>MU270012.1:49452531-50699071 GCA_021432705.1 Caranx ignobilis
AAGGTATTTCACTGCACTATTCAGTGGCCTTCATGACTCATAGGTCAAACAGTCTGTATGTAAAATGACTGAGGGATCTCTCACCTGGAGGAGTAAGGCAATATTATCAATATGTAAGCCCATGTCATCTGCACTCCTTCTGACTCCTGAAATCAAAGTGTGTGTGTGTGTGTGTTTGAGGAGAAGAGAAAGATTGTGACTGTCGTCCTTCACATTCACATTTATTATTAGGACACTTAATGCATCAGTGTAGCTTACGAGAACTGGGCCCTGGTGTATTCTGCAAAGAAAACATGGAAAAATACTAAGATGAAAATTCAGTCTGGATGTTTATTCACCTTCTTAGTGACAGCGTGCAGTTATCTCTTACCTCAGTGTCTGATGAAGGCGCCACATCTTTAAAACAAGAGTCACATTTATCAAACTGAATATTGGATACGAAGTAAAATTAGAAAAAAAAAACACTTTGCTAAGTTTTTAGGAATGCAAGAGAAGAACAAAAGAACAGAGGACATAAAGGAAATGAAAAGTAGTGATTAGGAAGTTCTGGTTACATACGGTGGGTGCAGACGAAGCTCCGCCTCTGGCTGCAGTTCGACGTCACAAAGAGCTGAAGAGGAGTCAGAGTCATGTAGGTGCAGCTCGTCTCAGAAATGACACCTTCTCTGTTTCAGAGAGAAATGTGTGTGCACAGAGAGACAAACGATCACGGTTACCCCAGACATGATGGAGACAAAAAACATTTGGGCTGGATATTATCAATTGTGTTGTTTTTGCTTTTGACTGTTTTAATTACATAATACATAAAAGCCTAACAAGGGACAGGAGTTACGTAAAATTTTCATGCTTTATATCTGAACACATGCATGTGACAAGTTATAAAAACTGGAACGGAGAGTCAGGATCTCCCAAAATGATATTGATTATATTGATTATCCTCTTTGCACAAGGCCACTGACATTAAATCACAACGGATAAGAAAACATTTCTCCTCGGCCTCACCATCGGTCTACATGTGCAGCCTGTGGAACGGGGTCACACATGGACGCTGCTTGATTTTACAGATCATGATGAAGAAAATACACATTAGTCAAACTAACAAAAGACATATTTGTGATTATTATATGTATTTTACTCACCCATGGCAGGCTCTTCTTGGACCCCCTCTCCCAGCCACCATGAGGAGTTGTTTCTATTTCCGCTGTTGTTCTCCAGGAAACTTTTGACCTCACTGTCCGTCACCTTCAGCAGCTCCCCTCCGTGCTTTTTACAGCTGCTTCTGGCTTCAAACCAGGTTTTTGAATCCTCGACAAACACAAAACAGACATTTCTGACAAAAAAATCACAGGTAGCAGGGAAAACATTGCTGTGACAGGCCTCAGCCTTCTCAGGTAAAGGTAGAAATCCAGCTGAAATCCACAAAAACACGGCGGTCGGAGCAACACGTCCATGGTTATCATAATGTACAGAGCTAAAGCACATAGTCCTGTAGGAGCTGAGGCAGCAGCAGCAAATGAGTGAAATCCCTTCAGTCTGTCACATGGAAATTAGGGAACTTTCTCTAGAAAAACCTGCATATGTTCTTACTACATTAGGAAAATCTCTGCAGACACTCAAACAAGATGCAAAGTGAAGGAGGCAAAGGTCACACAAGACTTACTTCCATCTGCAACTCACCAAGGCCAAGTTTCACTTTATTATTTAACATAAAAAAAGCACATTATACAACGTTGTGAATCTTTTTATTATTTTTATTCTTTTTATTTTACTAATTACATAAATTAAATATTGTCTTTGCAAATTAAATTACACTAAATACTCATTAGGTTCATATTTTTCCTGTTGAGAAACATCTCAGATCAGATGAATCTCAATGATGCATTTCAACTCCCTCACAATCCCGTTCTTTGTGGAAATCTCGCGAGGGGACATGGAGGAAGCAGTTACTACGTGTGTTTGTGTAACACATGGATGTATGGTGGTGTAACGTCTTCATGCAGTGAAATGCAAGGGCAGACCTGCGTTCATGGCGGGACATCTGAAGGTAAATTCAGTCACAGCCTCGCCCTCTTTTGTCGCACGGTGTCAGGACGTTTGTCACGCCGCCACGAGGCTCGTGGTGACAGCCGAGCTCCGGTTTGTCTGCTCGGCGGCTCCGCGCGAACGTGACTTTGAACAAGGAAACACTGAAACTGATCTCTTCTGTGTCTTTGCATGAAATCATAGCAGCCTGAGCCCATTGAAAACAGAGACAGATGTTTAGGTTTCTGTACTTATACGTTTTCAGCTGTGTTTGAGAACTTAATTTAGTTTTTAGATTATTATGGGACAGCAGGCCCTCGGACACAGAACAGGAAGGAGTCACAGTATGACCTTAACATTAAAGCATGTCCTGTCTCAGCCCCTCAGACTGAAAGAGATGCTGCTGATATTGACTGTTTTATATCACAGTCTGTGTCTCTGTGTGGTAAACTTGAGTACATCTCTGGTCTTTAACATCTTTTATTGGTCCTCATGTGGTTGTTTTGATCATTTCTATGGTTCTTTTGTGTCATTTTGTGTGTTTGTGTAGTGTGTTATTGTGTCTCATAGGGAGTGACCACTTATGACTGATCAAGGAGATTGATAACTGATATGCCAGTTTAAAATGCTTAATATTGCCACTGTTAATCAGTCGATCCTAGAGGATTTCTTAGTTTGGCCGATTACGCTGATACATGTACATTAAAGAGGAGAACACAGACCAATCTGGTGCTTTTTATAAGGATCATAAATCGTAGCCTACTTGTATTGTCCATTTCAGATACTTGTCTGTTGCTTGTTTCTAGTCCATATTTGGCATCCATGTGCGCATGTGTAGTTAACACATCAGCACAACTTTTATATATCTTTTCTACATATGACCACAACAGACTTTTTAATTTATCGTGTGATACCAGTGTCGTGTTGTTTCCTATGAACGTGTCTGTATTCAGACATACATGGTGTCATGTGTGAAGCCCATACAGGACCTCGCTGGGTGAATATTAAACAAAACACTGTATTCAAACTCAGGTTCCTGTGGAAACTGGGTCATTGCAAACACTGTTAAATGAAACTATTACCAGTCTGTTCACACGGATGAATTCCTGATCTGAGTGATGTGTCACTTCTTCCACTTTTCACACTCTGGTCAACAGAAGCAGTTAAAGGAAGCGGTGAAGATCCTCAGCTCAGGTAGCCTCCTGTTTGCCTCCTACCTCACTGCAGTTGGAGATGAGCGTTTCTACGCCAACCAGCTCATGCCCGTCCTGCAAAGGATTGTGGGAGCCGAGATGGCGCATGTCTTGTCGGTGAAGATGATCGGTATGGGCGTGGTTCCTCTGAACCGCTACAAGGACCCTGCATCACTGGTAAATACGGTTTATCACCTCACTTTTCTTCAGCATCACACCGTGAACCTCTGATCCTGTAAGCTTTTCTGTCTCTGCAGGAAGTGAACGTCCTCGGACTAAAGTTCAAAAATCCTGTCGGCATTGCGGCAGGCTTTGACAAGAATGGGGAAGCAGTGGACGGTTTGTACAAACTGGGTTTTGGCTTCGTTGAAGTGGGAACCATCACTCCAAAACCTCAGCCTGGGAACCCCAAACCACGTGTGTTTCGGCTCCTTGCAGATAAAGCCGTAATTAACAGGTATGTTTTTAAAGAGTTGCACTGCTGTCAATATTGTTGTGTTGCTTCTTGTATTAAAATCCATTAGTTTTAGTTGAATGGAGCTAATAAAGTGTATGTATTGCTAAAAATGTAGATTGTAATTGAATTAACTTTTGTTATGAAAGTAATGCATTAGCTAAGAAAGTGTCTCTGCATTAAGTGTATAGTGTGTGGTTTCCTATAGATTTATATTGGTCAGGTCTTATAGCTAAAGATAGATATAAATTTCATAGTGCTTAATCTGTTCAAAGAGATCGTGCCTCCTACAGGTCTGTTCTCTCTATTCTCTTTGCCGTTTTAATTTGTAATGCAGATTAAAATGAGCTAAATGAGGGGAATCTGTTTTCATTGGCGCTTTTTAGATTTTCCTTTCTGTCATTATACCCAGAGACACTGGTAATTTATGCTAATGTGTCCTCATGAGATGTTGCAGCAGACAATTTCACCATTGAATTAGCAGCTTGAATTGCCCATTGATCTAAAACAGTCTGATCTGAATTATTTCATATTCAATAG
The DNA here is from genome assembly GCA_021432705.1 of Caranx ignobilis. Lineage (NCBI taxonomy): Eukaryota > Metazoa > Chordata > Actinopteri > Carangiformes > Carangidae > Caranx > Caranx ignobilis. The sequence goes on from MU270012.1 coordinate 49,456,741, forward strand.
AAAATCTCATTTGAAGCATCTTTGTTTTTGAGTGCATTTGATTTTTGTAGGATCTGTTTTATTATTAGACTGGCATTTTAACAAGTTCTACTCTGTGTGTGTGTGTGTGTCCCCGTGTCCAGATATGGCTTCAACAGCTGTGGTTTGGAAGATGCACAGCAGAGGTTGAAGGCCAGGGAAGAAACACAGCAACAGCAAAGTAAAGGTTAGCAGCCACTCTGTGTATTCTGGGCTGTAATGTGACGTGACTCACTGCTCGAGCTGAAAAAACAACAACTACACAACTAATACTGGGTTTCTTTCCTTTTCAGAAATATAAATAGTTTTTGGTAGTTTTTATGGTTAAAAGCGCTATTCTCTTGTGTTGTTGTATTTTAACGATCTTGACCCGTCCTTGTCTCACGTTCTGTTGTGTCTGATCCGTACCTGCTCACAGCCCATGCAGCACATGAGCAGCACTGCCCCAGCTGAGTCACATGTCTGATGATGCAGCTTGTGTTTGTATTTGTCTGATCTCTCCTGCTTGTGTGTGTGTGTGTGTCTGTGTTTATAGCTGGCCTTCCCCTGGGCATCAACCTGGGGAAGAACAAGCTGTCCCAGGATGCAGGGACAGATTACTTGCAGGGGGTGAAAATGCTGGGCCCGCTGGCTGACTACCTGGTGGTCAACGTCAGCAGTCCTAATACACCGGGGCTCCGGGACCTGCAGGGGAAGGCTGAGCTCCATCAGCTCCTGCATACGGTACGACTGTGTGAATGTTAAATTAAAAATTAAATTAGTGCAATGGGACCAAAACGATGATTTAAAAGTATCATCAGGCTGTGTTGCCCAGCTTCAGAAGTAATTACTTGGTTCATCATTAAATAGAAGATCTCGATTATAATAATGTCCTGAATAACTTTAAGTATAATGTCTGTGTCTGTGTAGGTTTGATAGAGAGAGAAATTAATACCAGATTCATTAAACAATGGAAGTGGATTGAATGAGGATATTTGAAGATATTTGGATTTAGAAGTGGCATCAGATTGGACCAACTCCTATCACTGGGTGCTTTTAAGTTTCAAAAGCATTGTATCGTATCATATCGTATCGTTTTCACTATAATGAATGAATGAAGTTGCTCTTTAAATGAAGAACCTCTTCTGTATTTTTGTTGAGCTGATCATCTGTCAGTACCAATGAGGCTGAACTTTTATTTCCACTTTCAAGGTTTCAGAACTTAAAGCCAGTACACAGACTTTGCAGCTCTGTCTCCTGCTACACACACACTCTCATACAATCTGTGCAGGTGTTGAAGGAGCGCGATGCCCTGCAGGGAGAGCACAAACCTCCGGTCCTGGTGAAGATCGCTCCTGATCTCACTGCACAGGACAAGCAAGACATCGCTGATGTCGTCACTGAGGTTGGAAGTTTGTTTCTTAAAGTCATTTAATTTCTTTATTCAGCATTTGATTTGATTTTCTAGCCTCTTCTTAACTTAATTTCATCAGCATCCAATTTCATTTCTCTCTAATTTCAGTAATAGCCGTCGTGGCAAATAAAGTTGTCTCTGCAGATTGAACTCAGTTACAAATTGTTTGTATCTTTTCCATAGAGAGAACTAGATTGAATTTGTTGTGATGTTTGTAAAGTGTTTTATCATCTTTTGATCTATTCTCAATAATATAGGAAACAAAGCATGCAAACCTTACAGAGGGAAATGAATTTAAGCTCAGTTCCTGTTCTGAGGTGATACTTTTAATCATACATGTCACATGGACTCATGAAAACTGTTTTTATTGATGTAACAAGTCTATAATTTGCTGATTTCCAACCTCATCAGTGGGATTTTTATATTTTTTATTTAAACGTGTAGCTCAGTATAACAGCTGCTCACCACTCAGTCGGTTGATTCTCTAAAATCCAGAGTGTTGTGGTTTTGGTCCTGGTGCTGAGGATGAGACAAACCTTAATGGAGGAGAGGAAGCATTTACTTTCACAGCACTCTGTCCTCTATTTGTCACAGTACTCTTCACACTCGAGGTCTGTGAAAGTCAAATGGTCTTTACTCACAGCCACCCACACAGTCAGTCAGTCAGTCAGTCAGAGCTCTACTTAACCTGCTTCCTGTCCTCCACTCTCTATGTTCTGTGTCTGTGCAGCTGGGAGTGGACGGTTTAATGGTGTCCAACACCACCGTGTCCAGACCTGAGACTCTTCAGGATCCTAATAAGACTGAGGTTGGTGGGTTAAGTGGCCAGCCTCTCAAAGACCTCTCCACTAATACAGTCAGAGAGATGTACAGCCTCACCAAAGGTACTCGTACAAAACGTCCTGTCCATTTCTCATCATTAAATTGCCCAGCTCAGCTCTGAAGTGTGAGAATTTGGTCTTTTTTCTACTTTTATCATCACTGAACTGAATATTTCTTTCTATTGTAGGTAAAGTACCAATTGTGGGGATCGGCGGTGTGGCCAGTGGACAGGACGCTATGGATAAGATCCGTGCTGGTGCTTCACTGGTTCAGCTCTATACTGCTCTGACGTATCAGGGTCCGCCGGTGGTGACGAAGATCAAACGAGAATTGGAGCAACTTCTGAAGTAAGTATGGGAAAGATTTAAGAAGGTCTGATGGCTCACGTTTAACAGCTGATAATTCTGGTTTATTACTAATTGGATGTTATTTTTATGTTGTTAGCCTGGTTATTTATTTTTATTTATTCTGCGAAACAACATTTTATTCACCAAATTAATTGTTGACATCTGGGAGCTCAGTTATTTCTCTAAAAACTGAAGAAACAATGGCAGTGAGAAAAGATTGACAAACTTAGCTGGAAGAGAAAAAGGTCCTTCAGGTCAAACCAGATTTCTGCTGAAAATTGAGGTGTTTTATAGAGTTTGGCTGAAAAGATGGATTGTCCAGATAGTGAGTGTATTTTCTTTCCTTATCAAATTCCTTTTAGTGATGTTATCTCGAGAACAGTGTTATCACAACTGGTAGAAATGATGGGTAGAGCTATGACCTACTAAGCTGTGTTAATTTTAGCATAAGCCTTGCTTCTTCTCACTTATACTTTGGTTTTCTATTTTTGTTCTAAACTTTCTTATGTTATTAAAAAATGAACTTGTGCCTTATTTTTGCTTACATTTTCAACAGAAATAAAATTCATTCAGTTCAATTCAAATAAGCCTTCACATGTAATGGTACTTGACAGCGTGATATGTGAGATGGTTTTGATCAAATGTTTTTAAGAGATGATGAGAAAGTTCCTGAATTTCTTTGTCTCTTGTCATCGTCTAATTCTCATCTGAGATGTTTCTAATTCAGCTCCTCTGTCCACTTCCACAGAGATCAAGGTTTCAACAGCGTGTCAGAGGCGGTCGGAGCAGATCACAGAGCAGCAGAGAGGTCGACTCAGAAGCAGAACAAGCTGAAAGATATGGTAAACGTTAACATGGGCACTCAGGGCTTAGCAGCACCTGTGGCTGCCATCTCCTCCAACTAGACAGTGGGAAGAGTAACTGCAGCTGATCTCAGCTCCGTCTTTACTTATTAAGTTTAATGATGACTTGAATAATGAATCTTGTGACTTTGTTTCAAATGTTCGTCCTTTGTTACAGTGTAACAGCAGTTAGTATTTGTCAAAGTTCACACTGAGACCAAAGTGCTTGGATTTTTCAAACACTTGCTCCACTAAACTAATACAACTGATTTTTTTTTTCTGATGAAATAAAATGAAAAAAAAAAAAAACTTGTTTCTCATCCACTTAGAAATTGTTGGTATCGTATTAGGCCTAATCGCCACAGGTTAAACGTAGATGTTATTACTCGTGAAGGAAGGGAAAAGTGAACAGATGATGTGTTAAGAATCAGGGTATTTATTTTGTGATGTGTGGTGATAGACGACTTGTAGCATAGTGAGTGTTTGTGAGCTTTTTGTTTGAATCTGTCCATCAGAGCTGGTTAAAACTCCAACAGGAAAAACAGACTTCAGTTACAAACAGAGACGGTAGATGTTAACACAGACACTGGTGAACATCACTAGAACTTAATCTGACATTTGTGGATGATAGATTACAAATTTAATTGAACATTTTGAATGGATTATTCAGTGGCATTTCCATCTGAAGGTAACATCAAGGAAAACATATTTTATGCATATTTATATAACATATAACATATTTCATATACATATTTTAGCTGATCAGTCAATAATATATATAATAAATATAGTGTATAAAAGATATTTAATCCAGTGTGGTAGATTCTCAAATGCAATCCAACTACTGTTAAACACTGATAACAGAAAAAAAATCAATAATGGTCACTTTGGTCACCACACCAAACACAAGCCATATTTTATAATATTTTCAAGTGATACTGTGTTTATTCATGAACCCCAGAGGATGAATCATGACGGTGGTGACTCCTCGATATTATTACTATACTATATATTAAAATTATATACACACTTTAACTTTTTTTCTCCAGTTTTCAAAATCTATTTTAGCCAGATTAGACAGGAACATGCACCCACAGCGATTCACATTCATGTTATGCTTCTTTTTCTGTAATTAAAACTCATCGGCCGTGGAATGCAGTATAGCCTGAGAGAGGAGGAGTGGAAGAAATGCGCTTGTTCAGGATTTGAATGTACCATCTTTAGATTTCAGCAGAACCAGTTTTTGATCTTGTGACTATGTTAAGAAAGAGTCTTTAACACAGACTGTAAAAAAATATGCTTCAAGCTAAAACAAATAAATGAAAAGACTTAAACAACAAGGTTCAACTGTGGGAAGATCTGAAGCTGTTTTTATTTCATCAAACACAGAAATCATTTTCCACGGTCCTCCTGGCGGAACGAGTGTTAGACGACTGATCATCTGCAGCAACCAGCACACCACAGTTGTGTTCAGGCTTGAACACTTAAAAACTTAACGGGAAGAGCCCTTCGAGTCCCCCCCCATGCTCTTATTAGCTGTGGGCATCACAGTCTCTCAGCCGGCTCATTTTTTTATTGTTATTCTTGGGTCTTTCCCTCACTCATTGACACATTGTGAGGCCTCTCTCCAGCCAATCACAACACCGCCCGCTCGTCCCAGAATAGACAGCGGTCATTAGACACAGCCAGGGAAGCAGCAGCAGCAGCAGCAGCAGCAGCACTGTGAGGATCAGCTGTGAGCTGCCAAGCGCCTCCTTCTCCGTCTCCTGAGGCCAAGTCCAAACTGGCTTGTATCCCATATGTGGTGTCACAAGGAGGGTGGGGGGGGGGGGGGGGGGGGGGACTGAAGGCCACTTAGATGTACGTTTTCCTCATATAACTTTGATCATAGCTCGGAGGCTGCACTTATCTGTCCCTGAGTTGCTATTTGTGCCACTTTGATACAGTCTGAAAGCCAACAGGAAGAGCGAGAGAGGGTCCATGCAGGTCACATAGACATCACTGTGAATGTACATTAGCCAAATATTCATTATTGCATATAGCAATAAGACAAGTGATGATGGCTTTACAGTTACTTAGTCATAAAGTTATTCTGTTATTAGCATATTTTTGTCTGTCATACTAGTGTGACTAATGAAGCACGTAAATAAACAGCAGATGTCTTGGTGAAACCCAGTGAAGAGGAGGGAATTAGACTTTACTCGGCTGCACAAGGAAAGAAAGAAAGAAAAGAAAAAGCAGTGAATGTAGAGGGAGAAAAAACATTCTGTGTTTGTAAGACCTGTATGTAAATTGTGTAAACAAAACACGAAACAACAGATGAGGAGAAGAAAAAGTCTTCACAGTTTGGTTCTCTACCTCTTCGCTCTGCTGGAGCTGCAGCTAATCATTGTTTTCATCATGGAATTCTTTTTAGTTTATAAAATTGTGCTAATGTTTATAGCAAATTGATCTCTGATTGGTTAATTTTCTCTGGTCAACAGCCCCAAAAAACAAAGATTTTCAGTTCGAAGTGATAAAAACCCAGAACAACATGAATGTTGTGACATCATTTACATCTTAACAGGCTGCAGGGCCCTCGTTTCCCTTTTTCTCTCTAACCCACTGCTCGTTGATGCTGAACTCATATTTGATTTGACATTCAGACACTGATGCAGTGCGTCTTTTCTCTATAGATGACATTTACAGACACATGCTTTATGTGTTGCTTGTTGTTACCTTTGTGTTTTTCTGGAACATCAGATGGCAAAGCTAATGAAGCGTTCTTTAAATCAGAGAGACTCCATTGGAGATTTTATTGGTTTGAAGAGGAGGAGGAGGCTCGAAGACTGAAAGAGCTGAGGGACGTCTTCTGGGTCGTCGCTCACAAAACTAATCAGCCCTGAATGTTACAAGGTAAAGCAAAGACAGTTTCTGGATCATTTGTATAGACTTAAAGAACACGGTTTAAAACCTCCCCTGAAAGAGAGAAAACACTTTTTTAACAATGTTTATGAGTATAACACAAACCTAACTATTGTCCTTAATATTTAATATTATAATATATTGTCAAATTCAAAACAATGAAATGCTGCATTACATGTGTATCCAGGCTCTCGTCTCTGCGCTACTGCGACACAAACGCAGCCCGTACCCTGTAATCTCTTGTTTATGACAGATAAGCCTACACACACACACGTCCTAATATGATATATAACGTTATCCACCGCTCCATGGATTGCTTTCTCAGAGGAGGGTTAGGAAAACAGCAGAAAAGCTGCCGGACTTGCATCGTTCCCCTTTAAAATGACAACTACAGTATAAAAACATGCTGTGTGTTTAGAATAAGTCATCGCAAATAAATGCTATAAATGCAATAACACTCACTATGTAAATGTGCACTGGTATAGATTTAGTATTTCAGTCACTAGTTTTTATAACAATAGTATTTTTGCCTTTTAATTTTTAACTATTTGGGGAAAAAACAACTATAATTTACTTCTTACAGAAAAGGAATATTTGTCATTTTCTCCCAACTGTGTTAAAATGGAAATGAAGCAGCCTCTGGTGAGTCACAAACCGTTATCAAACCTAATTTGTGTCTTTTTTGTTAGTAGGTGTAGATCAAGGGAAGTGTATGCAACATGCTCCCCGGTGGGACATCAGAGGACCTAAACATTCAGATATGAATAAACCATGAGGTTATGAAAACCTTTTGCATGTTTAAAACACTGAAGCAATAAAAAAGGCGAGGTATGCACCCTTCATAAAGCATGACACAAAGAGGCGATGGGAGTTTGAAAGCAGCTCGTCGCCCATGTAACACCTTTTTTTTTTCACTGTGAAGCGTGTCTGTGGTAGCGTCATCCTTTGGGGGAAGCTTGTAAGAATCAGCAGCACAGGGAATAAAGACAAGTACAGGAGAAATTCTTGAGAGGAAACTGGCTTTGGCCTGCCAAAGACTTAAATCAATAAACCTTTCTAACAGGACCGTGACTGCAAACAAAGATGAGTTATCAACAGTGGAAAAGCTTCAGAGCAGCTGCGTGCAAAAACCCCTGCAGAGGCCAGTGCCAAAGATCCACCTCGACTCAAACTGAAAACCAGTGACGTTGCCTGAAAATAGCTGCTCACAGACAAAACCCCATCAAACCGAGTGAAACCAAATCTGCTAGGAAGGCAGAAAACGAAAACCCTCTCGTCCTACTGTAAATGTGCTCGAGCAATTCAGATAAGTCTGCTTTGATTCAAAATAAGATTTACTGCTAAACGATCATGTGTGGAAAGGATTGAATATTGTATTGAGACTGATTTGTCGTTTTCCCTCGACAGTTTTCACTCCATGTGCAGCTTGTCAACGGTGTTCGCCTGTGATTTAAATCTATATGGGATCCAAGGGGGAATATGTGGCACAGCCAGTAAAACATTGGAGCTGGCCAGTTGCTTTGCTAACATAGAGGGTTAATTTGAAAATGAATATAAAATAACACATAATCACGAGGCAAGGACAGTCATTTTTAACCTAATGCATCAGATTCAAATTGATTTTACTAAAAAATTTTAGCATAAATGACACATTAAGCACAAACTTCTAGTTTCTAATATGTAGCATTTCTTCTTATCTTCCACTAGTCTGTCAGTATGTTTGTAGACAAAAGGATGGACTTTAATTTGTGTATTATATAAAAATCTTTAAAAGGTTTAAGTGATATTTTAAGTTCAGATATTCAGAGAAACATATCCCGTGGTGTACACGTGCATTACAAAGAGTAAATTGGATCAGAGGTGATGTGGAAAAGCTGGTCACATGTGACAGAGGAAGCAGAAGTGCACCATAGTTTCCATCAGTATTTCTGTCCACTCGTCTATGGACATCTCAACATGCAGATGTGCTTCAGTCCCGAAAATGGACTAAAGTTACTCATCTGTTTTATTAAGAACAAATAAAGCGTCTGAGCTGAAAAGAAACTTTTCCAATTACTCTAAATAGTCTGCTGCTGCTGCTGCTGCAAACTGCAGATGGATTTTGTTTTTTGAATTAACTTTATTTTGAGAACGTATCAAGGGTTAGCCATGCTTTAAATTGTGGTCTATTCCATTCATCTGACGGACTCCTTTGTCCAAAGTGACTTGGCATTCAGGATATGAACTGTCCTGTGTCTCTGTGTGCTGCACATTGTGAGTCAGTCTACGGAGGAGCAGCATCATTGACTCCTCAGGCGAGAGGTGCACACAGATGCAACAGCTGATGGCACTTCTCCAGCTCTTCCTTGACTAACGTGAAACCCTTTTATCACACAGTTTTTTGTTCCCATGGCACTTAAACACTGCACTGCATCTGAATTAATCTTCAAATGCCAACTGATGCATACCATCATTGAGATGTTACAGAGTTCAATGAAAGCAGTGAATTGTGTCAGATTGTGTAAAACAGATGAAACTTATCAATGGACAGTATGGCGGATGTCAAGCAGATGTGGTTATGTAAGGCGGAGAGCTGCAGGTGCTGTCTGAGGTGTTTGTTTGCCATAAGGAGGAGGAGGAGGAGGAGAAGAGGAGGAGGAGGAGGAGTGACAGCTGGGAGACTGCCAGGTCAGGTCAGGTCAGGTCAACCAAGCAGGCATAAATAAATACTCTTCCTGAATCTCCATGGTGATGAAATGTTATTTAGATGTTTGTATTCAGCCAAACATCAGGATACAGTTGGTTAAAACATGTAAATACATTCAAAGCATAATGGGTGATCACGTGGTATGCGATCGTGTAGTATTTTATGTGTTATTAATCTAACATTAACTGTGTTTAAATGTATATTTGAAGTATAAACAATAATTTCAAAAAGGGATTCTTTCTAGCCAGAGTAAGAAGCAGGCAGTTATGTTAACCCTTGTTAACCCATGTGTAACCTTCATCTCATCATAGCTGCCTTTTTTTTTTTTTTTACCTCTATCTGTCCACGGCCTTGGACAGATAGATAATAGATATTAATATTTACTATCCAAGGAACCTCTGTAGAAGAGGATATGTATGTGAATCAGGACTGAAAAGCTTCAGAATATTTCAGTGACAGCCTTGGACTCTGTGTTATTTACTTCTGTATATCATGAAGAACATGCACAGTGTCTATTCAGTCTGCTGCCAGTTCTGCTCAGTTGCTTTCTGCTCTAACCTCTGAGTGGATTTAATGATGTTGCGTACATATGCAGTAGCTGATTTTTGGGTGATTTCTTTTTTTAAGAAAAAAAACACATTTTTTTCAGCACAACTTCAGCATTAAATTTGTGGTGGAGACGCTGACGCTGACCGTTTGACCCCATGTGGTTTGTGGATCCTGTAAAAAACCACTCGACTGTTTTTCACCACACTGACCACGACAGTGGAATAAGCACTATAGCTCCACACTGGGCATTGCTGTTGACTTACCACCCCTCCTTTGTCTTTTATACATGGCTGCGCTTTATGCAAATGAGGGGCTGAGAGGCACCAAGCAGACCAGCTCCTGTTGAGACCTCGAGGCGCCAACAACAGCTTTTTTCATTCAATATTAAAGTATTTCCTTTTAGATCCTGTGTATCGTGAACTCAAAGGACAAACTTGAATCATAGTCTGTGTCTTTCTTGAGGATGCACAGAAGAACAGAGCAGGAAATGTTGTGTACATGACTATTTAGACCTGCACATATGAGCCAAAGAGGATAAACACCGGAAAGAAAATGAGTCCAATTTTGTATGATCTAGTGCAAAACATTACATCTGACCTGTGCTGTATGGGGAGAAATGGAAAATATACATAATAGTGGTGTGAGTTTGAAAAAGCTGTAATGCGTTTTTGAGACTGAAGCAGCTCGACTGCTGTGTGTCTGTAGTCCAGTGTGACTGAAGTCTGCAGCCCAATGTCCTTCTGCAGATGGCTGTTCTGAAAGCTGGTGAAGCCTCTGGCTACAGGAAGTCACAGGTGTGATGGAGGCAGATGGAGCCATAAACGACACACTACGCTGCCCAAACCGATTACCGCTGATGGGAGGGTGTGTATACATACAAAACACACACACACGGTAGAGAATCAATACTTCAATATAGATATTGTGAGTGCAAAATGTATGTATGTATTTCATGCTCCTTTTATTTCAAATGGTAATAACAAAAGCAATAACAGCCGTGCTTATGCAACATTACATTGTGTTGAAACCATTCATGAAATATTTATTATATGCTGCTTATAAAACCAAATTAGAGGTAATTAAATGTGCTAAGATTAGATTTACCAAGATTATCTCTCATTGTACAACTCCAGGCTTCAGTGTGTTATGTTTTGTAGGTCACAACAGTAAAAGTAGAGAAAGACACGTTTCCCATATTATCCTATTGATAATTATAGACTGTTTTTTTTCTAAAATAAAAACAGCTGCGACAATAAAGCAACAAGAACAACAACAAAAAACAGCAATTTAGTTGTAAAATTGTCTTACGTCGTCTCGTGATACCATTCAAAATGTAAATGTTAAGTATTTGTGACTTAATAAGAATCAACCGATACTCTGATACCTGCGGTTTCACTGCATTGAATTTTTTTTTCTTTTTTTTTTTCAGCTTTTCCGACAGTTGTTTTGAGGATTTACGTAACTCCCGCTTCTGATAAAGTAAGCAAACACCCACTCACTCTCAGCCATGCAGTAAAGCCATATGGGGCTTCAGCTCTCATTAGCTCAAAACAGCGTGAAACACATAGGCTTAAAGGCATCAGAGATAACCGTCATTCAACCCTGAGAGTGGTTTCAATATATGCCTTTTGCATGTCAGCCCAGCCCTATACATTACACTCATACACACAAACATCAGTCTGTTGAAAAGTAAGTACCTGCAATAAAGAGTATTATTTAAATGCAACGCATCACTATTTATCTTTATTGAGGTGTTACCTTGAATCTGATTGAACGGTATAAGTAGGCAGGTGCTCAACATTTTAATTGTGTTTATTTGTAATGATGTGACTGATGGTGATTGATCATCATGCGTCAGGATTTTGATTTCGAGAGCAATAGGTGTTGTGTTATAATACCAGCCTCTCCGAAACACAGTAAAACTGCTGCGATAAATATTACAGAGCCACCTCTGGCTGAGGGCGGGCTGCCGTGACAGCACCACTCAGGCTAAGTGCAATAGTGAGTTTATTGAGGAGACTTTGGATGAACTGTGCAGGTGCGTGTATTTATAGTGGACAACGTCAGCAGGGACTCCAGGTAGTTCTGACACCACACCAACAGTCTGTACTTGACTGAGGCTCGGTGTGCGGGGCCCGGAGGCGTCACTGGGGCCACACTCTGATTATGGGTGAATAATCTAGCTGACATATCTGTGAGGTGTGGGACTGAGCAACATGGACAGAGGGTGATGGAGTTTGTGTTCGTGGACTATCAAAGGAGCTTCTGCTCTTTTCTCGAAGGTGGTAACATCGGCGAGAGATACCCCCACACAAACTTTTAAATCCTACCAGCTGCACACTTTTCTAAATTTCCCCTGTACTCCACACACACGCAGCACTTGAGCTGTAGAATAAGACTGACTTCTTATGTAATATTAATGTGTTGAGGAATTCAAACATGTCACACTTTGCAGAAGTTTGGAAAACAAATTACAGCTAAGAGGAGAGTGAGAGTCAACAAGGATGATAGTCAGCCAAAGACTTCAATCCACATGTGCATGGTTTAGTCTGTGCATCTCATGAGCCCACTGCAATATAACTCATTTGCACTTAACAAACAAATTTCAGTCTTTTTCATCATTCCTTGTCAAACTTCAACAAACCCGGCGTGCATGTTATTCCATGAGTAACTCTGCTCTTATAACACTTGACTTAAACTGTCAGAGGAGGGAATATATTTTCCAGTGGTCGATCAAGGATGGGATTAAGAGGATAAAGAAGAGACGAGTTGCTCAGTATCATCTTGGAGATTGTTTAGACTCCCGTGAACCAGGAGCGGACATGCCTTGTTGTTGCCCCTGTGGAGGAAACACAGCATCACTCCCAAACCCACCCCTCCCTGTCACCCCTCTCAGCCATCTCTGCCTTTGCCCTTTCCTTTGTCGAGCCAAAAACAGACACCAGCCACAGGTGGTCTCTGTGCTTTATTGGTTCTGACACACATCTCTTGCCTTAAGAGCTTAGTGAGACAATTAAAAATTCATTAGGACAATGAAACGCGAGAGGATGAAAAAGAAATAGGACAGACAACAATGCATAACCTTGCTGAGGCTCCAAAGTGCTCTGACCTATCGTCTAGTGTCTCTCGCTGGCGGCATTATTGTGTGTGTGTGGTTGTGTTGTGTTGTAGCTATAGAGATACAGAGCCTGTCTAATACAGGAAACAAGGCTTCCCTGCTGTAACCCTAGCAAGTCTGGGTCAACATGGAGTGGAGGCTGGGTTGTGTGTGCTCAGTGCGCAAAATTTGCAGAACCGCTGTAAACAACAATCAGCAGACACATAAGGAGAACATTGGCTATGCTGGGTTTTTTCAGCTGTTTTTACTCTGTATTGATTTTCTATAATGGGATGTTTAAGGTTCGTCCAAAAAGTTTCTAGATTTGTAGCTTAAGTGCTACATGATGATGTGATGTGTGTCATGCCAGATTATTTTGAATGAGCAGCAGCCAACTGGATGAGTCACTCACTCACTCACCCAGTGACGCAGGACTGTGGTTGGTCGTTATTCATCATTTTTACCAGCACAGTTTAGATGAAGCCACGCCCACTTCCATCCATGTTCAGACCCTCCACAGAACGACTGAAAGCCCTGTCTCCCGTCCTGACCAACACAGACGTGGGTGTGGGTTGATGTAAACAGGGTTGGGTAAAAATTAAGGAATTTCGCAATCGCTGCATTTTGACTGTTGATGATTCACGTTTACGTTTCTCTGTACAAAATCTCTTCACGGCTGAGGTTGACCTACGTGAGTCGAGCACACTGTCTATCTCCAGACATTTGCCCAAAATTTAAATGATTCTGACTGGCAAATATCCATCATGCCTGGTTTTTTGTTTACTTGCAAATCAGTCTTTACTGACAGTCTATAGCTCATGAAGCGCTACTGTGTATTTTCCCGTCTTGAATTCTTCAAAACACCTTTCAACAGGCACCCACCACCAATGTTTCCAGTCACAAGCTGTTACACATGACATTATATTATCTGCAATTTCCCACTCTTTGGTACGACACAGTCATCACCTCACAACAGAGCCGTGGCAGCCTTTTTTGTTTTCCAATTACATTCAGTATGAAAAGTGGCTTTCTAATGCCTCTGAAGTGGCTGTGTAAGTACTCAACTGGGCTGGAGATCTGTGTTTTATGCCCACGAAATTACAAAACACCACTGTCATATTATCCATGGAAAACTTTTCCTCACATCTTACTGGAAACCTTCCTGCACAGCTTCTTGCATAAAGGCTTAATGTTTCCTCTTGAAATCTGTCATGTGCTGAATGTGTATCTGATCACATGTGTCATGTGTACCTTTGTTTTGACATTTATGAACTACGGCTTTACTTTACTTACTTACTTTACTTCAACAAGCAACATAGTTACTCATGCACATTATACTAAAACTACCATATGGCTTTTGACCACTAGTAGCGCTATTTAACTACGTTTATACAAGCAGGTTTCCATTTGTTTGCATTTTGCACACATGTGCAGGAGAACCTGGACATCAGGATTCACAACCAGCCTCTGGTTTTGAATGGTGACATGTTGCAAACAGAGATCAAGAAATGCATTCTGCAAAGTCTGGTGTCAGATGTGTATCTGGGCCAGAGGGGTAAATCCAACAGGCCCTGTATGATCATATATTGACCTCATACTGTGGATATAGTGTAATGTATCAATGAACTTGATCATTCATTAGTCATGACCAGGACATTTGTGTGGTGCCTGGTGCAAAATGGAAATGTAAGAGCTGGTGGTGTGTCTGACAGATGGATGATGTCTGAGGTGGATTCAGATGGTGAGCAAACAAACAGAATTCAAACTGTTTGATATTGTGTCATTTATATTCATAAACGGTGAATAGCGACCTACAGTTTACCAAACAAGGAAATGAAAGAAATTTTTCAAACGTAACAGCAGCTGCTTCATCATAAGCATTGTATCTTTCAATGGCTGGCAGTGTATGACTAATACAGCTTAAAACATGTGTATGCGTTGTCAGGTTGCCAGACTGTAAAAATGTATACGACACAATAGAGAAAGAGAAGTAACAATAACTACAGAGGGGGTTGATGGTTGAACACAAATACTCAGACATGCGTGCACGATGAATCTGGGAAAGTTGCCACCGCCCTGCAGCAAAATTTCAACCCAGTGTGAGTCAGTTTACTACCACAGTGGCTGTGAAAGAACGCCTTCAGACAGAGAACAATGCTGTCAGCCATGATCGTCCAGAAGTTCAACACTGGAGTATGATTCATATTCATAGGACTGTTAATGAGAGGTTATAATGTACTGATTCATGATACTGCCCATACAATAAGGCCGTTGAGATTGTTCATGAATATGTACAGTAATTATAAGTGACAGATAAGATCACTGGTCACGTAACTCTATAGGAGGATCCATGATGTATCCTCTGCTTCTTGTGGTCTCTGTCCCTCTCCTCTCATTCTTGGACTCAGTCACATGAGGAGGCAAGTGTCAGATCATTTATTTCATGGCGGGGCTGGAGGTGGAGTACGCTTTTATCACATCGCTGCTGACATTAGCCGTCAGCCCTCTATCGAGCTCTCTCCCCGATGTCTTCTCAGGCTCTAACAGAGTAATTGTAAAACACAAACTCTTTTCTCATCCCTGCAAACACACTCACAGTCTCCCCCTCAATTACAATTTGGGTCACTAGGACTCAAGATCCTCTCCTCTGTGTCTTCAGGCTTTATGCTGTGTTCTTGTTTTAGATTTAGTTTCTGTGAGGAGATGAGACAGCGCACCAGGCCTCGCTCTGCTTTTCTTACCTGCAGACTATCAAAAGATCCCCTCATTCTGGGTATCCAGTGGTATTACTGTAGCTGCTGCTCCTCCACATTGCATAATCCCAGTGGGATCAAGTCAATACTACGCCAGAGTAAAATGGAGGAGCGCTGAAGCGGTGCAACTGCTGAGGCTGTGAATATTACAGCAGTGAACCGAGTCCATTACTGTCACACCGAACCCCATTAAACTCACAAATGAAAATGTTCCCAAACACATTTATTATTACCAAATCTGATGCAGTCACCATTAATGAATTATGCACTACTGATACAACTCTGTACAGTGATTCAATATCAGCACAATAATAATCAATTGTTTTCTTACACAGAGCCAACGATGATTAGGATGCTGAAGAGTTCAAACTTGTCCTTGATTGTGACAGTTTTCTTTTTTTTTTTTTTTGGTGGAAAACGCCAAATGGCTGAAAGTTTGTACACGATAGTCATTCATTCATTCATTCATTCATTCATTCATTCATTCATTCATTCGTTCATTTATTCATTCAGTGAAGTTCACACATGACAAATGAGAATTGTTTTCTTGTTGTTGACCATTAAATTCCCTGATGTTTGTTATTGGATCAACTTTGCAGTGCATCGCAGCACCTTTTGATGTAGAAAAATTACTCCATGAACATGCACTGGATTGTCGATTAGTTGGCTTTCAAGGAATAATTTGACATTTTGGGAATTAAGCTTATTCATATTGTTGCAGAGTCATGTATGAGACGATGAGTATGATGTTTGGCAAATACGAACCTGCAGCCAGTGTAAAAAATAAAAAAGAAATTGTAATATTAAGGTCATGTGAGGTTATGAGTTCCTGGAAGTCACTGCAAGACACTCACTCAGACCAGCTGTTTTCCCTTGATTTCAGTCTAATGCTAAGCTAAGCTATGCTATGCTAACTGTCTCCTGGCTGGAGCTTCCTCTTGAACAAGTATGACAGTGGTATCAATCTTGTCATGTGACCCAAGGCAAGAGAACTTAATTTCCAAAATGTCAAACTACACCTGTAACGGGCACTTCATGGTAAAAAGGACAAAATGTTTTAGTCTTTTAGTATCACATTGATTGAGCTATAGGAACAATGTTTGTATATTCACAAAATAAATCTGGAAACAATTTAGTAATCCAATGCAAAAAAGAAAACAAAACCATCTATAATTATTTCCCTCTCTCTTTAGTTGATGCATTTGCATTTTGCATGAATGAAAATATAACCACTTAATGATCTTGAACGCTCTTCATCTTCATACCAATATATATCATTATACTGTCAAATTGTACAATACAGAATTCCAAACAATACACAAGACTTCTATAGCTGACGCACTGATGAGATCATTTTATGTTACAAATACATTATACCCTGAAAAGATAAGCCGGCACAGTTTGAGGGTCTGCTGTGTTTGGCCTCCCATTCATTTAGTCTATACACATTTAATAATAAATATTCAGATCATTCTCTTTAATCCACATTTGCTCAGACAAAAATGACCAAGACTATAAAATAAAACTTGTACAAAATTAACATTGTCTGACAAATGGCAGAATGCAAATGGCTCCGTTAGTAACTGATAAAGTGCATTTCTGATACTTGAGGCAGATTATTATCACAAAAGATTGAAATCAGAAGCTCAAAAATAAATGTATGTAACACACAATCAAATCTATGGTATGAACTGTTTCCTTCACTGAAACATTTGTAATCCATATGATCCCAAAGAGGAGGCAGTAGCAAGATTTCTAAACACAAACACCCTTTGTTAATTGACAAACCAACCACTGACATGAAACACAAACTGTGTGGTCATTGTGGCTGTCAGTGAAGCCCCTGCAGACAGTAGATTAGATCCTGAAGTTATTGAGAGGCTCATAAAAGCCGTCTCATGTGTAAAAAGCTTCAGGAAAGAGGTTTGATGATAGAGGCAGGCGAGATGATGAGAGACCAGAGGAGAGGATGCGGCAGTAGAGTAGCTACAAAGATCTGCAGTTTATTTAAATAACATCTCTTTTCCCTCAAGACCTGCACCATGTGTGTTTGGTCCAATCCCACAAGCTGTTTTCTCATGCAATGCATAGATAAATGTTTGTTAGTCCAAATGTGACTGTGGATGGTGGTCAAATACATTAAATAACACAATTCTCATTAGCAAAGATTTGTAATCCTTAAATTTCTCAATTATCTATTTTGATTAATCCAACATGTCGTTTACACAAAGACTAGAAACAGCTCAATCTGCAGAAGCTGACTATCTGTTTCCTCATTTCCAGTCTTTATACTAAGCCACACTAACCTGCAAGTGGCATCTATATTTTTGCAAGAATGTGAAGGAGCCTATTCCTCCAAAATTCAAAGTCAATTTACCGGAGTGCAGCCACAAACCACATGCCCATTGCTACTGAATGAATGAATGCATCCCTCAAGTCTTCTCGCCATGTGGTGGGGACTGGTCTCGCTGAAAGAGCAGGGTCACACCCTTCCTGAAGCGGTGGTCCCTGACACTGTAGATGATGACATTACAGCAGCTGTTTCCTGTCAGGATCCAGAAGGCAAAAAAGGAAAAGTTACACCAGGTGTATCCCACCACGTTCCCGAGCACAAACACCGCAATGGGGGAGAAGGATGCTGTGAAGGCGAATGTAAGGATGCCGATTGTCTTGGCGGCTTTAATGTCTGAAAAGGAGGGCCTGTGGGGGCACCCTCCCCCTCCTCCTCCTACCCCTGCATCACTCAGACTCCCCTCTGAGAGCAGTTTGCGTTTTCGGGAGTACCTTCGAATGCTAGTGAAAGACACAATGTTAACTGCCAAAGTGCCACCGAGCAGCGTGAAGTCAAATGCTGGGAATAACAACAAGATGTTGGCGTCAGGTGGCAGCTGGCTTCCAAACAACAGCGGGGTGTAGTTACACATACGACTGCACTCATTGTACTCCAAAGTGAAGTTACTGCTGAAGATGAGAGGTGCAAGAGCCAGGAGGAAGCTGGCAGCCCATGAGAGCAGGATGAGGAGCAGAGTTCGTCTCCGGGTCACCAGGGCGTCCTTGTGGAGCGGCCGTAGGATGGCCACGCTTCGCTCCAGTGTCATGAGGAAGATGGTGCTGATGGAGACAAAAGTGCATCCAGCAAACACTGGACCAATCAGCATGCAGGGCTGCCAGGGGCTCACCAGTCCGCCAAGGGAGGAGGTGGAGGCTGGGGAAGTTGAACTGCCCTGGTACCAAATGGGAGGAGCGTTTGTCACCATCAGGGAGATTTCAGTGTAGACAGAGAAAGGTACAACCAGGACACCAACCATCATGTCTGCTATGGCCAGGGACACTGTCCAAGAGAGAGAGACAACAAGATGAACTCACATGTATATGCATTTTTTGAACAGATGAGTTTAATGAGGTGATAAAATAGCTCAGAGTGTTTACCTTTCAGGTATCCCTGTGGTGTTCGCGATTGCCTCGTTTGCACAAAGACAGTGAGCGTGACCACATTTCCAACCACAATGGCAAATGCCAGGCTGACCATGAACACCACCGCCAAGGTGCGATTGAGAACGCCACAGCAGCAGAGGGTGCAGAGAGGGGCTAGTGACTGACCCGACCCCAGTCCTGCCTGAGCTGCTGCACTAAGGTTAAATGAGCAGTCTGTGGTCGGCAGCAGGACCGCCATACTGCCCGGGATGCTGATGTTGGGAAACAGAGCAGTCATGGCCCAGGATGGACTGGTTTATGCTCGTGATGTCTTGGTGGTAGAGCTGCTCAGGAGACCATGTCCTGGACTGAGAATCTGTTCTGTTGAAAAACACAAAGGAACAGATTTAAAATCGTTGGGAGAAGTGTAGCGAACGCTAGCGTATCGAACTGGCTTAGCTAATACAGTCAGTCATGCTGTTCTTACAAAGACAAATCCACTGTTATCAACAACCATGTAGGTAAAGCAAGAACAGCCACTCTGATGACACAGTTGTCTTCACCCTCTGCATCCATCACACAGGAGCCACTAACTGTCCCATCATCACGTCCATCAAAGCCTTTCATTTCATAACCATCACAGACATAGCGAGTGAAAATTGCACATGGACACAGTTGACATGCAAAAGAAAATCCATTATCTTCGTCCCTTTTTTTTTTCAAGAAACACACTCTCTGGTTTCCTTTTTCCCTCTTTCCTTCCTTCACTCCTCTTTCCTTCCATCCTTTTGTGTTTCATCCTTCACTCCACGTTGAGGTGTCAGTGCTGGAAGAGACAAACCTCTTTGCATAATCAACCTTCTCCGTTACATTATCAATCCGCACAAAGTTGAAAAACCTCAAAATACTCTTGCAGAAAATCACATAATGGGAGCTGGTTACACTTGACAATGTGGACCTGCAGCTTTTAGCTAGAAAATCCTCAATTATTGGAGAGAGTAGAGTGTAAAGATCCACATGTATTGATCTGCATATCCACGGTTAAGAATATCTTACATTCTTAACTCAATACATGTACCTGTTAGAAATATTGTTATATGTTGATATTTTTTGGCTGAACGATGATAATTTTTTGGAAAATACAACATTACTTTGCTGTAATGTTGTGCTGGACATCAAGAAAAGCGTGTAATTGCTCTTGAAAGGAAGAAAACAACGTATTCATAGGGTAGAAAGTCTTTTATTTCCAGCTGAAGTAGAGGACAACTTCTTTTTTCTTTTTTTTTGCTTGTGTGTTACATGCTTTTTTTTTTTTTTTTTTGTGCCCTGACACTGTTGGAAGCACCTCGATGCTGTCAGGGCCCATGCACAAACTCTGAGTTCAGTACCAAATGTCTCTCAGCTGACAACTAAATACACGGGTCCTTCAATCATTTATGCTGTTCACTGGACTGGAGAGCAGGAAGGTACACACATCTAAGAAAACAAAGGGTAACAGGAGTGGACATATTCAGACCAGAGCAAAACCAAACTGAATCCCATGTTCTCACCACGGCCTTGAGCACAGAAAACACAGTCGACGAAACATCACAGCTGTGAGACTTGAGATATTTAAACTGTCGTCAGTGGTGAATAATGAGAGGCAGAAAGAAAACACTTATGCTTCCTACGACCAGCCTATTGTTCAGAGTTTAATTAAGGAATTGCATATAAAAGGATGACAAATCATTGTCTGTCCTCACAACTTGTTCAACATCCCATCCATGTGTTAAATTCAGTATTTCTAGTCAGCTGTAGAAAAGGCTAGTTCAAACTGTTTAATAATAAGCCTTTATAAAATGGTGGGATTTAAAACAACTTGACAAATGTGCATTTGCGTTTAAACAGTGTCAACACCATAGACTGTAAATATTTTAACATGAAAGTCTTTGAGGATTGACTCAAGTGCAGCTTTTGATATACTTCTATTTTGGCTTCAAAGAATTTTTCCAATCTTAGTATTGATCTCTTAAGGAGCTCAGGACTCAAAATGAAAGGCCCATGGCTCCCCTTAATGCAGATCAATATCAATGTCAATCATTTCCAAATTGCACTCTGCTTGTAATGGCACCAGTCCTACCACTAGGTGTCACTGTTTGTACCATCAACGCTTACACCAAAGCATTGATTCACAGCCCTCTAGTGGCCACAACCAGCAGGCATGCGTTAACGCAAAGTGTTTTATTGTGTTAACCTCCGTATATAGCACTAGCTTGACTTTATATCGTATAACCAGATTCATTTCTGCTCATTTATCATTAAAGTATCAATGTATTTTCTATTGAAGTGGGACAAAGTAATGTCAGTATTAGAATTTAAATCTGAGGCTTCACTGATTGTGTAACTGGGACCAGGAGCTGAGCAGGGAGACGCCACTGTTGAGCAGCATTATGAGGTTTAACCAACAGAAACTGGTGCACAGAGAGAAGGGGGGGGGGGCATTATGAGGTTACCAGTACAATCTTGGTACAATTTGGTTTTTGAGAGAGAAACGGGCCGTTGATATGCAGTGTAAAACTAAAGTTACCTACAAGGTGATCGCAAATAAGTGTCAGATGTTCAGATTTAAGTTTTATGCACTGACTAAAACTAAAACCAGTATATTCTCATCAGAGTTGAATGTGAGCACCTGGTTTATATAGTGAAATGATAGTGATGTAATTGCTCTAGTTATTACATGGCCAAGGCAACCAATCAGTTTTAAATAAAGGCTTGTGACATGTGACTATGATTGGTCAAAGTTCACAAGAACAGACACCTTTTATTTATTTTCTCAGTCTTGGGGTGAGTGGGTCAGTTTGACTGAGCCGTTTTAGCACTTGCTGGGTTTATTCCCACAGGATCTGTGTGGCCACAGCACTTCTACATCCAGCCTGGCCACACTCATGGGTTTGAGGTTTTGGAATAAGCACACAGTGTGAATCAGTCGGCCATGTTTGGCTCGGGGCAGAGATGCTGCCGAATGACTGCCTGATTGATACTATTGTTTGTTGGCTCTGTGCTGTTCTACACGTCACTACACCGGCTTGTTATTTACTTGCTCATCATGGTAGCTTTCAGAGAGTCTTGTATTTTTGTCCAACGGGCTGAGACATCTGTGTGTAGTATCTTATGTCTATAGAAGCATATGCCTCAACAGGCACGGTCAAGGCTCCCAAGAAATTAACCCTTTTTGTGAATTTTCTATCCATATTTCTTCATTGTTGGTGCTCACATGGACACTGTCTGAAAATAATAATGATAATAATTGCAAAAATCAATTATTAGGGCAGATTTGAGGTGTTGATCCTCCCTTCTGCCACACATAGGACCTCTACCTTTGATGATGGAGGTGATCTAACGTCTTCCTTCATTTAGATTAATTTAGGATATGAATGAGAGGAGTGGATGGTTTCAGCTTGTCTTTTATACCAACCCCCGAATTAACATCTTTAGCTGTTAAATGCTCCACTGTGACGATTATCAGCCACTAACTGTGTCATTTTTAGAGCTTTTCTGAAAACGAAGGTTCCTGCAGTGAAAAAATCATGAGATTAATGTTGTTGCCAAATAGCAAAAAGAAATGAGCTGACTCACTCATTATAAAAGTCTGTGCTGCAGATTGAGTTGATGATCCTGTGCATGTTCATCACCTTTCACAATTTCTCATCTTTCAAGTAGCTCCAGCTGCATGACCTCAACCATACATTAGCCCTGACTCCTTTGCCATGCACATATATTTGCAGTCATTCATTTCACATTTCTAGACATATAATCTGACGTCCTAATGAACAATTTTCTATAGTTTTTGAATGTCAGATCGTCAGAGAAACCACCTACATTTGAGCCTCTTCTTACTGCTCCACAGAGTTGACTTTACACCTGTTAAATACGGATTCAGCTGCAGCAACAAGGACTGAATAAAGATTTTTATCACTCATAGTGATCAAGGCCAAGCTTCACAGCAGAGAAGTCTGTTGATTGTTAACATAATGAAAGAATATTGTGAATACCTGAAATACTGGGTGGGAGGGGAAGTGGAGTTTATCTTCAATGAGTGGATTCTCTTGTGATTTTTTTCTGTATCTGTGATTCACTAAATAATTATGATGATAAAAAACATACATAAACCAAATGTTTGAAAGCTACACATGCAAAGTGGACTGTATTTTTAAAGCTAACCAGTGGTGCTGGTGATAAAACAAAAGAAAATTTATTTTGGGGACGACGGAGGACGAACCTCATTAAGGGGCTTTTTGCCTTTAACTTGAGTGAAGATGACAGGCGGAAGTCTTCCCTGTGGCAAGACCTCAGGCGCAGAGAGACAAGCAGCTGACAGCAAAGATACACACACACACACACACACACACAGTCACACAATTACCGAGACACAATCCCAACATCTTCACAATCAGTGCAAATTTAGAGATGCATCAGTGGTCTGAACGAGGCGAGACAAAGTTAAATACCAAGCAGCTCAACATGTCCTACGTCTGTATATTGTCATCTCTCAAACAACAGCAGAAGGCTGAGGGCTGAATGAGAGATCATCATTTTTGTGTGTGTGAAAGCTTTTGTGTTTCCATTTGCGTCACAATTTGCGATTCAAAAATAACAAGAAAAAGAAGTCGTCATGTTTTCAGGTTATAAAAAGAGGATGGATGCTGTTGCTCTGGAGTCAGTTAATTTATTGTGGGCTGCAATTTGACCTTGTTTAAAAAAAAAAAAAAAAAAGATTTTTTACATCACATTTGTCGATATGTTGGCAAATTGTCATCAGTATGATTTGTAGCTGCAGTGTGTCCATGGGTGTAGGGAATACCTACTGGATGATTTTGACAGTGTGATGTGATGGTGTTCTCAGACAAGTTGTGGTGTCATAAGGAGCTTGTCTCACATCACTGGATTATCATTGGCTAGCAGTGTCGGCATTAAAACACTGTGTTTTGGTCAAATACTGTGCATCTGCCTCTGCCTGACGGAGATTTAAACAAGAGTGAGAAAAGAAAGCAGGATGATTTGTTCAATGTTTTTATGGGAGTGAATATGAAACTAGTGTTAAACAAAGCCTGCTCAGAGTCCTGCATCTTTAAGGAGCCAAAAATATAGTCTGGTGACCATGATTGTATCTGCTTAGTGTAATGGGAGTCCATCTAATCGATATCAAGATAAAAAACAACAATTATTGGCTGAAGAGGAAGAATCAGACGATCATGAGTGCTGAGCTGCTCCACTGAATAACATATTACATACGCAGTCAATACTGTGACCTGATGACGGTGCAACATAAAATGCCAGACTATAATCAAAGGCATTAGAATTCATCCTCTCACCCTTGACTATTGATTTGGTGCCTGTAATCTATCCAATAGTTGTCATGATATATCACTGTCAACCACAAAGGCCAACGTCAGAGGAAGGGGATCCCCAAAGTATTCACCACGTTGGGACTGTTGATATTTTAGCCAGACATCCCTAGTCATCCCCGAGTCATTTTACCCATTATTCAGCCATAATTAACTATAATGTGAGCACATGTGCACATGTTACATACAAACCTTACTTTGCTTTGCAGGGGCTTTCTGTAATACTGCTTTAATAATGCTTGCTGTTTGTTGTTCTCTGGGGACTGCTGCACTGGAATAGCTGTGTTTAGGTTTACATTGTTGTACATGCATGTAGTGAATTCCCTTTGACAGGGCCGTGTCTCTGAGTGACAGGTCAGGCATATGTAGGAAGACTCTGGGGGCTTGGTCAGGGCTCTCAGGCCAGGTCGCCTGATGCACAGAGGGGTCATGTGCAGTAATAACGGACAGGCTGGCTCAGAGCCGCCCGAGGCCGACTGCCATAGCACATGAGCAGAAAGACGACTTTCTCTTCACATCTTGGCCTGTCATTCTGTCTGTGTTTGTTTCCGTTGTGGTTGTCAGAGAAGTGCACCAGCAACACATTCATACACACACAAGCAAAAACGCAAACTTACTTCCTTCTCTCTGTTGTTTTATCTTTCCCTGTATCAGGGTCTCGTTCACAACGTGGGCATTTTTGCTCTAATTTTCCTTTCTTGCATTTATTCTTAATTTGCGTCCGAATGATAGTTTTACTTACGGATTAGATTAGAGTGTCCACATTGTTGTGTATATGTATATGTATAGAGAACAAGGGGGTGATAAATCCTCATTTAGTGGAAATTTAGAGCTAAATATTTCTGTAACTACTTTTTAAATTACCCAGTATGTATTGAAAAGACAGGTTACCAGCCGACCAACCAAGAAACATCAATACAAGCTTTAATATATGTTGGATATGTTTAATATGTGTGTGATTATATAACTACAGTTCAGGGTTAGGGTTAGGGTTAGGGTTACACCAATCGATTTTACAGCCCACGTGCTCATTAACTACACTAAATAAGTGAGCAACAGAACATTATTTAACAATCCACTGTTAAATGTCATGAATATAACCATAAACCTCCCTGTGGGCTGAGTCTCATTGATTGTTCTGTTGTACCTACATGTAGGAATCCAGTAATTATTTTCACTGATGCAGAGGTTGCACTGCACAACTGCAGAGGAGCTCACCGGCTGAAATATTAACAGGTTAGAGTTGAATCAATTGCTGACTCTTATGTGTGGGTGTGAATGTATGTGTGGTCTGGTCTCCAATGACTCCCAGTCTAAATTACACACTGCTAATAGCCGTCACACCCACTTCGCTTTACTCAGTCAACAGCTGCTGCATGCCTGAATGATCAGGCGTCAGTGACAAAGAGTCTTGACAGGTTCATGCTGATGTGATTTCTGACTCAGAAATATGAATTGTTAAGGTTTGAGGTTTTAATTTAAATTAATCAAAGAGATCTTAAGAAACTGTTTCTCTAAACTCAGATTTCAAACTTTGAGTCAAATCATCAGAGGATTAAACGTTAAACGTTGTTAGTTTTGAAACACAGTTTGTTCAAGTAATTTCAAAATGAACAGACCTTTATTGTTTTCAAAATGCACAACGACAACAGGTGCAACAAATGCTGTGAACACTGAAATTCAACAGCACAGTATCCATGTGCGTAGAGGAGTGAGATAGTCGATGTGTGAGTGCATCAAAAGAGAAAACATGACAAAATCCAATTACTTAGTATTTTAGTACAGAGGGGACGTCATAAATAATATATTTCCCATTACATTCCCAGTGATAAGCAAATATTGTTTCCCCATCATAATTACTGAGTATGCGTCACTTCATTTAAACATGTTGATTACCTACAGTACTTCACTTGATTATAATTAAATTTGTTGAACTTGAGTTCACCGGAAAAATGAGGCAGTTGGCTTACAGCATTAACACTAATAGTATAGAAACCATTTCCTACAGAAATGAACAGCACTTGTCATTTTAAAATGCCACCAATCACTAATTAATGTAACTCAGAGGAGCACAATGACTTCCAGACAAATCAATTGTTCATATGCAAATGAATATGTAAACATAGTCTCACACGTTTTCTGTCAGCGCTCAAACAGAAGTTTAGCAGTAAAAACAAACAGATGTGTTTATCATAGAAACACGCACACTGTGCATCCACAAACACACACACACACACACACACACACACACATATATGTATATAAAAAAACAAAAGAAAGAAAAAGAAATCAAATCTTACCAGCATTTCCACTGTCATGGACCACAGAGCTCTGTGTACAGAGGCTGAAAGCAGCAACACAATCCAGTGTTACGGCTGTGATTTAGAGGAAGTAAAATCCGGTTAGAAATCATCCAGTGAAGAAGAAGAAGAAGAAAGTGGAGCTGTAGTCCTCTCATCATTCTCCCTCCTGAGCAGCACACATTAAGCACAAAAGCATCTCACTCTCTCTAGCTCTCTGTCCCTGTGATTCAGCCTCTCCTCTCTCTCCCTCGTTCTGTGGAGGACTCCCCCGCTCCTCACCTCCCTCTCCCCCTCCCCCTCCCCTCGCCCCTCTGCACGGCTTGCAGTCCTTATCACATGCACACGCGCTTCCCCTAGAGCCTCAAGGTAAAGTCCACAGCAGCACTTTACTGTCCTCTTCCATCCTTTTCCTCCCACGTTCGCCTTGTGATGACTCTCCTCCATCCTCTGCTCATCTTCTCGTTTGTTCCTCACCTCTCCAAACATCTGTCATGCTTTGTGTCTTACAGCTCCTGTCTCAGTTCACGCTTCATTATTTTTGATAGAATTTCGTTTTTTTGTATTTATTACAACGTATTTATTATTGAATCATAACCATTTTATTCAGGTGATCTTCTCTGCTGTATATCTTCACTTATACGTGTCATAGAAAAGCCAATGTTAACATTATAAAAGAGACTCACAATGAGTGAAAGAGACAGCTGGGAATTGGCTTGGCATCACTGTACAAATGAGAGGTGACTCTACATATGAGAGGGTATAAAAATGCATCTGGTTTTGCCCCTGATGACCTTGGCCCATGTTGCACCGCTTTGGACCATGGGTCACGTCCTGTCCTTGTTGGGAGCAGAGACAGTAGCACTCAAATGAGACCCCTGCCCTTTTCACAGCTGCCTTGACCCAACCTTTGTAGAACAAAAACAAACAAAAAAATCTGCCTGAACAAGGCACAAGCTGTTCAACATCAAACGCCAGTAAGATTGAAATGGAAAGTTCACATTCCCATAAGAGTGAAAGAATGAAGTGAAGAGTGATGCACATACTCAGCAGAACTGTATGATCTAATCCTCTGAACCTCCATGTTACAGTAGAGGCCATTCATATGCCCGACTCTCCGATGAGAGATGACCTGGGTTCTGGTTGATTACATATAGGGACCCAGTAGCCTCAGTGGCTGGTCTTGTAATGCACCGGCACAGTCAGATTCATATAGGTACAGCCTGCTTCCAAATACTGTGATATAAGCTCTGACAGAGGTCATGCTGTGAATAATAACACACAAAAAAGCACCATTTACCTGAATGATCTCTCACTGACAGTGACAGTCAGTGTATCATTTATCATGTGAACAGCATGTGCTGTGCTCATGGTGTTGGACATTGGACCATCACTGCAGAATTGTGTCTGGTGCGGTTAGTGTATAGGAGGTTGTTCATTCTGCTGGAGGAGAAGTTTTGTCTGTGCTCAGACCTGCAAACACAACTTTGTGGCACCACGATTTGTCTGAAGTGTGATGTGGAAACAATTGGTGTGAAAATGAAAAGATATTGCATATTCATAGACTCTGGTCTTTAGAGGGAGGAAGCACAGAAGTCATTTTTGAATTTCTTTCCGGGTGATTTAATGTGAAAAACCATATCAATCACAAATTATTATTCAAACTGGAGTCTTATGGAACAAGGTGGAGGGTGTCTTTAAATATTTAATAGAAATCTACAGCCCATCTGTTCTGAGACTGTGAGTGTTAAAGATTCAGGGACAGCTGCGCCTGTAGCTGTTGGTCAGCATGCTAACAAGTTTGCAACATCAATACTAATTTACTTTTGTCGAGCAGATTAATGTTGCCTATGTTCACCATATGAGGTTTGCACACAAGACATCTTACTTATGAGAAGAAAATAAGAAATGTGTTAGTAAAAGTGAAGAGTTTGGTTTTATATGAAAAAATAACATGAATCGTGCAATCGTGCAAGCTCTGACCAACGTTGTCCTCAGTTGGGCGAGCTTTAATATCTAAAGAAGTCTACATAAAATATGCACCATGTTTGATACACACAGTATTAGTGTGTCTATTAATGTGTATCTATGTATGTAGACTATCTATGTAACTATCAGGAGAAAATGAGCTGACTGAATGAACGGCCCGTTTCAGAAAGAGTGCAGTTGCCTCAGGTCACTAAGAAACCACAACGCTTTAATTCCTCTGCTGCCACCATGAAATCACTGCATTTAAATCAGTGTTTGGTTTTCGGGATTTTCATAGTTACATGCTTAAACTGGTCTCCCTCAGGAGATCATCATTTCTCAAGAACCCATGTTAAATCCTCCTGCATAATTAAACCCACTTTAAAGTCCGACATATGAATCTGAAATCGAGAGTCAGGCTTGTTAGGCTACATGTGAGAACGTGTCAGTCTAACATGTACATACTGTTACAGTATAAAAACACACTCTGTACACATTAATACATTATATTTGTATTTTATCATATTTTCTGATTAGATTTTTCATGATAATCTGCCTTTTTTTCATGTTTTTATCAGTCACATAGGCCACTTTGTCACTTTGGGACTTAGGCGATTTCATTTTAATTGCTGGGAGCCGTTTAAATGAGACCATGCTAATTATCTTACTATAATAGTAATATACTACCAAAGATGAAACATTGATGTGCGTTGGTGCAAAATCAAAGTGTTTTATTTCAAATATTAAAAGAGCAAAAGACTTCATATGTAAATATAATTATATAATAATCAATTAATTATTTTGTCATATAAGCAAATGTTTCTAAACTCTCTGAGAGCTCTTGTAAATATCCAGGGCAGTAATACTGGACTTTCCATCCTGCAGCACATATCTGACTTACTGCTGTTAGCTGCCAGGAATGTGATGAAATGTTGTTTGTTTCTGTTCCCTGCAGGTTGAGGCAACATGTGCCCTATTTTCTGTAATAACAAATAGAAGAGCTCAGCATATTGCAATGTCAATACTTTCTTGTCCACTAAAGATAAAAATGTTAGAATGACTCAGCAAAGTTTACCGTTTGTAAATTATGATGCAAAACCCTGCAAACAGCGCAAGCTGTCTGTGAGTGTATTACTTTGCAAAATTATGAAACCACACTGTGAAACTGATAAAATACAGGTTAAAAACAGCTGAACTGAGCAGAACCGAGCTCATGAACAAGAATGTTTTTATGATGTTTTTGATGTCGCCGAGCAATTTTGCAGACCGAGCAGTGTTCACCACTATCAGACAAAACCTGTGCTGGACACTGAGATTTCACAATCAGTTTATTTTAGATTCCAGGAATCAACGTTTTTGTGCTGTGCAAGAATTTCCAGGACTCAGCAGATATATAAGCTGCCGGCTCCAAATGTACAACACACAGAAGAGCAGAGATTATAAACTAAATCACTGCAGATAATGAATGCTACTAACAAAATGTGGTAAGTGGAAATACGTTTCTCTTAGTCATTTCTACATCTCTCTGAACACAGTGAGCTGAGAAGAAAAGGGTTACAATCTGTAAATCTGGAATATTTTTATAATATTAATATATAATATTATTTTTTATCTGACATCTTTTCATCTTTGTAATGTTGTGTAAGTTGTTGAACATGAGTACCTCCTCAAGTGGACCTAGTTTTATTGTCTGAATTGATGCTGAAGAACAGAAGAAATGTTCAATGTTTATTCATCATGTGTCTCTTGTTTTTGGAAGGTTTTCTCTGACTGTGCTCCTCATGGCTGCATCGGCCTGTCTGGGAGAAGTGTCTCACTCTGCAGAGAGGATGAAACGCTCGGCATCAGGTAAAACTAACACAAACATGCCCAAAATGCTAAACACAGTGTCTCAATTCAGAGCCAATTTCTATTTTCTCCATTAATATTTGGACATGACCAAAATTCAGCTCTCTAGAGAATATTTGCTGGTACTAGCAAAGCATGACTGGTACAAATCAACAGCCTGCTAGTCTGCTGGCAGCTGTGGATTGTTCCCCTGCCATGATTTTTTTTCAGCATGCTAATATTAGCATGCTGACATACTCACACTGACAGTGTCAATGTGCTGATGTTCAGCAGGTACAATGTTCCCCATGTTCACCACCACCTTATTTTGTGAGTTAGCAAGCTGCCATTTGTGGGAATTTCATTTATTTTGCAGGTGTTACATCATACGTTTGTTTATTTAGCACCTTTAAAGAAGTTGCAAAGTGTAGCACAGTAATTACCAGTATAAAATGGGAAAACAACAACAAAACATACAAGAATAATCTTGATAAAATCAAGATACTAAGTTTAGCCGAATGAAATCATTTACTGATAACTAAACTAAACTAAGGCAATCATAAATAATATTTCCAGTCCAGTACATAAACCTTTGAGTTTGTGCTTTTGCTGAACATGCACAAACACTGATTCGTTTGTGTATTTAGTTAACAGTAGAGGCACTAATATTGATCCCTGTGGGACACTGTTTCATCTACATCCATTCAGACAACCTCATTTCAGCATGCATGATATGTCTACATTCACTTCCCAGCCTCTAGGTCAGCATCACTCCGTCCCAGGCGAATGGTTGGGGGGACCCTGGCCCCTCATGTTCCCTGGCAGGCCATGGTCTTCCTGGCTGACAGCGTGCTGGATGGAGGCTACGCAGGTGGCGCGCTCATCTCCGACCGCTGGGTTTTGACTGCCGGCAGGAACCTTTTTGTCAGGAAGAGTCGACAAGACATTCAGGGAAAAGATCCCATAATCCCGAAGGTGTATCTGGGAATCTCACGACGGCCAGAAGCTGATGCCTCAAAAGAGGTCGCAGTAGAAAGGGTAAGAAAAAAAGTGTATATGGAGGTCATAGAGAAGTTTTTACCCAGTTTTTAATCTTTACAAACCATCAGTGGCCGTCAATCAACTTCTTGTTGTTTGTCTTGAACTGTTCAAGGTTCTCAACTACAAGTTTTAATTGAAGGCAAGATTCAAGGTTCTGTGTTCACTCTACAAACAACACATTTTTACGGGTGCACCCTTAATCCAATCTGAAAAAAATAGATATCTAGTTCATGACTGATACTAACTTCCATTTTCTGTTCAATACAATATGACACAACTGTGCTGAAATGTTGAATGGAAAATGACTTTTCTCTAACCTTTCCTAATAGCTTTAGAAATTCTTTGGATTCTTTGATCTCTTGTAAAACTATGACAAGGAGGAAAATCACTCCTCGGTCGACCTTCTCACAATTTATAGGCACCTGTGACAAAGCTTTAAGAAACACAGGACATTTAACAAAGAAAACATCCATTTTAAAAGAAGGACATTCTTCCTCCAAAAGATCAAAGACCTGAACTCTTACCTTGCTCTCCTACAGGTTGTTCTCCATCCAGGCTTTCAGAATCACTCAGACTGGGACAACGACCTGGCTCTGATCCAGCTGAAGAAGCCTGTGGTGATGAGCGATAAAGTGACCCCCATCCCACTGCCTGAGGCTGGTCAGGACTTGGCCGACGTCGTTGGCGGGTTAGGGGTCATCACGGGCTGGGGCTGGGGGGTCCTTCTCACTCCTGCTCAGTCGCTCAAATACCTCATACTCCCCCTGGCCAATCACTCAGCATGTAAAGCAGAATATAAACGCATTCCTTTTACGCCAGACGTAGACGACAACATGTTCTGCGTAGGAGCTACAGTGTACGAGGAAAACGTTTGTTTCGGTGATGCAGGAGGTGCTCTGGCCGTCAAAGATGCTGCAACTGGGGACATTTACGCTGCAGGGATTCTTTCCTATGACAAATCCTGCAACAGGTACAAATATGGAGTCTATATGAAGCTCTCCTCTTATTTACCCTGGATCCACAGCGTCATCAGGGGAGACAGAGAAAACTCATCTGCTCTGCGCACAAGTACAATGTCTACAATGTACTCCTGGCAGTCGTAGAGCTTCAGCCTCTGTTCCTTTGCTTTTGCAGAGAAAATCATTGTAGTGAATGGACTCTGAATGTTAATAAATGATTTCAGTGTAACACAGAGCACTGTTCAGTCTGTTGTGTTGTAACTGAAGTGGACTCGGATGAATTCTGGTAAATAAATCCAGTTTTTGCAGTTCCTGTTTGACGTATCATACACAAATTGTCCTGATGAATAAGAACAGTGTTGTCAGATGCTTTAGTTAATGGACAAAAATGACCTAGGTTTACATTTTAGCACCAGAAGGAATTATGACATGTGTCTTTAACAATAAAGGAGGAAGTTGAATGTTTTTCTACAGCTTCCTCGTCCATTCTTTATATAGTACAACCCTCTCTGGTATTTTTCACGTTTATTTTCTGATGAGATTTTTCACAATCTGCCTTTTTTCATGTTTTTATCAGTCACATAGGCCACTTCACTGGGTTAGGGTTAGGGGTCATTTCATTTTAATTGCTGGGAGCTGTTTAAACGAGACCATGCTAATTATCTTACTGTAAGAGTAATATACTACCAAAGATAAAACAAAACACACAGTTGTAAGATTGTACGACTTTAAGAAGTAAATGCAAACACAGAAACATGTGCATACTGTTCCTTAAGGTAGCACTTTGATGGGTATTGGTGCAAAATCAAAGTGTTTGACTCCAAATATTAAAAAAGCAAAAAACTTAATATATAGTTTTATTAATATAATAAACAATGAACTATTTTGTCATATAAGCAAATGTTTCTAAACTCTCTGAGACCTCTTGTAAATACCCAGGGCAGTAATACTTTCCACCCTGCAGCACATATCTGACATGCTGCAGCTAGTTTTTGTTCCCTGCAGGTTGAGTCAACGTGTGCCCTATTTTCTGTAACAGTAATAACAAATAGAAGAGCACAGTGTATTGTGATGTCAATACTTTCTTGTCCACCAGAGATGAAAATGTTAGAATGATTCAAAGTTTAGCGTTTGTAAATTATGATGCAAAACCATGAAAACAGTGCAAGCTGTCTGTGAGTGTATTACTTTGCAAAATTATGAAACCACACTGTGAAATAGATAAAAAAAAAACATGGTTAAGAAAAGCTGAATTTAGCAGAACCAAGCAGAACCAAGCTCATGAACATGAACAAGTTTTTTTTTCCTTTAAAGACATGTTCAAACTGTTGAATCAGTAGCAAGAAATCTCACAGTTGTTTTACTGTCGTATGCTGTTTTTTGATGTCACTGGGCATTTTTGCACAAGAACCCTGTGCCGGATGCTGAGATTTCCCAATTGATTCATTTTAGATTCCAGGAATCAACGTTTTTGTGCTGTGCAGGAATTTCCAGGACTCAGCAAATATAAAAGCTCCTGGCTCCAAAATGCACAACAGACAGAAGAGCAGAAATTATAAACTCCATCACTGCAGATGATGAATGCAACTAACAAAATGTGGTAAGTGGAAATACTTTTTTCTTAGTCATTTCTACATCTTTCTGAACACAGCGAGCTGAGAAGAAAAGGGTTACAATCTGTAAATCTGGAATATTGTATAATATTATTATGAAAGGTCTGATCTAACATCTTTTTTTAAATGCAAATTTTCCAGTAATGTTGTGTAAGTTGTTGAACATGAGGTGTCTGAGTGTCTAACTCTACAATTAAGAAACTTGATCCTCAAGTGGACCTAGTTTTATTGTCTGAATTGATGCTGAAGAACAGAAGAGATGTTTCATGTTTATTCATCATGTGTCTCTTGTTATTGAAAGGTTTTCTCTGACCGTGCTCCTCATGGCTGCATCAGCCTGTCTGGGAGAAGTGTCTCACTCTGCAGAGAGGATGAAACGCTCGGCATCAGGTAAAACTAACACACACTGATATATACAAACACAAACATTCCCAAAATGCTAAACACAGTGTCTCAATTCAGAGCCAATTTCTATTTTTTCCATTAATATTTGGACATGACCAAAATTCAGCTCTCTAGAGAATATGTGCTGGTACTAGCAAAGCATGACTGGTACAAATCAACAGCCTGCTAGTCTGCTGGCAGCTGTGGATTGTTCCCCTGCCATGATTTTTTTTCAGCATGCTAATATTAGCATGCTGACATACTCACACTGACAGTGTCAATGTGCTGATGTTCAGCAGGTACAATGTTTCCAATATTCACCACCACCTTATTTTGTGAGTTAGCAAGCTGTCATTTGTGGGAATTTCATTTATTTTGCAGGTGTTACATCATACGTTTGTTTATTTAGCACCTTAAAAAAAAAAAAGTTGCAAAGTAGTAATTACTAGAATAAACTGAAAAAGAAAAAATCCGACGAAAAAAACCCCCAAAAAACAAAAAATTTAAAAGATAAGACCATGTAAAAAGCTGTAAGATGAAATCAAGATGCGGAGTTTGGCTGGATGAAATCATTATACTGGATGGAAAATTAGGAAATTTAAAAATTTACATATATGCACTTGAGAGGACTGACCGTAATTGTACCATTTTCTGTGGTAACACATTAATAACTGAGTATTAGTGGGAAAAGTCAGAGATCATTAAAGTTTAAGCGGCACATTTTCTGGGAGCCATGAATGTTTGATAGATTCGTAGATATATTCTAGATACATATTTCCAGGGCATGGTGTTTATTATTTGGTCTTTTGATGGAGTAGTTTACTCTGAAATTAACAGATTATTGTGTCATTTGTAATTTACAAAAACATATCAGAGTGAAGGAATCAGACCGTGAACACATCCCCACATTTGTCCATCCAAACAGCAGCTTTTTACTTCAGGACACATTCAAGTGACCTCAGGCTCCAGTTCTCTGCAGTTCGCTGCTGTTTTACTGTCCTGCATGTAATGACAGAGGCTTTCCTGCAAGATCTGAAGTCTTAGCTACTACAGCTGATTTCAGATACTGTTCCTCTTCTGGCGCTGTGGCTGTAGTATGCATAGCCTTGTTACTTTTTCTTTTGTTCTGCTCAGAGTCAGGTGAGAGATGTCACTGAACTGAATGGAGGCAGGATGAAAAATCATTTGTTGATAAGAGAAGGTTATTCTCAGTACAAAAAAAGAGGGAAACATTAATGTAACAGAAGTAATCAATCAGTTTCAATGTCATCTCTGTAGAGCAACAAATTAATTTTATCATGTCGGCTATGCTGAATAATACACTGATTGAAGAAGGCGCTCCTGATAGATAAAATAAAATTAATGATTGTGAGCAGTTGGTTGTTAAATTTGCAGAAAGCAGCCATCCCTACGCTCAAGTTAGTGCCACCACTTTGAAGAGATGATCACTTGAAGTAGCTATCATGATTATCTCAACCGCACAAAAGAACATGGATCAAAGCTTTACAATGAATAAATTAGAGGTCACTGTTTCTGGAGGGAGCCCTCAGAGCATGAAAGCATCACATTCAGATGACAAAGATCCATCTAACAGCCGATCTCTGGAGGGATAGTCATTATGCTTCAATGGCTCTGATGCATTAAAGACATTGTGAAACCGTAGCGTCAACAAAATTATGTTTTATAAAATATGTTAAGTTCTGCTAGAGGGACAATGTGGAGGTGCAAAAATGCTGTCAACAGTGTTTAACACACAGATAAAGGATATTGAAAAGGAATCGGTAAGATAGGATTTAATTATTCATGAGGTCTCATTAAGCACAGGAGAGAAAACATGATGATCCACTCACATCAAGACCCAGATAAACTTACTAAGTCCAGGAAAAAAAACCTTTCAGTTTGTGCTTTTGCTGAACATGCACACAATACACAAACACTGATTTGTTATGTACTGAGTAAACAGTAGGGGCACTAATATTGATCCCTGTGGGACACCTTTCCATTCACATCCATTTGCTGTAGAAAGGGTAAGAAAAAAGTGTATATGGAGGTCAAAGAGAAGCTGTTATTAATTTTAACAAAACATGAATGGCCGTTAATCCACTTGTTGTTGTTTGTCAAAAAGTTTTATTTGAAGGCAAGATTCAAGGTTCTGTGTTCATTCTACAGACAACACATTTTTATGGGTGCACCATTAATCCAATTTGAAAGAAAATCTAGTTCATCACTGATACTAACTTCCATTTTCTAGTCAGTACAATGATACAACTGTGCTGAAATGTTGAGTGGCTCTGTACAGTGTGTGGAGTATTATAGAAAATTTGGTTTGTTCCATTTTATCAGACTTTTCTCTAACCTTTCCTAATGGCTTTAGAAATTCTTTGGATCCTTTGATCTCTTGTAAAACTATGGCGAGGACGAAAGTCACTCCTCGATTGACCTTCTCACAATTTATAGGCACGTGTGACAAAGCTTTAAGAAACAGAGGACATGTAACAAAGAAAACATCCATTTTAAAAGAAGGACATTCTTCCTCCAGAAGATCAAAGACCTGAACTCTTACCTTGCTCTCCTACAGGTTGTTCTCCATCCCGGCTTTCAGAATCACTCAGACTGGGACAACGACCTGGCTCTGATCCAGCTGAAGGAGCCCGTGGTGATGAGTGGTAAAGTGACCCCCATTCTGCTGCCTGAGGCTGGTAAGGACTTGGCGGGTTAGGGGTCATCACCAGTTGGGGCTGGGCCCTGAGTCGCTCAAATACCTCATACTCCCCCTGGCCAATCACTCAGCATGTAAAGAAGAATATAAACGCATTCCTTTTACGCCAGATGTAGACGACAACATGTTCTGCGTAGGAGCTACAGAGCACGAGGAAAACGTTTGTTTTGGTGATGCAGGAGGTGCTCTGGCCGTCAAAGATGCTGCAACTGGGGACATTTACGCTGCAGGGATTCTTTCCTATGACAAATCCTGCAACAGGTACAAATATGGAGTCTATATGAAGCTCTCCTCTTATTTACCCTGGATCCACAGCGTCATCAGGGGAGACAGAGAAAACTCATCTGCTCTGCGCACAAGTACAATGTCTACAATGTACTCCTGGCGGCGTGTAGAGCTTCAGCCTCTGTTCCTTTGCTTTTGCAGAGAAAATCATTGTAGTGTATGGACTCTGAATGTTAATAAATGTTTTCAGTGTAACACAGAGCACAGTCTGTTGTGTTGTAACTGAAGTGGACTCGGATGAATTCTGGTAAATAAATCCAGTTTTTGCAGTTCCTGTTCGACGTATCATACACAACTTGTCCTGATGATTAAGAACAGTGTTGTCAGATGCTTCAGTTAATGGACAAAAATGACCTGTTTACATTTTGGCACCAGAGGGAATTATGACATATGTCTTTAACAATGAAGGAGGAAGTTGAATGTTTTTCTACAGCTTCCTCGTCCATTCTTTATACAGTACAACCCTCTCTGGTATTTTTCATGTTTATGAGTGAGTGCAACAGGAGCAAGCGAAAGAGTGCACTATTAACATAGGTAACTGCAGTTTAGCTCCTCATTACCTCCTCACAATCAGTCAGTTTTTTCTCTTAACCTTGACCATCATTGTTTCCCTAATCTTTATTCAGAGCCTCATTTTTCCAGGTCATTTGTGACTGTTTTGTTTGTCAAAAATACAAGTCAAAAACACATTTTGTCATTAATTTGGAGGACATGTTGCTTTAAAAGCAAACCTCTGAGCCCCTCATGTGATTTTTCACTGTTAACTTTGAAAAGAGGAACACGAGTGCTTCAAAGGTTGAGGCTACATTTCATCATGTGCAGTCATCGGCGTGAAAGCAAGGATGATGATGATGATGGAATAAAAGTGAATGACACTCACTCACAGAATTTGTGGTTTTTCTCAGTGTTGCCTGCAGATGTTCTGGTTTGTGGTTTTTTGTTTTGGACCAATAGCAGCAGACCCGAAAGATATTTTGGTCTGACAGGTGTGTCCACTCTGCCACAAATCATGAACTGTCTAAACAACAAATGCTTTTGTCCATGACGGAGAAGTGGGATGATGACAGCTGCCTGTCCAGCTGCTACAACATGAGAAGGGAGGATGTGAGGGAAAGAAAAACCAAAGTGCAAATTCGAGACTACTGGCTTCATTCCTTTTTCTGTGATAACGTGAGGGAAAACAAACTCAGAGGTTGAGCAGATGTGAATGAGGCAAAGTGAGTTATTCAATATAATAATCATAAAGACTCAGCAGACAGCTTCAACAGACATCTTGATTCCCTGCAGGACATCAGATCATGGTCTCCTCTGACCAGCTGCTAACTGAACACATAGTGCTGAACAGTATCCGTCAACATATGTTCATTTTCTTTCATTCATTTCTCTTTCCAGGAAAGGAAGAGCTGAACATGATAAATATAAGCTACAATTCATTCATGTGCCAAGGATTTTTTTTGTTTTCTAATGCAACTTAATGTGCAAGATCATCTTAATAATAGGTACTGTTTGTGTACACCTGTAAAATTCAACAATCTGTTATAGGCATTTTGATTGATCTCAAGCACAAAAGTGTGTAAATCCCCTACACCTCTGACCACGGGTTGATTGGAGGATTTTGTTGAGATGGTTCAAATTTTACATATTTTAATTCAGTTTTGTGAACAAACCTGTCTTTTGTCTGGAGGCAACCCCAGCAAATACTACAAATACAACAACTTGTCCTCAAAGGTGAAGAGGTCCCTCATAGTCCATCATATTGGCACATTCTGCAGTCACAACTACAAAACCCTTTAAATGTCACTATCAGGGTGCTAGTATGAACCTGTTGTCCTGCATGTGAGGCATTCAGGGAACATCTGTAAATTTTGCATGTGATGTGTTTAGGGGACATCTGTATTTACTGGGCTTTGATGGGCATCTTTGCTTCCCCCCCCAGAGTCTATCATCACCACTGTGAAGAGCAGCACTCTGTACACGTCATCAGTCCATCACGGTCCACTGCTCACATGAGCGTGTCTTTGGTTTCCAGTCACTGATATAATATTGGCAGCAGAAAGACATTTTGAGACAAACCATGTCTTCAGGTGTTTAGTCGAGTGAGTTCAGACATTTAATGTTTTTATGTAAAGTAAAAATGGAGCTGTTGAGGGGCTGTGGGGGGGGGGTAAGAAGTACTTTTTAGCAGGTCTGCTGCAGGGTGCAGGAGACTCCTCCATGGCTTCTAAAATATTAATATCCCTGTCAAGGGCCATTACTCTCTACCAGTCGCAGAGTGTACTCTCGCTGGCTCCATCACTCCTGCAGAGCACTGACTGAGGTCACGACACCTCCGTCACAACATAGTCTCTTAGTGCAGTTTAAACCAGAATTAGCATGGACCATGAATATCATCATCATGTTGTGCATGTTGTGTGAACTCAGTTACATTTTTTTTTATAGAACATGTAAGACTGCATGTGTTTGTCCTAAAACCTGATCCCATCATTCTCCTTCTCTCACTTACTATTTGAGAAACAACAGACACTGAAGGTAATTTGTATTAGATGTTATGTTATGTGCTGAATTAGTGCAATCCAGGTTTTGCTCTGCTGTTAAATTATAAAGCACGTGTTTTTTTCTTTAGTACCATCTAAAGGCATGTTTCATATCATTAACATGTCCACATGGCAGTTAATCATATCATTAATCAAGATTATGTCTGTGTTTCTACAGTACATCTGGGACAATCGAATGCATCTGTGTGTGTGTGTGTGTGTGAGATGGAGGAAGGAAACTGCACTGCTGGTGAATTTCTGTCCAGTCTCACAGAGGGACAGATGGCGCTTAAGTGTCCAATAATGATGATTACCCCTGTAAATCATGCTAATACTGAAAGTGGAGTAATTTAATCCCGGTAATCAGTATAATCAATATTAGTATAAGTTATAGTATTGGAATTGGTATTAGTATTATTTGTGAAAATGGGCTATACAAATAAACCTGCCTTGCCTATTAGTATTAGCATTGATCATTGTAGCCACAGTGAGAGATACAAAGACAACACTAGCACGTCTAATACATTTTATGCTTTCTCTTCGTGTATATTGACACATGTACAGTCACTATTGATTGTGTCGCTCTTTAAACAGACACACAGTGAAAAGTGAATGTTCTGCTGATACCGATTGTGCATCCATAGATTCAATCGTCAAACATAAGAACGGGCCTCAGAGATAGGAATGATCAATATTATTTTCTGAGTCAACTGCTGTAGGAAGCACGGTGTGTACTCAGCTGTCAGGTTACCTACTCAGTCCTCACATGTAAATGGAAAACTGAGGCTTTTTGAGCATGGTCGCCCCAACCCTCATATTTACTGTACTTGCTCCACACACGCCAAGCTTTTCACAAGGCAGTGATACAACAGGTGCAGACTCCACTGTTCACCAGAGCAGGGTTTACTCTGCCGTTCATGAGTCATGAATGAGCTTTATTCATAATAGATATGCTTGTTTGGCGATGAATGATACCTCTGATCAAATATTAAACAGATATCATCAGCAAACAGACGAGTCAAGCATCAAAACAGTCAAAAGCTCAAAATATGAAGACAATCTGTCTGTGCTGATCTTTCTCCTCTTTGTGTTTTTTCACCTCCCTTTCATAAATTATCAGTATGTTGAAGAGATTCAGAAGAAGACTGCAGTGCTCAGACTTAGCTCTGTCAGCTCTAGCCTTCAGATGTCATCATGTTGGCTGCAGATGAGAGGCGTCCACGTGTCCATATCAAGATACTACATGACTTTTGTTTGTGAATATAATATAATGAGCTGATGGTTGTGAAGTTTGTTTGAACAAGTCGTGAATGTACAAAAACTACCTGCGTCACAGTGTTCATGCCTCATGCACTAGATTCAGTTTATTCAGAGTCATATCTAATATAAACCATTTGTGCTGTACTAACAGTGACCTTGACCTTTGACCCAAAAACCCAAAATAAATAAATGAGTAGATTTTTATTCATATAGTACTTCTCACAGGTAGAAACACTAAATACAAAGATTATACAAAATACAGAAAAATGAACATATTTCATTTCATTCAGTTTAACCTTTATTTAAAGCCTCTACAAGGAACTTTTAACTGGATACGCAAAAGTCTCAGTTTTCTGCTGATGTCTCTGTTTGACCTACAACAGCAAATGAGGCCATCAGTGGGGAGACAAGCTCTTTCTAAATGGTGTAACTCATTACCTTCAGGAAGCAGTGGATGGGTCGGTCCACCGGACGATGAAATGATGTATGGCACTCAGACTGGAGGAGACGGCACATTTGATGAGGCTATAAATTAGCATGGAGTTGTTGCTACGCTACCAAGTAAAAACCAAATTTCATCGCTATATTTTCGTCATGGCTGATACTGGGACGGGATCCGTAAAGAGAAACCTACCGTTTTTGTCCTCAGGGGGCGCCAAAATCAACACAAATTGAAAGTTCCTTGTAGGGGCTTTAAATCTCGAGGAGTCATTGAGGGTAGACCCTAATTTTCAATTATGTTGAGAGCACAGAGACAAATTAAAACACTTGAAACACAACATATAAACAAAAAACCCAGCAGAATAAGAAGACAAGGAGCACAATCAAAAACAAGAGCACTTTCACATATCAACAACATGAAACATAGAAATTGACCAGACCATGATTAAAAGCAGCTGCATTCAAAAGTAAAGATGTTTTTCATCATATTTTTTAAACTGGTAGATGCAGCGGGGCGTCAGGTAATCACTTGAAAGGATTGAGTGGTGAAAACAACTGAAAATGTCCACAGAAGTTAAATATGTCTCATATGAAAGTGAGATGTATGTGGATGTTGATTTAAGAGCAAACAAAACAGAGATACACATAAAGGCCATGTGATTGGCTAAACTGTTACTCAAACAAAATGCAAGACAGGAATTTGTGAGAGAAACACCAAACATTTCTGACTTTATAGACACCGGCTGCAGAACTCAGTCAAAAAGCCTTAGAGTCTTATTGTAATCCCAACTGCAGATAAAAAAAAACTCCTCTATCTCAGTTGGGGAGTATATTTCAATCTGCTTTAGCCTCACAGTCTAATGGTGGGTGCAGCTCACAGAACAGCTCCACAGTGGATGTGCTGCTGTTTTGTCACAGACTGTTACAGTGATGATTTAGAAGAGAAGTAAGGAACAAAGTAGCTGAACAAATAATTCAAGGTTAGGTCTGCCCCCCCCCCATTCCCCTTTGATACCCATGCACGTAAATCATTGTGTGTGAACCTCTCTACTTTGCATCCTCTGCAGCTGTTAGGTGCCTGCTCAGGTTCTGGCACAATGGGGGAAGCTGATGGTGCTGACAGGCATTAAATGCCATGCAAATGCCACGACTGTCACACCTTCTCTTGTCCAGGGCATGGCCGCATGCCCCGACTCCCTTCAGATATCCTGGTGTCATAACCAGTCTACGAATGCTTGTCAGAGTTAATGCGACTCAGATGTTTATAATTAAAACTTTTTTGCCATTTCAACAACAACAACAACAACAACAAAAAAAACCCTCCCTTCACAGAAACACATACAGAGGTATTTTAAAATGTTGCAGGCAGTTGCAGCAGTAAAGCTTTTCCAGTTGTACATATGGGAATGAAAATACAAAGAATAAGAGAAATATGTTAAGCGGCCTTATAAATGAGCTCTTCCTTGTAGCTGAGAGGTCCTGCTCTGTGATTTTTCCCCGTGGGAAGCTTTTTGAAGAAATAATTTGAAGGATGAGCAGACACTGTATCGTTTCTGTGCTCTCATGGCCAGTCTGGTCTCATAATGGATATTATATTGAGAATTTTATTGCGTGCACATCTTACTCCAACAGTATTTCCTCGTTGTATGTCATGTAATTGTACTTGAGAAAAACAGACAAGGTGTGGACAGCAGCTCTGTAGAGAAGTAGCCTTCCTCCCCCTTCTCCTCCTCCTCTTTCCCCACCTTCATCTACATAATCAACAACAACAGCTACACAAGGACTTATGCAACTTTACAGAGCTGGTCTTTTTTTTTTAATTGAACCAGAGCTGCACACAGATGGAGTCCTGCTTTTGTACAGCTTCACTTTGAATTTGTAAAAAGGTTCAAGTATCAACAAACAGTACATGTTGTTTTTTTTTTATCCTCACAGTAGAGTTAAGCTCAACACTTCACTCACAGTTTATACTGCTCAAGGATCCAGTTTACATAAAGCTTCATAGAAACGTTGCGAAACTGAAGACAGTGGTTTTCTTAAATGTTGTCACC
Source organism: Caranx ignobilis (assembly GCA_021432705.1). Lineage (NCBI taxonomy): Eukaryota > Metazoa > Chordata > Actinopteri > Carangiformes > Carangidae > Caranx > Caranx ignobilis. Next base: position 49,500,332 of record MU270012.1, read on the forward strand.
AGAGGAAGTGTGTACTGGTTAAATAAGGCCACCCAGTGGCCAGATGAGGCACTAACGTAAATTCTCTTTTTACTCTGACATGTGCATATCATTACAGTAACAACCAACGAACTCAGCAAGACACTGGAGACACTGGAACAAGAAAACACGGACACAGACTGGATACTGAACAGGTAGGCTACGGTCCAGACAGCAAAGAGTCACTGAAACAGTATTGAATCGACAGTCATTGAACCAAGCTGAACTCTGATGTTGATTCAACATCAGTTTTCACACTCATTTAATATTGAAACAATGCTGATTTTCTAACTAGAGATCAATGGAATTTCACTGGTATTTCCATTAACACAAATATTGAAACAACACTGAAATCAATCAAACCAACACTGTTTCAATGATTTTTGCTATCAGAGGTAGTGGTGTGGTTTATCAACCCCATCTTTTGAAAGTCTGTTTATAAATGTCCGGGAACATATAGGCCTATGTCCAATTTTGATCACTATCTGTTTGAGCTGCAGCAATTAACACTGACATCAGCTTTACCCTTCACCCTCCTTCCCCTCAGCAGAGTCTGATATATAAGAAGTGTGAAGTGGCTTCTCACTTGGCTGAACTGTGACTGAGTGCACAGCAAAGAACCATGCAACCATCGTGTGTGTGTGTGTGTGTGTGTGTATGTGTGTGTGTATGTGGACTTCATTAGCAGCTGATTCAACACCTCATCAGAGCCCTTGTCAATTTGATTACTCTTTACATATTTAACAGAAATCAAATCGATTGGTGACAGAAGGTGAAAACGAAAAAAAAAAAAAAACCCTGAACCACTCATGTTTAAAAAAAGGAACCATGTGATATTGAAAACACATTAAATATATAGATACATTCCTCAAATTAAACTCTTTCTCGACATGACTGTCATTCGGCTTGTCCTCCACACTTTCTGAACAGCTGAATCCACTTTGTAGTCACACACATCCATCTGGCCTTTAACAAAATCTTTGAGGGAATTATCTTTTATGAGACATGCATGTCAAAATTCGATCATTCTTTGGATAGACATGAGACAACAATCTTTAATCTTACGTTTGAAAATGAGTTTAAATGTTACTTCTCTCAAATGTGGTTGGATGACATCACTGTTGAAATACACAGTACATTCACACACACACACACACACACACACACACACATACACATACATACACACCACACATGGTGCAAATCTTTCCACAAACACATGAGAAAATACAGAAGTTGTCACGTAGCACACAAACATGAAATACACAGAGACACACACAGTTTTTAAAACCTGCTATTTACATTGTCGACAACTGACAGTTCGGTGTGGCTTCGAATGCAGCTGAGGAATGAGCTCGCTAATCTTCACCGCCTGGCATCCAGATATTTTTGAATTTCAACCATGTCGTCTACAGCTCCAACCAGCTCTGCCTCACATGACACAATTAATCAGATCTCCTCCAGCTCCCCCCTAGAGCCTGAAAGGCCTTTAGAAAAAAAAAGTGTTTTTTCACATATGCAGACGTAGAACCCAACACCTGTGGGCAGATTTCATTGTGTAGTGGAGCTCCACTTTCACATCATTTGAACCATGTATGATTGTTCTGTGATGTAAGTAAAAGCTGTTTTTATTGTCAGCGTATCTTTTGATTTTAACAATCAGTCTGCCAACACAGCCCCAAAGCTGTTATGTCAAAGGTTCTGATTAAGCTGTCAGCTTGTCAAATCCAGTGGTCCAAGTGTCAGCTTAGTATTTTCTTTTGTTTAGCTTCAACAAAACACACACACCATTTTAGTGCACCAGCCCAAATGCAACATAAAAGGGTTCCTGCTCTCCAGCAGGCTTTACCTTTGCCTGATTTAAAAGGTAACTCCTTAAAGTTTACAACCAATAAAAAGGGCATTTAAGGCCTGCAGAACCTTTTATATGGAAACTACCTTGGAGTCATGGCTCCAAGTCTGAACCCTTGATATGTGGATCCTAAAATGCTTTGCACTTAAACCAGGACTTAAAGCTGTAGTGCATGTCTTGTCAGTTAAATGTCCATTACACCAAAGCCATTACTAGATGAGATATAACAACACAGATTAAACCTCGCAGCTTGACAGATCTCTTGTAGTACTTTTCACTATTTGTTGTTTTGAATTTCGCCTTGACCAGTGACAGTCCAGTGCTGTGCACAGGAAATGATGTGTTTTACCTCGTGACTCAGGAAGGGAGGAGGAGGAGTTAGTCTCCTAGAGACAGGTAGAAACAATGCAATAGCCTGAAGAAACTCAAGACGTGGTTCAGAGGTGGATTGTACTACAAAGAAAAAGCCTGGTCATTCAGCAGAAGGAATATAGTCAAAGTGACAGACGGAGAAGACAAACACACAAAACTCCAGCATGCAGGAGCCTCCTTTCATATCAAATGGGGGGGACAGTAATATTCTCAGCTATCAGCATGTGCCCCCCTTCCACTCACTATTCACCACATAAAGCTAATGACTGTGAAGTGCCGAGCCGTGTGAGACTGCAGCCTGACATGATGTGGATATAACGTAAACACCACATTTGTCATGTTTGTGTGAAGACCTAGTTGCAGAACTGACACTCACACAAACAGACAAACTGTCCCATAGGTGGTGGGGTGTATTGTGGTGAAAGGTCAACTAATGCACGACCTCTGTCTCTCCTCTCTCTCACAAGTTAAAATGGTATCACTTCTTTAATAGCATTTTCTCTTTCACTTGATGTTATTAAATAGACATTTAATTTCACAACCAGACAATGATTATTTTTTTATGGGGCCACAATTGGAGATAGTGATGTGAGAACTGCCGAAAATTTAACTCAGTTGTCTCACACTGATTCATTAAGTCTTCCTCATAGTCTATAGACATGCACATTAGTTTAACTGGTAACTCTATAGAGTGCTCTCAGGTATGAACATGAGTGTATCATGGTTGTTTTTCTATACATGTCGGCCATGTGAGAGATTGGAAACCTGCCCAGTGTCTGCTGGGATTAACTCCAGCTCCCCATGACCATGTGTGTATACACTGTATAGCTGATGGATGGCTGGATGATTGTATGATCATGAAGCATGTTCAGAGAACCTCAGTGTCGCTCTCCTGTTTCCAGATGAGAATCCAGCCAAAGACCAGTAGGAGGTTGTAAAGCATGAGACTGGGAGGGTGAATGTGAAGCGGACAAAAGTGCAAGTCAACATGAACCAGAATCCCAGAGGTGAGTATCTTGTTGAGTTCATACCAAAGAACAGAGGCTCTGTAGAGAGACCTACTGAGTGTTGACATATAAGTGTAACAACACACACACACACACACACACACACACACACACACACACACACACACACACACACTTACAACATAACATCTTACAACACTGTGTTTGTGCAACAGGATAAAATATTATCTATTTTACAACATAGAGGTGAAATCCTTGTACTGAGCTGAGTTTACTGCTTATCTCTATGATCCGAGAGTCACTGGCCTGAATCTCACCTGTAACTACATTCATCTTTCTCCAGTGGTTTTCAACTTCTTCCAGTCATGCACAGACAAGACTTTTCTATTGGTGTATAGATACAATGCTCTGCACAGATCGAATCAGGACCCTTAAAGCTTTCTTACAGTGTATTGTTTGTCAAGGTTGCGTAACGACTGAGTGTGGAATTGACCAAACACTCCTACGGTGTTTTCCAAGTTCAAGTTGTGGAGGAGGTGGTGTAATATGATGTAAACTAAAACAACTTCTGTTTTTCACAAATGACGATATAAAAGTTTCCTTCCTTTAATTTCCTCTTTCATTTGGCATTGGTAAATACAGAAATGTGACTTTACAACTAGACAGTGATTCATTTCTTCATGCGTCACAGTGGGACATAGCCATGTGAGAGCTACTCCAATCAGTAGGAATTACCCCAACAGCTATTTGAAGAGATGACAATCATTCAGCGAGCGCTTTATTAGGAACACCTGTGCACCTGCTCATTCACACAGTTATCAGACAGTTGTTTGGTAACAGAGGGAGATATGTATCAATTATATCAAAGCAGTCTTGTGTGTGGAAACTCGAGGCGTAACAACACCTTTCTTTGCCTGTGTGAAGTGACGGGACATACAAGGACGACTCAGCCCTCTGGATGAACAGCTTTATATTAAAATCTTTGGCCCGTCCTTCCTCCTTGTTACATAACAATCAATTTCTGTGCTTGTAGAGCACATTTGCAACCTTAAACTGATTGTTCCTCGATATCTATTAGAGGATGTTGGGAGGGAATTGATTGATTGTTTTCACACATTTATGACGTTGATCACATACACACATAGATAATTTAAAGAAAGCAAAAATGACATAAAAGGTATAGAAGATTACTACTCAATACTGAATCAATTAAAAATGTCAACTTATCTGCAACTATTAGATTATATGATATCTAATAGCTTTGGGTATATCATATACAGTACAATTAAACATCTGTCTAACAGCTGGCATCACGATTTCCGACCTCAGCTTTTTTCGCTGATCTGTGTTCTCCCCTGGGACTCGCTCTCCAAAGTGAAGTCCTGCATCTTGGACTTGAAGACACTTTCAAAATATCGATTCTGCTCCTCTGTGAACATGGTTTTCCAGTCTCCAGGTTTACCTGGATTATAAAGAAAGGAACATGAAGTGAGGCAAAACGAATAGCATATATGCTACAGGTAAATCAACACATGACATGTATACAGCTTATCTGAATAACTGACCATGACTTAACCTACAGGCCTGTTGACTGTGTGAAGCAACACTGCAGCTGCATAGCTAACCGTTAAAGGAAGTGTTTTTGCATGAGTGTATTATTTTCTATCTTACTTCCTGAGAGTGAATTACTCTGACCTCTGTACAGTAAATATGAAGCTTTAGCCAGCAGCCAGTGAGCTTAGCTTGACAATAAGACTGTAACGAACAAGCCCCTATAGGTTATGATCTTAACCTTGGGATATTTTGGGCAGTTCTGGCTCTCTGATTGTTCCTTTTTTTTTCTTTTTTACATTTGGACCCCATGTTGTCAAACATAGGACATAATCAGTGACTCATGTTTGATGCTTCTGCATAGAATAGCACAGAACCTCACCTTTCCTCATGAAGGAGCCCTTGCTGTGGTCCATTATCTCCTCAGGGACGAGGGTGTAGTTGACCATGTTGTTATTTTTCATGCTGCTGAAGCTGCAGTATTGCACACAGTTGTTGATCTCATCCTCCTCCAGAGGACACTGCATGAAAGAGCTGACCCTCTTTATGGCTCCATGTAAGTCCTGACAGCAGCGAGATGAGGGACAATAATATTAAAATTATTCAAAAAAGGAATGGAAATTCAAAGCTGCATGACTTCGGTGTCTGTGCTATGGTGAGCTTGTTTGACTACTTGACTGCAGAGTAAACAGCATTTACTAAACTTTATTAAATTAACTTCCCTTGCACCTTTGTGATTGAGGAACAAGATAAGCGCCTTACAAGAAACAGTATCAGTATCATGTATGGTGTGAATAATGGTGAATCACTACTCTCTTTTACCAACGACATTTCTTCATATGTGATGTGAAGCAGATTGTCCATAGTTGCCATCTGACTGGTCCAGCCTTTAATGTGGTCAAACCAGGAGCCATAGTTCACTGATACAAGTAAATGTTGGAGAATACATTTGTTCAGGTTATACTTTTGGCTGCAAATAATAAATAACCAAACACACAAAAAAAATAACATGTCAACTCACGTGTGCCCTCCAGGAATCGATCTATAAACTCTGGAAATGTTCCTGCCTCGGGGAGAAAGTTGGCCATCTTGTGAAAGTGGTAAAAGGACACCACCACGTCTTTAGGATTCCTGCTCACGTAAATGACCTGAGATAACAAAGAGCAACGCTGTCATAATGTTTAGAGAAGGGTATTTCACAGTTGACTGTTACATCAGATATCTTCAGTAAGCTGATATTGGTCTGTACTGGCTCTAACTACAAAAAAAGGTGTACGTTTTTGGCTTTGACAGCAAACTAATACCACACATAGAAACACTGAGCGGAAACGAATAACCAGATTTCGCTCTGATTTTGGCCTCGGCTAGCCACAACTCCGTCACAAGCTAGCTCTGACCCGATGGTGACCTCTTAATCTTAACTGTGTTAGGGCCGACAGCACACAGATTACAAAGCAAGAACGCAGTAAACTACACAAAATACTGCAGATGCAGTATTTTGTGGTCTGATATTATATCTACACCCAAATGTATTTAGTGCATTTGTTTTTTTGGGGTCATGACAGCCTAGTGATGCTGTAAGCAAGGAAAAAGCAGGTACACAGAAAGTATCAAATTAGTAGTTACTGCATTTTACCTTTGTGGTAAAGTGTCTGTACTTGAAATAACTTTGTGGTCCAAACATTTCATAGAAATGTAAATCTGACCTTGGCTTTTGAGCGCTGGAGTGCAGGGCCCAGTAGGTGATAAGGTAGGTGTGTAGTGATGATTCGAGGTTTGCTCGGCGAGGCCTCCAGAACCCCGGCAAAGTAATATTGCTCCAGCCAGGGAGCCCTGGTCCAGTTTGGGACAGTCTGGGTCAGTTGTGGGTCCCCTCTGCTGGACACAAGGGTCACAATTTCCTGCAACCATGTAGTACCTGTCAAGAGGAAAGACAGACGTGTGTGTTTATTGGGGACAGCAGTTTTCATATTGATTAATATAATCAATTCAATATAACAACTCATGTTTTCTTTGTTATATATGAAAAGAACAGAATGTCTCAGAAGAGAATATGACATCAGTAGGTGGGTCTTATCTCTAAAGGCTCTCACATGTTCAGTGTCCAAGTTCATTCATTCATACAAATGGGTCTCTCGGGATTAAAATGATACGATGTACATGAACGAAACATGACCCCGTATCCACTGCCTGAAATCAAAGCAGGTATTGTTGCAGTCTGGCTGCAGTGCTCTTGGGGACGTCGCCTGTGACCATGGTAACTGCTATAACCGGTTGGTCTGTTAGTGACAAAAGGATTCTTTGTCTCTGTTTTCTCTCAGTTTGATTGTTTCATGGTGACAAATGTAAATCCAATTTGTCAGTTTTGGATTCATTACTCTGTATGTCCTCACTGTGGCCCCCTTAGGACTGATGCCAGATCAGCTGTACCCGCATGAAGTCCATTAAAAAAAACAAAAGGTACTTTCTGAAAAGTTCAAAAAGCTCACACTGCAAAGTTATCGGTCATAGTAAATGCCAGTCATAATTTTACTGTGTAGTTTCAGCAATGAGCTGCTTATCACACTAATGTGGTTACTTGCATTACATTTGAAGGCACAGCTTCTGTGATATGGTCTGAACAGTTGTCTCTACTTACCCGACTTTGGATAGGAGACGATGAGGATATCTGTGTCCTGAAATGGAAATTGAAGAGCATATCGTAAGGATTCCTGTGTGTGTAGGTGTCCAGGGAACGAAATCCCATGAAACATCTCTGTAACATCCAGCCTGGCCATATCCAGCCTTCATGTAAGTACTTGCTGCTTCTTTCTAGTTTCCTCTTGTTCGTGTTGCTCTTCTTTGGTGTTCACCTCTGTGCAGCTCTGCTGATGACTGTCTAGCAACAGGAAATGAGAAAGAGGCTCTTCAGACAGTGGGTGTATCTTGCACTACAGCATAGATGGGAGTTATTAGTAAGCTGAGTGAACAGGAAAGACATAAACGTACCAATTACAGGTGTAAGCATCTATCTGATGTTGGAGGAAAATTGCAGTAGATATTAGTTGGGCACCACAGAGACTATATTGTGCTCCTTCAATGCGACGTCTGTCATTAAATGGCTGCTCTTATATTTCGACCTGCACCAAGCAGTCAGACACTTTACAACTTTGTTATGACTTGTTTGGTTAAAATGTGCTTTAATGGGAAAAACTTAATGCAATTAAAGCTTCATTTTACTTAATAAAACATGCTGTAAAAATAAACTTTATTATTCTAAGGGAGTCGCCCCACCGTCTGTAACGGTGAGGATTAACTCACTGGGGTCAGTTTTATCGGACACCACAATATGCTGGCTTATAAATGTATTGTAATAATCATTTAGTTCAAGAAGAGAAGTGACTCTGTGTTTTAGAGTTGTTTTATTTCTTCAGATTTTTCAAAAAATCAAACATGACTTTAGCTTGCTAAACTAGACCGCTCAGCTACTTGATCTGCCTTTACAAACCTCAACGATATTATTTTGGTTCACTTCCACTTCTCTTACGACCCTCGCCTCCAGCCACAGAATTATGAAGCTTTTCTTAGCCTTAAAGATATAGTTCAGTTTTTTCTCAGTTGGGAGGTTCAGAGACCTTTCTACTGCAGATACTATAGTTAGTGGCCATTTGTACCTCATACAACCCCGCTTCAAAAAAACTGAACTTATCCCTTTAAGTTTCCTTTAAAACCAACAGAGGAAAACAGACATGTAGTGAGGCGCCGTACATTCAGACCGTCAGACTCTTCTTTCAGTAATTGGAGGAAGTGAAAACCCAAATATTGATCTGTGGTGGTCAGTGACACAATGCTATTATTGCTCTGTGCGTGTCTGCTACGTGTGTAAACAGTTGGTAACGCTGAAGTTAGCAAGTACTGAAGTTTGCTGTAACAACTGTTGCTTTAGTGTCAGTGTGTTGGAAACATGTAATTGTAAAGTGCCGGCTTAAAGAAAGACAGAAAAAAAATGTTGGGAGCTGTGCTTGTGACTTCTTCTCTGTGAGGATTTATGTGCAAAAAACACAAATTTAACAAACTTTTCACATCTGGTCTTCACTTCAGTCTTCAGGTCAGTGGTGGTTGAAGGACCTGCACAGTATGAAGAAAAAGTCATACCCAGGGAGGAGGTCTTTGGTTGGGAGATGCAGGAAAAACAAGGGGAAAACAAGAAACATTAAAAAGCCTTTATTTTGACATCTAGAGGAGTAGCCTTTTTTTGACATGCACAGTATGTTGTACTGAACTGATTAGCACAGCTGTGAATCAGTCATAGATAAGAGGCTGTGTACAAGCTGTTTAACAAGCACCATAATGTTAGTGAACAGGAATAAGTCTGTTTTTTAACATTTAACATGGATCAGAGAGGCAATAACATGAGATATCTTGCCCAGGTATGAATACAGTATATTGAATGCTGGAAACACACAAAACGAAAATTGTGATTGGAAGAGCAGCCTTGAAGATAAGGCCGTGGTGCTGGTAGGAGCAATAAACCAGTGCTTTCACACAAGGTTTCTGGATCTTAATTATTATCCTGTTGTTATTGACCAAACTTTAGAAATTGTCCCTGAAACTCTAAAACATACTGGAGCAGGATTCTTCAGATACAAGAAACGTTTCCTCAATACATCCAGCTCCACCAAGGTGAAAGTGAACGCAACACGAATAACAACTATGACATACTTTTCTTTTTTCAATCAAACTGTTGTTCCAATTTATAAGAGCACCTCTCTCCCTCTCTTGTTCTTCTTATCTCTCAAGTTCAGAGAAATATGTTTGTGTGATATTATAGTACATTATCAAACGGAAACAGAAACCTTTTCCTCCATAAGAACAATAACAGGAGTAAAACATGAACGACGTGTCACACACATTCATAAAACAGAAATGTCAAGATAAACTTTGTTGCATGTCTGCATGTTCAAAGCTGCAGATCTAACACCATCAATTTATGAAAACAGAGGAAAATGCTCTTTATTAGGATGTTAAAGAAAAAAATCCTGGATCCCTTGTTAACTGGATCATTTTTGCAAGATGAACACGCACTCCAGGTGAAAGCATGACATTGTCAGTTGACATCATGTTGAAATTATCATCGCAAATGTTTAAAGGTCGACAGGAGAACCTGGCTAGATACAAGTATCTTGTTAATCATGAACACAGGATGTGGTTCTGTCGGTAGCATGTTTGAGCTGCAAGTTTTGCATAGTCACGGAGTGTGGTATGTATTTGACATCAATATTAGCCAACCGCTGTCAACATGTGGCCTAGTTTAAAGAACGCAATTGGTTGTTTCCGCCATATTTCATGTCAACAAAACCTACAGTGTGTAAGTCTTTCTTCGGTGACTTCCTCAGCTTCTGTGATCTCACTTGGCTAAAAACATTTTTTAGTAAACTGTATTTAAATTGGAGTGAACTGCATATGTACTTATTGTCAGTGAAACTGTAATTCACTCAACTCAGCGTCATGACAACAACAAAAAAAAAAGGAATAAATGTAAGAATAAACATTCATGATTTAAACTGTGTCCTTATCGGGCAGGATCTCAGAGACTCTTGTGTAAATCTCTCCCACGTTTCCAATTTCGTCATTCCCCCACACAGTGAAGATGGTTAAACAGCTCCAGATCACTGTGCTGCAGAGTGTTTACAAGTCTATGCTGAGCTTCTCAAGGACAATGAATGTAATAATGAGAGATAATATTGTCCAAAGCGCAAGTTGTACATTTTTGTAAATCTGTCCAAAGGTATTATTATACATTAACTAACATGCACTGGCTAACCATTACAGACACTGTCAGTTCAAGCTACTGTGCTGCGTTTATGACCCCCGTCGCTGTAATGAGAAACAGACTAAAGATTAGAGGAGGAGCGGAGGAGCGATGAGACAGATCCTGGAGTGGGATCTGGGGGAGCAGTTCGGGGAGCAGTTGGTACAACCAGGAGTGTCATCCGTGAGATTGAGCTAAGAGGGAGGAAAGTTTCAGGACAGAGAGCAGCGTGTTTAAAGGTGTGTAAGAGTCAGAAATGCTGTCCCAGGTAATCTCTGCTGTGTGTTTAGCTGTGTGGTTCAGCTCCTGCACCTTCACCTGGGCCGAGGACATTCACATGACCAAGGCTCTGAAGCTGATGTCTGAGACACCGCTCATCGACGGGTAAGTGGAAACGCCTTTGTGATGGTTTTAATTATGGTGGGTGGTTCACCACAGAGCCACAGTAGTAAATGTCCTAAATTCTTGTGTAAAATCTAAACTCAAGGGGCAACTTTAGTGCCAGTTCGGCCACACGAGCACTTTTACTCCCCCCCAGCTGTTAAATCACTTGATTTTGAGAAAAGTCTATGTCTCAGTGACGCCCTACTCTCTTGTGCTCCAGTCATAACGACCTGCCTTGGCAACTTCGAAAGCAGTTCAACAATGAGCTCAACAAAGTGGATCTTAACACACTCAACACCACACACACCAACATCCCGAAGATCAAGGCGGGACGGCTGGGAGCTCAGGTACAGTCCATCCAGAACAAAATGTACTGGAAACTAGAGGGAACTGTCTTCACTAGGTCCGAGGATACTCCAACTGTGAGGAGTACCTCTCAAATTATCAAGTCATCAAAGAGTTTTTAACCCCCAAAACCTCTGATTTAGGAAAACCTTTATAGATAACAGTAGTAATAGTGCACATGAAATATGTCGGACCAAACTTCAGGGCGAATTCAAGATCAATAAGTGTCTAAATGATCCACACATTTCTTAAGACTTGAAGAGTTTGTTCCCGTCATATCCTGTGGTTTCATATACTGTAGTCACTGCTGTCTGGTCTCATAACCTCACAGAAATAGATTTGTGTCATTTCCTTCTACTGAAGAAAAAAACATTTTTCATATGGGGAAGCAATGAGATCAGTTCTCTGTATTAACCGACACCCTGATCCTGGATCTGTGCATCCTTAGCTGTGAGACTGTGAGACTACGCTGGCCCTGAGTGCTCTCATTTGTTCACGAAAACAGCCACTGAGGGGTGGGTCAGTGTTTTTTGGCGAAGATGTACATTTTAACTGCACAAACCCAGAGAGACGGGTGATTTTTTTTCCTTAAAAAAGAACAAACCGAAAAGATCATATTAAACACAAACAGATGCTGATCTCAATCTGGTACAAATGAAGCCCTCACATATACATATATATGCATATGTATATGTATATGTATATGTAATGTACAATCTTTAAAATCTTTTTTAATTAGATAAATGATTCTGTCAAAAGAGATAAATACAAAAAAGAAAAAAGAAGAAGTGCCTCTCAGGGCTTCCAGTAGTATGTTTCTTATTGTCACTGTGAATGTTTTCATGTCATTTTAGTAAATGCATTTTACTTCATGTTCTCCTCTGCTCCGCTCTCAGTTCTGGTCGGCCTACGTTCCCTGCGAGTCTCAGTACAAAGATGCAGTCAGACAAACTCTGGAGCAGATAGATGTGGTCCACCGGATGTGTCAGAAATACCCAGAAGTCTTCATGTTTGCCACCAGCAGCCAAGGTGAGACTTTTAGCTTTAGTAATTTCACACACATTTAAAACAGTTTGTTGTTACCTGCTGAATCACCTGCCCTCCCTTTCTTCCTCCCTCCCTCGTCTGCGCTGCACAGACATCATAGATGCCTTCAGCATGAAGAAGACAGCCAGTCTCATCGGAGTGGAGGGGGGTCATTCGTTAGACAGCAGCCTGGGCACCCTGCGCACCATGTACCAGCTGGGGGTGCGTTACCTCACCCTCACACACTCCTGCAACACACCGTGGTAAGAACCAGGAGCACGGCAGCTCCATGCCATCACATGTCCTACACAACACACACACATGTGACCTTACAACAGTTACGAAAGCATCACACAAGTGGGCGTGTGTGTGTGTGTTTATTCACTTGTTACTTGAAGTAGTAACCTCTCGTATCTCTGCATCATTAAAACATATTTACAGTGAGGCCAGAGGAAAAGCAGTGCCACTAATTGGTGTTAACTGGTGTAATGTACAGAAATGAATGTGCTCTTTTAATGTTCAGAAAAGTCCCACTGTTCTGCTTGTCCTGCACATGGTTTACATCTTTATGTATTTTTATATATTATACATATATGTATTAATGCGTGATGCAGCCATGTGTTTGTCTGTATCTCATGCTGTTGGTCATAAATTTCACAGTCTGTGCCCATTTCTTTGTTCTTTGTTCTATAAAAAGATCAGACTGACTCTGTTGTTATTTTATTACCAGCTTCGTCTGAGGCCCGCCCCCGCTATGGGTCAATAACTTTCTCTTAATTCATTTTGAGGTCCATCAGAGTCTGTGTCCAGTGCTTTAACAGTACACGCACAAATCATCCCAGACATCCAGATCATAATACTGTGAAGTGCAGAACATCTTTATATCTTATTCAGGGAGTCAGAGGCTCCATCACCACTGTCAATAGAGACAGATTTTAAAGACAACTTTAAATGACAGTGTTTGACTTGAATAAAATAGTGAAGTGAGCAATTGATTGGTTCCTCAAAAACCTTTAATTTTACATTCACTGACTGACTGATCAATACTGAATTGTTTCAGGTCTAATTTTATATCCTGCTTGATAGACGAATGTATAACAGCCAAGTGTAAAGTACAAAGCAGCATAAAAGGAATATACAAAAAGAAGTATAATCCTCACACTGCCTCTCAGATGCATTAATTTATGAATTGCTTCTCACTCAGTTGCAGCTGCGCTCTTACAGTCAGTTAAGTTCCTGCAGTGGGGAGTCTGGGGGTTTCCTTCAGGCCTCATGTGCCCCTGGAGGCAGAAGGTGTCAGATTATCTGGTGCTGAGATGCATCTAATGTTTGTAATGATATTTACAGGGCACTGTGTTTGGCATTTGAATAAAGTTCCCCACTCTGAAACCTGATACCTGGTTGTTCTTTTGTAAATCCAAAAGTGGCAAATCTATTTTCCTCCCATTGACCTCTGTGATGTTTTAATGGTGTTTTGTCTGGTTGTCTTTTGTCAGGGCAGATAACTGGCTCGTTGACACTGGATCAGAGCCGTCTCAACACAACGGTCTGTCTCCATTTGGGAAGGTACGAGCACAAACAATGTGGATTTCAGTTTAATAGGTTACAAATTACTGTCTTAAAATTTTATACAATCATTGCATGACAAAGGTTTCATCAAACATCACCGTGTGTAAAACGACTGAACTTGCACAACTGCAGTAATACATCTCTGGTACCAATCAAATGATATATTGTACTTGTACTGTGTTATACAATAGACAAAAAAGATAAAGTGTCTATAAAATGTAGTAACTGTCCATGTTTTACTGTCGTACAACAGAGTCAGCAAAGATTTAATGTGATATTTTTGATACTGATCAACAAATAAAGACAATGTCATGACGTCAAAGTGAAAACAATTCAGTAAACTCCTGAAAATGACAGCAGCAATGAAAGGAATAATGTTTTACACAGGTTTTTACATGTGTTTATACATCTGTTTATGAACTGTTCAAACTGATCATAGAAATAATCCTGGTGTTTGCCTTCAACAGCAACTGATTAAGGAAATGAACCGTCTGGGGATGTTGATCGACTTGGCTCATGTGACTGTTGAAGTCATGAACCAGGTGCTGGACATGTCCAAAGCTCCAGTGATCTTCAGCCACTCGTCTGCGTACAAAGTCTGTCCACACAAACGGAATGTTCCCGATGATATTCTCAAGAAAGTCGTGAGTCCATGTGTGTGTGTGTCAGTGTGTGTGAGTTAATGTGTGTGTGTGTGTGTGTGTGTGTGTGGTTCAAGGCCCTGTAGACTGCAGGAGGTGGAGAGAGAGTGGATGAAGCAGCAGTGTAATCACAAGGTGAAGAAGTTAAGACAGACAGTCAGCAGCAGCAGTGGAGGACGTGTCCAGACCCTAAAATACTAGAATTATATTAGAATTACTAGAATTTATATTAAGTCATTGCTCATTATTACAAGACTGTTAATGCTACTTCTTAATGATTCGATTCCCACCTTCCCAGTCGATCAGTGTCTCTCCCCATTTCCAGTCAGACCTACACTGTCCTCACCAATAAAGACAGAAATGCCAGAAAAAAAAACAGCATCTCACTGTAGTAGCTGGTTGATTTGGTACTATATTTGGGTCAGTCCACACAACATGAACTGAAGTGTTCTTATATTTTCTACACTTTTTTTGTTTTGTTTTTATCTTTTTCTTTAACCTATTTGCAAATACTGGATAATAAATACTGGACATCAACTGGTATTCAAATCATCTGAAAAGTTGTTTTTTTTATTGGAGCTGGTGCCCAAATGAGATGTTGCCAGAATGGTCAGGCACCACTAATACAGCTCATGACGACATATTTTGTTTTCCTTTATGATTTTTTAAAAGTTAAATTGTAATATTTTTAATCAAAGTTTAACCTAAATTACAGAGAAGTGGATACTGGCATATAAAAAAATACTACATTTCCCCAGTAGTAGTAGAAATAGGAGCATATGACTAAATGTCACAGATCTTTTTTAGACGTTGGTATTGGACATGGAAAAGCTGAATGTGTCGGGTGTTCTCCCTTCTACTGAAGCTGTTAAGCACCATGAAACACTTCCTGCTGTTCCTGCTCACTATCTCAGATGACACCCAGAAGATCTTTATGTCTTTATGGCACAAAAGGGATCCAAATGACTGTGCTCCAACTGATGCATGCGTAATGGCAGTTTCCCGTCTTTCCCGTCGGTTATGAAACAGGAGGATTATTGTTCTTCAAACAGATAAAGAATACAGCTCCGGTTAGGAAACAGGCATTGTGATAGATAAGACAGTGGAGGTCAATACCCCGGTGTACTCAGGTTATTGCAGGGTTGAGCACATCTCTTGGCTCAGGTTATGTCTCTTCCTGTTCTGCACTCGGTCAGTTCAGCATGTCTCCGGTGTAATAAAGCAGAAATTACAGTGTCTCCTTCCACGGATCAGAAGTTTCCAGGTCAGTACTTGATATGTTTTCACTGCCATGTAACAGCTTGTCTGTCTCTGTAGAACCAAACTGGGGGAATAGTCATGGTGAACTTTTACAATGACTATGTGACCTGCAGCAAGACGGCAAAACTCTCAGATGTTGCAGGTAAAACACAGTTCAATCAAAAAAAAAAAAAAAAGTACTTTCAACCTGGTTAAATATTATCATCATGAAGTTATAATTCTATATAAACCTGTCCATTTTATTCTCTGTAGATCACTTTGACCATATTAAGAAGGTGGCCGGGGCTGGTATCATTGGTTTTGGTGGAGACTATGATGGAGTTACCAGGTTTGTAGTGTTTTCAGTGAGCAATGAGATTTTACATGAATACACAGTGTTTACTGAGTTCATTTTCTTTTTAGTTTTGTCCTTTTTTGTCCTTGCTTTTCTTTTTTGTGTCACATTTTTTTGACATCAGCATTTGTTTTTTAACCTACAATAATCTAATTGTGGACGTCAGATAAAGAAAAGATGAGAAAATATATATGGACAAACAAAAAACTCATAATCAACTTGACATCACCTGTCCTGCTTGTCGTCCTCTCAGACTACCAGAGGGTTTGGAGGACGTGTCCAAGGTGCCCAACTTGGTGGCTGAGCTGCTGAGGAGAGGATGGAGTGATGAGGAGGTGAAAGCTGCTCTGGGAGACAACCTACTCAGAGTCATGAAAGCGGTTGAGAGGGTGAGGAACACACACACGCACACACACACACACACACACACAGAAACAACACAGAACCCAGCCTCTCTGATATCAGTCTGAACACCATGCAAAAGAAAAACAGAAACACCTGCTCTGTTTTTGCAGTTTATTTCTGGACAAAGAGACACTCAACTCAGAGTTTACAGCCTGGAGATATAAAATAAACTTCGGGAAGATCTCACTGAGACACACACACATGGTTTTCATACACTGAGATTCCCAGACAAGCCCTTTGAAGGTGGGCCGCCCCTTTCATGTGAAATTAAATAAGAGCAGCTTCCTGCCACAGGGTGTTAACGCCCATCAAAGGCCTCAATCAAGTGATCTTGTTGCCACAGTCTAAAGTCGAACTGGAGAGGATAAAGTTGAATGTTGTTGCAGTGAGGATGTGGGCTCATGTCCTGTGTTTTCTTTTAACCCCCACATTCACAAATACCGTAAGTATGGTTAGTGGGATCTGAAAACAGCACCACAGAGCCTTCAGTCAATAGACTTTTAGTTTGGACATATTCGGTGGTGAGAAATAGTGCTGACAGTCTTATTTGTGTGTGTGTGTGTGTGTGTGTGTGTGTGCATGTGTCAGGTCCGTGACAGTCTGAACACTACAAGTCCAGACGATGTTCCTATTCCATACCAGGAGGTGAAGAACCCGTGCAGGACGAGTTACGGGTATCCTAACGTCGACAACGGCGCCATCCGTTCACTGAGTTCACTCACTCTGCTGCTTCCTCTGGCTCTTCAGGCTCTTGTCACATTAATGGATTGGTGACTCGATTATCAGTTATAATCAATATCTGACTGTAAGTCAACGGTTTGTCAATGAATTTCTCTAATTTCTATGTTTTGAATGTCAATTTTACTGAGTTTCACATGTTAGTAAGTAAAAAAAGAGAGAAAACAAAAACAACAGAGAGGTTTGTTTTCCTTCTTTACACCTACACTCTTTCCGGGCTGAGATGATGAGGACAAACAGACAAAGTTACGTGACAATCATGATCTGAAACAAACAAACAAACAGTCCTGACATCAGTTTGTCCAACATATTTGTAGAAGACATTCATCTAGAGTTGAGAGGAGGTAACTATGGAAGAGCATTAGGGCCAACAATGGAGATTTTTTTTTTTTCAGATTCTGAGTTAAAAGTCAGAAATTCTGACTTTTTTCTCAGAAATTCACAGTTTTTTGGGGTTTTTTTCTCAGAAATTCTGAGTTTTTTCCTGAAATTCTAAAATTTTTTGTCAGAAATTCTAACTTTTTTTCAGAAATTCTAACTTTTTTCTCAGAAATTCTGAGGGTTTCTTTTCCCCAGAAATTTCGCTTTTTTTTTTTTTTTTTCAGAAATTCTGAATTTTTAACCTCAAGAATTCTGACTTTTTTTGTCAGAAATTCAAACTTGTTTTTCAGAAATTCTGAAGTTTTTTTTTTTCAGAAATTCTGAAGTTTTTTTTTCAGAAATTCGAACTTTTTCTCAGAAATTCAGACTTTTTCGCCAGAAATTCTAACATTTTATCCCAGTAATTCAGAGTTTTTAACCTAAAAAATTCTGAGTTTTTTTTTTTTTTCCAGAAATTCCAACTTTTTTTTCTCAGAAATTCTAACTTTTTTCCTCAGGAATTCTGAGGTTTTTTTTTTTTTTTTTTTTTTTTAGAAATTCTAACTTTTTTTTTCTCAGAAATTCTGAGGGTTTTTTTCCCCCAGAAATTTTGCGTTTTTTTTTTTCAGAAATTCTGAGTTTTTAACCTCAACAATTCTGACTTTTTTTTGTCAGAAATTCTAACTTTTTTGTCAGAAATTTTGCATTTTTTTTCTCAGAAATTCAAACTTTTTTTTTGGAGATTCTGACTTTTTTTTTCTCAGAAACCAGGAGTTGAAGAACCTGCGCAGGACGAGTTACGGGTATCCTAACGTTGACAACGGCGCTTTCTGCTCACTGAGTTCACTCACTCTGCTGCTTCCTCTGGCTCTTCAGGTTCTTGTCACATTAATGGATTAGTGACTTGATTATCAGTTATAATCAATATCTGACTGTAAGTCAATGGTTTTTCAATGAATTTCTCTAATTTCTATGTTTTGAATGTCATTTTTATCTTCTATGCTGACAGAGACAATAAAGAGCTGCAGATCAAATTGTGCTAAACACCTTGTTTCTTGTCTTTTTTTAATAGTTTTGTGACAATTTTACTGAGTTTCACATGTTATTGAGTAAAAAAAGAGAGAGACTTTCTTGTATGAGTGACTTCCTGTATTGTAGTAAAACAACAAAGACAGAGAGGCATAAGGTTGTTTTCCTTCTTTACACCTTTACACCTACACTCTTTCCGGGCTGAGATGATGACATTTTTTTTTCTCAGAAATTCAAACTTTTTTTCTCAGAAATCCTGAGTTTTTTTCTCAGAAATTCTGATATTTTATCCCAGAAATTCAGGGTTTTTAACCCAAAAAAAACAGTCCTGACATCAGTTTGCCCAACATATTTGTAGAGGACATACATCTGGAGTTGAGAGGAGGTAACTACGGAAGAGCATTAGGGCCAACAACAGAGATTTTTTTTTTTTTTTTTTTTTTCTGAGTCAGAAATTCTGATTCTGAACTTTTTATTCAGAAATTCTAACTTTTTTTCTTTCAGAAATTCTGAGGGAATTATTTTTCTCAGAAAATTCAGAAATAACTATGTATTGAATGTCATTTTTAACCTCTGTGCTGGCAGAGACAATAAAGAGCTACAGTTCCAATTGTGCTAAACACCTTGTTTCTTGTCTTTCTTTTAATGGTTTTGTGACACTTTATTGAGTTTCACATGTTAAGTAAAAAAAGAGAGAGACTTCCTTGTATGAGTGATTTCCTGTATTGTAGAAAAACAACAACCTTCTTTACACCTTTACACCTACACTCTTTCCGGGCTGAGATGATGAGGACAAACAGACAATGTGACATGACAATTGTGATCTGAAAACAAACAAACAAACAAAAAACAGTCCTCAGTTTGTCCAACACATTTGTAGAAGACATCCATCTGGAGTTGAGAGGAAGTAACTACGGAAGAGCATTAGGGCCAACAACAGAGATTTTTTTTTTTTTTTAGATTCTGAGTCAGAAATTCTGACTTTTTTCTCAGAAATTCTGACTTTTTTTTCAAAAATTCTAACTTTTTTCTCAGAAATTCACAGTTTTTTTTCAGAAATTATAACTTTTCTCTCAGAAATTCTGAGGGTTTTTTTTTCCAGAAGTTCTGAGTTTTTTTCAGAAATTCTAATTTTTTTTTCAGAAATTCTGAGTTTTTAACCTCAAAAATTCGGACTTTTTTTTTCTCAGAAATTCTAACTTTTTTTCTCAGAAATTGAGTTTTTTTTTTTTTTTCAGAATTTCCAAGTTTTTTTCTCAGAAATTCTGACATTTTATCCCAGAAATTCAGGGTTTTTAACCCCAAAAATTCAGAGTTTTTTTTTTCAGAAATTCTAACTTGTTCTTTCAGAAGTTCTGAGGTTTTTTTTTTCAGAAATTCTAACTTTTTTCTCAGAAATTCTTTCTGAAGTTCTAACTTTTTTTTTTTTAGAAATTCTAACTTTTTTCTCAGAAATTCTAACTTTTTTTCTCAGAAATTCTGAGTTTTTTCAGAAATTCTGTTTTTTTTTTTTTTTTTTTTTTTTCGGAAGTTCAAACTTTTTTTTCTCTGAAATTCTAAATTTTTTTTCAGAAATTCTAACTTTTTTTTTCAGAAATTCTAACTTTATTTCTTTCAGAAATTCTGAGGGTTGTTTTTTCAGAAATTATAACTTTTTTCTCAGAAATTGAGTTTTTTTTTCAGAAATTCTAACTTTTTGTCTCAGAAAATTAGGTTATTTTCAGATATTCTAACTTTTTCCTCAGAAATTCTTTGTTTTTATCCCTGAAATTCTGAGTTTTTAACCTCAAAAATTCTGACTTTTTTTTTCCAGAAACTCTAACTTTTTTTCTCAGAAATTCAGAGTTTTCTTTTTTTTCAGAAATTTTAACTTTCCATCACAGAAATTCAGAGTTTTTAACCTCAAAAATTTTGAGTTTTTTTTTTCTGGACATTCAAACTTTTTTTCTCAGAAATTCAACCTTTTTTTCTCAGAAATTCAGAATTTTATTCAGAAATTCTGTTTTTTTTTTTTTTTTTTTTTTTCAGAAATTCAAACTTTTTTTTCTCTGAATTCAAACTTTTTTTCTCAGAAATTCTAACTTTTTATTCAGAAATTCTAACTTTTTTCTCTGAAATTCTGAGGTTTTTTTCAGAAATTATAACTTTTTTTCTCAGAAATTATAACTTTTTTTTCTTTTCTTTTAACTTTTTATCACAGAAATTCAGAGTTTTTAACCTCAAAAATTCTGAGTTTTTTTTTCTCGAAATTTAAACTGTTTTTTTTTCCAGATATACTAACTTTTTTCTCAGAAATTCTTAGTTTTTATCCCTAAAATTCTGAGTTTTTAAC
The DNA here is from genome assembly GCA_021432705.1 of Caranx ignobilis. Lineage (NCBI taxonomy): Eukaryota > Metazoa > Chordata > Actinopteri > Carangiformes > Carangidae > Caranx > Caranx ignobilis. The sequence goes on from MU270012.1 coordinate 49,521,307, forward strand.
CTCAAAAATTCTGACTTTTTTTTCCAGAAATTCTAACTTTTTTTCTAAGAAATTCCGATCTTTTTATCCCAGAAATTCTGAGTTTTTTTTCTGAAATTCAAACTTTTTTCTCAGAAATTCTGAGGGATTTTTTTCCAGAAATTATAAGTTTTTTTCTTCAGAAATTCTGATTTTTATCCCAGAAATTCTGAGTTTTTAACCTCAGAAATGAGTTTATTTTTCCCAAAATTTCTGAGGTTTCAAAAATTCTAACTTTTTTTTTTTCTCGAATTTCTGACAAAAAAAGCCAGAATTTCTGACTTCTAACTCAGAATATTAAAAAAAAAAAAAAAAAAAAACTCTGTTGTTGGCCCTAATGCTCTTCTGTAGGTAACAGACCTGAAGGTTTCTCTACTTTACTGTAGAAATTTGATGAGATTTAGTTCTGTGAATTGAAGGCACAAAGGTGAAGACAAACATACATCAATATTTTTTCGTTACTAAGGATTTGATTTAAAAACAAAACAAAACATTGTGATACAAGTTTTCATGTCCAAACTGTAATCATGTTAAATACAAAAGTTGTTTGGCCACTGAAGGCAAAAATATAAATTCTGACTGTCACATAACGACTCTTTAAGGCTGATCAAGTTGTGTGTTTGTCTCATAAAACACACATACACACACACACACACAAAAGGCAGTTCAGCAGCAACAGTGCTGAAGTAATAACATTCACTTTACAAGCCGTAAAGCCACAAAAATGCAGAAAGTTTCACTTGAACGTAAAATGCAGAGAAACTTTTGAAGAGACTCAAAAGCTGAAAACAATCTAATGACCTTCATTTAAATTGGCTTCACTAAACTATGAAGCCTCTTTATTCCAGTGTGTCATGTTTGACTCCTCCAAGGACACAGAATCACTTTTCCTCCACCAACAACAGTGGTTTGTACATTTGAAGACAAAATTTACATATAAAAAAAAAAACAGCACCAATTTTAAACAGTTGGTAACTTAATCAAGTGGTTTACAGAGTAAACAAACTCATCAGCCAAAGAAAAATTCACCATCAACTGGTTTGTATTTTCCACTCAATGGTTTCCTCAGTGCATCATCAGCGCCCTCGTGTGTGCTTCACCAGTATGACACGTCCTGGTGCAGCTCGGGCTCCTCTCAGCACTGGGAGAGACTGCTGGTGAATCAGATGCACGTACTTAATGAAAAGTGCATGAGTTGTTAATAAATGGACAAAGGGCTGCAGCTCACATGATCACCAGCAGCTGCCCAGTCGAATCAGCTTCACTGGTGAAACTAATGTCTAAAAATCTGGTTTGAATGCCTCCACACAGACAGAACACGCAATGTCACAGCTCAAATAGGGCTTTTTCTAGTCCTCCAAAGTTTGAACAAACAAAAAAACACAAATAAACTCATTACCTGGATCCACATGAGAAAATACCACCACACAGTAATGGCTTCAAGTGTAAAATATATCAAATACACTGCAGAAAAAAAACTTTGAGCGTTTGATCTAAAGTGCACTGTTCTGCCCAGCCAGTGACTCAGACAACAACAAGTCAATAAAAGGATTATGGTGGAGGGTGAGAGGTATGTCAGCAGAGGGAGAGGAGGGATAATCCAAGTCTGTACTGAGGAGGACGAGGAGGTTTCCTAAGATGTGACCTCTCTCCGCGTCTCACCCTCTGGTCCCTGTGTTTCACTGTCTGACAGCAGTGGGGAGTGAGTGGGCACAGCGATCCTGTACGGCAGGTTATCTTTAGTCAACATCCTCCTGGTGGCAGAAACCAAGCGGGAGTAGTTATCCGGGTTGTATTCCGACAGCGGGGGCCGGGTGCGAAGTAAAGGCAGGTTGTCCCTGTCGGGCCGGGACAGAAAGAGAGGAGGTCGTCTCTGGCTCTCGCCCTCCTTCAGGGAGTCTGGAAGCTGCTTGCGTTTGCTCTCGGGCAGGAGCATGATGCAGAGGACGGAGAGGACGGCGAAGGAGGCGAAGATGACGTGGTGGAGGAAGTAGCCGCTGTTGTTCTGGAGCTCCATCAGGGAGGAGGCTGCCATGCCGACGCAACCTGCTGCCAGGACCAGGCCGAGGCAACCACCGCTGAGAGAGAGACAGAGAGAGATGTTTTTGTCTTTTCATGGACTTTTGTGACTGTGCAAAGGTGTTAGGTAATAAAGACCGTTATTCATCACAAAGTGGCATCAGGCAGGAGGAAATCAATGATCAATCAATGAATAAAAACATTATCATTGAAAAGTAAACACTGACCGCCTCGTCACTTACCGGACCACAGTCGGCATCACCTCACAGGCGAAGAACACGCTGAGCATGGCCAGAGCCTGAGAGAAGAGCAGCCCGATGACAGAGAGCACCAGCACCAGGCCTCCATGCAGGTCTGACACAGAGAGAAGAAAGAAACAAGACTGAACTGTGTGTTAACAACACTGTCGACATTTCTTGGTGAACTAATGTTATCATGTTGTTACGGCACAATCCCAGTAAATCCACCAGGTTTTAGGGCCGTCCTACTCATATTCACAGTCTGTTGGTCAGTTATCTGTAAACTTTCCCTGAGGAAATTACCCACAATTCACTGTGCTCGGACATTAAACACAAAGGCTGATGATGACAAATTCCAAACATGCTTTCACCAGATCTTATCCAACACTGAATTACTTACTATTCTGTTTATAAACAGGAAGTAAAAGGATCTGTTCCCATTCTGTGACGCCCAATTTCAGCTTTTCTGATATGAAACATCAGTCACGTGCTGCTGACTGCAAAACTTCTGAATTGTTGTTTTACTTATTTATAGGTAGAAAAATAATGTCAAGTTTTGGACACATCGGAGACGAGGCTCCCGGTGAGAAGGAATGACATTTGATGATAAACTAATAATAAAAAAAACAGACGTGGCAGTGACGTACATGGAGTGAGGGCCAGAAGCAGCAGCGAGGACAGTCCAGTGATGATGGCCGACAGCAGGAGAATACCACGGCGACCAAAGTGATTGACAGTCAGGCAGATGAAGATGCAGGCCAACGCTCCGGTTATCACCCGGAGGAAGTAGCTGAAGTAGAAGTTGGTGGAGTAGCTGTGCAGGTTTCTGGTGAAACAGTACTGGATGCCTGTCCCAATGAACCTGGACATGAAGACGGAAGACAGATGACAGGCATTTAAAGGTCTGAAGACCATTCCTTAATCTGTCTGCTCATCTTCATCCACATCTCACTTTACCATCATTAAATCATTACAAGTAGAGTTTGGAAGTTTTTGCTCAAAAATAAACGCTAGACTTAATGACTTGTACTGTTTCCTTTTCTTTACAGTCCTGACACTTGCTGCTGCTGCTGCTGCTGCTGCTGGCAGGGGCAGGAGGCTGCACAGTTGAGCTGGAGAGGAGGGGCCCAGTTTGAATGTTTTGTTTATAAAAATGCAACGAACAAACCTCCAGACTCTAGCTTTAAATAGAAATTTCACGACAAACTCACAGAGTGAAGCTGAGGATGAGGCAGTTCTTCCAGATGATACGAGTCTGATGCAGCTCCAGAACTGAGTGGTACCTTGGCCGACAGTCTTCTCCATATGCTGCATCTATGTCTGTACATAATAATAATAATAATAATAAAAACCCTGTCAAGAATTCAACCGTTCCCCAAATATCCCACGCTCGTCTTTCCTGCAGGTTTTTATGGAAACAAATCTGTTGAGCATATTTACAAACCTATTGGTTGGTTGAAGCATGAAAACTTCATGAGATGAGGAACATTTACACTGATTCTCCAAATTATAATGAGATTGTACAGCAACACATCATTCATCTCATCCTTTCATGTTGAAATGTGAGGATTTACTACAGGAGATGCTGAAACCAAAATAAAATGACCTGAAAAATAAATAAATAAATAAATAGAATCTGTACAGAGACACAGAGGTTAAACTGGGACACACTGATCCAGATCTACTTAAACAGAGATGAGCATTCAGCGGAGACAACGTGTCCTAATGTCACACCAGGCTGGACGTGTCACTTCTGCTGAAAGACCAGCACAAAAACAAATATTTTCCAGGACGAATTATCAAACACGTCCTCCGGTAAAACAAGAGCCAGGAGGGAAATTATGACTCTATGAATTACTTAAAATGAAACGGAAACCATTAGTCAAGACAAGGTGAGTTTATTTGTGTAGCTCATTTTTATAAACAGTTTGTCTCAAAGGGCTTCACACAGCAACGTAATATCCTCTGCCCTTAGATGCTCTGTTGTTTGACTAGTGTTGTCTGGGAGTTTTTCTCAGGCAATGTGAGAGTCTAAGTTTGTTTTTTAGTAGTAGTGGTTTTTCTTTCTTTTGTAAAAACACAAGAATGTCAGAAATGCACTGGTCTCTGTTGAGCTCAATGACATTGTAAACTGAACGACATCGGGCAGATGGTCAGCCAGAACAAGACCTGGCTTCAGGAAACTATGATGGTAGTTTTCAGTCATTTGTGACATTTTTTATGGATTCAATGATTAATCAAGACAAGATTTGACATCTTAATGAAGACTATTGTTAGTTGGAGTCCTAATTTAGACTTGTTTGGAGACAATAACACACACACAAAAGGATCTGAAGATAGCAAGGCTTATATAAACTAACAAACCAGATGAGAGAGTTTTATCATTTCAGATAAGTGAAATCTAAAACATGACAGAACGATCCTATCTCACTTTGAGTTTTCTGAAAAAGCCTTTTTAGGTCTAAAAGAAATATTTTTCCTTTGACTTAATGTTGTTACATATAGATAACAATGGTTTTCTTGCTTCTCTCACCATTATTTTAATGGTTAATGGTTAATGGAACAGCTTCATACCGGACGGGCGGGGAGCCGGGGGTTGGTGTGTATGTACAGTCTGATGACTGTGGTGTACATCTGTGTCATACATGTGTGAGTGTGAGTACCTGAGAGCAGCATTTCCCGGGGTAGATCTCATCCTGCTGACAGACGCCGTTCCTGGTGGAGAATTCCTGGAGACTCCTCTTAGCCTGAGGGATCTGAGCCGTGGCCAGGAGCCAGCGGGGAGACTCAGGAAACACTGACGCACAGCTGAGGAAAACAACGGCTGTTATCAGACTTTCTGTAACCTCGAAGGAAGGGAAAAAAAAAAATCACACCACACCACTATGTTTAGAAATAACTGGTGCACCTTCTTAGCAAGAACAAAGCAAAGTTATTGGATAGAAGTTTATCACTGAAACCTAGAAGCATCAACCCGCCTGTGTTTCTAAAGATATTTTACTATTGACATTTAATATTTCAGACTTAACACCAGAGTCCAGGACGTGTTCATGCCCTGACTGAGGAACACACTTTATTACTACTCTAGTTAGAGACACTCACTCCTCTAAGCTTCTTCTCCTGATGTACAAAACTTGTTCATGCTTTAACTGTTTGTTCCTCTGTGTGTGTGTGTGTGTGTGTGTGTGAACCACTTGCTGTGAATGAACTGTCTTGTTCTGGTGTTGTATGTCTGTAATTTGTTCTCAGGCGTCTCTGGTAAAACAGTTTGGGGTTATTCCTGAGCACATAATGAAGTGGTTTTCACAGGATTTTGTGTCTCTAAATTCAGGTCAGACTGAAACAGGAGCAGACGTGTCAAACAAACAAGAATCAAATTACAAACACAATTAAAGGGGCCAGGCAATTTTGGACAAATTTAGCCAATTTTGAGTAACAAGAGACAAAATAGGGAGAAATAGAGACAACAAGAACAAGAACATCTGCATTACAATGTCCATTCTGCCTTAGCTGAGGCTTGAACACCGTTCTTACATTGACTGCAGTTTTTAAGATAAAGTTATGATATTTACCAAAACTTCATCAGCCACGACTCCAAAATATTGTCCATTTTTTTCAGGAAGATTGAAAATGTATTTAGCAAGAAATGGCTGGTATATGTTTACAGTGCTGTTTACAGTCAGACGTTTTCATGCACTGGAGGCTCAGTTTTCAGATATCAAAAATCCAGATGTTTGTGGAGGACGGTCTGAAGATGCAGTCGCAGCAAATTTGGTGACAATTGAGCAAAAATTGTGGGACAAGAACATGAGGAATATTGACACGGGCTTGGAGTTGAGTAAATCTGGCATGGGACTGGACCTTTGTGCAAAGTTTGGTGATTTTTCATGTATGGGAAGTAGGATTTCCTCGGAAGAAGAAGAAGCAGAAGAAGAAGAAGAGGCAGAAGAAGCAGAAGCAGAAGAAGAAGAACACTGGCAATAACAACAGGTTCTGGCCCCTGGCCCCTAAAAAAACTGTTAATGCTTCACCAAATACACACATGGTGTGTCCACCCCAAACATAACCACCTGACTCACCACCAATAGGAGAGCAGCAGCACCAGAGGCAAAGTAGCCACGGCCTGGAGGACGGGCCAATCCCGGCACAGCACAGCGATGCCAGGCAACAGCAGCTCGGCGAACACGGCGAAGAAGCCGCTGACCATGGCAACCATGAGACGGGGGGGGGTCACACAGCTCCAACCCTGAGAAAGCAATGGGAACACAGATAATGTCACAACACATCCGAAGCCAAACTAATACGTTTGTCCAAAACCAATGGATTTCCTGATTTACTGAGAGGACTTGAACCTCACACACATAACGCTGCTGCTTGTTGTTGTTGTGGGTGTTTTCACCGGATGAATCCAACTCCATGTCGAAACAGCTAAATGTGTGTTAATCTCACTGATGATTGTTTCCTGTTGAAGACTGAGGTCGACATCACACCCAGCTGCACGAGACTGCAGCTGCTGACAGCTCTGGCTCAACATCCTAATAATGTATTGATCTTTTATTTGTATATTTATTAATACAGTTTCAAGGCCTGATGTTCTGTTGCACTTTCAGCAGCATAAATGAAGTCTTTTTCATCAGGTCTAGAAGTTGTTAAATCTCCTCTCTTACATCTAAAGTGCGAAAGAAATTCTCCAAACTTCACTCGTTGTTACACCTGTAAAACCAAAAGAACAGGACGAGAAAAACCTCATCCGGAGAAAAACCTTTCTTATCCTTTTGTAAACACACATTTTCTATTTGTTGAGGTTTTTCTGGCTCAGGATAAAAAGTTATTACTTTACTTTACATCATGTAAAACAAACTGACCTTTAACTGTACATTCTTATCAGTCCTTAATCTTGATCCTACTCTATAATAGTAGAATGTTAATTATGTTAATGTTATTTAGAAATGAGACCGAGGATAAAGTTATATTGTCGGCACAGAGTGAGACATTTTTCCTCTCTGTGCCGTTCTTGGATGTTTACTTCTCTTAAAGTCAAAGACACTGCTGTTCTTCTTATTGGAGGAAACATAAGTTCCAGTCTCCCAGCAGCTCACAGATGTTTGACCCTCGTGTGAAACCTCCAAACAGAGGATTTCAATCTGTCTGCTGGTTCAAAGCAAAGAAAAAGAAGAGAAAAAAAAACAACAACCATGAAATGTCCAACATGTTGGATGAGGCCGCTGGGATGTGATAACGTCCTCTTAACCACAGGTACTGACGTAAGCTGGTGTGGGAGCGTGTCCAGCTGTGTGAGTCTTTAGCTGAACTTTAACTTCCTGCCCCAGAAGCTCTGACCCCGTTTCCATCTGGTCAGGGAAAGAAAACGAGGAGCTCACTTCCTGTTGGCTTCCTCTCCTTCGGTTCCGTCCTACTATTGTTTTCTCCTCTGAAACATTTCTCACAGGCCTCAGCTCCAGGTCCATCCAACATAAACCAACCCACCCCCCAAAAAATCTGGACTTAATCAAATCTTGACACCTCAGGAATTTGGGAGGATATTTTGTGTGTGTGTGTGTGTGTGTGTGTGTGTGTGTTTCACACTCTGCTGTGGCCTCCTCCCAAGCAGGAATGTGCACTATTTCTACAAATGCCCACGTAATTACATTCTCATGCTGCTTCATTCATGTTCTAGAGAAATCCAGAAAGACACACGCTGTCTTTAGCACACTATGTATCTATGTCTGCACCAGTCAGAGTCATTTCACACACACACACACACACACACACACACACAGAGTTAAGACTGAAGTTAGGGAGGTTCAGATTTGTCACAGAGAGAAGAGGTGGTTCACCAGAGAGATCCCCTAAAAAACAGCTGAGAGGCAGAGGTAAAGAAAAACCTCCAGCCAGCTGCCTCCTGTCAGTCACAGCTCTGACTACCACAGTGAAAAGTCCCGCACAACTGTGCTGCACAGTCTCACACACACACACACACACACACACACACACACACACACACACACCTGTGCACAGTAATCCAAGTCGGTATCTTTCATTTTACGAGGGCGGTTAAAACATGTCGCCTGTGGCAGTGGTTCAGATTCATGACTGCTGACTAAAAAAAACAGTCTGTGCAACGTCTGTTTTCCAGCGTCTCCTTAGTCTCTTCCCTGGATTTGAGTTTTTCCTGTTTCTTTTTAGGAATACTTGATTTCCTTACTCGCTCCGTTTCCTAACGAAGCAGTGTTTCAAGATGTTTTTTGTAGCAAATACACCTCAGAGTGAAATCTCTTTTTCCTGCTTAAACTCTGTCAAACCAGTAAGAAAGGCATTTAAAATACATCATCATCATAAAACACTGATGAAACATCACTAAAACCAAATGAAGTAATAATCCTCATTATATTAAATCCTATTTTTAGCAATAGTTTTTCCAGCAGTGGTGTTTACCATCTGGAGTTGAGTGAACCATAAAAAACATTGTGTCCATCCACCACATTGTTGTGAAGTACTTTCATGTCATAAACAGACCGTTTGTCTTGATCTTGTGAAAGTAATTAAATCAGTTTTGCTTGGTTCGGACAGTGACTGATGGAAGCTGAAGAGATGATGAGCATAATGTGCTTTGTCATGAGATCAGAAGATAAAATAAGACGTCACGTGAAGAAGAGATGAGATCTGGTGCTGTGGTTAGATTCATCTGCAGCTCCTCTTTACATCATATACTGATCAATTAATCTCAATAAATACACTCGATAGTGACGAGGCGACTTTCATAGTCTGTTACAGACTGTGTCTTGTTACTAAACTTCATTAGTCCTTTTAAAGACTAAGAGGAGTTCATGAACTGGTGATTTAACAGAGACCAGGTTACAGCAGCAGGTACATTAACCTGACCTTTCAGTTCTTGTTCTTGACTTTCAGACATAAGAAATCGAGTCGAGTTTGTGTTTCCTGGTGTAAAGATAAGATGTTGACTGATAAGATCTGCTTCTCTCAGTCAGTGGGACTTTTCTTATCTCTGCCTGATAAGATGCAGGAGCTCAGCAGGAAGCAGCTCCAACTCAGCTTCATCTTAGTTTGTTAAAACGTGCATTGTGCTGCCGGTCTGAGTGAATGCAAACTCAGGAACCTGCAGCGTGACAGCAGCTCAGTGTGCACGGAGAGTCAGTCACATGTGCACAATTCATAACGTTAACGTTACGTAACATTAACATAACATTAGATTTTCTGGATGAAACACATACAATGTGTAATATACTGTACATGGCCTACATACGTCTGTCTTCTGTCTCCTGGCCTCATGACAGAGCTCGGTGTATACACACACACACACACACACGGCTGCAGCTCAACCATAAAATGATAAATCAGATTATTTAAATGAAGATCTGATCAATGACACACAACAATAAGACCAAGACGTGTGATTATAGGATTTTTCCACAAATGAATCCTCGACATTTACAGTGAATTTACAGTCGTGTTTATGTCCAACCTCCTCATTATCACCCAGTTCTTATTATTTGTCGTGTCTGTTTGTCGTCTGTTTTTCTACTCACTATCATTTATTTTTGTATAATCCATGTAACAAATGGTAGTTTTTGTTTGCTTTTTTTTAGAAAAAAGAAAAGAAAGTAAATTGAGATCTAACAAAAACATGACACTCATATAAACACGGTGCCAGTGAATGAGTCAGAGAGAAGAGCAGGAATCTGAGAGCACTCTGTAAAGTAAACACACAAGTGAGTGAGTGTGTGTGGACGAGCTGAAGTCGCTCTTTTTCCACAGAGGCTGACTACTGAATAAGGCTGCAGGAAGCTGCAACGCACTCCAGTGCGTGTGTGTGCAGGATACTCACTGATAATGTACGAGGACACAAACACTCCGGCGAGCATGGCGCCTTGGCAGAGACGCAGCAGCAGAAACACGACGGCGCTGCTGGACAAACACACGGCAACTCCCAACAAACTGGACAAACTGATTGAGAAGAGGAAACCTCGTCGACGACCCAACCTGCACGCACGCACACACACACACACACAGTGAAATTACTACAGAGTGAGACTATTAAAAAGTCATATGGTAATTGGTGAAAACGTTCATGTTAAACAGAAATCAGCGACATTTCTAAAACTCAGCTCGTTGTTATTTCAATATAGAAATATATGGGGGTTCATTTTTATTTTTTTTTATTTCAAAATTACTTTTTCTAAAGTAAGTTTTTATTTCTTAATGCCCCTTTTTATGATGGTGACGTTTTCAGCTCCCTCTGCTCTTTCAACAAACTACACATCTCTTATTTGTCATGTTAGACCCACACCCTCCAGCTGCAGAAACATAATTGAATGAAAAATGAACATTTTGTAGTGACTCATTCATTTCACAGTTGGTTAGAGGTATGTCTACTCTGTCATGATGTCTTTATTCATGTACTTATTGGATATGAATCACGTTAGGGTTTCATATAAAATGGAAATGTTTCTACTGACCAGTCGCACAGAGTACCAAGGAGGATGTATCCCAGAATCCACCCTGTCATGAAGCAGATGTGCTGCAGAGGGATTTTCCAGTAGTCACTGCAGACCAGGTTCCACTGCAGAGGAAGACAAAGACACACTTTGACACATTCACAGACCAGAACAAAGCACAATAATAACTTGAACCAAGAAAACGAACCATAAATAGAGAAAGTTGTAATTGGATTAGGATTCAGAGGAAGTCCACACTTCATCAAGCCTTAATGAAAATGCTCCATGTGGTTAATGGGTGATCAGTGATTTGACTCAGTAATATGTTCGAGATATCTGGTCAGAATAATGAAGTCAGATATGAGGATTTGAGGCTCGGCTGTAAAACAACATCTTTCAGCGTGTTCAGTTTTCTGACAGGTGAAGCTCACACTCATATCATGGCAGCTTGTATGTGAAACAACAGCTATTCCTTTATTTCATGTTTTATATATGAACAGGCTTCAAGTCTCAGCAAAGTTAAATGAATCCATCTCTTCTCTGAAACTAGTGGAGCAGGAAATGAAACTAAAAACTTGTCATTTGAGCTGAAGATTTAAAAAGCAGATTAAGCAAATCAAAACAAAAACACACATCGAATGTACTTCAGTTTAGTCAACTAATCCTAATATGTGGCTCCATTTATGTATAAAACAAGATTTATATGAGCAGAAGCTTAAAAAAGGAACAAGAACAAATTGTCACCAACATGTTGCATTCATGGTAAGTGGACTACATAACATGCAGAGAATAGCAGGCGAGCGGTCGATTCAGAAACAGAGAGAGATTCTGTGAGGGAGCAGGAATGTAGATCATGTCCCTCCTAACTGAGTTAAAGTGTCTGCTGACAGTCTGATTACATTAGAACAAAGTAGAGCTCAAAGTAGAGCAGCCTGCAGCTCTGCTCCCGCTTCAGTACCAGTCGCTGCCTGGAAGAACATTTCTTCTTCTATTCTCTCCGCTTCACTGCGGTCACTGTGGTTCACGACAGGTTCACTGGGTTTTAGGAAAAATAGCTATTTTCCTGCATCATACAGAGACGTGTTCCTGATGTTCAGCCTGGGTTTGTCGATATCTGAACGGAGTGGACAAAATAATAGAAACACTTAGGTTAGATTCAGCGATGTGTTCCTTATAAACAGTGGGTTAGATAAAAAAAATATTGGATGGTGGAGGTGTCGTCCAGGTGATGAGGTCCCACTTGCATCAGCTGCTGTGTTACTAATGTGATTCTGTCGTTCATGGCTGATCATCATGATCAATGACACTTTGTCTTGTCACATAATCTCCAGGATTTGAAGCACCTGATATTCAGGCTGCGATTACGACACAGCGAGTCATTGAAACAAAATGGCTGCACAGGCCGAACGAAAACTGATTCACTTTAGAAGTTTGACAAATTTCTACAGTTAAAAGTGAGTTTTGAATGCAGCACGACACAAATTAGAGACGCGGGCAGGTCCCTTTGACCCAGGTTTGCAAAACAAACTTGAACTGCTGGATGCCTGTTCATCAGAGCAGTGCATTCTGGGACAATTTCGCCCACTTGAACTAATGTAGGTATGCCAAATGACAGTGTGCTGTAGTTGTTATGAGGCACCACAATAAATAAACAAACAATCAAGCAGGGAGTGAACGATATGAGGCCTTCAAGGTCCTTTGGGAGTCTGGAGCCTCAGTTTTCCACAGTTTCTCTGATCACAGAGGAACCAGAAGGAAAAATGTTTTGTTGTTTGAACAGCTGGCTCAGTGGTGACAAAGTCCTGCACCAGCATGGTGATGTATCAAGAAAACCATGGCAACAACAACACCAACGCTGAAACCAATCACCACTGAGGTGATAATCCAGGTAAACCTGCACCTGGTTCACTAAAGCCCCGTCAGCACAGAGCTACACCCCCTGTACTGTACTTCAGACTGATGAGCCGAGTGGAGGAGGTGATTCAAGTCTTCCTTTGTGCCTGTGGTGACGTCAGAGCCACAGGAACTGTTGTTGGTGAAGGAGGCGTTCAGGGTCTCAGGAAGGAACAGCACCTTTGTTTGTCACGAGGGGAAGAGGAGGAAGAATCAGGGTCTCCTCGTTGCCTTTATCTACGTCTGTGACGCCACAGACAATAATCACAAGAGAAGTTCAGCTTTTAGCCAGAATGACTTGGGGCTGCTGGGTTACAAAACTCCTGCACAGACATGTTGAAAGGCATTTTTGTTGCACCCTGTTATCAATATTTGCACACTGGGATGGATCCTTAAAGCAGCAGGAGACCAAAGAGCTTCTGCTGCTTATTTACACTTGTTACACAACAACACACAATGATAACCTGCTGTTTGTGTTCAGGCTCTGGTGGCTGCAGACATCAACCAGCAGCTGATACAGATACAGATCACAAAACACAAGCACCACCACCACACTTCACTTCTACTTTTCAAAGAGCTCATGATGAACTGGATGCAAACACCGGTGTAAATTCTGCACACAGGGCGAGTCCTGATCTGAGAGGATGAGAAACCACAGAGAAAGAGAGAAAAAGGTGCAAAGTTTGACTGAAGCGTCTTCACTAGACCTACACAGCTTCCTGAGAGGAAACAGAGGCACATCAACAGTTGAACTGACTCAGTTCAAGAAGTTGGTTTTTCTAGGCTCTGGTGCAGGGCAGTGGATCACTTTGCCCCTGGGCCCACAGTTACCCCGTGGGCCCACAGGGAGCCTGAGTGATGGACAGTGTCTTACCTCGGTGACAAAGTTGCTGTGGAGCCCCGCTGCGGAGGAGAACTCCCACCCTCTGGTGCAGGACACCCGCTCCCGGGGCACATTCCCGGAGAGCACGGAGCTGTTGGGTGGGTACTTGAAGAGCTCGCAGTGGCTGAGGCCGGAGCCGTTCACCCAGGGGATGGTCAGGTTGAGGTATCCCTGTCTGGAGAAGTTGCTGAGGAGGAAGGTGGAGGGCAGGAGCTGCGGGTCCGGCTTGCAGTGGTAGGTGTCCGGGATCAGAGTGTAGAAAACGTCGCTGATTAGATTCAACATGACCGCGAAGTTGGGGAACCAGCTGAACACGATCACGACTCGGTTGTAGCGTCCATATCCGCCGGAATGAGGGAAGATCTTGGTCTCGTAGTCCATCTGAAGAGGAGCGAGAGCGGGTCGAGCCGCGTCTGTGGCCATGGCGCAGAGTGCGCACACGAGCGAGTGGAGAGAGGACGCAGCAGGTAAAACATGAGGGGAGGAGGAGGAGGAGGGAGAGGAGGAGGGGGAGGGGGCTCCGACAGCACGAGGGGTTTTGGGATCGACCGATAGGCTGATACACCTGATGTCTCACAGTGACTCATGTGTGGGAGTCCCCAGCCCACACTATTTTTACTCAGCTGCAGTGGCTGCTGGGAAAATGACCAGACTGACACAGGAGGGTCAGAGGAGAGTTCATCAAAACTACACTTTATTTATCAGGGATAAAAATCTGTGTGTGTGTGTGTGTGTGTGTGTGTGTGTGAGAGTGTCTTCATTCCAACACCACAGAATCCTACATTTCCCATAATGCAATCTTACAGCATGTTTCATTAGACTCCCCTGCAGTGTCTGCAAAATCTCCACATCTCCACCTTCACCTTGGCTTCAGCTGCCTCCATCTCTTACTGTTCATGTCAAACATTACACAACCAAAACCTGGTCAATAAAAGCATTGATCGTCCATTTACCTGATCATTAAAAACCTGAGATCAACCTAACTGCACGTCTTATTTGAATGTTTTTTCCCCATTGGTTTGTGTTTCCTCATGTTGTATTATTATTATGTTCTCTGCAGCTCTCTGTGATGTGTATGGACTTTGTTTACTGGCTCCATGCAGTGTTAAATGGTATGTGACACAATCAGCTGTGTGACCAGTGGCCTAAATGAGGGTGAAGCTGAAGAAAGACTTCAGCAGATGACTTGTGATCGTGTCATCTGACTCAGATGTCAAACATGAAATCTCAAATGACACTGAAAACACAGAGTGACGACATATTTACATGACTCATAACAAGGGGCTGCTTTTTTTTTAACCTCATGATGTTGTCATGTGACATGAAGCAGGAAGACATTTCTAACATTTAAGGTGTGAAACATCTGGAGTTCACAGTCACAAACATCCTGCTGTCCACAGGAACCAAACCAGAGCCATAATCAATATGACGTTACCCTGTTCTTTGTCTGCATCAGAGGTGATCAGTGGCGACTCAGTGGCACGATACAAACACGAAGCCAAAAACAAGCAGGAATATTTCAAAGTTTTATTAACGAACATAATCTCTGAGGAACAACAGCAGTTCTCGCGCTCTCTGTACATGCAACTGTAGAAAATAACAATTTAGAATTTTTACTTTTCAGTTTTAGTCTTTTTTTTTGCCATCCATCCTCATTTTCAAGGTTTCTCTCCTCGTTTTTTTATTTTTTATGTCTTTTTTTTCTTTATTTTTTATTTTTTTTGCAGGAAATCAACAACAGCTAGAGGTGAAAGTACTGGATTTCTGTTACAGCACTGACGATAGCATCAACAACCGCCCCCCCACCCCACCCCACCCCGACCCCGACCCCAAACCCCACCCCCCTCTCATATACCTGCCCCCTGCCCTCCCCACCCCCTTAGCTGCTCCATCAATATGTACACAAATAAACTACATTGTACAAATAAAAAAATGTTACATTGTTACATCATAATCACCGGCAGCGAGCGCACGCAGCTCGTTGCTGTTAGAACCCCACATTCTACGCAATTTTTCAGACTAGTACAAAGAGGAGGGTGCAAAACGTCCTGGGAGGTTTTATTTACAGAGCTATGTACAGTATGTCTCTTTCACGCATTACAAGGAGGAAAATTTACACAGCGGAGACCAACTTCAACTCAAAACATACCACAGGTGTCAGAAAAAACAAAAAGATAATAAATAGGTTATTTCTCACCATTTCAAGAGTAGTTCTCCATGCTTTTTATTAGTCATTTTCCATTCTAAAAAAAATAAAGGAAGGAAAAAAAAACAAACAAAAAAACAAAAAAAAAAACAGCTACAGTCTGGGTTTTAATTAAAAAAACAAAACAAACTAGAAAAAAAGGCTTGAAATCGTGATTCTATATAATGAAAAAATAGCAATTATGTATATTTATGTCCAGTAAGAAAAGAAAAAAACAACAAATAACAAGTCTAAAATAAACATGAATGCGAGGAGAGTAGAGGTAATATGTTGCTGACTGAGGTGGTGTCAGGCTAGTTTCTGTATCACCACGGCCAAGTGCTCTACTGTGCATCTGAGGATGTGTGTGTGTGTGTGTTAATGTATCTGTGTTCAATTTATCCAGAAATCACTCTGTTCATGTTCACACTGCGGATGGATGTGTTTTAGTCTATTGCTCTTATGCAGCGGTGTACCGCAGACCAGGGGAGGAGATCACCTGTCAGTTGTGTCGACCATCACCATTTCAAGCCTTTGTGGTTCAAATAAATGACTGATTACAGAAGTAAAAACAAAGGTAGGGCTTAAACCGTTAAAAAAAAAAAAAAAAAAAGAAGAAAGAAAAAACAAAACAAAATGAACAAACAAACAAACAAAAAAAAAAACAGGTGACACATGAAACGGAAACACACTTGATGTCTTGTAAACAATAGTGAGAGGGTGTTGTCGGTCAGGGCATAGTATAACGGTATACATTCTGCTCGATAAGCAACGTGATTGACATGCCACTGGTGTTTATGCTTTTAATTAGGAACAAAAAAAACAAAAAAAAACAAAAAACCCTATGATAAACACAACATTCAAAACTACATACACTGAGCTAAAAAACACACACACAAGGATTCTGTGAACAAAAGACATGCACTGCCCTCTTCCCAAAAACTGTAAGAAACAAAACAACAAAAATGAAACAAAAATCAAGACAAACAGGGAAAAAACAAAAAAAAACTGGCTATCTGTATCCAAATATGTTTGTATATGTAGAACAACCAAGATGTGTGTGTATCTCTCCAAAATATCCAGGACTATACATCTAGCCACCTTGTCTGCACAGTGTAATAGCAACAACCATTGCACTTGACTAGACATACCATACACAGCTATGCTGACTGACAGTGTGTAAATAACTTAGAAGAGTTTCAGATACTATTGCCATCAGGATACATGAGCAGCTCTCACACACAGACAGACAGGCAGCCTATGTGGTAGGTCGGGGAAAGCTTTTCAAAACCAAGACCCACTAAAAAAAAAAAAAGAAGAGACAGGTCATCACAAATCAACATGTCAATGGGATGTTGAACTGAGGAGAAAAAGAACAAAGAAAGAAAAATAAAAACAAAAAAAAATAAATCAGAATCGGTCTGTTCAGCATTAAGCTCGTTTCTTTCCCCTCCACTGTTTCTGTTAATGTCTGTTCACTTTTTGGTTCATTCTGAGAAGGTTTAAGTCTCGTTAACTGTCCGCTTGGGCCTGACACAAGATCACGAATTATGGCAAAAATGTCACCACACAACAACAGAGTCATATGAGGAAGTAACCTAACATTTAAAATCCCTGACAACACAGGCCAACCCCCCCTTTGAAGATTAAACATCGATAAAACAAACCAAAAAAAGTTCGATGGCTGATTTGAGTGGAGCTAAAAGGTTGTTGTTGTTATTGTTGTTTTTTAACGTTGAGCCTATTGTGATTTCAACAGAGGGAATCAAACTCCACGTGGGCTGTAATAAAATTTAAAGATATTTAAAAACACCCATTCAAGTGAAAAGGCCACAGGTCTCATGCAAAGCCAAAAGGTTCTTGAGTTTTCTGACGCACCGAGCCATGGCGCCATCCAGTGAGTAAAGTTGGAACAGCACCAGGAAAATAAGCTGCTCTCCAATACTGGACAGTGGGGGGTGGGGGGTGGGGGGGTGAGGATTGGGGGCAGAGACGGACTGACGGGACAATGTTAAAAGTCAGTGTGGAATGAAACCTTCGAGAGGCTGATTCAACTCTTCAGTGTTGTTACTGTGAAAAAGCAGACGAGCTGGGAGAACAGAACGCTGAAGACGACCCGTGTCTGTTGGTCAGTGACGTTTTTGTGAAGATTAGGGGAGAGAAAAAAAAAAAAAAACGATTTAAAGTCCAATCTTTGTAAATTAAAAAAGGAAAAACAAGGAAAATGAATTTGAAAACCATACTACATTAACGTGATGGAATCGCTTGCGAATGACATCTCTCTAACTTTCATCCCACCGATATATATCTATGTGACTTTGCCCAACAATGAGTACATTTTTTTTTTTTCACTGAAAAAGGCATTTTCTTGGTTCGAAATTTTTCAGATATAATTGTGTAGTAAAGCAATGAATAATAATCCTCTGTCTATTCTTTAAATAAATCCTCAACAATTATTCTGCTACATCTGAGGGACTATATGGTCGACCTGCGGGAAGGCCGGGTTCATCCAGAAGTGATCTCTGTCAGCTATTTGTGTGTTGTGGTGATCCACGTCCTAACCCTGGACCGGACCTACAGATGGGATCATACACCTGTGCACTGGAGTCTTTCAAATACTGACAGAATCGTGTACACATTTTGGCCCATGGATATGAAGGGGGGAAAGTGCTGCCCGAAAGTGAACTGTACATAAAAAGATAATTTTTATTTCTTTTATGTTTTTTCTTTACACTTAACTGAGTGATATTACAGTACATAGGTTATTTACAACTGTGCAGTAATGTGTGGCAAAATAAATTATCTAGAAGGCAGCAAGAATACATTGGTTAACGAATATAAAAACTGTACATAATTTACGGAATACAACTTTTTTTCAGTTTTCTTTTTTTTTCCATTAAACTAATATTGGCTCTGTAGTGTTTCAAGTCACTTCCTCAGAAACAATGAAATGCCCAAGTAAAGAAATAGACAAAAACAATATTTCTCTCCTCCTGCCAAACCACAATTTCTCAATAGTCTCTTTGAATCTCAACATTCGTTATGTTTGTTTCTTCTGGTTGTCCTGTGGTGTTTTTTTTTGTTTGTTTTTTTGTTTTTGTTTTTTTTTGCAGTCCATGGCGGTCTGATGTGTTTGTGTCGGAGCAAGCGGGGGCGGCTGAGGAACACTCCGGTCTGTCCTCAGCGATCCGTGCCTTGTCCTCTTCGGTTCAGCCAGGCTGAGAGGCTGCAGGGTCAGTCTTTTCCTCTCAGACGCTGGGCCCTGACTCACACACACATCGCTAACCCTCTGCTGTGTTTCCGACCTGCTGCAGGCTCCGCTGCACAACGGTATAGCCAGGCCTGGTGCAGAGAAGCGAGAGGGCGTCCTCTGGGTGTACTATCTCATAGCCCCAAAACCATCAGCGGCTGGTTCTAGCTTCCCGGTCTGTCCATTCCCAGCTTGTCTTGCTGTAGATACACACTGAAGATCCACATGATGCACCACAACTCTGTTGACTTCCTCTGGGTCAGCACTGGACTTGGTGGAGTTCTCCTGGCCCACCAGGAGCCCTGGGTCAACAGGGGAGTCTTCTCCTCAGGCACCACACTGGTGGGAGAGCTCTTTTCTGATACCTCCGCCCAGTGGTGGTGGTGGTGGTGGTGTTGGTGTTGGTGGTGGGTCTATTGAAGCAGGGACCAAAAACGAATGCAGAAAATATATCTCTGTCCCCGGTCTCACCATAGAGCACTGAGGAGTTGTGCCCCGATGTCAGAGCCTCAAAGCAAAAACTGTTTCTGCTTCTCGCACTCTGATCAAACAAAAGAGTAAAAACTTTGAGGATGAAAGTGCAAGTTGTGTATTTTCTTTTTCCCCAGTAAAAACATGTTTCCTTCTTCATGGAAGGGAATTGAGAGCAAGTTTTTCATCTTTACTTTTCTATAGAATATAATTTTTTCTTATCTAAAGTCCTCTGACAAACTTGCTAGCCCTTTCCATTCGTTCGGTTCAACGAAGTCTCTTTGAGAAGAAGTGATTCAGACGAAGTTTTGCTCTCTATCTGTGAGCACAGGTGTGTCATGCAGGCAACAGGACAAAGTCATCATTGACATCGACCATTGGCACGTAGAAGGACGGCACTTCGTTGACGCAGAGGGACTTGTGCCCCGCTGGGTCCAGCTCTTGGACCTTCAACTGCCACTCCATCCTTTGCACTGCGTTGAGCGCCGCTGCCTCGTGCTGCTGCCGCATCAACAAACACGTCTGTGTGGGGAGGAGAGGCAAAGCGTGAATGTGCTTGGTACATACACAGATCATGGTGTAGACGCCTTCGCCACCTGTATCGATTCACTGCAGCAGGCCGACTTACCTTCATGCGGTCATATTTATCATCCACGTCCTGGATCCAGGAAATGAACTGACGAGCGTTGAAGCGATCTCTCACAGATTTGTTCTCATCACCCTGAGAACAAACACAAGTTGATTACAGAACTGCAGAAATGTTTTCAACTTGACTCGATAAGCGATTTGATTTCACATATTTCCTACCTGGCTCTCTGATGGCATATTATATACTTCAGAGTCCAGCAGCATTGTGCAGGCACTGAACGGCACAGCCTGATTGGCTATCGTCCTGGCTGCTCTGCAGTGGACCCTTAAAACCTCCTGTTCACATGAAACTATCAGCTTCTCCTGTGAAGACAGAGACAAAAAGACAAATTAATATTAGATGTAAAGTTTAACAGAAAAGATTCTTCATCAACAAAGCTGCTACAAGCTTTGCTGAACTGGTTGTCACTTAATTAGAGGGAGATGAAATGAACTTGTGTCTGCAGTTTTCTTAGGCTTGGTCGAGAGAGGGGGGGGGCACGCAGACTCCAGTAGCACTTCTATTAAAAACTCACTTTGATCTTTTATCAAAGAGGTGCTCATATCGTTCAGTGCACGTGCATGTAGCTGTGTGTATTAAAGCTGGGGACGTGAGTGAGTGACGGATAAAGAATAATCCCAGAAAATGTTTTTTCCAATGTGTGGAAAAAAACAGAAGAAATTAAAGCACATGTCCAGAGAGTGTGTTTCTTACCCGCTCTATGCTGTGCTGCAACCTGAGCTTTCCTCTTACTGCTTCTTGTTGTCTGAAGAGCTCCTTCAGAGGTTCTGACAGCGATGGAGGTGGAGCGATCTGACGAGAAAAGAGATCACACGCTTTATTTATATTTATACAGTTGTCTCGATGTCCTCTAAAAAAAAGCAGAGAAAATGACCAGAATCTGATTTTTATTGCAGTTAAACAAACTCAGTCCTTTGCATCATTAAGGAAAAGGTAAGGCATTGGTTACTTACCACAGGGATGTGAAGCTTACTGAGGGGTTTGCCATCCAGCAGGTAGGAGCCAGTGTAGGTCACATACTCAGCGTAACACTGTGGGGCCTGTGGGGTGATGTAGCACAGAATCTTCCTCTTTTCCTCAATCTTCTTCCTGATCTGCAGGTACTCGAAGTACGGGTTTGAGCGGTCGCTGTGGTACGGTTCAATGTCATCCAGCTTGATGGCATTTACTACCACAGCCAAAGTTTGCTGGATCATCTCCCTGGTCTGCTGCATTGCTGTGTTGACCAGCTGCACCTGGACCTGCTGCCCAGCAGAACGAGGAAACTTCCTCTTCCGCGGGTGCTGGGTCTGAGACTCCTCTTCATCCACTGGGACAGGGCGACCTTTCACCGTCTTACTGAGAACCACTGATGCAGAGGTTGTGACAGACGTAGGTACGGACACTGCCGGGGTTGAATTAGACGTCGCAGAGGAGACACTAAGCACAGACTCTTTGTCCTTCTTCAGAGCGGAGAGGGAGGCGGCTGAGGTGGGTGTTGGGGTTCTGGTAGGAATAGGGTTGATGCTCACGGCTGGACTGGTTGTTACAGGGGTGGCAGTGGCAGACGAGGTTAGTACGCTGGAGGTAGGAGGGACAGCAGCAGAGGGATTGTTCTTGGCGCGATTGCGGGTCATCCGTTGAGGGATCTCATCCACCTTCTTGAGGATATCTACGGTGGCGGACACAGTGGTCAGGGTGGCCGGTGTTAGCTTGGATGTGGTCTCCTGAGTGTCTGGTAGCTCCACTGTGCTGGACAGGGTGACTGCCACTGGGGGCTGAGGAAGAGGACTGCATGACACAGGTTCTGCTACAGGCTCAGACATCTCCTCCTGTCTCACGTCTGGCTTGACAGCAGACACTGAGTCCAGGGGTAACTGCAGCGACTCGGTGAGGGAGTGGATGGGTATGTGATGTTGCTGACTGACATCTGATTTCACAGACGTATACAACATATTGGGTTCTGATTCCTCGGGTCCTGCATAGGGTCCTTTTCTATCCAGTTGCTGATGAGGCAGAGAGCTGCTGACGGGCACACTCTGAGGCTCAGGGTCCATTTCTTGCTGGAAGTTGGCATGTGGTGACGGTACAACTAAATCCTGCGTGGTAGGTTCTGCCAAACTTAGGTCTCCAGCGGGGCATGGGGTCTTAGCCATGCTTGGTAGGTCCACCTCCATGATGTCCGGGTCGTCCCTCTCTGTGATCGTATGTCTGATGTGAGTCGACACAGTTTTGTTGTGGTCGGCCAGTTCAGTGTCTCGAGGCTCAGCTTCTTCTGACTTGTCTGGTAGCGGTAGGTCAGGCAAGGAGAAGGGTCCCAGGTCATCCAGCTCGTCTGCATCAGCCGAGAAGGGGTCGGCCCAGGGCACCACAGGCTCGGGGCCCACAGCTGGAGCCATGTGGCCCTCGGTCGTAGCAGTGAAGCTGTGTGCGCTCTGCCTGCTGTCTGATTCCACACACTCTGCCTCCGTGTCCATCTGGTGACTATCCTCTATGCTCGTTTGCTTGTTGCAGTCCTGGAAGAAAGACTCGAGCCTGTTAGAGGACGATGAGGTGTTTAAATAGTTGGGCTCCCCGTCCATGGCCGTGTCATGCCTCTCTGGAGAGGGGATGTCGGCCACAGCCTCCTTCTGCTCATCGAAGTCCTCTGGGTCCTCTTTGTGCCACCTATTCCAGGTAGCATAGGGAGGAGTGACAGAGGGGTGTCCAGACAGGTGCTGCATGTCGCTGTCGGAGTGGGAGTAAGGACTGGTTATTTTGGAGACGGCAGCTTCAATCTCTCCATAAGTCCTGTGGGGTGATTTGAGGTCCATATCTGTGTTCCAACCCATACTGTGATCAAAACAGTTCTCTCCCTGGTTTGGAGCAGAGTGCGTGGGGGAGAGCTGGTGGACCTCTGGGTCCTGATGTTCTGGAGACTCTGCAGGCCAGCTCTTCCTCAGTGGGTCCTCAACTTGAGGGGAAAAGGAACAGGGCTCCCTTGTTTGCTCTGGCTCCTCCACTGCACAGTGATCTCCGTCGGCTCTCTCGTCCATATCAACCTCTTCCTCTTCGTCCTCCTCTTCTTCTTCCTCTTCTTCCTGCTCCTGTTCCTCTGTGACAGAGGGAAGATCTGAGAGGACCAGGTTGGGCTCACTGTGGTGAGGCTCAGAGATGTCATCGATGTCCAGAGGAGGCAAAGCAGCAGGAGCTGGAGTTGGTGGTGCAGCAATGTCAAAGCAGGGCTCCTGGGGGTCGGGCCTGTGAACTGGTGTGGAGGGCTTGGGCAAGAAACTGTATACACTTTCTGGAAGGTGTTCGTTACCCTCCGTGCTAGTAAGAGCCGGTGCTGCCACATCTGGAGATGGATGAGCTGGCTCCCGCCGTGGGGACATGTCAATCGGGGAGAAGTAGGGAGAAGACATGCACTCCAGTCTGTCTACTGTTGCTGACTTATCCTCCAGAGTCTGTGAGGATGCAGATGGATCAAAATCAGCCTCTGCATCTGTCTGCTGTCGAAGGAACTTGTCCGCCTCAGCCTTGAACTCATCCTCCAGAGGCCTGCGGACGTCTGACGATGCAGAGCGGCTGACAAGTGGCAGCTGGAGGTTCTTCGCAGGGGTAGGACAGGTGCCCTCCTGGAAACTCTGGGAGTTTGAGTACCTGCTGGGTGGATAACAGAGAAACATTAACAATATACCACATTCAGAGAACAAAACATGTACGTGGTTCAAACTGGAGTACATTCGTCCGATTAAATACCTTTCGAAGAAGGATGGGGAGCAGGCATTCATCGACATCGTCATGGCTGATGAGTTCTGACAGTCCAACGGATCCAGAATGATGTCAGGGTAATCCTCTGCACTGCAGGAGGGGGTACGGGGAGTCTGCATCACTTCCTCATAGCTGGGCCCAGAGATGACAGACGTTGGTGTGGGGACACCGGTGGGTCTGTTTTGATCTGGTCTGGGAGAGGCAGGGAGGTGCTCCTTCATTTGGTGGCCGCCCAGCCAGTCCTTTGAGTTCTGACTGTCCGAAGGCTGGAACTTCCTGCCTGGGGACATCATCTGGGCCGGGAGACCTACGTCCTTCAGCTTCTTCTCTTTGAGACCAGATTCCAGGCTGGTGGATTTCTTGGACGACAGCTCGCTGCGGTTTTTCCGTACTTCCTCTGTGGACTTGGTTTTGTCCTTCAGTTTAGGATCCCCTGACTTGGGTCGGAGCTTCTCCATCTGCTTCATCCTTTCTTTGTGTCTCTTGTGGCGCTCTTCGATCTCCTGGTCTTTCAGACTCAACATCTGACCAAAACTCGTCATTTGATAATCGTCGTCCACCAGCAGTTTTTCACGTGGACGGTTATCTTTCCGCACCGAGTCTTTGGACTGAGTGATCTTTTCGTTTTCATCCTTAACCTTGGATTTACTGTGGTCCATTCTGTTGTCTTTGTCCAGTGTATCCCGATTTCTGTCTTTTTTCATGTCAAATTTAGGACTGTCTTCTTTTGACCTGTCTTTCAGGACGGTGACCTGCGGGCTGTCTTTCAAGCCCGACTTCACATCCTCTTTGGAGTGTTTGAATGACCCAAAGCCATCGATGTACTTATTCTTCTCCTCCTTCATTTTTTCCTTGTGTTTCTCTTTTTTCTTTTTGTCCTTCATCCTGTCACTTATGACGCCACTTGCTTTGTCCTTGTCCTTTTTGGACATCTCTTTTTCAAATTCCAATGTTTTGTCAAAGTCGTCCTCGCCGTCTCCCTTAACTCCGTATGGGAAAGTGTAAGGGTCTGCCTCTAAAGGCATGGGCTCTTTCTCAAACGGGAGGCTCTCTCTGCGACTGTAGGAGTCCCTGATCTCCTCTGTCTTGTCGCGTTTGTCTCCTTTGTCTTTCTTGACCTTTTCCTTCTCTTTGTCGTGGCTTTTCTTGGACGAAGATGAGGATGAATGTCGATGCCTCTCTTTCTCCCTGAACTTGTCCTGGGGCGTTGATATGGACAGGGAGTCTCTCCTGTCCTCGGACACGTCAGTCAGACTGATGGAGTCATAGTAACTGGTGAGGACGGGATCGTGACCTCTGTCGGTGAAACTATCGGAGGAGATTTCACTGTTCTTGTCGTTGGAGTCATCCTTGTAGTCATTCATAGCCTCCTCCTCCAACTTTTCCAAGAGAGACTTTTCATTCTCACCGCTGCCTTTGGAGGGTTTCCTTTCCTTAGAATGATCCAGCTTGTCTTTATATTTGCTTTTTGTCTTTTCCTCACTGGTGTCCCTTTTGTCCAGCAGCTTCTGCTTGTTTTTCTTGTCTTGGTTCGAGTCGACTGACATTCTGTCTTTGCGCTCCTTATGTTTGCATCCACAGAGTCTTTCTTGTCTTTGTTGTGTTTCTCCAGGGAGCCCTTCCTCTCTTTACCGGTGTCAAAAGTGGCCTTTTCCTTCTTCTTTTCTTTGTGTTCCTTGTCTTTTGCCTTCTCCGTGTTATGTTTAGCATCGGCAGAAGACTTTCTCATTTTTTCTGAGGGGAAGTGATCCAGCTCATCTTGATCAGGCGTCGAGTCTTTTCTGATGGAGTCGGACATGAGCACGCCACCGTTGTAGCTGTCCTCATCGTCATCGCTTTCATCGGTGAATATGTCCGCTATCGTCAACCACGTCTTCTCCCGGATTTTCTCGGTTTTTCTCTCCTCTTTCTTTAGCTCCAAGAAATCTTTCTCCCTCTCAGCATGTTTGTCTTGAAATGCCTTTTCCTTCTTGTCCTTAGTCTGTTCTGAAGACATTTTTCGATCTTTGTCTTTGCCATGAGACTCTTTATGTTTGTCTTTGGCTCCCTCCTTCTTGTCTTTTGTGCCCCGGTCTGCATCTTTGTCTTTGACAGTTTTTTCTGTGGAGCTTTTCTCGCTCTTCTCCTTCTCCTGATCTGCTCCTCTGTCTTTTGTTTTGTCTTTGTGCTTGTCTGCTTTTGTCTTTTCTCGCTTTTCCGTCCCCTCTCCCTTCTTTTCCTTCTCCTTTCCAGAGTGGTTTCTTTCTCTGATGTCGCACGATTTGCCTGCGTCAATGTCTTTGAACAGAGTATCGTTGCCATATTCGTCTCTCAAAGACTCCTGTTTGATTTTGATGTCCTTCCTTTCCTTCATGGACTCGTATGAGTCTTTGCGGTCTCGACTGCTGTCCAGAGAGTCTTTGTCTTTTTTGTCCTTGACTGCTTCTGTGGACTCCTTCCGCTTCTTCTCTTTTTCGACCGAATGGCTTGAGTTTAATTTTTGTTTTTCTGACCAGTCTTTTTTCTTTTCATTTGTCTTTTCAGAGGAGTCTTTGTCTTTCTTCCTTGAGGTGGTTTCTTTGTCGGATCTTTTCTCATTGTGATCTGATTTCTTGTCCTTTACTTTGTTTTCTTTCCTCCTCGTCTCTTCCTTAACAGTCTCGACGATGAGTTTAACAGCGTTGTTTGCTTTGTATTCCTTGTATTCTTTAACAGGAGCATCCCAACTGTCGTCTCCATAGAGGGAAGAGTCGGAGGACATCTCGGAGCCCCATCTGTCAAGGTGGTCATCGGAGGCACTGAGCTTTGTGTCCTCGAGATTGAGGAAACGGTTGTTGACGTCGTATCCTTCATACTCAGACTCTTCCTTCGGTGCTTTGTCTTTTTTACATTTGTCTTTCTCCTCCTTGGTGTTTTTCTCCTTGTCCACTTTTAGATGCTTCTCCTCCTTTTGTTCACTTTTTCGGTCTGCCTTTGAGGAAGACTTCTCCTTGGACTTTTTCTTCTTCTCATCTTTGTGAACTTTTTGTTTATCCTCCTTGGGTTTCTCCTTCTCTTTGACATTTCTGTCTTTGTCAGATTTTACAGGCTTCTCCCTCTCCTCCTTATTTGTCTTGTCCTTGGTGGAGTCCTTAGTTTTCTTATTTTTCTCTTCCTTTGCCGTCCGATGCAGGTCTTTGCCAGACGACCAATCCTTATCCTCCGATTTGCTCTTCGATAGCCTGTCCTCCTTTTTTGAATGGTCTTTTTCGTGTTTGGATAACTTGACTTTGCTCTCAGCTGGTGATTCAGACTCGACAATTAGGGACTTCTGCCTTGAATCATCAAAATCAAAAGAATAGCTCTTGACAAATTTCTCATTCATGTCTTGATTAAGCACTAGACTGGGAGCTTTGTCTTTCTCCTTATTTTTGTGCTTGTGCTTTACTTTATGCTTCTTCAGCACTTTGCCATCTACGTCAGTTTTGGAGACCGCACTGTCTGCACTGGGGGTTTTATAGAGCTCTGAATTTTTCTTGTCTACTGTGTTACTGTGTGCGTTGTTATTCTTCTTTTTGTTCTCCTGTGCTTTCCTCTTCACTTGTTTTATTGACTCTACACTGGAATCAGCAGAGGAGTAGTCAGACTCACTGGACAGTCTCGTTCTGACCGAATCTGACAGAGAACTGACGTCCGAGTCCCACGTCGGAGATGATACGGTCTTCCATCCATCGGTCCTCCACTGCTTTGGATGTTGTTCTGCTAATGACGGTGCTTGTTTCTGGGAGTTCAAGTTTCCATGGGAAGAGGAGGAGGATGCGTTAAAGCCAGGGGATTCTTTCAGGCTCTGTGCAGAAGAGTCCTTTATACTATTTGAGCCCTTGTCATCCTCACTCTCCATATCTCCACAATCAGAGTCTGATGTACAGAATTTGTCGTTGACTTTGCCAAACCTGACTTCTTTACTGACGTTATTCTTGCTCTCCTTCTTCCGCTTCTTTTTGACTTTATTCTTGTCTTTCTGTTGTTTAGAGCTCATGCTCCCAGAGTCTCTGGTCTTGGTATTTGTTTGCTGGGCTTGTTGCCGTGGCGTAGGCGCTGGCGTGAAACACAACGTCCTATCGTCCTCGTCTGAACTGTTACTGTCAGAGATGATCCGCCTGACAGTTTTCTTTGGTGTGAGCGAGTTGCTTTTGGAATAGGTTTTGACCTCCATCTTGGGTATGGAGATGAAGCTGTTGGCCTTGCTGATCGAATCCTTGCGGAAGTCTTTTTTCAAGAGGTGCTTGTCGTCCACAGGGGGGACACGTTCCTCCTCATCGTCCTCATCAAATTCGTATTCGTCTTTGACGGGCGTGACAGCAGATTTTGGAGGGTCCATGGTTTTCCCTTTCAACTTCAGGCCCTTCTCAAACTCTGAGTCTGTGTTATTGCCATCGACAGAGCTGGACGGGGCAAACGAGGGGGCATCCTCCTCTTCTGAAGATTCTGTGGAGGGGAAAAAAAGAGACGTCCAATTAAAACACAATTTACATGAATTAGTAAATTTTAAGTGATTTATTTAGGTGACTCGTTTACACACCTGATGAACTTTCTTCACTTGAAGTGTAAGTGCCTTTCCCCAGCAATAGATTCAGCATAGTTGGAGAGTTGGCAACCTTCAGCGGTGTTTCACCTCTCCTGTTGCTTTGACGTGGATCCCCTCCATACCGTAAAAGCAGCTTCACCACCTGAAACAAAAACTTTTCATTAATATATATTTCATAAGAGGTAACATTGCCAAGGTTTTTGGGTTTTTTTTGGTTGGTTTAAGTGGCAACTTCAAAGATTTATATACAAGTAAATGGTTGTTAAGTTGTTCAGAATCTATGAGCCTCTGGCCCACTGGGAAAAAAATGCCCTCTTCAGCTGCTGCGAATGCAAACAGAACATTTCCTACTGCTGCAGCTCATAGTTGACTTTTATTATAGGAAGCAGAAGGGACGCTACAGCAAGCGTTGGCGTTAAAGACCACAGTGTGCACATCGCCAACTTCTCAGCCAGATAAACAGCTTCGTTCATTGTGCTGTGATGTCTGCAGACTCTGCTGTTGTCCAGCATAAAATCAAATCGCTGTTACTCACAGAATGATGGAAACGGCCCAACTTTTGCTTTGCTGCCCCCAGAAAATTTGAGTGTTTTATTAAACTGCATTTGCTGTTACTACAGGTGTTGCCAAGTCAACGCCAATAGTAATATGCACAATGACAATTTATCAATATGCTTGAACCAAAAATAAGCAACTGATTCCTGGCTCTGCTCAGAATTACAAATACATGACATAGAGTACATTCAGTCCATTCAGATGTGAGCTGCATTTACACACAAGGCACTTTCTTCTTTACCTTGAAATGTCCATTGTTGGATGCATCGTGTAGAGGGGTGTCATCATCCAGACCCTTGGTGTTGACCTCTGCTCCGGCTGCCAGCAGCTGCTTGGCCACATCATAGTACCCCCTATTGCACGCTTCATGCAATGCAGTCCAGCCTGAACATGAGACAAACAGCTGTGAGTGAAGTGTTCGTAGTGTAAGAGTGAATATACACTGCGTCATGTACAAAGCAGAAGACGGTCCATGAAAGAGATTCTCACCTGCAAAGTCTTTTACATTCACATCAGCTCCCTCGCTGATGAGCTCCTTGATGCGGCGTACCTCTCCACGGATTGCTGCTCTGTGCAGCCGAGTCTCTCCTCTCTCATTCCGTTTATTCACTTTGTCTTTGGTTTTAGATGCAGAGTTTGGCGTTCCCTTCTGACCCAGACTGGACTGTGACTGATGCTTTGGTGTTGTGTCTGTGGGGAAGGAGGTGGAAACTTTAAGAAGGTGGAGACTTTAACACTGGAACAGTTGCGACACACTTCTCTCTCATGTTTATACTTCATTATTTGTTATTACTGCCACTGTGAACACCATGGTTTATCTCAACTGCTGGCAGCCAGAAGGGGGCAGTCTTACTCCAACGGTGACCAGCAAAGTGGCAGGACCTACTTCACTTGAGCTCATTTCATCACATTTGCAAGATTAACCCAAGCCTTAATCACATTTACATTATTGACTTTGCATAGCTATTGTCCCAAATGATATTTGAAACGCACTCACTTAATCTATGTCCATGCCTTTAGGCATGCAACAAAGGAATTAACATATAAATAAAACTGTCTATGCATTGGTCTTCACCAACCTAATTCCATCTCAAATGTCAACAGCAAGACAAGTAGTACAGTGTTGCAACGATAACACTATTATAGGTATCTCATACATTTCCACCTAAATGACTGCTTGCCAAATATAATAATGACATAAGCAGGTTGTAAACTCAATGAATAATCCAACAGGAGAGGCGATGTAATGGACAGAAATAGGAGCTTGCAGGTCCTTTGCATTGGGATGTGTGCAATGATTTGGCTCAAATGCTGAGATTGCACCATCAGACTAACGCAACACCGACGGGGAAGTTTCATTTCCTTGGTGATCCCATGCTGCATGTTAGAAAAAATAACTCCACTACTGTACCATGTAACCATGGAACCATTATGTCTGCTGAGACAAAAACAACACGTTCACTGACAGCATGGGTTTCCATTCAGCTGTAATGAAAATTAATGCCGATATGCTTACATGACCAGATCCCAGTTCAGCGACTGGTCGACCAAGAAGATAAACAAAAAAGCGATCAGTCCCATTCTCCTGCTGTTGTCTCTTTAAGCCCACCTTCACTGCTCATCCCCACACACACACACACACACACACACACGCCGTCTACATATTAAGCTCCCTCCCATCCCTCTTCCCTTGTGCACGAGCCATCCACAGAAGACGTGGTCTCCATGATAAGCACGCACCTGGACTGTTGACGGACTCCTCAGCTGTCATTTGCATGAGCAAGGCCACCTGCTGCCGCTCAGAGAGGGGGTACCCGGCCCGGATCCCTGGCATCCCCATTCCAAACGGCAAGCCCGCCTTCCGGGTGTTGGTGGGCTCCTTTTTAATGCGCTTCCGCTCTGGACCTGGTTTCTCTGCAACGAAACAGTGATAGGAGAGAGAAGTGAGGTTAATTCAATTGGGCCGAACAGACACAAATACACATTTATTCACACACACACACACACACAAATCTAATTTATTGAGCCTTTTGGAAGAGAAGCGAATTAAGTGTGTTATTAGAGTTGTACTAATAACAGACACTAATTATTATAGCACAATTATTCATTGGGTAAACTGATTATCTCTCTCTCTCTCTCTTTATATTTCCTATACCTCACACGCTTTCACCATTAATTTTCAAAAGCTCATTTAACATGCCTCAACAGTCTGCTGACTGCTGTCCTTAAAGACATAGTGTGATGCCCCTGAAAATAATGACCTTAACCTGTTTCATAGACACTAAAGCAAAAAGTATTGAATTTAAAGTGTTTTTTTTTTTTTAAAAAAACAGTGCTGGCATTTCTACCCACACTTTGCCCTCCAGAATTTCTACAGCAAAAAACTCTTCTCTTCATGTCGACCATCTAAGGCTCTGTGGAAAAAAAAAATCCTAGCTGATATACTACAAACTGAATATCTAGCCCAGTTTGTGAGGGATTTGTGGTAGCAAAGGAGGGGGGTGACTTTTGTATTATTACCCAGCTGCCCCAGAGGAAAGGGAGGGGCCAACAGGCAGTGTGTTTATGTGTCTGTCTGTCTCCAAGCCAATCACCCCGAATTGAGAAGAGAGCAAAGAGGGTGTGACTTGGCAGAGCCACAGTTATTACGAAATAGTCGGTGTACATTTCAATTCAACATGGCCTTGCCAAGGTCGCCACATGCCTGCCTGCGTGCCTGCCAGGCTTACTGGAGACACGGTGCTACTGGACAAAAGCAGCTGCTCCACTAAGACACACCCAGCAATTATTTTCAGGGGCAACATACCATTTGATGACCCTTACGGAGGGCAAAGCTGCACATGACTGTAACATTTCATCACCGTTCCCACAGCCCACAGTGCAACACAGGCTCTTACGACAAAGAGAGATCTAGCACATTCAAATGAGCTACGTACTAAGAAAACCAGAGGCGTCGTGGGTGAAGTCTCTGCGTGATTTCTGTGGCGCGTTTTCTCATTCCAAATCTGGCCTCGTTGCTCAAGGCCACAAAAACACAAGTAAATAAGGTGAGGAGGAAGCACGGCGGCTCGTGCTTCCGGTGGCTAAATGCTTTCCAGGAAAATATTTTTCCAGTCACAAGTACAGAGCTGATGAACTTTCACTAACATCTGCGAACACTTACAGCTAATGTGCCCCCACCCCTCTTTGATACACTCTCACGTTCTCCGAGGCATTTGCCATTTAGACACATTCCTTTAACAGCGGGAACCACAGAAGCAGTCCAAACATGTTTTTTGAGCAGCACAACAGAGAAAGTGCTACGCTTGCCTTTCCATACTATGTTTACAAGACTGGGAACCAGGAAGGCAGTTATTACCCTGATGCACCCATGCAGAGGCATGCTACTAAGGCCCCGAGTCTCTAATACAAGATTCATCACCGGTGGCACTAAGCAGCCTGCTCGTGGATCAGACTTCGGGCTGCAGCCAAAAAAAAAAAAAAAAAAATGCAGATGGGGCAGTTTGTTTATAATTTCACACACATGCGGAGCAGCGATGATCACCGATTCAAACTGACTTTTAAACAACACCAGTGAGGCAAAAAATGACAACTTCTTAACCTCGGCAACTGCTGCCAGGGCAATAAAAAAAAGAAAAAGCATGATTTTAATTTGATGGGATTCTGTGGGAACAGAGCTTCGTAGAAAATATGTTCCACATGCTTATAAAGAAAAGGGATATGATTTCGCTTTCATAAGGTTTGTGTTTGGTTAATCACCATGAGAACTCAAGGACAGACACAAAATGGGAAGATTCATTTAGGCAGGCTCTGCAATTATTCAACATCACGTGAACTAGAAATATGTATCACATGTGGATTATACTGTATAACGCCAGTGATCAGTTACACAACACCGTGTGCCTGCTCCTTTACTGTCTCTCTGTTGGATGTCTATTTAGGGAACGTTTGCTGGAGCCTTTATGTGTCTCAGTAAAATGATATTACTCAGCTTACAGACAGGGTTGAAACCTTACTCTTCTTGCCGCTTGAAACTTGAGCAACAAGATAAGAGACAAGGAGAATAATAATAAAAAGAAAAAGGGAACACAAGCTAGCTAGGGATTGTCGCCCAATGAACAGACTGTCTACCTGAGCCACGGGAGGGGGACCACATCAAACGCAAATGTCAAGTCATAATACAGGTAGATTTTGATATGGCAGGCAGACAATACTACAGTGTAAGCTCACAGCAAAACAAATACTGTCTGGTTCAGCCTGGCAACACACACACACACACACACACACACACACACAGACACACACACGACACAACAAGAAGAACCACTCCAACCAGTCTCACCAGGTATTGTTGACCACAACAAGTTAGGCTGAAAAAAAAAGTGCTCTGTTCAGGGACTCATAAAAATTGCATAAACAGGAAGTCAGGGGAGAAGAGGCAGGAAGTGGCCAACAGGATGTTTTGTCAATGCTTTGTATTGAGCAAGAGAGACTCCTAAATATATGGTATGAACATAGCACGGTGTACAATGCTCTGTCTGTCGCCTCTGTCCAGCTGGCACGTTTGTTACATATTGCTTTAATCAGTTAGGCAGCTTCTGTCTGCTGGTTTTATTCAGAGCCAGTGAGAGTCTGGGAGACTGAAAGACAAATCTGTGTGTGTGTCTGTGTCTGTGTGTATGTGTGAAAACCCGCCGAGGGGGGAAAAGATGTGTGGGCTGAAGATCTGTGCACACCACTTTCTCCTTTTGCAATCCACTCTGCATGGCTCAGCTCACACCTTCCGTCAAAGTTCACAGAACCTGGCGGTCGTCACCGTGCCGCAAAACTGACCCGATGGGAATTGCATGGCTGCAAGTTCAATTAATATGCTAGAAGGCTGCCAAAAGGATAGAATGACTCAGTACGAGCACATTAAAGTACGCTGAAAAATTCACAAAGACAACAAAGAGAAAGCCTCACTTCGACCAC
This sequence comes from Caranx ignobilis, assembly GCA_021432705.1. Classification (NCBI taxonomy): domain Eukaryota; kingdom Metazoa; phylum Chordata; class Actinopteri; order Carangiformes; family Carangidae; genus Caranx; species Caranx ignobilis. The sequence goes on from MU270012.1 coordinate 49,555,174, forward strand.
ACGGCAGTGAACTGGCTAAATTTATCAAGGCAGGAAGCTCTGACCTTCTGTACGTTGTTAGTGGGAATTTTCACACCTACAAATATTTGATTGCTTTTCCAAAAGATGCACCACGGCGTATCGGGTATAATGTAGGCCTGCTCGGACACAGCATCGTGCTGAATGCTGATACAGCTGCTGCTGCTGCTGCTGTTGAGTAAGAGACTTTTTTTGTTTATGCTTTCCAGTGCTATTGCCTGAACTGCCTAATTAACTGTCTCGCATTTATTCTCACTTTGGGTAACATGTACAACTTTCAGCCACAATTAAATCACCGTCTGACACGGACACATAAAAATCTATGACCTGCAACTAATTATTGTTTTCATTATTGATTACTCAATCAGTCAATAAAATCTCATCAAATTCCTCGTCTGACCCACAGTCCGAAACCTCGTGGCAGATAATCCTCACGTTTAAGAAACCTGACACTTTTAATTAGTTTTGTGGCAGCAGACTAATTGATTAATCCTCAAACACAACAAAGCCGTTTGTTCAGCTGCAGAGTATAAACAGTCATAAAGAGCAACATGATGTGACAGCGTTAAAACACCATGATGGTTGTATCTTTGCAGACTGAAAGAGGCCGAACAGGAAGAAAAGACTCAAGTGTTTTCCTTTTGTTTTGGTGCTCCAGTGAGGATGAAGGTCTTCACAAAAATGACCTGAAAACGCAAGTTGTTGTTTTGTTTTTTTTTTCTTTAACATGTAAACAGCGTTTTTGGAATTGCTTCGTGTGGGCGTAGTCGTGATCTGGCAAGATTGCTCTACCATCTATCCCCGAAGTCTGACTGCTGTTGTGATAGTGGTGGTGAGGAGGAAGAGGGAAGAGAGGAGCAGAAGAGAGATGACCTCAGGAAGGAGGAATGCTGCTGTCTAGCACTTCTCAGGAGGAGGTCAAGGGAGGCTTGGCGCTTCTGCGACCGGGGCTCTGACTAACTTCGTCTTGAATGACCTGCACAGTGCTACACAATCAGTACACACACTTCATCTAGCTTGCTTATTGGCCTGAGTAGTATTTGTACACAGAAAGCAGGCAAGTACTAGCTGTTGGTAGCATTGCAAACATGCAACATCAGCATTATTGTAATCGCAGAAATTGGGAATACTATTACATCATGCATTAAGAAAGTGATCAGGTATAACATTGATTATGGAATTGAGATCTTTTGTTATGTTAGCGCAGGTTCCTCCCATTTCTCTTGATCATATTTGAGATGCTTCTACACCTTGATCGAAGTCCACAGAGTCCATGGGACACAATTTGGAAAGACAAACACCTATGTATACATATGTCGTCTTACAGCTGACGATGCATATCAGAGCAAAAACTGAGTCCTGAGGTGGAAGGAACTGGCTGCGACTTCCCAACCCTCAGAAGGACAGCCATCACTGCAGCGCTCCGCCGATCGAGGCCGTACAGAAAACACAGACGGGCTCCAATCAAAGTGTAGAGACATCTCAAAGATGATTACAAGAATCAAAACATGGGAATGGCTCTAACTACTTATGTCAATGTGACATTTCAGGGTTTTTTTTCCCCCCCTTTTTAATAACATTTCAAGAATCAGTGTGTAGCATGAGGCCGCAGCACGATACCAAAAAAAAAAAAAAATATATAAGTGGTCTGCAGATGCACTGTACATGTAATAATCAGGTTCAGGCTCGAGCAGATCTTTTCATTTGTTATTCCTAGGAAAATAATTTCCACCGGTATATCTGAACGCACCTACAAAGAGCACAACTGAGGCATTTTCAAAAGGGAGAAGAAAGGAAGCCTGGTATAATAGAGACTCATTGAATTGGATTTATGAGTTGCACAGTAGGGGATCTGGCTGTAGTGTCTTAAAATAATGCACCGCAGCTTTTACACAAAGAGAATTACTTGATTTGATATGTTTCCCTTTTTACCTGGTAGTTATTATGAATCAATCGGGAATCTAAAATATTAACAAAAACAGCCAATTCAAAAAAAAAAAAAACACTGTGCTTTGGTCTAAATTTTCAATTAATGCCCTCAGAGGCTCCAGGAAAGAGAGAGATATTTTAAACATCAATGTTTTTTTAGTTTAATTAGTTGAAGCCGCGGACAAGGCCAGAATATTTTGGTGCACAGTAGTGAACCACATGGATATAGAGCCACAGGGAAATGGAGGGCTGCTAATGGGGTAGGGGAAGGGTTGGGGGGTGGGGGGCCGGGTGCTGTGATGTGTCAGAGGTGTAAAATTTTGCAGAGAGGCTAGACACTGACCCAGCAGGGTCAGCACTTGAAAGGCAAAGCAACAAAGTCAGACTATAAAACACAGTTTTGCAGAAACAACTGAATATACAGTTGTGAAAGACATGCAGACGCATCAGTCCAGGCCACAACGTGCACACAGCGCGCGTAGATAACAGAGGAAACACGGCTCTCAAAACAACATATTAGGCTCACCACCACTAAGGCGACATGATGTGAAACAATACGTCCTAATAAACTGAAAGCACCACAGTGACAGATAGATATGAACCGCTCAATTGTAAAAACTGTGCGAACAGTGTAATGGCACGAGCTCTGGAAACTTTCAGACTTCTGTGGTTTGTAAACACAAGAAACTATGAAGAGACTGCTGAGCGGAGGATACACTGACGAGAAAAAACCAAGTGAACCGCCTCCATTTATCCATTCATTTGTCCTTAAATACAAACAGATCTTCATCCGAGTTACAATTAAGAACCGACACAATCTATCTCAACAAATCACAGTTTGCTCTCAAACATTCACAGCGTATGCTGGGAAACAGACAACTGGAGGTTTTGGCTGATTTATGAGCAGATACCTTGTAAAAAAAAAAGATCTCAGGGCCTTACAGTCAAGGGTTAATAATTTTAAATATTCATCAGCCCAAAGAGAGACAAACTGTCTAGAGGAGCCCCACTAAACTGACTCCAAACACACAACGCATATTGCTCGGCAATGAAACAAAGAACCCTGGAGTTACAGCTTCGGGCTTTAACAAATCACTGGAGCTGGTTAACGTCTCTGTTAATGAGTGGACCACATGCAAATCATGGTGCAGGGTGGCACGGCGCGCTGGGAGGCAGGCCCTCATCTCCGAAAAATCACTACTGCGTCTTTGATGACACTGAGGGTGAACTGAAAAAGTGCACTACCTGCCAACATTTCCAAGTTCATCAAGGCATTTTACGGGATAATGTCAGAGTGGATGTCAACCTAATGACGACCTGATGATGCAGCAATACAATGACCCCAAATGTCAAAGCAAATGACTTCACACAAGGGAAGTTCACCTTCTGGAGTGACCCAGCTACTGCAGCTACTCAAAGTGCTTGTTTGCTTGGTGATGCCAAGCAAGGAAGTCGCTAAACCCAAGAGTTCAGCACTGATACTGGCTCTGGAGACAACTGTCCACATTTGTGACCGAGATACAAAACCAGATCTTGTTTTAGGATCAATCGAAACAGAAAGCCAGGGAAACTCTGGGGGGGTTCTGAGAGTCCAGGGCTGAAAGACCACACAGCCCCATCCAACGACAGATCAAGCCATTAACATATTCACAGACTGTCCCGCTATTGTTCCTGAGATGAGAGTTCACACCTCCGCTCACCGAGGGGGGGTGGGGCTGACCACTTTCTTGCAGGAGCTGTGGAGAGCATCATAAGAAAGGCAACAGGAAAGTAGCAGGAAACCACTGAATGAGTAAAACAAAAACAATATCAAGAAGAATACAATATTCCTGCAGAAACAGAGCGCTGAACCTTGCAACATGAGTGAAAGAGTTCAAAAGACGTAAACACAAACACTACAGAGATTCGAGGGTGTCAATCAAAGTCAGGAAGCGGGCAAGAGCCTCCGAATCTAACATCTCACTTATTCATAATTCCCTTGAGCTACACAGTAATTACACACAAGCTCACATGTCAAAAAATAACATCCCCAATCTTACCAAACTTGACCCCGAACCATAACAGTCATCTGTTGCAACACGCACACGTCTAGCTTTCCCACTCCTGCCTGGAATGGAAAAGCCTGTTTCGAGTCTAATCACTGAACATAAACCAATGTAGCGACTCAGCCGGGACTGATGATGAAGTCTGTTACCAAAGCCTCTGAGTTGGACCATTATCAACAAACTAAATCCTGAACCCTTAAAGCCCAAAGTCAAACAAGCATGAGCAGTAGTCCTTCTCTCCCTAATTAAAGAAAACACAAAGCCGGAGCCTTACCAAAGCCAGACCTGGTCAGGCCTGTACGTTATACAAATCCCCTCTTAATTGGATCATGATTTTATGTGGTCTTCCTCTCCTTTCTGACTGTGATTGTAGGAACAAACTCCTTGGTCCTGCTGCAGACACAGAGCTGACTTCAAGCTAGAGCCGCGAGTCCTTTCACTTCACAGAGCCCAACCCCCCCCCCCATCACACAGCACAGCTACCGACTTCCTGCCAGTTTCAGAGGATGTGATGCAATAACTCCCATTCCTTTTTCATCCCCACTTTTAAGTCCCATTGAGGTGGAGATGTCAAATCACATGAGGAAATGCATCTCAGCAGTCTCTTACCCGAGTCAGAATCTTTCTGGTCTCCATTAGCTCCAGCAGTGAAGGGCAGCTTCCTTTTAGGGGCCTTTTCTTTCATCTCTTTGACCCCATCACTGCGATCCAATTTGGGCGTCTTGTTTGACAACACTTTATCCTGTGGATGAGACAAATTACAACAAAATAAACATGATTATTGTGAGCTTTGATCAAAACTGAGACGCACACGGCGCTGTAATTTCGACAACATTTACGTGTCATTCTCTGCCCTGACTCTTCTTGCCATTACGGGCTTTGCGAAGCAAAACTGTTCAATGGAGTTTCCTCCTACATTCCTGGCTCCCTGGCCACAGCACAAAGAGCCAGGCGCAGGGAGAGGAGGCCATGCTGACGCCTGTGGTCTACAGCTGCTGGAAACAATCACAAATCCAAGTGGATTGTGCTATCAGCAGATGTAAATACTTATGTGTTTGTTCGCTATGATTCAGGATCTGATTGTGCAGGCGTCTCGCATGTCCTGACGAGGAGCTGTACAACTGTCAGAGCTGAAAAACAACGCAGTCTTGGAAACGTCCATCATGTGTTAGTAAAGGGCTCAAAGTAACTTCTTAAAACGTAGAAGTCTGACGTCTGACTGTATGTCATATCAAGTTATATTCCCGTCAAAAGTTGAATTAATTTCAACTTAAACTTTTCTGTTATTTGTGGGGAGAACTGATGTATTACTGAGGAAACTATGACGTGTGTTTTGAACGAATAGCAGAACTGACTTGACTCTCAGACTTGGGTAACATCTGGGTAAAACTGACGTTAAAAAAAACAAAAAACAAAACAAAAACACTTCACATAACTTACAGCTGCAAAATCCCATGATTTGTTAGGAACAACAGAGTCTCAAAATGAAAGTTAGTGCATATGGGGGGAAGCCAGTATGGCACAAATTGAAGCAGCATGGACTCATTCCACTTTACATCAGTAATGCCAGGGATCCAGATGTGTGCATTTAAAGGATCTTAATCACCGAAACAGACAGTGGCTTGGTATTTTTTTCCATCCACCACTTACATTAGACATATCTGATGCACTCTGTGAACTGCTAAACTCGTGTTATCCCGAGACCACAGAGCTGGTGGGAGGCAATAAAGTTTAAGTAAGAAAGTATCAGTAATGATTAAGGGGTTATTGCTCTGTAAAAATAGTGTTGTGCCTTTTTAAGCTACGATACAACTAACGCTGCTTTTTTGACACTGTGGTTACCACAGCTGCGGTACGCTCTGCAGGAAGTAAACATTACAGGATTAATGTCTCAATAAAAAGAGAATTTCCACCAGGGATGGATCCTGATAAAAATATCAGGTTGCTCAACCCTAAAGAAAGCGTCTCATAACATGAGCGATGTGCGTATAGTGATTTATGGTCAAGATGTGTTTCATCGTTGTGCTTCATGTACAGAAGGTTTAAAGTCTCATAACAGAGACGGAGGAACAGGCCAGATGTAATGTACACAACACGCACGCACACACTTCATTTCTCAATCCTACCTTCTGTCCCCTGCTCATCTCTTTCTATCCTCGGGGCAGGTTTTCCATTATGTGTCGACTCTTTGAACTCCTCCCCCTGCCCTGCCCCAGTCATAAGACTATGATGTCATGGTACAGTAGAGACAAACAGTGTCAGCTACAGTTAGCTGATCTCTCTCGCTCTCTCTCTCCCTTCCTCTCTCTGTCTGCATCTCCACTCACCTAGACAAAGGCTTCTTCAAGAGCACCCGCAATTCACATGACAACATGATGCACACATCTGGCATGTGCAAAAGCTACAGTACGAAACTGAAAAGTGAGAAAGTGATTTCTATGAGAGAGAGAGAGAGAGAGAGAGAGAGAAAAAAAAAAAACATGTCACATCCCACAGAGCCTGCTTCTACTTGGCACCAGTTGCACTGACAGAAATGGTCAAATCGCCCAAAAGCTTATCACCAGAGTCAGACTGGGCTGTTATTTGCCGAATCAAATTCAAAGACGGCTTTGACATCTAGAGACTTTCCTCAGATCTACCTCCATAAGACTCCCTGTTTGGTGGTCTCCTAGCAATGCCTGCTCTTTTCGTCTCACTCCATTTTCCACCCACCCCTGTGCGCTTCATTCCCTCCCTCCCTTCCTCCCTCCCTCCCTCCCTCCCTCCATGCCAGAGTCTGATGCAATCCTTTGCAGAGGGCTGTAAATCCATGCCTGCATAAGCTGTACCTCTCCTCTCTTCGCCTCTTGGTGCTGCTGCTGCTGGTAGCTGAACAGTTGGCACACACCATGACATCATCAAGCTGCGCCTTACACTTTGTTCAACTGCAAGCAACATGACCGTACCTGTGTCAAAGTAAGGAGACGCTCCACTCGTAACTTATGTTTCAAGACCAAATATGTCCTAACAGGCCAATGAGGCTACAGGTGCTCCTGATATAACAACAGCAAATGTAAAACCTACAGTTGTCGCTATCTGCCGTTAGCTGGGCTTTGTTACCAGGTGGTATCACTCTCGATGACAGGCCTAATACACATTTGAGTCCTGTTTGGTGGCACGCTTGCTTAAAAGTCCTTGTACAACCTTGTTAGTAATATCTGGACTTTCTAGTCCTCGTATATGACAAGTATTGTAACGAGTGGCAAATCTAAGCCCACCGCTGACAGAGACCAGGCATGTCCAAACTCTTCCACAAAGGGCCATGTGGCTGCAGGTTTTCTTTCCAACCAAGCAGCAGCTCACCAGACTTGACTCATTTCATCAGCTGATCTCAGTCTCCAGACAGCTGATTGGTCAAACTGTGTGCTCTTGACTGGTTGGAACAAAATCGTGCAGCCACACCAGCCCTTTGTGCAATAGTTTGGACATGCCTGACATAGACAATGGGAAACTTTCGGTGAACTCCCCTCAGGGATCAGGATCAACTGCAGAGCTGCACCGATGAAACTGGTTAAATGTCCAGAACGATGCTGACAGACCCTTCAGGGGGGGGGGGCAATACAGTCTGCTGTCGGCTGTGTAAAGGAAGGCCTGTCCACGAGATCAAAAACAACTCTTTCCTCTTCCTTTTAGCTTAATGTTAAGTCTGGTCTGCAAGACTTAGGTTTTATTGTTTATCAGATGCTGTGGTTTAGTGTCATGTTTCAAGGCAAGAAGACACTGAAACCGGGATTATGTGCTGTATAAAGACGTGTGTGTTCTGGAGTAGTGTGTGTGTGTGTGTGTGTGTGTGAGTATTTTTCCAGTCTTACCTTCTTCCCACCCTGCTTTTCCACCATGTCGGTGTTGAGTGGGAAGTGGTCCAGCTGGGGGGTTTTAGAACCCCCACCTTTGGGCATCGTTCAGCTCTCCCCACGCCAAGCTTCATTCACGCTGCCATTGCATCGTCATCAACCGTCTGGAACAAAGGGGGGTGGGGGGGAGAAAAAAGAGAGATGGTGGGGGAGGTTAGCACCTGGCCACTATGTGTCTTTGAAAACACATTTACACACTGCCAGACAATGCAGCCATTAGCGGTACATCAAGCACTCTATTTTCAACCATTACACCCCTGCTCTGGAGTGAGAGCAGTTGAGAGGGAGGCCAGCAGGCTGGCTTGAAGCTGCGTCAGGTAAAAAGCTTGTAGAGCAAGGCCTGTGCAAATTCCTCCAAATGTGCCTGGAAATATCTCATAGTTTCTCAACAAGAGGCCCAGTGTTTGTATCGGCTGTAACTACACTTAAAGCGTTCATGAAATGCATTTTGAAACAACAGCAGGCAGGACCATGCAACATGTTGCATAACCCCAGTGTTGTTGGTTACTGAGTGCACTTGGAACAGCTGAGGAATGTCTAAAGGAACGTGACTGGCACGTCTCAACAAAAACCCAAACAGCTTTTTACCATCACAGCCAGCCGCCCCCCCCTGGTAACTACGGGCTTCACCCCGTCCCCAGTTCATATCACCCCTCCCATAGTCAGTTACAGAGGAAGGAGCAAAGCCACCTTTTCATAGCAGTGACTCAAAATCTCTCCAGTAAAAGTGATTGTTTTTTTCGCTGTGAACTCGTGAACAGGGATTTACTTTGTCCTTTGTGCACGCACATATCTGTGTGCATTACTATCCGCTGCCGTCTTTCATGAAGAGAGGCCTTCAGCTTCACGGGGCTATGAATTAATCATACATTCCACCCCTCGGTTCTCCCCTCCGTAATGCACTTTCTCTTCTGAGTGCGTCCAAGTATGATCATCCTTGTGACTGAGTGAGTGAACAGATGAGACCATGGCTGCATTATTTTTTCTCCACTGTGAGACACTGGCACTCCTATCTTCCCTGGCGCCACTTCCATCTCCCTGCCCCCTCCCCCACCCTCCTTCCTTTCCCTCCGCAGTTATCCTACTCAAAGACTGCTATTTATATCCCTCCAGTCAAGTCAGTCAAGTCAAGACAGCCAGCCAGCCAGCCAGCCAGCCAACCAGAGGCACACCGCTACAGAGGATGTGCTGCTCCCCTTTTACTGGTGTATGGAAAGACCCACGAGAGACACAGCGAACCACAGCCCCCTTCCTCCCTCGTATGGCTCATTGTTACTCCCTCTTTGCTACTGTGAGCGAGGCGCTCACATCAATGTTCCCTAAACTCCCACCTCTCACCACACCAAACAAAAGTGGCAGGAAGGTCGACTACTCTCAGAAATAAACAAACCTTGCAGCAACATACACACACACACACACACACACACCTCAAACTGGGTCAGCTGGGCTTCTAGAACAATAATCTCGGCACTATTTTGGGACTACTATGACGGGCGGTTATGGCAACCGAGCATTTCGCTGACATGTGAAATAGAGGAAAATGATGTTTGCGAGCTAGCAGTGACACAAAGGTACACACACATGGAGAGGAAACCCTGTTCAAACCACAGGCTTCATTTCCTTTGTAATTCCATCCCAATCAGGAGACACGTAACATCTGCTGACAACGTGTGTGCGAGCGCGTGTTTCACACAGTAAAGTCTTGTTGCCACTAAACAGTTGATTGACTCCGAATGTGAATTTGTGTACATGAGTATGAATGTTTTAATACATTTGTACATGGACATGCCTTGTGTTTATCCACAACAGAAAACAACATAATATACCTCACGATGCAGTTACAGCAAATACATCTGTGCAGTGAAGTTACGGCAAGATAAACAGATCCCAAAGGTTGAAAACACTGAAGCAGTTGCAGAGGACGCTATGTTTTGGATAATGAACATAACAATAAGGCAAAACACCATTAAACCAAAAATATAACTTACAATAACCAGACTCCCTCCATCAAAGTCAAGCAATCTCACACACACATCGGCAAAAATGACAGAAATGTACAAAATCGTCGACGCCAAGCTCTGATTTTTCTACAAAACATGTCCCGTACACATCTCAGCTGTTCAGAGGCAAAGTGAAAAAAACAAAAAAAACACCTGCCCTCCACCAGGTTTAGTGGAAAAGAATCAGTTCAGTATCGAAACAATGACAGATGTGCCTATTGCTTGTCATGCAGGTACCGCTTCATGTAAAACATTTCACCAAGAACCCCCAGAGCAGTCCACAGAGTTTCCTCTGACACTCGGTAGTGACGTGATTTATACGTATATGAGATGAGCAAAGTAAGTAAGTGTTTCCCTTATGTCCATTCAGCAGCAGCAGCCACAGCTAGATTATGATCGCTGTCACTAAAAGTTAACACGATCATTTATATCAGCGGGCTACTAATGATTTTCACACACGCACACAGTGTGAGCATGATAACACTCAATGTTGTCTTGAAATTTGTTTTGAGTCTGCAACTGAAGCGTCAAAACTTCCCCGACCATCTCCTCATTCCTCAGAGGACAGCGACATGAAAGCGGACGTTAGAGTCGCAGAGCTCCTTCAGGGAGAAGAGCAGCATGAAACAAGCGACAGAAAAGTGAAGGTGAAGCTGTGAATGGTACGGTGATCAATGAGCAGCATGGGCTGCAGTGTGTCAGCTCATCAAAGCTGCAGCTTCTTAAGACCGAGAAAAGTTGTATGTTGTTCCCCAGCTGGTGGAAAAGTGGAGGGAGTTACCGCTTTACAAACATCCCCTAAGAGAGCGTCACGTCATGTTAGATACTTTCATAGTAAGTCATGTTAATTGCTTGCGGAAGATTTATTAGATTGACATAAAAGTTGAATAGAAACATTAGTTTTAAAGGAAAGATAAATAATATTTTAGCTAAATATTTGCACAGCGTGCTGAGGTATAAAGATGCGAATGACCTACTGACTATTGTCTGCTGATTACTGGATCACCTGGTGATACTCATGGCCCAGGATCATGAAAAAAAAAAAAAAAAAAGAAGAAGAAGAAGAAGACGGAGTGGCCCTGGCGAGTTTTAATGTTTTATGTGTGACGTCAATCAAGCTAAACTTGGCCATGGAGTCGACTGCAGAAAGGAGCTGGTGAGAGGTGAGCCAGAGAAGCAATCTCTCCCAAATGAAGGACAGGACCTGCCAGTGCTACTCTCCATCCCCTCTCCCCCTTGCATAAAAACACACACACACACACACACACACACACGCACACCTTTCTTTCTATGTCCCCCATTACTTTCTCTCTTCCTCCTCCTGTAGCATCCTCTCTATCCTCTCTGAGCCACTCCCTCTGCGGTCAGATAGAGGCCAACACTCCAGCATATTGCAGCATACTGTGTGCACACTAGCAAATGCACTAACACACACACACACACACACACACACACCACAAGCACAATTACATTGGGATGTCAAAATACAAGCTCATTTGATCTGGGAAACGCACATTACATCTGACTTTGAGACGGACAGAGTGCTACCTTGTCTGCGTCTAACAATTTCACACCTGGTGAAACTGTCATGCAAAGGGAGCGCTAGTCATTTGATTAAGAACAAATTACTTCTGCAGCTGAATAGTTTCGGTGCGCGATGCAACGTGTCCGGCCAACTCTGTAGATTAAACAGTACAGCATCAGTCTCCATAGACTCTATGAATGGAAACACATGCAGCCAAATTTACTAATAATTGATGCCGCAATGGATATTTATTAATGTTTTAAGAATGCAACAGCTCAACGTTAATATCACATTAAAAACTAATGTTGTGGTGCGGTGTAATTCCTGGATGCCACATTCATTAAGATCTGATTGTCCATCATATTAGACCTACTGTGTTTTCATTAAAATACAGAGCATTACAAACTTCACTGGGCTCTTTTCAACCCCACAAGTTTTAGCACTGCAAGCAATTCTGGTACAACATGCACTCGTTATTACATACACAAGGGACAATATATACAGCAACGGGGGAACATAAAGATGTTAACCCTGGGAAGAGAAGTGAAAGTGCAGGTGCAGAGATGAAAAGCAGTTGTTTGCTCCAACCCCGTGCCACTCCTAACTCATGACTCTCATTGTACACACACACACACAAAAAAAAAAACACACCTCAAATTTTCCACACTGACAGCTGAACGACACAGCAGCTGCACACAGGGATGGGCGCGTTGTTGCTGTGTCTGGTCTTTGCGTGTGTGTTGTGTGCACAGACGCCATTGCCTATCAGATACAAACGAGCAGCAGACTCAGTCAACTGATATCTCTGTGCTGGGGAACAAATATCCTATGGATTACATGCAGTAACATCGATGGGGGAACAGTTGTCGGACACGTCAAATGCCAGACATAGTTATGAATCACACAATCCTTTGTTAAGTTGTAACGCTGATACAGCAAGACCGTCCAGATTATTCGGGGTATGCAACAGAACTAATATTGATGGACGTTATTTTTATGAATAATTATTAAAGGTTGAAGGTTGAAAGATGTGCAGAATACCGACATCTAGTGTCTCAAGATCGTAGCTGCAACAACAAAAAACGTAATCCAGCAGTCGGGTTGCCAGGTGCGTTGCCGACTCTGCCGAGTGTGTGAAGCCATCAGCCTGCACCATGTCCAGTGATGAATCACACAGGGTAACGTTAGCTAAGTTAGCAAGCAAGTTACCGATCGAGGAGAAAAGTAGCCGTTTCCGCGTGTGTTTTGATGCTGTGTAAGTTGTTGACATGAGTCCATCGAGCATATGCTTCACCGATACTGACTCTAGTTTTTGCTCTTCTCCGGTCACTCTGCTGCTGGGACACATAATGCACCGTTTGCTGGGGCTCTGAAGCAGCTGCAGGACTTGCAGTCTCCACCATTTTACCCAGTGCCAGCCTGGCTGTGCCGAGCATAGAGACCGCATTTGGCAACCGCAATGCCCCGGACGCTATCGGCAGGTACGATGTAAACAGGAAGTCACTGTCGAGCCCGTCAAAATGTTTTAATTAATTAATTCAGACTAAATATATTTTTTTATGGAAAAGCAATACTTTTATTCTTCACCCGTCTAAACGCGCCGTGGAATAAAACTCACATTCTCCATATTCAACGTTTACCACAATCATAAAGAAACAAGTTCTGATAAATAAAACAACTGTAACCGTCTCAACTCAATATGTACCTGTCACAGGAAACATAAACAACAGCACTGCTAACCTGCTACAGATATACCCATAAATCCCAAATCAAAGATAATGAACATCCAACACAGGTAACCGACAAGTTTTTCTGTGGCACTAACGTATGGCTAATGCTAGCAGCTAAAAACACATCCAAAGTGCAGGAGCATTCATTTTTTCCACAGTCTGTGCACAGTCATGTTTTGTTTATACCAAGGTCTTTCAAGTCTCTTAAAGCAGTGACAACAAACCTGTAACAGCAGCCACACACACTGACACCGCTTGTTGTCTTTTGCCGCCCACTATCACACCAAGATAAGTTAGATGGATTAACCATCTTTGCCTCAAACATCCCATGAGACAGTCACTTTCTTTATGTTTCCATGCTTGCTAGTGATCACAATCTCTGTACTCATACTTCATGTTTAAACAACAACCTGAATATATCTTTAAAGCGTCTTCTGCTTATTGTGATATTTAAATTGGACCATATTGTCCAGTACCCTGCAGAGCCCGTGGCAGTCTGTTGACCTGTCACGCAGGAGAGCGGTCTATAGAAGGACAGCAGCGGCAGCGGCAGCTAGCTAGCCTGTTTGGTGTGCAAATAAAGCCAGCCGGGCTCGGCTGCTGTATCCTGGCAACCAGAGCCCAGCTTGGCTGCTCAGTCCCTGACCTGGGCCCATTCACTTCATTATAAACCTGTGTAGAGAAAGAAGAGACCGACACATCAACGCACACACAAAAACATGTGCTAACACACACACACACAAGTGCTGAGAGCAGGGATGCATTATGCTAGAGCAGAACTGTGTGCTTACAAAAGGAGTAAGAAAGAAGCAGAACGACTGTGTGCACAGTATTGTACCAAAGAACATGATTATCTGTACGGCTTGAAGGTGGAGCCCGAGCCTCTACATGAGTTTCACAGTTACGCTGTCTGCACTGATATATTCTTATTTGGTCTTTAGCAAAGTAAAACTTTTCTGGATTAAAATAAAACGCTAATACGATCTCGATCTTCCGTTTCTCTCCCTACATAATAAAAACGGCCCTCGTGCTTTAGATGCTGCTATGAGCAGCAGGTGATACACAAGGGCATCTGGAAATGACAAAATACATTTGAAATGTGACTGAGTGGGAGTGGTTCCATTATCCATAAGGCTGTAGGAGTAGGGAGAGCCAGAGAGCAAGAGTGGAGTGAGATGTGGGGAGGAATCCAATCACTTGGTCTGATTTCCTATTCTGAGCACGTCCACTCTCCCTTACACCTCTCTGTTCCATCCAATAACAGCTCAGTGCTCGCTGCCTGCCTGCCTGCCAGTCTGGTAAATCATACTGTCTTTGCCAGTGACCTCGCTAAAATAGTTGCAGGCCCGTATATATATATATATATATATATATATATACATATATATATATATATGCATGCAGCTAGGCTACAGGAAAGGCCAGAGACAATCTAGTGCTTTTTTGGCTCTCTCCTCTCCGATCCCTCAGCTTCATCAGTGCTCTGACTCATTCTCATTTCTTCCCCCTCTTCTCTCTGAGTACTTCTCTCTCATCTGCCTTTCTCTCTATTCTCAATATCTCTCTCTCTCTCTCTCTCTCCTCTCACAGGCAAAAGCCTGACATTGCCACAGCAACGTGTCAGTGTGCATGCGCTCTCTCTCTCTCTCTCTCTCTCTCTCTCTCACACACACACACACACACACACACACACACAGAAAGCCTGTTGCCTAGCAACTCAAGGATGAGACAGATGCAGGCCTATCAGAGGAGCTAGTGAAAGAGCCATGAACGGAGAGAGGGAACCTATTGATAGAAGAGTGCCTCTGCATATCAACCTCAAGCTATGAGGGATTCAAACACTTTTCTGACCTTTGGATCACCGTCCGACCAAACAGCTGTTTCTCTCATTCGCAGGCTCCGATGTGCTGACAAATGTCATTTCATACACACATACTACACAGGAGTACAGGAGCTGGCTGTGGACACTTGACACAAGTGTTTACACGCTGCACAGCATTCGGGACAATGACAGAAGAGGTTCTGCAGTGAAGCTGTTCTCCTCTTGAAAACGTTACAGCCAGCTATAGTGAACACATTACAACACAGTCAATTTAAGATTAGACTACAAAAACAACAACAACAACAACAAAAAAAAAACATCAGCAGAAACCATAATATCTGCTCCAGTTCCCAGGATAGCTCGGTCTTATTTTCACATGGCCAACTCCTGGACAGAGTAGCTGTCGAGCAGGGCTGATGGAAAGAACAACATGTTTTGTGGACCCGTCTTCTCGTGTCGGGAACGAACCTGGGCCGATAAGGATGGTAGTCGCACAGAACCAAGCACAAGATGCAGTAAAATCACAAGAAGCACGAAGATTTTATTTAGATACACATGATATTTTATTGTATCTCATAAGCACCGAGCAGCTCATTGAACTCGTATCCAAGTAAGTACAGAATCTAAACTCATCGTTTTCACAATACTTACATACTAATCTCTCACTAGCTCAGGTTCTTGTGTTGAATCACTCATTGTCAGAACAGCATTCAAGGGGAAAGAAATATGTATTGATGACTTACTTCTGCCATAAAATCAAAGTATTTCAAACTGAAATGCACAGTACACGTCTTAATCAGACCCACTCACTCTTGTGCAGCACTGTATATGCTAGCTGGTAGATACACATCATATTCTGGACAATGACGGGGGGGGGGGGGTGAAGTTTGGCTGTGTTTAAGTGAGGATTTCTCAAAGTAACACAAGAAGTGAAAGAAAACCTCGTGCAAAGACAAAGTATCTGAAACATAATGAAACATTTTGCTCCAGCATGGCAGCAGCATACAACAATAAACCTTCTAATGTGCTGCAGACGTCTGGAGGGATTAAAGACACGACCAGTGGTAGCTCTGCAGATTACAACACACACGGAACCAGACGACATCCAGCTTTTATATTGCATTTAGAAACAGAGGTAAAAAAAAAAAACAACACTGATTCACCAGCAACCAGACTCATGTTGTGGCTAGAAGGCACATCACATATAAATGTGGCAGTTACAGCATCATATGTTATGCAACTAAGCTGCGTCGTATGTGGAACTTGACCCTTCAAACACAAACAACTAAACTTGATGATGGACGAGCTGCCAACCAAGAGAGCTGAAAACTGTTTTCCAACATTTGAAATGTCTCTGTGCCGCTCGCAAAAAGACAGATGCTGCTTGTGCCTTAAATAAAGATCATATCATCCTCTTATTCAGCCTTCAATCACAATCGTGTTTACAAGTATGTACCGGAGGCAAACCTCCACAAACACTGAAGTCAATGTGCGGCGTGTGTGTGTGTGTGTGTGTGTGTAGACAGGATTGAAACAACACTAAACTCTGCAAACAGCCGGTTAATGACAAGTAAAAACTGCTGTGCATTATATCATGAAAACACCTACACAACAGTCTTCACAGAGCTGCAGCACCAACGCAGAGATCCGCCAGACTCTGTAAGTCACAGATTCAAATGATGGCTCAAATGACCATGTTTCCTTCATCTGATCATGGGGACACAATCCATACACGGGTCTGCGAGGGAACACAGAAAGCTTGACAGATTACATTTCTACGACTCTCTTCTCTTCATATACACACTTCAGTACACTTCACTGTTTTCCATATTCTCTCGTCGAATGGCCCTCTCTGCATACTTGCTGTAACGTACGCTGATTTACGCTAATTTACAAATCTCCTCTTGGACACTCGTCCCCCGCCCGAGTGAGTTATTGCATTACTATGCACTGAAAACCAAAATGACTGTAGTACATCTAGATCTAATTTAGGCCACCATCTTCAGAGCCAGGATGAGGGGCCGGGGCCACCACCACCACCGCCACCACCGCCACCATGGCCTCAAGTGCTGTCCCATTCCTCATACAACGTTTGCAGCCTCTTGCACTCAGGCTCTTACACTAATCATAGTGGTGACGTCAACTGGAGACTGACAGTTCAGTGCTTGTGGCTTACGGGGGGGTGGACACTAGAGGGGACGCTCAGCTTTGAAACACCACCATTCATACACATTGGAGATGCTGCTTCCACCAGCTAACACAAGCTTTATAAAAAATCACTCAACACAGATTACGGCCACTCAAATGATCATAAAACGTCTGAAAACAACAAGGCAGTCCGTGAAGATGTGCGTGTGTGGGTGCGTCGTGGTAAATGAGAGCAATTCTATTGACATGTTAAGATGTTTTTCTGCTGTTTTTTCCCCTGTTGACCAGTGCAGAAAAGGGTCAATTAATCCCCTGTGAGGAAATAACACAGTCTGCACTGTAACCGAACCGAATTCTCTCGCGCCACGTGAAGCTTTAATATATTAAATCAAGACTACGTCAGAAGCGAGTATACGGCCGGACTGCGTCAAAGGCTATTTGCATCCTGCCAGGGGTCAGTCGGTTTCTGCCCTCTATCCGTTTTCGTCTTCTCCTACTTTCCCTGCTCACATATACAGTATTTTTAACACAGCCAAATTCCCAATAAAGCTGCTCTCATTTACACAGTTCTGCGAGTAGCAGACAGTTGCTGTTTGATGTATTACTTCTATATTAGGAGATGTACAGTAGTTATTTCCTCAGACCAAACCGCTACTCATCCACCATCCTGCTGTCGTTACCGGCGGCCACGTTTCATTCAGTGTTTTTCAAGCAGTTAAATGCAACAGCAGGTGATCGGCCCATGGCGTGGCTGAAACACAGTGGTACGAGGAGAAGCAGACCCTGCTGCCTGTCAAACCCTGTGCTGATCAAATATTTACAGTACCTGCATGTAGTCTGATCGAAGAGCCTTGTTTTAAATGTGCATCTGTAGGGTAAATAAGAACATGTGTACAAAAAGGCCACCAATAACAGGCCAGTAAACCCTCCTCTGTTGATTTTAAATAATTCAGCACAGCTGCAGAATGAGGGATGGGATGGCATGCATCAGGGGTCCCAGTCCAGAATTGAACTCGGTGCACGATGGGTTTTATGGTATGTGTGCTTTAGCTCACTGAGCAATGAGGCCACTCCATCTGCCTATTATTGTAAAGTGTGCAACATGCTAAGATGTGTGTGTGTGTGTGTGCGTGCACGCATTTGTGATCTAGATCATTATGCTCCTGCAAGAGACTGGCAGAGAAGATAAATGATTGAATGTGTGCGCCTGCTCCGGAGAACATGAATGAGTGTGTATGTGTTCAAGTAAGTGTGTATGGTCGTAGAATGTGAGGCACGGTGACTGGATCTACATTAATTAAGGATTACGTGAGGAGGTAAAAATAAATGCAGAGCAGAGGGAGAAAGCCTGGATGGATAATGAACAGAGTGAGAGAGGGAGGCAAGGGAGGAGAAGCACAGAGGGTGGATATGACCTTTTCACAGATGAGCATCATAATGCCTCTCTCTCTCTCACACACACACACACAGATGTAAAAACTGCCAACATATAAAAAGCGGCCCACTTTTGGAGCAGACTGTATAACCATGATGCAGTTGAGGCAGTTTCGGGTAAAAAACACACCTGTTTCATACAGAAGGACAGGTGAGCATTGTCTTCCTGTTGTTAGGATGCACATCCTTTAACTCGTCTTCTGTTCTGCAGGATGACTTCAGGTTATTCAGATTTCTGCCCAATCAAGACACATGTCACAGGGGCATGTTCTTCTTTTAGCACAAACACAGTGGAAGCACAGATTTTATACTGATGCATTGATCACAATAGTGATTAATATATTAGAAAAATACCAACAGGTTTGTAGTGTTGCCTTCTAAGACACACTCATTTTAAAAGGCATTATGCATGATCCAGATGTAGACAATGTCCCCCAATCTTACAGTGTTTCTTTCACTAGTGACGAGAGAAAACTGTACATGAGAAGCGTTCTTATGCTGTACTGAATATTGATTAATTTAGTTTCCATAAATATGAACTTGTAAACCAAACGCTCCGACTGGAATAAGCAAATACTTTCTGCTGGAAACTGCAATAGCTTGGGTTTACTGTAGCCCGGTGGCTGCTGCCTGGTGAAGGCCCCTCTGAGGCAGAGCAGCCGACACATAACCGGTCTCTTAGACATTCTGCCGCACTGGTTTCTGTTAGTACACAGCAACCAGAAGGTGGGACAGGCAGCTGACTTGGCACATATGAAGACAGTGGAGAAAGAGAGAACCAACCAACCAACCAACAGCGGAGACCAGCAGCAGACCGACCGCCAGACAAGCAACCCGATCTCTACAATGACAGAGGAACGCAGGCAGAGCCAGAACAGAGTGAGCACACAGAGCTACAGTAACAACCACTCCAAATGGAGCCTCACTGGCTGGGCCCAGGAATCATTCCTCAGACACACACACACACACACACACACACACACACACACGTGGGTACAGAGTAGCTGGGGACCAAACAGAATGTTAATGCTGTCCTGGTGCAGAGGGGTGGAGGGAGGCAGGATCCCAGATGAATTATAAATCACTGGGCAGGGCCGGATGGAAGGATGGAGGGATGAAAGGCCTGCTACTGCAGAGCACAGCCAGCTGAGGGCTGGGGCGGTGCCTGCTTATAGAGGGGGCAGGGAACTGATGCCAGACTGAGGCAGCGGTGAGGGCATGTGCATATTCCTAATAAGAATACGCACATGAAGACTTTTTACAGCGCGGCTGGTGTCTGCACACATTGAAGTGCAGGAACCAGAAAGTGCATGAGTGCTACGACGAAGTTTTAAACCAACAAAAATGATTAACGATCAGGCTGAAAAGATGAAAATTCACTTCCTTTACAAGTTCCAGGTAAGTTTCTGATGCCCGGCAGGAAAAAGAAAATCTAGTTAATAATCAAAACAACCCAGAGCAGGAGCTCACGAATGTGTCCTGACTTTGTTTATTCAGGTGAGGCACGAATCCTTGGGTGAACCATTCTTCCACATCCTATTGCGATCAATAGCTTTGAATTCACAATGATCCAAGTGTAACCGTCAATTGTTAATCAATGGTTCAATCAGATGCAGAAGCTAAGAGGAAAACAAAGGGACAGTCGGTTTGCATGAACATGAAAATATCTCAGTATGTTTTTACAGGGAGACACAGAGTGAACAGTGAACAGTCGATGGAAAGCTGCCAGTTCTTTGAATGCTTATGTAGCACTAGCAGAACCAGTTGTCTGCTTGTTAGACATTACACATTATAGGCGACCGAAAACCATGTAAAGAGTACTGTGAGTACTGTGAGTCACAGGAAGTAGACATAAGTGACACATGCTAGTGTTTGCGCCCTCAGGTCAGGATAAAATACACCTGTAACCAAACTGTTCCAAAGACGTCGTTGGTGTGTGCAACCCATTGTCACACACACACACACACACACACACGCTGAGTGCACACAGGAGTACACTGTCCGTGTTGTATTTTAGCTGACCTCAGCCACACGAACCCTAACCTTAACCGCAGTAGAGTGAATACTGATGCAGAACAGACACGCCACACAGGTAGGCAGGCAAACAAACAAAGTGACCATGCAGGGTCTGTGGCAGGCCACACACGCACTCATAATGGGACAATCAATAGACTTCGGAGATTGGACAGAAAGCGTCCAATTAGTGGTTTGAGGAAGTGTTGTTCAGGATACCTTGAACGGTCACCAGTGAGGCCACAGAGCAGCAAAATGTCTACACTCTTTCACTGGTGCCACTGACGCTAGAGGCTAAAGAAACCTCTGAACCCTTCAACCATTAATGTGGCATATCTGAAGTTATGCCATTCACGGCATCAACCCGACACACGGTCTGCTCAGTTAAAGAGCAACATGGCTCAGAAGGACACACGCTTGTTGCGACCGCATATGACCGGGCCCAGGGTCAAACCCAGATAAGAAGTCAACCTTATGATCCCCTGCACTCTTGCCTTTAACTTTTGCCATATAAAGAGGTGTTCAAATCCAGCTAGGGAGTAGTGCAAGTGGAGAACAAAGATAATATCACTCGCCCTGGACTATAAAAAGACTGGTTGCCAAATACTTCTCACCCCGAACCAACAACTTGATCAAAAGACTCTTACAAGGCAACTATGGCTCATATCCATTCGCAAGATCTAAGGATCTGACGCTGAAGCCAACCAGGACAACACAACCAGTTTGCAAGCTGTTTTGAATTAGCATATGTTTATCTCTTGGTATAAGTGTGTGCCTAAGTATATGTGTATGTGTGAATGTGTAGAGACTCTCTATTTTTGTCTGGAATGGAAACTGCAATAACTGAATGAGGCACTACCCTCAGGGAATAATTCTTCCGGTGTTCACAAGGTATCACTTCTTAGCATCTGATCCTGCACGCACATGTACACACACACACACACACACACACACACACAGAGCAACCAGACAACGGCTATCAGCATATGTATGCAATTTAGCCAATTAAAGCTTTAACCCATAACCCGGTGCAGCCCTACCACAGAGGTAGCACATACTGTTTTAATGTGAACGAGAGGAGATAAGGGACAAAAAATAAAAAAAAAAAAAAAAAAATTAAAATAGAATAAGCAAATTCACAGGGTGAGAATCATGTTATTAGAAAACAGCAGTGGTTTGCACTGCTTGGGTCGTTTCCCCTTTCGATTCCTCATTTCACAAGGCCATCGCTGATACAAAACCTTGATATGAATTAAAGCACAAATGCAGTGATGTTGTCTATGATGACGTCATTATCAGTCAACATCAACTGTATTCTCTGCTACAACTTAAACCAGCATCATGTTCTGGTTTTTAACGTGAATGTGCAACTTTGGGAACATGCAAGCACTTAATAGGCAGCCGTAGAGTTGCCATCTCGCTCCATACGATATTCTTCAGTTTCTTCACCTCATTGTACAGGGCTCTTGAGGCCTGGCACTGTTTGGTTGATGAGTGCTGTACAATGAAGTAATACTATGAAAATCCCAGCAGAGTTGCCTTCTGTCAGCTTTCCAAGTTAGCTAGCGGTCGCAAGGCTCAGGCTAATGCTTTGCCACCAGCTCCCGGTGGCTCACAGCAGCTCCCGGTACAGCGGAGACAGCAGTACAACAGACATCACAACAGCTGCAGAAGTACATCTATTTTAAATTTCAGCTGTGTTGATGCAGCTATGATACCAATGTTAGTCTTTAAGGACAAGCCCTGCTTTACACAAGCTTCAGACAGAGTGGAAACAGACGCACATAGACCTTCAAAGGTGCATCATCTACTGGCCGAGTGGAAATGTAATGAATATGAATGAATATCTCACATACGACGCTGATAAATAATCAGTTCACCTTATTTTATGTTTCCTCTTAAAGACAGACAAGAGCTCTCGGCTCTGTCCCTTTTCTCTAAGATAACAAGAACACTGTGAGGCGTTGACGGCTGGTCTGAAAAATCGATTCTCCTTTTAAAATCGATCTTCATTTGAATAATCCGGTATAGATTGATTGATTTTTTAATGTCTTGTGTGAAGCTGTCACAACAGGATCTGGTCAGCTGAATGTAGATGCTGCACCCTCAGAGAGCCAATAAGAAATACAACAAATTAAATAAATGATCAAAGTTGTCATTTTGACATTAAAGGTGCATTAACTGATTTCCAAATATCAATTATGCACTGAGTGATATAGCCAGTGGTAGCTGCCAGTGGCATCTGCGCTGCACGCTGAATCAAATCTTTAGTTTGTAAAGGGGAAAACACAGGAAACTTCATTATCACTCTTCTGAGCATTTCTTTATCTGTGATGCATTTACAAAGAAATGTGATAAAGTCAGTCTGTCTGTGTGCTGCTTGAAATCAAAGCCAGCTTAGTTGCGTTTTCATAGCCTAGCCTGTTAGCTTAGCTCAAACTCTGCCTGCACTGCAGCTTTTCCTCTGAATGGGTGTTTTGAATGCAGCTTCATTTGCTCAACAGTGTCTGAATGCCCTTTAACACAAGGCATAGCTTAACCATACATATACACTATATGCACTATGTGATATGCAAACAGCACTCATAGATTTAGGGTTGGCACTACGCCTCTGCTTTACAGGCACAAACATGACAGCTGAGATCCCAGTGACGCTTAATAAGACCAGGGATGTCTCAATTGATTGGCCACCAATCACTATTGGCTGATTTTGATGAAAAAATATGTGATCTGCAGATTGGATTCAACGCTGTGCTGTGTAGCTCAGTCCCACCTCAGACCTTGCTCAATGTGCTTGCACGAACTGACCGCCAAACCAAAACAAACCAAGAAGTCAGCCATGGAGAACTTTGACAAAGTGTGTGAACCTGAGATAACGTCCGCCATCTGCAATGCAGGGGTAAAGTCCATGGTTTTGGCCAGTGTATCAACAAAAACAGTAACAATGCTGAAGCAGAGCAAAGAATTTGACACAATAACACAAGCATGTTTGTGGAAAATGAAGGGATGGAAATAATTTTAGTATGGTGGAGGGGTAATTATAGCCCAAAAAAAACATGCACTCACACACACACACACACACACACTTAAGAGGAGAGCTGAGGTTTCAAAACAAAATACAGCAGAAAAAAAGACTTCAAGGTTAAGCAGAGTCAACTAGAAAACAATATGGAAGATGTTGGTTTTTGTTTCCCGCTCAACTGACCAGAGGGAGCTCTCACGCAGACCAAATAAGTCTGAGACCTTTGGGTGCTCTCGAGCTGCCAAGCAAAGTCCTGATCTTCCTGACTTCTCTCTCTCAGCCATCCCCCTACTCCCACACTCCAAGACTGGAATTTCCTGTTGATGGCCCAGTGCAAACGCCCACTCTTATGGAAAAGTTACTTTGAAGATGTGCACGAGAAAGAAAGAAGGAGAAAACGACCAAATAGAAATGCATGTCATGATGCTGCCTTCTGGCAAAATCTGGAGAGTTTACACTGCTGACACACTTAGCTATCTACCCATGCCAGGGAGACAGGCTACAACTAAAATTACACCGATGGAAAAATGCACAAATGCAACGAGGGAGCATGGACGTTGTCTGTCAGACACAATAACACAGGACTCACTGTCTCACTCTTGAACCTATCCTGGTCTGTTCTGGAGCTGCTTCATTTATCGGTGTATCAAGGCCTGGTTTCTGGACTCGTTAGTACAAGAGCAGCTGCGAGGAGGTCTGCAGCGGTGGGACAGGTCAGAAGCCAAGGACTCATTGAGACTAGGAAAAAAAAAAAGGGATAAGTGATACAGGTGTGTGTGAGTCTCTTAACCCCGTCTCCTCGGGTTTCCTCCACAAAGCTTCCATTTTACCATGGCACACCCAGCCCCCTCCTCATCTTGCACACAGATGCACATCCCTGCTCAGCTTCATGCCCTATTGTGCTTGTCTGATGATTTAAATTTTGCTCTCAGCATGTCCTTTTATGATGCGGTGTAATGTAGGATGTATCAGTTGACTGCCATTAGGACTACTACATACACTCTTACTGTCCGTGCTCTGTGTATGTGATGTAATATTGGAGTATTTTCAGGGAGAACTGGAGGGGGCAGGGTTGCAGAGCATTGTATTTTCTCTCTAACCCCTCCTTCTGTTTTTGTTCGGTTGAGTGACTCATCAAAAAAAAAAAAAAAAAAGCCCCCGTGCACTCTTTTCTATCCATCCAAGGTCTGGCCAATATGAAAGCAGCCCTGGAGAGAGGAGGACAAAAGGACACACATGTCACACGCTAAGGCCTTTTGGGATCTGGGTCAGGATAGTGAGCTGGTCCTCAAAGCCTGCCTCACACTAGTGAAGGCCTCTGACAGACTGTAGCCCCTGGCGCTTTCATCACGGCGTTTAAACTCTCTCTCACACACACACACACACACACACAAGCAGATGATGTGGATATAATCAACAAAGTTTCACCTCGTCTGCTAACTTCCAATAGACACGTCAAAGAGAAACACATCCACTTTGACAGTGCAGAGACATGCGTGTATGTGCAGATAGATGTCAAGAGGCCCCCGTGTGAAACGGGGGTGGTTTTTCAGAGGCAGAGCCGAGAGGCAGAAGGGATCATTCATATGCAGATGCTCCTCCATGTATGGAAGGGGCACAGAAGAAAGGGCTTCCCTCCATACGAGAACAACCCCCTGAACAACCCCTCGCAAGGATGAGACGCATAAGCTCATAGTAAGCTGACCAGTCAACAGGTAGCAGGCTAAAAAAGACTAGTGAAAGCAAGCACCAGCGAGGGATGTGTTGTGTGCACTGGCCTGGATTCGACCCAACTGGATTGTTAACATGGTCACGCAATAGGCTGTGGCTTAAACCCAGCGAGCATATGTAAAAATAATCTGAAAGAGTACACATTGTGAAAACCCCGAACAATAATCTTTACGGCGGAAAGCCACCTATAAAGCAGAGGAAGCAAATGACGGGAGTGCGAAAATGTTCAACGGTCACTCTGATATAAAGGAAACCAAAAAAAAAAAAAAACCCAAAAACTTAAATCATAGGCCCAAATCTGGAAACAGGCCTAAGCATTTTATTTCTGAAACAATGCTAAATCTGCCTGCTGCAGCTGATGTCTGAACACTGCATTCACTCTGACCTAGATGCTGAACACCAGAGGAGAGGCAAACAGGCCCGGTTGTTATAACACACGTTTGTTGTCGTTTTTTTTTTTCCCCTCTTAAAAAAAAAAAAAAAAAAAAAAATAGTATAATGCAGCAGAAAAGCCATGTCCACAACTAGCACACCAAAACAAAAACAACAAAGGAATTAACACTCATGACAGTCCGGGGTACGGCTTGAGCAGAAAACCAATTTCAGACATAAAATGGTCGTCGGTGGCTCCCTTCGCCTGCACACTCTGTCAAACACACTTTTCTTACACAACGTTGAACGTGAGAGGGCTCAAGATAGAGCAACTGAGCAGGGATCCGGCTTTTAAAGCATAAAGGAGTGAGTCATGATGACCTACATAGGCTGTGGGGAGAGAGTGAGAGAGAAAGAGAAGGGGGTGGGGGTGGGAGAGAGATTCCTTCTGCATATCAAAGTGTTTACTTGGCTCTGCATGTGCCTTCTCTCTGGGAGGGAGGGAAGGGAAAAAAGGAAAGCAAGAGGGGGTAGATAACATTAGGATGGAAAAGAAAATGAGAGGACAGGAAAGAGAGCGTTAAATAATACAATGGCTGTTACTGTTGTTGCCTTCCTTGATCTATGTACTTCATGACACACACACACACACACACACAGAAAGACCAGCCATCTAGTTTCACCAAATCTACACTTAAAAGCAAAACGCACAGACACCTGGACAAACAGAGACAAATGCTGAGGGACAGTCCAATATGTGTAGGTCTGAACAGGCGCACAGCGACACACCAGGTCAAGCAGCATGTGTCCTGAAGACAGTGATTTACACGTATGTGCAGGGAGTGCAGTGTCACCGTGATATCTCAGCTAGCATTCACTCCAATACCAAGGAGACCAGAAACATTCCTGGCTGATCAATAAGCACTGCAGAGGGATCCAGTTCCCTTTGAAGCCGGGCTCTGGATCTGGTTTCCTAATCACCTTCCAACACTCCACCCTGTTCCTCCTCCTCCTCCCCCCTCCTCCTCCTCCTCCTCCTCCTCCTCCTCCTCCCCCTCCTCCTCTTTTGTCTCACCCACAAATTTTCCAATACAATGGAGCAGTTTTCACACTACATGTGGGCCCTGAGCTGGGTCGGCCTGTCCGGGAAAAGGAGAGGGGGAGTAGTGGCTTCAGCGAGAGGCACCGAGGGAAAGCGAAGGAGAACAAGGAGAAGTGGTAATGCAGACGGGAAGGCTATCATTCTGAAAATGGACCATCACAGGAGCGTAGCATTCAGACTCGGTGCTGCATCATTTGCAGTTGAAATAGCTGTCAGATCGGGCCGTGTGGGCTTTTATTAGTCTTCTGTGTTGACGCCTCTTTCTCACAGTGACTGGAATAAACCCTTGGGGACTTTACTTTGGGATTAAAGCAGTGCCACGCAGCTTCCACACTGGCTAACACTAAGCAAAGGCCACGATACTTAGAGAATCTATAAGTAATAAGTGAGTTAACATGAAAAATGATCATTGTGTTTGGAGGTGAACAGATTGCTTCCTTTGGGCCACTGCGGTAACTCGCTTTTAAGAAATTATATCGAAACTGATTCATACGACCAAATGCTGAATAAAATAACAAGATAAGATCACTGGAAAAACACAGCTCTGTGACGAGGAGAGAGGTCAAACTCCCTCTTCCCCCCCTCGGTCTCCTCTCTTTTTCTTCTTTCCGTTTTGTGCTGCATCACCATTAAATGCAGCCACGGGAGCTCTGCCAAAGAGCTGTAAGACTGACATCCACAAGAGGATGGCTGCAACCAAAACAACCAACTACGTCATCTCTCTGAATACACTTTCATCCGCTGGCCCTCACTCACACACAAACAGGGGATTATCTTGGGATATGTCCCTATTATGAATCCTGGACCGTAAACCCCATAATATAAACTACAGAAATGTCGGTAAGCAGTGGGGGAAGGGACGTGGACGTAGGTGCTGGCCTGCACCGGCTGGGGACGTCAGAGTGCAGGACTGGAGGATAGGGTAAAGAGTATGTCAAGTAATGAGGGGTGTGGTGTGTATGTGTGTGTGTGTATGTGTGTGTTTTCGGGGGGTGTTTTTGGAGACGGGTAAAGGCGAGATGAGGTTAGGGCAAAGAGGGAGGACAGAGGAGGCAGATGGGGGAGGGGATACAAGGAGGAGGGGAGACGCACTAAAAGGACTTGTGAATTATTGATGAGAGCCAGCAGGCTGGCCCTTAGTACTAATGCACACACACACACACACACACACACACACTAAAGGTGCACACAGGCATTTACACAGAGCATGGATTTTGTTACACATTACATCAGCTGAGCCTCCTCCCCTCGCCTCTTCTTCCACCAGCCACCACCCACAACCACCTTAGCCTCAATTTAGCCTGTCTGTCCTCTTGTCTCTTTACCTCAACCTGTCTCCTGTCCTCTGGAAAGCCTCCCCCATTATATCACTCACCCTTCCCCTCGGGCCAGCCTAGCACATAACCTGCCGTATGATTAGAAACTTCCATTCACTCCGTCTCACTTCCGCTTCTGAAATCTCAAATCGCACACCAAGCAAAAGCAGAAACTTGTGACAATTTGAATAAAAAAAATTTATAATATAACTCATACTTGTCTGGAGGAGTGAGGTGCAAGCTTTGGAAAAGTGCTAACCACAAGATCTGAGTTCATATAGAGGCTAGGAGCCATGCAGAGTAACCCCTCCAACAATGCTGTGTGCAGGCCAAGCACAGCACAGGGCTGGTGGACAAATCCATTCCACACAAACACAAAGGGGGGGTGTGTATGTGTGTGTGTGTATGTGTGTGTGTGTGTGGGGGGGGGGCTGAACCAATATGACGCCACCCCTGCTCTGAGCTCTGTGTGTGTCTTTGTGTGTGTGTGTGTGTATGTGTGTGAGTGAGTGCGTGAGAACAGAGGGAAAGAGTGTGTGTCATGGGGCCTGCAGGAAATGTTGTGTCTGAGACTGGTGAGCGAGGGAAAGTATAAGGCTGAAGCCGGATGACAGGAGGTAAGGAAAAATCAGGAGACAGGCTAACGGCCAACCAGTGTTTAGTCTGCTCCTGATTTTATTATATTCATGATAAAAAAACGAAGCAGATTATTCTTTGATAGCATAATCTTACTGGAAGACTAAAAAAAGACCCCATAACAGCCCAAACAATCAGCTAACTCGTCCCAAAAAAACCCTCTTACATTACCAGTTAGTGACACATAAAACAAACACGTCTATTTTTACCTAATTTCTCATTACACCAGCCATCGAGAGCAACAAGAACATGCTGTGGTACATCAGTGGTATGGTCTCAGACCAAAACAAAATAACCAGAATAAATCTGATTTTCTCCATGTTCCTAAAGTGCGGCGTCACAGTCCTCCTCCTCCTCCTCCTCCTCCTCTTCTTCTTCTTCTCATTATTATGTAAGTTTGTGTAATTCAGTATCACAATTAGCCACTTTTTGTAAATTGAAACCTCTTTTTTGTGGGTCTGGCAAAAAACAGATGATCACTGCTATCTGAAAATATTCTGCAGATGATACTGGTGCACAGGCATTATTATTTTTTTTTTTTTACAGGGGGTGGGGTGGTGGTGGTGGTTGTGCATGCGCGTATGCAAGCAGAGTGCTGCGTGCTGAACTGAGCAGAGCAAAGCTGAGCTGCATACAAAGCTGCCTAGCTCTGTCTCAACATTGTTGTTGCCTCTAGAGCTCTGGTCTGCCCTTCCCCCATTCCTCTCTCTCTCTCTCTCTCTCTCTCACTCACACACACACACACACACACACACACACACACTCTTTCCCCTCCCCCTGACTGCGGCAGGCAGGCAAGCAGGGCAGATGGTATCCTAGCAAGCAGAATGACCCTGGTGTTCCTGCCCCTTGTTTTGATCCTGCAGTCCTGATTGTCCAAGCCTAATCCTACACTAGCCAGAGCTGCTGGAGCGCTGCCAGAAATCTTATTAAGCACACAAAGGCTTTTCATTCCAGCTAGGGTGCTAGCTAGCTCATCAGCCTACACACACTACACCTCTGTGGCGTTCACTCGGCTGCTTCCCTCCCGTCCTCGTTCTCTCCGGCTTGCCTCCTGTATTGCTCACCGACCCTCTCTTTACTTAGAGACGTTCAGTTTCAGCCGTGAGCACGTCTCCACCTCTTCTATCCCTCTGCTTTCATGTTCAGCCTGCCTCGACACAGCCCTCCAGACTCCTCTACTCTGCTCTGCTCCTCTCCTTTCTTTTCCACTAATTTTGATAAGCCTGTGAAAAGGCAATTCGGCTGTGGACACTGGAGATTGTGCTTTGTTGGTACAGTAGTAACACAGTAACTATGACAGATAATATACTGTGTTTAAACCCTGGGAAATTAGATTGAAACAGCATTAGGTATTGAATGCAGCGTGGCCATAATGCTTTAAGCACATGGAGTATCAAGCTACAAATGAGAGCAGTGTAAACAAGGCAGAATAATGCTCCGACGACAGGGACTGAAAGCAGACACTTTGTGGAATTTCTCAGCTAATCAAAATGTGACTGGGAGCAACCTGATATGTGATGATGGAGGAGGGAGAGGTTTTCACTCTCCCGCATGAGTGCATTTATTCTTAAAAGAGATTATTACAGAATAAACCAAATTACTAAACCCAGCGTGCTCTACATATTGGGGCAACGCCACTAAAACTCCACTTCCTCTCAGAGTAATTACCGTTATTTCACGTCCCCTCTGACTGAACGTAGGACGCATGTGTCTGAATTCCCCTGTGTTGTACGCAGAGAAGTGTGGTTCACAGCAACCTCAGAGCACTCTACTTTTCCTCCACTGACCACTACCGCTTCTGATCCTGCAGAAAAACACAACCAATTTATACTGCTCCCACTTTGTACATTTCAGATTTGAAAAAAAAAAATAAAAAAAAAGTCAAGCGTAGCTCCACAAAGATGACGCGGCTAGAAAAACTAAATGAAATCACGAAAATGATAAAAGCCACCGTTAATTCACTTCACTCCGCAGCGAGAGGGCCGCGGCGGCTTGTTAAGGAAGTGAATGTGTTTTTGTGATGGCTCAGCCCCGTGCGCGCTCTGAAACACTCCTTCATTCTTGCTTCCTCCTCCACTCGCTCGTCTCCGTCTCTCCGAGCTAAAATCAAAGATTATGACTGAGAATTCTACAGAGCGTTGCCTAGCAACCCACACAAGAAAGCCACACTACATCAGATCACATGAGGGACATGTGCGGGCCCATACACACCCACCCACCCACACACACACACACACACGATAACATGGGGTCTATGCTTCCCTACAGCATAAAGTGAATGATAAAAACAATATTCATGTTGAGTCAGTAACAACAACACAATGTTGTTTGGCTGTGGCAACTGTTACACTACGGTGTGTTGCTAGGGTGAAGGGCAACAACTCATAAAATGTAGTGACAAAAAAAAAAAAAAAAAAGGGATCAACAACAGAGATGGAAAGAGAAAGGCAAGCATTGTGCGGCCGACACTCCTTGGTTTTAAAGACGGGTCATAAAGAGGGCCAACTTTACACTTTTACTGCCTCCATGCTTACCAACACAAAAGGGCTAGAGCAGAGTCCAGCTCAGTGTTGACTAGTCCATGCACACTCAGACCTTTCCAACCTCAGACGTACTATCCGACTTATTAAAAAAAAAAAAAAAAAAAGAGATAAGTTTTTACTTTCCAGGACTAGTGTTGTCTCATTGTGTCGGTGGACTCACTGTACAGCGTCTCTGAAGGCAGCCAGCTTATCAGCATGAGCAGGTTGAGTCAATGCAGATGATGTAAGACAGCTCCAACCAGACTAGCCAACCTTCTGTACTTAAGAATCCATCAGGCTTAGCGATCAATAGGAATAGGCCCTGGCTTTGTGCTGCAGCTGCCGCATTGCAATAAAAGCCTCGCTGGGCCTGACCCGGCAAACGCTAACACTGATAAAAAAAAAAAAATAATAATAATAATAAAAAAAAAAAAAAAGGCTGTTGGATTACCAGCAAACCCTGCCCTCCACTCCTTCCACTGTAACACACACCTTGAGTGTGAATATCAGTCACATGCTAATCACTGTGTTATACACTTCATTTATACTGTGTGATGCTACAGTAGCAGAGGAAAAGCCTGGTACGTGTGCACATCCACATAGATGTTGCCGCAGTACACCAAGCTCTCCTCCACATTTCCTCTGACTGCAGCCCATTACAGATGCTTTCACATATTCACAGCTATCACTTGCTCGAGATCTGAGGGGATTACATATTAGTGCTGTGCAACAAAGGTAGCCTCCTTGATATGAAGGGTAGGGGTAGGTAGGTGCGTGTGGGATTTTCACATTAAGTATGCAAGTCAACAAACAAGGACTGTGCAATACTCAACTCATTTCTTACTTTCTGTTCCAACTATATCTAAAGGATGTCTGCTGTGCATGCATAGAGAATGATCCCCCCCCACACACACACACACATCCAGGATAAGACATAGTGCCTATCATTATTGAATGTGTAACATTTTGCCAAGAGCCCGGCGTCAGCTCAGTCCTCACCGCTGCAGCTCTACAACATAACAGATGATACACCTACTCAAGCTTAAATGCCTTAAAAAAAAAAGTCTCAAAGTGTAATTCAAAAGACATTTCTATTCTGCGCCGTGACATAATAGTACAGTAACCTCACACTGGTACGTTCTGCTTTGGTAATGTGTGTTCGGCTTTAGGTGGAGAAATGAGAGTCGACCTGTGATGTGCCTCCAAGTCTTGCAGTGTTTCTTTCTACCCTGTTTTGCCTCTCCTCTCCGGCCCGTGACATCATCACCGCTCCAAAGAGGCGCTCTATATTTAGCTGCTCACACCCGTGCTGGGTCTCTCTACTCTGTCAATGCCTTGGCTGAGCTCAATCTCCCTCCCTCAGATGGCTTCAGATGGCTCATCTCTCCCTGTTAGCCAGGGAGGTTGAATGCTATATCCTTACAAAACAAAAACAACAACAACAACAACAACAACAACAACAACACAGCAACGAGGGGTAGAGGGACAGGGCTGGAGAGAAAAGACTAGAGAGAGATGGAGGAGGAAGATGCTCATTGACAAAGACAGAGGGGAGGGTTTGAAGGAACAAGCAGGATGGTGTGAATAGCTGTGCTGTAAATCAGCCTCTCCATAAAGTCTCCCTGTGAGAACGGCTCACGTGTTGCCTCGTTACGCCACACTGTCACAATGTGTGCCGGCACGCTCACACACTTCAAAAAACACAAAAAAATAAGCCCTGCAGAGCTCTGCAATACTACACTGCACTCTTCCACTGCTGCTCGACGGTACATTATAAAAGACTGTGTCTGTGTGTGTGTGTGTGTGGGAGAGAGGATGGGGGGGGGTGGGAGGGTGCAGCAGTGTGTCTGTGACTGGCATTTCAAACATCCTCCCTGCACAAAATAACATCCTGGGAAGATAATCTGTGAGCGTGTGACAATTTATTCAGGCTCACGTT
The DNA here is from genome assembly GCA_021432705.1 of Caranx ignobilis. Lineage (NCBI taxonomy): Eukaryota > Metazoa > Chordata > Actinopteri > Carangiformes > Carangidae > Caranx > Caranx ignobilis. The sequence continues at coordinate 49,588,374 of MU270012.1, forward strand.
TCTGCGGAGTGTGAAAGCCACTGAGCGGTAGAGGGGAAGTGCAGGAGACCAGCGAGTGTTGTGCTGGTTACTTCTGTCCAGAGACCAGCTCACAGTTTCAGCAGCCACACAGAAGGCAAAGGGACACACGGCTTCATCTCATTTGCTCTCCCACACTGGTCTCACTCAATAGCTTCGGCGCTTGTTAATTTTTCTACCCGACGCCTTTTTTCAACATCACGGCCCGCTCCTCCTCCAGCCCCTTTGCTGCTGTCGAGACGCCTCGGTAAAGCACAAGGTGTGGCAGCACGGGGTTGTAGAATAAGCCGAAGCGTGATGATGCAGATACGGGGTTTTGTGATGTTTTGGATGAGTGAGCAGGAATGTGCCATTTGATGGGCCTTATTTACAGACGAAGGCTGGGGACAAGAATCAACTGGGTCACCTTCGACTCTGCTCTCCTGGCCTAACTAGCTGCAAATCTGTATAAGCTGTTTTTTTTTTTTCCGGTCCCACAGTACAGCGTCCATTCATCACAACAGACGTTGAAAACAGCTCATACTCCTCTATTATCCTGGTAGTTTTGTGCAATAAATTGTGCCATATTTCAGCTGGGTATACTCTGCAGAGGTGGCCATGAATCTGGTGGAGAGCTTGTACTGCGGCAAGATCCACTGACCACCTCAACCCCCCCCCCCCCCCGCCACCACCACCACCACCACTGCCGCCCTCTGTCCTTTCTTAAGCTGTGTTGTGACAACCACAACCAGCTCTCCTGAAGGACGGAGGAGAAGCAGCTGGTCAGCATCCATATTCTACACTCAACAGCTGTCAGCCATGGTTATCAGCCACCGTGATGATCAATTTATGCAACGGGTGTTTAAAACCATGCCAAACATGTGTAAGAGCTGCTGGTTTGTGTTGTTGCGGACTTACAACAGTAGCTGGTTAAGTAGCATTCCAGAGAGGTGGCAGTCAGTAATCTGCTGCTCAGGGGTTTGGCCGGCCTCGCTGTTGTACGCAGCGCCGTAGCAAAGAACTGGCGGGTTGTTTGGTCTTATGAACACTATAACTCCTTGTTCGTAACTCAACCACACATGCTTCTTTAATCCCTACCCCAACACGGATCTGGCTTTGAGCGTCTGGCAAAAAGCAGCCAATGCATCAGCGCACGTTTAACCACAAATCTCCAAATCGATAAGTCTGAAGCAACAACAAACGCTCATTTCTTTCTCCCGTGTTGTCTGTTATGCGCCGCACGGTTTCCGTATTTTTAGTTACCAGCTATGTGTTAACTGACTTTACATTCCTAGAGCCACACTTGCACACTCATCCGCACAAAATCACACTATTACACCCACCCCTTCAGTAATGTGGTAGTGATTGAAGTGGGAACTAGGGGCTGTACTAACAGGTGGGCACACATGCTGCTAGGGAGATTCATCAGATTATCCAGCCAGCACTCAGGGGACGCTTGCCTTGATTTACCATGTGTGATGTGTATGTCTATGCATGCCCATGTGTGTGTCAGGTGTGTGTGTGTGTGTGTGTGTCAGTGTGCGTTACCCCTCTCTACAGGACAGGTGAGAAGCAGATCTGCCTCATCTCATTCCTGATCACGTACGGATCCAGCCCCATTAGGACAAACCACCCCCAGCTCCCCCATCCACCCACTCACTTACACACACAAACACACACCACCCTCCCCGTCTGGAACTATGAAAGTGAGCTAAACAACAGGGCCGACTTTATCAGCAGCAAGGAGATGCTCCACTGCAATTTGGCTTTTTCAAAACTTCCTGCCTGCACCAGCCCTGGCTGAGCTTAGCTCACATCTAAACTGACCTTAGACAGTCATTTAACCGTTTCTGCAAAACGACATTTCACTTACTGTATATTATAATGCAACATATGTCACATAATGGGACGTCCAACTGATCTGCAATCAATTTCAGCCAATTTCATTGCCATGATTAGTAGATTAAAATAATGCATCTTGTCACCAATCCCCTAAGACTGATCACCTGTGGTAAACAGCCTGGTGTCTGTGATCAAGAAAAGCACTGTGTACAGCGTGGTCCCGCCTCCCGCCTATTTCAATGCACCTGCACAACATGGCACCGAAACAAAGTGTGGCAGAAATGATCGGCGGAGGCAAATCTCACTCACCAGATGATCAATATTGGAGGTATCCCTAGTTCAATATAAAACGACATACATGGGGTGCTTGGTGGTCCACTGGTTAAGAGCACATCCCATGTTGGCAACGCAGCCAACACCCGACGCAGTGAACGCAACTTCCATTATGGATCGTCCTGATCTGTACTGCGTGTCATCCCCTCTCTTTCCACTATCCTGTCAATGAAAAGGCAAAAATGGCCAAAAATATCTTTAAAACAACAACAAAAACCCAATATATCTATCTCGAATGCGCATACGAAACATGTGTATAACTTCATACACAGAAAGCGAATCATTGTACAAACACCTGAAGCAGCCGAGACAGTACAGCTGATAAAATATTGATAAACCAATAGTTAAAAGTCATGGATGTGACAGTCTAACTGTCTTCTTGCTGTTAAAAAGGGGACAAAGCTCTGTTCTTAATATATACTATGCTACAGTATGATGTGCTGCCCATCGTTGAAGCAGCTATATGCGCACTCGCTCGCAGAGTCACGGCTCTTAACACATGAACTTCCATCTGGAGAGGGTTTGTTATTTTCCAGAAAAGCTACCACATGCAGACCGACAGCCAGCGGTCCAGATCACACAAACATGACTTCCACACTTCCCACTGAACAGCAATTAAGAAAAATATGCCGTGATCCCCTTCCAAACAAATAGATACATCACTGTCAAGAAAGTCTAGCCGCAAAATGATGCCAAAAGAGCACAGCCGAGGCCGTTACTCATCTATCGCTGTTATCTGCATACTTCTGATTATACTAACACACAACTATGAGACGTGTGTTTTCATCTGGTTCCATGAGCAGTGCTGTATTAAAACTGGTACCTCTACAGACCAGATAAAAGTGAAACAACACCAATCCCTTCACTATAACCTGACAATTAATGGCTGAGTTAAGAGCTTGCAGGCAGAGCTAACACAGAGGGAGAGACATTCAGAGAGCGTTGCTGGTATAGCACCGTCCTCTCTGTCCCCCTCAGGCTTCTGTGACAGGTGCAGTGTTTTTTTGCCTCACTGCTATGCAGGACCTCGTTTCTCTGCAGCTCACCCCAGTTGGCTACGTGAGCCACAGCACTGGAAAGTTGGAGAACACAATGCCAACTGGGGCACAGGTGAACCGAGCATGAGGTCACCAACATTTCTGGAGGAGAGGGGAAAAAAAAAAGGAAAAGAAAAGTGCAGCTCAATGATGAAACTGGAGATTAACTGGTCTGAAAGAAAAACAATAAGCCGCTGTAACTGTCTGATACCTACACCTTGGCTGAACTCAATGAACTCCAAGTGCGTGGGCGCAAACACACAAACACACACTTACAAGACCGAGGAAAACCGACTAGCAGCTTTGCCACTTGCAATTCATGACTGTCGGAAGGAGGCAGCCATGTTGCTGATGCCAAAATTTGGCATCCCACTTTGCTGCGGGCTAAACACGGGACTATAAAACTCGAGGGAGGGAGGGAGAGACGGGGAAGAGATTAGACCCGCTATTGTTTATTTCAGCCTATTCAGGGTCCAGTGCTCCACATCACATCGATGCTAGAGGGACGGCTGAAACAGGCTCAAGCAGCGAAGCCAACGGAGGAACAACCCCACAGGTCTCCAACAGGAGCCGACGTGAAACAACATTTTCCATCATATGAAAACGGTGAAAAATGGCTGTGGTTGGAAATAAATCTAGAGTTGATCGTTTCTGTAGATCCATCCGTTCCCATGTTTTGTCAAGTCACTTGTTTGTTTATGTGAGAGCATAAATTCCTTCCCCTGCGTGTGTGTGTGTGTGTGTGTGTGTGTGTGTGTGTGTGTGTGTGACAGGCATAAGCAGGATAATTTACTGTTCCAATTCTGGCATTCAACCACATCACAGTGACAATTTTAGCAGCATCCATAGCAACATCTACTGCCTTCTACTTTCACAGAATAATAGAGGATTTCATGCAATCCATACTTCAAAATGTAATTTCCATATCAAAGCCGAATTGCGCCGAATTATAAATTGGAATTGTGGGTCACATCGAGATAAATGCGAAGAAAAGGAGGAAAGAGTCTGAGATGGAAATGCCCATGATCAGCTGCAGCGGATAGGGAACGAGTCTGCTGAGATGATACGACTGAGCGCGGGCAGAGAAAAATTCCCTCTGACACTTTCTTCTCCTTTTTGCTTTGATAAAAATCACCAAACATTTAGAAATAAAAATCCCACAAAAGCACAATATATGTATATATAGACCATCTGAGCTGGCCAAAATACCCCTCGTCACTATGAGTGTGTTCACATGGACCTGAGTGTCCTGGTTATGAGCAACATCCTGTTTATGACGATATTTAAGATACTGCGTTTATATGCCTGGTTATTCAAATCACTGTTTACATGCAATTCTGAAATCTGCTCTTGCGGGTTTGGTGCTGTTAAAAGCAAATATGCCTCTTTCAACGGGAGAAGAGAGCAACGACGCAGGTCCTCACCTCTGACCGCTGACCGCAACCACGCAGGACAAGGGAGAGGTGGATGAGAATACGCAGCGGGCACAGGATCGTGCTAACGTAGTTTATGGACTCTGAGCGCAGGGAAAACTTTCAGGGCATCTTTAGTCGACTGTGTGATATGTCAGAAACTGGGATAAGGCGTATACAAGTATCACAGTATCCCGTTTCTTTCGGAGTTTCTCCATGCAGCAAAAGTGGGTTTCTCAAAGCCGGGATAGTGGCGTATCCTGGTTTCCGAAGTCGGGATATGATGTTTATATAAACAAACACAAAGACGAGATACTCAAGTCCATGTAAACACACTCGATGGTGTTCCACCCCATGAGTCAATCATATATTACCTAATGAAGACTTTGTGCTCGTGGGCCAGAACACACCCATTTTCAAACTTGGCCTTCATTCAACTATCACCACTAATATGCTGGTTAAGTCCTGATGTGTGTGTGTGTGTGTGTGTGTGTGTCAAACTGAGCGAATAGTTAAAACGACTTTGCATAGATGGACAAAAGACATCAGACTGAAGGATTTGAAAACCTTCATTAAAAAAGGCAGGTACAAAGAGTTCCTGAACAATTTGACAAATGCAAAGTCAGTTTTGTTCGCCAGCTTTAGTGTGGTCTTACAATGAGATACTGACGGTGTTTTGTTCTGTCGACAATTTGGAAAGATGAAAAGCAAATGCTTCAACACCACAAAGGATAGCTTCAACATCGCCGAGACACAGTATAAACAAAAAAAAAAAAAAAACCTGTACGTCACAAGTTTTGCAACGCTGGCTTCGGGGCGATCTGCCAGGTTTAGTCGTTTTCAACACAGACACTGGTGTGTGAGCGCTAAATTTTAGATAACCTACAGTACCAGCACATATGCACTTGTTCACACAGACATACACACAAACAGCTCGCTTATTCAGTAGTATACTGGCACCGGAGAAAGGCTTAGAAAGTATGGGCAGTAATGTGCATCTGCACTCCCTGTGCGTTTTGTAATATTTCAGATAAACAAAGCAATAGTGTCATTACAGTATATTGTGCCTCTGTCTGAGGGCATTTCAGGTGCGTTGACGCAGATAGTTGCAAAGACTCTTATGTCAGTAGTATTGAAATAATGAATATATAACAGTATAAGCTGATAATACAGCAAAGTTGGGGGGGAAAAAAAAAAAAAAAGGCGATTACACAACAAAACTGACGGCTTGAACACTCGGTTTGCACCTGGTCGACTTCATCAATCTCCACAGCGTTGTACCGCAGCAGGTCTTTGCCTGACTGACAAAAACAAAAAGGCACAATATGAGCTAGCATGTTCAGTGGGTGAGTTTCAAGCGCTGTGTTGTGGCCAGGAGCAGCAGATAAAGATGCAGGACAGAAAATAGACAGTCACCACACCTCTGATGTCTTATCTGAACACATCACTGTCACACAAACAAGCCGCTCGCTCCTTGCAAGCACACAAACTCTCTGAATGTGAGGGCGGATGAGAGTGAGTCACTCTCCCTTCTGGCCATGAAAAAAAGAAAAAGAAAACACACACACACACATATACACACACACACAAAACAGCAATCTGTGGCAGTAATACAAGGCCTTAACAAATCTCCATTAAATACATAGTAATTGAATTTTTCCAAATGTTTCTGCAACCATTAACACATTAAAATAAATCCCAATTAATCAATTAATTAGCAGAAGGTAACCCACACACCGGCATCACAAGCTCGCTGTGTCTTTGGTAGACAGGAGCTGATGGTGATAGTAGTCGTTATCACACAGCGTGTACTGCTATCAGTGACAATGGCACTGTGTCGGCCATAAAACTGGGAAGAAACACAAACACGGAGCGACGAGAAAGACGGACAGAAAGAGAAACCAGCTTTAAATCCGGCTGACGCAGTCGAACGCACCTTCACACTACGTGTGGCCGATGCCCAATACCGCCATTTAAAGCAAAGTCAGTGTTTTCACACACACACACACACACACACATCACGGTGCTTTTTGAAAATAATCTCCAGAGTGGATTGATCTTAAAATGCTAGTTCTGCACTGTGGCGTGGATGGAAAAATCAAAGCTCCTCAACAACGATGACAAAAATGTCTTCGGAGCCGCCTGGGTGTTGTCTCTCAGCAATATGAAGACACCAACTCTCTCGCCTCCAGCTGTGTGTGATCTCCTCTTTTTAATGCTGACAAAGCCAAACCCACAATAAAGACGTTCTAATCAACTTACATTTATTTTTTAAGTCAACTTCAGGGATATAAATGGCAGAAGCACAGGAATTACCTTGTTTTTTTTTTTGTTTTTTAACGATGACCTTTTCCTGCTCTGGTGCCACAGCTTGAAATGGCCTGTACCTTCACTTCACGGCCTGCCGCCATCATCTAACAACTCCAACAACAACACTAACAAACACGACAGCCGTACTGTAAGACCGGCCAATACGCTCCGACTGTTTTTATTCTGAATAGCCATCGACTGTGAGGATACTGTACTGTATTTATGATTCACGAGTCTCACAAGCAGAGAGAACTACACAAATATACTCGGACTATCATTCAGCATCCATGTTGTAATGACAACAGGCCGCGCTGGCCCGGCAAGTCAAAGATGAAAACATGATAATACAATGGAGGTGGATAATGAGCGAGGCAATTATGGTTTTCTGTGGTACCGTGGTGTAAATCAGGTGCAGAAACCGCAAGACGGCAACTCGTGAAACATTTGGACATGCAAAAAAAAAAAAAACACTAAAGCTTTACTGAAGTAGCCACTTTGTGGAAGCAAATGATAATGGTGCGCTATTTTAATGGGCAAATAAATCAGTGAACACAGACTGTGTAGGTAGAGATGGGTGTCAGACCAAAAGAGTGAAGAGGAGGGAGACAAGATGACAAGAGAAACAGACAATGGACGAGACAGGGAAATTGACATAAACAGTGGCAGGACAGCAGTGATTAAAACCAAGGCTTAGCTGTAATTTCTGTGGTGCCCTGCGCCGTGAGATCAGAGGAGCAAACCGACGACTGCCCTTGGTTTCGCCGCAGCACGAAATTTTGACACATCAGAGGCAGAAGTTTAATAATGAGGGAGGAAGGCATTGCTTACAATATATATGCGTCTCTCTTGTTTCTTTATCACTACATTCCCCGGGAAATCTCCACTGTAAGGGCGGCAGGTCGAGAAGAGAGAAGAAGAAAACCTGCTCGTGTGCTGTTGACGGGATACAAGGCCGGTGGAAGGTCATCTAACGGCCTCCGGTGTGTGGCCATGTGGGGAAACTGGGATGTTCTGGGATGATGCTGTTTCTTACTGTCCTTCTAATGCAAGCCGAAAAGATGGCAACCCCAGATGACACCGAAGGAAGCATGCAACGTGTGCGACTTTCATCACATCCATAGCTGCAGCTCCTGATGACCTCTCAGTCGTACCATTGCATAAGAACACCCCCCCCCCCAAAACAGGCTGTAACTTTAATTATATTCCTATTTAACAGCTTCTTAAAAGGACGTGAGACTTATGAGGCCATCAGCGCGGAGCCATTAAGTTTTGGCCTAAGGTCACGAAAGAGGCGACCTTTGCCCTCAAAGCAAAGAGCGCCAGAATAAGAAGCGTGATGATCCCCATGCAGGACCGGCAGGACTCAGTCCCTCCAGGGGTGTCGGTGGACGACAATGATCAGAGACAGAAACCAGAGGATGACCTTTACGGACTGAATATGTCTTTGAGATCAGAGGTCAGCTCCACGAAAACCCCGTCTTCCCACCCCCCCCCCCCCCCCCCCTCCACCTCTGTCCCATAAAACACCCACACTACAGGCTTGACACTTTCTTCTTTCTTTCACACAAAAGCTGCCCCTCACTGCTCCTCCCCTTTGCCCCTTTCTCTACTGGACTGCAGCTCTCCTGCTCTCCTTCTGTTATGGTTCTCCACATCCCTGAGAACAATAAGGCCAAGGCAGTAGAGCCCAGAGAGGGTCAGAGAGGGCCACAGATGTCTGTCCTTCCCCCCACCCACCCCCTACCCATGCTACATTCAGCTCTCAATTCTGTTGGGAGACGGCGAATGGGGGAGGGTGGGGTGGGGGGGTTGTAGTCGGTCAGTATTAGTAATGGCGATGGTAATGGATGGGTTGGTTGGAAGGAACTGGAAGAGGAACTCAAGCTATTGTCACCATATAGCATCATTTCATTGGCCCACAGCTGCCTGGTGTCTCTCGTCCAAAGAGATGTGCAGCAGAGAAACACATGTGTTATGGAAAGGTAAGAACAAAAGTCAGCTAATTCCCGCCATCCTAAAAGACTCTGACAATAACTCGTCAAAAACAGACCAAAACCTGAAGGAGACAAACCTACGAAGCTGCTCATATCACAGAAAAACATGGTGCCATAGTTTTGATACCATACGAGCCGCTTTAGTCCATAAAACATGCCGTGCGTTTCTTTCACACAGTGAGCTTCCCTCTTCATCAACAGGCAGAGCTGGTATTGATCTTCCCTCGGGGGTTTTCTATTTACAGTCTGCTGGTTAGTAGGGAGGGTGTCTTCCAGAAACTTCACTCAGCAACCACTGATTTGCAATTAAACCGGGACCCTGGATTCCTCCGCCAAATCTGTGACTGTCGAGCGCCTCAGATTGAGGGCATGCTTGCATGCACATCAAATATTAATGCGCTTCTACGGTCAAGGAGCTGATCATGTAGCTCGACACGACATGTGACACAAGTCTACCCTGACACCTGCAAGTCAAGAGACATCCCATCTCAGTTAAAATTACATTAACCAATCTCGCGTTAATTATCGCTTTGCTTGTACAATTCAATGAACATCAACTTTTGGATATTGTGTCGTCACATTGCCGGTCACTCACTGAGGAAAAAAAAAAGAGATCATCATTAAACTGTGCCACATATAGCGGTGTGGAAAAGGGATTTTACCATGAAACCAATAGCAATTATACGTTTGCAGGTGAAACCTCGACCACTGAAAGACAGCCACAGCATGAGAGCGGGAGCCCGAGTGGCTAAAAAAGGTCGGCAGACAGCCCAGTGGATCTCACAGGGTGTGGTGACTCTATATCCCAGAAAAGGCAAGGCATTCCCGGGACAAACAAGCAAAGTGCTGGTTTGGCTGGGGAAGCAGACAGTAGAGTGCACCAGAGGGGAAAAAGAGTTGAAAAAGAGGCAGCACAGGACCAGAGCGGCTCCTTCATGGCAGTAGTAGCCATATGTCAGTGTAATTCAGAATACACAGGGTCTGTATGGAAAAGGTCTGCAGAGGCAAAGTCTCTCTATGGTTTCTGTCTGTCTTCCTGTGTTTCTCTGCTTGGTGCTAGTGGCTTTCTATGCACCCCCCAACCCCCACACACACACACACACACACACAGACAGAGCCTCCCTTCACTTCACCCTGTAGAGGAGTGCAGGTTGGAAGAGGAGGGCGAGGAGGATGAAGTGGCGTGGGAAGGGTTAAGTCCAAAAACATCCATCTGCTTCCTTGTCTGTGCTCCTGGCTGGCTATTGGCCCGAGCCCAACTTTTACACAGCCTACAGCCCCGACACAGCACATATACACACACATGCACACAACTGCGCTGCACACATCAAAACCACAATGCTGACAGGTTTGCGTATTTTTGCAAAGCTTTTTTGTACAGAGGCAAAGGTTTTCCAGATGGCCTTCAACAAGATCCTCATGCCCTGGGCCAAAGACGTGGCCAATAAATTCAAGTGAACATCTGAGAATGTCTTTAGCATTTCACAACACTATACACACAAACACTCGCATGCTGTTTTTTGGTAATCCTTGACAGAAAAGGGTAACAGCTACTGTATGTCTCTACTTGTTTATATGACTCGGTGAACACTTAATGTCCAGAGCAAGACGTGCAGCTCCTTATATGAATATACAGACGTCCTGTATAAACATATCTGGCCATCATTGCTTAAAAAGGACAAATATATATATATATGAAGTACTTCTGATGCATCTCCGGGAATATTCTTCCTCCTTTTGACTTCAGCTTTTGTTTATGTGTATATGGTGCAAGTGAAATGCGAGCCGTTGCGTAAGCTTATCTATACTGTCGGACCCACGTGAGATGGACGACCGAAAAACCTGGCCAGTGTGCCTCCTCTGTAGACGCCGTCACATGCCACTGTTGCGCTGCTGTAGTGTCTAAGCATTTAAGACAGCACGGGTAAATTGAAAGATTGAGCATCTTGACTCTGGCTTATAATGACGTGACATAACATACACACTACCTGTTTGCAGTGTTTACAAATCACCGTCGATAACTGGATGCTTCTTTCTGTGATTATAATCACCCTGGGTGCACGTAAACACCGATCATACACTTCTAATTTGCTTTCCTTACCACTTCCTGCAACGACAGCAATACGTGTCCCCTCTAATTTCATCTGTACCTGTGACACTGAAACATTCGCAGGAGGGCCACAACAGAAGCAATAAGCGTGACAGACGGAGATTAGACCGTGTGCATGTGAACGCCATTTCAGTGAAGAGTGAAATGGATATACATGCCTAGACACATCCGTGCACTATGCACAGCTGGACAGCTGCAGGAAATCAAAGGTAAGGACATAAAGGCAGGGGACAACAGTGTGCACGGCTGCAAACACCACCATGAAAGAGTGTGTTGTCACAGAGCGGAGAGATTGTCTGATGAAGGAACACCTGCTAAGGGAGAAGCCTAAACCTGCTGAACAACACTATAGAGAGGCCTGCTTCTGTACAATATAGTGTACCAGACTGGCAATGGTGAGGTTCACACAAAGGGACTTGTTTAGACTGCTGATGTTGAGGTGCCTATGAGTGAACAAGGGAGAGAGACAGAGAGGGGCGTGCAGACTTACAGTGTGTCAGACAACAAGGTCAGCCCATCCCGGGAGAGGTGTTGGCTTTCTAACAGAGCACAGCTACTTGAAACCAAGGTCACTGCTCTGTGGCTGCGAGAGGGACAGGAGAGTGGGGCCAGACAGGGACAGCTCTGCCACATGGCCTGTGTATTGGTTTGACTTGCTCTGCAGGCTGTTTAGGTGCGTAACTGCATGTTTTATGGGCGTGTGTCCGTGTGTGCATGCGCAACTTCAAATTGATGGAATTCGGATCACTGGCAGGAAATAAATAAATAAACGAACGAATAACATATCCACACCCATTCAGGGCCGAATTTCCTGAAACCAGATGCCTTTCTGACATAAACAAATCAGAACAGAGTCCATTATCGCTGCCATTACGGCCAGAAACTGTAGAGCGGGGATCTTAGCCGCTCTCTGCACTCATTCAACCTTTAATAGCCCTTCGCATGGTCCTGACTGCCTTCCTAGAAAAAGAGGTCTTTTGACCAGCGTTGCACTCTAACACAGCAAAAGATAAGAGCAGACTTTCCAGTAGAAACTCGACACAGTCAAAAACATTGCTAATTTTAGCAATCCAAACTAGCTGCTAATCCAGGCTGAGCTCTTAAACACTGAAGTGGAGACATATAAGGCAGTTAGTATGTGTCTCTTTGTGTTATCTTCCCGTTGTTTTCAGTGGCGGACACGAGTGTAACTAACAATAGAAATGTCGATTTATTCTCTGAGAGAATGTGGTTGTGTGATTTTCAGTGGGAGCTGGAAAAATGGGAATAAAATTTGTATTTGTACACCCACACGATCGATGACGTCCAACATTTTTATCCATGCGAGCTAAATGAGGACTGTTGGATGATGCTGGATGAGGATTATTGGTTAGACAATCAAAACCAAACTGTGTAAAAGGAGGGAGGGCTACTTCAATGTTATCTTATCCTCCCCCACCTTGGACAAGGGCCTAGCAGCTCTAAAATTAGCAGTCACATCTAAACACAGTCTTTGGTGTAGCAGCTACTCTTTGATGGGAACTTGGCTCATGGCTGACGCACTGAGAGCACACTCTCGCCCATCTCCAAATGCAGCGGTGAAGCCAAGATAGTATACAAATGTAAAACTGGAGACGCACAGCCCTCGACCGTCTCCAGTTTTACATTTAGAGTGGGAGCTTTTTGGCACTGAACTGGCCAAGAACAACGGTAGCATTAATTCTGCATTACAGATCACTAGGCTTTACACGATCACCGATCAGTAAGTTTAAATAAACCGATCACGATCTGATCACGTGAGGGAGCAATATGTCTATTCAAATAGCTTGTGTTTTTTTCGTCTCATTCACTTTCAAGAAGTTCCACGCCACCGACATGTTTGTTTGTATCTGACATCTAATGATTCAAGATTCAAAAACTTTATTGTCCATCACAGAGTGACAGAGCTCAAAAGACTAACACCACAAAGACATAAAAAAAAACACATTTAATCAATGACAAGTGTCTATTTTGCAAAACAAACACATCCCATTGATTTAAATGTGTGTTTTATGTCTTTGTGGCGTCTTTACTGCCAGAAAAACAACAACTTCAAGAGCAGTAAAGAAAAAAAAAAGCTGCACAGCGAGTAGATTGCGATGATCGAGAGTGTTGCATGTCGCCTCAAGAGTCCGGCGGGTCCTGGTCTGCAGTGGAGACACGGCAGCTGAGAGGGTCGAGTGAGAGGACGGTTCCTCTGAAGCTCCTACCCCGTCCTCTTTACCAGGATCTCCTGCAGCTAAACATGTCGGTGCCGAGGAACTTCTTGAAAGTGAATGAGACAGATAAAACACAAACCATCTGCAATGTCTGCAAAAAGTTTCAACATGACAATGACCCCATTGATCAGATCGATGAATTAAGACAAATGCAGAATATCGGCCGATCCAATATCAGATTGGCGGAAAGCCTACAGATCACCATCCATCGCCGTGACAGCATTTATTTACAAAAATATCAATGACATGTAAAGTGAGAGTGATTCTGCATTGGAAATACTTATGCCGACTTCCAGCTTCCAATCTCAACCAACTAAATCGTTCCCCTTTCGCAATGACAAGAAAACACAACAGAAGTAGTGCACGAGTGCCACAACTTCTACCACAAGTTCCCATGAATATAACCTGATCTTCTGATTGTAAAGTAAGGAAGCAGAGAGAAAAGTAAGAGCTGCGGTAGATTCAGAAGTGATGTTTAAGATTAATGTGAATTTCAAGAATAGAGGAAGAAAGGGGACGTGACTCAGACGAACTTAAAACTGGCTTCTTTAAAAAAAAAAAAAAAAAAAGTACAGGGTTCCTGTCACTAAAGGAATAAGTAGACAGTAAGATTCATGGCAATCCATAGACCACCAACATCATAAAAGCTGCAGAGAGTCTAAATCAGTCTAACCATCAGGTACAGTTCCTGTTTGTGCGTGCGTGTATTAACGTGTACTTAAGCTTGTGGAAAACAGCGTCTGGGAAAGTAACCATGACCTCCCAGCGAGAGCAGATGAAAGCAAACCAACATCCTGCGCTCGTGGAGGAGATACAGCTGCACAGATACTACTATTTTTAACCACATTTATTAAACTGCATTCATTATGGTTATATTTGGAGAGGAGGAGGGGCGAGCATGTACAATATGTTTACATCAAAACTGGCAGGCCGTTCTTTCGCTTTGTAAACGACGCCAACATGTTTCGCAATGATAGATGACTCTTATGACCCTTACACACATCCTTAGATATAAATAACCAAAAGCCTAAAGACCAGTGTGATATGCTCCTCCCACGGTTGTACTTATGGTTTTAAAAACCACTACAACTTTGCAAATGTGGATTAAAATAACAAGAACCATATACGTGTTTTGGTGTGTGAGTCGCAGCGTGGAGACACTGCGTCTCCTCATAATCCTAACACTAGGTGTCTTAATGTATTGAGTCACTTTCCATCACTACTTAAGTCATGTGTCATCACTTAGCTGCAAAATCCCCGACTCCATAGAAGGACAAATGCAGAAATGGAGAGCGAGCCAAGGACTCAACACTGCAAGATGCCGTACGTGAAGCTGCCGCCGTGCACTGCTATTCATCCTGTTCCCTCTCACACCTACAAGTTACTTCTGCTCGCTCAGAGTGCTAACTGGTCTGAACCTCCATTACACTGAGCACACTGGCCTCCCACTCCCACCCTACTAACAGTGGCAGACTGCCAGGTGGGGACGAGCATGTGTATGCATACATGCGTTTCTGTCTGTCTGTGTGTGTGTGTGTGTGTGTGTGTGGTCGACTTCACAGGACAGCAGCGCACAAACAAGGATCTTGGGAATAGTTACAGACCATCTCATAACCTGTCAGCGCTGAGAAATTTTGCAGAGCTCTAAACACTCCTCAAAAGAGGTCTAACCCTCTGTGTAAACACTGGGCATGCTGATGTGGAACCCCTAGTTAGACAGTAAAGCATAGTGCTGCATTCCCTCGCTTCCCATCTCCCTGAAACTGTATGACCTATGGCAGACCTCAAATTCCTCCGCATAAGATGCAAGCTCCCTGCCATTCAACTTGCTATTAGCGTATTTCTCTGCACTCCATGCCACAGTGCCTTGCCTGTTCCCTGCAAACAGACTCCTTCTATAAGGCATCAGTATGCAGCCTGCCCGAGGGGGAAGAGGAGGAGCAGCAGAGGGGAGGAAGAAGGGAAGGTTGGGAAAACAAAGCCTCTATAGTCGTCTCTCCAGCCGGGCCAGGCCGAGCCGCACTAGCGGGGGCGAGTTATGTAATGTGACTGGCAGGGCCCACTTCCCTGTTCAGAGCTGCCGCACACACTAATCCCCACTGAGGAACAAGCCCTGCTTTGGAGGAAGAGGAGGAGGAGGAGGAGGAGGAGGAGGAGGAGGAGGAGGAGGTAGAAGGGGAGCTGTGAGGGAAACAGTGGAGAAGGTGTGATTACAAGAATTTCAGCCTTTCATCTGTACCAAATTGAACACAGACATCTCCCCTCTGAGCTCATCTGCTGAAAGATAACAGTCAGAGAGATATCAGCGCCGCTGCTGACTCCAGCATAGACAGGACATCACGTCGACACACAACGCCTCTGTGTGACATGCAAAAATGAACAGTGACTACTCACAGCAGACTACTTCTAACAGGTAAACAGAAAAAGTGCTCACAGTTCACACAGAGCTCCGGGTCCACCGCCGTGTGCTCACACACACACACACACACACACACACACACACACACACACATCCCTACGATTGATACCAGATATTTATAAAGATGCTCTGAGCTAAACATGGTTGACACGTTTGTAGCATTCGATTTCTTCTGGAGATTTGATTGAGCAGCCGGTGCAGATGCTCTGCTCTCGTGGGGCAGGACTTCATTATTCAGCCATGTTATAAAAATTTTATGCTTATTATGCAACAGTTTCTGCTCTACAATCTCATTCACGTATAGCAGCGATACGGCACAGAGGCATGTGGATGCAAAAGGTCTCTAGTCGCTGTCCAGGTCTTCTATATCAGCACAGCCCTGTATTCAAGTGTTGAAATGATGCAAAGCACTGTCAGAACACAGGTAGGGTGCAGGTACACGGATATAGCATGTGGTTTCGTGCGGCTGGAAGGAAGTGACACTATGACAGGCACATAGTGAAACAGAGAGAGAGAGAGAGAAGAAAGAGATGAGTGATCACCAGACACCTCAGTCAGTTCTGCTAACCATGGAGACCAGGTGGAGGATTTAAAGCAGTTAAAAATAAAAGTCTGATTCTGATTTACTGAGCTGCTTGCCTGGAAACCATGTGACTGGCATCACATGAGGGGTGGGTGGGGGGGTGGCAGAGGGTTGTGTGTGCGTGTGTGCACTTCCATCTTTGTGAGGACCAGTTGGAGTTACAGACCTTACGGGGGCGAGGACATTTTGGGAAAGTGAGGACATTGTGACCAGTCCCCACATCTTCACAGGGGTTTATGAGGATTAAGACCTGGTTCTGGAGCTCAGATTGGAATTGGGTTTAAGTTTAGATGAGGTTTGGGTTTAGGCATGTAGCTGTGATAGAGTGTCCTCACAAAGTGTGTGTGTGTTTGTGTCTAGCCCCCATAGGCACATATGCACAGTGTGCGCTCCATTCCTGGCACCGTAATAAGCTTTGTGATCGGTTTCCTTGGTTTCCACTGACAGTAAGCAGATATAGGCAGCGCGCAGAGGTAAACAGTAGCTTCTCTTGCTGGTGCCACAGCCACAGGCACACAGACACAGAGGGGTGGGTGGGAGGAGTTTTAGAGTCAGACACACAGATGAATTTGCGCAGAAGAAGAAGAAGAGGGGATGAGACAGCGTTGCAGCTGTTGGTCGAGGCCATGGGCAGTCCACACTCTGATCACTGGGCCCGCTGACTTTATAACAACCCACATCCGCTAGTTTTGTGACTTTCCTTCCAACATTTCACAACAACAACATCGTTACTTCACATATTTACATATATTTTCACATATTACACCACTGAAGAACATATTTTCAAAATTCTGCAACGTCACTGTGAAAAACCCTCAAGGACTCACGTGGCTCCACACTGAGCGCGCTCCATGATCACATCCTTCAAGTAAAAAAGCTTTAAATCTTATCTATAAATCATATTCCTGCACTGCCAGGGCCATTTAACTCCCTGCTAGCAGGGGTGAGAAGCGTAAATGTCCTTCCTCAAGCTGTGGCATGTAGCCAACACCACGATTTTGATTGGTGCTTGTTTGACAGATACATGCGACGACAGTAGGGCCGTGTGCTTATAATCTTGAATTTCACATGATCAATACCAAATTTAACATCACAGAAACAGAAAATCTACACACACAGCTTTGCAAACACACACAAGCAGTGGTTTAAGCTGACGAATATGGTATAAGAGTTAAACTATTCACCTAAAAACCTCACTGTTATATCCTGATGGGAAGGTCATGATTGAAGCTACGTCGTGCTGTCAGGACACAGGTCATGTTTTGAGCTGTTAGCCGAAGCTTTAGCCTCTGTGAACACTGTGCGTAGCTTCGCACTGACAGATGACAGCCACTGCAATTTGCAAACAGGAAAATTTCAGGACGTTCAGACGCATCTTTGACAACACACTGTTAATATGAAGTTGTCAGAGACAGTTTAAAGTTTGTGTAAACAAACAAGCACTGGCAGAGCCGTCAGGATTTTGCCACGGGCATGGTGCCAGAATATTGTTTTTTGTGATATCCCTTATCAGGACTTCCAGTTTAATGCACATTAACCGACGTGGGTTTTTTTTCCCGTCTTTTCTTTCTGTGATTGCGATGCATGCGAGTCAAACAGAGAGACGGTAATGGAGGGCTTTTGTTGGACACATGCTAGTTCTGCACTACAGAAGCTGTGACCTACTTTTCACCGTCTCTAACACACACACGCGCGCACACACACACACACACACACAGACACACAGACACAGACACACAGCCTCTGACAAAGGGACAGGAAAGCAGAGGTTAGGCATGCACTAAGCCCTGTTCTTAATACATGCATTCCAGTGGATAGAGCTCAATGCTGCTGTGCTTTCAGCTTGCCTGTTGGTACAAGCAACTCCTGCACACACAGCCTCCTGCATGACTGACAATAAAGGGTAGAGCCTGATGCTTGTAATATGTATACAAGTACACTCATGTACAGACAGTCTTTCGTTATACTGTCTGTTTAAAAAAAAAAAGAAAAACACACACACACTGGTTTGTTTGGTTAAACAAGAGGCTCTTGAGCCACCTTTCTAGTGCAATGACGATGTTTACTAAGTTTATGAGACTAAATACACGTCTTCACATGTGGCACAGTTGACACCAGCATAAACCTCAAACAGATGAAGGATGATTAAAATGACAGAGGTGCAAATGCAGCATTTCAAATGCAGCTCTCAAGGTGCTTTGCTCACAAAAATGCCCTCATACACACACATACACACACACACACACACACCACCGCCACATAGCATGTATTATGATGCCACCACAAAAAGAAAGGAATCCAAAGACACCTTCTTAAGGAATAAGCAATTCTCCAACTGTTTTCAGTGACAGCAGCCTTAAGGACCAGGTATAAGCCTGATGCTTATAGATTCAACATACCGATTCCATGGCTGTGGGAGAATGTCAGTGGGCTAAAATCCAACTAGAAACACCTGCCGCCGCAGAATCCACAGAATCCTGAAAAATAGGAAGAAAACCAAGCATTAATTACATGCACAGAGCAGCGCAGGCAGTTTCACGTTCTTTACGGCGGATAGGTACTGAGGTGGACGCGGAGGGTCATGTTTCTCCTCCCAGGATCAGTTCTCCCACAATGCTCCGGCAAGCTGAGAAAGGCCTACGATATGCACTGGGGTATTTGGTCCCCTTTGTTTATTCAAGCGAAGAGAATTAGGTATAGACAGACGATCAGCGTGCAAATATTCATGGCCTAGACAACTTCAATGGATCATGAGTGCACATGACAAATATGATAATGAACTGCCTGGATTTTGTGGCGTGTGGGCAAAGAGATGGAAACACATTAATTCAGTGAAGCCAATAAACCATTTAGCATTGAAAAATTGCAAAGGCCACAGGTATGACTGTAGCCTTTACATGTCATCATCAATTTATACAGGACAGTTAACGATGAACATTCGCTCACTGCTAACTCATGGTTCATTTGGAAAACTTCAATGACATGGCACTTCCCCTTGCGCTCTTATTTAGCTGGTTATCGACCGAATCCTGCATGCAAATCTGTGCTATCTTGGTTTGTTGGCATCGTCCAACACAGCAGTCAGAAGGTCAACCTACTTTTAAGCTTATTGAATCAAGGTAAAGGGAAGCAACATCCCATATCTGGAAACCTTTGAGACAAAATTCACAACCTCAGAGGAAGCTAAGTGTCTGAAGAAGACCAAACAGGTATTGACAACAGATCCAGTACACAACTACCAAAAGTTTGGGTTTCCCATTGTTTTTAATGAGCCTTTGAGCTTGAAGCTGAAGTGTGGGGATGCACTGATCAGGTCCCCCCCCCTCAGACAACAGCCAAAATCAGGATACCCACCAATAACAGAGCGACTGTGACTATAATTGGAAATGTGCATTTTTAAGTGCAGAAGAAGATTTATATAATGATGTTGTCATAACGAATCTTCCTCAAACAACATTTGTCATGTTTATTATAGTGAGAATGATGAATCATCATTCACACTATTGGGAAACTGATTATTTTATTACAATATTTATGTGTAATTATGTTTGCCAGACTGTAATAGAGGAATCTTAAGGTCACATCGATGCCTTTCCTACACCATATAAGCAGGTTTATTGAACACGACCGTGTTGGAGGGGTGGCCGGTCTGTTTATAGTGTGTGTGCTCTAAAAGATGTCAAAAGGGTGAAAATTAGCGCGTTCGCTCGGGTGTTGTGTTTACATCACCGCCAATCAGAGCTGGAGCCAACAATTACCTGCAACCGCTGCAGTCATCTGACCCCAGAGCGAGTGCAGATTGCACTCTTTCCCTTTGCCGACACAAGCCTCAAGTTAGTGGGTCTTGATGGGTTTTCGGACCAGTGTTTTAGCTAGGTTAGTTGGCATTAAAAAATAAAAGAGAGAGTATTACTGAGCATGGCTGCCTTTTGAACATGTCCACAGTAGAAAGCCAAACGGAGAACAAAACAAGCCAGCATAACCAGCCAGATCCCTGGACCCGGGCCCTGCTAATGTTCCTAACCTGCCTGCATGGTAGCCCTTCCCCCAGTCCCCTCCCAACTATGAGGACAAGGATTTATCAGGATTTAAGAGGCGGGACATGGGAGGGTATTTAACAGTGGTCCATTGTCAGGCTGCACTGGTAGCATTCCAGTGATTATTGGACCCCCCCCCCCAATTTGAACCCACATTTGTTCCATCAATCTGGTTTTAGGCCATCACAACGGGGTTGAAGACCAACAGTCGATTGCAACCAGTTGTCAGATTTTTAGACCACTTAAAACGACATAGTGCTTCCAAGTCCCTGTGAACTGCACTGTTCACCACAGTCTACATCTCTACAAGTGCTTATCCACCGGTGTTTATTTATATCGCTGGTACTGGATTATATTGAGGAGAACCTGCGCGGAGGGTTTTTACAGGATACAGCACAAAGGCTAATAGTACAGACAGCGTGGCAGTTGGGTACGCGGGACAGGATTAAGGCCAGACCTCACTGGGATGGCCTAAGTGATAAGGAGGAGGAGGAGGAGGAGGATGGTTAGATGCGTATTTGTGTTTGTTCTGAAGTGGAACCTGTGGGGATTTCCCAGCGGGAATCACAGGATTGACAGATTGTAATAATCCAGCCAGGAAGGAGAACGCTGGCCTCCCAACAGAGTTTTGGATACGGCATAATATTCCCCTTGATAATCTCCTACAAAAACTGACAAGAGACACGGTCCTTGCAGTGAATTGTATACTATTATGAGCATGGCTACACCGAACGAACAAGACATTGAAGGAAAATCCTAAAGACCTCTGGTAGACCAAGATTAGTTTAAATGATAGGGAATATAAACAGTAAATTGTAATTTCGTGCCACCATACTTACGGTATACGATTTCCTAACATAAAGACACGCTAAAAAAAAAAAAACACACCGACCTGAGCATTTAAAAGGCTGGTATTACTGCCATCAAAGATTTCTACGCCAGCATGTCAAGAAAGTCGAGCCCTTTGAGTATGAAAACTTATCTCCTGTTGTCAATTTCCCTTGAATTTCACAGGTGTACTTCTGTCACGTTTCCTCCGACAGCAGATTTGGACACACACTTCCCAAAACCTGACAGGACAAACTATAACACACTTCATTTAGGACGACAACAAATGGATCACGTTCCTCTGATAGCCAGAGAAATACACACTGGAAAGTGGTCGCACCAGTTCTTTACAAGTTGAAATGTAACCTAGTCAAGCAGCTCAATAACACGCACCTGGACGTGTAGACGGAATAACAGCAACAACATGTCGTCAAAAAAGTTTCTGTGACTGTTGGCGAATCGCAGCACCTAGCAACTATCTGGATGGATACTGGAGCAGCGCTCAAAACACCATGCTCATAACAGATTAGGCTAACATTAGCGACAAGCTAAAGGTGTGATATGGGTGTTCACAACATTATCATGGTGCTGATTACACTGACCAAAATGATCGGCGTTATCAGTTTCATCTCAGTATTGTTGCAATGCTCAAAAAGAAATGAAACACAACCTGATATCGTTTCACCAAGTGAATGTTTATCCATCAGAAGAAATCACGTTCAACACACCTGTGTCATAAGGGACCAGTAGCAGTACTGGATTTACCTGCTGCATGCCTGATTTTGACGAGGGAACAGCAAGTGTATTACATCTGTGCTGCACCGCCTCTTATATACAGACACTGTGGACACGCGTTCAACCAGAAACACCAGGGCTACACTGTGGACTCAGGAATGACAGAGAGCTGCAGCCTTTTTTAAAAACACAATCACCGACACGAAGCGTCTCACACGGAGGCTCAGCGGCTTCAGCCTCGCTCTCCCTCTGCTGCGTTGGTGTATGCTCTGTGGTCATGGGACATTTCTTGGAAACAGAGAGGCCACCTCATCTGGCAGTGTACGAGAGTCAATTGCCATTTTTAGCAGATTACTCACTTGAAAAAAAAAATCCATTTATTCCAATTGTCTTTGATGTAAAAAGGTTTTAGGAGGGTGAAAAATGCACAAGCATCTGGGAGCCTGTTGCTGGTGGATGCCGTGCCGAAGCTAACGTGAGTCAAACTAACCACAGTTACAGTGATAATTAAAATTTAAAACAGTAATACTAACCGCCTGGTATTTATACCGTGATATAGCGTGAAGCCAGTAAGTGTTTCATCTCTGCCGTTTTAAGTCTGTCAAAATAAAACGCTGACTTTAAGCGTCGTTTTTTGTACCACAAATCATGGGATTTCAATGCTATGGGCTTTGACTAACACATTTCTGATATGGTGACATCCCCAAGTAACCCAACGTGCTTATCAGGCTGCAGTGGTAGCACACTGGGGCTCTTTAGTAATGGTTGCTTCCTAGCTAATTAGCTTTGATGCCACTACACCAGGAGAGAATGAGAGGATGACGTGTGTGTAGTACAGTCATAAAAACTGCTGCTGCAAAAAAAAAAAAAAAAAATTACATCCCCAATCTGTCACTAGAAATCACTTGGAAAGACAAGACGCACAATGCAACAGCGTGTGTAAAATCTAATCTGTATGTGTGTGTACACTGTACGATGTAAGCACACGACTAACGCGGTGGAGCTGATGAATACAGATGTGAAAAGACGAAAACCCCTGCATAAAGTTGGCTTCCATTTAACCTCGCCTCAAGTAAAAGAGCCAGCCCCCACACTGTTGACGAGCGGCCAAACATTCAGCATTATCATGTGTAATTACACCAAATTTCTACTTCTGCATCACCATGACAACATGACTGCATGTTTAATTCTTCTTCTTCTTAAAAAAAAAAAAAAAAAAAAAAGACAACACTGTACATGCCCCTGTTATCTAACAGTGAAAATATATGCTGTGCATTTTTACAGTGCTCCACCAATGCTCATCACAATGCTGTAGGTGTTGCCATGTATCGTGAGCAACACAACGGTTTGTGAGCAATGGGGCGGCGAGAGCTGGTGCATGTGTGCAGTCGAGGCAGCTGCTCCACAAGCTCTTCAAAACACCGCTGTAAGTGAGAGAGCTAGTGAGACCAACCCTGGTTTTAACAGTGACCTTCAACAAGAATCAGAGGCTGTCTTTGATGCTGACAGCCTATGACTACAGATAAGGATAAATCTCTTCACTGGAGCTCAGGGAATGGCATCACAATAGAGTGAGTGAAACATTTGGTTGCAGTAAAAACAGGGTCTATTGCTGGATGGTTTCCCATTTAACCGCTAAATATCCATCTATCGCAGCCTACCATAACCTGAGCCCCCTCTCTGCTGAAATGCCCAGCACTGGTAGTTATGCATCGGGTTTATGAGGTGAGGTGACATTTGGGATTATTGGATAGGGATTAGAATTAAAGTGAAATACTATGGAAATGTGTAATTGGTGTCATACACCCTGCAGACAGCCGACAAGACCTCCTGGTGGGCAAAAACAATTGAACAGAGGGGGCTGCCGCGGGTCCGTGTGTATGACCACTGGTGACCCTTGACGTTACGTGCGTGTGCAAAAGAGGCATAACTCCCCTGGGCGCCGTGGAGACAGGGGCTCTAATGCTGGCTTCAGGAAACAGACATCTGTCAATTGGCATCTGATTACAGGAAAAGCTTCCATTCCCACAATCCGGGAGCCTGTGGAAATGGAAGCAACATTACTGCTGCTCCTATACGTGAAAACCATGACTATATAACAGAAACCACACCAGCGTGCCTGCCTGCCTGGCCCCTCGGGGCTGCAAAGCACCTCTTCAGTCAGTCCTGTGTCTGGCTGTCCTATCAGAGAACATATCAGAGCTAGCTGAAAGGCGACCTGGAACAACAGCGCTGACCTCTGTCTGATTCCATAAACTGTGTCACAGGCTTCGTACACGTCATGCGGGGACGTTCATTCGCGCTTGCGCTGCAGTCTTCGCAGCACAGTAAATCACCGTGGACAAAATTCACAAGCAGGCTGTATTCTGCAGAGCTCACATGCAGGACTCTACCAAATGTTTGCACAGAGCCTTGGCGAGGTAAAACTAACACTTAGTGGTGTTGTTAGGTGGGATTAAATCAACCGGTAGCAGCCTGGTGATACACTTCTGAAATATTACATTAATCTGAAGTGGTGTCGTTGGCCGTTTTGTCCATGACAACGTGAGAATAACAAAGGGGCAAACTGAGTCTAAGAAAAAAGAACAGCCTCCTCATTGATTCGAATGAGGGCACTCTGTCGATTCAGCGAAGGTGCCAATGCAGGAAAATGCAGGACCGTCTGGCTTTGAAATTAAACACGGCTTCAGCTGTTGCGCTCAGTAAAGGTGCTGCATTGGACCATCAAATACGTACAAGTTCACTTGCTTTGTGCTGCTACTACCACATCATTTGCAGTTGTTGCTAAATAAGATATAAAACCTCCTGCTGCTAACATTTCAGAGCAGTGAAATCGGCAGGTACGGATTAATGCTTCCCCCCCCCCATCACCTTAAGAACTGATCACCTATGGAAAATAGCCCTGGTGTCTGCAGCTCAAAGACTCTCGGTGTGCTGTGTGGTGAAGTCCCACCTCCCTCCCACTTTGTTCAATGCACCACCAAAACAAAAACAACATGTTGGCTGTGTGGAAGCAAGTGCTGATTCTTCTTCCTAATAATATTAACATCTGCACCTCCTGCAACTCAGGATGGGTTTCCCAGATCATACTTTACTGACGGACCGGTGCCTTGAACAACTCCCTGTCATCAACACTGTTAAACACATCGCCTTCCCTTCTGTGTATTTCAACACACAGCAGCGCTCATCACTAAGATTGTGAAATAAGATCAATATAAAACCAATAACGTGCCCATAATAAGTTTTAATTAAAATATTTCAATTGAACTTCGATAATTGACTTTTAAACTATATCTATGAGACTGAACGGTCACTTAAAGACTTAAAGGGGAGAGAGGGAGATGATATATAACATGATATATGTTAATTATAAGTCGAGCGTGTTTGCTGATAGATCTGAACTGTGGCAAAGTCAAACACTGTCATACTGTACTACTGTGCATTTAAAACTAATGGAGGACCCACTGCCTATAAGACGTCAATGACGAGGCCCCATGTCAAGTCTGAGCTCTAAACCAAAACACACAATAGGATGCAACAGCAGCTTAATATAACAGCCTGGGTCCGGCCTGCAGGATGTCGAAGCATCAGGTATCAGAGCTTATTGTAATATCTTCACTAATTAGATTCAGTCAGTCATCTGCTCTTCTATGCGCAAACACTGGAGGGGAAACCTGACACTGGAGGGTGTGGGGAGACAGCTGGGGGGTGGTGGTGGTGGGGGGGGGGGCAGTTGGGCCAGGGGGAGGAGAGAGAAAAAGAGATACACACCACACCTCTCCTCCCTCAAAAACATCTACATTATTGATAAGGCCTGGCTTCTGCAGGGAGGGACCACGGCACACCGATGCTCAATATCTCCAGCACGAGCAACCCAACGCAAACAGCATCAGCTCTCTGCATCAAATTAAGACCAAACAGATAAAGCGTCGGCAGGAGAGACGACAATGAGGGGTAACAAGACGCAAAGGCAGAGAGGGAAGGATGAGAAAAAAAAAATCTACCTAGAAAACAAAGATTAAAAACAAAAAAAAAAAAGGTGAGTCTGTCAGACGGCAGGGATGGGTGGAAACCAGCTGAACAACAAGGCAGCTAAATAAAAGCCTGATATTAAATTAAGGCCGAGAAGTGATGGGAGGAGGAGGGAGAGGAGATGGGAGTGGATGAGGGCTGCAATGAGCACAGCAGCAGCAGCAGCAGCAGCAGCAGCAGCAGCAGCAGCAGCACTCGTGACACAGTTAGCGACAGCGCTTGTTTGTTCAGCACAGCCATGCCGCGGCAAGCTCGGCTCACACGCTCACTCACTCAGCTCCCCTTGCTACGAATCTTCTGCTGTTGTCAAGGTAACAAGCTCTCTAGACTGAGGTAGGGGAAAAAAAAAAAACCCTTCACATTCAAAAGATGTTTTTTTTTTCTTCTTCTTCTTCTTCTTTTTTTTTTTTTTTTTTTTTTTCCAAACGCTGGCCTCAACCTGAAACTTGCATGTGTTCTCAATATACAGCCTCTGCAGCTGAAGGTATCTTCAGCTTGGCTGTGCAACAAAGGCACAAACACTTCTTTTCCCATTTTCCATGGAATTCAAACATTTCCAGGCCGCACTGTAACGCCGTCACCGTTTTTCTCGGACGTAGCTGGAATGGAAATGAACAACAACAACGACGACGCCGGCGATGACAACGAGGTGCTTGTTGGAGCATTTATAGTTATGTTGTTCAGAGCTGCTTCATTAAAATTAATCAATGATATTAATCCCGGGCCTCGTCGTACAAGACGAACGCTAAAGCAGTAAGTCTGTTAGGTGCAATCCTTCCTGACGAGGTGAAACGTCCATGGGATTGCAGCAGCATACAAACAAACAAAAAAAAAAAAAAGGTAAACACTGAAAAGCATGACGTGAGCCGTGTCCTTAACCCTGCAGCACACCTGCAGTACAGTGGGATCCACATGCTCCCAGCACGATGTCCCGCTGTGGACAGCAGGAAAAAAAAACAAAGGTGATATCAGTCGAACATCCCAATGCACCGATATCACATCATACGTCCAAACTAAGGTGCTCGTGTAGCTTTAGCACCTTGTTCACAAAATATCATGACGTGCCGTGAGCCACCTTAACCTTGTATTTAAACAGCACAATATCTCGAATCACAAATTCACCTCATGGGGCTTCACAATCTGCACAGCCCGTACGACGCCATCTGTGCAGGACGCTCAGACCGGACAGCGTATAACACGGCTCTTCAAACGACTGTCGTCTGCCTTAAGAGCAGACGATTCAAACTTTAATGTGTTTCTTTGGATTTCAAACACAAATCTATAACAGCAACTTGACCCCTTACTGCTGTGAGGCCACTTTTCTGTGTCAACCAGCGTCATCTCCTTTCTGCCCTGTGAAACGTTATTATATATGACGATTATACACACTGTGCATGAACAAGTACAGCAGTGTTACAGCACCAGTGCTGCTACATGGACAAAGCCTGGGAATGCAGAGGGGCCCGAGCAAGGAGTGTGGTTTTGGATGCATTATGTAATTCATGTCGCTAACTGAACACACACTGACGTTAAGACAAATCAGGTCCGTATTTGCCAAACCACATCAGCAGGAGATCTATAAGCTATTAGTTCCAGCAATTACAACTACCAAGGTTTTTTTTTTCAGTAGTCTGTAATAAAATCAGTCTATACCATTCATTGAGTAAAAATGAAAAAAAAAAAACAAAAAACAAAACAATGACTCTGCCAATCACACGTCCCCAGAGACCAAGACAAACTGCTTATTCTGTCAAAAGTCCAAAAGCTACTCCATTAATTTACAATCACATGAAAATTACAGGAGCAACTGAATTGAATTTAGGTTGAAAATACTCATTTTCTGTCGACAACCTATTCAAACAACGCAGCAATGGTCACATATGCCCATTGCAGACACTGAAAGTACCAGTCTGCAGGTGCTAAACTCATCTGTACAGTCCAAAACACACTAACTCGTGAGATGCACATCAAAACGGCCTCTAGTATTATTTTCTGCAGTGTTAACGAGGCTTACATTGCATTGACTGGGTCGACTGTTATCTTACACTCTGCACACGACACAATGAGCCTTGCCCTCACACCACAACCAGTTACTGAGTTAGCCCGGTGTCTCTGTGCGCCTCTATCTGCATCTACGATCTGGTGAGAGAACGGGTTATTCACTCACTGACTGATTCAGTGAAAGTGAAAACTACTTGCAAACTGGAAGGCAACACATGTAGGGCACGCACACACACACACACACACAGTCTAGCTGTAGCCAAATAAAATCCTGTACACTGCCATTTAGCAAAAGGCACCATTAGTTTGATGCATATCTGAAATGCACTTGTAGTACTTTACTTACATTTCTTATACAGCCGTTGTCTGGTTTCCTTCAACAAAACATCCACTGTGTCCACAAAACAGGTTGGATATGAATCTCATTAATATCACAGTAAAACCAATATGGACACTGATGCATCTCCAGTGTGACTCAGTGAGGAGATCGGTGGTAATACCCAGCCCTAATTCCCAATGATGCCAGGACCTGCTCTGGTTTGTTTACGGGTCGAAGTCAAGTGCAAATATTGCCAAACCTGATCATATTATTGCGACACTGAGGTGAGGACTAGGATGCAGCGTTTCCAAACGTTGGCCAAAAAACCCCTGAAACAATCCTTCAATCATGTTCGATTATACTTTTAGCATTAAAATTTCACTCAGTCATCTCGCAACTGGAAATACAGTGTTTCATACAATGGCATTATACAGTAAGTGAAGGCCATGCAGCCGGCCTATTCACTGACACTCTGCTTTGATTTTCTATCAAGAAAGCTTGCTCTGCCATTCAGCTTCACACACACAACCTGAGTGCTTCCACAGTTCTGCCATTTGTCATTTTCTGTTACCATGGTTGCAGTGAAAGACAGAGCTCTATGAATATTGGAAATGGAGGAGTAGCAGCACATGGTACATTATCGACATAAACACCCGCACATGCTCTCGCACCACAGAACGAGTCGACTGTGCTGAATCTGAAAGCCTGCGGCCATCCGTTCACCCACACGATTCTCTTCCAGTTGAAAAGTAGGCATTTAATAAATATCTCCAGCTGACACACATCGTCTCTGCGCGTACATTAAATCATATATCCAGCTTCAAAGCCAGCTCTGCAACTCCTTGTGCTCTTCACAAGTGATCAGTGTGGGTGATGCAGAGGGGTTTGTTTTTCCCCTGTGTGCCTGACGTGCACACATGGCAGGCAAATATCTTCATCACAGAAGCTACTTGCCACACCAAACCCAGCCTGTTTCGTGTGTGCATCATGTACGATACCAGGACCTATTTCAGACCTTCGTTGTACTTCCCTGGCTATCATAACCCTCCTCTCCTCCCTGACAGGCTTATGCCACACAAACACACTCCTCTTCCACTCTTAGATCCTTTATTGCACCCTCATTGGAAACCTGTCTAAATACCAGGGAGGTGTGCATGCATTAAGGGAGTGTGAAACTGCTGCAAAGCACACAGAGTGGGAAAACTGCTACAGCAGCCTGTGCTTATGCATGTATGTGTTAAGACTATATAACCCACTTAAGAGCTGTAACTGATGATAAACATGCTATGTTACAACAGTATCTGAGGCTGAGGAGTTTACTCGAGCTCCTATTCTCACCACTGATTGCCGATGAGGCTATAAAACATGGACACACACACACACACACACACCCACGCACTATGAGTGTTGTGTATGTTTTCTCCACTCACTCCTAAGAGGGGAAAACATGGGCCTGCAGCAGGCAGGCGGGCGGGCGGGGGGGGGGGGGGGGTTTATCCCTTAGAAGAGTAGCTGGTGCTATTTCTTGGCTCGCTCTTGTATGGAGGTGTGACTGAAGCTATGTGCATGCCAGCGGAAAAATACAATGCAGACAGCAGCCATTTATTACAAATACAGACCTTTTTAAAGGCAAACAGCATATTACAAGCACACGAGCACATATCTGATCATATATCGCTCCGTATCAGCACGGCAACAATTTTACCCTCAACTAATATATAACAATGTGCTTCCTGTTTGAATCTATAGAAACACTTTAATCTAAAAAAAACACAAAAACACCTTTGTCATTCTCAACATCAGAGAAGAAAGATAAGGAGGGCTCATCCTGATGCACAAACGCAGTATGAGAAATGCATCTGTTTGTGAGACAGAAGACTGACTGACACCCCGAAGGCACTAGAAAACGTTTTTTATATGACTTTATGTTCTTTATGTTCACGTGATCAGAAGCCACCTCTTGTTACCTTACACACGTCAGGTGTGGAGAGCATCAGTATCATATTAGCACTCTATGTTAGTCAACGCGTTCAGATCAGGCATCAGCGTCTACAGGCAGAGGGAAGGAAAAAACACACGATGACTATAAATATGTGTATTTGCATTTGGGGCTTAAGAATCGAGATGCATTAAACAGAAAACGCAGCAGACCACACGCAGGAAGAACATGAAGGCTGTCGGTGTGTGCGCGCATAATTTACTATGATTTTTGTCAAAGAAGGAAACAAGGCAACCAGTTATGTCCAACGCCCTTAGCTTCCTGCAAGCAGTGCTTCCTGAGGAACCAGGGCTACTGCATAGAGGTGGAGATGGGGGAGGAGACTGTCAGAGAGTGTGGGGAGAGGGGAGAAGAGCATGAGAGGATGCAGTATGCTGAGTATACTGCTGGGTTCTGAGACGTGAAGATGAGAGGGAGGAGGTGGCAGAGACTAAATGGAAGCAGAAGAGGAGTGACGACGGAGGTGCTGGGGTGTGGAGGGAGAGAGGAGGAGAGGGGGAGAGAGTCGAGCCAAGTGTGTGAGAGAGCAGCATAACAGTGCACCACAGGGCTGACTGAGTTCAGCAGATGATACGATCTATCCAACAACCACAGGGGGTGATATCAGGAAGTTTATTAGATATGTACAACGCTATTAACTTGGCTGTTTGTGCAGTGTATGTGGAGAGTGTGTGTGTGTGTGTGTGTGTACCACCACACCTACATAAATCAACACAGACCTGCAGAAAAGTATGCCGGGCTGGCACTGCAGACGAAAGAGCAAGGCACAATTGACCCAAAATCCAAAGTCCCATTGCTCCATCAAGCAGCGACTCCAAATTTAGCCTCTTATAACTAAATAATTCAATAGGAAAAACATTCATAATAGAAGAGTTGTAGCTTTAAATAGAGTTCAATTCTGAACCCTTCTGCAAAAAATACCGTCTTCTCGAAAATGTTTCACTGTGGTACAACATGGTTCCCAACTTGGCTGGTAACAACATTGGGAGACTCAGGAAGTATCAGCTGAATCACATGGTGACAAACACCATGTGATTCAGCCAGGACACATACACAACATAAACAAAGGCCATCTCTAATGCAGCGTGTCGTCCACTTCAACACTCTGTTATGTTATGGTTATGACCTGTTTGTCTGTTCTGAGATGATACGATATGGGGCTGAGCAATTAATCGCAGAGCTGGGCGATTGATAGATTACGTCAATTAATTCGAATTTATGCTTTAGGATGATGCTTAAAAACTGAATTTCCCTTTAGCTTGGGTTTTTCCAGCGCGGAGCTGGGCACCGCTTCCCTGAGCTACCGTAGTTCATAGTAACGTAACAAAAAAGCAGCAGAACAACTCGTTTATTTCCACATTTCAAACAGAGGCAGCAGCCGAGCAGGGGGCAGCGTGTGGGGTACAGCCAGTCGCAGAAGACAGCGGCAGCCCTGACACTTCTGCTAACAAGCAGCTAACATTAGCGGCATCATTTCCCCCACAGTATCCAGTATGAGAAAATGGTGCTGGTGTGATGCCACTGCAGATGCGGTGGCGTTTCACATTGCCTAAGACACGCTGACCGTATATATACAGCTGAAAAGCCTGGGGTCATCAACATGTTGAAGACAATCAACCTCACACACAAGATACCAAGCCTTGTCTGTTGTACTGCCTGTGGTGTAAGAGAAGTACTTTTATATTGCACTGAAAAGAAAATAAACACGTGCTACCAATACTCAGATAGAGTACCGTAGCATAACAAAGTACACATAATATGTAGTACATGCACTAAAAGATGCAGAAGCACTAGTGAGATGCTTCACTTCTCACCTTTTTTCTTAGAAAACTGTACATTCAAACAGGCCATGCAGTGATTGTGGGTGAGAAATGGCTTTGCATAAGTAATGAGGAGGAATAAAAGGCTGTCCTACATCCACGCCAGAGATTACACTGCTGGCTGCTGTTTCTATAAAAAGATTCACTGCAGGGAGTATGAGTGGCACAAGCACACATGCAACCACGCACACACACACACACACACAGAGAGAGACGCTCACAAACACACAGATGGGCACAAAAACAAGGCAAGTGTATTTATAGGGAAGAAGGTTCTAGCATCAAAAGAACTTTAAAGATCAGTGTCTGGTTAACTCACCCAATCACAGATCTGTGACTGATCCAAGCCTTGGCAGACTAACAGTGAAATGCTGGAAAGATTATTGGTAGCTCCAGGCCAAGCCAACTTAAAATGTCTTCTATATTTCCTGTTCTCCTATTTTCCACTTCTCATTCAGATATGCTTCCTTTCTGGGTAAAACTAAAATAAGTCGGTGCACAATGTGGCTTCACAACGTGTGACGCGGGGGATACAGTGGGAATGCACACGTCTCCATACAGGGGGACTAAACGCATGCCGGCCTGTAGCTTTAAGAAGCGCTCTGTGCTGCCACATATTCAGGAGGGAAAGTCCCTGTGCAGGCTGACTGAAGATGATGTGATTTTCCACTCCCTGCTGACTGCTCTGGTTAAACACACTAGCTAATTCCTATCCCTGCCCCCCCCCCCAAAAAACAGACATTTCATTCTCACCATCTCTGTGACTTCACTGTGGATATTCTTCACAATATCAAATATCAAACGGCTGCAGATTTCTAGTATTTTTGGTTCAATTGACACCGTTTTTTTTTTTTTTCAGACCGATCCAGGCCTTGTTGGAGAGAGGAAGCCGTCCAAAAAACAAAACAGTCCCAAACTTAGAAACATATATTTTGCTATAATCTAGATACTGTGTGTAAAATGCAGGACCCCGACTAAAATACTACCGTTAGTTGTCTTTCCAAGGGGTTTAAATGCATCTCTGATCAGTTTACAGGTTAAACTCAGTTCTACAATCAATTGATCGATGGGGAAAAAAAGGAGCATCTAACAGTTGATGTATGAAACAGGTGAGCTAAAATCGGTAACACCTCATGCTTTGCCACGCTGCCACGTCCTACCGGGTTTTCACTGGCTGGCAAGTTCACAACATTAAATTCTGGTATTTTTATTTTCGCTTTCACAACCTGTCAAGCTTTCTCCAACTGTCTATCGCAGGAACCACCTCTACAGCACCATTATGAAGCGCAGTTACAACAGAGAGGTTAAGAAATATAAAACGGACAAAAAGGTTTCTGACTGATATTGGTTCAACAGCAATGACGAGAAAGACTCAGCGCTTGTCACACGACCACCGAGTTACTCTATTGTGTTGCATGGATTTTGAGATTCATTTGTCAAACATGGAAAAAGGTGGACACCTGGTGTGAACGAGGCCTTTGAGCGCCTTCCCTCGGTGTCATAACAAAACCTCTGCTCAATGCGAGATGGTTTCCAACAAAGCAGCTCCTACTCTACGTCTAACCATTAGCTTGGTACGTCAGGGTTTGATAAATGGCCGTCACTAAGAGGTTACCCTGTGCACATAAGACCCAACGGAAAACACACCAAGCAAAACCATTAGCTCACGCTGGCAGTGATGTGACGTGCATTGTTCTGCAAATGACACCGACAGAGCTGGTGAAGACACGGACGCAGTCAGTAACTTCATGTATGTTTTCACGGAGGCCTCTTTAGACTTCAGTGACTTTCTTCGGGGAAGGAAAGGAAAATATGGAAGGGGCCTTTCTCCAAACGCTGCTCACGGCACTGTACCATTTTGTGTGTGGGCGGTCCCCTGTGTGTTCATAAATGGAGGGAGGGCCAATGGTTTAACAAGGTGGGATTCACAAGCATAACATGCACATGTACATGTGCTAGCATGCACGCGCTGCCGTCCCAGAGACCAAAACACAGAACAGAGAGGCTCAGATTTCAACACGCATGGAGAGGCCGTTACTCCCCCTTCACCTTTACACAGAACAAAGTGCTTGATAATATGAATGCAGCATGTGCATATTGATATGAGATTACATTGTACACACATCTCAGTCCTTTCCACCTAGAATATGGACTCAAACAAACTGAATAAGCCGATGTAGGTTTGTTTTTTTTGCTTCATCATGATGCACTGTGCTGTAGCACGTACGGCCAGGTTTTAGTTTTCTGTGCATGTCTTTCTACGGCCCTTTAGCTGAGGTGCCGGTCTGACTGAAATAAATGAAAAGGCTGCAGTTTGTGTTGCAGTGTCAGTCTGAATGTGGCTTTAACACATTTCCAAAGATGACTCTCAATCACTGCCGTATGCACACACCTCTGAAGACATCCAAGTTATCCTGGAAAGCCGGTTGAACTCTGAAAAATGACACACTGGCCTCATTTGTCTGAACTACAGTTTGTGTCTAAAGCCCCTAACAAGAGAGGCATCTTCTACCAGCCCATAGCGCAGTGTGACCTCCATTAGAGCAAACCAGGGAGACGGACCTCAAACCCCACAGATCATACATACAAGCTTCACAAATAAGCCTCAATGAAGAACGTGTACAGGTAAATCCTCTGTCTGAAGGCAATTACCCCCCCAAAACAGGTACAACATCAGAGTGCTGTTGAAACAGACAGTGGGATGAATCACAACCTCTTTATAGCCACCAGCCTGGCTGTAAAGACAGAAAAGAGCTGAGTGCTGAAAATGCATGCACTGGTCAAAGGGGTGCTTTAGATCCTTTGTGTTAAGTATACTGCCCCTCAGCATGCTGGGCGAAAAAAACAAAGTATGGCTGCACGTATTGGTGAGCAGGGTTGTGGGCCCAGACTGATGGACCTCCTCTCTTTGGTATTTAGGTATGCCCTTGCCTTTCATTCACATCCCACTCTCACAAGCGCGGAGGCCCATCTCCCCACAGTTTTCCCCTCCCCCCTTCCTGTTGTTGCATTTCAATGTAAATGGGTGGATGAATGGCTGCAGCTGGCCCATCAAAAGGCCAGCCCTGCTGAAGGGCCTTGGTGATTGAGATTCAGCCAGGCCACACCACCTCTACCCTCCCCCACCCAACACTTTGTCCTAACACCCTTACCCCCTGTCTCAGCTTATAGCTTATGTCCTACATGAGGAGGACGGCTGGGCATAAGAGGGCTTAAAGAAAACTGATATGGCTGTTTGCCTGTGAGCACAACAGTAGTCAGGCATCAAGTGGCAATAAATCCCACACATTTTATTCATCTCAGGGTGACAAAGGTTGGTTATGGACAAGGCACAAACTTCTGCTCCATCTCTACAGCGATGTCCGACGAACGTGAGACAAAAATGCGTTTATCACGTTCATCACATCTCCCAACAATCTGACATCATCCCTCTGCTATGATGTCACACGAGAAGAGGCTGCTGACACTGCACTGGTGAAAAGTCAAGTCATGGTGATCCGATCGCTCAGGGAAAGCTTACCATGGGCTGGATTAGGTATTTTTGTAATGAATGGACATTAAAAAGACATTTAGTGACAAAAAACACAAGTGACTTGTCTTTGGACATTTGGTTTTTACTTATCTGGCTCTTAATTCACACAGAGCCTTGGATTCAATGAGATAAGTGTCGTTCACATCTTTTCACAAACGGTTTCAAGTCATTGTGAAAAACCATTTATTTTCTATTCCCTTCAAATGCTTTCAAAACATACAACCACCCTCCCTCCCCCCCCAGAAAAACCCACGCAGCAACTAAGACCTCTGAAAACCTAGGGGAAATCCTGCTGTTCAACATTAACGCTATTGCGTAACGCTAGGACAAACAAGGCCTCCGATTTCCAGTATAATTGCTTCAGCTTTGGTGGTGTTGTATACCACAATCAGTATATTCCACTAGCTCTGCAGAAACTGGCTGCCCAGCCTCCAAGAAGTATCTGCAGCTCTTCGCCAAACCAGTTCACCGTGTAAAACTGATCTAACAACAATGGATTCAGAGCAGCGTCTGGCCTCAGTAACATTGACCTAACCTAATCTATGATTCTGCCAGGGAGAACTGAAATGCTAACTTCACAATAAAAGCTTTTTCCAATGCTATTCACTGGAGGCTTGAACTGCAAAACAGGTTCCATAAACAATGAGCTAGATCTTATTCCCTCACTTTCACTCTGGCACTTAAACCAATGCGATGTGTGTATTACTCTGTGTTTTATCACAGCTTGTTCAGAGGTTTAGAAAACAGATGTGGGCCACATTAGCTCTCTGCTTTTTTTTAGCCTTAAGATTCAAAACACCAACCAAGACAGCCTCGTCTTGTCTTCTTCCCTGTGTGTCAACCGTAGGCTGAATAGACCAAAACAGCAAAGCCTAGAGGGACGCATCACACAGAGCATCTCTGCCATCGGCTCCCAGACCCTGGCCGACTAACCCCAGAACATTTCCAATGCCACGTATGGATAATAAATCATCCCTTGCAACCTCCTGTACAGCGGCACATCCAATCAAAACAACAACTGTAGTCTCCGGATTTGCTCCACCCGTAATTCATGCCTGCCCAGACCGAGGGACCCAGCCATTTGTCTAATGGCGTTACGTACTCAGGTTCACAACGTGCAACTGCAAAGGGGCTTTTTATAGCCAAGACTTTTACCCATTATCTTCCTTCCTCATGACAGACTTTGGGTTACTTTCTAAAGTTATTCATACCATGACTTTCACAAAGCGGTTGATTAATAAAACTACTAAGATGTGTTGATGTCTGTGTGTGTGTGTGTGTGTGTGTGTGTGTGTGTGTGTGTGTGAGAGAGAGAGAGAGAGAGAGAGGGATACATAAAGCAAGAATTTGCAGTGTGAGAGCTCTGACTCTTCTGCTTTGCAGTGTTTGCTTCATGAACACACATTTATTTGCCTTTCGGACATTAATATTTATTATGTCATAAGACTTTAACTACTTTTAATTAATACAGCAAACTAACAACACTGCCGGCCAGCCCATGTCATCATGTATTTATGAAAGAACGGAAAGACCGATAAAAACCACCCAGGGGCCGACTCTGGTGTGATACAGGTTCAGAAATTTTCTGCATACCTGAAATTGTGATCAAGCATATCGGTAAGTTTCCTTTAAAAATAGGAGCAAAAAATATTCCTTCTTCAAGCTCCGATCAGAAAGATCAAAAGCCATGTCTGTAAAAAAAAAAAAAAAAAAAAAGCACATTTCTGGAGAAGCAGCAGCGTGTGCCAGAATGGAGAACCTCTCCCTTTGATGTACGAGAGACTCGGGGAAGAGAAAATATTATCCAGAGTGGTGCAGCGGAGGGCTAGCACAGAAGCACAACCTAACACAAGTTAAGGCTCCGTCAACCATCAGGACCTCCTAAACGCCAAATTGAGGCTCTACAGTCCCTGAGGGAAACAGCAGGATTGGGGCCCGCCATTTTGTTCCATTTCGCTCCGAGGATAGAGGAGGGGGCAAAGGACTAGACTGAATTTCAAAGGGCTTCAGATGCCATTTGAGTATCCGCTGAGATTGTGCTGGTAGAACAGCAGCTATAAAAGATTTACACAATTTGAACAGGGGAGGAAGAGAGGGGGAGTGAGGGAGAAGCAGAAACATAGAGGGACAGAAAAGGCAGAGACAGACAGACAGAGAGAGACAGAGAGAGAGAGAAGGGGGGGGGCAAGAAACAGGAGTAGCCATGCTTGTTTACCTAAAAGGACCACACTCTCAGCACAAGAGGGGGAGGGGAGAGCTTGCATAGACAGAGGACAGGCAGAGTGAGTGCCGGAGCTGCAGCTAAAGGCTTCATTTCCCTCTTACAACCGGCACAACGAGCTGTTACATTTTCCCTTTTGAACCTCAAGATAAAGACTTCTTGGCAATATTCGGGGAGAAACTGCACAATGAAGCGCGCAGCATGTCGGCCGCCTACGCATTTCATTATTATATAACACATCCTATAGGAGCAGGGAAAGTGCCCCCCCCCCCAAACAACTACTGTATGAACAAAATTGCTAGGTTTTGTGTCATGTCTTTGTCATTTCAGCAATATGCCTCTTTTATTTTATGCATTGGGATTGCCACATACAAACAAACAGAAGATACCAATCAGGACACTGGATGGAGGGTTACTGGAGACGGAGGAAGACATGGTGGTCTCTGCTGGAGCGGCCACTTATTTCTCTAGCACTGTCAAAATCAACATCCAGTTGTGTCTCAAAAACAAAACAGATCCGTTAGAATCACCTGAATATCAGTTTTCATACATCGTGTCCATGAGCAAAACAACGCAACAACAACACAAGGTGTTGCTAGTGCTGGAATGGTATGCTAAGCTAACTGTAGCGTACACAGCGTGCGAATAACAAGCAAAATCCTGAATATGGCTTTTCAGATGGCTCCGAGTGCAGCTCACTCCGCCCTCAGTCGAGATGGGTTGCGACCTCTTGGCCATCGTTACCACTCGCCCGCTGTTGAATTATTTGCTCGTTTCAGCTTGACCTACATTTCATTTTCGATCAATAAAAGTGACGTTGTGTGACTCCTGCCCGTCATACAGTGCATTCAGGACAGCAGCCGCAGGCCCACACCAGTTAGTTAGGACACACAGTTGCAGCAGTGATGCGTTTTATCGCCACAGATATTAAAATTCACAAATCAACATCTGATTTTTTCTTTTTAACATTTGTTATATAATATAACCACATTTATCATATTTGTTATCAGGTCAAACACAATCTCAGGCAAAGTTAACTGTATGATACGCTGATAAATGAATAAGGACGGGTGCAGAGCTGACAGGTATTTTCTTCATTAATCCACCTATCAATTGCGCTTTCATCAGACCAATTAGCCACTGAGATCATATACTGTTAGAGGTAATCATTAGTGACATATGCCTGCATCAGATCTCAATCTACCGTCTTAAAATTGGCCTATTTTGTTTGACTAATATCAAATAATTCATAAGATATTGTAGCAACACAAAAGTAATACCAATGTTTTCATATTTCAAGATCTGGGACCAAAGGTTTTGGCATTTTTACTTGAGAAATTACCAATATGGATGATCAACACTGTGACAAACAGATGAGACCCGTCTCCTCAAACCTCTCTTAACAGATATAAATATAAACCCTATAACATTTCAAATGTCAAAATTAAACACCTATTGACAATTTAACTGCTTACATCCATAAAACTCAAACACTGACATTTAAACTAATAAGCAGCACAAGTAAAAAAAAAAACAAAAACAAAAACAAAAACTTCCTCTTCAGAGCCATTTGACCTCTTCGTTGTCATCTTTTAAAATGATTTATTGAGACTCAGCTGCAGAGCAATGGATTCACACATGGGCATCTGCCACTAAAACAAAAAGGAAGCCGGTGGGAAAAAAAAATCCATATAAAAACATAAAAAAGAGGCCAATGCTAAACAACTGCCAGTCTGGCTACCAGCACGCAGCTTCTGGTTGCCATGGATGACATATTGGTTTCCATATTGCAGTCATGTCAAACTGGTTTATGATGTTTCTGCTGTGTAAATTATGAGCCAGTTTCCACTGATAAATGTGACGATGAGTGCATTGAGAGTTAGCGCGGTGCACATACAATGGATTTCAGGACATGTGGCCCGGGTTCATTCAAAGGGCCACAATAAAACTGGTAACTCCCAACAGGCAGAGAATAACATGCAAGCCACTCTGCAGATCATTGTGGTTATTTAACCAGAGAGCAACAGCAGAGCTGTGGTGAAGAAAAGTTGATATGCAAAGTGTTTTTTATTTCCTTTTAGTATTTTTCTTCTCTTCATCTGCTGCCGTCTTGTCATGTCTTGACGGCATTTCTTCTTTTGTTATACTTTTTCTCAAAATCAATACTTGTGGGGATAGCAGGCTGAGCAATGATGAACTGTGTCATCTGCATCATCCTATGCAACCGTGACTGTCGAGTCACCCAAACACAGCAATCAGATGCATCTCGTTCTCTCGCTATCACTGTTGTTGTGTTTGGCCATGAGTCTTTCACGCAGCATTTTAGTCAGGTGAAACAAAAGCACATGGGAGGCCATCTCGCCATCATCATATAAACAAGAACAACACAGACAGCGGAGGAGGAGAAACACAGAAATGCCGTCTGTCTTCCTATTTCACGAAACCCATAACCTCAAGCTACAATCACGTCTTGTGACCTTTCTGACCCCAGCTGAAATCCATTTCCTGTTGCACACAGATCTGGCCTTTACTAATGGAGACCAGGTGGAGCATATAGTTCAGGAGTGTCAAGTAACATGCCAACAGTTAACTACAAGCTTTATTTTGAGTCAATATAAAACTAACTAAAAAAAAGACAACAGTGCAACGTTTTCATTATTCCCCATTTTGACATCCTCGATACTGTCTGCAGGAGCTGGCTGCAAATATCGGATTCAACCCTTGTAAATACTTCCAAAAGCCAATAAGTACACAAGCACAACTTCACTGCAGACCTCTGGTAACTGTGTGTACAGATCATAGTAAAAAATATTCTACTACCACACTGACGTTCAGGCCAAGCAACACAATGACATCACTTCACATGTTCAAGAGAAACTGAAATGCAAATGAGACTTTCAATTAGTATGTGGGTTAACATACTTGCACTATGTAAACACACCAGTGATGTATGGCAATGTACAAGATATCAGATCTGCTCAAATTCTGCTAAATAAAATATTTTTGGTTGATATTCATATGCCACACAGTGTAATCTTCATTTAAAACAGAATAGGGGGTTTGATACCATCTGAATTGAGGGCTTTAACTAAAGCACTGAGAAATAGGACCTACGCAAGCTCAAGGGAGACAGAGATATGCATCACTGCCTCTGCAGTGTAGTCAACATGAACGCCCCAACAAACTAAAACACTCTCAGTATCTTGGTGGAAAACACCACCAGCGGCACTGCAGTGTTTTCCTCAGCATTGGTACTGCACCAAAGTGGAGAGGTTCTGTTCTTTCCTTCCACCACAGCTCATGACAGACTCGTTATGCCACTCCTTTGTATGTTATTTACCACAGAAAACACGGGCACTCCAACTGAACCAACTGGGTTAATTGTGATGCTTATCTATCCAAGCCCCACTGTTAGTCAGCTAAGTATTTACACGCACTTCCTGATAAATCAACTGAGCCTGTGGACATTTCAAAGACTTGCTCTTTAAATAGTATTACAAAGCACATATATTTTCTTCCAAGAGGTTTACTTTTAACAAACTAGATCATTGACTCTCTTGCAGACAGGATTTTAAGCACATCCATTTTGCTTTAGGGCTGGTATAGACTAGCAAATGGCCAAGACATAGTGCTTCATGACAGGAATTCATGACGATGTGCACACTAACTGAGACCAGCGTTATAGCACTTATTTAGTAAGGAATAGCATTTTGACAATCAAAAGCAGCTGACAGCAACATTTGGATGTTGTTAGTGTAATCTCCTGAGAAATTAAAAGATAATTGTTGCCTGGGATATTGCAAATGCCCCTTGGTGCTATTACTGAGAGTGTGCCAAAAAAAAAAAAAAGCCAAACGTTGCTTTTACAGTACGTGGACAGTGCAAGTGATTCATTTTTGCCTCCAATACAAACCTTAGATTACACATGCACAAGGCTGGTCTGTTATCTTGGAAGTACGTGTGCGTGCATGCATGGCACGGAGGGATGCAGCACACTGCTCACTGTAACATTTAACATTGGGTCTTAAAATATCAACACACTGTCCGGTCCAGTCACACATGGGCAATGATTCACCACAGCTATTTCACGTTTGCCGAAACTACTTCACATGGCTCACGTTACCAAATTGTGCAACACGCATCAAGACTTACATGTTTGATCAAAACTGTCACCATTAAAATAAAAACACAACCAAATAAAACAATCGATGCTAACATAAATTTACGGTGGGGAGAAAAAAAAAACCCTTGATGAATTTCCAGTGAAAACAGCACAAAACCATGCACATAGCACATGTTTGAATTTCACAAGTAAATGAAAACCCTGCACGTTGACCTTTGTCGCAACACACAACAGCCCGAGTTAACCACGGGGGTTAGCAATAGACAGTTTGTTGTTGTTAACGCATTAGCTATGCAGGAGTAGTAAAAATGGGACTCACCTCTGTTTGAATTTCCACAAAATCTAATGTATAAGTGAATCGTTAATGGTTAGTCTACGCCGCGATGTTTTCGGCCGATGCTAGATGGTCCCATTTGTTGCCGTCGGTTCAGTACAGACTGGCCCGGAGACATCCGCATAAACTCGCGACGACCATCGCAGCTCACAAGCAGCTCGGTGGAGTCGAGGCTAGCGCTAGCTTGTTAAAACCGTGGAGACCGACAAACAGACGTCCAAAGAAAAAAAGACTAAAATATCCACGAAAACGCGTTTACAGCATAGCTATTCATCTTCACTACACACTAAGAAGCTTTAACAGTCCATCTGCACAACGGTAGGCTTGCCTTGGTGGACGTATACCATCAAAATATCATATTTTGTTTCGGTTTAATCCTCTCCGCCAACCCCATTCGAGCGGTTTTCGAGCGGCCTTTGACTTCGGTTGTGTGGACGTATGGAACGGAAATACTTCGGGAATAAAACGAGCGTCCTGATTGGCTCTAGCGCTGTGGGCGGATACCGTTTCCGCGCATACTGAAACTGACGCCATTTTGGATCCACGTAGCATCCTGTTCCCCCGTTTAAAACAAAAACAAACTCGACTCCAATATGGCCGCCCACATTTCACAGTTTCAAACGCAAGGGACCACACTCCATTATATAGTTGGAGACCAAGAAAAGGAAATGGAGTACAAGCGGTAGGGTTCACTTGTTTTCTACATCCGTAGAAACCTCAAAGTTTGTTTGTTTGACATTTCGTTTACATATTCAAATTTTATGGGTAAATTAAAAGTGAATATTGATGTTTACTCCGAAATGACTTCTTTACATTTGTACGACTGTTGTAAGTCCACTAAAAAGAAACGATCTATAAACTCTCTTTGTGATGGCTGAACAATTTCTCAAATATGAAAAATCACAGATGTCAGTCTTCCTCAGATATTTAGTTGTATTATCCAGGTGTAAGTTTTATTCTCCATGGATTGGGTCAGACCTCTAATATAGTGTATAGGTCAAAGGACACCGTGTTAGGCAAAAACAACAACAACAACAAAAAAACCGGAGCGTGCTGGTGAACAGACTCTGCGCACCCTGTGGTCAGAATGAAACGCAAAAGGATGAAACAAAGGCTCTCATTGGTTCAAAGAAAAGTCCTGCGCTCTCATTGGCTGGCTTGAAATGTCACTCTAATTGACCTGTACACGTCGCTTTTTATGACGGAGACGAGGACCTGAGGACCAGATAGCTGCTGTGGTCTTCACGCCAGTTGCATTGGCACCACAGCATTTTTCTGTCTCGTTGAATTGCACTGCTTCAAATTATGACTTAATGCTAAAGTGGCGATACGCAAGAAAAACCTGCAGACTGTGTGTGTGACGCCCCCACGCCTCGATTAAATGTGCTCATGTCTAGTATTTAAGCTGCTAAACCCACTTCACAGAGGTCTGAAGCCAGAGCTCCTCTCACTCATCCTGGCTAATAGCGCACTCTGCTGGTCTGCAGCTGCTGTTCACACCATTAGTGAAATAACGTGCACATGCATTTTTTTTTTTAAATGTATTTTGTTGCATTGTTGTTGTTTCAATATCATATATTATGATAATAGAGTTTATTTTATTTTTCCTGTTATACAGAAAGTAGACAAAATAAACAGACATGAGGACACTCTGGAGGATTGTGAACAGATATCACAGGGCATAAATTAAAGAACAGCAACAAATGGAGCTTAAATTATTCCATGTAAAT
Source organism: Caranx ignobilis (assembly GCA_021432705.1). NCBI lineage: Eukaryota > Metazoa > Chordata > Actinopteri > Carangiformes > Carangidae > Caranx > Caranx ignobilis. The sequence goes on from MU270012.1 coordinate 49,632,359, forward strand.
ATGTGGTGTGGATATTGAGTCTACATCCCAGAGTGCAGCAGATATGCTGCATTGTGCACTTTCAACTTTGAGATAACAAAAAAGCGGCCAGAATATAGCAGCAATAAGAAAAGATACCAAATGTAAACAGCAGTGCAACACATAATGATAAGCATAACCCTTTTTGTGCAGAGAGCATTTCTCAAGCAAAGCACAAAGGCTTTACACAACACAAAACATACAGAAAAGATGCACACACATACAACAAATGCACGTACACAAACACACATGCATATAACTCAAACAAAACAAAGCAGCAGAAGCAGAGTCAGTTGTTGAAAAGTAAGTAATAAATAAAAACAGAGGATGATAACAGACAGAAATCCCAGGCCAGACTGGACGTTGCAGCGGTGCAGCGGTGCAGTAGTTGCGTAACCGCTGCGCAAACATGTGCGCAGCCGGTAGCTTCTTGAAGCTCATCGAGAAAGGTTGAAGTTCAAAGTTCGACGCAAAGATGTTTTCAGAGGCGATGAGATGTGTAAAGCTGCACCGCGCGATATTCAGCACCGATTAAACACAGGTTTCTGCAGAAATTATAATCATACGATAGCGATAAAATCAAGTTTTTAGTAAGATCGCGTTGTTCTTGCGTCCAGTCGCGTTGCGCAGGAAGTCTGGGAGAAGATAGCAGCAGAGCAGATCTGTAGCTGACATCTTTGCTGGACTGTACGGTTGGATAACAGATCGAGCTCAGTGTGAACGGAGGCTCAGGTAAACAAATGTGTTAAAGCGCAGTTTCAGCCTGTTAGAAAACAGATAGCTATGACACAACAACTGCACAGTTAACGAGGTGCGATCAGTGTTACAGGCACCATGTCAGCTCTGTTGTTGCAGCATCGTGTCGGCCTCTGCAGAAAATTCAGTGCCCGCTTACTGTGGACACTGTCAAGGCGGAACTGTCGCGTATTAACAAACAAGCCAGTATCAAGTGATAGTGTTAGAAATGTTTCGTCCCGGTGCACCGGGGTCAGAAAGGGGCTCCTCTCCCAGGCGGAGCGCACGGTTACAGGTGAACCACAGAAAATCATCCAGGTAAGAAGAAACACACCAAACACGACAGCGAGACCATAACCTTGAATATTTATAAACCTGTTTATAGGTAAACTCTAAATAAAAGGTCAGAGGTGACGCCACAGAAACACGTGACCATCAGATGTTGAGGTCTGTTTACATGCAGCTTATAACAATATAACAAACACATTACATTTGATTCAGAGATGTCAGTGATCTTCATCAGCAGTATGTGTCACACAGACTCTGTAATTGGAAATATGTTGCATTGTCAGTTTCTGTTTCTCTGTCATGTTTTACTGATTCTCTGTTTTTCTGTCACTGTGTCCTCCAGAGTCTTCTCCACAGACCACTGAGCCCGGGTCTGGTGGGAATTAGCAAAGATATGATCAGGACTAACCTGCTGAGGAACCCTGTTGGTTTGATTAATCTGTTAGGTAAACAGTCAGCTTCATTACCATTGCTATGATTATACACTTACACACTTATGATGTGGTTATGTTTTACTCACTCATGATGAAAATCACTTAAATTTCAGGCTCAACAAACTTCTTCAGTACGTCTCAGTCTAAACAAGAGAAAAACAAAAGTAATGGACCAAAGGGAAAAACTCCAGAGGAAGATGAAGGTCTGTGATTTAGCAAGTGACTGTTCAGCTACTGTACAATATATGGCTTTTTCAGTGTGTTTTTATTATTCTTTGCCTTAATCTGCTTCACCTTTCAGAGGAGAAGAAACGGCGGGAACAAGAGGACCAGATGTACCGGGAGCGCCTGCGAACCCTCTTCATCATTGCTCTCATCATGAGCCTGCTGAACTCCATCAACAGCAGCGGTGGAAACATCTCTTGGAACGACTTCGTCAACGAGATGTTGGCCAAGGGGGAGGTGTCGCGTGTGCAGGTCGTTCCTGAGAGTGACATCGTAGAAATCTACCTTCATCCTGGAGCAGTTATCTTCGGCAGGCCTGTATGTGGAGCAGCATGTCACACACGCTTTCCCAGCAGATCTGCAGCGCTAACCTCTCACTTCCTGCTGTGTTTCCTGCATTGGTTTTTGTTTTTGTTTTGTTTTTTTGCAGAGGCTGGCGCTCATGTACAGAATGCAGGTGGCCAACATTGACAAATTTGAGGAGAAGCTCAGAGCTGCTGAAGAAGAACTGAACATCGATACCAAGGACAGGATACCGGTGTCATACAAACGCACTGGATTCTTTGGAAAGTAAGTAAGGTCCCATCATTATTTATTGTGAAAATACGGCACTGACACGGGTAAGAAATGTATTTTTAAAGCCATGATTTTTTCTCTAACATCGACCTGAAACACCGATGATTCAATATGTCTTTGTCTGTTTGATTTGCAGTGCAGTCTATGCTCTGGGGATGGCTGCCATCGGCGTGGCTATCCTCTGGTATATCTTCAGATTGGCAGGAATGGGAGGCAGAGAAGGCGGCTTCAGTGCTTTTGTGAGTGTCTCCGGATTAGGAAATTGGCGTGTGAATATTCAGGCAAGTTATTGTGTATTAATCGTGTATTAAAATATCCAGAATCAGCTGAAGATGGCCAAGTTCACCATCGTGGACGGCAAGTCGGGCAAAGGTGTGAGTTTCAAGGATGTAGCAGGAATGCACGAGGCCAAGATGGAAGTGAAGGAGTTTGTCGACTACCTCAAGGTAAGAAACAAAACCCACAGTCATATATGTCAGTCATGTAAAGTACATATGTTTTTCTTGTAATGTAAAGGACTCACTGAATATTCAATCCCGTATCTAACATTTAATCTCATGAATAAAATTGTCATTTTTTGCAGTTAATGTCTCGTCACACTGGTGTTTTTTGTTGTCAGAGTCCAGAACGATACCTCGGGCTGGGAGCCAAGGTTCCTAAGGGAGCATTGCTGCTTGGACCTCCAGGCTGTGGGAAGACGTTGTTGGCTAAGGCCGTAGCCACTGAGGCCCAGGTGCCCTTCCTGGCTATGGCTGGCTCTGAGTTTGTGGAGGTCATTGGAGGTATGTTAACATACTACCACCAATTAATGTGGTATGAAGTCAGTCAACATATAATAAGGCAGATCTTCCATATAAGAGTATATACATGTAAAAACATGTATGTGTGCTTGGACAACATTTCTCAGCTTCTTGGTGGTAGCCTTATAAGACGTAAGATATTGAATGTTACAGTTTGATCTGACTTAAATGGCATCTGTGTGGAGGTTTGGGAGCTGCTAGAGTCCGGAGTCTGTTCAAGGAGGCTCGTGCTCGAGCACCTTGCATTGTCTACATCGATGAGATTGATGCTGTGGGAAAGAAGCGTTCCACAAACATGTCCGGTTTCTCCAACACTGAGGAGGAGCAGACCCTCAACCAGCTGCTGGTGGAGATGGATGGTGAGTAGAAAAGCAGTTTGTCTTCAGAGGCAGGGTTTTCAGACAGAATATTGAAACTCTAAGATCTTTGTATTTTGCAGGAATGGGAACAACAGACCACGTCATCGTCCTTGCTTCTACCAACAGAGCAGATATCTTGGACAATGCTCTCATGAGACCGGGCAGATTGGACAGACACATCTTTATAGACCTGCCCACACTGCAGGTGGTTTTGAGCACTCAGAGTCACCACTGGCCTGATTAAGAAGTGATATAGTCACTGTACTATACTCAAGTTGCATTTCATACATTTGTCATGTTGTAAAGCAAAATCTTGTTGTGTATTTATTTGCCACTTTAACTGAGGCAGGAAACTCCAGTCCATATCACAGTCTTTCATGTTCAACCTTTAGTATAGTCACTCCTCTCAAGATCACCATGTTTCTTACCAAAGGAAACTTGCTGTTTTAAAATATATTCAGTGATGTCATGATGACCATATCTCATTTCATTTCACTCTTGTCTCTCAGGAGAGGAAGGAGATCTTCGAGCAGCATCTGAAGATCCTGAAGTTGACCCAGCCTGCGAATTTCTACTCCCTGCGTCTGGCTGAGCTCACCCCAGGCTTCAGTGGTACATAGACACTTACTGTTTTGTCCTTATGTAAATCTATGAACGTCTGTGGTCATCACAAAAAAAAGAACGTGTGCCCATGAATAAACATAAACTTTTGCTGGACAAATAGGAAACATCTTTGCATGTCACAGCACAACGCTGTTGATGTGTACTGAAATGTCAGTCCCATATGGTGATCATGAAATCTCTGCTGCTACCTCACTTTGTCTCTGCAGGTGCGGACATCGCTAACATTTGTAACGAAGCTGCTCTGCATGCGGCCAGAGAGGGACACAAGTCCATCGATACCTTTAACTTTGAATATGCAGTGGAGAGAGTTATAGCAGGTAAAGTGATGCATTCAATGTACAAGGGGAAGACAATACATTTGATATTGTCTCACGCAAAATTGGACGATTGTGTGTTTGTGTCCTCAGGAAGTGTAAAGAAGAGCAAGATCCTGTGTAAAGAGGAGCAGAGGGTCGTTGCTTTCCATGAGTCGGGACACGCTCTCGTGGGTTGGTTACTGGAACATACAGAGGCTGTGATGAAGGTAACACAATTCAAGACACACTTTTTTTTTTGTTTTGCTTTATTGACAACATCATAGGAGTACACACACACATGGATACAAACAAGCAAATGTGTATACAACATTAATACACAAACATATATGAGGAAGTGTGTATTATGTGAAAGCTGGGTCTCTGTTCTCTCTGTTGTTCTGCCTGTTTGCTCCTTTGGGCCTTTCTCACATTTATGAGTCAAAGCCAGATGGACCAAACATTAATAAACTCAGTGTTAACACTCAATTAATATGTAGATTTATGTTGGTTTCCAGATGGGCTACCAATAAATGCAGCCTGATGATTTTAATTACTAAACAAGAATTATGAATGAATAAGTCTTAGTGAAATTTTAAACTTAAAAAGTATTTAATAAAAGACTTTGGGGTTAACCCTCTGCTCTGCTCATGTTGTGTGGGATATGTTTTCTTTCAGGTGTCCATTGCACCACGCACAAATGCAGCCCTGGGATTTGCCCAGATCTTACCTCGTGACCAGTACCTGTTCACCAAGGAGCAGCTGTTTGAGCGGATGTGTATGGCTCTGGGAGGAAGAGCAGCCGAGGCTATCACCTTTAACAAAGTTACAACAGGTAGACTCCCTCTACTGGACAACCACTGGAATCACAACCTTGTTTCGAGAATTGAAGTAATAAAAACTGCTGAATATCCTGTTATACACACTGAAGTGTCCTCTCTCTGCCTCCAGGAGCTCAGGACGACTTGCGTAAGGTGACACGTGTGGCCTACTCCATGGTGAAGCAGTACGGCATGTGTGACACAGTTGGACAGGTCTCATTCCCAGAGACGGAGGAGCAAGGTGCCATTGGACGTCGTCCTTTCAGCCAGGGCCTGCAGCAGCAGATGGACCACGTGGGTTCTAAAATTGGAATAAGTTCCCTCTTCTCAAATTAGCGCTCTGTGAATGTTGACATGAGGCGTTTTGGTCATTACCTTTAAATGCACAGCTTTGACAGCAGTTGTCGATCTTTCAGGAGGCAAAGATGCTGATAGCCCGAGCGTACAGACACACAGAGAAGCTGCTTCTGGACAACAAAGACAAGCTGACACTGGTCAGTCCTTCCTTCTTTGATCATACATTTTGTGCATAGTAATGCTTTTCTGTTGTCTTTGGTTTAATGTGAAGTTCCAATAAGTCACACTTCTTTGATGGGGTCTGTCTTTCCAGTTGGCGAATGCACTGTTAGAGCGCGAGGTGGTGAACTACGACGACATTGAAGCCCTGCTGGGTCCACCGCCCATGGACCCAAGAAGATGATTGTCCCACAAAGCTGGGTGGAGGCTGAGAAGGACAAGCAAGACACAGGAGAGGACGAACCTCAACCACCTCAACGCAAACACAGAGAAGAAGACATGAATCCACAGCTGGTCTGATCTTTGACCTGGTCGCCTCAGAACTCATCTCGAACTGCTGCATCTTGTGTGGGGTCATCACGGGGGCTGTGTGAGTTTCACAAAGCCTGGCGCTGATTCCTTAATTTGAAGCTTTATAGTGTTGGATGAGAAATCAGCAAAGTTTTTCTGCAGACTTATGTGTAAATGAACAGTTGCACTAATTAGTTGGCCGGTTTTAGATGATCAGAAACAAGTTAGTGCGTCACTCAGGAGGATTATTTTCGGTGGATTTCCATCATTTCTCTTACGTGTTTGCTGCACAGCCATGTCAGTACAGCCTGGACACAATAAAAACAGTGTGTCTCTAACTAGCATTAAGTGTAACCAGCAATTAAATGCCCTCTCTTTGAATGTACTAACACCTGAGGCTGGTCTGGGATCATTTTATGCAGACAGTGTAGGTTTGTGTTCATGGATTACTCTCGTTAGAGATGCCCAATACACACGACTCATATCTACACAAATACATCTCTGTATTATTGAGTTTGCTTTTCTAATGAGCTGCAAGAAAGAGTAATAACATACTGTAGTAAACTGCTGTGGACATTTATGCATAATAGTGTGTGCATTTTTCGGTGAGGCCTGAAACAGAGGTGATGAGTAAAAAACGAAGCAGCTCTCCATCGACGATGACGATGAGCTCTCCATCGACATTTCACCTTTTGAAATGTCCCTTTAAGGTGGAAATCTCAAATGCCCCGTCGTATTGATTATGCAGCAGATATTAGTTGATAGACCTCAGTGCTCCTCTCACCAAGCGACATATTAATTGGGTGAATAGGCTGAGGTTGTATCTTTATTGGTTTGATTACAACGGGTGAATATAATGTCCCAAAGGATGATGTCGCTAAATATTTAATAAAGGTTGAAGTTTTATTCAAATATTGTGTTTTGCGTTATACGTAGCATTTCCTGTCCAGTGGTACCAGATATATCTGTGCATGAATGAATGAAGACTAAACCTAGTGCAGCCTGTTTCATAATGAGCAGCACAGACACGAAATAAAAGATTTACATTTATTCCGTAGACACCAGTAAAATCTAAATTCAATAAATGTATTTTAAAAAAAAACACATAATTCAAAGTTTTCACCTCCAAATAATTTGCAGACTATTGTGTGGTACAGTGTGTTGAGTTGAGTAATAACTTGAGCTGCGACAGCTTGAAAAAGTTAAACAGATGCTGGAATGGAGGATTTATGATCAAAACAGAAGAACAAACAAAATCAATATCAAAGCAAATTCATCTTATAAAATAATCATGTATATAAAAAAGAAAAACATTGAAAAGACTTTTTATAGACCTCAGGCTTGTTGTATGCGTCATTACTGAGACGTCCAAGTCTGAGGATAAACAAAACCAGACATGGACGCACGTTTCAACACACTTTCTGTTTTTGCCTTGTAGCATGCACAGGTCCTTTCCTCGTGGCTCATCGTGTCAACAAACCATTATACTGCCTCATTTGCTTTTCCTGAGCAACTCACAAAACTCTGCAGTGAGCCCAATTTGTCTGCTGCGTCCAAATGATCCTCAAAAAAACCTAAAGCTCATTAGATTAACATCCTGTGGTTTTGCATAGCATTTATTTTTCCTCTGCACACGTCAAATTTCAGACTAAAATCTCTTCATTTGTGTCCAGAAAATCACCCGAGGCTTCATCTGATCTGTGGCTCTAACCGGTGGTGCCTCTTTCTTGTTTTCTCTGTGGTGTGTGTTGCCCACCTTAACGTGGGTCATACATGTTGGCCAGTTTCTTAAAGCGTGGTCCCCAGTCGTTGAGGTAGTCGTAGTCCTGGTCTCCATCGGAGCTACCTGAAGCAATGGAGCTGAGGCTGCCTGCCAGTGAGCCCTCTCCCTCATAGTCATAGATCAGAGCTGTGTCATATGGAGGAACGTTGGGATCGTTGTCTGCAGCCTCAAGGCCCTGAAGGAAGAAGAATTACAAGTTGTTTTTTTTATTATACTGATAATATAAGCATGCTTTACAGCATCCTCATACTGTCCAGCTGCTAAAATCCAACTGTGGAGCAAGACAGAGATCACAGAAAACATGAAACCTAGAATGAGCTCCTGTCTCCTCTTGCCTCCAGCTCCTGTCCTGTTTACTTATAAATCTGGGCTTTAAAAACAAGTTTTTTCATGACTTTTATGGCAGAAGCACATCTCACATCATTGATGTAGTCCTCAATGTCAGTGGGATCTGCAGGAGGTCTCCGTGGGTAGGTGGGGGAGGGCAGGTTCTGTGGGGCGTCCTTCCTGAGGGGCTGCTTTCCCCGTGGAACACCTGGGTAGTAGGACCCTGGGGTTGAAGGTGCATCATGGGGATTCCACAGCATGTCGATGTTAAAGGCATTCTGCAGAGAGAGGAAGTCGTGAGAGCTGGACATTTCATCAACAACCACAAAAGTGGTTATATAAGTACCCCAGAGCTACACACTCTCCACCCAGCATCCATGTTAGCTGTGTAACCTTACCTCATCCTCCTCACCACCTCCCTGCTCATCATAGTTTAGGACATTATCCCGAATATCGTCCTCTGATTCTCCAACGAGCAGACCTGTTCCCTTCTTGATGTGGTGGCGTCTCCCACAGGTGGTGATAGCCACGGCCAGGAGGAGCAGCACTGCAATCAAATCACCAAACTGATTAGTGGTTTCCAGTTTTAGGGCTACAGCTAAACATGTCATTAATCATCAGTGTATCTGAAAACCATTCTCTTGATGAGTTGATTAACACATCTTGACGCAGGTGAACATCTAAAATCAGATAATTCAAGTATAAAGAATACTTTTAACTTACACAGTAGGAGTGCAATACTGGCCATGATGATGATGAGCGCGATGAAGTTGATTCCCACGCTGGAGCCTAATATCGCCCCCAGCTCAGATTTACAGTCACCGAAGGAGTCGCAGCGACATACGGTGACATTGACCTGAGCGTAGGCACTCAGAGTTGGGCTGCCAGAGTCCGACACCATCAGAGTGACAACGTACTCTCCTGTCTCTAACTCCACGAGGGGCTGAAGCACTGCATGAGTATCTGCAGCAGGAAGGAAAGTAGAAAAAGCAAGAAAATGAGAAAGGCGTGATATCAGAAGAGCTGCAGCGACATCTTTTAATCCCACTCCATTGATGCTATTTTCTTACCGTTGACTTGAATAACAGTCCAGTTGGTTGGCAGATGATCCGCCATTTCAAAGATGAAGGGTGCAGCGTGCGGGGGAAAGTCTTCATCCACTGCAGTCACAACCAGACCAGAGCTGGACCGGCCCGAATCCCTGCACACAGAGCCGCTCAGAGGGAAGAGCTGAGGGGGGAAGTCGTTGGTCTCCTTCAGTGTGATGGCAACTGTGGCTGTGGTTGACACGCCGTCAGCATCTACAGGAGGGAACACAATAATGCTTAATCATCATTATTGTCTAGAAAATATACCACAACAACCCCTTTATGTCTGTTAATCAAGTTGCAAAAAGTAATTACCCTTTGTTATAGTATGTTTTTTTTTTTTAACACAGGTGGGATGAGTTAATTTCACAAACACAACTCAACTTGCAGGACATGTGAAGCAGAGATATTGATGTATGCAGTCTGACCTGTTTCACAGCTGTAACTTGAATGCATGAAATACAAACAGTGTCCGTCTGAGTTACATTTTCCTCTTTGCAAAATGGACATGTGTAAAAAAAAACAAAAGGGCAAAATTCTTGCAGCATTACATTTTCTGTGAATAAATACTGGCAGCACGAGACATTTTTGTGCTCAGAATACAAATAGGTGGATGAACTGACCTGTAACCTTCACAACAGCATTGTAGATGTGGTTTTTAACATGTGGCGATCGCATGTTAAACGTCCTCCTGGCTCGAATGTCTCCAGTATCTCTGTCGATCTCCAGCCATCTCTCAGGATCTCTGCTAATCTCATATCTGTCACACACAGAGCGCAGTATTATGTTTTATTGGCCGACATTTTTAGAAACAGCAAATACTCTTAACTGTTTGTTTGCTGCTGCTGTATCTCACCTCAGGACAGAATTATCAGGGTCAAAGGCAATATTGACTTTCAGTAAAGTCCCAGGGACCACTGACTCAGGGACCACGATCTGTATAGGGTCCTCTCTGAAACGTGGAGCTTCGTTCTCATTCACGACCGTGACCAGCACTTCAGCTGTGCTCACTGGGAGGTTGGGAGCCTTGGTGCTCAGAGCATTGAGGTTCTCCACAGTCAGAATCAGTGTGTGTGTGCTTTGTGCTTCATAATCCAGGGGCTGCAACACAAGACAGAACAACATCACTCCACAACATCACACATTTTTAAAACCCACACTTTTCAGACAGAACAGATCATAAAATAATAATTTGTTTAATTCAAATTTGTCCTTCTCTGTAGATAGATGACACGAGTCCAGATGTTTGATCAAGCACTGATTATGTGATGGATACCCAACAACTGTACCTTCACCACAGTGAGAACACCCTGGTTGGTGGCAGGATCTGTCGTGACGGAAAAGAGGCCACTGGGATCGTTGGTAATGACGTACTTTGCCTCCCAGTTTCCTGTTCCACGATCGTCTCTGTCTGTCACATTCACTCGGCCCATCTCAAAGTCCTGCCTGTTCTCCACGACCATCATACTGTACTATATGCACAGATAGAAAACACAGATCAAAGGATTGATGAATGGTTTTAATAACTACTGAAAATATCCTGTTTGTCACTTTGTTGTCTGAGACTCACCGAGGTGGGGCTGAAATGTGGGGCGTGGTTGTTGATATCAGACACATGTATGATTGCTTCTCCTTCATTTGTCAGTCCCATCCCACCCATATCTGCAACCTGGAGTTTTAACCGGAAACCTTTCACCACCTAAAACAGAACACAGAATGACATGACATGAAAAAAAACATATACAATGTTCTGCAAAAGTCTGTCTCTTTACTTGAATCTTCTTCTTACCTCTCTGTCCAGACCTACGTCCCTTGTGTAGATGGCTCCTGTCTCGTTGTTAATACCAAACATGGTCTTGGTAACAGCGTTGGCAGGAATGCTCTCCTGCCCAATGATGGAGTAGCTCAGATATGCGTTGTCTGTTGTCGGGTCATCGGCATCAGTGGCTGAAACTGACATCACTGACGTGCCTATTGAAAATAAACCAGACAGTAGAACATGGTAAATGGTAAACTATTATGAGGTTATGCTATGCTATGCTATGCTATGCTATGCTATGCTATGCTATGCTATGCTATGCTATGCTGTGTTGTCTCATATCGTATTATAGTAGCTATACAGTAATAACAACTACATACTGTCATTTCAGTGACACAAAAAGTTATCACAGGTTGAACAGTGTCGTACTCCATTCAGATCTACTTTATAAATTATAAACTGACGCTACTTTAGAGAGGAAATGCAACATGAATATTGTGTGGAAGATAAGAAATCTAAGAGTTAGATGTTTGTTGTTCAGTGTGTGATTCATGGATGTACCTGGGACTGAGAACTCAGAGACCATGCCCATAAATTGGCTCTTGGTGAAGGCGGGTCTGTTGTCGTTCTGATCCAGCACCACGATCTCTATGGTGGTGGGATTCTCCAGTCTCTCTCCGCTGGGGGACAGTGCAAAAGCTTTAAGCTGCACACACATAGAGAAAACAGACAATGCTGTTAATAAAACCAACATTCATAACTTTTCTTACTTTAATTACCACTAATTTGATGCATTTCATGAAGGAAACATACAAGAGGCCAGTCAGGTATGTGGGTAAGTGCACTTAACACGACATATTGGTGGAAATGGCAGAAAGACATGTGCAGGATGTATGGTTCAACATCATGGGTTACATCACAAGTCATCTGGTGTGAAACATTCAAGTCTCTCCCTTGATGCCCATAAAGGCCCTTTGGAAACTGACCTCTGGCTGTTTGTGCTGGTGTCTGAGACACTGATATATGCTTTAAGACAAAAACATGGACCCACACTCTGAAACACGTGGGTGAGGTCCTTTTGAGTGCTTTGTGTAAAGAACCTTCATTTGATTGGGCTATAAAACCCATTTCAAGTGTCTGAGTGATTTAAAATGCTACACCAATAAATGCTCTCTTACTGTGAAGCTGTTGTATTTCTCTCTGTCCAGCGGCCTCTTGCTCCGTATCACTCCTGTTTTATCGTCTATCTCAAACAGATTCTTGGGCTCCTGGTCCACGCCCGGTCCTTCCAACTTGTAGATCACCTCACCTGTGAAGATCTTGTCCGATTTGATCTAGAAAGAGACAGAAGATAACGTTGATGATTGTTGTGTTAAAAAAAAAAAAAAAACCTCATGGGAAGACGGGGGGTGGGGTTGAAAACCAGATGTCGCAACACCAGATGTGAGTATGTTGACAGTCAGGGACCTTGAGTGCTCAAACTGAGCCAAGCCTTTGACATATGGCAGGAAATAATACTCTGAACTAATACTTTATGCATGTTGCGTTCACTATATTTGACATGTTTCCTCTGCAGCACGTTCATCACTTCATAAAGGTGCTTGGATATTTCTCCTGGTACAGTGTATATACTCTCAGCCCTTAACACAACATTTACATTTTGTCTTTTAAACACTGGTCTACACTGTCTGTGATGAAGAATTACAGTCAACGCTGCATGGCTGTGTATAGCGTTGTGCTTATCTGGATTCAATATTTAGCTCTTTACAGAATGAGCGTCAGCCATCAGCTCATTAAAACATGTGAATAAGAAGAAAGAAAGAAAAACACTAGACGCTTTGTCGCAGTGTATTTTTCATCAGGATTATCAAGTATTATTCTGACTCATGATTATATTTAATTATGAGGCAAAGAGCGAGCAACTGCTGTGGTTAGTGGAGCCCCTCTTTTTCTTCTCTTCACCATTAGCTACACCATATGATATGAATGTGATTGTGTCTGATTTATATCTTTTATATGACTGACTAGCTCTACATTGTACTACAAGAAAACAATGCATTACACAAGTCAACAGCTATTTCTGGCTCTTTGTCTTGGCCAAGTAGCTTTAGCCTCAGTCTTTTGGCATGACACTCATCAGGCACGTATTTTGGAGACCTTCAAGATTTCTTATTTTACAATTTGATAGCTGGAAAGTTGTAGACAATCTTATAATAATAATAATGAAAAAAACCCGTGCACATAACTTTAGGTAAATTTGTTTGCCAATGAAATTGATAGCCATTGTCTAGAGATGATGAGGCTGATTTTGTCTGTCTGTCTCTCCGTCTCCAACTGTTGGAGAGATTTTCAAAATAAATTGACTTTTATAGGATCTGATTGAACTGGCACTTATTATTGGCTAGAGAGAGTTTCCCTGATGGGCGGCATGAAGGAATATTACCAAGAAGAGTGAATTTCAATTGTAAACTGTAACTGATACGTCAGACTGAAACCTCAAATGAGCTTCAGATCAACTTTTTGAGACATTCCTTGCACTGATGGAGGACTATGTGGATTTAATCCCCCCACCTACTAACATTTAAGAATGAAACTGGAAACAATCTTTATGAGCAGAGGGAACAATTACAGCAAACAAAACCAGCTTCAATGTATTCTACATATGGGCGCCTGAGTATTGTCTTTAAACAGGAGTGAAATATTGTGAACCTTTCCTTTATACGTGAAGTAATCCACTGAAAAAACATGTGTACCTGGACAAGGGCTTCAGGAACCTGCTTGCTGTTCTCCAGCACTCTGATTGGAGGGATGATCCAGTCCCTCTTCACCCTGACCACTCCCTTGCCGTGGTTCCTCCAGGGGTAAAGAGCCTGAGGATGCAGCTCTTCCTCACTGTGATGAGCTTCTGTGGAGCTCCACACCTGCAGGAAACAACCAGATGAGCATGAGAATCACAAAAGAAAAGACACAGGAATGTGCATTTGATAAAATATTACTCATCATGTGTGTATAAATCAGGCAACGAGCTATAATGTAAATATAATGTCAGTAAGTCGGATCACATTAACTGTACCCCAGACATTCTCCATCATGGAAAACTCAAATCATGTCATTATAGATATTTGCAGCTGCTTAAAAGACGTTCAAGTGTATACCAGAGTGTATAACACTCCCAGTGGCCTGATGGGATGGCTGCGGACCAGCATGTACGGCTGTAATGTGAAATCCATGGGATTGTTCAGAGGCAGAGGGGATGAAGTGATGCAGCCTCAGGTTTCGCTCACTTGTACGCGTCTTTGTCAGCGTCCTTTGATCCGGGTGCAAATTCAACTCAGGACAAAGAAACACAAACACTCGTGCTCATTTGACGAAACCCTCCTTCACCACGTTGCTGCTCAGCACGCTCAGACAAATACACCCACACACACCCACCCACCCACACACACACATTTGTGGGTTTCTCACACTCACACAACAGCTGTCGACTATGGATTTAGACCCTGTGCTTTCCCACCCGCATTCCCACTCACACTCACAAATTCCCCTTTATGCTTAGCTCTGCACCTGACTGGGAGTTCGGGGTCACCTTACGGATCTGCTCGGCTCTAGGAATTCCACAGACACACTCATATCCAGACTTTCTCACACACTCACACACAGATACGCATACATGTCATCAACAAAACACCAACCCACGCACAACCATATATATATACACATTTCCGTAAGCTGCTTCCTGCTCTGTGGGAATCTACATCCCATATGTTAAACAGCTCACAGACATAATCCTCAAACCCAGAGGTAAGCGTCAGATATACTCAATATTGATGAATAATCTCTTTTCAGTGAGCTGAGACCAGATAAACTAAATAACAAATCACTGGATATGAATATTTTGTGAATGGCCTGTGGTTCCTTCGCTGTCTCTGGGGTGGGTGATCTGATATTCTGATCCTCTGGCACGCTGGTGGACAGAACAGGGAGGAATGGGAACCATGGTGGGCATCTGCAGGCCGAGTCAGAGGGCAGGCTAATCTTAGCCTGTTCTATATTCTTGACCCCTACCTATTTAGCTTTTTGTGGCCGCCGTCATCCACACATTCACAGAGTTGTTTATACTCACATTCCAACAGGCCATGTCTGCACACAAACTCATCCTGATAGCTATCTACTTCCACTACAACCAGATTCAAGACTTATTCATGTATGAGCTCTCCAAACCTTCCTCCGGCATAGCGTGCATTCTGCATTGTTACCTAACCTCAATGTCGGTAACAGCTGCATCACAGCTGTATTTCCAAATATAGCACTTTCTAAGTTTGACTGATTTGTGGACACGTGGGACACACGAACACCTTTTTTTTTTTTTTTTTTTGCGCACACAGTTCAGTGCAGTGCAAACTAAAAAACACACTGCACAACTTAGCAAAAGTAGCAAAATTTAGTTAAAAGCTCAAACTCAAGCTACGTAAACATGAAGAAATGAACGGAACATTAGTATATGGTCCAAAGTTGAGGATGATGATGATGATGGATGGATGTTGTCATTGTTTTTGCAGGTATTCCAACCTAAACACAAGAATATGCTGCAGGAGGAAGTCAGAAGATCACCAGTGGTGTTTGGACATATCATGAGACCATATGTTGATGTTTCTCCAGGGCCAGTGAAAAACTGACCTTCAGTTCAACAACAGTTGGAGTTGGCCATAGTCATCATGGGACACACACAGATATCTGTTACTGATTTCATGGTTCTCCATCTAATGGATGTTGAGATACAGAAACCAGAGAAACTAACCTGCTCGTGTCACTACAGTTAACCAGGTGACTATTAAACCTCAGTAAGATTAATGATCAGTGGATTATGAATGAAGTCAGTCAGTAAAGTAGATGGTTCTTGACCTTAGTGGTGAAGTGACTGACTGACTGACTGACCAACATGGCTAAACATGTAGATTCAACTATTTTGACCACAAATGGTTAAAAAGGAAAGATTATATTTAACCTGTTCAAAGTTTGATGCAGTCTTGATCAATACTTCAATCTATACCTTACACAACTGATCAATGAAATGCATTCAACACAACTAAACTGGAAACAATCGACACCACTGAGATATGTATAAGAAATCTGACCATGTTGGATGAATAAAGAGCGGTGTAAAGGAGCAAAGGACGGCTCCATGTTTTGTGGTTTGAGTGACTGACTTCACCTGAACAGCTGTAGTTGAACTGCATATAAACTAATGTAAAATCAGCACAAGACGGGCCTCAGAGTTTTGCAGAATTTCCTGAATATAAAGCACTAAAAAGTCTACAAACTGTCAGGTAACATGTGTTACTCCACACACTTCCTTTTCACACACACCCTGTATCACTGTCATGTCCTGTCCCTTCAATCTGAACTTCAGACGGCACTGTGTTTTGGCTCCACCGAGCATCAGCCACTGTTTGTAATGTTTTTACCAGACGTACATGCGGTAACAGCCAAGTGTCACGTTACCAATTAGACCAATGAGTTCCTTTTCTGTCAGGCTGAGTGATGACACCACACACAGATTAACTGTTTTGGAGGCTTTTCCCAGATACTTTTACAACTTGGCCTTTCACCTCCAGCCCTCACAGAAGTATGGACAGCTTGTTTGGTGATGATATGCCCTCACAGCAAGAACCGTTAGGCACTCTGCTGCTGAGGAGTGTTTACAGAGCTCGAGAAAGTTCGAATCTGCCTCTGTGATGCTGCCTTTGGAGAACAAAAGTGCTGATTCAGCACTATTAAATAAAGAGATGTGCACTAGTCAGTCTACTTAGATTTGACAATAACCTGAAGCTAAAACAATATATGACTGCAGTATTATTGAAAACGAGGCCAGATATAATGCATGAAAAGGAAACCACCTCGAAAACATAAGTAGCATCTTATTGTCATTTATAACAAGAACAATGAAAGAGATGAAGCGTGGGGGTCACATACAATACACTGCACTCAAACATACAGTGTCAGACTGTAGTACACACACACACACACACACACACACACTAGCATTCACTATGTGCTGATAACTGTAAAATTGCTTTCCCACTTTTGCCACGGCTGCAAATGTATTAAATCTGACACATTCATTCACAAAGCCGATGGAGCTGTCCACCCTCCAAGTAATGCCACTGGTACAAATGCATTACCTCTTGGACACGCATTCATAAACCATTACAGTTGTCCTCCGCATGCCTGTAAACTACCCTCGTTTCCCCGGCAATGGAAATGCCTATTACACGTTGGAGACCATTAACATCAGTTGACACTGTGGTTGATGTTAATGTAATAGTGGCATGTTTACACCATCACTGTAAATGGTGTGGAGAGGGAGGAAATAAAGAAAAGAGATGTTACTCTGACAAACTGTGAAATTTTTACAAAAATGCTATTTGTCATCTTGTGTGGTTTTTCAGAAAAGCACTGAGAACCACAAATAACAAAAAAAAAAAAAAAAAAACCCTCAGCAGCCGAGGGGTAATGTCTGTAATGTGGCCGACAGTCCCTGCGGCCACAGGTCAAGAGGTCGCACAGGTGCCCCCACCCCCTGGTCACTTCTGTTCCTGGTCCTCAGACTCAGACAGACATTCAACCAGTCAGTCACCAGCAGTACTGGTCCCACACCCCTACTCTTTGCTAAGTCATGACTGCCTGGCATGGGCATGGACGCCCTATTTATGGTGCCACAACAAGTGTGTGTGTGTGTGTGTCCCTTGTAGCAGATGTCTGATCTGGGAATGCTGAGCACGGTTCTAGCATTAAAATAAAAACTTGAGAAAACTCAATAGAGACACAAACATGGAGTTAAGTGAAGTAAAACAATGTCATCTGACAGCTGAACTGTGCTCCTCCTCTGCTTTCACAGCATATGAACCTTATACAATTGATTATAATCGTATTAATGGGAATAAACCAGAGCAAAAACATGACTCTTAAACTTTCCTGGATCCACTGGTGGTTGATGTCTCATGAAAACCCATGCTTGTAGGAGTTATGTTAACATAACACAGTGCAGCTCCAAAACTTCCACAGGTAACAACTATACAACGTGGTGACATCTATCAGATCAGAAATTGATCTTTCGACATTTCTGCACCTTATTAACGAGCTGCCACCAGGTGTCTTCCATGTCTCAGTCTGTTAAAAAACACTGAAGCCAAAACAGGTCAGAAGGGAAAAGACTTCCGTGTTCAGTGGACGAGCTTCTATGATCTGGAAGTCGTCTCTCTCACCTCCTGCTCCCTCTGAAACCCTAGTCAGTGTAAAACATCCTGCAGGTATCCTCTGCCCAGCAGGACCAGTGATTCAGACTAAATCCTCTGACTGATTGTTTCCGATGAGTGAGACCTCAGCGCCAGCTGGCCGCCGCTACAGTCTCTTGATTTGTACCCGATTTCATGGTTCAGGAGCGGCCCCACTCCTCTTTCTGCAAGGGGGGATTACAGAGCGGGACAAATGGCATCACGTATGCATCTGGGAACAGCTGCGGCAGCTGCCCACTCCTCGCCACAGCATACACCCTCCACAGTGGGCCCGAACACTCTCCAGTTCAAAACAACACCAGCTAACTGCAAATTAAAAGAGCACAACTGAAGCGCTGGTGAAAGCTCTCAGGTGACACTGATCAAAGCGTCTGGATTGGACCGGCAGCTGCTGATGGTTAAAGTCATTCAACTATTGATTTATTAGAAATGGTTTTGTTTTTACTGCATGAACAGGCTCCTATGGGAACCAGTGAACAGACAGTACTTGTGCATTGTGGGTTGTGGTTCATCACTTTGAACAATAGATATGTGTGTTTGATCAGGTTTATGGTTTGTGTATTCTGCACTGTTAACGGTCATTTTCTCCATGTTGACGCTGAATTACGATCGCAGTCCACCACAGCTGCTGTTTCATGTGAAGGAGTCAGCTATAAACTTTTCAGAGCCTCATTTCAAGCTTCCTCTGGGTTTTGTATTTCATTTCCAAAAAGACAGATCTTTGGAGGATCAGACCGATTCCATTTAATCAAATCTGCAGCACGGTAAACAAACTGAATAAGACACTTTCTGCTATGTGGTGATCGCCCTTCCTGGACTTTTAACACTTCTGGCATTCGAAAGTGGAATTTAACCCCATGTTTGACCCCTGCAGAGTTTCAGCAGTTCTCTGATATCTGCATCAAAGCTGCGGACTGGGATACTGCACCTCACAGGTCATGCTTCAGGGCTGACACGCCTTTCAAACCACTCACTGGATTATTTATTTATCCTTTTATAAATACAATTACTACTGAGGATTTGACTGAGATGGCTTTTGTGTAATGTCACGACACACTCAGGCCTCAGCTGTGACAAACTGGTTTTCCCCAGTGATCTATCACTCCTGTGTTGTCGGTGATTCACTCCACAATCAATTAGCCATGGGACATGAAAATGAACCATCAAAGTAGCATCGATGCACCATCAGGACTCTTAACCACAAAAAGATGAAATCTGCAAAAACTTTAAACAGCGGTTGGAGACACTTCACGATGAGTTATAGAGTACATCGGCGCAATAATCACCCGAGGCACACACACTCACTCAACCCCCCACCACCACCAACCTGGGCTGCATTTCTACTTTAAACAGAGGGGAAGACTGATGGTGGTTAGAAGTGCTGTTGGTAATATGTCAGTTTACATTGCCATCCATTTTAGAGCTCATAATGGCGTCTGCTGACAGGGGCTACTAATGATGATGCCCTGAGCCCTCTGTGCACATCTGGGGTCTCGTCCTCCTCAATAAGCTTCATCCTCCTCTCCTCTCTCTGAGTGCGCAGGAAATGTTTAGATCAGCCACGGCCTCTGATTGCAGAGTTGGTGCGAGCGCCTCGTGTTGATGAAAACTAGCTGATGTTTGGTCGAGGGCATCACTCAGGTAAAAACATAAACTGTGTATCTGAGGAACGAGGCGTCTAAAGGTCGTTCTCTAAACAGGATCACTGTGAGGGGCAAGAAGTGAGATGAAGTGAGTTCAAACTTTTGGAGGGGGGGGGTAGAGGCTGAATCTAGATCCACACAGCAGAAAAAGAGCTCAGTGCAGCACCTTTACAGCAGCCTATGAAACCCAATTACCTGCTATTAACATTTTTACAGATAATATAGAGTGAAGAGGGACGTTGCTCTATAACTCAGGCACCTGGGGTCCAAGTTCTTTATAACTGTTCTCTAGCAACATATAATCATTAAATCAATACATAAACTAAACCATCAGCCAGAGGTAATGGCCACAAAACTCGACCAACGCTACCCCTCCTCTCACCCACTGAGTCTGTGACAAACTAGTTCACACAAGCTCCACAACTCAAATGCATGAATTAAATTGTTTTTTGAGCATCAACAATAAAGACGCAGTGACTTCAACTCACCTGACAGAGCAGAGCACCCAGCAGACACACCATCAACATCTGTACGGCCATCCTCAGTACCTGCGCTCACTTCGAACAGACCACTGATGGCTAAAAGATCTGAGCCTGCCCACCCCCACCACCACTAAAGAACTGGAAGAACTGGGCTCCTGAATGGTTTCACTGGGGCGAAAAAGGCCCGACTCTCCGACCCTGATCTCTGTCCCCCTCTTTCTTTCCCCTCTCTCTCTCTCTCTCTCTCTGTCCTCTTGCTCCTGCCGGTCTCTCTCCCTCTCTGTGTCTCCGTCTCTCTCTCCCACAGTCTGTCTCTCACAGCTCCTCCCTGTCCATAGCAGGGGTATGTCTCACAGTCGTGGGGTAAAGGGGGGTTAGAATTTCAGCAGCGTCCCTCCCCAAGTACCCCAGCACATGTGCTGTCACTCACAGAGAGGAGAGAGAGAGAGAGAAGAGAGGGAGAGAGAAGGATGAAGAGAGAGGCAGGGCAGCTGTCGGTGGTGTGGACAGAAACAGTGTCCTCACCAGTTAAAAGCAAGTGAGTGAGTAAACTTCATTTGACACACTTGAAAACAGAAGAGACGCAAAAGAAAAAGAAAAAGAGAAAGAACAGACAATATGTGAAATCTGGACACATGTACAAAGAAAATGTGTAATTATGGTAATAATTCAGTAAAATGCCAATAAAAAGTGTGTTTTAAAAGTTTTATAAGAAATTTAAACTTCTAAAATGTAACATTTTCTATGTTATATTCTTTTATTAAAACAATCAATCACACTGACTGTATCTGAGCCATTATTAGCATTAACAGCTGTTTAGCAGTTAGTCTCCGCCTGACAAGTCTGTCTCGTTACTCTCCAATCAGGAGTCACTGTGGCGTCCGGTGTTTCCTGAAGAAGTGCTGCTGCCTGTTATAACCTCTCGTAGGCACAGAAATGGCCGAGCGATCATCATCATCATCATCATCTTCATCTTCATCATTACCCACTCCTGGTGGAAAATCACCTTTGGGAAAGAGAAAACTGCAATAACCATATAAAACTAATCTACAACTTATAATTACAACGAAACGATGCTCTGAAAGTATCATATACATCTATTTCTTGTACTAAGTTATACAACTACATAAGTTATACTACAACTGATGACTTCAGTCAAATCAGTCTGATCAGTTCACACTAATACAAATATCTCTGCGACTCTCCAGGCTCCACTCAACAGAACAACCGACTCTCCTGTTTAAGTCTTAAGGGGCTTATAGGAGTCGTTTTCTTCTTTAATCCCTCTTGTCTAGTTCAACCTTGTAATGTCCTGAGGTCGCATACGTAACCTCCCTTGTCCAGTGCTGCAGTGTGTTGTTGCCCTCACACATTCACAACATTCAGCCGAGCGCTTTGATCTCTGGCTATTTCGGACACGGTGTCAGAGCAGAAGATGGAGACGTATGGCGCTCGATGGGAGACGTCAGATCAGAGATGGACACGTCTGAGATGCTGAAAGTTTGAATGAAAACCATCAAGCTGCAGTAGTTTTAGGAGGTTGCTTAGGTGCTCTCATGGGGAGTGTGGTGTGTTTGGCATTATGGGATGGATATGTGAAGGGGGGGGGGGGGAGAGAGTCCAGCTCCACTTTGAACACTCATCAACACGCTCTCAGCAAGTCTGCTCACAGGTCAACGGTCGATACGGATCTTTACAAGGTAAACAACTCCTGGCTTCTCTCTCACCGCCGACACCAACTCCTGCAGAAAAACCACAAGTGACGACTGACTTCACGACTCTGAACGCAACCACACAAATGAGAGAGAGTGTTACAGACGTATAAATACAACTGAGGCAGAGGTTGTTGATGATACAGTGGAGAGAGTCTCATGCTGAAGAGCAGAGCAGTGAGAATAACCGAGTGTGTTGGCAGGATGATTGTGCGTGCCGAGTGTGTGTCTGAATGCTTCCATGAGTCAGAGTGTGAGTGTGTGAGTAGATTTTACAGCACCTGTCTCTGTCATTTCAGGCAGAAGCAGTTGGCAGCAGCCACACTAATGTTTCGCTTCCTTCACCCCCTCCACACACACACACACACACACACACACACACACACACACACACACACTGAACAACAGTCTCTCATACCAGAGCACATGTAGATAATCCATGTGGCGCTGGGAGAGAATCACTTCTCCACTGAGTCGTCATGATCAGTGTTCTGTGTAAAAGCGTCTCAGGTGCGTTTGTTATAAAATGTGATCGAGTCCAAAGGCAAATGTTTAAAAGTGTAAAAGTTGAACCAATTAATAATTTGCTCAGATGATTTTCTACAGAGTCAGAGACAGAGCTCTGCTGCCCACTGTTGGCAGAAACAACAGCCTACACCAACCCAGCATGTGACCGGCTGAGTGATGCTGCTGCTGCTGTGATGGGACAGATGTGTTGTGTTTCTGTGTGACTTCTTTACATCACACTTGTCTGTTCACTGTTGTGTCAGAGTGTTGACACGTTATTATAATACATTGTGTTTGGATCAGAGTGATCAAGTACCAGAACCGGGATCAGGACCAGGACCAGCACCTGGAACAGCAAGTGGGGGGACAAACTGACTTGATGATGTGACAATGGGACAGTCAGACACTTCACATTAATGAGCCTAAGTCATATAGAGGTCTGTAAGAGACCGGGCTGGAACTGAGCCATAGAGGTGACGGACCAGGCCGGGGACACAAGGACCAGGCCGGGGACACAAGGGCCCAGGTCCCTTCTGCCTCTCAGGCCCTGAACCCTGACTGACTTAAACAAGGTCAGCTGTAAGTGACTGAGTGTGAGACTCTGAAAGGGTCCAGATGCTGTGATAGGACTGGGACAGGACCAGGACCACCTGAACTAGGACGAGAACCAGAGCCAGGACCATGGGGCCGGGACAGTGCCGGAACTGGGACCTGGCACCAGGCCCACCAGAACCGGTACCAGGACCAGAACTAGGACCACCAGAACCAGTACCAGGACCACCAGAATCGGTACCAGGACCATACCGGAACCCGGATGTTACCGGAACCAGGAGCAGGCCCAGTACTGGGATCGGGACCCAAACCAGGACCAGGACTGGAACCAGTACCCGAACCGAGACCGGAACCTGAAAAGGACCAGAACCCGAACCGGAATCGATACCGGAACCGGGACCGGAACCCGAACCGGTACCGGTACCCGAACCGGAACCGGGATCGGTACCGGGACCGGAACCGAAACCCGAACCGGGAGCAGAAACAGGATCGGGACCGGAACCGGAAACGGTACCCGAACCGGGATCGGAACCGGGACCCGAACCGGAACCGGTACTCAAACCGAAACCGGAACCTGAAACGGGACCGCTACCCGAATCGGGATCGGTACCGGAACCGGTACCCGAACCGGGACCGGAACCCGAACCGGGATCGGTACCGGAACCGGTACCCGAACCCGAACCGAAACCCAAACCGGAACCGGGAACAGAACCAGGATCGGAACCGGTACCCCAGCTCCAACGCTCCGTTCCAACGCTTCCGACAACATCTGTATTTGACTTCACATCGCTATGAACTGTGGGTAATTTTCTGAAGCAAAGTGTTGATGCTGACAGAAAGTGAGGAGACATAAAGTGACGTGATGACGTGACAATGAGACACTGACACACTTCACGTGAACGAGCCTAAAATAACCTCAGCTGTGAGTGTGAGAGTCTGAGAGGATCCTGAACCCTGAACCCTGAGCTCTGACCGACTACATACAGTCATTGACCAAATCTGCTGATAAAAAAAAACCCACATGTTTGTGGCATCATTCACAACACGTGACCTTCATTAACATGCGGGTTGATAATATACAGTGTGGGACAGAAGACGACACGCAGAGGCAACATTTGCTCATCGCACCACATGTCTGAACTCCGAATTACTGAAGACTATCAGCCCCAGGAAAAACCCCATGAAATGAGATCACGCGTTTCAAAGGCTTGTTCATGCAGCGTCCCACTGAGGGAAGAATAGAGAAGCTGTAGTCGAGCTACTGCAAGAAAAAAAAACATCCTTGTGAACACACAGGTGGCTCGGAGTCCCACTGGTCGGGAAATAAGGAACCAAACCTGGTAGCTGTCTGGCTCACCAGGCGGACGGTAACACTATTAACGATGGATACTGGGAGGAAACCTGTAGCAGTGACAGGTGCAGTGGTGAACCATCTGTAAAGGCACTGTGGATGGTTTCTGCACGTCTTTTAAGAATCATAGTTTAAATAACAAAAATCTGTCTAAAACTTTTATTCCTTTATGAGAAAACCTGTTGATGAGACTTAAACAAGTCGATCTCACATTACATGAGAATGATTTTGTTTCACCTTTTTGAAATCTCACCATTATTTACTTGTAATAAATGATGAACAATTAATATTGCAATGGCGTCATAGGTTTTATCTATCTCAGCAGACAGAACAAGGCAGATTGAATTATGCATCTTACAACTGACTGGACAAAGTATGTATTTTGAACTGTTGTGACTTTGTTGGCCTGCAGGGGGCAGTGTTAGACCACGTAAGCGCTGGGCTGTGGAGGCGAGCCACAGCCCTGGAGACAGAGCAGATTGGAAACTTACTGGACTTGAAGGTTTGTCTAATAATAAGAGATCTGTCTGGAGAACAGAGCAAACAATGACCCCGAGGAAGGAGAGAAGAAATATTGAGCGGAAAAAGAGCAGCGACTCAGAGTGTGACCATCATCAGAGTCGTTGGTTCATCAAGATGAGACAAAAGAGCCTGGCAGCATTTACGACTATAACACACACACACACACACACAATAATAACCTGTACATTAAAGTCAACTCGTCCCTGTTCCTGAACATGTGTTGGTGTTCACCTCATTTACAAACCTGTGATTTCTTGCTGCAGAAAAACAAACTGACTCCAAACAACAACAATGCAACATTTCTAAAGGCAGCAGTGAAGGGAGGTGAGTGTGTGTGAGTGGGGGGGTGGTGGTGGTGGTGGGTGGGGTGGGGGTGGCTGGGTTACTGCAGCTCTGCCTTCGTCAGCCTCCACCAGGGTGGGTTTTGCCAATTAGAGCCAACACATATGACACACTTGACTCCCCCGCTTGAACCATGGCTGGAGATAATAGGCCTCTTCCTGCAGCTCAATCGATGACATACTGTCCCAAGGTTGATGTCTGCCTCGCTACACACACACACACACACACACACACACACACACACACACACACACACACACACACACATATATATTTACAAGCAACACACATGCACAGGCTTTCTCTTCCTTTCTCTCCTCTCTACCTTTTATCTGCCAGAGAGTAAAATGTCAGCTTTTTGTTTCTTACAGAAATATACAAACCGCACACACACTTGCACACAGACACACACACACACTCAGCTCTACTCTCTTTCTTCTCCCCTGTTTTTCCAACAATAAAGAAAAGCTTCCAACAAGATGAACGCACGCTGAGATAAGACACTTTTTTTTGCAATTTCTCTGCAGTGGTGTGTTCATATATAGCTAATGCATCTGTTAAGCATGTTCATAAGTCGAGCTAAGCCCACAGGGGTTGTCTGGGCTCTGTGAGGGCACCTGAGTCATGGGGCTTACAGACATTATGGTAATGGATATCTGCTGTGTACTGTAATAGGCAGACGGCTTGCGTGAACTCGCGCTCAGTTACAGGTCTCGACATCGTGGTTGCTGACTTGCATCTTGATTCGGTTGTTAGACCTTGACTATCGATACAGCTGGGTCATAGCTGGCTAAGCAGAAGCACAAACATTGTATCAGGGCGAATTCACAAAGCTCTGTGTGATACAAATCCACCTGTGTCACATCATCCCCTCAGCACTGAGCCGGTAATAGGAGAGAGAGAGAGAGAGAGAGTGTTTGGGAGACGATGCTGCTCTTTGCATGGCTGGAAGAAGGATGGATGGATGGATGGATGAGGAGGAGCTGATGGATTGAAAAGAGTAGAGGAAGGCCTCTGCATGGCTTTTTTTGGATGGAGGGGGTAGAATTGAGGGGAGGGGTGGATGGGGATGGGAGGCGGGTGACAGTTATGTGCGTGCGTGAGCCTAATCTGCCTCCATCAGCTGTCAGAGTTGGGGATGTCAGGGCTACCGAGGCTCCTGGTCCTCCCCTCCCTCCCTCTTTCCCTCTCTCTCTCTCTTTCTGTCTGTCCCTCCCTCTCTTCACTGGCAATGTCATGTTGTCAGCCCACATATGCTTGTCTGCAGTGGAGAGGGGTGGGCAGAGAGGGGTGGGGGCGGTTGGGTGGTGGAGGAGACATAGGCACATGGGCAGCCTCCGTCTTTTTCCTGTCGCTGTCGACACTTGTCTTATTGCCTGTGTGCCGCCGACGTTGTTCCCTTTTAACCCCTTCAGCTCCCCCTGTTCTCTCTCTCCTCCCTCCATCTCTGTGCGTCGACCAGATCAGAGTCAAAACTCACACTCACTGGGTTTTTGTCTCTGATTTTTATCTCCTTTTTTTTTTTTTCATTCACTTGACGTCCACAGACTTTGTCGGCTCTTTAATTTAGGCAGCTGGCTGGTGTATTGAGCGTGGGGTCTTGTCCTTCAGAGGATTTGTACCCAGCAGTGATGCTGCTCTTCAGCTGAGCTCTGACCTCTCAGTGCTGGGAGAGAGAAGGGAGGGGGGCTTCACTACAGGGTGATTGTGTACTAGTTTCTGGTTTTCACAACATTAAAAGGAAAAAACAACAACAGAGGCATGTCTCAAGGGTCAGTGCAGCAGGGCCTCTTCTGATATGCTACCATTAGATTTTACATCTTTTCTGCAGGTTTTTCAAATCAGTCAAAACAATATTAGGCTGCACAACTTATGAGGGGTTATTGACTATAAATACATATTTTAGATCAACATAAGTTGCTTACATAAACAACCTGACATCATCTGAAGCATCTGAACACTGATGGTTGTTGTAACCATCAATGTGAGCTGTAAGAATAAATTAATAAACCAGCATCACTCACTTCTCCTGGACTCATGATGTGTCCTGAGCAGCGAGCGGTCCATATGCAAAGACAGCAGTCACGCAGTCAAGCGTTTATATCTATATGGGTGACAGTGCTCTTGCCCCAGTGACCTGCCCCTGGCACCTGCCACAGGGGACTGAGACTACCTGTCAATCAAACTCCCTCCCTCCCTCCCTCCTCCTCCCTTTCTTAGGGCTCGTGCTGTAAGTCTTGGCTAACTCATTACATGTCACCCCCCTCCTTCTCCCTTCCTCCCTCCCCCGCCATCTCCCTGTTTCCACACAAAGATGATATCTCTGTACGTGCCCACCACAGCGCTGCACCGCCCTGTCTCAGCGTGCATGTTGCATGTTAACTATAAATCCCATGTACTGTACAGTGGCTATGTGTGCATGAATGGGTTTTTGTCCTGTAGCATATTCACCTACAGGCTGCAGTTGTGATTTCTTATTGAGCTGCTACAACCCTGTTGGAGAAAGAAAAAGATTTCTATTCTGCAGGATATTAATGCAGAGCAGCTTTAACAAGGAGCAGGTCAAGTCTCACATTAAAGCCTCTGCAGACTACTTGTGAAAAGACTGATTTGAGTTGGAGAATTAGAGCGCTGTGTTAACCTCCGTGAATAGAAACTGGGAGAATGTCTAGGTCAGGCTGAAAGGTACTCTTAATTAATGTTAATATTTAGCCCCAGCAACAACATGTATGATTCATAAAATGTGATCAATGACATGAAGCTTTCATGAGGAGCTCTGGAGCAGTTTATATTAAAATTTCACCACTGCACCTGCACACAAACACTAAAAACACACACAAATGTGCTCAATGAAAAGACTCCCTGTCACACACCGACACAAATGCACAAAACTGCACACACTCCTCCTGGCTATGAGTACCCTTGCCCCAAGTGCTCCCTTGCTGCAGTCTCCATATCAGGCAGGGAGACAGTCTGAGTGCTTTATGTTTGCTGTAACACAGAGTCATCACTGTCAGAGCCATTGATTTGTCAACAACATAGTGATACACTGTAGATGGATAATGGCCCATCTTGTGCACAGTTGCTGCATTTTTCTGGACAGCCAAGGAGCATCTGTTGTTGTTGTTGTTTTTTTCTTCTTTCCTCTCTTTCCTTCCTGCTCCTCCTCTTAAACCTCCCCCTACCCTCCTCCTCCTCCATCACCACCACCACCACCACCACATCCTTGCAGTTTGAAAACAATAAAAGAAAAGCAATGTGTCTTGTTCTGCTACTAAATAGCTGTCTGGTTTGTGTCTCCTGAGGTGGTTGCACATCAGTGGCTGGCCCATCTATCAGACCAATGCACGGCCCTCAAACCTCCAGGTATAAAGATGATAAATACCCCACCCACTGAAAAGGGCATGGAAAAAGATGGATGGATATGAAAAGGGAGGGGCAGTTACATATATCGAAATGGAGTGATTGTGGGAGGAAAAAAAAAGTGAAAAGTGAAAAATGGGAAGGGATTCAAGATGAAGGAAAAGAAGACAGAGAAATAAGAACCATCCTAAGTGATTATCAGGACATTTAAACCCTGATGAACATCTATTTCTCCACCCAGGCCGTGTTAGCTTAGCATATATACTTCATCTAACCTGTGTTTATTACACAACAAAGCTGAAATAAAAACGCAGCTCTTACTCAAGGATTATAGTTATTATGAAACTCTTCTCAACACAAAGTAAATATTAGTTTGCTAACATTCGACCTGTTTAACTTTGAGGAGTAAAAAATGAACTGATGTGAGACGTGGTCGACACATCGGACAGTCGATCAATATGTAGTTTGATGTCGATGTGAACTGGGAACAGTCTGAATTTCAATCTGACAGAAACAACGTTGTAAATCTCAAACTACAAAAGCTAAAAAAGCTTTGGTCAGCTCGGCAGGACCAGGTACTTCCCTCTTATAGTGTCCTGAATTTTAAACACATGTACATGAGTAAAACAAGGTCATACTTTCACAAATGACTGACAATTTAACAAATGATTGAATAATATAACTGTGATCTATCTTTTGGACCTTTTTTGAAAATTATCGCCGATTGCTTTCAATGCTACAGATATTTCCAACCACTAAGACAAAGTTTTAAATGTGGAACCAAGTTTAGTTAATCACTAGCTAGCAGCACTAAGAACATAAGAAGGGCAGAGTAAGTTGTGAAGAGCTGATACAACACAGTCCAGGCTCCCTGTTCTCATCCCCTATTCCCTCCTCTGTTTGATTAAACAGTACTTTCCCCTCCTTATCGGGGCTGTCGCTGCATGAAGGAGCTATCTGCTGTGTGACTGGCAGACTACTGCCTGCTGCCTCTGATAGCATTCCACTCTGGTTAGGTAAATAGGAACTTAACTGAACTGAGACAATTTAAACAGTCTAAATGTAAGGAGATTAAAACTGGCCAAACAGTGGCTGAGCACAGGGATGCATCGCTGCTAGTTATGCACTGCCGCAGGAATGAGAAAACACACATGTACAAGGGCGCACGCACACACACACACACATTTCACAAAGTCAAACAGAAAGACATGAGCATCAGTGGCGCTCAGAAAAAGACACAAAGAGCAAGAGGACACATAGAGGCAGCCTTTAGTTGTTTTTGATGCCTTGGTGCCCTTTGACCTATAAAATCACTGTCAATGTTTGAAAAATCTCTCTCTCACACACACACACACACACATACAAAGAGATACAAATGGCACGAGGCAGGCAAAGCAGGATGGACCTGGGGACAAGTTTCCGCCTGGACGCCCTCATATCTGAGCCAGTCCTGCCCTGCTCTGCCCACAGGCCTTCCCAGACTGGCCAGTCGAGTGAGCGACCTACCCTGACTCTAACGCTGTGTGGCAGGGGGACCTAGAGACAGATGTTGCCTGCCACTGGCATGGTGCTGAAGAGGAGATGGTATCACACATGTGCACATAGTGTATGTAGTATGTGTCTATGAAGACTGAAGGAAGGGGAGACAGAGGAAGGAAGGAAGGAAGGAAGAGGAGCAGCACAGGGCGGGTGGGTGTTGGAGGTGGTGGAGGGGGGGCTGTAAAAGGAGAAATAAATCAAGTCAAAGCAATTCGTGGCAATGGCTGCTGCAGTGTCATTAGGAATCCCGTCACGCAGCAGCTTCTCAGAGCAGTCAGCAGACAGGTTGACAGCAGGCCAAAGAGGAATTTTAATTTTTCCCCCCTGTCTCACAGCTCCCACCTCAGATACATTTCCTAAACCACTGGCTCACTCTGCCAGCAGTGGTCCTCAAACTCATCCTCACCACTACTATGAGCCCCCGCACCCCCCCGCCACCTCTGGATTAAAAACAACATATTACACCATAATAACACATATTAGCTGCAAAAATGTGGTGAAATCATCTAAAAAGTTTGAATGAAAAGCACAGCACATCTGGGGACACTATATAACAGTGATTTAAGATGATTTTAAGGAAGTGTATCGATAATTTACTAAAATGACTGGTTATCTACAGCAACATTTCTTACAGTACAGCTCTGTCCTCTTGAAAAATCAGTGGGATATAAACATAATTTCTGGTAAACATGGTTGACACACACACAGCATGGAGCTGGTGTTACATGGTGTTGGTGTAATTTACACTTTTTCCCTCTTTTTCTCAGCCTGCCACTGCAACAGTGTGTGAAACGACTCCCCAACATCTCCTCCGAAAATGGTTAACATGTGCAAAGTCGCCCCTTTTTTCAAATGTGAACTGTTAATGATAAAATCACAGTGTAAACACGTCCACGTCACAGAGACGAGGTGGAGGAGGACGAGGAGGAGGAAAGTTTCTCCTTTTTTTAGAAATCGCCAAACATGCAACTACGAATAAAAGTAATCATACACGAAACAACTTAAAGTAACAACCGAGGCAGAAATCATTCACTCAGTTACATTACAGATTGAATTATATGGTGCAATCGACCTGTAACGTGTAGATAACATCTCCTATAGAAGTGGTGTACCAGATAAAGTGAAATAGATACATTATGGATCTGGAAACCAACAGATCAAATCAGTGCTGTGCAGCACAAACACACACAGACATGTGTGTGTGTGTGTCTGTGGTCGTGAAAGGAGGAGGAGGAGGAGGAGGAGGAGGAGGAGGAGGAGGGAGGAGGAGGAGGATGTAGTAATAATAATAACGCTGGCCGGGCTGAGCAGGGCAGAGTAATGCTGCACATTTCTCCTCACAGCTGCCACTTTAATGAGCAGACAAAATGGCCACCGTTGAATAATTAATATGCGGGTCCATTAACAAGGCATTAGAATGCATTCTATCTCTTATTGATTTTTTTTCCTGACTTTTTTTTTTTTTTTTTAAGTTGAAAACTTTTACTCCATCCGTACAGACCACTCTGCATCCAGCGGATGGAGCGAGTGAAATATGGCTGCTGCTGTTTAAATGTCAGCTTTGTAATTACACATGGAGCCACGAGCCGGGCTATCCCCCGGCCTCAGGGCCTCTGATTTATGGTCAGGGCCCGATGGTAACAGCACACACGTACACACACACATACACACAGACAAAACGCTTTCACACATTACACATCCTCTCCACACATGCTTACATGTACACACACCAAAGCTAAACTCAGATTACACACCTGTACTGTAGCCAGTTTAACCATCAGGGTTATGCTTTGGAAACAAAATAATGAGTCCAGTTAGTCTGGTGTTTATTTCTAGACGACAGATTGACCCTTCAAAACCATATTTTGCCGTTGTCTCAGTACCTGTTTTTGAATATTGCATGTGTTTGTATGTAACAGTGACAGAGTGAAGCCGATGCATCAGAAACACGACATATAAAGAACAGGTGACATTTAAAAAACATGAAAACGTTTGGACAATAACATTTTCCTGTCTGTTTTTTTTATCTTCAAGTGGAAGGAAGAAGTTAATTTTCAACAAAAACACATTTTGGGGGATTTTTATGTTTGAAAAGGGTTTTAAAACAATGTTGTTGCTCTTGTTTGCAACTCAATCTGTGATCAATCTGTAACAAAGAGCTTTGAACATTTGTCCAGTATCTGTACTCTACTGTGCTTCTTCATGACCTGGACTTCACTACACTTAAAAGACACACATTGTACTTTCGGCTCCACTACATTTACACTATGAACTACATGTGACTTTGAAGCAGAGTTTTTTATTCCCACTGTCAGTCATTTTTGAGTCGTCTGTCAAATCCTATGAGTTTCTTGCTTTTTAACGGTAAGGATTTTTTTTTCCATGTTTCATAACATTGTAATTTTAACATCATTTGACTTTGATCTGAAAAAAAAAAGTCAGCTCGGACTCTGATGTGCATTTTTCTGACATTCAATCAGTAAATCTAGAAGTAATCAAAAGTTTCATCGCTCATGAAAATGACTGCACACCTTCATCTTTACCACTGCATCAATTCAGAAATAGATAGTCAAGTGTCACTCCTCCACATCCAAGTATCTGTTACATTTATTTGAAGTACCCCCAGCACCCCCCCCACCCGTCCTTCCCTCACTCTTTCCTCCTCCCAGTGCTTTTTTGCTCAGCGGTCTAACACACTCTAGTGGCATGTGGGACACCCTGGTTCGATACACCCTCCCGCACGCACTCCGCCCATCAGTCAGATTCTAGGCACAGATACCTGCTGGGAAAAACCAATCTATATCTGGACGAATGGAGGAGGAGAGGCAAGGCCAGATCAATGTACAGATATTGATACACGCAGCCATGCAAGGAGACTACACTCACTCTGAGCTCATTCTCTCTCTCACTGAAAAGATTAGGATTCAAGATGAACTGCTGAGTAAGTGTGTGTGTGTGTGTGTGTGTGTGTGTAGATGACAAAAGAGACATTGTAACACACTGGCAGATAGTACAGATAGAGCAGGGAGAGAGAGGAGAGACGAAGGAGGGAGTGGAGAGTAGCAGAGACACAGATTACCACCACAGAGCTCAGTAATGGTGTGAGGGGAGCACGTCAATAATAAATACCTCCCATTACACCACGGTGGACGGCTGCAGCAGCCTGTACAGCACACAACACCTGCTGACTCCCTGATCTACCTCAAATTACAATGATGCTCTCACACTGAGCTTCTGTGTGTGTGTGTGTGTACGACATAAAATAGTGTCTGCATCAAACACATGCAGACGGCCATGCACAGATACATGCATAAAATCACACGTGCTGCTGCAGCGCTCACTTCATTTTCCAGCACAGTACAGAGGTTGAACGTCGGGGTTTGATCCCCTCTGACGACTCCCCGCTGGGTTCTGGATTTTTTTTTTTTTTTTTTTTTTTGCAAGGCTCCCTCTCCTCCCTCCCTCTCTTCAAAGAGACGAGGCTTGACATCCAGGTGTTTTATAGTATTTGTGGCTCTGATCATCCATCAAGCCGATCGATCACTCTCCCAGCAGCTTTTATTAATGATCTTGTCAGGCGGCCCGCTCTTGGGTGCAGCCGCTTGTCCAGAATGATAGATCATTAGCTAGTCTGCCTGCTATTTATTCTCTCATGACCTTGTCTCTCTCCATTGTTGAGTGGGCCGAGTTATGAGAGCTAGAACATGATAATTCAGTATTGATTCTGGTTTTTTCTTTTATGTTTGTTTTTTTTTTTTTTTTTACAAAAAAGTTTTTGGGAGCCGCGATCAACTGCAAAAACACAGACAGGTTTGGAGGATCTCTTAAAAACGTTCATATAAATCTAAGTAGCAACATCCGACTGTATAATAACATCATATTTCATTATAAGTAACACTGTCACACTGTCCTGTATCTCCCCCTGCAATGTGGAAATGCTGCAGAAAATGAAAACACTCAAACTAAATACAAGTACATTAAATTATACTTCGTCGTACAAGTCGTACATGTTGTGAAACATCACAGGCAATGAGATGGAGATGATAAAGAGATAGTAATGAGGGACAGAGTGAAAAAAAAACAGACAGAAATAGACAAAAGGTCAAGAGAGAAAAAGGCCAAGATGAAACAGAGAGCAAGTCAGCAGGAGTTTCACAGGAACGGCGCCCGAGGCCGAGCCAGTGAGGTGTAAGCAGCTTTAGAATAAACATGAGCTCCATGTAAACAACAACCTGCCACTACAAGCATTGGTTACGCACCCACACAGACCTGCTGGGGTTCTGGATTCACTGATCTGCGTTTCAATGTGTTTGTGCCTGTGTGTGCGTGTGTACACTGTATACTCAGGGCGTCCCTGGGGCTCAAGAGCCTTGCCTGTCATCCTCCAATCACTCCTCCCACTCCCACTTACATGCATAAAGCCTGTCATGTTGATCAAGTGGCCACAGGCCCCGAAGCCTTTTGTGATTGTCGAAAGTGTGCACATGTGAAAGTTGGAACTGCAGTGTGATTTCCTGTTTTTATGCAGTGTTCAATAGACCAGCAGTGTGCGAGTGCTGCTGCCTTGAACCGGGAGGGTTGTATTGTGTGTCTGTGGCTTATTACTTCAGTCTGACCTGTTTATTATGCATTCGGTGTTCAAAGAGAAGAGGGATGAACTTTTTTTCCTCCTCCAGAATCATTCATGATGGACGGCTTTCATGTTCACAGCAGAGTGATGGGCCGACGGAGACGTCTGAGGAGTCAGAGTGACAGGGGATGAGTTTCAAAGTAACACTATGATCAAATTCAAAACCTCAGAGTGCAGGCAGCGCATAACTACAGAGTTAATATCTTTGCATTGGCTGCATGGTGAAATTTAAACATCAAATGTTGATTACTACATGTCATGCTCTACACAGTGAGGCCCCCATACACACCTTTGAAATAGTGACATTAAATCTAACGAGTGTCCCAGACAGAGCCTGGCTGAAAATAAAGAGTCACGCCACTGAGCAAACAGGCAAAATTACATGAGAAGATTGACACTCCTCTTTCTTACATCTGTACAAATAATGTAAAAAGATGTGATTTTACATTGCGTTTACTTCTTCTTCAGTGTCCCATCAGTTTTAACTCATTGTTGTGCTTGTGCCACACCCAGCTGTGATGTCACGATGTACTGAAACATCATCGCTGGTTCAGCTGGTGTTAGACTGATCTTTTATTCTGAAGCACTTCAGACACTTAATTAAATTTGATTACGTTATTATTGTCTTTGGTTCATACCTGTGTTTGTGCCCTCTGATCTGTTTGTTACAACTTCACTGTGCCAAGCCTTTCTGTCTGCCGCCCGCCAGGTGTATGCTGGGAGAATACTCTGAAAGGGCGGGTAGAGGAAATTAATCAATCATTGAATGAACTGGCCTTCAATCAGTTTGGCTGATGTAATAAAAAAAAAAAAAAAGCTTTTTGAAATCTAATATTGTTTCAATTCTTTACGAGCGTGCGGTGCCACCTGATTCCTGTTAGAACCTAATGAGTCCATTGTCTGAACAGGAAGTGAAATTATTCTGGAAAAACAAATATCATGTTGAAGAGAAGCGACAAAGCACAAAGACACCAGCAGCAACACGACAGTATAAACTCCCCCATCATCTCTCTTTGTGACGCTGCCTCTGTTTTAAAAGCTTTGACCCAAACTCTCTGTGGGTCTCAGACACATAAACAACCTCACCGGTGTCCCCTATAACCCACTCTGCAGGACCCTGGGGCCCAATAAGCAGCCATCTACAGACAACTTCCTCCACCACGCTCCAGCAAACACAACCGGGGAGTGTTTGAATGTGTGTGTGTGTGTGTGTGTGTGTGTTGAAGAGAGAGAGAGAGAGAAAGGTGGAGGTAGTTCAAGGGCACGAGCACTCCATCAAGCTTGAGTCCAGGGAATATCCTCCAGCTTCCCCTCCTCCACTTGTGTGTACCAGGCCAGGTGTGCCACTGGAACCCGTCCTGTCTGCCACTCCTGAACACACACACATGCACACACGCACACACGCACGCACACACACACACACACACACACACAGAACACTGCACTTATTACTCCACAGCCACTCAACACTCCTCAGCTCTGATTCTGACCCTCTGCTGCTGGCTGCAGCCTCAGCGTGGCGGGACCAGCCATCCTGCCCGTGGCCCTGCTCTGCTCTCAGCTCTGGCGTGGGTGGTTGGGTGGGGCGGCAGGGGGATTTGGGGGCACTGAAGCTGTCCTCTGGTGCTCCTGCAGCCCTGCCTGCTCATCCATCCTAGCCTGCCAGCCCACAGATCGATAGCTCTGCTCTCTTAATCAGGTCTCTGGTGACTGTGGGCGGACGAGTGTGTGTGTGTGTGTGTGCACACAGGAGGTTGCACTTGTGTTTCTTTCCATCTTCAGTTCTCTGGCTGTTCATCACGACTGTTTATCTCAACTGTATTTTAGTGCCTCCTTCTCTCTTTCCCTTCCTTCTTTATCTTTGTATCCTTTGCATGTCGCTTGTTCAAAATGCTCCACTGACTTCTTTCTGCATCTTCATTTCTTTCATCCCTTCCTCTGTCAACTTTCTCTAGCCAGCTCTTGTCGAGGCTCCAATCTCTCTGACAGTCCTGCTTTATATTTTTTCCTCCTCTCTGTGCCTTTTTCTTTCATCTCTTCATGCTCTCCCTGCTTTATTCTGGCTGCACGCCAGCACTCATTCAAAAGGAGTCACAGTCAAGTTGGTCCCGGTGCCACTGCAATCTGTTTTGACTTGTGATGAAGACAGAAGAGGCGAAGTATTGGAGAAATGGAGATGAGAAAGGATGAGAGGTGAGAAGAGCGAGCGGAGCGCGAGGGTTAGTCAGATGGAGTGCGGGGCATCCAGCTGCGGTGTTGTGCCTTGCTAGAGAATCCGCCTTCAGGCTCTCATCACACCTGTGTAACCACAGCTGCACACACACACACGCACACACACATTCGTTCAGAGAAAACAAGTACAACAAGACTGTGGCTTGTGAAAAAGCAGCAAACTAAAATAACTCCAAAACACTTTTTAATTTGAATTTTTATAAAACTTTTTTTTTTTTTTTTTAATTTTCAGATAAACATTTCAAGTGTATCAGAGTGTGTACAACTAATATTAACCATGTTTACTCACCGATCACATTTCAAGGCCTCTTCTTCTACCAACACATGCTCTTTCATTTTGTTTTCATTGCAGCTGTAATTAAGTTTACGTTGTTGATTGTGGTCACACGACTCCCGACAATCAAACTTCTCATTCTGTATTCTGTGATCACACCAAGATTTAAACATCTGTATATCCCGATAGGAGTTCAGTTAAAAAAAACACAAAAACAATACTTTTGTACCAATAGATGCTGCTGTGTTTAAGAATTTTCATTTCAACAGCTGAGCATCCTGTGCAGTAGGAGGAATTATTCATCAGGAACCAAAGCAGACTACACTAGCTGTTCCCATCTCATTAAGGCAGACAGAATAAGTGTATAAGTGCAGACACTTCATGAACAAATAAATTGACTCTGAAGTAACTGTATCAAATGTTTTGTCCCAGTTTTGTGCTACGAGCTAAATGTTAAAAAAAAAATCAACAGAAAAGCACCAAATGTAACATCATAAAGGAAAAAGTTGATGTTTTTCCGATTAACTTATACTTTCTAAGCGCTGTCTCACTATTGTCTGTGATTTATTTACATTTTTTATCCATTAAGTGTCACTTTTGTCATGTTCCCAGAGTGACCGTACGACATTATATAAACCTTGTTAGTATTTATACAGTATTGTAATACGAAAGCGGGATTTTGCTACAACTGCAAACCCTACAAAAGTGGCTCATATCAGCCATCATCTAATGGTACTTAAAATTTCTTATATATGATGTCACTGTTACATCCATGTAAGTTACTTTGACTTAAAACCAACATTTTTCATGTCACATTATAATAATTATAATAATTTCTTGCTAAATGCAGTTTTACATTTTGCTCTCCTAATGGATCTGTTTTTGCATAATTAGCATTCAAAGTGATGGAATTCCCTTCGTAGCAGTGTTTGTCATTTGTGATTAAGTTACCTCAGAGGTTGAGGTCTCCGTTAATTTGTATTCCCTCTGTGCACCTGACAGCGATGTTTGTCTGACCTAAGCACCAGATGGGAACAGCCAGGAAGTGACCAGGGACCTGTGTGTAGTTACAATACATATGGAAGTGGTCCAGTCAGGGGAAGAAGTGTCGCAGGAGGTCCTTCTTGTTGACCTTGCCCATCTGATTTCTTGGCATCTCGTCCACCAGCACCAGGCCTGTGGGGATGGTGTAAGGCGGCATGTGTTCCCTGCAACAGACGCTGGTGTTAATACATTGATGATGACTGTTTCCTGCAGAAACACACAGACTGAACTAATACAGGCATGCAGAGGGACACACGTAACACTGGATGACGGATGAACAAATGTGCGGTACATGTACACGCTCACATGTGCAACAACAAAAAGGAAACACCAAAACAAAAATAAACCAACAACAACTGCAAAACAAAGGCGAGCCCTGTGGCAGAGTAGTCGAGATAAGGAAAGAAATGTCCTTCATACACTCTGCAGCTCTCCTCCCTAATACCCACAATTCGCCTTCCAGACACAGACAATTCCCTTCGTACAAAACAATATAATCACTGTGAGATGAAATAAAAAAACAAATAATAAAAGGGAAAAACAGAAGGCTGGGATAATTAAAAGTGTTTTATTTTTTTCAGCTTTTTAGTGTATGGTTGTTACATCAAATTTTGAAGCCCAGAGCTTTTTTTATTATCTTCTAACCTAGTTTGTTTGTTTGTTTGTGAGTGCATGCGTGTGTGTGCTCCTGTGTGCGTGCTCGTGGTGCGAGTGAGCATAATGACTCATACTGCTGCCATCAAACACCACTTTCAGCAGATGTCTCCGTCTCTCCGTCTCTCTGACTCAGTGAGTAAAGTGTGAGTGAGTATTTGTGCGTACATACACATCTCTGTAATGGGGCCCTGCTTGTGTCACCAGTTTCTCCAGGGCAGTGTGTTGGTGTGTGTGTGTGCAATGGGTGTGCGTGATCAAGGCGGTGTGGGGCGCAGAGGGTGTGATCGAGATTCAGACTGACAGCTGAAGCCAGGGCACTGAAGAGTGAGCATCCATCTACTTGTTTATGTCTCATTTTATCTCCCACTCTCTCCTCTACATCCTGGCCTCAGCAGTGGGCTGTGTGCTGGCACTGCCTGTCCGCTGGCAGCACCCGTGGCTGGAAACACTGTGTGTGTGTGTTTTTAAGTGTATGTGTGTGTGCGTTTGTGTGTGAGCGAGTGAGCATGTGTGTGTGTGTGTGTGTGTGTGTTATCCTGAGTAACAGGCAGCAGTAGTAATCCACCATGCCGGACCAGCAGACCACAGCAGTAAGATCTAACACCCCCACACCATATGGAGCCCAACACGCACACACGCGCTCGCCCTCTCTCACACACACACACACACCAAATGCACTCCTTCTGAATTCAGGAATCTGAATAAATAATAGTGGTGAGTCGTAGAAAGGTCAGTTTAGAGGACAAAAAGAAGAAAAAAAATGAATGAACCCATTTTTTTGAAAGGCCAGAGACTAAAAGAAAGAGAAAAGAGTAAGACAGAGGGATGTTTGGACCTTAAGTCATTGCGAAGCAGAGCGATGCATGTATGTCACCAGCAACTGTCTGCGATACACAAAATAAACTCCACTGACATTTAGAGGGGGGTGAAAAAAAAACAGTTCGCTTGGAAGACAAAGCTTCCCGTAACAATCATTTGTTCGCTTCCCCCACATCTTCCTCTTTTTCATCTCCTGTCTTTCCTTCAGCTCCCCTCATTAGTCCATCTCTGGCCTCTCTTTCTTTCACATCCTCTCCTATTGATCTGAAGACTTCAGGGCCAGTCGCTGGGGAGATGTGTGTCGAACTGCTGCGAGTGCTGCAGAGTGAGTCCACATCAGGAGCCTTCATTTGTTTAGAACAGGACTGACGAAAACTCGTGGAAATTGTCTGCTTGAATCACCATAATAAGACGGGCTGGTGTTTG
The DNA here is from genome assembly GCA_021432705.1 of Caranx ignobilis. Taxonomy (NCBI): domain Eukaryota; kingdom Metazoa; phylum Chordata; class Actinopteri; order Carangiformes; family Carangidae; genus Caranx; species Caranx ignobilis. Next base: position 49,672,686 of record MU270012.1, read on the forward strand.
CAGTTAATGGGTTACGGTGTTCCTTTGGTGTTTTGTTTTTGTGTGTTCAGGATGATGGATTGGTTCGAAGTTATTCAGGTCACAGTCTCCACTGGTGGTGCGGGTTGGAGTCCACCTGCTGCCACAAAGCACTTTTAAAGAAGGCAGGTGGTCCAGTAGTTAGTGACCTCACCCGTACTGTTTGTAAAGACCAAACACGACTCTGTGTTAAAAATAATAACGATAATAATAATGATATGAGGGGAGCTGTGCTGGTGTGGGCCTGTTGTGTCAGGTACTAGTGAGACAAAACATGAGGCCAGACACTAAAAGTCTGCCCAGGGGTTTTTTAAACAAGGACAAATACCTCACATACTTGTTTGCTTTATCTCATTAATTGCAAAATAAATGGTGCAATTACGATGCTAACACACGTCAAAGCGACTCGGCGACTACAGCTCGACCTGGAGTGTGAACTTGCAGAAGTGTAACTGGAGAATATATCACATCGCTGGATGACACTGCAGTGTTGTGGCAAAAGGTGAATCATGTGTAATGTTTCTGCAGGACAGAGCTGTGCAGGGAGAGTCTGTCTGCTGCCTCTTTGTCAACCTCAGACTGCAAAATGAAGGTTTATTTACAAAAATCATCTGTATTCTACCATCTGTGAACAGAAAATGAGGGTAGTTGATGGAGAAAATCTCATACTTACAAAAGTTAGTCATCTGTTATCAAACTGCAAGATGGCTTTAGCATCACACACGAGCCAACCAACTGGCAGTAAATACAAAGGAATCATTATCCAACAAAAGGTCACAGTACCTTGCCCAGGTCTTCAGCTCTGGCAGCGTCATACTCTGCCCCTTCTTCAGCTGCACCACCGCGGTGACTTTCTGACCCCAAACGGCATCTGGCGCTCCGATGACGGCCACATCTGTAAAGATAAAACCACGCAAAGCAGGCGTGTACTTGTTCAGCCTCAGCTGCTCAAATTGAGTTCATCTTGAAATGCAGAGCTGAAGAAATAGGGCAGCGCCACACGTTTGGCTACGTTGGCTCTGTATGTGATCGCATCAGTGTAAAAACAATGAGTGGATTTAAAAGTGCTGACTCTTATCTTTAAAGTAAAAAGGAGTTCATGTGTAATCATCCCTGTCTGTCACCAGAAAACTCTTGTTTCTTACCTCACTGTCTTCAACAGGGGGATTATACACTGCTTACAAACATCCACAGGTCTAAACGCTGATGTAATATGAGTGTGAGCGCCTCAGATCTGTGTCCCACTTACAGCCTAGAGATACAGATCAATCTTACCTATGATGTCTGGATGAGCCAGCAGGTGACGCTCCACCTCGAGTGCACTGATCTTGTAGCCGCCACTTTTTATGATGTCGACGCTGCTGCGACCCATGATCCAATACACACCATCTTTATAGACCGCAGTGTCTCCTGGAAGACACACAAGGACAAAGAGGCCGATAATCAATGAGAGAAAAAGACTCATCATTATTTTTCTGTTATTAGAAAGCTGGAAAATAGATGGAATTATAAAAAGGGAATTAATTTGTTTATTTTTGTCTTTTTTTTCCTCTTTAATCTGGAAAAAATACCAAAAAATACCAAAATACCACAAAATACCAAAACTGAAAAAAAAAAAAAAAATCTGGATGAAAATATATCAACAATATAAACACACACACCCTTTGGACAACACACACTGCTATCGCCTTTATAACCAGATACAGGAATTGTAGAACAAGAGTACTAGGTTGAATATAGGGTATGGGTGTGTGTGTGTGTACATGCATGTGTGTTTGAGACAGAAGAAGTCAGAGTGCAGTGGATAGATGAGTTTCTACCTACATCCTCCAGACACACACCATCTCACACTCTCTCTCTCGCTCTCACACACACACACACACACACACGGTTGTCTGGGGGACAGGTGTGGGGGAGGATGAGTACAGTATGTGGGATGAGGGGCTCAGCTGGGCCTGGGGATGACAAGCAGAGGAAATGGGTCAGTATGGATGAGTGGAGAGAGACAGAGGGAGAGAAAAATGGACATAGGAGGGAAGGAGTGTGGAGAAGAAAAGAGGGAACAGGAAGGTGTCCTTTTGGATTATTACAGGTGGTGTGTCCACAGCTGGGCCCGAGCAGGAAATGGAGGTGTGTGTGTGTGTGTGACACTGCTGTGGTTTGGGTAGAGAGGTCAGTAAAGGTCTAGGATAGGCGCCGCAGCTGGAGTTACAGCACCAACTGAAGACATGGAGGACAATACATCTGCACCGACTCTGTAAAACTTAATTATAATATAAAATGTAATGCAAAACATAACATTTCTGGTCGGTAGTCATTAAAGGAATCGTTTGATGCTTAATCACTTTCCGCTGAGAGATCTGCCATCTTCCTTATGGAGTCTCACTGAAGCTCTGAAGGAGCATTTCCACCATGTCAAGCTGATCGTGTCTGCAGATACACCTGAAATATGGAATCGATAAAAAAAGGCAACTGGCCCTGCCTTACCTGGAACCGACACAATGAAGCGTCACGGCAGAAGGATTAGATTTCAGTGGTGGTCTGTTTTTACTGCCACCCTCCACCCGCCCCTTACTCCATCACTGAATCTCATTTGCTCTGTCGTCCAACCCTGTATCCCTCTATTCATCTTACATGTTGTCCACTTTCTCAGCTTCTCCTACGCCAGTGTCAAACACACAAACACAATCAACTATCTTTTTTTTTTTTTTTGGTTGTTGTTGTTTTTTTTACTCCCATCCTTGCCCTCCATTTTTTTTTTTTTTTACCCCAGTACGTCTGAGGCATCTCTCATCACATCTCCTGTTTCCCCTCTTCTCCACCTATCTTCCCGTCTCCTCTTTCCCCTCTTGCCTCTCTGCCTCAGCATCAATAGAGGGCCCATCTGTTCCCATACATCACGCACTTCATTTCAGTTTATTAGCTGGGATAAATCATAAATATTTCATTATACATCACGGGCGGCTGTCGCCTGCACACCGACAATTTATCACCGCTGCCCTCTCTGCCGGCTTGCCACGGCGGCTATAAGCTTTCCAGTCTATTAAACAAGATTGATACAGTGTGTAAATTTAGATATTGGGAATTTCTTCACAGACCACTGCTCCGCACTGATAGGCCAGGGTAACAGAGGAGGAGAGGGGAGGATGGAGGGAGAGTGGGAGAGAGAAGGTGGGGGGTGGTAGCAGAGCTTGGTTGGCTGTTAACACTACTAACAGGGTAGATCTCCTCCTCTTTTGGACGAGGGGTAAAAAACAAAAAGTGCTGGATTAATTTGGTTACAGACATGAAGCTCTGTCATGTTTTGCAAAAACACATGAGGAACGTGAACGTGTATGTTTGTGTATGCACCAGCTGAATCAGTTGAAAATAAAACAACAACACCATAACATGCATCCACTTGGCTGCAGATAGTAAGGAGACGGCATCAAAGAGGCAACGCTCGACAAAAGGAGTGGAAAGAAACACTCAGACAACGCACTTGAATTGAGTTTGAAGTACTTAAACAGGACTCTGACCTTGTCTCTTTGAGGGGAAGGAAATAACAAGGGATAGAACAACATGTTTGGAGAGAGACACAAGTGGGAATAGTGATTGTAGAACAGACTGATAAAAGAAGGAAGAAGGGCGGGAGTGGAGATTGTTGGGAACTGTGTTACTAGGACAGACACACACACACACACACACAAGCTGCAACACATACACATATACATACTGTCTCTACACACTCACGCAGACACACATGCACACAAACACTACTTTCAGGCATCAGAGACTCGCTGCCATTATGTGTTATGGCATTGGAGGCAGATATGGCCGAATGGCTTTCTTAATTAAAACGATAAGAAGCCTAATTGCACTGGGCTTTCATCTCATTCTGAGGCATTAAAGAAAGTGAAGTCACACACTGTGGAAAAAAAAGAAATAAAAACAGATCAAGACTTTAACTGAGGATGGAGGGCAGAGAAAACTTCACTAATGTCTTTCAGAGAAGAAGAAAATGACATTAGTTGGCTCTGCAGCAAACTTCATTCTGTGACAGAATAATTGGCATTGCACACACACACACACACACACACACACACACAGAAACACATTTTTAATCCATTAATTATCATTTCGTTAACAGGAACAACAACATCGTGCAGAGAAGTGTGATATCAACAGTTTTAATAATTGAAGCTGCAGCAGTTTTTCAGAATAATGCAAAAACTGCTTTTGGACAAATTCCTGCTGAAGTGTGAAGATTTTAACAAAAAATGACTGGTCTCCACTCTTTCTGTCATATTGTTTTGAATTAAAGAATCTGCATTCGTGGCATTCCTCATATTTTTCATGGTAAACCAAACAACACATATTGGGGGGGGGGGGGGGCTAGAGGGGAAAAGATCATATATATATATATATATATATATATATATGCCTGAAAATGACAGTTGTGAATTAATAATTTATCATAAAACATATTTCGATCCAGCGCAGCATAAAATAACCAAATTTCTTTCTGGTGTTTTATTTTGAAAGTATCTGCAGCATCAGTCAGTAACAAGAGGTTTGTGACCATTTCCTGTGTGACTGCATTGACCAAATAAGGCAAGGTCTGATCAAAGACACTCTGCTACTCAAGACGGCCCATTAGAAGCTGCACCATGATATGAAACGGTAAACACTTCCTGTCTCCACAGTGGGCGTGGTCGCCCGTACTTTGGGCAACATCACAAAGTTACAGAAGCCCTGATGGCTCATTTTAAGGCTCTCAATACAAGGCTGTTTGTATTTCTCTGTGGACTGAGCACGCTGACACTCTCACATCACAGATCTGTTCTATAATGAAAAACAAAGACCTTTAACACAAGTTCGATTGTGAAAAATCTATTTAATATTTAGTTACAAAACCAAGTGTGACGTAGCGAGATTGACGGTTAATTTTAACCCAGACTAGTCAGGTAAGATGCTCTTGGCTGCACCAGGCTGCCGGCGCTGAAACCATCAAACAAACTGTTTGCCTCTCTCGCTGAGTACCCACTCAACAAACACTCAGAGCTGGCAGGGAAGCAGCACAGGGGGCTCCACGGTGCCAGCGCCATGTCAGCATGGAAAATGTGAACTATCATTTGACAAGATTCAAAAGTAGCTGTGGTGGTGGTGGTGGTAAGGGGGAAGTGGGGGGGTGGGGGGGGTTCGAATGTTTCCCTGCAAATCAGTAATTGCTGTCATTCCTGTCTTCTGTATTGTTGCAACTATTCAAATGAGCCCAGGCACACAGACGCAGACACAAAGAGTCTGGACATGTTGCTTTTCTTAGACAAAAAAAAAAAAAAAGTGTGTGAATGAAAAGGGCAACGCGTGACATTATGACAAAGGCCAACACCACAAAAACACTTCAGCCCGCTGCCAGTAGCATCGCTGCTCGAGGTGTCGGAGAAGGAGTGAGGAAACTAAAAATACACTAAACCTGTTTTTGTGGAGGTGGAAGAAATCATCAGGACCTTCCAGTCCCCATAACATATTCCTACTGTCACTTGAAATGGATAGAAGTAAGTGTTATGTGAGTGTTTATAATTGAATGTGATTTGAGTCTGACCTTGATCTAAGCACCATGTACTTGTTTTTCTGTGTGCGCGCCCCACTCAGCCCGGGAGATGCAGCTGGAAAGTGCACACTCTGACTGACTAAATGAAAACATGCCCACATTGACTTCTTCATCATCTCACCCCGGCTTTCACTTACTGTACACTCAAACTCCAACTGCAATAGTTTATAAAAGTAAAACACTTTTGTCCATGTGTAGTGTGTGCATTAGAAAAAAAAAATCCAGTTTCAGACACATGCGTTAGACATAATTACACAAACACAAATCGACTGACTCTGAAACCAACATGTCTACGATGCCTCGAGTTATTAAAACGCAACAATAAATCAGCATAATCAATAAATGTTAAGTAGTTCCACATTAAAAGTGTAAATTTCTGAATGTTAATCTCTAAATAAAGCAGATGTGTCCTTACACTTTACTGCCAATGAAGACCATGAAGTGATATATGATTAAATATTCTGTTGTGATCTGAAATCTTCATTAATTTCCTGCAGAATTTGGAGGTAGGAAAAAAAAAGCCTGATCTGCACACGTCTGTGTTGCCCTATCTGCTCTAAACACCATGGAGGGTGAATCAGATGAAGATTGTTTTCTTAATGTAACATCAGATACAACATTTCAAAGGGGAACTATGCACGTCTGGTCGCTTTTCACTGTTTTAGTCACTTTCTCTCTGCGGAGCTCCCTCTGCAGTTTCGGAGTACATAACTTCACTATCATTAAAAACTCAGAGCTAACCCTCCTTCCTCCAATCCATGGATAGCTTATACGATACATATCCTATAAGTTTTACGATGTGTATATTTGTGTAGTCTTGTCTGTCATAAACAAGAGATTACGGATGACCGGACGTGTTTGTGTAGTGGCGCAGTCCATGTTTCTCACAAGACGAGATGTGGGCCACCGGGTCGGAGGCGCTGGTCTTGCAAGGTTGCTCCAGAAGGAAGTCACCCCAAAGACAGTATATGGTTATAATAATAATAATAATAAAAAAATAAATAAATAAAAATAAATAAAAATCTATAAGCCCCCCTCCTTCTTTATGTAAACATCGCAATGCATTTCAGACTAGCCAGCTAGCTAGCTAACTAGCAGCGTTTTTTCTGGCTGGAATATCTTCTTTGTGTTTGGTTTGGGTGGCAGTGCTTGGCACGGGCATATAGCTGAGCTTCTCCCCGTCATTTTGCTATGCTACATGTTATGATTGGTGCTACAGAGCATTGAGACCGTCTATGCAGCACCACCTCACACTGCCGCCTGTACGGAGGCCTCACTATTTGGGAACCCTGAAGTCGGCGCCGTCTAACACCTGCGGTTGTGCTCGCTCTTGCCTGCTGCTGCTGCGGTTCAGCGGTTAACTGCCTACAGCCACCGCTGCGGCCAAAAACCTCCAGAAAGTAACTCTGGAGCGCGGCCACCCACACCCAGACACACACGGGAGCTTATCTATGGCCGACTTACAGCTAAAACCCACCGCTAACGGCTAACGGCTAACACCGCACAGCGTGGTGCTACCGAAAACGCGGGACCCGGCGTCGTCTCATTAACGCACGTGGAGGAAAACACGCGCGCGCGCGCACACACACACACACACACACACACACGCTTACTTTAGTTACAGCCGTCATGTATATGTCAAGTATTTTAAAACAAGCTGCTAACATTAAAGTTAGCACAAGAAGCCTCTTGAAGCCACTTCCTGTTGTTAATTCCAAATTACAGAGTCTCCGGTTACTTTACTTATAAACTTCTACAACAGTATCAAACCTGAAAGACTGTAGTATTTAACCAGCTATATCACTAACATTACCTTTATTCTTACCTTAAAGTTCAGTCTCCCATGTTGTCAAACTTCAGACGGACAGTTTGAACTAGTTCGGTCCGGTCAGAACAGTTCCCACAATGCACCGCAGGGGGCGCAGCTCGCGCACAGTGAATACAACGAGCAAATAGTTTGTGTGGATCTGTATAAGAAGATTTGTTGAACCACTTACATACAGCTTGTTGAGAACAAAAAATTAAAATGACTCGTGTGTTGAACAAATGTAGATGTATTAAAGTTAAACGACAAACTTTGTTTTTCTATTGTTATTATCACAGACTTAATTATGTTACAATTACATACTCTCAGATTTACTTTTTTCAGTGTAGTTCCTCCTTAACCCAAACTCTCAACAGAAATAACAAATATAAATCAGTTTAAAAGCATAAACCTCCAGCATGGTGAGTAAATGATATGTCTTTTGGCTCCGTCTGTAACTGCAGTAAAACCAGGTTCATCTCAAACCATAAATTTACTCACCAAGCACTCAATCCACAAAGACACAGATATGCATATATATGTATCTACACCCACACATATATGTTCTTGTGGATAAATTCTGTGATAACTGTGCTTGCATTTTTTAATGAACACACTCAACTCCAGTGTGATCCTCTGTTTGGCATCTCTGCACAAGGTGTTACAAACCTTTGCGTTCCTGACTGAATAGTTTCAATAATTTCAGTTTTATCTTCAGACAAAAACTCAGGAGTGTTTTCCGTTAGAAACTGTGACATTTTACAAACACTATTTGACCGTCGTGTCATGTTTATGCATGCCTCCCTCCGCACTGGCATCACTGAAGTGTTTAAAGTGAGCCTGATGAGGAGATGCTTCTCCCCCGCGAGAAGGTACAAGTGGTGTCACCGTCTTTCATCCCATTGAGCACAACCTAAACTCTCACACCGAGGGTTAAAGCTGAGTGCCCTCCATCGCCTTGGAGAGGAGAGCCTTATCCGAACAAAGGCGACAGAGGTCTAAATGCGAGTCATGCCTCTTCTCACAGTGACTGTAAACACTTAGCATATATGAATATTAATGTTCCACATTAAAGCCCTGATGCCTAGATGGAAGAGTTAATGAGGATAAATAACAGACAGCCAAGCAGTGAAATCTCAGCTCTGACATTATTTATCATCCTTAACTTTTGTCACCGCTCCTTTTTTAGTAATTAATATCGTACAAGAAAGCACTTTGCACTTGGATGAGTGATCTAATTTGTTTAATATAATGCAATTAAAGGAGCGTGAATTGCTTTATGTTAATGTTACTGATTATATTCCTTGCTGGGTTGCCTCTCCAGCAGCAGATAACAAGCTGAACTTGTGGATTGATGTCTGTCTCAGATCTGTCATGTTCATCAAGAAAACCACTTAGCTGCTGTTTACATGGCCCCGACTCTGCACCGCATCACGCAGATCTGAGAGTCAACCATGGACTCCAGAGAACAGCGGGCGATAATGAAGCCTGAATATTGAACAATCTTGATTTCTTTTAGTTTTGTACTTTTTGAAATCACACTCTCTTTTATGTCTTTGCTTTTCACCTTAGCCGATGAGTATATGACGAAGGAACACAAGGAAACGCAAACAAATCAAAGAAAGAAAGAAAGAGAGAGAGAAAGTTTTTTCTTCACCTCAAAAATTCTCCTCTCTTGAAAATGCTTTCTGCAGGAAAACAGCCAGAGAACAAAGTGGCAGCTGCTTCAACAGTTTGATAAGAAGTCCTGGAGTTTCACCAGATTTGCCCTCAACCTGTGTTAATAAAAACAGGACCACCATGTGTTGACACCTTTGCTGTAAATGCTACAGGGACAGCTCAAAGCACTGGGAGGCTGGGGTGTCGGTGAGTCCCACAGGGAGCTCTGACATTGGAGTTAGGACGACACGATGTGACTTGGGGTGAGATATGACATTGGTAACACAAGAAAGCGATGGAGGGAAGAGGAGAGCACAGCTGGGAGCGAGGGAGACATCCACAAATGACTAGTGATGGCTCTGCAGGATATGAGCCATAGGTTGCTCTGTCTGTCTGCCTGTTGCCACAGACCTGCAGCTCACCTTTGCAGCTGGGGTCACATCCCTTTTAGTCATATGCAACAAGCAGACACAAGACGACCTCGCACATACTCGCACACATCCGCAATCGAGTGCTTTTTAACACTCATGCACAAACGCTGACCAAAGTCCTTGCAGTCCTGTCAACTTCACAGACAGACTGCAGTGTGGAGCACAAAGAGAGCTGAAAGAAGGTGAGACAGAGGCCAATGTGCTCTGATGTGTTTGTGAAGATGAGTGATATAAGAGCAGCACTGAGGAGAAGGTGACAGCTTCCCTATATTGCTGCCAGTCATGCTGCACAGCACCTATGCAGCAGAGGAGAGGACGCGTCTGACCAGCTGTGGACTTATTGATTTAAACTGTCATACTCACTCTCTGCTTGGTACTCTACCTTATTCACTTTATTTTCTTTAAAGGCTTTATCTTCCTTTCTGTGTCAGCCTCACAGTATAAGCTTTATAACCTGACGTTTTTGCAATAGATTTTAAACCTGTGTTTTTGTTCCAGCTCTATATAGTTCTGCTGCCGTAGAAACTGTACAATAATAATTTAAAGCGTTTTATTTTTCCCATACAATCTTTGCAGTGAACTGTATTTAATCTAGGTGGAGGGTCTTTGTAACGCTGCACACTGTCTCTGCTGTGCCTCGGCTGCAGTAGCTCTTGGAGTACATCTAAAGAGGCAGCAGATAACTTTAAACGTACAGGGGTAAGTTGTTCTCTGATTCTCAGTGTCTCAGCTAAAATGTTGGTACTGAACTCAAGGCAGAAGCTCGTTTGATAAATGGCAAGTGGACTTTCTTGCCCCTGAGTTGAGTCTCTCAGGCTGCATACAAATCCTGCCCACCACCCTTCAACTGGAAGACTGATGGAGAGCTGCAGCCGGGATGTGAATGGTGCTTATGAGGCACTATTCAGGGCAGGGAAGTCCCTTCAACACTTCACTCTGGAGTCAAGTTGGTGGATGTGTGGGAGCTTGCAGAGACCTTATTATCCCTAAATTAAACATTTAGAATTTGTTGAAAAGGTTAACTCACATCATTTTGACGGCACCGGTCCACAAAAAAAAAAAAAAAAAAAAAAAAAGGAGTACGTCTTAGTAAGATCCCTGAAAAGCACCTTTCATTTTCCCTGCTTGACCTTAAGGTCAGATCCTGGAGGATCTCAAAAAAAATGGACACAGAAACCTTTGGTGCAAAGGTGACAAGAGATCAACCAGGAGTTAGTGAGTGGGAGATGCAGTGTGAGGATGAGAGAGAGGTGGGGTGTGAAGGAGGGAGCAGGTGTGAGGGTAAAAAAGGGTAAGAATGTGAGAGGGGAGGCAGCAAGCTGAGGAGAGGGTTAAGTGCAAAAAAAACGGTCTCCATCTAACACCCGACATCCCGCCCCCGCACGATACACACACTGAGAGGGTGTGTGTAGACACAGCAGGCCTATGTGTGTGGACAAGAGAAACTTGTGTGGGAGTTCAACATCCACATGAGCATGTGCACATCTGGAAATAAACTGCATGCGTCTCATTGTACATAATAAAGTTGGTGTGAAGTGGGATGAGCTGCTGGTACCATTTGTTTATCTTACTTTATATATATTTTTAATGATTTTCTGATGAGTGTCCCACAGGATGCAACAATCCCATAGGTTTACAGTCTGTTATGGGCAACAACCTGTGACAACCTGTATGGTAGACGACACATTTCTACTTACATCAATATTCATGAGTCATGCACCACTGTAATGTAGGAGAAGCAAAGTCAGATACATGAGTCAGAGCTGTGGAAAATGTTTCTTGTTGTAACCGAGAGCAGAACACTTCTGCAAAATTAATCCAACACTGGGCAGGAATATAAAAGTAAAACTGATATCAAGGAGGAGTTTGACATTTTAGGAAATACACTAACTTCCTATTTTCTCGCTGAAGTGGGAAAATTGATACCATGATAACTATGAGGCTGGAGCCGGCAGCCATTTGACTTAGCTTAGCATAGAGATTGAATTAACTCAAAAATACGCCCAACAGCAGCTCTGACGCTCGCTAACAGGTGTTTATCTTGTTTGTTTAACCCGTGCACACACCAAAATGCTGTGTTTTGGAGCTGTGACACAGAAGTATTGATTGTGTGACTATTTTGGAGGGTATAATCTGTGTGGTGCTGTTGAACTGCTTTGTGTTATATTGACAGGTAATTCCTATCATTTTGTCCTTTTCATTCATATCAATGAGGTCAGACAAATCAACAGACACACCTCTCTGTGTAAGGCGCCACAGGTTCAATCTTTAACACTGTTTCAATGCAAACTTCAGATTATAACCTTCATGCAGCCATGAGTCACTGCAGGACTGTTGTATTGGACAGGATTAGTTTTAGCGTGGTGTACCTAATAAACTGACTACTCAGTCTATCTCTGTGAGTTTAACTTGGCATCAGGGAATACAGGCAGGTGGGTGGGCAAGGGACATGTTTGATAGCTTCCTATAGTGCAGTCCTGTGTGTGTGTGTGTGTGTGTGTGTGTGTGTGTGTGGCTTGAGGGACTGGTCTGTGGGGAGCTGATTGCGCGGGCTCTCATTATGTGGCCAGTGGCTGTAATGGAGTGTGACAGCAGCGTGCTGTGCTCTGGATCTCTGTCCTTCCAGCCTGCAAAGCCAATTAAACACACTCTGCCCTGCTCTCCCACTGCCTCGGCCTGCTTCGCTCTCCATCACTCGCTCCTTCCTTACTGCTTTTCACCCCCCCCCCCCACCACACACTACACACCACCCCCCTTCCACCACCATCAGCTCCCCATCCCTACCTTGTCTGTGCCCACCCTCTCTGGGGCCGCAAATGCCACCCTTTGTAGCTGACTCTTTCTGACCCCTCCACCAACACATCTCCGAGCTCGGTACTTCCAGCTCTTTTCTCACACTTTTGCTTCTGGCTCTTATTTCCTGTCGTCTACATAACAATTTAAAGCTCCAATTGCTTCTGTCCTCCTTCGTGCACCCCTCAGCCCCCCCACCCCACCCCTGCGCCAACCTAACACCTGTCTACTGGTGGTTATGCAGGAAAGCAGGGCTCCTTTTGGGAGGGGAGGGAGGACTTGGCTGCAGGGGGAGAAAGCCTCTGATGACAGCTTCCCTCTGTGCTACCACACACACACCCAACACATATACACTAAAGACAGGGAGAGAGGGAGAGGACGAGCTAGAGAGCAATACTTGGTTCCTCAAGACCCAGAGCAGTCATAACCACTTAGGAGGAAAAATGCCCTGCAGCATGAAAAACACACAAAGTCCATTTATCACTCCCTCATAGTCCCCCAAAATGTGCACACACACACACCCATACAGTACAGATATACTCAATTTGTGTGTGTGTGCTTCCTTGACTGGACTTTTTTTTGTAAGTGTTTAAAATCAAGCTCTGAAAGTGCAGTCTGCAGCACAGACACAAAAATCTTTCAACATCTTTCCTCCTCCTGTGAATCCCTCTGACAGCACCACTCATGTAGACGCAATTAGTGGCAGAATTTACTTCCTCCAAGGGAATGTGTGTGAATGTGCGCGTGCGTGTACGGCGCTGAAGTGTGAGTTAAGAGAAATGGGAGGAGGAGGAGGAGGAGGAGGAGGAGGAAGGAGGGTTCGGTACCTGTTTTGAACCAGCCACCATCAATGAAAGACTCTCTGGTCTCCTGAGCTTTGTTCCAGTACTCCTTAAAGACTGATGGACCTCGTACTAGGAGCTCACCCTCTTTCCCCTCCAGACCTGGACACACCTGAGGCATATTCACAGAGATAATGGTTTACAAGAGTGTTTAAGACAGATTAAATCAGGCTGAATAACACTTGAAAGTCTGTCTAGTGGATTGCTGGGTGATATAAGAGACAAAAGCAACAAGACAACAAACGGTACTCTGAATTTAATCTATTATAAAATATTGTAATTAGATGCACAAATATGAAGTTGCTATCTTCATCCTGGCTTGTGCAGTAGATTTCAGGTATTTGAAATCAAAATAAACAGCACTACTGCTCAACATATTTCCATTTTTCATCTGCTGTCTATACATACATTATCTCATTACCGATAATCAATTACCCGTGTGTTCCTGTGATCACCCTCCGCAATCGTGGTGTTGGCTGTGTTATTCATGACAATCCGAACTTCCACGCTGGGAAGTGGCGATCCCACAGCCCCTGTCAACAAATCAAGCACAAACACACACAAGAAACACATGAGTCCAGATTTAAGGCTAATAAAATGGAGTGATTTTGTCCTTTTGTTTAAAAAAAGAAGCTGAACCCGTTGACCAACAGAATTTGAATGATTTCAACCACAGTGGGAGTGCTCTCCTCCAAGATGGCATTAATCTCCATCTGCAGGCTATAAATGGTCACTAAATGGTTTGCTGGGCTTGTAAAACATTGTAAACCAAAAGCCCATTCGTCTCAGTCGCCATAAGTCGGTTTATTTTGGCTGCGATGGGGGGTTTCTGTGGAAATACCTGATGCAGCTGTTTCCACCAGCATCAAATTAACCTTAAAATAAAATAAAATTTCTGAACATTTGTCTTAGACTCTTAAAAACAAACACCAGGCCTGGTATACACCTCAGGGCATTGTGATCTACCAAGTGTATTGATTTCTCAAAGTGACACTGAACCGCAGCATCCATGGCAATAAGTCAACCAAACATTCAGTATTGCTCTCTGTCTCTGCTTTTGCACCAATTTTACACAGCTTCAGTCTGTTACTCCTGACTGCTGCTAAGTGCTTGACAAGGCTTTTTACTGCAGCACAGCATCATAAAAATGTTTTAACTGAGCTGACCGATTATGAAATACAATAAGAGCCGAGTGTCAAAAACACAGTGCTGTTCGAAACTGTGAGCTGTGCTAATATTTAAGTGAAACTATTAATAAGAAATGTGTTAGAGAAATGTGATACCATCGGAAAATGAACTGACACACACCTTCAGCCTCCCTCTTTGTGTGAGTGCAAGTGTGACCTCAGGGGTAAGTAATTAAAGCAAGTGTGCAAAGGTGATATATTTCTGTGTGTGTGTGTGTGTAAAGTCTGTTATGTCATTTCACAGACCACTGCTCTCCCAATGAAGAGCAGGTCAGGTCCCAATTAAAGCGTGATTCTCTCACTTCATATTGATCTAATCCACTCCAGTTCCTGATTGGCAGTGTCTATCACACACACTCCATCACCTGCTCTCAGTCCTTCAGGGTAAAAAAAAAAAACAACCAACCATAAAAGTAACTCGACTGTTACACTCAGTGGGGGAGCAGGATAACAAACACAGTTCAGTCACAAGGTTGCACAAGCTGAACACTGGCAGCACAGTGGACACTGTGAACAAGGTTAATTGAGACCTGAAGTGCAAAGCGTTTCTAGAATCTCACTTCATTAGAGTAATAGTACAGGGAACAGATTGTATCAGGTTCAGTTGCAGCTGCAGGACGTTCAGTGTCTCTACTAAGCAGAGTTAAAGCAACACTATGTAGTTTCTTGGCCTGAAACTGTTTCTAAACTCATTGAAGTGGTAGAAAAATGGTTACTAGGATGAATCATAATGCTGCTGCTGCTGCAGCCTGAGCGGGGTCACACTGAATTGTTTACGGAGCCGGTGCTGTTGCTGGTACCGGTTTCTACAGGAAAGTTACAGAGTGCAGCTGAAGCCGTCGTGACCCTGCTGAGGCTGCAGCAGTGGCAGATTCATCCTATTAACCATTTTTCTACCACTTAAATGAGTTTAGAAACATTATTTTAAGGTTGGAAAACCACATAGTTTTGCTTTAAGCTTCATCAGAACTGCAGTCGAACCACTTCAGACTGGAGGAAGCCAGTGTCCAATCTTATCTGTAACTTTCATTTCATTATTGGCCAGAGCCAAGAGCTGAGAAATGAGTCTTTGAATTTCTCTGTCTGGCCATCTTTGGCCTTTTTGTTTCGCCAGATCTTTCAAATCATGTTGTGTCATTGCCAACTGGAATGAATCCAAATCAGAATAACCTTTATTAGACTGGCAACTCTCTACAACACGATAAAATCTCTAAAAAACAAACAACAAATTAAAACAGTGAAATCAATATTTCTTCAGAGCAGCAGAATAAAGCAGAATAGAAAAGAGTAGCAGCAGTGTTGCATGTGCACTGTTCACATGCATGAATGAAATAACTGAACTGCCCTTCAGAGCGCACCTGGTAAATTAGAGATGACTTCAATTAAAAATGCAATTGACAAATGTAAATTTGTTTCACTATAATCAAGGTGAAGAGGAGCAAACACATACATTACTGTCCTCACTCAGTGACAAAATCCATCAACAGCTCAACGCTGTGCACGTCTGTGTGCTCCTCTATCATTTTTTTTTCTCTTGCATCAAGAGCTTGAGAAACTTTGGAGACTTTCATCGTCCTGGTGCCAATGATTCAGCAGGATTGAGTGTCATTTTGAAGAGCAGGGGCAGGTTATAAATGCTACAGGCTCAACAGGGAAAGAGCCAGAATGACAAAAGGTGCAGAGAGGATTTCTCCACAACTACTCCTCCAAGTCGTCGTTAAAAGACTACATCATTTTTGGCCATTGAATGACATAAATTCTTGGGAGGATGACATCTGGAGGAAGGCAGACTCAGAGCTGGAAGCAGGGAGGCTGTATGTGAGGTAAGGATGAGATGGGAAGAAGTAGGATACACTAATTCACATATTTACACCTCAGTGTAACAAGGGTAATATGACCTAGAAAGCAATACTGCTGTTAATCTGGAAAAGCTCGACAACTATGTGATACACAACAAAATCAGGCCAGTTAGATTATTAATAAAATTGGCATCAGTGAGGCGTATGAAAAGATGAGTTTTCTGCAACCTAGTTGGTGGAAAACAGAAAGACAGTGAGTGTGTACAAGAGAGAGAGAGGGAGGGAGAGAGAGAGGGCAACTCCGCTTCTGAGAGTGTTTCCTGCGGTTGCTATTGATCCATTTTAACCTACTTAAAGACAAGACAGGAACACACTGACTCAAACAGCCACAAGCTCATGGCTGCATACACTTACACCTAGGTACAAACACTCACACACATGAGCGTACACACACGCACACACACACGTCTTGGCGCTGCGATGGAAACATCAATAGAACCACAGACCTCTTGAAGCCATCCCTAATAATCACCTGAGAGGAATCAAACAAAGCCTGTTCAGTTTATTCCCAACATTAGCTGACAAACAAACAAAACAAGGCTGCAGCAAAACAGCAGACAGAGGATTACCCAATCCACTCGCAAGCTAATTAGCGCTACCTGTAAAGAGGAAGACTTGGCTTGGGGAATGGGAAGGGAAGGAGAAGGTGGGGGGAGGTGGGTGGAGGAAGAAGGGAGGACAGGAAGACAGGAGAAGAAAGCAACCACCACTTGTCTGACCTCATTTCCAGACTGTGCCTTTGTTTCTGCACGTGTGAGGGAGGTGTAGTTGGGATCGTGGGGTTTCACCTGACATCACACCAGAGGAAACCGCCGACAATCAAAACACAACAACATGAAGCCGAAGCACTGAATCAAACTGGTGGAGGAGCGGGAGGAAGGGATATCTGAGAGGTACGTGATGAAGACGGGGAAAAGTTACTGAGAGCATGGCCAGAAAAACAGTTTCCTTTCTGTGGTCAAAAGTACAAAATGATCCCAGAGAGTTTAATTTAACACTCCGCTGCTGCAGCAGTGGCATGTTAATTGTATACCTGACTGATGCTGCTGTAGTGCGAGTACAAGAGTGGATTTTTAACCATGTTTGAACCCTTTTTGTCAAGAAAGAAGATGCTTCATGTTGAAATATACAGTAGCCAAGTAGCTATTTGAATGATGTTGAAACAAAGACGTCTACACATCTTTAATAACCAACTTTGACCCCATTTAACGGATGCTTACAAGATTTTTATAACCCATCTTTCAGTGAGGTTGCTCATATTAGTCTAGAACAAAAGAGGAAATGCTGCCCTTGGTCTGTTTTCTCATATCAGGAGTTTTTAAACACGAGTAACGTCTCATTATCAAACCTGTTTTTAAAAGATGTTTTGTTCTGGCTTCGTTTCCTGCCACCGATCAAGAGCTGACTTGTGACTTCACCACATTTTTCTTGGAAAAGGACCAAGAGATGCATTTTCAGATTTGTTAGTGCCGTTACTCTTTTTACTGATATTATTATTCTCATCCCGAGAGAAGCAGTTGGAGTAAACAACTTAGTGTGTGACCTTTGACCACATTTTTACTTGTTTGTGTAAAAGCACACAGGCGCTCCTGTCAGACCTGGTACCTGGTACACGTGGGCCCTTGAGAGGGTTGGACAGCGCCATGCCGATCTCGGTCATGCCGTAGCGTTCCAGCAGTGTGTGTCCTGTAATCTCCTCCCAGCGCTGCAGAGTGGGAAGAGGGAGAGCAGCCGAGCCCGAAACCATTAACCTGGAGAGAGAGAGAGAGCGAGACAGACGAGACATGAGGGAAACACTCCAGGCTCCAAATGACACATTTCTAGGTTTTACTCTGCCATAAAAACTTTGTGAAAGATATCAATTTTTAGTCTGTTAGGACAGGCAATTAATAGAGTTTCAGAGTAATGATGGACGTTAAAAGGTTATGAACTAAGTGAAAGGAGTAAAACATGTTGAAGACTGTCCACGGTCCACATGTTGTCAAATATTCACATCACATGTGATGTACATGAGCAGTGTGTGTCTTCAGTCATGTTCAGAGCCAATGGCTGTGGGGGCAATAATCATTTTCATACTCATTAACCCTTTAGGGCCTGAAACTCTTTTAGCCGTTTATGAATGCTTTTGGTTTTGCTTTTATATACCACATAAAGAAATGTTTACCACACCCATGTTTGGTAAATTATTTATTCACTCCAACCTACTTTATTTACATATTGCCACCAAAAATACACAAAAACCAAGTCGTTTTTTTCTGTTTAGTGAAATAACAAAAAATTACGAATACGTTGAAACAAATGTAACGCCTGCCTGTCCCATCCCATCATCACCATTAAAACTATTATATCAAACAAAAACTGGGAGAGAGTTTCGAATCTGCACTCTTGAGTGAAGTCTACAGCAACGCTAAAGGGAATTGAAAACGTCACATGATCATGGTCACGCCGGCATGATCACACACCCTGGTGGGTTAATGTTTATGTGTCATCAGTCTGTATACACACACACATACTGTACATGTATCCACAAACACATCCACCCATGAGTAAGCTGTGCGTACCTGATCCTTTCCTTGCAGACCGCTCTGACAAAGTCCTTGACATGAGGCTGTGTGAAGTGCTGATCATAGTACTGGATCAGCTTAGAGTAGATAGTTGGCACAGCCATGAACACATTAACCATGGGAGCCTTGGCGCTCAACAGCATCTCCCACACCTGCAACACAGCAGAGAGAGAGAGAGGGGGAGATAAGCATAACACAAGAGGGAGGAAGGAGGACAGAGATAAGCGAAGGTGAAAAGCAAAGCAGTGCATCTAATGGATGGGGCCTCGCAAAACTAAATTATTACATCCAGATTCATTCCATTAGAGCAGAGGATGGGCGAAACAGCGACATTTTTTTTCTTTATTTGATATAAATGGCAGAATAAAGTCCAGACTGCAACCTCATATTAAAGCTGTCAACACAAAGACAAAAAAAAAAAGAGAAGGAAAAAAAAAAACGTCAGGATTTGTAAAGGTCAGTGGGAGGAAAATAGCAAAACGCTGTGGGCCAGTTAAAAGGCCTTCGGTCCGGCTACTTCTGACAAATGTGCTTTTTGACTGTTGCAGAATGAGCCACTCACGTCCTCCTCTGCTGCTTTACACACACACACACACACACACACACACACACAGGGGCTGATGAGATGAGCATGAACACAGACACACACACACACACTGTGAACTACATTCACATATAAAAAAAATACTGTTCAAATATCACATAAACTCACTTGTTCAAGGACAAAGCCGTTTTACACATGCCGCCCCACCCACTCCACCTCATCACACACACACTCTGGGTACATCAGAGTAGATGATGGGAGGATGGGATGACAGCATGAATTAAGTGAAGGTGAACGACAGCTTCTCTAACTCCCGTCTCCCCCCCTGGGAGACAAACGCTCCTCCCCAGCTGTCTCCCCCTCCCCTCTCATTCTACTTATCCTCTCTTCTTCTTCTTCTTTCATTCTACCTCTATTTCCCAAGTGCTTCTTTTTCATTCTCTACTTTCATCCCTGACCCTGCATCTTCCCTTCATCTTTCTTTCTCACCTCTTCCCTTCGCTCCCTATCTCACATTCACTTACCTTCTTCGTAATTTCCTGCTTCGCTGCCTCTGCGCTCGCCCTCTTTCTTACCCTCTCTTTCTCTCTCACTCACTCAGACACACACCTACACACACAGTCATACACAGAAAGATGTAGTCTCTCCCATCATCCCTCTCACCTACAGTAACACCACATCATTCTTAATGTGCCAGAAATTTCTGAACTCATCCTTCCACTTCTCCTTTGAGTCACCTCGTCGCAGCCTCATCTCATCTATTACCTATTAACTCCTCTTTCACCCACGTCCTCTGCTTCTAATAAACAAACACAGCTGAAATGTATAGACAAATAAAAGTGATGTGATAAACACTTGTCAACAGTCTCATCAGATCCCTGTGCCATTTCTCACAATACCATTACAAGTTGATGCAGACTTGTGGGTGTTGCACTGCTCACCTGTGCACACACAGAATAAAACTCTATGCAGAGAGAGAGGGAGAGGGAGGGAGGTTATTAAGTGAGTGTGCCCTGACCATTCTGGGTGGTGTCTATCAAGTGCAGTGGAGCGCTTCCATCAAGTCCAGTCTGGAGGGGAGAGGAAGGCAATTTATGTCTGTCAAAGAGTTGGCCTCCACCTAGGGGACAGGATGTGGTGAGAGCCCAACGCCGCGGTCTGCATCCTAAACAACTCTACTCAGCCCTGCACTCAACATCACACCCCAATACAACTGCCACTTCTTCTTCAGAGGGATTAGATGTTCAGTGTCGGTGGGTAGGTAGAGGCTGTCGGGTGTCCTTTGCCTTTACATACTCGATCAGCTGTTTGATCAGGTATAATAATGCCGCTAAATAAAGTTTTTGCACTTTGGCTTGTATCTAAAAATCATGATGCATTTGGCCCTTTTAAAAAAAAAAAAAAGTATTTTTATATCCCAGAAGGTTCGATGGTTTTGATTTTGGTATCATACTGGTGCCACTGTCAAAATAAGACACAACTGCTACACTACTAATATGACACTCAAAGCTGACACGCTGTTGCAAATGAGGTTCACCTTGATCCCCATCTTAGTTTTTCATCATCTTTGTTTCATATTTGCTAAAGAGCAGTTGACACAAAGCACAGCAGCTACTGAGGAGGAAATCATTGGTTTTGCAGGAATTTAGGTGCACACATTAAATACTGGGCAAACCTAAACCGGAGAAGTGGGATTCCTCCTCTGGGCAGCATGAGTATCTGTACCAAATTTGGTATCAATAAATACTGAATCAATAATAATGAAAAGTTTGATCTGCTGGAAGCACAAGAGAGAAACTGAGGGTGTGGTTCACACACCGGAGACCATGAATGTCAGTACAATATTTCATGGGAATCATCCATCAGTCAAAGTGGTGTGCGACCACGACCACAACAGCCTAGTGTTGTATAAACTTAAACTGCCACAAAGCTAAATCACAGTCAAATGCTTCATGCCCACAGGTCTCAAATCTCAAATCTCTAAATCCACTGGTGTATGAGATGTTACTTCAGAGATATCAATTCTGTCTTTGAATTATAAAACAAGCAGATGTAAGTGTGTGAAGATGCTTTTACTTGTTTATCAGGCTGCTGAATGAAACGACTTTACCTGCTGGAACACAATGCACTGATGTATTATTATCCATCCCTCTAAATAAATATCACAACAGTGTCTGTGAAATCACATTTGAATATACCTCCTTAGAAAGCCTTGAATGAATAATTTAATCATGCTTAATCAAAGTGTGTGATGAAGCAGTCGGTGGGGATTCAAATAAAGAAAATCGGACGGGTGCTGTGTGAACCCTGGGGGGGAGGGGGGGTATCTGCCCTGTCACTTTGCAACAGTGCGCTTGAAATAGACTTATCTGCAATTTACTGGATCACAATTACTGCAGTGAAAATTTCTTCCACTATCTCTGGGCAAAATCAGTAAAAAATCAATGCTGGTCTCTGCTGCCTAGGCTACCCTTCAGAGATCTTAGGGGAGAGAAGAGACAGACTATCGATCACTTCATCAATGTACTGTAACTTCAGGAGGAGGAGAATAAAGGCTTTTTTCTGAGGGTGAGAGAAGGGGTTTTGTGGTTTGGTACACAAGGTCAAGGATAACAGCTGAATACTGATAGCTATAATAGTGTTGCGATGCTCATGTTGACAGGTACATATGTCCTTTAAAGACCTTTGCTTTCCATCTACCTTCACCACCATTAAGCTGTAGAGGCCCTGACATATAAACAAAAATACACATGCATTGGAAAACACTCGAATTCACACTTCTATACACAGACTTAGCACCCCATCTCCCCCCTCCCTTCCCAGGGCCAAACAAGCACTATCATCCTTCAATGTCAGCTCATCGATTGATCTGCTGCTTAAGCCCCTGCCGTGAGTCGGCATTGGTCAGATACAAAGCCACACAGGGCAATTCATCACTGAGCCCCAAACACTTAGTTTGACAGGCAGAGCAGGAGGATGAGGAGGAGGAGGAGGAGGAGAAGAGAAGGAGAAAGGGAGAGGAGATGAGGCGAAGAGGAGAGGGAAGAAGAAAAGTAGAGAGGGAAACACTCGTGGAGAAAGAGAAACTGATGTAGAAAGAGCTTAAGGTCTTTTTTCAACCCAGCGGCGCCCTAGTTTCACTGTCATATATTCACCTCCCGAGCATTACAGCTAAACTACTGCCTCTTTTGTCCAGGGATGTTGATGAAAGACACACTGTATTGAGAAAAGAGAAAAAGAGCCGGAGAACGAGAAAAAGACGAGAGATAAAAGTTCAGTCCTGACCTTCTGAGGCTCGAATTCAGGCAGCATGACGCAGGTGGCGCCCACCGAGAGTGGGCACAGCAGCTTGTTAACGATGCCGTGCACATGGTGAAGTGGCAAGGTGTGGAGGATGACATCATCTCTGGTCCATGCCCACTCTGAAACCAGACACTGGACCTGACAAGGAGATGGGAGGAGGTCAGAGGGTCAAATCAACTATATATACACCTCAAGAATACACCACTGATTTTGTGGGTTAATTGAAGTCTCCACTATTGTACTAATAAGCTCTGGTAACATGCATCTTATTGTTTGCAATGGGAACATTGTGATTTCCATGTTTTTATGAATTAAGATAAACTTTGATCTTAAACCTTGTCCTGTGGAAGAGTGAACATGACTCATGCCATTTCCTGTGTTCATGTCTCAATTAGTAATTTCCTGTTTTGCCATGAGATCTCTGTCCCTGTGGGCAACAAATATGGCTGCGGTCGGACAGTAGTGTAATAACTCAAAATTATGACTGTCATTATGGTCTACTACAGCTCCTGAAAGCTGTGTACATCTGCTCAACAATTAATGTCTTCCTGCATGATATGTAAACTGAGTACAGATAATATTTAGTAAAAGAAAGTTAAAAGCTAAAATCTGCTGTTTATCTCTGATATTTTGAAGAGCAGATTACTGCTGGGCTTGTAGCTGCTCTGATATAGTGTATAGATGTCACATCAACATATAGTTCTGAGTTTTAAGTAGTTGCAGGACTATTTGTCAATAATCTTGCAGTTATATCAGGAACGAAGGAAGTAAAAGTCTAATTTCTTCAAGCAAGGTAATTGAATTTAATCTGATTAACTTTATTCATATATTCTATAACAAAATCACAAATTTAATACAAGGAAACACCATTAACTTTCCATTAAGCTTCATTTACTTGTGGAAATTATATTCAGTGATTATGGAGGACATG
This sequence comes from Caranx ignobilis, assembly GCA_021432705.1. NCBI lineage: Eukaryota > Metazoa > Chordata > Actinopteri > Carangiformes > Carangidae > Caranx > Caranx ignobilis. Next base: position 49,696,214 of record MU270012.1, read on the forward strand.
GAAAGTATTGGACATTTTGACCCTGTGCACTGTGTTGTTGTGTTTAGTGCAGCTACGTGATTGTGTCTATATAAATCAATTTGGTTTTCGCAGTTCTACAGGACGACATGTGAAATATAACGTGTGAACATTTAAATACAATCCAACAGTGTCAACATGATCTTTGTATAGCACTTACTGTTTCACTTCAGTTGAGACTGTAAGAGAAAAGTTCATCAGTAAAGGTCATTTGTTCCTCGGAGCTGCAGTGACATTATTATTGTGCCCAGGTCAGTGTATGTACATGTGGATGATAAAGTATAAATATATAATTTATTGCTGTGTACTTCTCAATATTAGAAAAAAAAGAAGTAATTGTTGATGCACTTGCAGAGAGCAGATCTCAAGTTAACACTCACTCTCAGAGTCAGTACTTGAAATCACTGGGTCACGCAGGTCGTTGTGGAGTTTGTCTGCTTTGTTACAGCTTTTCTACTCACAGTTTCCAATTATGTCATTCAGCGCTTCTCTGAAATGGTTCATGATGTGAAGGAGGTTTTTTTTTTTCTTCTCACGTCTAGTGTTCGTCTTTGATTTTCTAGGCCTCTCTCATTTTCCCAGGGTTCAGGTCACAGGGACCTTCACTGTGTAATACAGCGGTTCACTCTGTTTAGTTTCCATTATGACTGTTAATGACTTGAAGGAGCCGTCTTCATCTTCTGCAGCTCGGGCCCCAGAGGTCTTACAGATAAGGATGTAAAGAAAAACATAAGCTTGGAGAATAGCTGCCCAAACAGTGGAAAATTTCTGCCTGAGATGTGTAAACTCCAGCTCACATATTTTTTAAGTATAGTATATAATCATTTAAATACCCAAAAGGATGCAAAACGTCCAGTACTCATACGGACAACAAATAGACATCAACAGCAGTGAACAGGGAAGATGGTCATTAGATGTTCAACCAAGTTTAAATTTACAAATCTGTATTTTTTTTTTTTTTTCAGGTTCGTCTCTCAAATTCATCCACATTGACCTGGTGCCAGAGCTTTCCAGGAAATCTGACAACCTGATGTTGTTGCCACATGGGGAATCAGACAGACTCACTTAATCACTCACTCACTCAGTCAGTTCCCTGGGCCAACCAGAGACAAATGAAGCTCTGTCGTCTTTAAGAGTGATTTAATTTTCCACACTGTTGGACATGTAGGTCAATTCCCCTTAAAAACATACAGGAGAATCTTCAGGAGATCTTTAATGGCATAAATGAATGATTAACAAAAGAGGAGTGATGCTCATTAAGGGGTCTGATATGGATACAGCCTGGGTGTCGAAACCATGCAGACAAATCAATAGGTCTATATGTTGGAAATGAAATATTAATGATCCACAATGGAATAATACTGTGTATTTCAAGGGGTGAACTGAGTTCTGAAAATCTTAAGATTTGAAGTAAATCAAACCACACGCGCACACACACACACACACACCTGAAAACATCTACAAGGAGGATTTAAAGCATCCTCTTCCCAAATATATTGATCATTGTATGCAATCTTGATTAATATTTGACCAGTTACTGTGACATTCAAGTCAAAAACAACTGGCTTCAGCCCTGTGTAGAGTATCTCTGGTCAGGACACCGACTGATGAAGGGGAAGGAAATGATACTAAAGTCTGAGAACAAACAGGTGCCACCTAATTATTATATTAGATATAGCTCAATCAATATAGTTTTTGAGGCCAATACTAATATGGATATATGAGTTTAAAAGATTTCTCAGGCAATATTTATCTTTATATACAAAGAATGTAAATGTCTTGAAGTAGATTACTATTGATATTTTTCAATTGCAACTGTCACTCAACATCAATACAATACCAATGATGCTATTTATCAGCCTGAGTGATTTATCACTCGACCTGTTACATCAATATCATGAACTCATTGTTGAATACAAAACAATGTAAGTGTGACATTAAAAATGGAAAAAGCAGTGAAGTTGAATAAAATCTCCTTTGATTCATATCGACTCATACAGAATACTACCAGGCAGTGATAAATTAGGCAAATGATTTAAAACAGGATTACATAAAGACTATGGTAAACAAACAAACAAACAAACAAACAAACAAAAACTAAATTAGACAGCTCTCACTGCTTGTTATTTTAATTACTCATTAGCTTTTTAGTGCATTAGCAGCAGCTGTGCCGTCCTCTGCTGTGTCAAAGTTGTGACCTTTGCTGTTGCATATAAACATCTGCCGTCGTCGTCAAACTAGAGGCTGATGACTACGGCATCCAGGAGTTGAATATAATTTGCTTTGTTCCCAGTGTAATTATGGTTTAACACATAACACTTACCATGGCTTGGATGTTGCTGTGTGTATGGAGAACTCCCTTGGGTCTCCCTGTGGTGCCGCTGGTGTAGATGATCATAGCTGGTCGACTGGCCCAGTCTGTGATGGCCGCTTCCTCTTGGCCGTCTGCCAGGTCTAAAGTGCTCAGGTTAGAGGTAGGAGGCAGCGTCAGACACGGCAGCCCCAGCTTCTGTGCCAGTGGCTCCAGTGTCTCTGCGTAGGGATGCCCCGCCACCAGCAATGAACTCTGGGAGTCTGAGATTATGTACTCCAACTCTGACTGTGGGTGTTTTCTGTAGAGTGGCACTGCTGTCCCACCGCTCATCCAAGCTGCCCACTGTGCCACCGTATAGGAAGCATCATTAGCACACAGGAAGGAGATTCGTTTTCCTTCCAAACCCCCGACGTCAGAGTTAAGAGCAGCACTGATTCTACCTGCGAGAGCTAAACTGCTGCAGTACAGCTGCTTGTAGCTGTGGCTGCCACTGCTGTCCACGATAGCGAGCTTATCTCCAAACGCTGGCGCTCTGACGAACACCGGCCTCTGGTTTATCCTCGATGACGGGGCTGTAGTCCATCTGTGAGCCCCTCTGTGGACCACAGTTCCCAGAAGCCATTGTCTTGGCTCTGATGGGAAGTAAGTTCTGTGGAGAGAGGCTTTCCAGTGAGGCAATGTCCTCTTTACAGAGTGGCAGGTAGCAGCAACAAGTCTTGACAGCATGTTTGAGGATCACTCCAGAGTCTGGACCTCAGGATGGCTTCATTCTCAGTCTCTCACATCTGAAAATATAAGATAATATCTGTTAGTTCACAGGGAAACTGGTACAAAGGCTGAGTTTGATCAGGGAGCAAAAGGTAAACACTCGATGATTCTCACTCTCTTCTGCTCCCTTTCAATATTCAACATGACTGACAACCAATGACTTTAGCCTCCACTTTCATTCATTAACCCAAAAAATTTAGAAGAAGCTCGAAACACAAGATCTGGGAGACTTTTTATTTTCAAGTATAGCTCAAACAAGCGAAACTGCAGTTCCTATATTTTCCACATCATAACTCGTAACAACCCACACTTTAGGTTTGCAGTGCAGGGTTTCAGTGGAAACATCTGAAGCCTCAAAACCAAACTAGACTTAGAACATCTTGATTGTTTTTGTCAGACAGAGGTCAGTGGGCAACCATTCAGACATGTGACAATTAATCTGTGTAAAAGCAGAGGAGTGTGTAAGCCACAGTGTTGTGTGACCTCTGGTCTTCAATTACAAAAAAAAAACAAAAAAAAAACTGAAGGTGTCAACAAAGTTCACAACAGAAAAGAAGTCAAAGTGCAACCAGTAACTTCTGTGAGTAGCCTAGCTACATGGAGGCGTTTGTGTTCACTTTTTACAGATATATCACACTGACATGTTCGTCAGCACCGAAAAACAAATCACTGAGTCACTGCTCTTTTCTCTCCACAGTCGCTTCAGCTCAGGTAACTCTCTGTTACCGGGAGATTTGACTGTTTTTTATGTAACTGACAATGACAAAGTGAGGAAGGTGACGCTGACGCTGAGCGGACGTCTGTCAAAATACGATAAAATGTTCTTTCTACGACAGATTATATTTTTATCTTCACTTAGATATCACCGGTGTCCGACTGAACACACATACAGCTGACAAATCATGAGCACCTTACCTACAACAGCAGCTGGTACCTCTCATAGTGACGGACGGTGCATCGGCATTAATGTTCCGACATGAAACAACAATGATGTACATGATTCCGCACACACGCAAATAGCACAGCGTGGTTGTCGGTAACTAACGACGGTTAAAAATATAGATCCTTTAATGAAATAGTATTTAATCCTTTAACACATTTATAAATAAATGGTTGAAATTCTCGGACTTTTTTACGATTTAATCATTTATTCAAAAACAAGCAGTTTTACTGCACTTTGCCTTTGATTCAACAGACCTGTGTGCAAAAATTAGCAGATGTTTGCTACAGACAGTTTCACATTATGGAAAGCAATTACAAGAGGAATTTCAAATACAGTGTCACCAAGTCAATGTAAAGATCAGTATCAGTAGTAGCAGTATGTCGCTGCTCAGTCCATTTGGAAATAGCACCATATTGAAACCTATTCCTCTGAGGTCAAGTTTAAACAGCTGAGTCTGTGACCTGATTGTATGCACTATGTCAAGACCAGAGAGCAATGGTAATAAAGGCAGTTTGGCTGCATGTTCGCCATATGGCTGCGTAAATATCCTATGGTGCGGTTCCCCTCTGTCAGTGAAAGATGTCCTGTGTTTTATAGCTAAAGACACAAATGATGAATGAGGAATTTATGTGATGTAGAGCAGTGCACTGTGATTCACAGAATCATGAGACTTTGAGGCCTGTAGATCCAGTGGAGAGGTGGCTCACCACAGACGAGGAGGACTGGGGGAAGAGAGAGCGCCGCATATAGGCAGCTATACCCCACGCAGAGCAGTGTTTGGCTTCAGATCACATGCCAGTCCTGCCACTCAGTGTGCCAACTAGCTTGGCTGGCTTCATCATCACAGTGCAAGTGGGCACATTCAGCCGCCAGCTGGCAGTCGCGGGCCTCAGATAAGAGAATGGTACAGACATGGCACACGTTCAAAAAGTTTTCACTTCCCTTCCCAAACCCCCTACACTGCAAATGAGGATGGCATGTTCCTAACGAAATTGGAGCCTTTGTTTCAGAGAACTCCCCTCCACTCTCAGGAATAGTATCGTCAAAGACCACTCGTTGCCATTCGTGGGGAAAAATGCTATTCAGGGGGATGCTATGCTACTCCAGCAGCTATGTCATTTTCAGAGAAGCCTTTATTTGTGAGGCATTTGCACAGCCTTTAGTGCTTTTTGATGCAGATGGCACTGCCGCATTTTCTAAGGATTCAGCCCTAAAAATGTCCGAATGACGTCTCCGATGAAACGAAAACGGCACAGACGACCCATATTTTTGGATTTGTTTCCTGGAAGTTGGCCATGTTTTTGATATGCGATATATGGAGGACTGGAATTCATGCCAGTGAGAGACTCATCTACAGCTACTGGAAACATGCAGGGATGCAGAGAGGAGGATAACGAAGAGCATCACATACATGCGTATTTGTCAAAGGGGGAGAGGACGAGACATGGCTAACAGAAGGAGTTATAATTATGGTTATGGCGAAAACATGATTAGACAGAGTATCTAGTAGGCAGAAGCTGGCATTCTGCTGCAATGGCCTGCTGCCAACACACCATTCAGCAAAGACCACCTGAAAGGATCTCACCACTGATGGGCTGGATGGCCGCAAGCAGGCGCCAACTCCCATCTTGGCAAAGGATTGCATCGGAGGAAAAGAAAAAGAGGGAAAGAGGGGACCCCCCACAGATCTGTGAGAGAGGCTGAGATGGTAACACAAACCGTGGGGAGTGCCCAAGCATGTGTCAGGTTGGCATCAATGTGAGAATGTCTTGGCAAGCACTCCGCTCTCTCCCCTCCCACCCCAGCTCACACACAAACACACTGTTGCCCTGCTTGGAACACATGGTACATCAGCAGCGGCATCTGGCCGCGCTGACTCCTGGCAGCTGCGCTTCGTCTTCGCCAGTTGGGAGTCTTGGCACTGCCACTTCATCAACTACCTGTGGCTCCTCCTGGGTAAAAAGGCGAGCGATGAATTATTCCGAGGCTGCAGCTGCAAACTTGACTTTCATCCAAGAGCTTCACTGTAAACATATGACTGCCTCACAGGGCACATGCCACCCACATACTAATGCATGGCTGACAACACGGCATGCATTCTGCGCTAAGGGACTTGTGTGTCCTCATGTGATGGCATGGTTCATGTGAGGTGAGAGGTGAAGGATACTCTGTGATGACTCTCTTCATATTATATCCAACACAAGAGCCACAGTGGTAAAACAACCGCATGGACTACAGGAAGCTGGGAGGAAGAAAAGTGACTTTTTTTTTTTTTTTTTTTTTGATGAAAAACACATCAACAAAAGCACAATAAGTGGATGAAAGTGGCAGCAACACAACATTCAGAGAGGCAATGAGCGCTGAGCTCCTCATCAGGCAGCATTGGTTCATGCCTTTATGTTGGGAAATGGTGTTGAAAGATCAAATCAAAAGGCAGCCAAGGATTACACTGAAAAGAATTTCCCTCCCATTTATATATAATGAACAAATGGATTGGTGACCTTTCAACTCTGCAATTATTGCCTCACATTCCGTCTCTAATAGAGGTTTTGACAAGCAAGGACATTTGCCTGAAGCGCTCTGAATACATTTAAGCTGTGACACCATGGAACGCTGAAAAACAGGGGGCAGCTTTGTCTGAATTTTACCTCACCGCACCAAGGGAGAGTTTCCAATGCTTTCTCTGTGAGATGTGTTCACAAAGATTGAATTTGTCGCTTTTTTGAGGGGGTGGGGGTGGGAATCGTAGGTGATACACAGTGCAAAGTAGCATTGCTTTGTTTAATGCTTGAATTATTTCTTTTTCCTTTACTTTTTTTTTGTCATGGCATATATTCCATCTACTGATCTGGATGCTTCAGTTCCATTGCAGAGATGCATTTAATGCAAGACTTTCTACATCAGAGCAGAAACATGTTTGGGTTCCCCTCACATGGAACGTGCCAGGGACAAACACCAAAAGACTTCACTGCACACATGTCCACTGTTTTGCTGTCCAGGGTTTACAGCAGCACTTTGTAAAAAAGAAATAACTAGACAAAGCACTGTGAATACTGGCAGCGACCCAAGTAATTGATCGACTTTTTTTGATGACTCTGTTTATAGATGAGGTGAAGACAAAGGAAGTAGTTGAGGGAAGGGAAGTTAGAGAAGCAGGAATCCAATTTTAATGTGATGAATTGTTGATACCCACTGGCTGTCGTTGTGGTTTTCTCTCATCTACTTTAGAACCACAAGACCCAGTTTGGATTCAGAGCTTGTTATGGTGTTTTGTTTTGTTTTTTTAAGACAAATATCGTAGGCAAATCTGTCAAATCTGTTAAAATCTGTCAAAATTCAACTCCATCTCTCCCTTTTACAGACGTGAACATGCACATATTCTATCACTTTTTTTCTTTTCTGTGGGTGTTAGGCATCTGACAGTGACCCAGTGGGAGTTTTTTCTCCATCTGTGTCGGTCTGACCCATTTTAGCCCTCGGCCACGTCCAACTGTTCCATGTCCAAACATATGTGCGGTGGCAGGGGGATAAGCGAACCGTCGCCACGCGGGACCTGCAGACACACACACACACTGCAGATATGACACTGGACCCTGCCTTCCTGTCTGTCTGTTTCCCACAGCATATGTCATCATCAATACTGGCCCCGAGGATTCACACCTTAGTGATTTGACAAAACACCACTCCTGCTCTGAGCTCTGGATGTCTGTTGGAGTTATAGATTTGATTATAAGACAAAGTGGATTTATAAAGATTTGGGGTTATGTGTGTTATTTTCTCTGTCCATATTTTTTAATGTACTCACTGTGTGTTTACTGGTAGACAATACCAGGTTGATCTCATTTGGCCTCTGCTGATTTATAGGTGGTACGATGACTTATGCATTTCATTCAGTGGTTAACCTCTTTTATTCAGTCTGCGCTTTTATCTTTTCACTGGCCAGAACTTGATTGGGCACTTGACTTGGTGGATAGACTGGCTCCACTGTCTGTGCAGATCATAACATTAGCCAGCGAGGGCAGAATAGGCCAACCAGAAGAGGGACTGGGGTTTTTTTTTCCAAGTGGTCCGTGTTGGCAGATGAGATGGTATCACTGCACAGAGCCAGGACCCACTGGGGACCATGGGGTGTGAGGCACATATGGGCAAACAGGCTGCTGATGAGCTGCTTATATGAGCCTCTCATCATGGCCTTGGAGAGAGAGCGATGTCTCCACCAGAGGATTTGAGGCGGCTGTGTGCTGTGGGTGTTCATTAGCGTTGGGTTGCCACTGGATCTTGAATTCAAGCTGCTTGGAGAGCAGACATGTTCATCTGCAGAGATGTTTTCCCTTTAGATTTTTATAAAATGTCATCCAAATTCACTGGGGGACAAACACTGCACAACAATAAAGGTTATATGAAAATGGCTGCAACTTGTTATTGTAATTTACACGTTCTCTGAATAGCTGAGGCAGGCAGCGTGGTCAAATGGATGGGATAAAGTTGATTTAACTGTAGTCTTAAGGTAACTCACCTTAAATAAATCATAGCCAACTTCCTGACCTACTGGCTGTAATAAGCTTTAGACCACCTCAGAATTTTTTGATGGCTGTCCACTAATGCCTTATTGATTTTGTTCTTTCCCTTTTAACTCCTACATGTGGAAGTGGAAACTATTCTGTTAGATAGACAGCTCACTGACTTGCATCCTCATCAAATATGCTGCCTCATTGAACATTGAAGGAGTGCATCTCCCTGCAAGTCAGTTGCACAGTATTACACAGACTTCATGTTAAATATTTAGTTGCTCCATCTTTAAAATAAACATGTTCATGAAGCAGCTTGAATTAAAATAGATTCCAGGAGATGGTTGCTTATGGTGTGTTCACAAGCCATGTTAATGTTTTGTCATACGTGATGTCTGTTTAGCTTTTCGCAGCCATGGGAACAAAAAAATTGACATTCTCGACGTATCCTTTCTGTACAATTTCCTGCGATTTGTTTTTCCACTTCAGCCATATACAGCCATCTTTCTCGCTCCATCTCCTGCAAACATGCACATGCTCAGAGCAACCACACACAAATACACACACCCTCAGTCACCCTTGAGCACACACACACACACACGCATACATACAGAACGTAGACAACACACAAACACACATGCTCACTCTGAGGCTGCCAGGCTGCTTGGGTGGTGTGTTGTTCTCTGGGAGACAGTGCCATATGCTGTCTAGCCTCCCATGGAGGACAGAGCTTACTGCTGCACCGTTGTCCTGCTGGACTCTGAGGGAACCCCACACGGCAGCACAACCCCTCATGTATTGGTGGTCCTGAAAACCAGCCTATTTGTGTACATTTTGTACACTACACACTAGCTCACTAACATTTAAATCTGAGATTGTCCTTGCAGTGTCTACCTGGTGTCAGTGAAAAACTGTGTGTTTTGGTGGTGTAAACAATCCATATATATATATATATATATATTTTTTTTTTTTTTTTTTGCCAGGGTTTGTTATTTGTTGGAGAAATCGTCTGAGGATCAAAAACCCTCAGTGTGTTTGCACTTTAAAAAGTCAGAGCTTGATATGATTTGCCACCAGTCCCTCAGTCCCCATGTGTTTTGTTTTATTGTGAGTAGAGTAAAAAAAAAAAAAGCAGGGAATACATGCAAGGGTACTGTACATGTATGTGGGCACTCCCAGAATCCCTGTCTTGTCTTGCTGGTGACAGAAAGCTCTAGCAGCAGTGTGAACACTTCTGGCAAACTGTAAACAAGTAAAGAGCTGTTGAGATGGATTCTAGACAATGGCTAACCTTGCAGTGAGAGGACCTGTCAATGTCTCTGCACATCTGCAGATGAGAAGTCTTGAAAAATTCATTACAGGCTGGGAAAGTAGGGGGAAAAAAAGCAGCTTTTGTTCAGTTGAGCCATCTTGTGCTTTCTTCCCTTTTTTTTGAGAGACAGACAGAATGAGAGTGACGGAGAGGAAGATAGAAAAAGTAGACACTAACAGTGTGTTTGGATACCTTTGGCCAGGGAGCGCAAGGTGATGATGGAGGTGTGTTTGTCGAGAAGGGGATGAAGGAAAGAGTGGGTGTAAGAGTGTGTTTGTGCGGTGACTCGAGGGGTATGGGATGCGTGTTCAGAATTTATCTTATCTGTGTGTTCATTACTACTTTGCATTTCAGGCAGAGAGCTTGGGTGCTCCACTAAATCGCAGGAAGGATTGTTAGACACGCGTGTTATTAATTTTTTCAGGGTCCCTGTGGCGTCTGTATGAATCTTAATGCTGCTGACTGGGCTGCAGCTCTATCGACTTTCTTTAAAATATGAAGAAGCTTTGCTGGAAGCGCCTGGGGTCATTAGCTGAAGAGTAGGCGCAAATCCCTCACCGAGCCTGCTCCGGCTTCGCCATGTTAAATGTGCTCTTAAATTATTCATAATCATACTCTTGCCTGCACACACGCACGTACACACATGCACTCACACAGACACACACACTCACACACATATGCATGCAGACAATGCACCAGGGACATAAGGGGATCAATATTAAAATGTATTCTTGTTTTGGTCTGCGGTTAATTAGCTGCGGTTCTTTTAAACCATGAAGTTTGAGAACAGATTAACAGTATCTTTTTGTACACAAGATAATATTTACTTCTGCTCTTTCAGTGCGGACATAGATGTAATACATATCAGAGGGTGTTGACATATGGAAATCAAAGAAAACAATGATTCTGTTGCTGCTCTAATGTTTAACAAAAGCTTTTTGGCATCACGTTATACGATAAGAGAAATGTGCAGTTGCCTCAGTTTCACAGACGCTGTAACTTCCTCTGCGCTGCTATAGTTTATATGTTTATGTTTCGATAATTCACTGTGGATTTGCATTAAATTTACATGTAATATTTACTTGCATTTGATGCACTGGAATGAAACGGTGAAAATCATGACTTTCCTCTTTGTTTAATCAATCAAGCTATTATGGTTATATTCATAATTTAAATAAAGTTTTGAAATAACCAGGCTCAGTTATTGTTTGCTCATTTATATGATAAATAAATAGTCGTGACATGGACATTATCACAGCTTAAACCTCTATATTTTATGACTGGGTGTATTGATCCCATCAGTGGCGACCTGGTGAGATTTCAGCCAATTGCATGTGGTCAAAATAATGGTCTGCACTGAGGCTTTAGTTGGGCTCAAGGAGCTATAGATCAATATCATACTGCAGGTCAGAGACTGATGTAGACACCATGAGTCAGCTTCTGTGCATTTCTGATTCTTTCACATGTGCTGCAGTTGGACATACGTGTGGTGGGACTGCAGTCTGCCTCCATTACAGCTCTCCACTTTGGCTTGTATTTCCACTTCCTGCAGTCACAGTCTGGAGAAGTTGGAGAAGTTCCCGGCCAGTCCCAAAAGAAGCAAAAACCAAATATCAGTTAAAGTATTGCTTTCCTACAGTACAAAAAGTAAAGATCTGCAGTGCTTGTATCTGAGAGTTGGGTCAAGACATTTTGAGAGACAATGCAGTAACTATACAGAAACATCCATATGCAGGACATCTAACTTCTTTAGCTGTGGAAGTCACTGACATGTGCCAATATTCAGCTTATTTGCATTAGATCTTTGCCGTGTCAACAAAACTAAACAAGATGCCAGCAGTCAGCATATAATATCACTATATATCTCCTTGGCAGAGTAGAAAAGCTGCTGAAATAATATTCAGTGTAGAAAATGAAACCTCACCACTGAATCTCATTATAACGATATTCTTTGAAGCACTAATTAACACGACTGTAGAATGTCCTATAAGCTACAAATACTGTCACTTTACTCAAAGTTCAGTTAATTACAGGAGCAAAAATTATGTTTATACCAAGCTACAGGTTCTGTTGAGTCTGGTTTGGGATTTTGTTGTATGAGACTTTCTCTGTATATCTCTTCTACAGAAATAAGATGCCAGTAAATTAGGGAGTTACGAAGTTAGCAGGGAAGAGATCATTGTTGCATCTCATCCACACAGATAATACAGTTTAAATTACATGAGTTAAACAGGTTTGATCTCTGTTTTTTCTTTCTTTCTTTTCTGACTATTCATTATGAATACTGTCTGGTTGCTTCAAGAGCAGACACACAGATACAAAAAAAACTCTCAATCACAGCAAGTTATGCAAATTGGTTACTTCCATCCTTGCTTTAAAAGTAGAGTCTGGAGGTTTTTTGCCCCAAAATAAACGCTAGACTTATACAAATGAAATCCAGCTTAATCACCTGTGGGCTTCTAGTCCTGTGTGGTGGTGACTGTGTCTGCAGAGCCCCCTCCCTCCGCCTGTATTTTGGTCTTTTGCTTTGGTCTGTGGTGAGCTTGGACGTTTCTGGGCAGAGAGTCGGTGTTTTCTCTCCAGCCAGTCCGACAGAGCAGGTGAAGCTCCGTGCAGCACGAGTAGGAGGGCTGCTAGCCCCCGCTAGCTGTACCGGATGCTAGCGAGTGGTAGCAGCGGATGCTATCCGTCACGGCTAACATCCGCTAGCTCGACGCTAACTTCCGCAAGTGATAGCAGCTAAGCATCCGCCGTTAGCAGCCGCTTCCCAGCTCACCACGAGGCACCGGTTACCGGTGACGGCCAGGTATCGGACCGCGGCTCCAGCGCTTCACTCGGACTGTATTTCCTTTACTTTCCAGTCCAGACAGGAGGCTGCACAGGTGAGCCCGAGAGGAAGGGTCCAGTTTGAATGTTTTGTTTACAAACAGCAACGAACAAACCTCCTGACTCTACCTTTAAGGTGCATTAGATCATGACCTAAAGTTAAAATCAATACTGGATAAAAAAAAACAAAAAAAAAAACAAGGGGGAAAACTGGAAACAGTATATCTGATATTAGCTATGGTGTATCAGCAAACACTGCTGTATCAGCACTATCGTGGCAATGGTACACCGCCACACGCTTCACATGAACAAGCCTCAGTCATACACTCTGTACAGAGAAGGGGCTGCAGCGGTCGTGGCAGCGGTACACCACCACATGCTTCACCTGAACAAGCCTCAGTCATATCACCAACTACATGATGGTGTCAAGTGAGCTGCACAAGGACTGACCTTGCTGCTCTAAAAGCACTTGACAACAGCAGTAATCTGATCGATGTGATCACTTCAGGTAAATTAAACATGAAGAAAATGTGGTAGTGCACCTCTCGTATGTGCAAATTCCCCACCGATGATAAAAAAAATAGTGTCACGCTCAGTGTCTCGTAGCTGATTGTAATGAATTGTACTGTTAAGAGTTATTAACTGAACTAATCATTAGCTGAACATGACCTGTGTGGCACATGCTATTTTTACCCACGGGTAATTTGAACAGGGGTTAAGTTACAACCCATCAAAGGACTCCAACATGTTTGAAACAGGTGCTGCGACGGAGACCAGGCCAAAACAATCACGTTGCCACAGAAAGGGACAGCCTGCCTAATTGATGCCTGTTTGTGTGGCACGCTGCTGGACAATGGATCAGGGACGGCAGATGTATCAAGGGGGGGGTGAATGATACGCACAAAGCCACTGAGAACAATACTGCAAGAACAATGGCCACAGACAGGCGCACGTGTGGGTTTGTGTAAGCGTGTGTGTGTGTGTGTGTGTGTGTGTGTGCGCAAAATGAGGCAAAAAGACAGAAACAGAGTGTGTGAGAGAGAAAGTGAGTGGTTTGCCTTAGGACAATACAATTGTTCGATAGATAGCTGGGTCCTTAATCCAGACACGTTTTAAGCAGTTGGAGATGAAACAAAAAGCAACATTAATTTAGCAGAACAAGCAAAAAGAAAAAAAAAATAGCTACTGTATTTCTACTGGAGCAGGCTATGTAAAGACCTTCCCTCGCTGCCTCCCTGCAATATGTGACGAATTGAAGCTAGATCTAGATTAGTCTAAACGGACAATAACAATTTATCTTATCTTATCTTATCTTATCTTCTGCTCCAGGTTAGGTCCAAATAATTTTTTCTAAACATCGACTGGCTCAATAACGTCTTATCTTTAATATATTTTCATTCACCCTTGTGGAAAATTCATAGTTTTGAGATGAAGTTGAAATGTCCTTGTTTCCGAGCAGTCCTTGAATCTGCCACTGTGTATATCCGAGACGTTAGTTGTTCGGCCAGCTGCCAATCAAAGATGGACTTCCTTGGTGGGCGGGGCTAGACCGAAGGGCTAGCTAATAGCTAGTAGCTAGTAGCTAACTTCGGTAACGTTCATTAATTTACACTTGCGTGACTGAGATAAAAGCAGGAAGTGTTACGTTATAACACCGTAAAAAAAAGAAAGTGCGACTTTTAATGAGCCGTTTTCCGTCCGTTATTTATGTTAACGTAAAGTGTGTGCGGTTGTCACGGACCGCTGCTAGCTAGCTAATAGCATGGCAGGCGATTGAGTCCAATCTTATAATTAAAATCACAATAATTATTATACTATACATATTAATATGTAATATCTTAGAATAGAAATCAGTCATTTGAACGAGAACGTAGTCAATAGAGAAATATACTTATTTTCATTCAAGTTATGTTTAATTTTTACATATCTGCTGTAATAAAACATGAATTCAACTCGTGCAAGAGAAAAAGGAGTTAAAAGATTTTATTATGGAAAGAATGTTTAACTTTCTCTGAAGAAAAGCTTCATCATACTCTTCACTCAGCACACCCACCCATCTGCCCCCCCCCCCCCCCCCCCCATTTCCAGTGGTGTGTATTGATCAGTGTGTAGCTTAATGCTGGTCTTTATGGCTACACTGTGGTTAGACAAGCCGGTAGGAAAACTACTTACCCCAGCCCACTGTTATAACTGAATCAATCCATTAGGTGAGTATTGAAACTGTGGTCATTCTCCACAATGTGCAGTGATTATATATGGCTCCAAATTGAATTATTCAATATGCAATTCAGTTATGAGCAGCATGTAAAAACCCAGATAGAGATAGATGTTTTCCTCGAGCCACAATGCATTACATCTATACATTAAACTGAAAATGGGGAGCCATGACATTAGGCCATGAGACATAATTATGGGCCACTCAAGAACAGTAGGGCATGGAAATTATAATGTGTGTGTGTGTGTGTGGAAGAAAAAGAGGGAATGTATGTGATCCTGGGAAAGTGACTGCTGTTTGGCTTGGCCCCCTGTCCCCTCTTCCAAAAGACTGTGAAATCACAAATTAAACGCTGCACCATCGTGAAGCAATTCAGCCTGATACGTCTTCTTCTCTTGTAATTGTTTGTTTATTGGACCCTGTTCAAAAGCAATATTGTGAAGGTCTCCGCAGGCTCTGGGAGCCAGCCCAGTAAACTGGAGGAAGGTCACACCATGTCAGTGAGTATGAGGGGAAAAGATAACAAAGACATAAAGAAAGAAAGTAATGCAGCCATAACAAGAAGACCCAAGATAAACATTATATTTTTCTGGCATTCAAAAGACATTTAAACATATTTATGTGTGTACCGCCCACAGACTCCTCGTACTTTGTGAGCCTGCTGTGTGAGCCTAAATGAGAGGGCAGATCGATGTGACCTAACTAGCAATAACAAGCTGTTGAGATGGTGGCAGCACAGACCACAATGATACCAACTGAACACAGGGGTCACGACTGAAGTGACCTTTTCACCTTTTACCTCTGTGGTCCATTGTCCACTGCCTTTCTAGTCCATTTGCTTGTACTTTGTTCAGAGTTCTGCACAATATGGGGAGGGGGGCGGCATGGCCAGGAATAACATTTAAGTTAATGAGTTGACAGAAGGAAGAGACTTTAAAGACCTGAATGATACAGTGGTTGGACAATTTAAGGAGAAAGAGAAGAAGAATACCCCAAATGGACATAGCTGATACCTACATGTGAGGAATGAATGAACTAGATAGATAGATAGATAGATAGATAGACATGGGCTTAGTGACAGCTGCAGGGTCTGTGAGCAGGTGTGACAGAGGAGACTAATTTAGCCACACACTTGTGGTGCTAACGAGACCTTTTTCTGTGTGCACGCAAACACGCGCGCACACACGCACACAACGTAGTACCAATCATCTGTTCTCAACCCCTAGCACCTCCCACCTTTACTCATAGTGTGTGTGTTTGTGTGTGTGTGTGTGTGTCCAGGCACACATGCCATATGGACCTACAGACACCTGTCAGTTGAAGGTAGAGAAGAATGGCAACAACGTCTGATGAATAATTCAACTTTACCAGCAAGTTCTCGTGAACCTTCACAGTGAGCTGCCTCTTACAGCCTCTGTCACTCCGTCTCTTGGACTCGGCAACTTTTTCTGCTTTAATAGACAGTAACTTTTCTTTTTAGACCAGGTGTACGGATAGTATGGATAAATAATTATGTGAAATATTATGTGTCACTCATACAGATAATGATTAAAACAAATTATTAATGGTGTAATAAAGAATCAACATTTTATATTTATGTGACAATTTATCTTCACAAACATTTTGATGTAACTAAACAGTGATTATTCAAAAGTCTCAAGGTGTCCAGTCACATTGATTACATTTACATTGATTATGCATTAATATATTTATATTGTAAGGTACAAAAAGAAGTTGGACAAAATGAGATTAATGTTGTCTTCTATTTCTGCCTGACGTGTGGACGTTTGAAACCTGACATCCGATTTATCTCTGTGAAATTTAATATACAATTGTAATAGCTATTTTAGCATAAACCTGCATTTTCTGTGCAGGCTGTAAAACCCCATTTCCTATAGGGATTTGTTTGTTTTTTTGCCCAGTCAGTCGCACCTTTTGTGTAGCGTCACTCTTCTATAAGTAATTAAACAAACATCAGTAAACTAACAAATGCAAGGCTGCACACTGTACAGCTCGACGGTTATGCACAAACAGCAACGAGAAACTCCGTTTATGAGCAAATGAAAAGAAAATAAAACAAAAGGCCCGTGCGTAGAATCCATATTCAATCTTTGCCAGTTCACGACAATCCAGGGCCATACAATACATGCTAATGAGCTGTCATTGTCTGAAGCCTGAGCCATGGAAATGAGCACACACTGAGCTCCGATGTGTGAGATGAGTGTGAAATCTGATAGAGGAAACAGACAGACAGTAGGAGACTGAGCCCCGGGGCCCCAAGATCTCACTACAGCAGATACGTACTAGGAACAGGGAGGAAAAGGTGTCGCTGCAAAATACTGTGTGGAGAGTGTGTGTATGTGTGTGTTTGAGTGTGAGGGGTTAGCTGTGGATGGCAGATGTCAGACCTCTTTAGCCCCACCCCCACTATGGGACCACCTGTTGGACCAAGGCCATCTGGAGGGTGGGCCTTCTCCACGCACTGATTCTACGAAGGTCTGACCTAGCACGCTGACCAATGATACATGATCACACCATATGACAGGAAACATCCTGTGTGTCTAGTGTTCGTCCTTCTGTCTGTCTGTCTGTCTGTCTGTCTCCTTCTCTCCATCTATGTCTTCATCTTCCTCTGTTTCAGTCCTCCTGATTCACTGATCCTATCTTACCATAAAGCCAACTTTTCGTTTTGCCACAGCACCACGTATGTGATCATCAAGTGCATATCCCAGACCATGTTCTAATATAATTCGACAAGAATAATAGCTTGGGGTCACAGGGTTGTATTGAGGTACTTACCCACAGTCAGTGTATTATACCTGCAGTTGTTTCGGTTCATTACGTGGCCTCTTCAGCTGGGAGCTTCAGCACAGAAGCTGACTGATGTGCTGCTGTGGAAAGAATCAATAGAAAGATGTGTTAGCAGCTTATAAAAGATATTTTGATATTTTGAATATTGAACCTTGCAGATGAACTGCCCTCTCACAGTTTGTGAATGATGAACTCTCATATTCCTTATGGGTTCGTTTAATAAATCTCAAAAGTCAAGGCATATAAATACTGTGTGTGCATGTGCAGTGGCCACAGAGCACACACCTCAGCCTCTGTGAGTGTGTGTCACGCATACACACTAAAATGTCCTACCTGGCAGCACGATGCTCTGGATCTTTGCATGGCTCGCCCACACAACACATTGTATAAAACAAACAAACAAAAAAAACACCAAACTGCACGCAACAAAGACTTGACCTCACCTCTTTGCTGATTTTTTTTTTTTTTTCCAGATGGGAGTCCAGTGGAGTCAAGCAATGTCAAGATGGCGACAGCAGAGCAGCCAAACCTGAGCTTCAAAACCACTCCTCAGAAACCTATGGATGACATCACAGAGGCTACGAGGACAATGCAGGTATCCAGACTCTATGGCTTTTCTCAGTAGCTGTTTAGCATCACTGTCTGTGCTCCACTGAGACGATCATTCAGTTTCCACCGTGTCTCCTGACCTTCCACACGACATAGCAACACCACACCTCCTGCTGTTATTGCTCCATCACTTCTCTGTTGTTATTGTTATATCTTCTTTGTAACATACTGGAAAGGAGAGTTTTAACAGAGTTTGACAGTGTGGTTACTTTCTAAATGATTAACCTTGCTGCAGTTGATAAAGTTTGCAGGAGACTGTCGTCCCTACAGCAGCAAAACCGACTTAATAATGAGAAGTCTGCTTTTGTTAACTCCTTATTTGTCCTGGTGTTGTATTGAATGGTAAGCCTTGGGATGTGCAATTGTAAACTGCACCCAGTGCTTGAACAATTAGTGAGTTAAAACTCCCATTTACTTTATTAATTTATTTTTCCAAGAAGGACAGTCTATGAGAGGGACCATTGGCCTTGACCTCCCTCATTAATCTGTCCTCAACGAAAGCAGTCTTCACACAGTTTCCTTTCTAGAACTGTTGTGTTTTTAAACTAAAAATTTTCACCTTGAAATCTAAAAAGGAGAAACGAGACCTTCGCTGCCGAGCTGAGTAGCATTCCTGTTTTCCTTTATGCTTTTGTGGAAAGCTTTTGAGCACTAAACCCTCACACTCCAGATCAGAGAGAGGAAATATTAGTACTGACAGGTGGAGACTTCAGGTTTTACTGTGACTCTGCCTTGATGTGCGAGAGAGGTGTTTAAAAAGAAGGTGTGCATCTTTGAAACAGCAGTGCTTGTTCTCTGTAGGGGCTCAGGTGGGAGAGATATTTGCATTAACTTTTAGGGACTCTAGCTGTGACTTTAACGTCAAACCTCTGGTAGCACAGTGTTGCTGTAACTGAGAAAATCAGTGTTAAAAAAAAAAACACAAACAAAACAAAATCATGTTTTCAAACCGAGTCATTTTGTTCAAGTTCTCAAATTTCCTAGACAGACACAGAAACGGGGGAAAGTGTGTTTGAGCCAAAATGGCAGCCCTCCTCTTCCTGGCAAACTTTACAAAGTAATGCTTACACAGACTAGCTCAACTCAGAGTAAGTGAAACTCAACAAACCAAAACTTCTGACCTTCACTTGACACAAGATCATCAGAGAGCAGGAGGCAGAGAGAGGGGGAGATACAGCCAGCGTCTCTCTTTCTCTCTCCTTATACTGTACACTGAAGGTCCTCAAACACTCACCATTAACACAGGGAGGGAGGATCCAGAGCCCGAGGAGCAACACAGCACATCAACACCTTCTACAATCAATTACATTTACCTATGGGGGAGTGTTGTTTTGTTTTTACCTGATGGCTTCAGACTGCTCTCTTGGAGTGTGGAGTGGATTGACTTCGTAATCACGAGGCTGGTGCTTCCCTGAGCTCCATGTCCATGTGTTTGCAACTTTGAGAGAGACTTTGAATCTCATACTTCTCCCAATGCACTGTAGCTGCACTGTAACATGTGAATGTAGTGTAAAACTCTGGTTTATAGGATTCACCGGTGTGTTTCATACAGACTATGATACAGAGCAGGTCATTTTCTTACCTACGTGCTTGAAGCGAATGTATTAATGACTCCCTTCTTATCTGAGTGTTGATATACCATAGAAAGACCAATAACTTACTGTGGAAACTTAAAGGTATCGTACTACCTTTGGGAAAATAGACATTTAGCCTAGTTTAACCTGGATACAAGGGGAAGAGTTAGCCTCACTCTGTCAAAAGCTTCCACTTATTGTTGAAAGAAATGTTTCATTCCTTACATTCTTGTGTTTATAGTCCTCCTCTCCCTAAGTGACATTTTAACTCAAGTCATTTACTGTAGTGTTGTCAGACTGTTAGTTAGGCTGTTGAGTTAAAATCTCCTTTGGTCAACGGGGGTTTTAATTTGACATCCCTGCAGGGTAAGTTTGAATACCATTCACATCGCTGTCAAAAATAAAACCAGATGTTAGGCTTCATGAATACCTTGTGAACAATGGCGAGCAATTTGAATGAATGTGCCAGTAAAGGACCACGGCTCAGTGTTTTTTTTTTTTTTTTTCTAGTAGTGAAAGTAGATTTTGCATGAAGTGGTGCTAAAGAGTTGGCAATTGAGAACATGCAAAGAGGGCTTTGTTATATGATAGGCATGCAATTATGTGGCATACATATTTTGATTTATTACAGGGGAGGTGACAAGCACAGTGTTATCATTTTTGCATGTTTGTAGTGAGCCTTATTTAGCCACATAGTAAATCATGCTCACATCATATACAAGATAATATGGAATATAATGTGTCAGAGATGTGATGCAAGTGAACAATCCTGATCAGCAGCAAATCGCTTTATGTGACATTGTTTGCACATGTTAGATAACGTCTAGTGCGCTATTGCACTCAGTCTTAGTAGGAACAGTAATATTTCTACCACGTCTCTGCTGCATTTTGTCATGACCCCGAGGTTTATCACAGCACTGACTGGCTGCTCATGAATCTGTCTGTGTGTCATGATATTCTCAAACACATGGTCCTAAGTGTTAGAGTGTACAAGCATATGTCTGTGTGTGTACCATGCCTGCAAGTGTACTGTACGTGGTTGTGTGTATGTGTGTGTGTGTGTGTGTGTGTGTATATATTATCGCTTGTCTATTTTGGGGTCATATTTGATAAGCCCTTGAGTGATGTGGCAAGATGAAGTGACAGTTTGTCAGAAAGCGGGTCATGGGGCAGTCACTGTGTAGGCGGCCCTCTGCGCCCGCGTACCGGGTATAATTAGGCACTCATTACCATATCAGTCAATTACCAACAACCATTCTGGCTGCTTTCTCTCAGGAATCTGCCCTTCTGGACACCAGCTCCGAAGAAGGACAGATTTTTCCTGGCTGCAGAAGTAATTATTTTTCCTGTCTTTCTCCCTCCTTCCCCTTATTATGATTGCTGCTGGTAAAACAATGGCTTAGGTTTTGTTGTGTTGTGTTGCTGCGGGCACCATCTGTGGTGGTGAGGGGGAGGCACAACAATACCCGTCCATATGGTCAGGGCATCAGCAGTGGGCTATATCTGCTCATCAACTCCTGTCATTGTCATCAGCCACTCTGCTCATACACTAGTCCATGTTCATCTGTCACACATGCACACACACAGACACACACACACACACAGGACTGACACAGCAAGATATGGTCGTATACTTATTTATGAGGGAGCGATGAGGTTGGATGAGCAGCTGTGCTGTTGAAGCATTTATAAATGTTTTCTTCAAACATTTCATTTAAAGACACGTTGCACATTATTCCTCGCTTGATGCAGATCTTCAGCCCAGGTTACGCTTTTCAAGGAAAACTGAACCCCCCCCCCTTAAATGTTTTATAAAAGGTCAACTGAGTCTTGCGTTAAGTTTTACACTGTATCATGATTTACGATGTCTTCTAATCAGTTTTCATCTGCACTAATGAAATAATTTGCCACCTCAACATCAATCCCAACCCGCAATCGTTGATTGGTGTTGGGAGCTTGGGGCTTTTTTAGACATACCCATCTGCTGTCTCGCACCTCCTAATCTGCAACATTGCACACACACACACACACACATGCACACACATATACACACACACACATACAAAGCCATTACGGGTGCCACCATGCTGCTCTACATATATTTACTTAAGCAATATGGTTTTCTGCCTCAACTTTGCATTTGTATCAGTGGCTTTAGATAATAAAGATGAATAGAAATTGCTTGAGATCTATCTGCATTTTTATTAATTTGCATGAGAAACCTGTCTCACCGTAACAGACCTAATTCTTGAAATGCTTCCAGGTCGGACGCATGGCTCTGGCTGTGCACAGCAGGATAACGAGAAGGTGAAGAGAGTATAGAAGAAGGCAGGGAGAGAGAAAGAAAAGAAATTTACATTGTACACGATGCTGAAGAGAAGGGGTGTGTGATGCAGATGGTGTGATATGGATATTGGATACCACATACCAAATTAAACATGTTATATTGAAAGAGGACATGAGGACCTGGGCTTGAGGAAAAACAGATTACTTGTGAAAGATCCAAAAAAGCGATAGGAAGAGATAGAGAGAGTGGGGAAGAGGGTAAGGGAAGGACAAAGCTGAAGGCATGTGAAAGCTGAGATAACCGGTTATCCCTGCGTCATCTCAGTCTGCGGTTATCTTTGTCTGCCTCTTGCCGTATCTTCCCTCATCTCTGAGCTTCACCAAATAATAGAAACCTTGAAACAAAGCCCAGTGTGACTGTGGTTTTTAATTGGTCTTCAGAATCCATAATTAACACAGCGGCTTAGCGTGCACACTGCACACTTCCTGCCATTACTTTGCAGATTGCACTTGCGGTTTCTCCTATGACATTTTGCACTGAGGAAAATTATAAATGTTGCATTTATTCCACTCCCGGGCTGGATTGATGATTCATTTGGTGCCTTGTCTGATTAGCTGACTGGCACACACAATCATGTTCTCTACAAAGAAATAAAATAAATCCAAACAAGAGTAAAGTAAATAATGAATGCAGAGGTATCAGGCCAGGAAAGGGAACTAAAGGTCTGTAAGCTGAGCATCAGTGATGACCCTGTTATGAGGAAATGAAGAGAGATTTTATAAATCTTTACTTTGGCTAGTTTGTCTCGCTGGTGAGCAGACGGGCCCGTATGGACGGCCTAATACTCAGCAGATCAAAGGGATTGGGATATTGTTTATAGGATCAGCTGAACAATGGGCAGGGGAGCCCTCCTCTCCACCCTCCATCTCTGTTTTGCCTCAGGCGTTAGAGAAGACTGTCCTGCGCCCTTCTACTCCTTCAACTCAAGACTTCTCCTCATCTTGACCTCTCCCATCCTGCTTTTACACCCTCTGTTCCCGTCCTCTTGTGGTCCCCCACACTCCAATCCAGCCCCCCCCCCACCACCACCACCACCTCCAATCTGTGCCCTTCTCCTCTGCAGTCAGGGACAATTTCAGGGACTACTTGTCCTGATTGTTGTTGTTGACCAATCGTCCTCCAGTGCTGTTTGCCCTCTGGTCACCTGGCCCAGCACCACAGCAGAGAAGATTTCGGGCTGACAGTTGCCCCTGGCCAAGTTGCAAAACAGACTGAGGGACAAAGTGGGTGATGGGATAGGATGTGGGGGGAGGATGAGATGGTGGGGTGGGGGTGAGGAGCTGCTTGGCTGCTTCAGTCAGTTTCAGCCCAGGGAGACAGCTGGACTCCCTCTCACCTCCTGGCTTGTGGAGGTCAGCCCTGTTACCACAGCCACAAGGTCCAAATCCTTTGGCTGGAACATGACCAACGTGTGTGGGATTTGTCCAGGAGAGAGGCCGACAGCCACAGTCCACTTAATGTAGGACGGAAAACACCCTGGATCGACACCTCTATAGGCCAGTGGCTTATCTGCACACAAATAAACCATGGAACATTAAAAAGATGTTTTAATTCTGTATCACTATCTAGATGAAATGTTAAATGCCCAGAGATAACATCAGCAGAAGACAAAAGACTTCCATGGGAGGAGGAAAGAGAGGAGCACGTGACACAGAATCAATACATCATAAAACTTCTTCTTCTCTGATAGTGTCTAACTTTCTGAGGAGAGCAGCACAATCCTGGCAGCTGTGTTTTGCATCTCTGATTGTCTTACACATATTTCCTTTTTATCAAATTTCCTGAAAGGTGTAATTATGTCGGCCCCCTTGAAATATCCCCGGCGTGCTCGCTCGTGTTCGTGTGGTGCTCAGCACATATAATTTAATTTGAATTCATCACTCCCCCTCCTGTCAGTTAATATATTCATGACTTCCAATTCCCTCAGAGCTGTCCCACCACCTGGAGTGTCCTCCCTCATCTGTGTCACTCCTCCCCCCTCCTCCTCCCCCGTGCTTCCTCCTCCTCACCCCTCCTGGCCCTGCGGGATCCCTGGGGGCCCATGAAGGGGTGTTAGGGCCAGGGTCACAGAGGCTGGGGGGCCCGCTGTCATTAGGGTGCAGTGGAATGTGTTAGCAGGGACCAGCTGGGACCAGCCAGCTCTGTCCCGGCCCTTTCTCTGCTGGTGCTGCTGGTGTTGTGGTGTGTGTATGTGTGACGTGTTTCTGCCGTATGTGTGTCAGCGATGGTGGTAGCACTAGGGAGATGGTGACACCTGCGAATAACAGTGATGAGATGACAGAGTTGGGTTTTCACACTGCTGAACTCAGTGTTATTCTGCAACATATTGTGTTTTTCAGAGAGGTTCAACTGAGAATAGCAGAGTATGGGATTGTTAGCCCTGCTCACATTTCTATTTCTGAATCATATACCTTTGACAGATCCAGGGTTGAAGTCTCCAGATTCATATCCAACACTCACATCTGTACTTGCTGCTTGGATTCTCACAGTCCACAGAGTATTGTTGGACTGAGGATATATTTCAGCTTTGCGATGTGGCAAAGTGAAACACCATGAATCCTGTTTGGATGACAGTGAAAATGCTCTTTGTCTTTTATCTGTGTGACTTCCTCCTCCTCCTCTTCCTCCTCCTCCTCTTCCTCCTCCTCCTCCTCCTCCTCTTTGGGAAAAAGATGCATTATTTATCCTCCTGCCAAAATATTACATCATGCAATAAAATGCTAACTGAGTAGTCATGCTCTTTTGCAGTTCCATGGCAGAAAGGAGCGAGCTCCAGCTTCAAAATGCTCCTCTCCTCCTTTCATATTCTCTATATCTTTCATGTTGCACCTCTGTACCGGGCTCTCGACCGACACAGACTGAATATGTCCCTTCTGTGTAGTAAATATTTCATGGTGGGAGCAGCTCGAAGTTTGATCGTTGCAGGGTGCCGGTGTAGGAGTTCAAAGGAGACTGTGGGTCCTCTGACAGCCAGCCAGAACCGAGTGGAGGAGGGGGAGGAGGAGGAGAGGAAGAGAGACTGGGGTAAGACAGGAGGAGGGGGAAGAGGAGACAAGGCAACTGGCGGGGGGAGTAAGGGAGAGAAGCACTGCTGCCTGCTCAGTTTAAATTCAGCACCACCGATTTCATGGACAGCTCCTTCAGCCTTCAACAAAGTGGAAAACAAGAAGTTGGGCAGTTTTCATTTTCTTTTTTTGTTGTTGTTTGAATATTTTGAGCCAATTTCTATATTGAGACAGTGTTTTTATCCATAGATACGAGTAATTACATAATTGAGGGAGTGAGAACGACAGAGAGATTTGTCATGGCAGTCATTTTGAGAAAATGTGTATCCCAGATGTGTGTGTTA
The DNA here is from genome assembly GCA_021432705.1 of Caranx ignobilis. NCBI lineage: Eukaryota > Metazoa > Chordata > Actinopteri > Carangiformes > Carangidae > Caranx > Caranx ignobilis. The sequence goes on from MU270012.1 coordinate 49,721,808, forward strand.
CCCATACTCATCTTGCAGTGTGTGTGTGTGTGTGTGTGTGCATGTATATCTGTGTGCATGTGTAGTAGAGGGAGGAAAGAGGAGGGGGGGGGCTTCATTATTAATCAGGGCCCTTCCCTTAGTATGAGAGCTGCTCACACTCCATGGCTTAATGACTGAAAATGAGCCGTAATTATGGGCTGTCAGTCCGGTCCCTGGCACCCCCTCTGCTCCTCCATCTCATGGGTCCATGTCCTCGCCTCTGCTGCGCCACACCCAGGCAGCCATCACTTACCACCATCACTTATCACATATGTCTAAATTACCCACTGTTCCCATACACAGCCTCTCTTCCATTAGTAGACCAATACTAAACCTTGAAACTAATGCCAGGGCGAGATTTTAAAAAATGTATAGGCCTACATACAAACAAACACACACACACACACGTACACAGGCTTCCTGTTTTCCTGCCATCCATCCCTTGTTTCTCTCTCTCTCTCACCCTCCCTTCCTCTTGCTCCGTGCACTTAAGCTCATCGTTATGCAGCGTGTGGTTTATCACAGCTGATGATGAATTTGTTTATGAGTGGAGAGAGCTGATTTCCCCTGAGTGGTCTTTCTCTCTTTCTCTCTCTCTCTCACACTCCTTTTCTTTTTCTCCCTTTCTCTGAATCAGTCCATCCAATCAAAGAGAACCTCTACCCCCCTCACCCCACCCTCCAGCCCTTTCCACCCCGGCAGGGTGCTTCACCTGTCTGACATTTGGATTTAATTCCACCCAATCCTGCGCTGGAGGGCTCACTAACCACCGGACAGAGGAACAAGCAGATATGATTGAGATCCTGATTTACTCATAACAATATTTAGAGTGTTGTGAATTGTTTGCACAACCCTGGCAGCTGAATCCCTTTAATCATGCTCTGTAGTTGCGTTAATGTCGTCTTTTCCCTCCTGCAGCAGCAACTGTGAGAGAAAGCACCAGGTTGTACAATGAATGGATTGCAGGCTGCACGCAGACACAAACATGGACAGACACAGTCAAAGAAAACACACATTTAACAATAGAATCCAACTGTGCCCTGAAAGCTCTCATACATGAGTAATGTGTTGCTTGTTTAAGTCTTTGGCATCTCATGCAAGATGGCAAGTTTAAAAATGTAGGCATGTTGGTGCCACAGACAATACAAACCATCTTGTCTGACAGGTCCCCCTCCTGGGCCTTTCAATATAAGCATGCTGTTTGAAATCTGCCTTCATACACACATGTACTGCATGCATATACACAGGCGCCTTCGCACACGCATACACAAACTGATATCCCTGTTGGAGGTGGTGGAAGTGCCAGCTATTATCAATTAATCTTTGCTGTGTTTTTTCTCTTGCAGAGAGTGGAACCATATGGTTCTCTGTCAGCTACTGCTTTTAATTTACTCCTTGCGTCTGCTGTGAAAACATCCTATCTAAATTGCTGATTGGAGAGAGGGAGTATAGGGAGACATGAAGCAGAGCACTGTACACACATTACACTTTATGTATAATACATGTCTTATTGTGCCTGCAGTAAGTCGCACAAAGCATGAGTTTGCACAGACGCAGTTATGTAAAAAAACCACCTGGTCTGCATCACTCTGACCCAGCCTTTTTTAAGAAATTTACAAAACACACCACTTCTTTTAATTGATCAACTCCAAATACCATAATGCCAAAATGAGTGGTGCCTGGTTTCCTCCAAACATGAGGCTTATTGAGGCCAAACAGTTCATTCCTGATGTTATCAGACCTGAGACCCTTGTCCATCAGAATCTGAGGGGTCCTATATAGGAACATTCACCTGAGGAGACCTTATAGACTCAGGTGTGTGCCTTTCCAATCAATTGAATTCACCACAGGTGGCCTCCGATGAAGGTGGAAACATCTCAGAGATGATTAGGAGAAATGGGAGGCACCTGAGCTTCATTTCAAGTATTATAGCAAAAGGTCGGAGTACTTTTCATCTGTCATGTGTCAGTGTTCAGTTCAGTTTTCCCATGTAAGTACATTTGCCAAAAAAAAAAAAAAAAAAAAAAATCCAAAGTTCTTTTGTCCCTTTGTCAGTGAATACAGCTTGATGGAGTCCTCTGTGTGGACTGTAAATGTAAAAATCACTACAGGGTCGTATCTTGTTCCTGAGAGCGTGGAGATCTCTTTATTCTCATGTCAGAATAAATACTGCTAACTCATATGTATCTGCTTGAATGTGTGGAACAATAATTCAGTCAAAAAAATAGTATGTTTGGAGGATTTTAGCCTTTATGAATATTAACATCCACCCTAAAATCAGTGGAGAATTTCTAACAAATGTACCTAATTAAATGTGGCTGAGTGTCCTTTCTGTACAAACACACAGCTTTCCTCGCCATCGCAGCTTGTAAGTATTATCACAGCTAGATGTGAATAGCTCAAGGTTACCTACTTCCAACTGCACTATACTGCCATACACTTCTTAGATGTTTTTCAAGATGGTTGCAAATACATGGGGGGTGGGGAGCAGAGCCTTTCTCCCTGCCCTCCTGTGTGTGGGTGTGAAAGGGGTAGAGGTGAAGATGTTGTGGAGGAGGGGTTAAGGACAGATGTATGTGTTTTTTTTTTTTTTTTTCCTGGATGTGAAGGTCTCAGCTGGGGAAAGGGAATATGTGGGTTGGAGTGATGGTAAGGTGAATTTCAGTGTGTGTGTGTGTGAGGCATGGTGCGCCTGTGTGTGATGGATGAGGTGTGCTCATGTGGTCTCTCACCACAGATATTATGGTCAAACAGACAATCCATCAGTGCATATTGGACCAGAGGATTCCTCCACACCCACCACTCCGGCACACTGTGAAGTACTCACAATCTGCCCTCTGTATAAGAGCGATGAGAACGGAGCAGTTTGACGACCGCGTCTGTGTGTTTCTACAAGACACACACAGCGACATTTACTCCAAATATCTGTTGATATTAAACTAATGTTCCAATCCACTACAAAACCCCAAGAAATGTTGTTGTGTCTTTGGAAGAATCATTGATCACAGTAAAAAAAGAGTATAAATGTATTTTTATTTGTCACTTCAAGATATTTTCACTGTATTTAAAAAAAAAATAGGACAATCTAGTTTCATTACTTTTCAAGTCACCCTTAAAACAACGAATACAAACACAAGTCCTGTCTCCTGAAAATGTGTTTATATAAGCCTATAGGTGAATATAAGTGAACATATTGATACTGAATCTTCCAGTGTTACAATGTGAAATACGCCCTGTAAACTGAATACTGCACTAACTACAGAGGTACATACGTTCAGTGGTTGTTTAGACAATCACAGCTCTTGGTTATACTTATGGAAGGATTCAACATCCATTGTGGCGTCATACACAATGCGTTTATTTACTGTTCCATACAAAAGAAAACAGAAAAAGATCAAAGTGCTTTTCTTGCCCAAACCTACACACTGCACAGACATTTGCCTTCAAAACACAGTTGATTTTTCAATTAAGTTACAAACACACACAATATTCAATTATTTCTCAGCATCTGTGCAACACATACTGTTTAACAATACTGCATTTTCATATTCTAACCTTCCGAGTCCGTGGTCCTCATTATTTCTTTATCGTCAGTCCGCTGAAGTTGCTGTCCAAGTGATGGCCGACAGCAGCTAACCTTGTAGGCTGTGGATCATCACACCTGACATCCACCCACGCTCAGCATATCAGTGATAGATCAACACATGAACTCACAAAATGTTCCTTCTTTTTTTTTTTTTAAATCCCACCCTGGAGATCTTGAGAATAATAGTTTTGGATTTTGACATGTTACACAACAATTTAGATAACTTTACTATGAATCAATATTTAATTAAGAACATGCATGTTAGTCTAATATGTCGGCTACAGAATTTCCCCTTAATATTACAAGTTATATGCATGTTACATGTATATTTTAATCATTATGTGCACCAGTTTTGGAAGTTTCATTAGTAAATGATCACTGTATTGTAGATTTGGAAAAAAAAAAAAAAAGAGCTGAAAAAACAAATATTTTCAAATTGCAAATGTTGTTTTCATTGATATATGTAAGATATGAGGATGTGATGTGAAGTTTGACAGTTGTAGTTATGCCTTTTGTTCTTTAAAACAGACCATGATTTTCTTCGATGTGGAAGCATTATTTTGCACTTTAAATATTCTTTATCTAGTTTCACAACCTGCCTGCATCAAACAAGCATGTGAGTGCTGTACAGCTGCTGTAATAATGAAGCCTTCTGAGAGAGAGCATGGCAGGCAGCAGTGTCGTTAGGAGCAAGCCCCGGCCGCTGAGTATAGTGCTCAGGTGCCTGGTGGTGAGGGCCAATCATCACAGGGTTAGCTCTGCCTAATGAGGGGATCTCCATGATCCAGTATCGGGACAGGGTACCCTGACCCTCATTCACCAGTCCTCCCAGCTCCAGGCACCAGCTGTGATCATGCCCTACTGGTGCAGTAGCAAAACTAAGGAGGGCACATGCTCAAGTTACATCATGTTGATCATGTTGACCTTACCTCATATAATCTCTACAAAGCCAGAAAATATATTTTGATAGTGATTTCATGGTTATTACAGACCTTAGCTCTAGATAAGACGTTAAAAACTTTATGACAAAGATGGCGAACCGTATAAATATCCTACATCCAGCACAAAATAAGGAAATATGATCAAGACGCCAACATAACAGAATATGCCTGTATGACAGCTCCTCGAACAGCAGGTTAAATACACGAGGTGGAGTTCTTCCATGTTGTCAGGTTTCTGTATGATACACTGAAGTAACAAGAGAGTGATTAAAAAATAAAACACAAAAAACATTTACATGAATAAATGCTGATTTACAAGACCTGAAAACAAACATATGTTTTTGACGTTCATTGAAAGTCAGAGGAGGAATCAAAACGAGTCTGACAAAGTAATTAATTTCAGCGCGCTATCTGTTGCTTTTTAGACAGAGGCTTTCAGCGCAGAGGCATTCTGTGCAAGGTTTTATACTGTAACTAACCTTGCAACTCCTGTATTACAAAAAGAGTATTTTTGTTCTTAAATAGGAACGTCAGATGCTTTCTAAAGCAGGAAACCTTGAGGTGTTGCAGTGTAGGAACTTCATTATACAATTCTGAGCATTCTCCTCTGCTCAGAAATGTACAATTTATTCACCATTCACTGCGTTTTCTTTTAATCAGAAGTGGAATCGCTGCAGAAAACAATTTTTTTCCACAAGACGTGAATACAGTGAGAACGACTGTACGTGGCTTTGTGGAGTCCACTCATTCTTGCAGTCAGCGTCTCTGTGAGTGTGACTAATTTTTACAATGCAAAAATCCTCAAAGATCTGTCTATACGACAAAATAGGTTGTTGCATGTCATGGCCTGTGTGTGTGTGTGTGTGTGTGTGTGTGTGTGTGTGTGTGTGTAAGAAAATATCCTCAATACTAGTACATGCCATGCAGGTAGAACAAAAGTATAAACAAGGTTCACATTGCATTTTAGTATTTCTAAGAATTACATCCATATTGAATGATTTTGCACAGTGCAGTTTACAAAGCCTGCCAATGCTCAGTGCCAGTGCCAGTTAGAAATGTGTCCCTAATGTAGGAGGAGGGTGGAGTCGTGGATAGGTGCACAGCTGAGGTGAATTTCATGCAGGAATCTGGAGTTTTTGGGTTTTTTTTTTTTTTTTTTTTTTGAACCTCATCATACTTTATACCTTTAAAGTTCCCGTACTGTAGAATGTGTGATTCACACGTCTGTCGGTCGATAGGTGCTTTATAAATACTGTGGTGCATGAAGAAAAGGCTGGTAGTAGAAAGACTGTGCCTTAAAATGAAGTTGTCAGGGTTTTTTTTTTTTTTTTTTTTTTTTTTTTGTTTTTTTTAAATAAAAGCTCTTTCACAGCGGATATCTAACAATACTGAGTCCTGGCAATTTGGATGCTAATTGATCAGTATGCAAACAACTGCCTCATATACAAATGCAGTGTGAAATACATATTTGATCACACACTAAGCTGGATCTGAAAAAAAGTTGGCCCTGATGATGTGGTGTAGAGTTTATTTTGCCTGCTGAATGCATTCATTCAGTGGACTGGGGGGGGGCAAAAAAAAAAAAAAAAAAAATCAGTTTGTTTTTTGTTAGCTGGGGCCGCTGGTCTTAAAATCAAATTAGCAAAACAAATCAACCATATGATGCGCAGGCTTGCTGATTGCTGCTGTTTTTTTTTCCTTCTTTTTATTGGCATTTTTTCCCTCCTTCTCTCCTTTCCTCCTGAAGTTGCAGCTTTCTCACCACGAGCGTCCCTGTGGACCGGACCAGATGTTCCAGGCAGCACACTTCCCCACTCTCTGCCTCATGGAATATTCATGGGCAACCAGGCACCGCAGCACAGCACAGCACAGCACAGCACCGCGCCGCGCCGCACAGACCAGAGACCACTTATTTATTTATTTATTTCATCACCCTGCTGCCTGGCTGTCTAATGCACAACAACATACAAGAGCATCTTCTCACCTTCCGGTTCCTCTCTGAGTCACTCACCGTATCCTTTTTCTCTTTATAGTGGATTTTTACATTGATACACAAAGGTGACTTATTCCTTATCTGTGGGGATTGTGACCCCCCCACATTTCTTTTTTCTTTCTTTCTGGCTTCCTCACTTTTTATTAGGCAGATGGGTGCAGAGTGAATGGAGTGTTGAATAACTGATGTTTGTCTGTGAAGCCTAATGGTAGTGCTTAAATACAATGCCATTATTTACAACCCTGCCTAATGCATTGGGACACTTAAATTCTTTGTTTGGTGGTGATAATTGGGCTAAATGCTCTACAGTAATGCATCCTGGGCTGTTAGTGGCATGTTTTCCGTGATGGATCGGCTGTTTCGTTGTTGTTTGGACAGAGGTTTGGAGGCCATTACTTATAAGCAGACGCCCCAACTGCCATTTATGATTTGCCTCCCTGCATGGCCAAATAATGGCATGAGGAACCTAGAGATCCATGGACATGTCATTCTGTTGCCTTCATGCGCTTGAAATAGAGTGGTCATACCAAAAAAAAAAAAAAAAATCTCTAAAGAAGGATAAAGAGCTCATTTTCAAAGCAGCGCAAAGACAAACCAGCTTTCCGGGTACAAAAGGAGTCAGGGAGGCAGAGAGCCAGGCGGTACCTCTGCTCCACTTGACTGCGGTCCAAAATGACAGCTGACGGCTGCCGCGCAGACATCATGGATGAGCAGATGTGGCGGCAGCTTTCCAAGTGCAGCAACACTTCATCCCTCCACTCTTACTCTCTGTTCCCCTCTCCTTCTCCTCCTCTTTCTCCTCCTCCTGTTTCTTCTTCCTCTCCTCTGCCTTCGAATAGATGCATCTGTCCATCCTCCACCACGTCTCTCTGCTTGAGTCTGTCTCACTCTCCCTCAGCTCACCTTTGACCTTTCCCTCTTTATTTCCCTATATAGTGACAACTGTGAAAGAGCAACCAAGAGGAGGTTTGTGTTTAAAAACTCTTCTGTTGCCAAGCAGTTGTTTAGATTCAGAGACTGATCTCCCTGCAGTCTCCCAGCATGCACCTGTGGTAAGGAGGTTATTTAGCTCTCTCCCAGCTGAGGCACAGCTGACGACTCTCTGGCCCACATCCGGCACTATTTCCACTTCAGATAATCAAATTGCTTTTACATCATCTGCTTATTAAAAGCTAATGTTATTCTTCAATTATTAGCTCCTCAAAACATTTCATTTTTTATCATTTGGCTGAATACTACACTGCACGTCCTTCCCTCTTTTTCTCCCTGATTTCTTACTTTCATTTTCAGTCCGTCTCTGCAATCTGGATCTACCATCACTCGATGTTTATGGTCTCCTCTGGTCCAGGAGATAGTAATCCCCACACAGCAGCAGGGAGAGAAAAGCAGGGATCCTCAGCGGGCTGAGTTTATCAGGAGTGTAGGTCAACTAGGCCAGTTAATAATGCTGTTATCTTGGAGGCAAGGAGGAGAGGGAGGGAAAGGGAGAGAGAGGGGAGGGGGGCAAAGAGAGTGGAGATGCGGGGTAAGAGGGAGAGAAGGGTGAAGAGAGATAATAAAAGTAAATAAAAGAAGGAAAAATAAGGGAGTGAGGGAGGGAGGGACAGTAGAGGGAGGACAAGAAGTGCAAGAGGGAATTAGTCCATGGTTCAAAAGGAGCCGTGCCCACAGAGAGAGAGCCCTGCTGGGTCTATGCAGCGGGGGCAGGTGGCAGTCTGGAGGGTGTGTGTGTGTGTGTGTGTGTGTGCATGTGTGTGCATGTGGCTGTTTTCTTTGTGTACAGTATGCAAAGGTAGGTCTGCCATATTCAATATTCCTGTCAGCCTGGACTTAGAATACCAAAACAACCTGTCTGGGAGTATACAGATGCTCCTGCCTCTCCACACCTTCCTCCCCCTCCACCACCACCTCCTCCTCCTCCTCCACCACTGCTCTGTTTTCTCCCTTTGCTCTTCTCACACATATGGTCCACCGTTTCGAGTGCTATTCCACTGACAAACCTGATATTTGTTTCTAATGGGGATTCAAGTTTGAATAAAACATTTGTTTCAAATGATCATTTTGTGTGTGTGCTAATAGAAAAATCGCACCACCACTGCATTTTGTCCAAAGCCACATACTTAGATCTCTGTGCAGCTGCACAGATGTTGGCTGTTGTAACAGAGACAATTTACGCATTTTGATCTCTGTCAGTGCTGGTGAGTAGAGACAAAACACTGTCTGTTGCTGAAGGCACAAGTTTGCAGAGATAAGAAACTAACGAGGTTTGCAATCTCTTGTGTAAAAAGTGAAAAAATAAAACACTCTGAGATGTGTTTTGGGCTCGTATCTACTGTGGATTTGAACGGGGGGGGGGGGTTAAAAAAAAAAACAACAACGTCGTAACATTTCTGTGGATTTCTCTTTTCTGCTCCCTCTCACATTTAGACAAACCTCATAAGATATGCTTGTAGTGTTGAGAAGAAGGCATGCTCTGCAGAACAAATGGTGTTAATTTGCCGCGCCTCTCTGAAGCTGCACATTAGAGAGAAGCCTTCAGGGAGAGAGGGAGGGAGGGAGGGAGGAGACGTGGGGTTGAGGGGGTGGCTGGGGGTGGCGGAGGTGGGGAGAGGATGGAGGGTGGAGGAGGAGGAGGCAGCAGCTGTGCTGGAATTAATGTCTGCATGCCAAATTAGAAACACCATGCATCTCCGTCAGAGATTCACAGAAAAAAAAAAAAAAAAAAATTAGGGAAGGCATGGAGGGAGAGGGAGAGAAACAGACAGAGAGTGACACAGACAGACATAAACATAAAGGATAGATAGATAGATAGATAGATAGATAGATAGATAGTGTACATGTATGAAGATTGATTCATCTCATAAGCAACATTTAATCCTCCTTCATCACGTTGTCTCTCCATTGTAACACTGAACCTACAGAGGATCCATCATGTCACAGTCACACCTTGGTGTTGTTTAGGTATGCGTCTCACATGCCTCTGTGCTGGCTGGTTGGAAAGACAAGTATATATATGTGTGTGTGTGTCGTTGATGGAACACCCTTGCAGCAGCAGTGCAGGACTGGTAGGGGCCACCGGTCCCAGTGGTGCCCCCTAGGGAGAGAGCATGCATACCATTATCAGGCAGGGGATCAATAATGAGAGTACAGGCTCTCTCTAATGATAGCTGCAGGCCACAGGGCCAGGGGCCTCAGGGTACAGAGCTGGCAGGACGGCCCTCATGAATACAGGATAAGATTGGAGGAAACTGTGTGTGTGTGTGTATGTGTGTGTTATGTACAGGTTTGAGTGTGTGTCTGTGTGTATGCGCCTGTATGGGCCAATATGGGTGAGAAGCATGTCAGATGAAGGACACAGAGAGCAGATGGCTGGTTGGAGCCGTATGAACACCTCACCTCATCTCTCTCTCTGCCTCTGTGCATCATTCAGCCTTTTTGCAGGACCTTTCCCTCTGCAGCATTATTCAGTGGATTTCAGTGCTCACCCATTTCAGCATACATTTCAGGTACATCATCATTTCTGGTGTCCTGATGTTCTCTCTGTGAGATTCTCCTGTTCGCCCAGTTACACCGCCTTGCAACGTATCCCTGGTTAACAACTTCCTGTACTGTTCGAGTGCAGGTGTATGGTCAGAGTCCTATACTGGACAGAATTAGCATCATTGTCGTCCTCTTCGTGATTCCTCACAGACCTGAGCTGCAGCAGGTCACATCACAAAGCGACAACGACGACAACAACAACATGCTCATTAGCTCATTTCTGTTTTTTCTCTCTTTCTCTGCTGAGCTAAATTAACCATCCCATTTCTCTTCTTTGTGTGTCCTCTGCAGAAACAAAGCCATGTGCCCCCCCCCAGCACACCCCTCCTCCTTATCACCCCTCCCTCCCTGCCTTGCTTCCCCTCTCTACTCCCCACCCATCCTGTCATTGTAAAGTGTGCGTCTCCTGTCTGACCGTGCCCCCCCCCTTCACCTCCCTTCCTCACCCCCACCTCACACCTCCCTCTACACCTCCTCCTTGTGCAACCATTCCCTTCCTAACTTACCCCAACCCCCTTCCTCCCAAAGCACACACCCACCCTCTCTCTGCCTCTCTCCCTCTCCCTCTCTCTCCCACCCTGCCTTCCAATCACCCCCCGGGAGGTGACATCTGCCGGGATGCGCTCGGCTGGTTCCAGATGCACCACTGCCTCTTCCACCACCGCCGCAGCCGCCGCCACCCGAGTGAGTGAGCAAGCGAACGACACCCAGGCACTCATTTCAATTCCATCACCCTCTCCCAATCATCTTGCCTCTCCCCAGTGCAACATTAACGAGCCTCTTTCATTTGAATACATAATTAGCCGCCCGAGCACTCTGCTTCACTAATTTTGAGACAAAAGGATGGAGGAGACGAGGGGGGTGGGTGGTGGGTGGGGGTGGAAGGCAAAAGGGTGGGGGTGGCATGTGGGATGAAGAGGATGAGGCAAATAATGATAACAAAAAAAAAACATTTGCATTTTAATTTGGAAGCAGAGGGAGGACAGGTTTTTTTTCATACAGGGTTTTTTCTTTGTCTTTGTCTCCTCTCTCTTGCCCTTGCTCTCTCCATCATATCTGTGTTTGGGATTTTAAGATTCATTCTCTTCTGTGCACAGTTTCACAATATTTTAATGTGACTCCTGTCTTAAAGTTGTTTTGTGTGTGTGTGTGTGTGTGTGTGTGTGTGTGTATCTCTAGATGACAATGCATGCATGTGTCTGTGAATCCATCATCAGCCCTTAGGGCATGCGGCACTCCCAAGCCAAAATAAACCCCACTTACTCCTGCACAATAAATCATTCCTCTCAATGAGCTGAAGCCAGCTGAGACGCTCCTTAGTGCATAACAATATCATCTACATTCAATAAACATCACTCCTATTGCCCTCACTGTGGGTGATTTTCAGTTTGCTAGAAGTAATGGCCTTGAGGCTTTTTCCGGTGGACTGAAGCCACATTCAAACAGAAATGAACATGCATCAGGCCTACATCATAGCCCTGACTTACATTCCCATAATGACATGGAGCCGCATAAGCTCTTCTGTGTGTTTGTGTGAGTGTATATGTCAATAGGAAAGAGGGAAGGGCTGAGAGACAGAGAAGGGAAGAGTGGAGATCAGAAGCAACAAATTGTGTTTGTGTGTGTGTGTGTGGGGGGGGGGCTAGAAAACACAGCAAACAGAAAAAGAGGCTGTGTTTGACTATGTGCACTCACGTAGCCTGTGAAAGTGATGTCGTCTCTCTTCCTTCTTGGTGGTGTGCCAGGCCTGGCCTCCTGTCAGCCATCGGGGGAGCCAAATGACAGCTTTGATCCTATTAGGATCAGCGCCAAATCAACACTTTGCTCATTAGGGGCTGCGCACGCCAGCTAACAACGCGCCCGCCCTCCATGGCGCTCTGTAGTCGACCCTCTGTGCCAAGCAGCCATGCCCTGTGACTGCCAGACTCACCTGTCGTCACCGGGTGAACACAGCGGCGCAGAGTGAACGCTTTGCTGAGTCAGTGCTGACTCGACAGACTTCTGATCAGATGATCCAACTTTTCTGTGTTTTGTGTGGAAAACTAATAAGATAGGTGTCGTTTACAGTTAAAGACCATCAACAAATATAAGACTGCAATGCAATGAAAACACCTGGTGCATCTGTAAGCAGAGAGTGGGTTCTCTCTGTCTGCATCAAAGAAGCAAAAGTAAGCTGCCATTGCATGATACAGAAAAATTAAAGGAGACATATTATGCTGTTGCATATTTTAGAACACCTTTACAATATGTCCATGTTGAACCTCGGCAAAGTTGCGCAACATGAGCAATAGGGGTCCTGCCTTAATCCACCAATGAGATTTCACATGGTTTCCAGTCTCTCTGAACGCTGGATAACGAGATCTCTACGAGAGAAAACTTGACTTCAGGTTTTACTGTCCCATTAGGATGAATGCCCAAACTGCAAGGGAAAAATGAAGTGTTTCAGGAAGGCGCTGCATAGTGGTTGAAATCAGGATTTTTCTTGACATCCATACAAGACAACTAAGGAGTTTTTGGAGCTGAAAATCATGCAGAACTACACTGTAGGTGTTCAAACCTGACACAATGGTAAGAAAAAAGCGGTAAAATATGCATAATATAGTGCATACGTAAAGGTAAAGTCAGAATATATGAAAAAGTGTTGATTGCTGCACAATTCACAGTACACAACTTGCTGACTTGTGAGCAGGTGGCCTTGAAGTCATAAAGAGTTCATAGTACTGAGCGGCGCCACAGACTCTTTCACGTGATATGTGATTCTTTCTGTGATATAGAGTTTGGAGTTTGAATACGGAGGTCAGACAAAAGCAAGCACCACTTGTTTACACTATAGTCAGCCACTTGACCAGATACCCAGAATGCTAGATCTCTGTTCAGCATTAATAATCTTGTCTTTGAAGAGTTCACACAGCGAGTGGTGTTCACCGATCAATCACAGATTCACCTCTCATCAAGGGCTTTTCCCTTTGGTTTCTAGAATCCGTCGGTGAAGTCAAAATTAGGCTTATAATCATGAAGTGTGATCACGAATGGAGAGGAAAAGTGGGTATGGCCCATTAGTCTATTAGCAGACATATGTGATTATTGATTAGTGTCTAAAAGGATGAAAATAAGTTCTACGTTTCATTTAGCTGATGTTGTTGGTGTTCGTCCTTTTGACTTTGTGCATCAGTAACTGAACTCTTCGGTTCATAAATACCAGTGTGAAAAGATGCTTACACACAGATACGAGCAGCCCACCCCCCCTCCCACACCACCACCCATCCTGTAATGGAACGCTCCAGGTGACTGTGTCATTTTATTGACATGTTATTGGCTATTGGCGGACTGGGGTGGGTGAGGGGGCTGGGTCAAAAGGGTCAGAGTACAGGGTTCAGGTTGAGCTAACATACTCTTAGGAGATGCACACATACACATACATGCACACATTCACACACACTGTGGAGCTCATTGCATCTTATTTACTGTTCGACCCCAATCTGTGTCTCTGACCTCTGACCTCTACCTGGGGAATATAGTTATAGATCCTCACAGCTCCACTGACTTATTGAGCTGTACACACTCCTGCTGAACTCTGGACACTTTATGCATGCATAAACTCACACACCCGCATGTGCACAATACACACACACACACATACATACATACAGAAATCTATGCTACAGACCTCTGCTTTTAAGAAAGATGTAAAACAGTAGCTGAGGCTTGAGAAGAAGAAGATAATGTAATTTATATTTTATATCATCCCGCAAACATCTAAAACACACTTGGTGTCAACCAAGTGTAATAATGTGTCACTGTTTACTCCTGTCTTTGTGTTGTGTTCTACCAACACAACTCTGCAAATTATCACCATCACACTTGGTCATTTTTGCCAGTTTTCGAGTTTTCTTTGTTTACAATTCTGATCTCAGGATTCCCTGTATTGTTACGAAAGGGTTAAGTCCATTTTCAGTGTGTTGTCTGCTCCGCATCGATGTACATTATGTACTCCTAATTTGCATACTGCAGCGCGAGCTCAATTAAAATGAACTTTTAATTTCTTACAAGTAAATTAGTTTTGCATGCGATGCGTGCAAATGTCGGGATAATGGGTGCTTTTTAATGAGCTCACAAGCTGAGTGCACCCGATCAACTCCCGGGGTAGAGGAGAATGACGCAAGGGACACAGCACCCAACCACCTCACCTCGCTCTCACCACCCACCCTGAGAAATATCTTTTCCCGCTTTTCACTGCCTCCATCTCTAACTCTGTTTAAAACCCAGTTTTAGTTTAATCCAAACTTCTTTCGTCGCCCTGCATCTCCACCTCGGTCTGACTCTCATCCAGGCTTTCAGCATCTCTTCACCATCTCTCACTCCTTCTCTTATCATTGTATGCACTTCCCCTCTCTCCTGCCTGCTCCTCCCAAAGCCCTAATTCATTCTCCCCTCCTGCTGCTCCCCTCTGGGGTGCAGAGGTGGTCTTTGTGTGCTGAGTGCTGCTGATGTCAGGGCTGCCAAACAGGTGCGCAGACAGAAAGAGCCCCGTTGTTGTGGCATGACGGCTGGGTAAACAAACGCACCAGAGGTCTATGCCACATTGTTGCACACACATACACCCACAGACAATACACACACACACACACACAGTGGATTCACCAGTCCCACTCACAGATATCTAACATCTCAGTTTCGCACGCGTAGGAGTATAGCATGGAGTTTAAGATGGCTGGGGATGGAGGGGCACAAAGCAGCATTACAATGATGAAGCGACACACACATGCACACACACACACACACACACACACACGCACACCTGCAAGCACACGCACTATTAGAGCAGAAAGTGTGTCACCACGGTGTGACCCTCGCTGTGCTGCAGGTGCTCTCTGTATGAACCGCTACAGGCCAAGAAGTCGCTGAGGGATTATCTGAGAGCTACTGCCCTCACCACACACACACACACACACACACACACACTCGCCCTCACACACATGCAAACTTTGTGCCCTCAGAGATGTTTTAATCTCCCACAACTCTGTTAGTCTTTCATTCACTTTTTCTGCTCTCGTTTTCTCCCTCCACCTCTCCTTTGTTTCCTCTCTCTCCCACTCTAGTTTCCCTCTGCATCTGGTTTTCTCCACTCTTCTCTTTGTCTCACCAACATCCTCTCTCTCCAGGCCGCCCTCTGGCTCTCCCTCTCACGACGCTTCCCTCCATCTCTCCTCTCCATCTCCTTCTTCATCCCTCCCAGCTCTTCTCCATCTTTCCATTCTGCCCCTGCTCTCTTGCTTTTTTCCCTCCCTCTCCTCTCCTCCCCCCTCTCCACCGTGCTGCACAGCTGTACAGAGGCAGATTAGTGTGTTAGTACCTGTGAGGCAGAGGCACGGCAAGCTGCATGCTAAAACCCAATCAGCTAATGTTGATAAAGGAGGCGGGGTACGGACATCTGTTCACACAAAACACCAAACTCATTTGAATCACAAGATGAAATGACTCACATCTGCTGAATTGGAAAATATCTTTTTGCCCTCCTTGTTTTAATTTGGGTGGAGGTGGGCATACTCCAGATGCCAGGGTGACATGCTGAGTGACAGGCCTCCAGGAAAGCTGAGGAATATATCTATGTGCGTTTATGTGTCCATATGTGCTTTGTGTTTGAATGAAAATATGCATCATAAACACTCTTTACATTTCTCAATGCAAAAAATGGCTGTGACAACACAATTATCGAGATGCACATGTGTCCATAGAGAGGAGTGTTAGATCTTGTCTGTGTCATAAAGTAGATGGAAGCAGGTTGAAGAAGCACTTGACTGATTTACTAAAACATTTTAGGACACATGATGTGCAGTTTAAACAAAAAACATCGATGCATTCTGTCTTTTATGTCAACATCTGGTGACTACATTACCCATAATGCACTCAGACTCAATGAAAGAGCAGAGTTTTTCATTTTTTTCATCTTGTAGTCCACCTTAACCAAAACTAACCTAACCCTATACAGTTAGACTCCTCACAGACTCCCCTTGCCTCACACACACAACATCATCATACACAACATCAGTACAAACACAGTAATATATACATCCATTAGCCTGTATCATACATCCATATATACCACTCAGGCACTTTCTCTCCCCGTAGTCTTTCTCCTTCAGTCTCACTTTCTGAGAAAACACACACAAACCCACGTGCACACACATACACACTGTCACTTAGCCTTTGACCTAGCCACCACTTATGGGAACCAAACAGTCGGCACAAGTGTTTGTGGGTCAGACACTGGGCGAGCTGTGGAAAAGCAGAAGCTGTTTTTGCAGTCTGGATGTGACTGAAGGACAAAGTCCTGACAAACAAGCTGAAACCAGGCTGCTGGCGTCTGAGCTTTTAACAAAATACTTCCGCTCAGTGACAGAGAGAGAGAGAGAGAGAGACAGAGAGAAAAAAATCAGCTCCCTGACTGTAATATAAAACATTAACAGTCAAGTTTCTGAGGTGATTTAAGAGCAGTTCCTCCCAACAGGAAAAAAGGATCAACAGTTGTGTTAGCAGCTTTTTAATATTATTATCTCATCAGGATGATGTTGTTTGATGTGTGCAATGACTCGGACCTGCTCAGGAAGGCAGAGTCTGTGAGGGTGGGTGTTTTGTTGCTGTCATAGCAGATGTTGGCATGCAACGTGTCTGCAGATGTTTTGAAAATATTTCAAAGACATCTATTCTTTAGATGTTTCCGTTAACACTGAATAGAACTGGGTCTGCTTTTGATGTTATATTACCCATCCAGTCAAACCAACACACTATGCAGGGTGAGCGAAGACGACGTCGATCTCCAACAGCCAACTTCTGAAATGAAACTTTTTAGCCTTTACGTGACTCGATAATAACCATATAACAAACATACAGTCAGTAACTTTAATTAAATATTTGATTTAATTGTAATCAGGTGGAGTTCAAAGTATTTAAAAAAAAAAGAAGAAAGAAATCTGAATCCAAAAATTTGTTTAATACGTAATGTACTTTGTATTGTAACTTGTAAGTCTTTATAGCAGGAACTCCACTAGCATTTGAATTACATGAATATTTAGGACATTGCCCCGAATCAAAGGAATGAATGACAAATATGAAAATGCAGTGCCAAAACTGAGGCCACATGAAAGGCTAAAAAATGTCTGTGACACGGGCTGCGAGTTATGTCGTAATGAATTAATGTCATTTTACGCTGTTTTATTTACAAATCAGTGTTACTGCTTTCTATTGTGTGGTTGGCTTCACTTTTTTCTGTTGCTCTAGGACTTCTATGTTTGTTCACGTGTGTGTGTGTGTGTGTGTGTGTGTGTGCGTCTGTCCCCTTTCCAGTGGTCTGTTTATCTGAGCTGCTCCCTGTGCTCCCGCACAAGCTCGAGGCATGCATATTTTCTTTGTACATGAATGGCGATTAGAGCAGCTCTGCCAATCACTATAATTTACATTAAATTTGAAATTAATTTCACACTTTTTTCTCTCTGTAATTATGTCAACAGCTGCTGTGAAACCAAGCAGCAGACATGAATTTTAATAGCTGTTTCTTTTAAATCCCTCTGAACTTTGGAGAGAAAAACACAACATTATGGCAATATTTCAGTTATGAGCTCGCAAGGATTTAGTGTCAGGGATGGGGGGGGGGGGGGGGATAGAAAAAAAAAAAGAAATTGATCATTACGTATCCCCTGCTCGAGTCTCACAAAACCACACAACTGTCCCTCCATCCATCTGCTCATCCATCTGCCTGTCAACCACTGAACTTTGAAACTTTAAGTCTGCTTCAAGAAAACTACCTTTTTAATGAAGGCAATTATGTTTGAGTCAGAATATCCTGGTGCTTAGTTTTTAATTCAGAATTAATCATTTTATAATTGTCCACAAAATGAAAATGAACTAATGCAAAAGACATAAAATGACCTCGTCACCGAATCATAAACCCGTTCTTGCTTTTATGCTTTCTGCAGTGAAAGACACTGATACCTGCTGCTCTCGATGAGATGATGGAGCAGCCCCTCGCAGTGACAATGGATACAGTCTGCTCTATGTGTGCCGATTGTCTCTTAATGTCCATTTCACTGTTAAGGCTTTAAAGATGGCACCTGCCAGGGCCCCCACACACTCCTGTGCATTTAACAAATTTGGCCTGACCAGCCACAGCCCTGCATGGGTCCGTCTCCCATGCTGGGCTTAACATTTGACTATTTACCACAGACAGAAATGAGTCTGTGCTGTCAGGACGCGGGTTCCACTGTGAGAAAGACAGGGACAAATAAGGGGGGTGGGGGGCAAAGGACAAAAATTAAGAGGGAGTAGACGGGGGAAAAAAAAGCAGGAGAGGGAGCGAAAGAGAGAGAGAGAGTGAAAAGACAGAATGAGAAGCGGGATCAAGGGGTCAGGATTGAAGCAGTCAAGCTCTCATCTCCACACAGCGGGGTCCCACGACCAGCAGCCCTGCAATTACATAGCCATTTAGGACAGACACAGAGGGAGGGAGGCCCAAACCAGGCTTCACAGCCAGCAGCTTAAACCAAGCCCCCCCCCCCCGAGCATGTTAGAGGAACAGAGAAGACTTTAGATCATCTTCTCACTAATGCTGATAAATCTGAACACCACTTACTTGGTTCTCAGGCCCATTGACTCACACACAGTGCAGCCTGTGTTTTCCCACTAACAAAACAGGAGCTTTTTGAAAGTGCCCACAAAGAAATAAAATCACAGGTCTCAGACTGTGGTGTGAATAATGATGGAAAAGTATATCATCTAAAAAAAAAAAATCACAAAACTCTGCAACTACATCAACAGAATTCATGTTTTCAGTGTTTTTCTGTGCCGTCCAAAATCACAGTTGAGAATTAAATCCATTTTCTGATCAGATACAATTCCTTGTAAATCTGAAATTCATAATACAATCAGCTGTGATTACCCTGATTCCAGTGTGTCCTGGAAGCACTTTCACAGATGCCTCTCTTTTGTAATCAATAGTAATCGTTGAAGTAAAAGAGCTGCAGCTGGTCACTACAACAGTTTGGCTTCATCTTACACCACTGAAAACCAACTGCACAGGTCGTCTGTGGAAGCATCTCATTATGACCCATATGTGTTTTACTGAAAATGAGATAGTTAGGTGATGCAGTGTGTAGAGTGTAGACTAGAGAGTCGAGTTAAGGAGGAGGAGGACGTTGTGGTTTAAGGCTGTTTCTTCACTTCTTTATGTCCAGTGTGAAACTGTGACCATTGATATCTAACTATTTAGAAAAAAAGTGTTTTTCACACGCACACACACTTGTTTGTTCTTTAAATATGTGCATGTGTGTGTAAGTGCAATGCCTAAGTGTGGTGTGTGTGTGTGAAGTGTGTGTCGTCTGCTCCTCTTGAAGACTCAATCGTAACCAATCAGAGCAAAGATCTATTGATTAGTGGGATAAGAAAATGAGGCGCTGGTGGTGAGTCGTGTGCAGAGGGACGTCTCGCAAAGGAGCAAAGCCCAGGTGATAATGACTGTGGCCTGCTCTGCCCTCCCTTCCTTGTCTCGCTTCATCACAATCAGAGTGGCCTTACATCTTCTCTTGGCCTCCTGCAGCTTTCTCACTCTGTCTCAGATAAACACACACGCGCATGCACACGCACAACAAGCCGCCCTCTGCATGTCTCTCAGAATTAGTCACACTTACTTTCACAGAAATAAAGCACCGAGAACAATGTCGTTCTCCTCCTCTGTAATCAGATTGCTGTGTTTTCAGATCACATCATGATCTCGACCAGAAAGTCAGCGATTAAAGAAAAGGTGCAAATTAACGGCTACAGACCGAAATAGCATCGACTTCCATGTCGCTCACATTAATGACCCACAAGCTCTGATAGTTGGTTTCATGTTTAATATGAGGCAAGTGCCATATTAAACATTAACATTAACCCACATTCAGAGACGGTCGTATTAACCAAAACCAAGACTGTTGTTCTTTACGAGAGACATAAAAGTTTTGCAAGGAGAAAGTTTTTACTTGTATCTGTCGCTGTAATGTGGATTAATCTCTCTCTGGAGTCCCACCTCGCTGTTAATACCATTATTAAGATGTTTAAAGCACCAAACTAGATTTAACTAAACCCATGAGGAGACCAGGAGCTTACAGCAGAGGCGTTTCACATCACTTTGCACCAAAATTTTAATTTTTAATTCCACATGTGAAACTCTGTTTTCCTGCCCTGGTCACCATCACCAGTGCATCGTCTTGGAAACAAGTCCTTTGTTCAGTGTTTGTTATTGTGGTTCCCAGAATAACACTCAGCAATGGATCAGATGTGCACAACTCACCTACATGCACACAAATGCATGTGCACACACACACAGTGGGACAGTGAATAGACATTGTAACCACAGAAGTGAGGTTCAAATACCACTCAACCTCACAGGGGAGGCTGGTGACCTTTACCACAGCAGCACAGTCTGTCCCTCTCCTCCCATCACTCTATAGCTCTTTGCCTCTCTCCCTCCTCCCCTGTCATTTTTCTCTCCATCACTCCTCTCATCCACATACATCTTATCAGACTTCCTCATCTGTCCGTCTCCCCAGAGAGCCCTGCTCCTCCCTCTGCTGCAACAAAACCACCCCTTCCCCTTCACATCTCCGCTTTACACCTTGAACCCCTCTGACAGTAAGGGCAAGTTTTCTTCTATCCATCCGTCACATCTGTCACCGTCACTTTACACCCGCCCCCCTCCCCCCAACCCCCACCTCCCCATGTTGAGAAAAGGACAAGCTGAACAACAAATATCCATCATACGTTACATACTCAACGTGGAACAAATCTCCACTTTACACACGGAAACTGAATCCCTCACAGCAGACAGTGGTGTGTTGTATCAATTTTAGTGAATGAAAAATCACGTCACTACTCATTACATAGTAGGTGACCTCTCACCCCCTTCCAAACATCTCCATCATCCAAATTAGTGTGTGCCTGTGTGTGTGTGTGTGTGTGCAGCTGAAATCTGAGGTTGCAGGTGCACAAAAAGCCCCATTGTACAATTGCAGATGTGAGTCTGCACACACACCGGTGGACTGTACAATAACAACACGGATAAAAATAAAACAACATATATATATATATATATATGACCTTCTGTCTTACCTGGTTTGAGTCATGTCTGTTTATGTTTGTGCAAGATGAGTCCCATTCAGAAGAGATGGGAAACAACTGCATGTAACTCCATGTAAGAAAACACATTCAGCAATGTACAATACGACTCTGATTTAGAAAACATCTGAATGACAGTAAATGTATGTAAAGAATAATCTGAAGTATCGTAGCGTGAGTATTATATTGTTTAATTCATCTTCATATGCTTGTGAATCAATATCATATATATATATTAATACTGAGCAGAAAGTTAAATGAATTATGCCAATTTATTTGGGAATTTGTTTTTGCTCAGATAAAATATACTGTATCATAACGAGTAACAATTAGAAACCGAGGTGGTGTATATGTATGTGTATAATATCAATTCTTAATCGTCATCCTTGAATCTGCACAGATTGTTGACTCCACTGATTCTGCTGGGACGGTTGACACCCGCCTGGGAGCTGCTGAGGCTGGATAAAGAGAAGGCAGCAGGCCTCTCCTCTGAGCTCTTTCTCTCCATGTATAGACCTGTAATGTACCCTACACATGAGGAAAAGGCAGTGAAAGAGTCAATGAGCCAAAGTGAAGAGCAGACAGAGAATGACAAGGACTCAGACAGAGAGATAGAGAGAGAGAACAAGGGACAGGGTGCAAGGAGGAGGAAATGGGAGGGAGGAAGGAGGAGGAGTTGATAGTTTGAGGGGTCGAGCACCACCTGGTATTCCTTTACAACCAAGGAAAATGCCTAGAGAAATGATAATAAAATAGAGAGAAGTCGCAGAGCCTTCTGTTGCTGACAGGAGCTGTGTATGTGCCCTGCGAGAGGTGTGTGTGTGTGTGTGTGTGTGTGTGTGTGTGTGCGTGTGTGTGCAAGTGTGTGCGATGAATAATTCATGGCGCTTCATTAAGGAGAGAAAGTGTGAGTGGGTGATTGTGTACGGGTGTGTGTACGTGTGTGTGTGTGTGTGTGTGTCTGTGTACGGTGTGTGTGTGTGTGTGTGTGTGTGTGTATAAACCCTTCGTTGCTCTGCACCACGTCGCCTGCCTTGTGGCTGCCATCTGGCTTCACGCCATCCGAGTGCCACCCTCCAAAGCCCTCGCTCTTGCAAACATGGCAGGAGAGGAGAGGAGAGGAAGGGGCGGTGGTGTGGAGAGAGTGGGGTGGGGTGGGTGCTTGGGGGGGGGGGTGTGTATATATATATATATATATATATATATATATATATATATATATATATATATGCACACAGAGAGAGGAGGGACTGGGAACACAGCCTCAAGTTAACTTCTCCATTTCACTGATACCATGTGACGTCCACAGTCTGGTACAGGGAGATGTGCAGTTGGATGTGAAGCGTAATGACAGGCCATCACATACGATGCAAAGCGATGCACTGTTATGTCACTTAACACAGACCTCTGCCTTTATATAGGATAGGCTTTGGCCCTTTTAAATCTGCTGCTGTTTTGTGCCCGTGGTGCACACAGACCACAGGCTGATAACACTTGTGGTCCTCAGTGTCACACTTCCTTGAAAAGCACTGCATGTTGTGAGGACTATACCTCGACATGAGGAATATAGGTCAAGTCCTTGTTGGGTGTGTTGTTTTGTTATCATGATCTGTGTGCAGTGTCTCATCTGTGTTAATGAGCTTGTCCAGTGCTCAACGAGAGCTACAGAGCTGAAGATAAATTGGTTGACAATGCATTTGTTTGGATTGATTTCTAACAACAGCCGTGTTCATTTGTGATGTTTTACATGTCAAAGTAGGAAAAGCACAGGTGCAAATTACAACAGTAACAGTGGCTGAATTCTATTTAGTAGCTTTTATATCAGGGTCCTGGTCCTGTGCCTGCTGGCTCCCCGGGCCTGGGCTATTTGGGCACTTGAACAGAACTGAGCCATTGTTAATGTTATTAGTAACACCTGTGATTTTCCTGTACGACAAGTCAAACATCTGCTGTGGAAAGGCCTGTGCATCATGGAAGACAAGCAGTCAGAGGGATCAGGCAGGTTTGAAACAGAGCCCGAGGTCAGCCAGAGTTGTTTTTGGGGAGGGGAAATACAATGCAATGGGTAAAAATCAGTTCAGATTTCCTGTGGTAAACATCCAACTTGGCTTCACTGTACTTGTGTGCACAGTTTCTCAGTGCAGTGAGGGATTATTACCCACATTTCAGGTGCTTGCATTTTAAGTTCCACCTCCAAATAAAGAGGTAGAACAGCTGGCCTGTGAAAAACCTGTAAAATCATCTGACTGCTCTCCAACTGTCACAGCTTCTCTTCTTCTGTTTTTTTTTTCTCACAATAAACTGGAATTGCCCTTTGAGGATGTGGATGCATAACCATGATATTTGATGTTTACACACACACACACACACACGTAGTCACAGATACAACTGAACAGTATGTATTCCTCCCAGATAACTTCTCCCCTTCACACACACACACAGCTTTAATTCATCCATCCCTTTACCTTGTCGTCCCGCCAGCATTAGTTCCTGGAGGGCTGCTTCCTACTGCCAACGCATTTCCCTCTGCTCACGCACATGGCGAGTGGCCATGGCAGATGATTGAGCGTTTGTAAGTATGTACTGTATGCAGTGTGTGTGTGTGTTCAATCAACACAAGCAGCTATGGTTGCAATATAGTGTCCTAAAATGAGATGCCAGGTGTTTGTGTGAGTGTGTGTGTATGTGTGCTGCATGTGGATCTGTGTATGTGTGTGTGTGTGCGTGTGTGTGTGTCCATCTGGAGGGGTCTTTGGGGTTACAGTAATCTGGCACAGCAATCTCGCACTGTAATCATCTCAGTGCTCAGCAGGTGGTCCGGCAGAAGGCTGGGGAGAAAAGTTTCTGCACATTTTCTCAACCAGCTAAGACCACTCTGCTAAACTGAACCACGGCCGCATACACCCAGCATTACACTTGTGATCATGTTTGCGAAACCAAACTCATTCTCAACTGTGTATGTGCATGAGAGAGAGAGAGAGAGTGTAAATTAAAATCTTAACCAGATTAAACATGGCAGAATCATGCATATCTATAGATAGATGAGCAATTTTCATATCACATTACTATCTGCAGCAATGAGGCAGCCGTGTTGACAGCGCTGTTCCCAGCTTTGGTGCACTTGACACAGTCCCCACAGCTTCTCTACATGTGGAAAGTGCCAAGAGTGGGAAAAAGGGACAGCTCAGCCAGCTCAGGAAATACAGCAGGAGGTGCATGTAAGCAGGGACAACAGCATCATTATGGCATGAGGTACAGCAGTGTGTCCTCACTACATCAGAAAACATATTTCCTGATAGCTGTTTACCTCTGGGACGAAAGCACCTTATTCTCCTGTAATGGAAGGTGACAGATAACAGAGCAGAGAGGATAATGATATATATTCTACCCCGGGTTCTTTTCTTTCTATTTAGGAAGGTCTTAGCGCAATAGTAAAGCTATTTCAGGAGATCTAGGCCTTATCATGGCACCACACACAGGGATAATGAACTTGTCCTATCCTGGCACATTATACACATGTGATTGTGAGTGTGGGTGTATGTGTGTGTTCTGTTTTAACTCAAGAGGACAGCTCATGTGTTGTTACATAGTGATGAAGGGCGCTTTGTTATCTCTACCTGGCGCCCTTATCACATCTGCACATGTGACACCTTTCAATAACCCTCAGTCCCCACATCTCTCTCCTCTGCTCTGCTCAAAATGAGGAGCAGGGAGATAAAGTGCGTGTGTGAGTGTGTGTGAGTGTGAGTGTGCATGTGTGTGTGCATGTATGTGAGATAGTTTGTGGGAGAGAATGAAAGATTGTGTGCTGAGAGAGCAAGAATGGAGGGGATAGAAAGAGAAAGTAGTTGAATGAAAGAGGGAAATCCTTCAAGATGAAGTAAGAAAGAGATAAAAGCGCAGCAGTGAAGTAAAAAATATATATTTATTGACCCAAGTATGACAGTTTAGGGGCTCTGACTTTTTTTTTATGGTTATTTGTACTTTACTTTATTTTACTTTAAAAGGTGAAGCAGCAGCTACAGTTTCATTAAGAGCTCAATCTCATCAGAGTAAAAGGAGACAGTGGCCGACTGATTCTGGGCGTCTCCTAGATCTGGCCAATCACATACTGCCACTGCAGAGACTTACTGACTTACTTATCTTATCAGGTAGGCTACACCTGTTCATCTGTAATACAATCTAATACAATACAACAGCCCTGCCATAAAGTTGGATCATGTGTGTAAATTCACTTTTCACTGTTACTGAAATGTTTCAAATGTTACTTTTCACATGCATGAAGGCAACAGAACATTAAAGCCCCTTCAAAACGCAGTCCAGAACTGCACCACCACCACTGATTATGACCACAGTGATAAAACATATGATTTAATTAACACCTCAATGAATGTCAACAAAATGAAGCATTACAGGCATCGTAAAAGTTTATGGCACAGT
This sequence comes from Caranx ignobilis, assembly GCA_021432705.1. NCBI lineage: Eukaryota > Metazoa > Chordata > Actinopteri > Carangiformes > Carangidae > Caranx > Caranx ignobilis. The sequence continues at coordinate 49,747,474 of MU270012.1, forward strand.
GCTGTTGTATTGCATTAGACTGGACAGGTGTGCCTAATAAAGTGGCCACTGAGTGTATACTGTATTATCAATATACATCAAAGACACTTTCAGACCTTTTTATCTTTGCAGATTCATATAAAACTTGCTCCAAAAAGCAGCTCATACAATTATACTTCAGTAATAATCCAATATAAACATACAAACAATGAGTAACATAGTTCAACAGAGACTGAGTCTTGTTTTTCAACATCATCATTCTAACAATTTTGATATAATTTTACCCTCCGGGTTAATTACAGAGATCACAAAACTAGGTCAGTGCTAAAAAGAGGTCTGGACCAGCTCCATGAACAGGTGCGTTACAGCTATTTCAGGTGCAATTTTTGTTTAACCTCTGACTAAAGTTCAACTCTTCACCACCTGTTGGTTCATTCACGTTTTTTTGCACCGTTGCATATTTGTTGTCGCAGTGCTCTTAAATCTAATGGAGGGGACATTGTTATCCCATAATCAGCAGGAACAACTGCCAAAACTACAAAATGAAGACTAGAAGCATCTGTAGAGTAAAATCTAAATGAAGGAATATGACTTCTTTACCTTTACTTGAGTTTGTTTGGCATATAGCTACTTTTAGTTACAGCCAGTGAAGGATATGATTACTTCTTTCAATCACTGTAATAGAGGAAAAGATAATGGGCAGAGAGAGAGAGAGAGAGAGAGAGAGAGAGAGCAAGGTAAGAGCAGGAAGTCAGAGGGCTGGATATCAGGAGTGTGAATGGGCAGAGCAGAGAGCCAGGCCTGTTGGCCAGTTTCCAGTGGGGATAGTGGGTGTCCCTGTGCCAGCTGGCAGCCTGTCTCTCCCATCTGTGGAGCCTAGGAGAGTGTGCAGTAATCTCCTGGAGACAGCGGCTCAGCTCAGGCCAGATTTAAAGGGATATGGCCAGCTGGCCAGGCATGGACAGGTCTGTACTACGGAGAGAAAGGAAGGGCAGGAGAAGGCCACAGAGAAGGGAGGGGATGAGTGAGTGAGCTGTGATGAAGCAGGTCAGGTGTAATGGCGAGGATGATAGGGGAGCTGAGGATTGGTGGTCAGGGAGCAATAAAGAGCACTGGTAAGAATGATTATAGTCCAGCTGCCAGCAAATAATGGAACAAGCTGAATGTAATGTCCCTGCCTTTAACTGTGAAAAGCACGGCGGGGAGTGTGCCAGCTGCAGTAACGAGACACACATACCTGTGACAATCCGAGCTCATGTAAGGCTTCGTCTCACACAGCCCTGTTGTCTTTTCTCACCACCTTGTGTCACAGAGCTAATGAAGCTAATTGAAGTTAGCTCTCAGTGCTTACTCTAGCAAAAGAAATAAAAGACGCTGCAGGCGAAGTAGTTCTGCTTCGGTCTTGGCGAGCTCCTGTCTGTCTGTCTGTGATTGCTGCAGATGGTAGTCTGAGCCCAGCTGGTCTGTCGGATGCAGCTTAAGGCCAACATTTCAAAATAATATTAATCTTAGCAAGTCATTTAATCCAGCATTTACCTTTATTTAGTGGGAAATTTTCCAATCATAATTTCACTAATCCTGACTCAATTCTGTAGCAAATGAAAGATTTGTTTTTATCCTGTCTAGTTTAATTCCTATTCTTAGTTTTAGAGAAGTATTGTCTTCGTGTTGAAATGTTCCTGAAAGTGTGAGAATCTGAGAAATGACTGTGTTTTTTGTTTTATTTTGCTGCTCTTCACCTGTGTCACGAAAATGTAGGGTTTGTTTCTGAGTATCATGGTGAGTGACTTGTAAGAGTGACTTTTTCTTGCAGAGTGGGTGCCAGGTGAGAGAAGGAGGATATTAAGAGAGAGACAGAAAGAGACTCAAGCTTACAGCTGGGGCCTGCTCACTCCATATGTTAACATGCAAGTACAAAAACACTGCACGCAAAGATGCTTTAAGAGACACGCCGACTGCAGCAATCAAAGGAAGAAGTCATACATGCACATCTACACACACACACTCGTATCACATCACATATCTGGGAACAATATCATGTACACAAATGCGTACACAGGTGTGTGCAGCTCACACACAAACACAAAGAGACGCACACACACGCCTGCGGCAATCGCACAAGAATAAGCGAAGCCATGCAAATCCCCAGATGTGCAGGAAGACAGGGAGAAGATGAGGAAGAGAGGATTGGGAGGAGGAGTGGAGTGCCTGGAAGGAGGGGAGGGGGGTGGGGGGTGAGGGGTCTGATGGGAGGTTGGGGGATGTGTTGGGGGGGGGGGCTGGGTGTTTACTACTATTTAAAAGGCAGTGGGTGCTGTGTGCAGATTAATAAACAGGAGGTAATAGCAGAAGGACTCTATATTTATTTTTTATCTTAAATGTTGCTTGTTTGTCGGGCTGGATGAATATTGACTGTGAAATTGGGATCAGGGTCGACACATGCCAGTGCTCGGCCTTATCTCTGGGATGCAGGCAGGCCTGGGGCCGTTATCGCCGTGCCACAGTGGCGTGCCGGCACTCCAGCGCTCTCAAAGCCGCCACATTCCCTTTGTATCTGCCTGGAGAAGCCTGTTTACCTTTCACTGGCTTGATATTCCTATTAGAGCCGCTGACTATTTACTCACTGCCTCCTCCTCCTCTCCCTCCACTGGGCACCGCACTGTCTCTCATCTCTTCCTCTTTCTGTTTCCCTCTCTCCGTTTGGCTATGCCTATCGAGCTCTTTTTTACTGTTTGTCTCTTTACAGTATATCGTTTTGTGCTGCCTCTGCTTCTGACCTTCACCATGACATAAACTTCAGGACACGGTTTTGCCGACCAAGAAGTGAATAGCTGTGAACTAAGGGGTTACTTTTATACAGATATTACATATATAATGACACAGATTGCTTGACACCGTTTACAATGGGCAGACTTTCCTCAACAGAGAAATGTCAACTCTGGACCGTGTCTTCATCAGAGTCTACTTCATGTCCCCTCTTGCATCGATCGTAAACAACTTGCTGTTGTTGCCTAAACATAACAAACCCTTAAGTAAAGATGTGGTAGAGACTCACTGATTCCCTTAGTCATTTAAGTATAGAGGCTGCAAAGTATGAACAGATTCCTCTCCTGCTCACATTCACACAGACACACATGCATAAGGATGCTATAGCCAGTTAAGCCCCTATAGCATTTCATTGAGAAGTCTAAGGTCGTTAGGGAAAGGCAAATTAACCCTGTTAGTTTCAAGTGGCGAATTATGAGTCAAGGAGCTAATGGCAATCAGTCAGCTAATGCAAACATAATTAATAGCTCCACCAGAAACACTATCATCCATACCTTCAGCAGTGATGGCTTGATTTTAGATATAAATGAAATACAATCTTTATCAGATAATGAAGAATTCAGGACAAATCCTATATTACAAAAACATCAGCAGCTAAAAGGTGAGTGTGGGTCAAGACACCCATGTTACTCTCAAACTGGATGGAAATACAGAAAAGTACAACAACTGTGGCAGCCAATCAGTCAATGAGCTTCCACACCTGTGAGGAAACTACTGTAAAACAACAGTTTTTCCTCCTCTCCTCTCCTCTCCTCTCCTCTCCTCTCCTCTCCTAAGGGAAGGACACTCAGATTCCTCCAGTGATGACTGCCTCCGCTCCGACTGCAATCTTCATGGCAGTTTTTTTGTTTTATCTCTCTTCTCCATGCAGGGTACGCTAAGGGGCTCGGGGCACACTGTGCCGCATGCCATGCCATGAGGTGGGATAAGGAGCAAACAAACACACGGGCAGCGCTTAGCAACCCTGATCAGAGTGTCTGCCGGGGTCCTGATAAGCTGACAGGCAGGAGAGGACAGCGAGAGGTGGAAGGAGTGGGTTGTGGGGACGTAAGGCTGTTGACATTGCAGGGTGCTTTCCCTCTCTGAAGGCTAATGTCCATGAATATCATGGCAACCCCCAAGATTTGATTCATTTTTTTTTTTTTTCAAATCACAAAGTCCTCTTTCACAAACAGAGGAAGGAGAGCACAGTTGCATATTGATGTGCCCCTGACATATACTGTCTCAGAGAAAAGTGATTTTTTTTCAGACCACTATGCAGATATTCACCTCACTGTAAGTAAGTTGCCTGGGTTTTGACCAACTTACAGCAGTACGCTACAATTACTTGTATTTGTGTCGCTCAGAAAATAGTCAGCCAATCAGGAAAGGCTCAGGAACTGACCTGAACTGGTCTGTCCTTTAACTCTGCTTCACATTATTCCACTGAGGTTTCACATTTGCATATTTTTCTTGCAATGAGGTAAAGTTATCTCTTTAACCTCAATCCACCTCAGTCTGCACACACACACACACACACACACAGACACATGAGTCCAAGATGTCATATATGACACGTCCTTGGATATGTGTATATTCTATGTTTTGGATCCACCACAACCCAAAAATGTATTTTCAGTTCACTGTCTATTTGAACATCTGCCTGTCTTTTGATGGTCGGTCAGTCCATCTGTCTGCTGATTAGTTCACATCTGTCTGTCTATCCAGCTGCCAGCTTTTGGAGCCAACGTGTGTGGGACATGAGCAACATTACCATCCTGTTGTACAGCAGCAGAGAGAGAATGATGAGAACGATGAAGAGAATGACGAGAGAGAGAGAGAGAAACGGAGAGTAAATAAACAGAAGTAGACAACACCTGAACAGCATGTTTACCCGACTTAATCAAAGAGAACAAACTGCAAAACTTCCAGCACACGTGCACACACGCACACACACACTTTGGCTCCTGCACAGTACAAACTACTATTGTGGCTGTCTGCCCTCAGAGTTATTGCACTGTGTGACTGACATGTGTCACTCAATAGACATCCAGTGGTTTTTGTGGCGTGACAGTGCTATGGGCTGAAGATTAATACACGCCTTCAACAATCTGCAACAATCGTTTCATTTGTCCAGGTTTTTCCTAACAATGTCATTTATAACATTTTAAGCGCTAATCAGCATTTTCATTATTAGATAAACTAAGATAAGACCTCTCTCAATATGGACATTTCTATGAAACAACAGCACAAGCATAAAAAATGTATTCAAGAAACAATAAAATAAAACAACAACAACAATAATATCTATATTTATATCAGTTCTGCACGTTATAACAGGAGCACCATCATAAAGACGGAACTTTTCACCGCAGAAGGTATTTAGACTAGCCGGACTACTAACTCGCTCTGACCTATGGCAGGCCGAGCCTATGCATCAGGCACCCTGATTGGCTCTGACAGCAGCCACTGGAGCCAATAGCAATGTCGAACGGAGTGACGTGACGTTTGGCGACGCTCGTTAAGAATGCGGATGAAATGCGACCGTAAACAGATGATTGAAAACGGCAGGAAGGCGGCGGAAGAAAGGTAAAAAAAAAAAACTGGTCCACGTTTTGACGAAGTTGTGATGATAATGATCCAGTGACACGCGGACACACGAGGGGTTGGTAGAAAACTTCAACCCAAATTCAGAAAGAATCGTCATTATTTTTTGACAACACGTGTTACACTCACAACACAACCAGTAACACAAGCGCGCAACACCAGAGTGAGCTTAGAGGACACAAACAAAGTGATGGGAGGGGTCAGCCCAGCAGCTCACCTGGCGAGGCAGGTGCTACGAAGGTGAAGTCCTCATTGCAGCGGTTCAAGTCCCACCTAGGGCCCTTTGCTTCATCTTGTTTATAATGGGCCTGTCCCAATATGCACACTCGATCTCACTTACACGCTTGGGCACTTGGCGTGCGCGTTCACGGGCTTAGTGTAAGTGCGCAAGTGTGTCCCATTTCTCCAACGACCAAAAGTGCAGCGCGGTTGATTTGCACTTTACGCACACTTACAGTAAGACCGCACCTGGGCGGTACTGGGCCAAGTATAAACCCCACAGTGCAGCAGCTGGTGAAGTCTGCCGTCACCGGGAGCCAATCGGGAGCCACACAAGATGCCACCGATGACATTTCAATGTAACAAAGATGTTTTATAACTGTAACTCAGTGTAAAGGTTGTTAAAGTGTGTCCCATTTGGTTTTTAAACACCCCGCGTGCTTGGGCACTTAATACGTACTTGCACACGATTCGCAAATGTACGTTCCACGTGACAAAACGTCACCAAAGTGTGTGCGTAACCAAGCGCACTCAGCCAAGTGTAGCCAAATAGCGATCCACGCAAATAGCGATGCACCGCTATTTAGTGTCCCCCGGAAACACCTGTGTTGCTAGTATTATTTATTTTTATATATCAGCTAGAAATCTGTCAAACTGTTCTTTTAATATCGTAACTATGCAGTTGCACTGACAGGGGAGCATAAAGTAATGATGTAGATAGCATTTCCTAGTTAGCGTCAGAGCCGAGTTTCAGAGAAGTGAGTAAAAAACCTTCAAGTGTTGTGAACATGTATCCCATTAAGCAAACCATATAGTTTCCAGGAAGAATAAACAAAGCACAGAAAGGTTTTGGAAAATATCATTTGACCCAGGTCTGTTTACAGATCAGTGAACCTTAATTGATGCTGTCAGCCGCTGCTCACTTCCAGGCTATCCTTTTCAATCCTGAGACAATAACAACATTATGGAGCTCAATAGCTCATATTCCTACGTGGCAATAATATCTAGATCCCTCCCCCTCTCAGTGCAAATCAATGACGTGAGATGGCCTTTGGCTTCATTTTTCATCTTTAATATTGATTGCTGTTCTACTTTGGAGTGCACTGTCAGTCCAATTACAGGGAATTTAATTGATTTTTCTTCACAAGCTGGGTTAGATTGGATTGGTTTATGCAAAGCAGATCAAACAGAAGTACTCCCTGGACTCCCCTCTATGTGTAAAATACAGCTCTAATGAGCAGGAGCACCCTGACACTTTCTGCGTCTCAGCCTATTCTCTCTCTCTCTCCGTGTTTCTTTCTCTCAGCACAAAGTGACACACATGTGAACACACACACACAACAAAAATGTGGTTCAATATAACCACAGCAGCAGTAATTATTATTATAAGAAGCCATTTTTGATGATGCCAACAATTTTGCACTAATAATCATCTTCAGTACACTGAAGTAATTGCCAGGAATTACAGTGTTCAATAGAGTGGATGGGTCCAAAACATCCACAGTTTTACCCCCCTCCCTCCTCCTCCTCCCCCCTCTCCCCCAGAGAGAGTTGAAACTTGGGCAAAGAGTTGATAATTCATACAATTATATGTGATGAATAACGCAGGTGTCTCTTCATTTGAAAATTCCACAATGACCTTTACAGGAAGCCTCCTCTCATGAAATATACATGACCCCGAACACAATATGTCAGACAGCTAGACAAGGCTAATTAGCTGCAGGTAAATTCTGAAGGCCTCGCTCTGTCTTTTGCTCTCTCTCTCTCTCTCTCACACACACACACACAAACACCGTGGTCAAAGCTGCACCAAGTGGCATCATCTCTCATGCAGGTTTTCCCAGTTTATAATTATTTTTCTCGCTGTATAGCCACTGCTTTGTACTAAACTTCCACCTAAACAGGACGTGTTATTCATCTGTGAAGCTTCTTATCAGATCCACTGTGCGTCATCGTGGAGTTTCAGTTGTTCAAATGTGTCACTATCTTGAACCCAGAGAAGCTTTCCTAGGAATTAGTGAGAAAGATTTTGATCATAAAAGGAACTTCTGATGATCTTTTTTTTTTTTTTTTAACAAGACCCTGTCATTAAAAATGTAGTTTTACAACACAAATAAACAATATTGTGTAGTAATGAGCGAGCTTCTGATCTTTATGTTAAGCAAAGCAAACCAGCTGGTGGCTGTAGAGAGGTAAGAGAGTGGTATCATTATAAATCTGATCTAACTATCAGCAGAACAGGTTTTTAAAAGCCAATTTCCCCAAAATGTCAAACTGTTGCTTTCAGTGTTGAGTGAGATGGAGAAAACAGCCATTAACCATCACTAATGCTATACAATACTAATATTAACCCTATATAGTCACAGTGGGGGACTCCTGCAGCACTGTATACCTCAGTTCATTTCTCATTTAATTATTATATGCTGGAGGGCAGTGGGCTAATGTTTAATGTATGAAACATTGGGCACATGTTAAAGTGTGTGTGTGTGTGTGTGTGTTTGGTTGCCATAGAGCAGTGGAAATGTGTTGTGTTGTAGCAGTCTATCGCTTGTCTCCTCACTTAAATCTCCACTTTCACATTCCTGGAGGCTAGTATTGGAGCTAACACCCCTCCTCTTTGCACCGTTGCACAGCTTGCAATTGTGTGTGTGTGTGTGTGTGTGTGTGGGAGGGAGTGAGACGGAGATGGTGCTGTCTTCTATGTCTCTGGGTGCCCCCTTGCTGAGCTGTCATCACTCCATGGCACCGGGTACACAGCACAGCTGCAGGGGAACCACTCTGCAGGGAACCTTCGTTTCCATCTGTCTCCAATTCACAGTGGCACCTATTTAGAGCAGCTGAGCGGCTGTGCATGCCACGAGCCACAAGAGAGGGGAGAGGCTGAGTTTGGGGGGGGGGGTGGTCAAGAGAGATGGGCACCGACAGATCGCATGTTTGAGTTCAGGGCAGTGAGATTATGGGGTGACACTTGACAGAGGCATAATGAACCCGTTTTATGTGACTTTATCATATTAATACATCAGCATTAATGTAACATATTGCATTTTTCATTTCATTTCTGATGTAATCAGTTTGTCATCGACTGCCAGATTTCTTTTTCCAGAGGGGTGGGGGAGGAAAAAAAAAGCAACCCAAATACAATATGTTTAAATACTTGTCTGCAGCAAGTCTGGCCTGAAAAACATCCCAGAAACACACAGACAATATCAGTTTGAAGAACAAACCCGGTCTTTGTCAGATGATTTTCTGACCAGCAAAGCATTGTTACTGCATCTCTTTATTTTCTTTTTACCAATCTGATTACTTAATCCATATCAGTTTGAAGTCATTGTGCACATAGCAGCTTCTGTGTGTGTGTGTATCGTTATGCATGCGTGTGTCCATTTGTGCATGTGTACATACACTGTGTGTTCTTGAACTTGTGTCTGGGTGTGTATGAGAGCAGGCTTAATTTAGCAGGTGTGCTTTGACAGTTCTTGAACGAGTGCCAAGTCTGCTGTACGAAGGGTAAGAAAGAGGAGGTGCTCAATGTGCATCTGTGTGGAGCTCGGCTGTGACAGATGGGGACGGTTTAACTTATAGAGTTCTGTTAAGATCTGGAGGTTTTTCTGAAGCTAGTCTGTGCCAAACAGGTGCACCGTCTAAAAACACCACAGAGAGGGAAGGTGAACAAGTCTCCACTGACTTATTTGTCTGGTCCTGGTGTTTCCACTGATGGAAGGAGTTATCCAGCGCATGTTGTGCTTTGTTTCGTTTTTTCTTCTTCATGTGGGTCAGGGTTAGGGTTATGATCTCATTCATCTCGTGTTACTGTGGGCAAATCGAAATAAATACAAACTATTGTCATACGATATACGCTGGCAAAGTCATGTTGTTGTTGTTGAAGTGCACAAGGTCGAGAGGGCTTTAGTATCAAACGACTTAAAAACTTCAACTTGTGATTTATCACAGGAGCTGTCAGTGCTGTTCTGTTTGCACAAACAACAACAGAAGCAGTGTCATTTCTTCATATGGTCTTATTCTATTGTGCAAGATAACAATCCTAAATGTTCCTGAGATCATTCATATAATTGAGGTGAATCTATCAAGATGATTTATTTCATTAAAACATCTGTTTCAGCTGTTATGAAAAAGAAGTAAATCGGCACAGTGATAGGAAGCTGCTCTGACGCGTCAGCCTGGAAATGTGCAGAATGTGATGATGAAAATATGCAAGCAATCCCTTTTAAATGCATTAGAAGCAAATGAATAAACTGCTGTGTGACTCTGGTTCCTGTATGTATGTGTATGTGTGTGTGTATGTGTGCGTTGGCTTTTACCGATGGCTGCGGCTGAGTTGAAAAGTTCAGCCAGTTAGTGGTGGCCAGGTGTCTCACAGGCAGGCAAGACGCTTCACCATATGGCTGCTTCTCACCACCAGACGCCAGCCGTCCTGACCACTGACTTTCACATACTTTACTTTTGCTATACAAGGTGAAAAAAGTTGCCTTTGGTCTAAACCCTGCCAGCGTGGTCAACAAACTGCACGATGTATGTGTTTATGTAAAAGCAGACTCGCTCCATCCTTGTGAGGCGACAATAAGACAATCAATAACCTGGTTGGTAAACAAGAGAAGACAGATTTTATGCATTTCCTCTGGATTTCTGATAGACCAACAAAGTTGCAGATTATTTTTTGCTTCTCTCCTGCATGCTGATTGGAGTTTTAAAGATGTAATGAAGTCCTGGTGTGTCCTCCTGCTGGGGTTGTGTTTGGCGAGGGGTGCCTGTGTGTCGCTGATAGAGGGATCTCTCTGACACGGCTGCTCTGGCCCGCTGCATCTGGGCGCCAGTAGCGGCAGCCGCTGGGGGGAGATAAGGCAGGGCTAGCCGCTCGCCTGTAACGCACATTTTGCCCCCCCTGTGCCCTGCTCTCCTCTCCCTCCCCTGCTCCTCCCCCACACACACCATCCTCCCTCCCCGTCATCCCCCTGACCTTATCTCGGGGGAGAAGGCACCACTGGGTCGCTGCTGTGATAGCACCTGCCAGAACCAGAGCTGGCCTCTGGTGATTATGGAGGAATCATTATCTCTCTCTCCCCAAAAACTCATTTTATACCTGCCAACATCTGAGGGGAGGGGGGGGGGGGCAAAGGAGCAAAGGCTTCTATAACAGGTAACACAGAGAAAACCGTGTGTGTGTGTTCAAAAGAGGTAGACAAAACATACCTGCACCAATGTAGGTGCATGTAGGCTGTGAATGTGATGGAAATGAGATAAGACACTGATGATACGTGATAGTGGCTGATCATCTGTTACAGCGTGGTGCTGTTTTATCCTTACTGTAGATACAGCCTCCCATAAGGGAGATGATATAAGACGACATTTATGTTCAATGACATGTTGGGCTTTTTAAATACTGTAGCTTTGCATGCATCCACTTTCTTCATTTACAGACCTGTTGTGTTTTAGCTACACCTCTGCTGCCTGCTCACATCTTCATCTTCTTATCTAATCAGTTTGAAACCATATAGAGAAAAGTCTCTGTCGGCACCACATCATCCAATCAAGTGAGGTTAAAACTTTCCGTCCTGTGCCTGCGATGAGTGCGCAGGACTCGAAAGTTTTCACTTTCATTTTTGTAGATTTCTGGAGCCAGGTTCTTCCATCTAACTCAGAAAGACTCCCACGATTCAATCGTGGAGTGCAAATCCTAAGTGAAATGTAATCTCTGCTGTGACATCATTTGAATGTCCTGTGCATGAATGCTTGTAAATGTGGGGAATCCCATTGGCTCAGCTGCCGAGAAAAAACACCTAACCAATACAGTGTTGGTTTATAAAGAAATCTTTCTTCCCTCTCTCTCTCTCTCTCTCTCTCTCTCTCTGTCTCTGTGTGTCTGTCTGTCTCTCTCTCTCTCTGTCTCCCTGCCCCCCCCCAACCCAGAGATAGAGAAAGCAACATAAGTTTCTCTCACTTCCTCTCTGCCGATGACCATCTGTGTGTTGGTTTCAGCCAGGCACTTGGCACATCTGTGTACTCACATCCCCTCTCACTTCTCTCATCAGCACACTTCTTGGCCAACAAAAATATGTGTGTGTGTGTATGTGTGTCAAGCAGTGAAGTGTGTTGCTATCACACAGACACAGGCCATGCCGTCTGGTTTAGGGGTTAATGAGTCCTGGGGGGTCAGAAGTCAAGAGGCGGCGACGGTGACAGTGTCGCTCGAGTTTCACATCAGAGCCACCTTCAGCTGTCCCGACTTTGTAAAGTTTATTTTGGCATCTTTGATTCCAAATGTGTGACAGCAATATTTCACCATATGTTTTTTTTTTTGTGAGTGTGTGTGTGTGTGCGTGTGTGTGTGCGCGTGTGCGTGTCACCATGAACAGGCGTCGCCCTGCATGTGTTTTCTCTATTTATAGGTGATTGTAGCTTTAACCCACGCAGTGATGTGAGGTGGGGGGGTTGAATGAAAATCTGTGAAATGACTGCAAAGTTAAACTTATATCATCACATTATATTGTATATCATATGAACATGGCGACATAAATTCCCAGTATATCCCAGTATGCACCTACTATATTTACATAGAACAGAACAAATCTGATGATAGTTGTAATTTTGTTTTCAAAGAGGCCTCATGCTGTTACTTCAGATACTAATAAGTTACTGGGCGTTTCATACCCTCACAATGTTAAAATAATAATTAATAATAACTAAAAATCAAGAGACTGATGCTTGTGTTCATGTGGCAAAGATGCTGTCTTGGCTCCTGAGCCTTGTTTACTTCATCAGAAGCTCAAGAAGTATTTTCAGGGGAAAACCTGTGTTTTGTGGAGGGGAAATCAGATGTAAACATAGTGGTTGTGAGAAGAGCTGTCCAAACTCTGTGGAAGAAAATGAGATGGTTTTCTCAATTTCTGGTGAAATAGTCAGCAGGAACTATGTTTAAATGTAAACATTTCTTCATTTTTTCAATTTGTTAATTCCTAGGTCTCAACAAGACTGACTTATTAGAGATTAAGTATCAATAAACAAACTGCAGAAGCTGGTTTTGTCATGCTGTGATTATGCTTTTACTGCTACAGGGAGGACTGGTCTCCAGCCTTGCGGTGCTGTGCAGCGTGGCTCAAAGGGCTCCAAATACCAGACTTAGATTTGCCAGGTGACCAGAGGTACCAGTGGAAACGGCGCAAAGAGGATTTTTCGACCGTCCTCCAGCCAGCTTCCAGGATTAGGTAAATCAAGGGAAAATCCACAGTTCCCCTTTAAATGAATGCAGTGGTTTCTCATGTCTTTTTATGTGACTACACGTTAGACAAGATATGGATATTTAAAATATGTGTAAAATATTGAGAGTCCTGGTTACAGTGTTTACTACTTATGACAGCAACATTAGACATACATGTGATGGAATTACTGTGATCAGCTTGTCATTTATAATCACCATTCTTCACTATTTAACCATGATGTCCATGGTTCATTGAACTGTCACATGCACAAGAAGCCAAAGTAAAGAAAAATAAAGAAATACAAGCAGACGAGAAGAACTCATTAAAAAAAAAGTTGGAGTAAGTTTTATAATAGAGAGAGAGATGGATCAGATAAGTGGATGAGAAGGAGGAGGTTTGGGGTGCTGTTGTGGCCACTGGGCAAGGTGTAGAGAAGCAGAGGATCTTGGGAAGAAGGGGAGGGGGGGGGGTGACTCAGGATGGAGGATGCAAACAGGGAAGGAGTGGCGGCTGGCCGCAGACACAGCTGGTTCCTGCCAGAGGAGGCCCAGGTCCCGCTGCCTGCTGCTATCACCACAGCACAACGTTGTCGCCTGGACTCCCCGGGGACTTCAGCCCCTGCAACACGCCGAAACACAAATGGTAACATACAGACACACACTTCTCTTTTGAGCTGCAGTGGCGGGCAGGCAGGCAGGGCAGGAGGAGGGTTCAGATGAGAGCACAGCCCCTCAGCCAGAGCCACAAGGCATGTTGACCTGCCGCTGACACACACTCACACCCACACACACACTCACTCACCCTGGATTGCCTCATGGTCGGCTGGAAAGAAGCAAAGAGACTGAGCAAGGAATGAAAAGAAAAGAGAAGGGAAGAAGTGCAAGCAACATGCCAAGTGCACGAGAAGGCGACTGCAAGCCAGAAGAAAAAGACTTTTGTGGATATTAACTTCCATGCATTTTCTGAACGTAAAGTTGCATGTAGACTTGAACCAGAGGAGTAAAGGAATAATACGACCAGGATCAAAGACTTTGATGCGGACATGAAAGAACGAAGAGGAAACAGAGTCTGAATTTTTCACTGTTTGGAGCTTTGACTGCAGCTAAGTCCTCATACGGCACTTCGTAAGGTCATTTGATGATCCACTGGGGTCTCAAAGACGAAGTGTGTGAGAATTATGAGGGAAAACATGGAGGACCTGAAGCACACTTTGTGATAGAGAACATTCAGCAGAGAAACTTCCTAAATATTTGGAGCTAGCATCGTTTTTTTGGGAGTTAACTGCTGCCACACTTGGACCTGCAGGCTGTCAACGTGCACTGGAGTGCTTCACGATAACAGGGTGTCACTTAAACTCCCAAGTCCCCTCGCCTCGGACGAAGAATAACGAGAGCTGGGACCTCAGCGGTGGTGCCTTTAAGGCTTCGAACATGTCTGCCGAAGTCCATCTGGAGCGTCTGAAGAAGGCCGACCTGAGAGATGCCACTTCTCTGTTTGCCCCACGCGTGCCCACGGTCACGCTGATCAGCCGCCGCGAGCTGAGGGATAAACACGCCGCCCACAGACTTCAGCCTGGGAGCATTGATCACAACCTGGCAACCAGCAGCCACTACAGATGTAGTGAAGGTAGGAGCTTGTCGTCCAAAAGGACCTGTTTTGTGAAGTCTTCTGGCAGTGGCTTTTACGTGATGAGTGATGGACGGTCCCGCAGCTGTCAGGTCTGCTCATTAAGTTGGAGTGATTGACGGATAATCAGTTTGTGTTGACTTAGCACCGCATGCTATAGGGGCAAAGTGAGGTTTCTTCATCATGCCGGTAGACCTGGTATTTGATGACTGAAGCGAGGGTTTCAAGGTTAGAATGACATCACACATTACCATCTAAATGATGTTTCTTCTCCAGAAATATTACACGTGGCGTTATCTATAGGCTTGTTTCCCGGGGCACTGATTGAATATTTTTTTTTTGCCTTCTGCATAGAACAGGCTCCGGTCTTTAGAGACCAGACTGAATCATTATGTCAGGATTAAATTGGCCACCAAGTACAATTTTTCTCAAGCATCTCCTTATTATCATGTATTACACTTCTCATATAAGCTGTCAAGCACAAATAAACTTGTCAGTGTTGTTAACAAGCCCAGTGGAGCACATTTATCCTGTGGCACTGTAAAGGAAAAGGGAAAGAGGTTTTTAGAGCATTGGGTGGGGAGGGGAGGGGGGCGAGGGGGAGGAGAGAGGAGGCGAACGGGGTTCTTCCTCTGGGCTTCCCCAAACAGCTGCAGGGAGCAGATCTATAAGTTTTTATTTTTTTTTGCAGTTTCACTGTTCAGCCTCAATAGCTTCTTAATACACATGCAGGGGGTCACGAGGATGCATCGCAGTGAATGACAGAGGGAAAACTTTAGAAGGAACGTTTTTGCAGACAGACGCCGAGGTACACTTGAAAGACATCCAGGAAAAAAGGGAGAGAAGAAAAAAAATGTAATTGATTCTTAAAGCGCTGAAAACACTGAAGTATTGCCTTCAGCTAAAAATGAAAAACCTTCACTTAAATCAGCAAAGAGTTTGAGGAGAGAGAGAGAGAGAGATGCATTAAGAATCAGACATTAAAGGCCTAATTTTATAGACTCTAAATATGTAGAAACTGTAAGCCAGAGCGAGGACTAATACCCAACGTAGTGAATTACCTGCAGCGCCTGCCGTCTCTTGGCAGTAATGAGCTTTGTGAACGTCGCAGTGATAAGGCCTCTATAATTAGGCTTAGTCATAAGCATCCCCCCTGTAATTCAGTGATAAAAACCCAGTAGAACTCTGGTGTTGGTGCTCCAACCCATTCGTCTCACACACACACACACACACACACACACACACACACACACACAGATGCATACACTGAGGAAATCAAAATGTGTCAGTGTGAAATGTAAACACTGCTCTTTGTCTCAGTAGTTCACCTTATGTGGCTGTATATGTGTGTGTGTGTGCATTTGTCTGCATGTGTGTGTGAGGAGGTGGGGGGTTGAGTCCAGCAATATGTTCAGACTATATGGAGAAGCAAAACTGTGTTCGTGCGTGTGCATGTGTGTGTGAGGTGTTGTGAGCTGCAGCATAGGCTTCCTGTGAGAGAGCAGATGTCGCAGAGCTCAGGCACAGCTGCGACGGGCGATAACCACGGTGGCAAGAATATGTCGGCACGCTGGCTCTTCTCCCTGGGTCTTATCAGCCGCACACAGAATACGCACACACACACACATACGTACACGCGTGCTTGCACACACTCGTACACTCTACAGTAAGGAACAGCCACCCAGCACGAGCACACCCTCACAGCAGGCCCAGATAGAGGGAGGAAGGCAATGAGAGAGATGGAGAGAGGAAGAAAAGGAGCAAGGACTAAATCAAGGGACTTTGATGGAGAAGGTGCAGTGAATCCTTAACAAAGCCTTGGCTCATGTCTGCTGTATCATAGACTTTGTAATTTTTTTTTTTTGCCAATCCTAATCCTCTGTGGCTTTGAATGGGCTATTCTCTACAGCTTCCTCCCACAAAACAGGCATGTCACCTGCAGTTACTTTTATAAATCTACACACGAACATAACTTTGTCTCATCACTTGTCTGGATGATTCTTTTGTGAGATTTTACAATCTCACAAAAATTGTAATTGTTGGTGTATTTTGCAAGGACACAATAGTTTGTCTGGAGTGTCACCATGTCACCATATCTCGGTACATCTTTTCTCATAGACAGTGTCATCACAGCCGGAGTGAGAGTGCAAAAACAGCACAGGTTACGAAGACACATTTCGTACATTTTGCAACCTTCTATGAGCACACTCCAGGAAAATGTAAAGTCCACTTTTTCACCTTGCAGTCACTTGGCTTAATGGTTTCATCACTGCATCTCTGGCTTAGATACAAGCAAGGAGATGTGACGTGAGATCATCAACAGTGTGAGAGAAGATGGATGTTGTTGTTGTTGTTGTTGATGATGATGATGATGATGATGCAAGAGGAGAGAGTTGCTTCTCCCTCCCTTTTCTGTGAATAAATAGTAAATGAAAAAAAAAAAGTGAGGGGCATGTGTGGGAGGAGAGGCAAGGTGCTGATGAGACACACACTCGTGTGAGGGAGAGAAGGAGGGAGGGAGAGAGGGAAAGAGAGAGAGCAGTTATCCTCTCTATTTCCTCAGCACCAGCTTTGCGGTTTCTATGAGGAACAGATGTTCACAACTTGATACAGTGCCTCATCCCCCTCTGCTCACTATCTCCAATGCCAGCACCACCAACTGTCTGCAAACACACAAACACACTCTCTCACACACATATACACACACACACACGGTGTCTCTTGGGAAACAGTCATACAGAGCAGTGACTTTCTCGTGTGAATGTATGGGGATGTATTCACCTGTGTACCGAGGAGGTTTTTTTTTTTACTGTCCATTTCCCTCTGTGCTCAGGCTGCATATCCTGTTCTTGAGTCATCACTTGATGTAATCAGGTGCCATTTCCTCCTTTGTCAGTTTGCACTTCTGTTGGTCAGCTGTGACACTCTGCACCGGCTCTTACTGCTCTGTCTGGCAGTCAGGCCAAAGGAAACACATACATTGTAGTGGAACTTACTGTAAAGGCATGTGTGTATGTAGAAGTTCACACACTTGTACATGAGTGATTCTAAAGTCCTCCTGCAGATGAAGATAACTACTTTTACCAAAGCATCTGATTCCTCGTTATCTGCAGCCACTAAGTTAGTAAACCCTGGGTAGGGGCTCAGTTTGCTCTCTGTACAGCCCCAGTGCTTCATTGCATAGACTTCAGAAGATACAGTAAAGATTCCTTTATGCTCACATGACTGCAACTTTTTCATGTGAGCTTCTGCCACAGCCCAACAGTGATGTACTGGATTCACCACTTTTGCCACGTTTCCACTACTTTGTACCATTCGACTTGACTCTACTGGCCCTTTCTGAGTTTCCATTAGGTAGAAGTACTTGGTACTTCTCATCTGGTGCCACTAAAGCTAAGCTTCCAAAACGGGTAAAGAGGTACTAAAAGGTGACCTGAAAACACTGACTGCAGACCACTGATTGGTCAAATATCCTGTCACTTTATTAAGTTTTGATATTTTTTTCAGGCGAGAAAGTAACTGTTTAGATCCCCAATATGTATGTGGCCAGTTTATCAAAGAAAAGCCCTTTTGGAAATATACATGTGAAGAGCTGCCATTTGGAAAGCTGGCCGTCTGGGACCAGTGAAAGTTCCTTGTAGGGACTTTAACTCTCTACTCTATAGGCCGTACTGTCCTGTAATGGAAACGACCTCCAGAACACTGTAGTACCTGGTACCAAAGCTGAGTCGAGTAGAGCTGGTAACATGTAGTGGAACTACAGCTTTTGAGGTGACTTTTGCTTTGTGACGTGGTGATTTATCATGCTGGAAGTATTAGAAGATGACCACAGACATTCAAACAATGATTGATATTAACCAAGATCAAAGTGTGCCAAGAAGACAGTACCTACTCTATTATATCACCAACACCAGGCAGGGCTGTTGACAGGAGGCAGATGGGTCCATGGATTCATGCTGTTGACTCACAGATTAAAACTCTTAAGCATATTGAAATTTAAAGTTTCATGAAATATAGTTTAGGTATAAAAAAAAAAGTGAATAAAAAAACAACAGAATGGCTCTTGGAATAGAAAAACAGTCAGGCATTGTGGAGCAGCCATTGTGTGGTGCTTTTGTTAGAGCTGTTCTGTGGTGGAAACAACACTGGAAGTCAAGTGTTTCAAAGGGACATTATTCTTTCCAAAGAGCATGGATTGAATTTTGGATTCCCACATGTCTGGGTGATTCAAACAACTGACACTTTGCTGCTCGATTGCAAACAAAATGTCAGGGGGTCTATGGGTGCAATTTGTAAAAGCAGCATTCCAGCATACGTGCTTGAGTGAGTGGGTCAATGATCCGTTATACCACGCTGTATTACAGAAACTCTATCTGCCCCCCACCCCCCTCTCTCTTGCTCTCGCTCACTGTCTGTCTCATCCTCTTTCGTAACGTGATGGAGCAGCTTGAGGACGTACACGCATTAAAGATGTTAACATACAAAGTGAGACAACAACATCCTCTTGAGCATGCTATCAGAGAAAACAGTGTTTAAATTACAAAACCCATATTCAGAGAAGGAGGCATGTGACTCACATGGAAATTTCTCAATCAGGTCTATCAGCGCCTCGATCGGCATACCACCACAACTCAGTGACTTTTTTTTTTTTTTTTTGATCAAGTGAGATATTCTCTTTCCCCTTTCATGACTATATTGGTGTCTTTAATGGCAACTCCATAAGTATTGTCTGTTGAATGTGCACGAGAGAGAAGAGAGGATAGGAGAAGAGAGAGGAGCGCAGGAACACAATGGGTCTAGCGTTCCTTTCAGTCGGCTCAGGACCTTATCTCCTTTCAACACACTAGCCTGTGACTGCCACTATAGGAAAGGATTTACAATGTGTGCGAGTGTGTGTGTGTGTGTGTGTATGGAGGAAATGCTGCAAACTTCTCTGCTTCTCTCTTGCTTTTATCCTGACATACACACACACACACACAGAAATAGTCATTTCCATACCAGCACAATGAACAAACCTAGTTCTCGTACCTCAGAGAGTGCTCAACCATCCAGGAGATGCTGTCAACATAATAGAGTCCAGGGCAGGTCGTGTGTGTGTGTGTTTGTGTTTGTGAGGTGACAGAGGAGATAGAGGAGAGAAAGAAAGAGGAGACAAAGCGGGTTTTTGTCATTAATGCCATCAAAGGGGACTCTCTGTCGCAAGTATTATGGAGAGTTCATCGAAGCATCCGGAGTTCCCACCTTGTGTGTGTGTGTGTTTCATTGTGCAGTTTATCAGGCCGGCCACATGGAGTGTCAGAGCTAACCCAGTGACCGCTCAACAAAAGGCCAAATTAAGAGGAGCGAGCGGCTGTCGTACAGGGAGGCTGACAGGTTGACTGACGCCACTCCTGACTTGAATAGCATCCTGTCAATCTCAGAGCTGTCACCTTGACAGGAATCCTTTCTTTGGATGCAACCCCCATCGCCAACCTTTCTGTCACTCAAGGCCACACAGACAAACACCTCTTCCCTTTTCTATATTCTGCACAGGAAACAAACACCTACCACCTACAGTAACATGCTTAGGACACACACACACACACACACACACACACTCACAGACATACATATAGCTAATGCTGCGTGTGTGTAGAACAACCTAAAGCCATAACTCTGAAAGCAAGAAAGAGAAATATAAGGAATGAGTTTCAATAACACTCCATCCATCTCCTTGACAACCGTACTTCCACCATGTTGCACTACACACTCTCCGTCTGACAGACCCAGCTTGTAATGGCCAATGCATCTGTTTTATGTGTGTAAAGTTGGTGTGCGTAGGCCTATGTGTCTTTGTGTGTTTGACCACGTCTCCAGCTGCACCTTTACAGTATAGACCAACACATTGTGCTGCAGGCTCTGCGCCTCAGGTTACTACCTGGACTCGGGCCCTTGTCATGGGCCAAGCAGGAAACTGGAACATTCCTATCAAAGAGGACTGGGGTTTCCCCCCGCACGCTACCTCACATTATTTAATCAGGACTGGAGCATTTTTTCTTTCTTTTTTTTTTTTTTTTTTTTTTTTCTCAAAAGTCCTCCCAGCTCTATATGAAGGCTGCGTTTGTGTTCGTGGCTGGCGAGGCTCGGTGAGACTGGAGTCGTGGCAGAGCAGCTGTCTGTGTGTACTTTACAAGCTGGTTCTGTTTGTTCTGTAGACACAGGAGGGGTCAGGAGGGTGTCAGCTTTGTCTTCTGTCCCCCTCTATGGTTATGTGTGTGTGTGTGTGTGTGTGTGTGTGTGAGCCCGCCAGAGGGAGAGAGTGAGAGAGAGAGAGAGAGAGAGAGGGCAGGTGGGTGGGGCAGAGGGACTAACAGTCCAGTGTGGACAGGTGGAGGATTCTCACTATGAACAGACCAGATGTACCTGCCTTTATCTGCTCCTCTGTCTGTGCTTCTGTTTATTCAGTGGCAATGCACATGAATAGATAATACCATGAAGTCAGCCAGAAGTCCGATTCAGACATAATAATCAGATGATTAATAAATCCATTGCCTGGCTGACACACAGTTAATTGTTTGTGTCTTTGATGAAGAGAAAATGTGGGGAAATGAGAGAATTTGCTGTTTTTCTCTGTTAATTGAAAACCTTTTGGTTTCAGACGGTTGCTCAGGCACAAACTGAACGATCTGAAGATAGAGCCCCCCCCCCCCGTCAACAGTCAGCTCTAATTTGACAAGATTAATCAGTGAATAAAAATAATTGTTATTTGCTGTTTAATCTGTCACCATGGAGAACCTGAAACTGTTTGGATGTAAACATGCAGCACTGATGCAATGTATGAATGTTAAAGACAACAATGTGCACAATAGGACAAACACAATGCAACGTTATGAGCTGCTAATTACAGCCAGGAGCAGGCGCATGTAACACATGCACGTCAATAAGAGGGAAACAGTAGACTAGGAGACAAATGCTGTCCTCCATCTCTCCATCTCTCCATCTCTCCATCCACACGGCCGACTGTATTCATCACAACACCTGATGGCACAAAGGAAACTTTACAAGCTGTGCTGCGTTTACTGGTGTGTGTGTGTGTGTGTGTGTGTGTGTGTTCGTGTTCATACAAGGGGGGACGTTGTTTTGCATTCATTGATATTCTTGTATTTTTTCAAGTGTTAAATAAAGTAAATAAAGTCTGGAGTCTAATAGAGTCAATTCTGCTTTCCCAGTCCTCCTTGTCCTGATGTGAGGAAACAGCGCCCCCCACGGGCAGACAGGGGTGGTGGTGGTGGGGGGGCGGCTGTGAAACTGTTGTAGCCTATATCACTCAGTTTCAGCTGCTTTCTCATTTGACTGCTTTGCTTTCTGGATTTATTGGACATGATCACATCAGATTTGACTTATAATAGATTTATACTGATGAACATTATTTACATCCTCTGTGCGTTTTTATGGTAGAAATATAGCTTGGGCACGTGCAACCCACAGCTGCCATTCAGATGTCCTCCTATAACAATCTTAATCTTTTTTTTTTTTTTTTTTTTTTTTTTTTGCTCTCTATTGTTCGGTGCTGCTCAGTGTGGATCTCCTTTAATTCAGGAAGGATTCCTGTACAATAGCTGCCAGCTCCTGCCTCTGATGGTACCCGAGAGAGAGAGAGAGAGAGAGAGAGAGAGAGAGAGAGAGAGAGAGAGGGAGGGAGGGAGAGAGAGAGGGAGAGAGAGAGAGGTTAGGAGCTCCAGATGGTGTTTAAACGCAGACAGAAGGCTACAGCGAGGACAGAGAGAGAGAGGAGGAGGAGGAGAGAGCCGCGGTTACTGCGCACAGTGGCCCCGCCAGCTCCGCTCATCAGTGAAGACAAAACAAGTCGGAGAAGGAAAAAAAAAAAAATCCGAAATTGTGAATCCACGGGGGGAGAAGGAAGGAAAGAAAGAAACAACTTGCACCATGCTCTGCTGAGGGTGATTTCTTTTTCTTTGGGAGAAGTGAATATTTGAGAACAGCGTCTGAAGACACAGCTCGGCGGAGGATCGGCGCGTCAGAGGAGGACAAGGACCGTACACACACACACACACACACACACAGACGCGTGGTTGTAGAGTAGCCTGTCCAGGCTGCTGAGAGGACTCGGTGCTCTCTTCTTTTTCTTTATTCCCCCTGTTTTTGTTTTTAAAGGGGAGCGGGATTTATGTGGTCATGTGTGTCAGGACCTGTCTCTGACGCACGGACTGTGGCTGAACTGTGAACTGGGGAAGAGGCTTTGAAAGTTGTCACGGAGGGGGCAGGAGGAGGAGGAGGAGGAGGAATAAAAGACGCACCCTGCAGACAAGAGGAGCCGCATCTTCATCATTTGCGTTTTGTGTTTTTGTTTTTTCCTTTCCTCAGCCTACATGGGAGACGACAGGATCTGTGCACTTGTAGTGACACAGTGTGAACCCGTGAACAGTTGTGGACGAGCAGCTGTGTTTTCCTCTGATTTCTTCTTCTGTCTTGTTGGATGGTTAAAATGAGCAGGAGAGCGGATTTACTGGACTGGGACACATTGTGATTGTTTTTCTTTTTCTTTCTTTCTTTTCTTTTTTTTTGGTGTGTGTGTGTCTTCTCTTCTCCACATCACCGTCAACACAAGAAGCTGTTTGCTTTAAAACAAACTGCAAAACCAAAGACATCAGTGTTCATATGGATCCACAGCCCCCCAGGCTTTGACTTGATTTCTGCCTCTGACGATAGAAGTGAGAAGAGAAACACCTCATTTATTCAACCTGGAAAGTCACGAGCCCCTTTTCAACTTCCAGAGGAAAACATTTTCTTTTGTGACAGACTCTGGCTTCTGCCTCTTCTTCTTCTAATATCATAGAGAAAAACAACAGGGGAATAACACCTGAATAGTTTACGCACTATTTAAAGGCTTTATCTCCCCCCCACCCCCCACCCCCAAATAATGAGGATTGAGACGATATAAAAGCTGTTTGAGAAACTATTGGTGTGGATTATCACCGCTACAATTACCTCAGCTTGACCTCGACCTTCACAAAGTAAGTACAACCTGCAGCCTGCTGAAGCCAATCAATTGGTGTGAACTGGGTTTTCAAACGCACTTGAAGGGGCTTGTGGTTGTGATTCTCTGTTTTCTCGCAGTGTCAGTGGAAGTTAAGGTTCATATTGAAGGGTTCAGACAAGTTGAAGCTCAGGCCAACATCATGGTTGCTGTAGCTCTGTGATTCTGCACATTCAGGTTGTTTTTAGGTTGTTAGACATTGTGTGTTTCTTAGAAGTACCAAATGTTGCTTATAAAAGGTCAGGTGTAGAAACGTGGACTGTGCTGGAAACTGTAGCATCACTATTGGTTTTTATTCTTGTTATCGTTTTGATAGCGCTCATCTCTGTTTTATTTACTTGCTCTGTTGTTTCACTGTCATCATGGAGATGTGGGGAGAGAGAGGGAGGGAGGCTCAGTGGGTGTGAGGTGTTGTGCCTCAACAGTCAGTGCTGCACATCAAAGTGATGTCGAGACAAAGTGATGACACCAAATCTCTGGTCTGTGAACTTGTTGTCCACCTGGCCTGGGTGGGTGGGGGCGTTGGGTGTGAGGGGACACATTTAGACGTTTACCCTGACCTGAACCCTGTGGTGCCTCGGAGCAGCCCTCCACATTTCCCATGATGCATCAGTGGTGTCCACTCTTGTGTAACAAGGCAATAAGAAACTCAATTAACCTGTTTGTCTTGTTACAGTCTGTGAATTAAAAAAAAAAGGCAGAGCAGCTGTTTAACAGAAATTCTGCAGCAACCGAAAGGAAACAAACCAAACCTGAAAGTTAAAAAAAAAAAGCTTAAATCCGGACTGTGGTGACACTCCCTGAGAAGAAACAAGTCCAGCCAAAGGTCCCCCCCCCCCACTTGAACAGCCTCAGCAGCGCACTCTTCCGCCTGTGAGTGCAACAGTAAAACACTCAGGCCATTTTCTCTGCAGGACGCGGCCCTGTATAATGGCCCTGGTAAATATCATCTGAATAATTGAACAGTTGATAATAGTCTTGAACAATGGATGGGGTGGGGGTGGGGGGGGTGAAACCGCAGTGCAGACACCCTGCCACACCGCACATTATACCTCCATCACCATCACCACCACCACCACCACCAGCAAGCGGGCATCCCGTCCTCCATCAGCCGGGCCAGCCTGCTCAGGCAGACGTCCCCATTTCATCATTAAGTAGTTCTCTTAAAAAAAAAGAAAAGACATGGCCATTCATTTTGACCCCCCCCCCCAGCCTGCCAAGTGTTTATTCAGTTCCCACCTACCACAGGTGCATGGATGGTCTATCTCCTGCTTTATACCGGCCTACAGAAGAGAACATACCACAGGATGTCAAGAGAAAGACAGATAACCTGTTTGCAAAACAGCATCAGGCAAAGCCACAGTTTGTTTTCTTGCTTCATTATTCTGAGTCACTGGTGCCATTTGAGGCAAAGGCACAACATATTTTTTGTATTCTTGGATGTGCTGGTGTTAATGAGCTGTGTTATCAGTGTGTTATATTTCGGAAGATGAATGCAGGAGGCAGTGAAAGTCATCACCGTTCTTCATCTTCTCAGTCTAGCAGCGTCTGTGTCATCTGGTGCAGGTGAAACAGCCCTGTCTGTGCTGTGACTCGATCTGGGTACAGCTGATGTGTTTACTGTATGAGTGCGTGGGCTTGTTGACTGTGCTTTGTGCGTGTGTGTGTGTGTGGTAATTATTGTGAACTAAATGCGGGCAGTGCAGGTGAAACTGGCTATCTCCTAATTAATGAGCGGAGCAGATGGCCTCGGGTGGGCGGGAGCTGTGAGCCGGTCAGGTGGTCAGCACAACACAGACACCTGGGCCATCACAAACAAAACAAGCCAAGTGGATGACACAAGCCAAAGACATCAGGCCTGTGTGTATGTGTATGTGTGTGTGTGTGTGTGTGTGTGTGCGTGTTTCTGTGTGTGTATGGCCTTCCTGGAAGTCAACAAACAGCTGGACTCTGCTGTGTCATATGGATATCATATGACCTTTTTGAAAAGGAGCAATATCTGCTGGTGACCCCTCATCATATGTTGTACTGTTAGTTGTGAACTGTGACTGTTGTGAACTAAAACTATGAAGAAGAAAAAAACAATTTGTAGTTTCAACCAATTTTATTAAGTAGAAAATGTTTTTCTCCTCCTCTTCTTTCTCTTCAGTCAGTTGTTTTCGTCTTACACAATGCAGCTCTAAGTAAAAGACATTAATGATTAATGACATTGTATTTTTACAACAAAACAAGGTAGAAAAAGCTCTGCAAAGTTCCAAGTATCAACACAATACATGTGTTGATAATGTGCTCTGAATTATTTCTTTGTGACACAAGTTGTCACTCAAGAACATGGCTCTATTTTTCTCAGATTAGATGTTGTGTGTTCACGCAGCCTTGTTTCCAGAGTGAGAACAAAAGGCTCCAATAGATAAGGACTTTTCAAAATAAGAGGCTGGAAAGCGCACCCTCCGGTCCTACAGTATTAAACTGGAGCAAAGTGTCAAAGAGTTATGAGGGTTATTTGACTCTTGTATGTCAGTGTTCAGGATGGACGGTAGCACTGGTCCACACAGCGGAGACACAGAGCCTGTTATTGTTCAGTTACAGTTGTGGGTTCAATGAGATCAGTGTGTAAATTTGTGTGTTTTCGCTTGAATATGGGAGCGAGTGATGAAGTGACTTTCCCGGCGCTGAATCTCTATGGTTTCACTGCTGTTTATCCTAATACAGAGTGGGAAAGACCAGTGTGGTTCTGGCTGCCTTCTGCTCTATCCTGTGTGTGTGTGTGAGTGTGCTGGTCTGTTCTGCCCTGGTCTGTTCCACATGTGTTTGACATTACTGTGACAAGACTGCCCAGCCTCTCTGGGGAGCTGCAGAATGTCAGAGAGTCGAGCAGAGAAGCGAACAGCTTCCCAACATCTGATGGAATGAGAAACACACTCACTGGATGAGTGGCCTGCCGACGCCACAGCGTGGGAGCAGAGCAGAGGGCGGAGGCCAAGTAAAACCCCAATGTGTGTGTGTGTGTGTGTGTGTGAAATATCACCCTTTCTTTTCTTCCCTAAATGTACACAGGCTCTCAACATACATACACACACACACACACACACACACACACACACACACACACACACACCATTTCTCCAGCGTTAGTAATAACGCCTGTTTTGCATCCAGCAGAATTATCAGGTGTCTTTTCTTCACATTTCCGTGCATGTGGAGCAGATGAAATCCTCCAATTACCTTATCTGTGACATTCAAGGGTGAAAACTCGCCATTTATCGCCGCGCATTTCTGGAAATTATTTGTTGAATTGACTTTTTCATTCTACTAAGATTACCACAACATATACAGCATTGACAAATTGCACCCTCAATTATGCATTTCAAAAGGGAGGCACATTTCCAGTTCTCAGAAATACTCAATCATGAATTCGAAAGCAAACAAATGTCACAACACCGATGAATTCACATGTACAGTAGAAGTGAACCGCTGACAGCCACAGCCAAGGAAAAATAAAAGCCTCTTCCTCCTCCTCCCTTCCTTGTCTTGTGCCTAGTTCACCTCCTGCTCTCCTTCCTCACTTGCCCGGTGACCTTTTGACCCTCATCTCTTCCATGGCCCATTCTCCCCGTGGAACCTTTCTCACCTCCCACCCCCCTTTTCTTCATGGTAGGAAGTGTGTTCAGATCAGAGTCAGACACAGGAAACAGCTGGGCTAATCTACGGTAGCACTGAGCTCTATTTTAATCAAGCCACATGGACAGAGCAGCAGAGAAAATGGGAAGTTCATATCGCCACCACTACCTGATATAATGAATCCCTCCCTTTCCTCCTGCCCCACGCCGAGCCCTTTATCACAGGCATGGAGTAAACAAGCACAAAGGAACACAGGCTGAAGTTATTAAGGCCTCCACTCCAAAGCGGTCGTCCTCTCTGGACATCGAGGGAAGTTCTCTGCAAAACGGTGGAGCAGGCAGGCAGAGATTGGGAAGGAAGGCACGTCTCTCACATTCCCCCCTTTCTCTCTCTCTCCCTCTGCCTCTGTTCGTGTACTGTATTTGTGAAATTAAAAAGCCGTTATCTCCTGGAAACAGATCCTGTGCCACACAGATGGTTCCGTCTCTCTTCAAATGGGAGGCTGAGCCACTGAGTGCGGTTGTGTTACCAGTTAGTTGTACAGACCTTAATCTTGGCTCCAGCCTTCCTTCCTCTGCCTCTCTGTCTCTACACACACACACACACACACACACATTCACAGACACAAACACACACACACACATATAAATTCTACCCCTTCAGATAAAAGCGCAGCCTCGTGTAAAGTACTAATTTCACTGGGAAATGGACATTTTAACATCTTAGAAGTGTCTGAAGTGCGTCGAGAGGAAGGTCAGAGATTTTTGTGATATGTCAAAGAGCAGTGGTCACTTTGAGGAGCGAGTCGACGCCTGGCATTTACAGTCACCAGGAGCTTCAGCGGGGTGTCAGTGGTGGTGTTTGATGGTTCCCATTCAGCCTTTCAAGTGCAGCCTCAAAGAGAGATCACCCCATTAGCGATATACCCTGCCCTCTCAGTTATCATTAAAGGAGCGGTCATTACACACCTCTGTAGGCTTTCAGATCAGCAGGAGTGTTGTGATTATGTTGACAGCCATACATTTCTTTTAGAATAGCCTACACTAAATGGGACCGTAAATCACAGGTCTCACTGTGGGTTTATAACTAAAGCAATGTGTGAATTATAGAAATGCAACTGATGTATTATCTATACTTAGTCTTGGTCGTGAGTGAAGATGAAGATCTTCAGTGTTGCGTGTGGTTGCTTTAAAATGCCATTTAAGACTCAGGTGGAGTTTTTTTTGTTTTTAATCATTTTTTAGTTCACATGAGTCACAAAGGGAACTGTTGATTTATTGTCTCTGCTGCCGTCCACTGACTTTGACCATGCATGACTTGACAGCGGGTTGTCTTAATTTGCCAATTAGCTCACATAATCAGCATGTTATTGGCACCACAGTCACTCTCTTTCTTCTCCCGCTCACTCTGTTTTCGTGGTGGCGTCCCGTAGTCGGCGTGCGTCCCAGAGGAGTAGCTGGTATTTATTTCGGCAGCTTCCAGCATGAGCTGGCTGTAGGCTAAATGGAGAAACTGTCAAAGCTTCTCTCTAACCTGTCACATGAACGCCCTCCTCCCCTCTTCCCCCAACTTTCCCAGTGGTTTGTGTGCTCAGTGTGTGTGCGTATGTGTGAAACCTACAGGGTCCTGCAGGATAATGCAGAACACCCTACCGATGCCTGGCTAATGTCAGAAGCTATTGTTGCTGTGCCTGCAGGCCAAATGAAGAGGTATGAGAGTGCTGGCAGACTGGGGAGCAGTTCAGGCTACAGACAGTTTTGTCAGCGCTGACAGCTCCATAGTGACAGAGCAGACATTTAACACCGAATGAAATGAAATACATGACATCAAGTAGGAGAATGACTAATCTGCTGTTTGTTGTCCTATCTTAGCTGTAAGTGACAGCTCAGTGTCAGGTTTTTAACGGTGCACAAAGCATAAGAGCAAGAAGCCGTGGGGAGAGAAATAAGGCAGCTACAATTCACACATTCTGTTTTACACACAGATGCATGCAAAGATTTGAGGGGGGGGGGTTATGAGGAGGAGGGACAGAGATGCTGCAGTTGCCATGGTGTGTGTGCATGTGTATGTGTGCATGTTGCCAGGGTCAAATCTAAGTCTTTTGTGCTCCATAAATCAGCAGGCAGCAGCAGTGACGTAAGAACAAACAGAGCTGCTCTCTGCTGCAGCTGGCTGCAAAGAGGGAGAAACAGGAGAGAGGAATACAGAGAGGGGAAGAGCGAGCAGGACAGCAGCTGTCAGGCCTCCATCGCACACCTGTCACACAGGAAGTGAGCGCTGGCCACTGTTTCCTGGATACACCTCCTTAAACACTGCTCCTGGAAGAAATTGAGCGGAGGACATCTGCTGTGGGGGGCGAGACGGGCCGAAGCTGAAAGGATCAATATATACAGAGGTTTACGAAGGATGGATAAATAAATGCTTAATAACGTGAGGAGAAAACAAGCAGGAAATTTCTCATGCCTGCGTCGCCTTTTCCACGTCCGCTGCCTCGGGGTCCTGTTTGCATGGGTGTGCGCCCAGACTGCGCGCAGTTAAGAGGATGTTTGTGTTATCGCAGAGCTCTATGACAGACAGGTCACTCTGTGGAGACTCCAGTCTAACTCTCCCACAAATACAATAAGCCCACATGGCCCAAACTTAAGAGTGGGACATTCCCACGCTTGCTCCTCTCAGCAGCAACCCCTCCAACTCAACCACCCACCCACCCCACCCGCCCGCCTTGTCCACCCCGCACCCCCACCCCGCCCTCCTGTGACCAATATGAACTAATCCAGATGTAGCGTAGCTGTTCACAGATGTGCACATAACTCTCGTTATATGGCCCCGCTCCTTTCTCCCATGTTCCTATGTGTCTCTGCTTTCCCCAGCCTCGCTCATCACTCACTTCACAGTCTCGGGCCTCCATGGCGAACTGATCAGAGCAGGAAGTGATATCACCCGGTGCTACAGAGCTGCTGATGAAGCACTTGGACCTATTGTCTCATGTTCTTCTTCGTCTCCTCCTCCTCCCAGCCTCTAGAGCCGATCTGTTGTGGCTGCTGTTGGTAGAAATCCTCCTCTTTGTTTGTCAGGCTTGTCAGGCTGGGTCCTCAGGAGGCCCCCCTTGCCCTATTCCCAGGCTGCCCTTCATGCTGCCTGTACGCAATTAACAGAGTAATTAAAAGCCTGATGAGCTAATTGGTGCTGGGTGAGGCTGCAGGTGTTTGGATGGGGGAGCTTATTTATGAAAGCGCAGTCATTGTGAACATCCTCGGTGGGTCAGCCCGGTTTTCTTTACACAATCTCAATATTTTTGTTTGGGACTTCTTGATGATTATTGGTTCTATACAGTTGAGGCAATCAATGACAGGTTTTACACCTGAGCCCATGTGATATCCCTAATGAGATTTACTCTGAGTTCTGCTTCGTGACCAGATGTTTTGGTGGGTTCTGTCATGCTCCAGTCGGGCCTGGATCATAGTGACATTCAAATATAATTCATTTAGAGATTCATCTTTCTCTATCTTGCCGTGACAATCATCTGCAGCCACACATGCCATGTGTTTCAAGTAGATATGCAGTGCTCAGTGGGAAGAGAGAAAGAGACAGACTGTAGCCAGTGTGTTGCATTACTGTCAGGAATGAAACAACGTTACGTCAGGTTGGGCACGGATTTCAAATTTGGCAATACGGATCAGGTTTAGGCAGGTCAACTCTTAGAGACATGGGAAAAGTTGTAAGGCTTGTGCAGAACTCCCATTTCATGCCATGTGCATGAAGAGTGGATGTTAAGATGAATTATGTCATATCTGATGAAGCCCACAAAAACAGCCCTCATATGAAAGAGGAAAGATAAAAGGAAGTCTGATCTGATGTAGGATCGTGGCAGCCTGAGGCTGAGCTCTCAGCTGGCAAAATTAGGCACACAGCTGACAGGACGAGGAAAAGAAGATGTAGATGAGTGGGAACAAAGGAGACTTATCATGCAGAGCAGAAGCTACATGTAAATCCTTCTTTCTGCTCGTGTCTGTCTGCGTTTTTCTGTCTCTCTGGCCCATTCCCAGATGTACATACACAGCCACTTCCTCAAATGTGTGTGTCTCTTTCAAGCCTCCTACTTCCTCCCTATATCTCTGCTCTCTCTCTCTCTCTCTCTCTCTCTCTCTCACTCTCTCTCTCCCTCCCTCCCTCTCTTTGTGGCAGCTGTGCTGGTGATGGCTGTGTGCCCATGGTGCAAGCTGGCTGTGGGGTCCCAGGTGGCCCACATGACAGTTATTGATGTTCAGGTGTTCAACTCCTCTCACACAGAGACCCTGGAGCCACACACATGCACACACTCACTCACACGCACACACTTACGCACACACATATATGCAGGCACACAGATACAAACACAGACAGAAGCACAAGACACATGCATGCACTTTGTGGTAGTTCACATGCATACAGAGAATACATGCATGTAGCCATGTACTTGCACATTTCTGCATTTAAATATCTTAAACATCATATTCTTCTCCGGCTGCTGAGGAAGTATAAACAATACAGTACAAGTGCAACAGAGAATTTGAGCCTTCAGCTGCTGGACTGTCTGGTGAGATAGCGAAAACGCCAAGCTCTGTGGAAATGTATGCAGCTCAGTTTGTGTGTGATTTGCCATGGCCTGGTATTTGTGACCATTTTCCTGTGTGTGCATGTGTGGTGGGAGGGCCAGAGTTGGTACCAGTGCCCAGTTTGGTCCTAACACACTCCAGATGTGTCTGGCCGGCCTGGGAGTTGTTCTTGGCACAGTTCGCCTCGGCTGAATGTCACAAATTCTTTCCTTTATTTAGGAATGGCTCTGTGTTAGTGGCTGGAGAGAAAGATGGAGCAGAGGATAGATGGATGGAGGAGGAGGAGATGGAGGGAGGGCGTGAAGGAAGGAGAGGTAGATGAAAAGAGCAGAATAAATGATTAGCAGTGTAGGGGGACGGGGGAGAAGGAGGAAGGGGGCGGGGGCACTGAGAGAAGAGATGTATAAGGACAGAAGATGGAGAGGGAGGAGAGAAGGAGGAGGGAGTGTGAGGGAGCCAGGCAGAAACAGCTCCAGTCTAGCATCTGGATTTTATTAGCAGCCGTTGGGAAAATCTGAAAAGGAAGTTTTTTCTCTGTGAGCACGTCTGCAGCAGTGATATGCTGCACATAACCACTTCACTGCCGACGAGAGGAGCCAGGCCCTCCCAAAGGAGAACAGATGGTCGCTAGAACTTCAATACAATTACATCAATAACAGCTTTCACAGATATAAGCACTGTATGACAGGCTCCGTGCAGCTCAGAGAGGCAGAAATACAACTCCTTTACCCTTAGCACCTCTGGCCCCAGATAAATTGTCTTTAATCCATCCTCACTCCCTGCTCGTCCTGAAGTCATCCTCACTTTTCTTGCCAGTTTACCCATTCAACAAAAAGGATGAAGCTTTTTGACTTGGAAAAACTGGTGACTTTGCTCTTGATAATCTGATCAAAGACAGGATGGCTTTTTGTCAGTGCTTATTAAGGAGAAGCACCCCCACACACACATACACACACACCCCACCCCTCGTTTGTTTTTTGTTCAACATGTTTGTTCAGCCGGCACTGCATGTGTACTATCACAGAGATTCTCAAGTAACAGGGGGGAATTGTGTGTTTGTGTCCACAGCATATACAGGCTGCAAACTTGTGAGTATGTATGCATACATCTGTGAATCTATCTGGGGACGTGTGTGTGTGTGTGTGTGTGTGTGCACAAGCACTGCACAGGCCTGTCTCCCACCCTGTCATTAGTGAGGGCTTTAAAGCCTCTGAGCTCTAAATCAGTTTAAGATGAAGTGGAGTCTGGGATCTGTCTGCAGAAGCTGCCTGTGTGCTGACACAAACTTACACACAAGTGTGTGCATACACACACACACACACACACACACACCTGTGACATAGTTTGTTCTTTCAAACTGATAGCAAAACATATACTGTGAAAATATAGAACTGGGTGACAAAACATATTCTTTCTTGTCGATCGCTTTACGCCAAAGGAAGTTGACATGTTGGTTCTGTGCTACAGATGTCAGGCGTCTCTTTCTTCTGAATGGGATTTAAGATGGTAGTATGAGAGTGGAGGGTGCTGTAGGTGCTCTGTCCGTAAGTCTTAGGTCCAAGGCACAGGGCTACAATCCCCATGTTTTGATATGAAGGCCTGGTGGGGGGCTGGGGGCCAGGGGCTCAGGCTCTGTTTGTGTGGACTCCTCAGCGGCCTGATAGGGAACAGATGTGGGAAGGCAGGCGGCTGGGCAGCCAGCCAGAGCAGCTGGGAGAAATTAAAAACAACAGCATTCCTGGAGACTGGGGGAATTACAGTGGGAGGGAGGGAGCGAAGGAGGGAGCGAAGGAGGGATGTAAGGAGCGAGAGACAGAGGGAGAGTTTTAAGGCTATGTGGTCACTGGCAAGAGGCTCTGTGGAGTGCGCAAGATTGAATAGACAGGGGGGATTTAAGGGGACTGTTCTGCAGTGGTTAGCTAAAGCTAATAAGTTGCAGCTGTATTTCCAGTGCAGGAGGAACAAACACACATTCACTTACACACACCAACACACACACAGACATGCAGTCAACACGCGGACATATGCCAGTGTGGATTCAGACCAAAATGCACCACCAGTGACTGAATGGCCTTTCAATGACTTGTCAGTACAGGATGGTATTTGGAGCTTTAATGAAGGTATATATCTTTAAATCTACAATGATCCCCTCCAGAATAACCATAGTGCTGTGTGTGTGTGTGTGTGTGTGTGGGTTTGTACAGTACATTACATTTGGTTTTGTGAGTCTCAGAGTGAATTGTTTTTCATTTTGTTTCATCATTGCACAAGGGGAGAGTAGAAGACAGAGAACATTTTTAGAACTCAGATGGCAGACTCTGTCTTTGGTGAGCAATCTTTTAGCCCCGATTACGTCAAACGTGCAGACATACAGCTGTTCAGAGAGTCAGAGAAACAGAGACAGACAGAGACAGCGGCAGAGAGGTAGGTAATGATTGAATTATATTGTTTTATTTTCGGCATATTATTCAACAGTGAGTGTTTGGGACGGACAGCAGCATATCTGAATCCTGAGCAGATCTATTCTCAGCAGTATTGATCACTAAGTGGCTCCTCTCAGAGACTCGGATAAAAACCTGTAGGGGGAAATAGATCAGCCTCTCAGACAGGGAGCGTGGTCCAGACCTGGACCTTAACCACTGGTCCGCTTTAACTGGTACACGACCCTGTCTTTTTTTATATACTTCTATCGGCAAGTGTGTTGTCCTTCAGCAAAAAAACCAAAAAAACAATAGGGGGACAGATGGACACAGATGGGGCTGCAGACCTAGCAGACTTCCTAATGTATTAAAAGTGAAATCCAGAGCATAGTGTGTGTACGTGTGCGCCCTGTCCCTGTAGCTGGTCAGATTAAACAGCTGTCTATAATCCCACGGTGGGAGCAGACAGACAGACAGACAGACAGGGCGGTCCCCGTATCCTCCTCTCCTCTCCTCTCCTCTCCTCCTCTCCTCTCCTCTCCTCTCCTCTCCTCTCCTCTCCTCTCCTCTCCTCTCCTCTCCTCCTCCTCCTCCTCCTCCTCCAAGATCTGACAAAAATAGTTGTTGTGCAAGAGAAAGTCACAAAGGCATTTTAATTCTATGTCACCCTTCTTCTTTATTTACATAAAGCTGTCGCTTCACTCCCGTCAATATGAGGACAAACTAACAAAGCTTCATTCTTGCAAAGTACCTGCTCATGTAATAGTTAGGATCTTTGTTTGTTTCAATGTGTACTCTATAAATGTCCCTCAGTAACACATTACATAAAGTGGCAAAGTGAAATCTGATCAAAGAGGAGGTTTACTGAAACATATGGCTGCCTCCCCACAGGAGCCAGCCCTCCAATTCAGTAGCACAGAGAGCTTGTTTGTGTGTTTAAGGCTGTATAGAAGAGAATGGCTGCATCTATTTATACCAGCGGGATCCGTCTGCCTCTATCTACAACCTTGTGTGTTTATGTTCAGAGCGTCTGGCATGGGGCAAACAGCGGAGTGCCCCTCGTGTTCTTGAAGATCACTGTGTCAATGGGCCTCATGCAGCACACTCCAGAGTGGCACTCTTTAAATACAGACACCAGCTGTTGAACGCCTCTACGTGAGCTCTGAGAAATAGGCTAACACCAAGGACTGAGGCCAACTGAGGCAGGAGCTCTGTGGAGAGGAAAACACTGGATTCATGGCTGGCTCATGGAGAAGTGAAATGAAAACACATTAATGTGACAGTGATTTAATATGTGAGTTGGTGACTACGCTATATTAACACTGCAGCTGCAAACAGGATATCAAAACAGGGGTAAAGATGCACAAAGGCGAGAGCAGGAGGTGTAATTCTGATTTATTTATTCATAGAGGTGTAAGATAAAATATTTTGTCTCTGGCTAGTTTCTGAAGTAAATTGTTGTATTACATGGATTTTTCCCCCTCTCCTGCTGTGATACGTTAAGAGACAGCTGAAAGAGAGAAAAGGAAAAACAGAGAGGAGAGAGCAAATCCTTCAAGAGATGTTTAAGAATCAATGAATGCCACATAAATTCTACAATGTGGTTTACATCTGCCTTGGCAGAATATAGTGGAAGGCTCCTTTCTCTCCTTGCTCTTTCATTATGTATGTACATGTGCACTCTATATAATAGAGTTGTGTAGTACTTGAACAAAAAGGTTACACATTTCTGTGCTGATCCATCGACTGCGATGTGTATCGAACTCATTGTTGTTCCTTGCATAGGGTGCATCTATTGCACCCTCTGCTAGTTGCACATGTACACACATTTAAGAGCTGTCTCCTCACTGAGGGGGTGCAAAAGTCATCATACCTCTCAGCTCAGGTTTACATCGCAGGAGGATCTGATTCCAGCAGCTGCACTGACAGACGGACACATAGACAGAAGGACGGTCAATACTCTGTAGATGCATCATCAAATAATTGACCTGCTGCTTATGGATATAGAATTCAGATTTGTGCATGACAGTGATTTCTATGGAAGAAGGGCTATGTATAGAAGGCATGATGCCCTCTGCCATGAGTACAGGACATATGCCAGCTCCTTTCACAGGCCTGTGGACACGGCACATCAACCCTGTGTTGTGTTTTCTTCTCATGCCCCTTGCTGTACCATCCATTCCCTTCACGATGCAGAGCCTGGCCTTGCCATGTTTGGTCCTGGCAGGGTGTCTGGCAGAGGACAGTGGAGCCTCTGGTAGCAGGCCGGAGCTCTGCTGAAAGCCAGTCCACAGTGATGGACAGCAGCAGATCCAGCTGCACTTGTCACTGGCTGTCAAGCCGGCTGTCTGAACTAGGGGGACGAGAGGGGACAGGCGGGTAGGAGGGTGTGCATGTTCCTGTTTGTGTGTGTGTGTGTGTTTCTGAGGGTTGGAAGTTATAGTGGAGGGGCACTGATTGGGATGTCAGAGCTACATGGAGCATGTATGTGAGAAGGAGAGAGAGGGAGAGGGAGGGAAGACAAGGGGGGGTTTCAGTGAGCAGCAGCTGAGCGAGTGAGCAGGTGTTACTGTATGTCTCCCAGGCCCATGAATCTCCAACACAATACAAGTTTGGATTCATTTCCACTCTCTGCATTGATTTGTTTTGCTTCTTTTTATGGGCTTTTGGTTTAAGGAAACAATCGATGGTTCCCAGGTGAAAATGTCAGTGCTCTCCTCCTTAACCAGCTGTCTCCACTTTGAAAGTATGATCGTTTTTTGTTTGTTTGTTTGTTTTTTTATGCTCCATCATGATGACTGTCTCTGTCCTCTCTCTTTCTTCTTCTTCCTACATCATCTCAGGTAGCAGAGTGCAGAAGGTTGGAACAATGCCAGATTCACCTGCGGATGTGAAAACCCAGCCCAGGTCCACCCCACCCACCATGCCTCCACCACCCCCGGCTGTCAGCCAAGCAACCAATCGCAGCGCTTCATTCACCCCCACCACGAGTAAATCAAGTAAGGATCTTTTAGAAAATGAACAACACTGCATTCACTATCAGTATTACCTTCACCTTACCTTAAACCTTTTCACGTCTCAAGGTACTTTGGCTTACATGCTGTAAGTTGTGTGTCCTCTTTGACTTGAACATGACCCTTTTGTGTTGATAAGTCACATCAGCAGGCAGTTAAAACCAGGAAACCAGCAGTGGAACAGCTCTAACTCTTCATTTCACTGTGAGCATTAAGCGAGAGCCATAATTATTGTTTAGTTTCTAGTCACATAAAACTCTGGTTTCATCAGTATTTCACTGTTTGTTGTTAAGACTTGCAACACACTGGAGTAAAGTTATTTAACCATCAATAAGAAATACAAGTGAATATATGTTTGCAGTATCTCAGAGTCCATCTACAGACATTTGTGCCTCTTAACTCAACTGCCACCAACACTTTGTATGAAAAGAAATTTCAAATATGTGTTTCTTCCACAAGTGTTGAAGTCACTTGTGTGTCAGGTGTGTCTGTGTGTCTCTGCAGGCATCTATCGGTGTGCATATATTTGCGTGTCTTTGGGTGTGCAGAATGTCCTTGCTCATGGGACAAGTGTCTTTGAGTGCAAGTGTGAGTGCGTCTGTGTTGTTTACCAGCTGGTCAGGCGGCGGTGGGTACAGGGGGACATCAGCCAGGGTGGTGTTGCGGTGTGTAGACTACTTTCTTCCCTATATAGCAATGACAGGCCATGTTGTTTCACCTGTTGTGGCAGGCGGTCAGCAGCGAAGCTCTCTCCTTGCACCTCTCCCTCTCTCTAAAGCCAGAACACAAGCGCTGCCTGTCGGGATCACATGGGTCAGTCCATATGAGTTCAGGCCCTCGACCCACAGATTAGAGCAACAAGCATGCCGGAGAGGAACCACAGAGAGACCGCTGAACAGCTCAACTGTGTACAGTCTTGTTTTCCAGTTCTGGTGATATGCAGTGTTACAGTCTACAGTGGCTCAGTGTGGGGAGCTGTATGAAAAGATTAATATGTATATTAATGTATATTCAAAATATAATCTTACAACTATGAGAGACAAGACAGATTCAAAGAGACACATTCATAAATGATATCTCATCTGGCTCTGACATGAAAATATGAAGACAGGGGAAAGGTCAAATATGTGTGTGTGAACTCCTGTGTATTTGTGAGTTTGTTTGTGGCTGCATTAAGCAGAATATGTGAGTGATTATATATGTGTATGAGTCCTGTGTCTATTCTAAACCTTAAAGCTGCAAATCTACTTTCAGCTGGTGGACAGGTGCAGGTCCAGATTTGGCTACACACCTGCTACTGGAATAAAAGTAACATGGGCCACAGGACTATTTTTGGCACCTCTTTAACAAGTTCCTCTTATAGTTGTGTCCTAGTGAGTGAGTGAGTGAGTGAGTGAGTGAGTGAGTGAGTGAGTGAGTGAGTGAGTGGGTGAGTGAGTGAGTGGGTGAGTGGGTGGGAGAGGGTGAATAGAGTGATATGGGGGAGGTGGGGGAGTGAAAGGGGTCAAATGTACTAATGTACCACTTGTGAGACAGCTGAAGTTACTGCAACACACACACACACACACACAAACAAACACACACGCTTAGTGCTTAATCAAACTGGCAGAAAACTGCACCACTGAAGTCACTTTAGGCATCAAAAACTGTTTGGCATACGTGTCAAAGCTTAGTCTATTGTTTTCTTTACTTATATTTAATGTGAACTTCTGACTCTTCCATCAGGGCTTCTCCCCACATCGTGCCCCCAGATCTGCCGGATGCCCCCCAGGCACCTCCATACTGACCCAGTTTTGTGTTGTCTACCTTCTGTCGGTTTATCTGCAGTGCTGAACGGGAGCAGCCACTCTCCTACATCGCTGAACGGTGCTCCATCCACTCCTAACGGCTTCAGCAACGGGCCCGCCATGTCCTCGACGGCCTCACTGTCCAACCAGCAGCTCCCGCCGGCTTGTGGCGCCCGGCAGCTCTGCAAGCTGAAGCGCTTCCTGACCACGCTGCAGCAGTTTGGGAACGACATTTCACCGGAGATTGGAGAGAGAGTGCGCAGCCTTGTGTTGGGGCTCGTGGTACGTTCTCGTCATATCCATGTGGCATTATTTTAATGGATTTTCCTTCTTAGTGAGTCTTGACTGTGGCCACTCTTTCTCTTACTCTCCCTGTTGTCTTGCACAGAACTCCACACTCACTATTGAAGAGTTTCACTCCAAACTTCATGAGGCCACCAACTTCCCTCTGAGGCCGTTCGTCATTCCCTTCCTGAAGGTAAATGTCTATGTACTGGTCTTTTATGTGAGACAAATCAAACCTGATGTTTACAAGCACATAGTTTACTGCCCCTTTCCATATGGTCACTCCTGTACTCAACCTTCCTAGAGTGGGTTCATAGAGAGGTAGGAGTAGGGGCAGGGGCAGAGGGAAACCTTGTCAAGATCAGAAACCAATGGCTGTACAGTTTTTTTTCCACTCTGATACTGAATTTGCAGTATCATGAAAAAAGATAGAAGTATGTGCTTGTTAACGCACTTTGAAAATGGTGTGTGTGTGTGTTTGTGTCAGACCTCCTGCTGCGCAATGATCCTCCACATCTGGGACATTGCAGCAATGGCTGTGTTTTATCAAGCAGACAGGTCTGAGAGAGCAATTTGACAGCACTCTTACACACACACACACCCACACCCACACACACACACACACAATATATGCACCAGTACACCCTGGAGAGAAAGAGAGACACATGGCAGAGGAATGTGTCAGGGGACCTGTCTTATCTCATCCCGTCTCTTCATCTATCACTTTCTTTACAGCTGGACTGCAGTGGCAGGGCCAGGCCTGTAATCGTGTCCTTACTGACTGAATCACAGCTCCAACATTGGTCAGCACAGTGCCATGTGACTGAGTTGGCATTTCCCCATTGGTTGTGTTAATGGGCCATGTCTCAGTCACTATTGAAAAGTTGTATATTGTACGGGAGAAGCAAACATATGTACAGTTGAAATGAGCTGACACCAGACTGAGTGGAAATATGATGTGGTCAGTTTTTCACAGTGCTTGCACAATAGTTTTCAAATAGCTGTTTGTTTCATTCCTAATCCAGAGGTCTTTCCTCTTTTTTTTCCACTAAAGGCAAACCTGCCTCTGCTGCAGAGAGAGTTGCTCCACTGTGCCAGGTTGGCCAAGCAGACTCCAGCTCAGTATCTGGCCCAACACGAGCAGCTTCTCCTGGACGCCAACGCCAGCTCGCCCCTCGACTCCTCCGAGATTATGCTGGAGATGAATGAGCATGGCAAGCGAAGGACCCCTGACAGGTATTGTCCCTCCATTAAACACAAGAAAACACACACGCAGACTTTAGCGGTGCACATACATTGGCAAGTCTCACACAGACAGTGTTATAAATTAATTCTTTCAGGGCATTTTCAGAATGCCAAGTGACAAGGGGAGGCTGTAAGTCCTGTGTGCGGGAGGCAGCAGTCTGGACGGCCCTGATGCCAGGCTGGCTCTGCCAGCTGTCCGGGAGGGAGGGCCGAGATAAATGTAGAGTAGGAAAATAAAGAGAGACGTCGAGAAGCAAAAGGGAGAGAGAGCCAGAAAAGAAAGGAGGGAGGGAAGTACAACCAGACAGAGAGAGAGACCAACAGTGAGCTATGGTTTTACTGTTGTCCCACATTGTTCCCTGGCACCCTCCTTTATTCGCCCAGCTAAGAACATGTCACATGAGAGAATTAACAAGAATTCCCTCGTCTTCCCTTTTCCGTCATCTTCTCTTATTGGCATTGTCATTCTCTCCTGCTCTCCTCCTCACCTTTCTCTCCCTCTCGCTCTGTCCGACCACCTGACCTGCAGGCCCCCACAGCTGTCCATATGTCAGGGATGTGTCCAGATGGTGATGTGCTGACCGTAACACTGAGCACATCCTGAGTGAGGGGAGGTGTGGGGAGCTGGTGGTGGTGGTGGTGGTGGTGTGGATGGGACTAGGGGTTGGGGCAGAATGTGCAATCCCACTGTAATCCACACACCTCCGCCTCCCAACCTCTGGCTTATACACAGCAGGCAGGGCTGGGGCATGGGGGGTAGTGGGGGCTGGGTCAAGCTGGGGCAGGGCCTACGTTGTGCCAGCTGTTCCTCTGATTTGTCAGATACTAGAGCCAGGGATGTGTGTGAGGGTAGCTAGCTGCACAAATATACACATGGGTAACACACACACATACACATAGATACACAATCATAAACACATAATATCTACACAGGCCAGCGTTGCATTTATTCCCCTTTGATCCCCAGGATGATAAGGAGCGATTTCCATCCGAATGCCTTGCTATTGCCATCCAGCTAAACAGATTAATATCAACACTCCCATTTAAACTGTCCAGATGGCTCAAAAACACAACCTCTTACACACACACACACACACCCAGCTAAAGTACACAGACGCAAATGAGTGTCACTAAACATCTGCCAAACACACAGCGTTCAGCCCATATTGCCCCTTAAGCCTGAGAGCAGAGTGGGAGGGAGCGGGAGAAATACTTGCAATCTAAGAGTAGGCTGAGGGATATTCAGATTAAGAGCTTGAGACGCAGAGTGTACAGTTGGACTTGGCTTTGTTTGATACATATGGCGTACAGCTGTGCGAAAGCCTCAGCCTTACTGTAACTGAACAACAAGCAGCTTTCAGCTCAGATACATGGACACACGTGGATGTGTGTGTGTGTGAGAGAGAGAGTGTGAGTGTTTGTATACACCGCGTGGGAGTTGTTGAACTCTCAAAAACAAGTTTGTGTTCCTTGCTCGAGCCTTCTCCACCAGGTACAGTCAACAACACCAGATGTTGTACTTTTTGAAAATAAATTATTATGACAGTTTATGGTAAACTGCGATTTCCAATTTGATGGATAATCTGTTCACAGTGGCACTCGGAGCGAAAAAGTCACATCTTATTATACGTGCATCACTGCACAGAGTTACAAAGCTCTTGTTGCGTCTGGAGCTGCTATAAAGCACCACTGTTGCCTTTAGTGGTTTCACAGTATGACAAATACACATGCTAGCTCATCACAAACAAGGAAAAACACATTTTCACATCAGGAAGTGAATCATATCTGTTTGGTTGCCTCTTGGTTTTAGTGTTCAGGGTGTTAAGGTCCTTGCTGGGGCATGTTTTCCTGAACTATGAAGTAATACACTGGCTCTGCCATACGGTTTTCACATTACTAATTGTGGTCTGGCGAAGCCATGGGCGGACTAGCCAAGGGAAAGATGACATAGGTTCACACAGATGTAATTCTCCTCCATTTATCCATTGACATGGTGTCAGAAACCAGTTTCTGAGGACAGCTGAGGTGAGAAATGAGTCATGCACTTGCAGATATTTAGTCACATTTGAGTCAAAACAATGTCTGACTGGTTCAGCAGTGATCCGAAGCTGCTGAATCTGTTCTCGGGTGAACATTGTTGAATAATAATATGAAGATCACAATGCGCAACACAACGCAGCGCAACACTTCAGGCCTACAAGTTCAACTTTGATCCCATGATTTTCGTTGTTTCTTCTCTTTCTTAACAGTTTGCACTTGGTCTGCCTTTGCATTTGCATTTGCAAACTTTGTGATGTTGACATATTCTCCTCTATTTTCATTTTCTATAATTTTACACTTCACATCTAACCCTAGAGTTTTTGTAATATTACATAGTGGCAGCTGAGTATTTTAACTTCCACTCATGTTTTAATCTACTCCCCTCTCTTCCTCCACAGGACCAAAGACAGCTCAGAGAGAGAAGGCTTGCACCCAGAGCACCTAGCTAAGAGGCCCTGCACCATCAGCCCCAGCCAGCGCTTCAGCCCCAGCACGGGTCTTCCTGCTCACCCGCCTCCTAATGGCCTCCCCACAC
The DNA here is from genome assembly GCA_021432705.1 of Caranx ignobilis. Taxonomy (NCBI): domain Eukaryota; kingdom Metazoa; phylum Chordata; class Actinopteri; order Carangiformes; family Carangidae; genus Caranx; species Caranx ignobilis. Next base: position 49,790,503 of record MU270012.1, read on the forward strand.
ACCCTCCCAACGGCCTGCCCCACCCACCCAACCCACAAGTGGGACCCCAGCACTATCGCTTGGAAGACATGGCCCTGGCACACCAATACAGAGATGCTTACAGACATAATGAACACCGCGACGCCCGAGACAGGCACCGGCAGACAGGTAGAGCAGCTGCAAAGCGTTCACATGGGAAGATAAAGCTGCAGATCTGCACTCACACACTCCACAGTTGTATGGTCAAGACCATGTGGGCTCGTGTATATGTCAGAGGGGTGTATAAGAAGAACAAAGGCCAGTTGTCACTCCAGTGTGATAATCCTTGTGGCAGTGGCTATATAAAGCCCACAGCCGTACATGCCCATGTGCTACAACTGTGGCAACCATATATGCCTTCCTCCTGCTTTTCCCAAAAGGAAAGACACGAAATTGTCTCACTGGTTTAAAACGAGGAGAAAGTATTGGCACCTGTGGTTCCTTCCATAAATTGAAGTGATAAAACATTGTGTTGCATTGGATTCGATTCTGCAAATGTAGCATGAAGTTATTGTGGTTGTACTTCAGCTGAATTATCTTGTGGGAGTTCTCAAGGTGTTGCAAAGGCAAGGCAATTTTATTTATAGAGCAGATTTCATTCTGCATAACCTCAATGTCCTTTACAGCAGCAGGTAATATGTAGAAGAAGAAGAAGAATATAATAAATAACACAAATATGCAATTTATTCACCCCAGACAGAAATCATAAACACAGACAACGGTTACTAATCATAAATCAGAGAAAATACAAAATTCAGTAGTTTATAATGGGATCTAACAACAGAAAAATGTGTTCCAAAGTGCACAGCCAAAGTAACTAAAAGTAATATCCTAACCAGATGTGAATGTTGTGTGAATAAATCACTTGTGAGGTCTGATTTGATAAGGTACAGCAAAAAAATAGGTAATTTTAGCATTGATAGTTTAGTATCCACCAAACTGCAGCAGTGTATTTCTCAGTCAACAACACAGTATACTGTAAAACTGCACTGTATACGAGTCTAACAGAAACCTGTCGTTGTTGCAGCGGTGCACGGCACTCGCCAAGAGGAGGTGATCGACCACCGTCTGACAGATCGAGAGTGGGCGGAGGAATGGAAGCACCTCGATAATGTACGTCATTGTAACGTCAGCTGCCTCTTTGTTTCATTCATAAACACCATAAAACAGAGGGAGGGGGGAAAAAGAGCAAAGAGATCAGCAGGTGATTAAAGTTGGTTTCAGTGCTAAAGATGGCATGCAGATGACAGGGACGGGGACTGATGACAGACAGACGAGTCTCTGTCCCCATCTGAGTTAGCAGTTGATGGACAGCTGACCTTATGAGGTCCGTGTGGTGAATGAACAACAGACAGATACCTATCTGGCTCCCTGGCACCCAACTGAAGACAAAATCATGTACACCACACACACACACACACACACACACACACACATACACACACACACACACACACTCACACACACGCACTCATGCACTCATACACACACAGAAACAGGGCCCCAGATGGAGCTCAGGACCTAGCAGAGAGCAGCTCCAGCTGGGGAGAGCAGCTGAGACAAGAGCTGCAGTCATGGAGAGAACCGGCCAGGCCTGGACCCCTGCCAAATTAGAAACACTTCACTGAAATAAATATAGCTAACTCAGAAGGGAGGGAGGGAGGGAGGGTAGAGAGACTGAGGAAAGGAGGCAGAGGCAGAGAGAGGGAAAGATGAATGGGAATAATGATATGGATTGAATGTCAACCATGCTAAACCCATTTAGCAGACTGGGCCAGTCTGGAAACACAGGGCACTGTGGAAAAAAAAAAGAGAAAGTGACACTGTTTACAACAGAGGGGAGAAGGAGAGAAACGAGAGGAAATCTGTTGAGTTGGCAGGGAACGGAGCAGAAGGGTGGAAGGAACTGGCTCAACAATTTCATCGTCAGTCCAGCTGTTAATTCATCGTCGCTGTAATGCTCTTAGACGTTGAGATTCACTGACAAACTCACGATCCATGAACAGATTGGGCACAGACAGACGCACACAAAACACAACACGTCTGCTCAGTGGTATGTGTTTTGGGAAGGATTAAAATAGTGTGTAGATTTACACACCAGCTCAGTGGCTTCAGAAAGGAACTTGCTCCTTTTGAATGAAGTTGAATGATTTTTTCAAGGATTTATCAAGTTTGGATCATTTCAAAAGTCTACTACTGTGTTGGTGATGAAAGTTTTAGCGATTTTTCTGTTCGTGTTTGGAAGACGTGGGGATTTTGCATTTTGAGTTAAATGTCAAATGAATGTCAGACTTCTGTTCCTTTACCACGTTAAGTAAATGTTTCAACTCATCCTCACCGCAGCTTCTGAACTGCATCATGGACATGGTGGAGAAGACGCGCCGCTCTCTGACGGTGCTGCGTCGCTGCCAGGAGGCCGACCGGGAGGAGATGAATCACTGGATCCGGCGTTACAGCGACGTGGAGGAGATGAAAAAAGGTGGGAGCAACGGACAGCACTGCCTTCCTCCTCCTCTTCCTCCTCCTACTCCTCACCACAACTCCTCCTCCAACACAGCTAGCAGCAGCGAGTCACTGCCCATAGGAACTCCCTCGGCTGCTGAAAGGCAGACAGGCAGACAGACAGGTAGACAAACACACACAGGGTATGTTTGGCAAAGCAAAAACACGCACAACAAGGTAGGGCTTATCTGAAAACTGCTCTAATATATCAATTTGAAACACAAAAAGCCAGTTAGATCATATTTTTCTCCAAATTTACAAATTTCAGCTCACACTGAGAGGCAATACAAATCTACACGCAACATCCTGGATCTTTAAACAACTGATTACACACTCATGCTGCCAGCATGCTCATTCATCATTAGGATTTGTATTCACATCTGACTCCCATGATCCATTTCTTCCCTGAAATGGCTGAAAAACTTGATGACAGCTTATTTATTCATTTTTATTCACACACACCCACCCACACACACACACACACACACACTTATTTAGTATTTCTTATATATCAATTTTCTATATTAATTTATATATTAATATATATTAAATAGCACCTGAAAATATAGGGGTGACTTGTGGATGTGTGTGTTGTGCATATCAGGAGTCTGTCACTCTGTGTGTGTGTGTGTAATCGAGATTGAGTGTGTGTCCACATGTGTGTTTCAGAGATCCACCGAGATTTCTTACACAGGCCTCCCTCAGGATACCTGCCAGAAGAGATCTGGAGGAAAGCTGGTAAGAGCTAAACATCCCATTTTTTCCTCTATATTGTCTTCATGATTGACCCCTGCACAGACTAACAAAACTCACACACACACACAATCGGCATCATCAGTCTTCACAGGCCTCACCCCGAGCTACTGAGACAGGGAGAAAAGGGTTTTTTCTGCAGCTGTAGGTCCATCAGGCCAGAGGATTGGAGACCCTGTGTGTCATTAGGGCAAAATGTCTTCCATCTGTCACCGCTATGAAAGGCCACTGCAGTTAGAGCTGCAGTGAAAATGCAGTCACCTGGCTCAAAGCAGGCCGCAGCAGCGCAGCACAGCTTGGAGCTCAACTTGTCTCCATTGTCCTGAGAAACGCACACTTCAAAGTAGATTTTTTACATCTCCATTTTATTTTCAATGTGATAATTTTCTAGCTTCATGCACAGTAAAATATTATATAATATTTTTTGAGTCAAATGCAGACATTTCAATGTAGAGATAAACAAATCTGGACTGTTGTTCTTATTTATGACCCATTTGGAAAGCAGGTGGGAGTGTTGCACTGCATGGGCCTTCTTGTATACTGCATGTTTAGATAGAGCCCATCCCAGGCGTCACCTGGCTCAGCCCTTGTTCCACCCCAGTCCCAGCACTATTATGTTGCAGTCATACTCCAATACCCTGCGGAGGAAAGATGCTGCTGCTGTTGGCAAAATACTGTGCTGCATTTTCACCGGCAGAAAAAGCTCTTTTAATTGCAGTTGTTTTTCATACAGGTACTACAAGCATCCCGCTCTCCCCAGCACTAAAGCACCTCCAAAACAAGCAGGGTGAGTAACATATCTCACTCCCAACATCTCACCTCTAGTGTGTGTGACTAAGAGTGTGTGTGTGTGTGTATGTCACCTCTATCTCAGCAGCCAGGTAGTCTGTCTGATGGAGCTGCAGCACCTCTTGCCTTTAATTAAAACCAGACACGTATTCTCTGGTCTGGTTCAGGTTGAGAGACTGCTATGCTTTTGAAAAACAAGATCTGAAGTGTGAAAACGCAGACAGAAATAACACGTCTCAGGGACTTGCCAAATCCCTGTGGAATTAAAACGTTAATATTGCTGCCCCCATGTTTTCCATTAAGTGCTAATTGCCCCAGCATCTGCTATGCAGTCTCCTTGATAAGAATTAATTAAATTTGCAAACTAATCTTAGTGGTGCATGCATTAGGCCAGATAATTGAGAAGCTCGGATAATGCAGATAGTGTTTGCAAGAGAGAGAGAAGAAAGAGGAGGAGGAGAAGGAGGGGTAGAGGAAAGAAGAGAAAAACGAGTAGGAATGAAATGAAGGATAAAAGCAGAAACAGGATGAGTCGGACGGGAAGTATGGAGAATGAGTCTGAGTGTGACTGTGCATTGACAGGATTGGCAGAATGCTAACTTTTTAGCATAGGAAGCAGGCACTGACATGCACACATGCACAGACAGACATAGTATGCACACATACACCCCCCCCTTTTCCCCCCTCCCCCCTAATGCACCTCCTCCTTCCACTGCCTATCTTTTCGCACAGTAGTTTGAAACAACCGGAGTGGAGCGGCGAGGAAAAGTGACAGTTATTTATGAGTTCTCTCTCAAACAAACACTGACTGGAGGAAATAGAGAGCAGTGGAGAGAACAGCATCAGTCTCGCCTCCCACTTGGTTGGGCTAACACATCTGGAGAGCCACTTGTATGTGTGTCATTTGTGTCTCAGTGCGTGCGTGTGTGTGTCTGTACTTGGCACATCTGGAGGAGGTGGAGCAGGAGGAAGAAAAATCATTTAGTCTGTAAAAATGTTGCTGTCAGTGATGGTAGAGAAAGAAAATGACATTGTAGGGGGAATTCATACCTTGTGATCACCACATTAGAGTTTGATTAATAAATAGTGTATATTTGGCAACCTATTTCTCACGTGGAATCATACACTGTACATTTGTTGTGCACCGTGAGGCCGATAATGAAAGATGGCAAAATGTAATCACTCCTGGCTCTTACTGAGAAAGGGCAGGGGGACGTTTCTATTTTAGACTGCCATCTGGAAAGGAGTCCACACACCTGCCTGTTGTAAAAACACAGCTTCCTCACTCATACAGTTTGTGCTTGTTCTGGAGGAGAAAAAAAAAACCTTTGTGATAAAATCCACATCACAGGAAGCCCTGCAGTGGAAGATAGGCTCGCCCACTGCTGGGGAAATTATCCACTCGTCTCAATAAACTCCCATCCAGCAACTTCTATCAAAATTATTCTCATGACAAGATGATAATCGTACAAACAGGGAATCCCAGGATGTTGGATGAACGGCCAAGTTGGTGACAAAACTTTGGAGACATCTGCTGTTGTCAGCACTGAAAATTATTGTGGCCAGACGTGTATGAATTAATTATTGAAGTCTGGCTGTTTCCCTTTTCTGGCAGAAAGTTTTAAATCTTGGATGATGTACATCTGTTCGCTGAGACACAACAAGATGGCAGCTTAAAGAGCCTCAATAAAGGATGAAGGAGCAGGCAGGATGGGACGATGGTCATTAGCACTAACACCTCTCTCTCTCTCTCTCTCTCTCTCTCTCTCTTTCTGTTCTTCTCTCAGAGGAGGCTGTGAATGAAGTGAAGCGACAGGCGATGTCAGAGCTGCAGAAGGCCGTGTCCGATGCTGAGAGGAAGGCTCACGAGATGATTTCGGCCGAACGCTCTAAAATGGAGAGGGCGCTGGCCGAAGCCAAGAGGCAAGCCTCTGAGGATGCACTAACAGTCATCAACCAACAGGAGGACTCCAGTGAAGTGAGTACCACAGACCCCCTGCCCTCATTTAGCCCCATTCTCCTCTCGCTTGTTCTCAGTGTTTCCTCTAGCGCCATCCATTTCCCCTTTGCTCCGGTGTTGTGTAATCCATACAGCTGGCTGCTCTGGGTTCGGTGCTGCAGCAGGTTGTCATCATTATTGCAGAAGCAGTCCAGTTGTCTTTGTAAATAAAAGCAGACAGACCCAGATGGTTGGAGCAGAGTGCCAGGCTGAGGCCATTACAGAGCAGTTGACCACCACCTGCTGGTAACACAGACCGGTGGTGATGGAAACAGGTCTCAAAGCCTTGAACGCAAATCTCTGTGCAAAAAGTAACAGGGAAAAAATGAGGCCCAGACAAACGAACCAGATTATATAATTGACTTATTTTAGGTTTCAATATCTGTTTATGTAAGGAAGAGAAAGCTCTGTGGTATCCTGGGACAAAAAAGAGACTTATTTTTATCAACCCACTCTCTCCCCACTGTCTCACCAGAGCTGCTGGAACTGCGGGAGGAAAGCCAGTGAGACGTGCAGCGGCTGCAACACGGCTCGCTACTGCGGCTCCTTCTGCCAACACAAAGACTGGGAGAAGCACCACCACGTCTGTGGTCAGGGCCTGCAGGGGCTGCCAGGGGGCAGCGGCGTCCCTTTAGGCACCCCCTCCTCTTCGTCCACCTCCTCAGCATCCTCCAGCGCGCCCCCCACCCACTCGGAGAGCACCCCTCCAGGACCCCTGTCCCTGGCAGGTCAGAGCAGTATTGCGGGCGGGGCTGGCAGCGGTAGTGGGAGTGTCTCAGCCAGCCCCAAGGAGAGCAGTTCCAGCAGTGCCTCTCGCTCCACGACTCCAGCCACCCCTGCCCTCCTGGATGCCACCTCTCGCTGACATCTGACCCTTGTCCCTCCCCCCTGCATACGGATGCGACAGAGCCCAACACTCCACACAAAACCAAACTGAGGAATCTTCATCACACATTGCTCCCTTTCCTCCTCCCCTACGTCGGCCCTTATTTCCCTTTTGTCCTAAGCTCTTCTGAAAATCTTCTCACCCGACGACAGACTCAACTCGCCATCTTCCCCTGAAAAACAAAAGCTTTTTCTTTGTGTCTTTCACAACCACATACAAAGATTCCAGCCTGGGGTTCAGTGTAGTGTAAAGCATGAACAAGTGCAGTGTCTCCTATCTCTGTAATAGAAACATATCAGACGTGTTTGCTGAGAACTTGAGCTTTGATGCCATGTAAACATGGTGAATAGTGTCCATGTAAGGACAAGAGACAAGGGCTGTAGCAAGGAAACATTGACCGGGGGGGATGACAAGGCCGGTTAGCACTTGGGTAGGATTTCCCTTTAATTCAGTACCAATGAGAAAACAGCAACCAGCCCTGAGATGTGCACTACTAGCCCAAACAGTTCACTGATGTGACACTTTCTCTACAGTGTCCCATGGAGACAGGCGAGGAGCGTAATACCTTTTTTTTTTTTCAAATGGATGACGGAAGGGGAAAAACCTGTGATGCGATTAACTCCTCAGAAACACAGCTTAGTATTTATGAAACGTTTCTTTCTGGCTTTAAGGGAAAATGATGAAGAAAAGTCCAAATATTCTAAATAAAGAATAATAGAGATGCTGATGATGCTGACGATAATGATATGAGAATAAATTAATTTTAAACTGCTAACTACCTTGCTAGCGAGCCAAGAAAATCTACACCGGACTCACCTCTCTGCACCATTGTTGAACCCAAATAAATTCAAAGATGAAAAGTAACATGATCCAAACCTTTGTATTACACTGCCAAAGTGAGTAAGTAAGCGATAAGGAGAAGCACTCATAACCAAACGCAAAGCAACATCACCTCCTCAGCAGATAAGCCAGCCCTGAGAGGACCAGGCTGCAGAGACGCTGCAGAACGGGACCCAGAGATAGTCAGACGTAAAAAATAAATAAAAAATAAATAAACAAACCAACAAAAAAACAAACAAAAACATACAAAAAAAAAGAAAAAAAACTGTGACCTGCTTTGATCTGCAGCTGCCTCCTGCAGTCTCGACAAAACTAACAGCGATTCCTCAGTGAAGGCCCAGACTAGTGAAAATGGACAATGCTGTGAACTTGCCTACAACAAAGACTTAAAAGAAAATGGATAGATAGGATAGAAACCCTGCCACAGTGTGATTTTTTTGGGAATGGTAACAGAGAGGAAAAAAATGAAAGGAAAAGCTACACGGCCTCAAAAGGAGACGAAGAGACGTACACGGCAACGGACAGACGGAGCTGCCAAAAACCTCAAAACAAGCTTGAAAACATTTTTCCAAGAAAGCACCGCATAACCATGGAGACGTATGGGAAGATTGTTTCTAAGTGTTTTTTTGTTTTTTTTAAAGGAAAAAAAAAACAAGGAGACATTTCAAGGAATTGCTGTTACCTTTACATTCACTCCCTTCCTTCTTCCAAAGCATGATGAACAGATGAAAGAGCCTCATGAAGGGTGGTGTAGACTTGATTATCCTCTCTCTTTCTACCTCCCCTCGCCCCCCCAACCCCACCCCCACCCCCCCAACACCTCCCTTCTAACACTCTTCCCGCGACTACTTGACTCGAGTTTGCGCCTATAACCACAGCCCTGCTTTGACCGGAGCCTCAGAGCAGTCACATGGGAAGGGTTCGAACCTGCTTGTAGATATTGTTCCTCTTTTCATTTTTTCAATAATTGTCTCTTGTCGCTGATGTCCACATGTGCTGCCCCTTTGTGTGTAATCCAAAAAAAGATGGACTTTGTTTTTTGGTTGTTTTTTTTTTGGGTCTGTTACCTTTTCCTTTCCTTTTTTTTTTTGTTTGGTTGTTTCCTCCTTTGAGTTTGGGCTGAGCAGTGAAGTCAGAGCAAGGACTCTCGTTTTTATGAGAGGAGGTCCCACATTGTACTTATTGTTTGATTTTTCTTGTATCTATATTAATGAGATGAAACCCCTCTTGTAGAATATTTTGTATTGCTCGCATTGTAAGACAGTGAGAGGACGGAGGTGCAATATGAAGAGAATTCAGCTACTGAATGGAACCTCAGCAACTGCCCATAGGGTGTCATATAATATAGATACATATAAATATATTTAAAGTAACATCGGTAACTTAATGTGAATGTACATAGTATTTAAAGAGGTCCAAAAATGTGTTTGCCAAATAACAGAAACCTTTAAAGTTTAATGTCCAGAATATGATTTTCTCACAGTACATTTCTTTCTTGATTTTTATCAATTCCTTTCCTTTTCTCTCTTTCTCTCTCATACAAGCTAAACACTTTCAGTTTTCACTCAAATCAAAGTGTCATGTGACCCTGAGTGGAGGAGACTGTTGGTAACAGAGGTAAAGTGGCTCCATGAAAACAAATGAAGGGTGGAAGGACAAGACAAAAACTTTCTGATCGTTTTTCTGAATTGATTAGGCCTTGATTTACAAGAATCACTCACTCACTTCTGACAAAGTATAAGAGGTTAATGTTTCGCAAATCTTACTGAATTGTATGGAATGGCTTTATTGAGGTTTATTATCCTGCAGGGGGGAGACTCGACAGTGTGTGTTTCTTAGCCTGCTATTGATCAAAAAGCCTCTAAAGAATCAATACTTTCTGAAAAAACATTGGTAACGGTGTTGTTTCCATTTCAAATTTAGTTCATTCACCAAACTGAAGAACTGTCAAACTCGTGTCAAGTGTTTCTGTTTCTCGCCATTGTTTCGGCTTAAGTGCCACTGTAGTGACCCTCTCTCTTGGTCCTTATCAATCCATGTGTGTGTGTATGTTTGTGTGTGTGTGTAGTTAGGAGTGTTTGTTTCACCCGAGGTGCAGCAGGACAACCCGTTTCCGTGGGGTTAAGTGATATGCCAGTGTTAAGCTACAGTAAATTTCAAAGCTAATTTAAATACTCAATCTCCTCCCATAGCTGCTCGCACAGATTTCATAGTGATCTCCATAAATGGTGCATGGTTGGCCTCATACATACTCGGACCAAACTTGGAAAATAAAAAGGTAACCTACTTTTTTTTGCAGTGATTGGCATAGGAAATGAAAACTCTAAGCATTTTATTCAACGACACATGAAAAAAGTCAATTGTTTTTTTGTTTTGTTTTTTGGATGATCTGAGACATTGGGTTCAAATGGGATAAGCTACAAGGTACCCCAGCATCTGTGTGTAGCATTTATACATTTGTACTACACTTACCGAAATTTTGGTGTTGACCTCAGCCTTTTCTGTGTCATTCCCCCATCCCCTTTATTGTCTAATTCCTCCACTTGCTACCACAGACCACTCTTCATGACCCCCCCCCCCCTCCCCTCTCACACAAGCTACCTCCTGTGACCATACAGCTAACCACCAGGAGAGGTTGACCTGGACTTTGAAAAGCTGGGCTCAGAGCAGACATGGACACGCACATCCAAAATGCAATATATAAATATATTCAAAAAACAAAAGCGCTGAAAGGCACTGCCATTAATTGTGATGCATAAGAATATTCATCACCTGCTTCAAACGGATACTGGTTGGATTTAGTAACACATTACTGCAGCAATCTGTATATTACCAAACTGACACATAGAATCAACCATGACATGCCATTTGTTGTCCAAAACCAATAAAAGCACAGACCAAAGTACTCCTGCTTTGCCATAGTCGGCTTTGACACAGTGTGTATTATTGACAGACCAGAAATATGGTTCGACCTCCACTACAGCAGTTAACCAAAGTGTCTGAAATACACACACACACACACACTTGGAGCACAAGAGCGAAGAGTGCGCTCAATGAACTGAACCGGCTGAGTTTGAAATGTGTAGAAATCCTATTCAAGCAATCAAAGCGCTTGTTGTCTACATATTGAATAGTGCTTCTGTAAAAACAATAGAGGCATCTCCCTTGGGAAAGCCTACTGATTGTGTGTTCTTACAGTTACAAAGCCTTGCAGAGATAAAAAAAAAAAAAAAAAAAAAAATGAATGCATGGTGGATGTGTGCGCGCGCTTGTGTGTGAATTGTGAAGTGTGTGTGTTTTTGTAAAAAAAAAAAAAAAAAAAGAAAAAGAAAGAAAAAATATCCTTCTTCTTTGTGTCTCTGTACGAACTACTTGAAACCTTCAGAGCTTTAATGAAACATCCCAGACAGACAGACTATAGTGGAAGATCAATTCACAATATGTAGCAACAGCTTTTGTGCAGTAAAACACCGTGTTTGTGTATAATATCCACATCTACGCATTGTTTTTAAACGACAGTTCCTCTCAGCTCTTTAAGTGCTTTGTGCATGTGCCTCCATGTCTGCAAGTAAGCCCTCAGACTAACTAAACAAAGCCAAACCCAACAGACCACTTCTAAATGACCAAAATACAACCAAAAGCTACAACTTTCTTCTTTAGATTTCACTTTGGTTAAGGTTTTTGTCTTATATTCCAGCACCAGAGACCTTCATGTCGCACCAACGTGTGGGATACGAGGGTGCAGCTCTATAAAAAAAAAACAAAAAAACTCGGAGCTGTAGAGATACTCCCTCCTGTTTCCACTGGATGGGATACGAGAGAACAAAACCATGCTCTGTTCGGCTGGGTGTGAGCTCCATCAAATCATAATTACAAATGAGATTCGTGCCGAGGTGTCATTTACTTTTTTTTTTTTCTCTGTGAAGATATTATAGATGGCAAACGCATAAGGGCTCTGCTGTTGTTAATACCATCCAAAGGTCTCCGAACACTGTACATCAACCACTTTTCTATTTGTTTAACTATGTACATGATATGGGCAAAACGCATGTTTAGAAAAGACAAATATTAGCAGGTTGGCATTCGTCTCTCCCTAACCCAAACCAGTAACTCAACCAATGACGTTTTCAAGGCTCATCTGGTGTGAAGGTGACACGTCCTTCCTGTGAAAACAGGCACTGATGAATAGCTACAGTAGAAAGCTAAAGTGGCAAACAAAAGCCATGGCTCAGGATGGTCTTGTTTTTACCTTTACATAAACTGAAACAAAGGTTTATGGTTTTTTTATGTGTAGGGGAGCGTTCTATACTGTATTGTGCAATACATTATTACAGAAAAAAACATGTTTCTGTAGGAAAGGTTGGCGCTTTGAAGATCTTCTTTCTCTCTCCTTTTGTTTTATTTCCCTCTTCAGAAAGTCCTGTTGCCGTTTTTAGATGAAGTAAAACTGTGCCAGAAGAATTAAATTCTGATTTGTATTTATTTCTTGCATGCTTTCCTCCCTGTTGCTAATACCGCTCTTTAACTGTTCGCTCTGTTGGATGTGTGAAGCTGTAAAACATTCTAATTCAGGTTATTGTCTGTGTTGAACAATGTAACTGTGTAATTAAAACATAAAATTAAGTATTCATCACTCTTGTTGCTTTACTTCTTTACATACAGACATACTGTCTGAGACGCAGTGTATCTGAAACACACCTGCGAATCACTCAGTTCATTTTAACTGATTGATTTAATGAATGATTTAATCTGACTATATCTACTGGATGTTCCTGCACCTGCAGTGAGTCAGTCGTTCATAGCACCACAGTTCAAAACATTATGATGGAAAGCTGGAGCCATAAAACTGTGGTGGGTTGAATTGAGAATAAACATCATATGCACATTAACTCACAATATCCTGCGATCTAAGCAGCGTGTCTTGGATACGGTAGAATATAATATGCTTTCCTATAGAATACAAATGTTGTTTCTGTCCAAGTGTCCCAAGAAATAGAAAGAGAAAGCCTTCGTTGCCATTTTCTGTCACACTTGGTGACTGGTTGGTGTGGTTGGGTTAAAAAAAATAAAAATCCAAAAGAGATCAAACAGACGTGTAGATGTATGCTACAGAATTATAGTCTACCATGTCTTTACATGATTGTGTTGTGGCTGCTGGATCTCTGTCATGGCTGAAAGGGACACATGGGTGGATAGAGGCATCATTAATTGACTAATTTAGTTTGATTTATCAATGGTAGGTCTGTTTTTTAACTAAATGAACTTTTTTAATTGAAAAAATTAATGATTATTTGTAAAATAAATGTTAAAGACTTGCAAGAAAGCTGCAGTGAACACATGAAGATGCTGATTATTATGTTATTTATTATGATGATGATTATTAGGCTCTTATTATTAATAGTATTATTATCAGGCTGTTTAACTGCATCAGTGGTGCAGGTGAGGTGAGGTGGGGGTGTAAAGGGGGGCAGCTAGGCACCCTCGTGCCGTGGATGCGGCACTGGGAGAGACACCCTCCTCCTCCTCTTCCAGCGTCGGTCCCTCACGTGCGCTCCACTGTCAATCAAGCTAGCTCGTCATGGGTCTCGTTCACAGGTGATATCTATTAGCTTACCTCATATGCCGTCAGGTGTCGCCTCTGCGGACCATCAGCCCCTCGCCCTGCCGTGAGAGATCCTGTTCTGTGGCGGTTTTCTGGCCCTGAGAGCTGCAGTCGCCTTTTGCAGATGCCATGTTTGAGCAGTGAGCATGGCGGAAAATCATCTGGAGTACGGCTACCTGGAGGGCGAGTCCATCGGGGAGCATTTCACCGAGGACCCGGTGAGTGTTAATTGTGTCGGTGCAGATTGTGAAAAGATGCTGCAGCGTCTGTTTGTGTGTGTGTGTTTGTTTCGTACGCGCGTCGGGAAGGGCGAAGGGATGGGGGCTGTCACGATGGACAAACAAACGCCAACAATGAGCTACTGGCTACTGGCTATACCCCCCCCCCTCCCCCCCCCATATATTTATATCACAGATAAACGTATAGAGCAGCATAAGGACTTCAGAGAGCCACATCCTGTGCGACATGCTGAGTGAGTCGCTCGGCGTGGAGCCAGGCAGGTGCACTGACTGCATTTCCACCGTGAAACACTGAGCTCCCAGGGTGATGTTCAAATTTTACAGTGTGGTTTAGCCTCTGAAGATACAGATGGTAAATCTCTGTTTCACAAATAGAGCCCATAAATCTCATGTCACCTCCACTATATGTTTGGACAAGATGACAGATGATAGAATATTTTTGATTGAATAACTCTCTTTGAACTTTTGTTGGGAACAAAAGTGCATGTGGCCAAACAGACATCTGGTGTTTCATTCAAATAATAAGTTCATGGTATTTTTATTCATGCAGAGAAAAGAAGAGGTCACCTATTATTTAAAAAAATGCAAATTTTATCTAGTCTCAAATCCCAATCAGTGGATTTACTTAAGTGTGGTTTCAAGTGCTGGTTCCTGTTCTTGTGTCCCAGGAGCTGGCGGCCATCAAGGCCAGAGTTCAGGAGCTGGAGATGGAAGAAGAGACGGAAAGACTGAAGGAGGAGGAGGAGAGGTGCGACGCGTCAGAGATGCACCTACTGACCAGCAGCCCTCGGCCCGGTGAGGCGGCCTCGCAAGGTCTTACACAACTCGTCGTCGTCTCTTACCTTGTCACGTTGGTGTGCAGATAAACACTGATAATGCGTTTGGGAAGCCTCTGCGGTGTATTTTTAGCCAGGTGTGTAGCATCGCAGCCTCCAGGCAGGTGAGGTAACCGCATCCTTCCACCATCTGGCTAACACCTGGGGCACTTCACTGTGGTCAAAACAGCGTTCACATGTGCCTCATCACTGCCCAATGAGACGAAGCAGTGAGCCCCAGAGAAGCAGAAGGGTCCTCCTTGCTGCCTGTGGCTATTTTCTGCCTCTGTGCGTCTTCCTCATCTCTTCCACCCTTCCTCTTTTTTTTTTTTTTTTTTTTTTTTGGTTCATCCTCATCTCAGAAATACAATCAGAGGAGAGAGATTATGTATTGTCAGAGATGATGTAAGAAATGGAAACGTTGGTGGGAAGTAAACGCTGTATTCATGTGACCCGGGGCGACCCCTGTGTAAATGGTACATTCACAATGTGCAAAAATCACATTTCTATTTTTTACATTTTTGTTTCCCTCACAGGGCCTTTCTACAATATGACTCCTGAGGAGAGGATAGACGCAGACAACAGATCAGTCTATGTAGGAAATGTAAGACTTATGTATGTTTTTAATATTATTATGGTCATACTGAGCGTTTTTTTTTTTTTTTTTTTTCACACCTTTGATCTGCGACACTTTTGCACAAATCCAATAGGTAGACTACGGAGCTACTGCAGATGAGCTGGAGATCCATTTCAACGGCTGTGGGCCTGTCAACAGAGTAACCATCCTGTGTGACCGGTTCTCTGGGCATCCTAAAGGGTGGGTTCAACTCGTGCATGAAGTTTATGCTTTTCCCTATTTAACACTATATTCTGTAATTCTTAAATTTGCCTGTTGTGTTGTCCCCCCCCCCCCCCCCCCCCCCCCACAGCTTTGCTTATATTGAGTTCTCTGATCGAGACTCTGTGCAGAGTGCCATTGGTTTGCATGAGACCTTGTTCAGAGGAAGAGTCCTTAAGGTGAGGACAGAGAATCACACCCTTTTACCACTTGTAAAAAAAAAAAAAACACACTAAGACCAGCTTATATTGGGCTTCTGTCTTCTTGATGTTGTCAGCTGAATCCCAGTGGCCGACACTCTCACTCGATGTGAGGATACAGGGACATGGACAGGCAGACACTATGTTTTTTGACTGGTAGAAGCTCAAGTGATGCTCATACAGTTTGATATTTTGCTCTTCCTCATGTGAGTCATCATTATCCTTCAGGCTAAATTGACAAGTCTCATGAATTGTAGACAACCTTTACTCACTCTTAGTGGAACTGGAAACATAACAGACTGTGTAATTTAACGTTTTGCTTTTTCACTTTAGTAAGAGTCATTTTAGAGCAAAACAGAGCGTGCATCATCATTTTTTACTTTTATTCAGTCTCTTAAAGTCTGTCTGTGCATAAAAATGCTCCAGCTTGTATTCTATCACTGTTGAGTAGCAAACACAGCATTTCTATAAAAACAATGATAAAATCCTAAACAGCACAGTAACAGGTTTTCTTCGACTTGCAGGTGATGCCTAAGAGGACCAATATGCCAGGTATCAGCACCACAGACAGAGGAGGACACAGAGGAGGACACTCGAGAGGAAGAGGCAGAGGTTACCGCCCCCCCAGGTATCATAACAGCTCACGAGGCCGGTTCCGGTACCAGTCCACCAGGCCGCAGCATCAAACGCCTCATCCTTACTATGGAGGCCAGTCAGTGGGGAAGAGACAATGGGGACACATGGACTACCATGAGCAGATGCCCAAACGTTACCCATGTCTTCTTCTCATCACACCACCCTCTGAGGAATTGGGGGCAGGGTCAAGTGGACAGCACTACCCCCAGCAGCGCTAGCACTAACCCACAGCCTACGTCTGAGTGGGTGAATAGAGGTGGTAATTTTAACAAATGTTTCCAGGCATTATTGAGTTGGTTACGATGCGACGGGTACAGAATGGACAGCAGAGATGACTTTAAGTTGCACCTCTGCATCAGTTCTTCAATTAAGCAAGGTGTGAAGACTGAGGTCAGCTGTGCTGCATTATAAGCTTTTGTTGCTGTGAATGCATGGGACAATCCTCAAATTGTTATGCAGTTGCATCTCTCAATGTTTTTACAAACTGATGCGAATGTTTTTGTGTCGCTGCCTGCAATGTAATGTATAACTTAAGTTCTTTGTTATGTAAGTGAATAAATAAAACAATGATCTGGAGCTGTGCTCGTATTAAAATGACACACACACACACACACACCATGATGTGCAACATCCATTGAAGTTTTATTAACAGCAGTTCGTCTTCATAATCAAGGCAACATGTAAACAAAAAAACTGGGGTGTTATGTACAGTGGAGATTTAACACAAAGGGAGGAAGAGACTTCAGCCAGATTGAACCATCATTCCTGAAACGATTCCATCAAAGGCCCTGGAGAAGGATCAGTCAACGGTTCAGCATCACTCAAAAAGTGACAAAAAATGTTTGACATGCTCAAAGTGTCATTTAAGAGTACTCACTTGGACTGAATCGAGTCTCCAGGATTGTGGAAGGGGTTGCACATCACATCGGTGAAAGAGTTGTGCAATTTTCTAAACATCTGTAAAAGAATAAAATACAAGTTTGTGATTGAATTACTCACAATATCCCCAAATACAACTGTTTTGTTTGCCATCTTTCTATTAATATTCTGAATTACGTGAATGTTGAGGTTTTCCTGAAGAGCAGAATTAAGAGCTGACTGAAAAATGTATAAACATTACTTCGGCTGATTTTGAACATGTTTAGGTGGAACTTACACTCCTTATTTCATTGTCCCGCAATGATGTGTTTGATGAGTCCACGACAATGACAAATTTCACCTTGGAGTTTGTGACGTATCCGTATCTATTGCACCAGTCAAGGTTTTTGTTTTCTTTACAGAATCATTAACATATAGGGATTAGACTTGTCACAGATACTTTTTTTTATTATAACATTTTAAGCCCCATCTCTGTTTTTTGTAGTCTAGTTTTGGGGAAGTTTTTACAACTTTTTCACTTTTTTGCAAAATATGTAACAGATCAAACTTTAAAATAAACCATATCATATTTATGGTATACTTTGCACTAATGTTCCTGTTGTAATAAGCACTTAGATTACAGTCTGACGCCAGTGTAGATGGTTTCATAAACTACTTGTAACAACACATATCAAAGGATACACTTTGTAGTCCTCGGTGGGGTAGAGCAGACCCAGGTACAGCTCCCTCTGGTCTCCCAGGGACTTGCCCACCGCTGAGATCTTCTCCTCCACCACATCCAGGGAGGTGTGCACCGTGTAGTGGAACTTCAGCTCATTCTGAGTGGGCACACTGCGGATATACAGCGGGTAGTTCTGGGACAGGACACGACGACGACGACCCCGTTAATAAAACTTTTATACCACTGATCCAAAACCATCGCAATGCAGACAACGATAGCAGCAGTACACTTTAATTTAAACAATGCTAATGTTATTAGCTCTGTTGGTACATTTCAGGCAGCTGGACCCTCTGTCAGACAGGTAAAGCTCCAGTATTTACTCACAGGCGACCATAAGAACATGGGAAATACTTCAATGGTTGTAAAACATGATGTGTATTAAACATGAGACATTTACAACAACGATTTTTTACCTCTTTTGCGATAACGGCTATGCACACCGCCATGTTAGTGTTCCTCCTCTGAGCTGTCAGATGCTGTCACGTGACACGTTGCATTCCGGAAACCGTTAGACTGTCGGAGATTTCTACATCCGTATTTTACATACTGCAAAACAAAGTATTTTGGCGGGATTATCCACCTATTTTATTAAGATTATAAACTTGTAATATAAAATACCTAAATAGTTTAACTTCACAGCCGATATACGTGTAATTTCTGAACAATTTCGAGTTTTGTCTGGACATTTAACATTTACCACAAGCCCCTGAACGCACCAAATACAAGGAACATTTTTACGTTTTTTTTTTTGTTTGTTTGTTTTTTATTTGCTCAACGATTTAATCCTAATGTTTAACGCTAGCACATTGACAGGTATGAAAATAAACTGAACTGAATAAAAAAGTTTATCAAAGCAGATAACTACATTCATGACTCCAGCGTTTATGCGCAAAAATTGCGCTGAGGACCCGCACGAAGACAAACAAACCACTTCCTCGAAGTTGATGGTCATATGACTGCAGCAAAACTCTGCGAGTGATGTCTGCTCTAACTTTGACTCTTCTCACTGCATTAATATGTTGTTGTATGACAGAGAAGCCATCAAACGCGCCACCTCCAAACATCATCATCATGCTCATGGACGATGTGAGTTATTTTCAGTTTTTTTTCTCTCTCTCTGTGTCTTTTACTGATTTTAGTTCTTCAAACCAGCATCACATCTCTCTGGTTCAGCAGTCATTGAATGACTTAACAAAACAGGTGTCATTTCCCTCTTCCTCGTAGGTTTCTCTTTGATAGTGGCTGTTGTAAATCTCATGGAGTACTCATATATCTCCGTGTAATGAGAATGTGCTTGCACTTGTGTTGCTGTCTTTTCTATGTGTGCATGCTTGACTTGTTGATTAAACCCTCCTTTTCTCTTCAGATGGGCTGGGGGGACTTGGGAGTGTTTGGCCAGCCCTCAAAAGAGACCCCCAACCTGGATGCCATGGCTGCTGAGGGGATGCTGCTTCCAAATTTCTACACTGCCAACCCCCTCTGTTCCCCTTGTAAGTCAGCTCACAGCGTTTCCTGTTTTTAAAATCAGCATTTACCTTTATCTCTGTTTAGTTTAAACAACAACATCTTTACAATGTTGGAGGAACACCTGGTTATTGGTTGATTAAAGGGTATACATTTAACACAAACATAAAGAACTGACATACTTTCATGTTGCATCACTCAATTACAGCTGTGCATACATACATACATACTAGATACAGGAAGGTACTGCAGCAATGTTGTTGAGCAACCCCTCTGTCACCATTTTGGTGTTTTCATAAGAGGTTAGATAATGTAAGGCCACTGACAAATGAACAAATGAAGAAACCTCCAGATGCACTGCAAAAAAAGTTTTCACGAGACAGCAATGATTAGTGTAACTGAATATATATATTAACAGTAGCTGATGCATATGAGAGATTGGTATTTGTTGTCGTAGAAAGCAAATGCTCAAAAGCTGAAAGACGTTGATGTACACATCAAGACTGTGATGCTTACCAGAGCACTCTTTACCCTCATTTTTATTCATTGCTACAGTGTAGTATAAGTCCTGAAGGTCTTTATTTAATAGTGTCATATGACACAGTATGAGGGCTTGAACACATCTGACTGTTTATGTTAAAGATAATTTAGAAAACCAACACAGAAATCCTAACGACTCTTTTCTAATGACTTTTTTTCTGTCATTTCAACCACAGCCAGAGCTGCACTTCTCACCGGGAGGCTGCCTGTCAGAAACGGTTTCTACACCACTAATGGGCACGCCAGAAATGGTACACTCGCAGTAGATTTTTACTTCAGGGTGTCTCATTACTTAGTCTAAAATGTACAGTATGCTGTGAGGTCATGGAAAGTTTTATGCACTTGTTTTTTGTGTTTTGTCTTGTCTTTTGCTTTTTTTATAGCATACACACCACAGGAGATCGTGGGAGGAATCTCCAAAGATGAGATTTTGTTGCCACAGATGCTGAAGAAAAAGGGCTACGTCAGCAAGATAGTTGGCAAATGGTGAGCTCTTTATCTGTACTCCAGGTTTCTCAAGGTTTCCAAAGGATTAGAGGTGATGATCGGTGCTGGAAGAAGTATCCAGATAATTTACTATTAAAAAGTAGCTATACTGGATCATAAAGCTATCCACTTGGTCTTTTAATGTAGTGGAAATGCAAATTGAGTGAATAAATTAAACTTGTATTGTTTTCAGATCATTGCAAAAATTGAAGGACTAATGCACATTTGTATGATTTAACACTGATGCAGATAATGAAGATCATTTTCCATGGTGCACAGTAATTCTTGCCTTTTGAATGCATGTGATTGTGTCCCTGAAGCACCCAGTGTTTCATGCAGATTGGTTTGTGCAGAGCCTTGGAGCTTGTTTGTGATGGATAATTGATTACATGTAACATTGTCTGCCTTTTGTTTTTGCTCTGTTGTATTGTAGTTATGGGAGATGCCTTATCTGAAAAAATCTTCCTGATTGAGCAGTGATAGGTTACCTGACTGATTCAAACACGATTTACATACTGTACTGAAATGAATGGAACCCAGTGACAAACTAAGTTCATTAACAGCAGCCAAAAATCCCAATAAGTATGCTCTACTGTCTATGTATGTATTAAAATGTGAGGATATGTGCATTTATAAGTAAAGAGCTGCAGCGTTAATCTGACAGTGAGTGAGTGCTGTTTATTTGTCACCGCAGGCATCTGGGCCACAGGCCACAGTACCTCCCTCTGGAGAACGGCTTTGATGAGTGGTTTGGTGCTCCGAACTGCCACTTTGGCCCCTACAACAGCAGCATCGCGCCCAACATCCCTGTCTACAACAATTCTGAGATGCTTGGCAGGTAGTATCACACACAAGCACTCCAAATACACAACAGCAGACACAGAAACAGACGCTGAAAATCTATAAAAAAATAAAAAAATAAAAAATCTCCCTTCCCCATGACTCAGTGGAATAGTTTGGCTGGCTGCTGCTCTGGATGAGTTGAGAGTCTCCCCTCCTCTTCCTTCTCTGTACCAGCTGTGCTTGTGTATTCCATTTTCCGCCCATTTGTTTTCCCCAAAACAGCCATATGTGTATTCAGGGTCATTGGAACTGGCAGCCGGGCGTGTTTTTCGCTTAGCCGTGGGTTTAATCAGCGCTGCATACCTGGGCCCTGGGCAGACGCATGCACACACACACATAGACACGTATACACACAGACACACACATACGCCCTCAAGAGACGGCAGGTTGCGTTGGCTGTGCGCAAGGACACCTGGAGGAAGTGAAGTGTAAGAAAGAGAGATGCCTGTCACTGCTTCTCTGCTCGCTGCGCCACGCTTCAGCGACGCCTCATAACAGTTCCCTCTGCTCAGCTCTGCTGAGACTTCGCAAATACGTCTTTCACCAAAAATCTCTGACTAACACAAACCGCAAGAGAGAAATTCACTCTCATTGTCTTAATGATATTGTCTGTAGTAGTTGTGGTCAGTTCAGAGGCAGATTGGAAGCCCTGACATTCAGTGAGGTCATAGTGAAAGAACCACAGTAAGCAGATATTTAATGAATCGTGTCAACACACTTGTTTTTTTTCAGATACTATGAGGAGTTCATGATTGACAGAAAGACGGGAGAGTCCAACCTCACACACATCTATCTGCTGGTAAGTTCAGGCTCCCTGGAGATCACGATGGAGCAGTCAGTAAATCAGGTCTGTTTCAAGTTTGTTTCACAATGTGCTTTATGAAAAAATAATACGGAACAGAATACAACTTTATTGTCCACCAGAGTCAAGAAGCATAAATCAACAATAACCATAAAGTGCAATAAAAGGCTGAGTGGATTGTGGATTGTTCACTTTTGCGCACACTCACACTGATTATCTCTGCTGCCTACGTTTGCCCCTCCCATTCTGTTCCTAAAGGGATCAAAAGCAGTGTGCAGAGACACACTGCATGCATGAGAGGTGGAATATGTCATCACAAGAAGAGGATGGATCTGTCAAGTAGAGCTTTATGAGGCTCATTTGGGCAAATCCTCTGAGACTAACACAGGTTTCAGCAGTGCGGTTATTAGTGTGGCTGATTGTTTGGAATATGAAACGGGGGCAAAACTTTTAAATGGAAGCTTATATGTTTTTATTTCTCTGTTATATCCAATAGTATGAAGTATACATCATGTGCTACAGATATTTCATCAGTGTTATAACAGTCTCTCTCTCACACCTCCAACCTCTGCAGGAAGGTCTTGAATTCATACAACGTCAGGCTGAGGCCCAGCGGCCCTTCTTCCTCTACTGGGCAGCCGACGCCACCCATGCCCCCGTCTACGCCTCCAAACGCTTCTTGGGGAAGAGTCAACGAGGCCGGTACGTCATATGCTGTCCTACCTAACACACAGTCCTTCAGATGCACAGGTTTACAAATGAACACATGTGATTGGCTGTGTGCTGTAGGTATGGAGACGCAGTGATGGAGCTGGACTACAGCGTCGGTCAGATCCTGTCATGGCTGAAGACGCTGGGCATTGACAGTAATACCTTTGTCTTCTTCACCTCAGACAACGGAGCTGCTCTCATATCAGCCCCAAACGAGGGTAGGCACTAAATTCAGACACACACGCACACATATCCACACCACACACACTTTTCCTTGTCAAACCCAGTTGGTGCATTTTTGTCTTGAGCCTGACTGCGTGGGATTTGACACTGATACTGCTGCTGATTCCTCAGGTGGCAGCAACGGGCCGTTCCTCTGTGGGAAGGAGACCACTTTTGAAGGGGGCATGAGGGAGCCTGCTATTGCCTGGTGGCCTGGACACATCAAAAAAGGCTCGGTAAGAATACCTCAGTGATTTGAAGCTTTTAGCCTGCAAATAAATCCAACACGGTCACTCGCTAAATCCCTCACATCTTCTCCAGAGACTAAACTGCTCTTAGACTCGGGATCCAGAGACAGTTTTTTTTTTTTTTTATCATTATTCTGAGTGTTGTTGCCTCCTAATGTTCTGCCTATCAACAGGTACCCAGAGCTGAAATGCTCTCCGTAAAGCTGCAGGCAACATGCAGTTCTCTGAATCAGGTTGAGAGTAAAGGAATAATTACTTCACTAATCCTCTCTTTTGAATGATTGTTGGCTTTTTTTTTTGTTTCCTCCGTGTATCATTTATCACTTTACATGTGCACATTCTGACCCATTGGCGCTGTAACCGGTTAATTTGACTGAGTTCAGTTTCTATCACAGGATTGAACAGTGAAGATAAACTGTGTGATGAGTTTGACCATGAAGCAAGTGGCTGTGTTTTTTTTTTCCCTCTGTTTCCTCAAATATTTTTGGCTGGAATTAATGCCCCAACTCTCTATTTTTTTTCCACCCCCTCCCCAATTTAACCCCCCCACCCACACCGTGATCCCCTAAGCCTGTGCGTTCTGCAAATGACTTTTAATTGTATTAGGGGCAGCTGTGACACGGGGCTGTGACGCAGAGGGATTTGGTGGAGGAGCGAGCGGAGGCTGCAGTCTGCAGTCTGCAGTAAGCCTTGCCCCTGGCTCATCTCACAGGGGTGTGCTGGGGCCTGATAGCACAGCAGAATAGCGAGGGAGAGGGGGATTGGGAGCGTCTTAAGCGGCTAATCTGTTTGTGTGTTTGCTGAGGTTGGATTGAGCCGTAATGAGGACTTCAGTATCTGAATATGCCAGGCGCTCAGGATAAAGGAACGGGAGGAGTGTGGAGGGAGGGGAGGGGTGGGTTGGGGGGTAGCAGGGAAGGAAGCAAGGAAGAAGTAAAAGAGGCGGCTGGTGTAGAAGAGAGAAAAGGGGGGGAGAGCTAAAGACGCTGGCATTGCCACACTGCCAGGAATGTTGTTGTGTTCGCAGGGCTTTGCTGCACCTGTGCCACATTATAACCAGCCACTGTGTCTATGTATGTATGTGCAAGTGTGCAGAACATGCCTGTGTTATATCTCCATGACCTTACATGCTTACATATATGTATTCCTCTGAATGTATGGTGGATTACTTGTGTGTGCGACAGATAACTTTCTAGACCAGTGGAAGAGGCATCATGGATTTAAATAATGCCAATGCAGGACATCACAAAACACCTGTGTGTATGTGTGTGTGTGCGTGTATGTGTGTTTGTGTGTTTGTGTTTGCAGTTGTGGCTTTGGCTGTGAGAACGAGGGTATAGATCCTCCCCGAAGCTCTCTGGGGTTGTGATGACAAAGCTGCTTTGTTGGAGTTACTGTACACTGCAGCTGTGGATTTATCACTCTGTGGTGCTTGGGAGGGAGGGAAGGAGGGCAGACCAGACACAGAGGTTGCCCCCCCTCTTATTTTGTAGTCTTCTGAAATCTCTGTTGATCTGTGCAGTGGAAAGGCCATAAGCTCCCAGAGCAAAATAGCAGAGACAATAAACAACCAAGCGAGCCTTTGTTGAACAGGTTTATTGAGCACAGAGCTACAGAGCAGAGATTATTCATCTTTACACCATCAAAATGTTTGGTTTGGTTGTTTTTTTTTTTTTTTTTTTACAAGTTTTTATGGGATTGGTGATGGGAAGACAACTTTGCTGCGTCTGTGGAAGCAACTACTAACACTGTTGTCAATTAGTTATAGAGGATGGGAGGACGTGTACTGGAATGAAGGAGCACGGCTGGTCTGAAGCAGGTGCACATTCAGCATTCCTCCAGTGCCTGAGGGGGTATATGAGGGGGCTGGCATGATGACGGGGGTGGTGGCCGCAGGAACAAAGATGCGGAGGTGGGTGGAGTGGCGACGGCCCCCACAACGTTGTTGAGCGTCACGATCCCTTTTGTTGTGTTTTTATCAGGCAACAGCCACACAGGCAGAGTGGCAGAGACAGGGATAGAAGCGCTGCCTCCTCAGATAACCGACATCACCACTCACCACACACAGAACGGAGTGAGAGAAAGAGATTGTGACATTAATAGAGAGTGATGAGTCAGACGAAAAAAAGAGGAGAGGAACAAAGGGTGAGGAAGCAGTGAAGTCCAGTGTAGACTGCAGAAGAGGGCAGAGCTAATAAAGGAAGGAAATAAAAGATGGCAACTCATGATGATAGAGTTTGAAAGTTTTTTTTTTCTTTTTTTTGGTCATGCAAGTTGTTAAACAACTAAATGTCACATTTGCTTCTTGTGTCCTTTTGTCCTGTCCTCTTTAATAGCTTCTGTGTGTGTGTGTGTGTGTGTGTGTGTGGAGGACTTTCAAAAAAAAAAAAAATGAAGTGAAGGACTAAATCTGTTAGTGTTGTGTGTGAGGAAGAGTGTCTGGATGTGCAGATAGATCATGAAATGCATTGCAGAGTCCTTTCTGTGGCTAGTTCTGTGGATACAGAAAGAAAAGGGAATTCATTTCAGTGCTTAGGAGCGTGTGTGTGTGTTAGTCAGTGTGTGTGTGTGTGTGTGTGTGTGTGTCTGCATGTGTGCTGGCTGGCGATAGGAGCACAGCGGCACATGGCGGTGCAGCTGCAGAGGCCTGATAGCGCTATCTGATTGTGAGCGTGCCGTCTCCCTCTAAGGCTCGCTCAGGAGAGAATGGAACGGAAGATCAAGGATGACAGTGAAAAAATGGCATTTTATCTGAAAATAGTTCAAAGTTTATAAATAAAATAAAGCTTTTCACTGGGACTGGGAGAAGGAGATAAAACACCAGCTCGCTCCAGCTCCAGCAGTCTGCTTGCCCGGGCCTTGTCCTCTCCTTACTCCTTACTTTTTTGCCCCCCCACCCCCGCCTTCCCAAAAAAAAAGAAAAAAAAAACTCATTTAGAAAGAGAGGCATTTTGGAGGTTTTATAATAAAACCTGCATGTAGAGATTAGAGGGGACACTGGAGAAATGCACCTCTCTCCTACATGTGTGCACACAACCTCACATGCAAACATCCGATCATGACCATTCATTGTTACCTTGTTTGCTTTCATGGGGGAAATCCAGCCTGTGGTTTCCCCTGGAGCATGAAAAGGTCCATTCTTCATCTGTGAACTGTTTCTGAATGATTTGCCACTTACAGCAGAAACAAAAAGCTAAATCATCGAGATAGAACAAGAGATAAGGACCAGTGTGTTGAGCAGTGCCAGTTTGAGTTTTCATACTTTCTTTTTTGGCAGGTGAACTTCCAGTTGGCCAATGTGATGGACCTGTTCACCACCAGTCTGGCTCTGGCTGGCATCAGCCCGCCTGATGACAGAACCCTGGATGGACTGGACCTGACTCCAGTGTTGCTAAACCACTCGACCACACTGCAGGACAGGTGGGTTGACAGTTTTATCAGAGGTTTGTGGTGTTTGTCATTTTCAGATCCTCTTTTTTTTTTTTTTTTTTGTCATGTTCATGATTTCATCTGAGTGTGGGAAAGCAGTGTTGCTTTCATCATGAAAGTGGTGAACAAGGCACCATGTTTTTGGACACACTACAGCAGCCTGGTTCGAGCTCTGTTGCTGCACTTCTTCACATCACACTGAAATACTTCAAAGGAAGAATGAGATTTGAAAGACATGAAATTTTCCAATCACTGGACTTCTTTTTTCAATTTTAAGTGAATCAACAGTAGAGAAAAAAACATTAATGCCTTGATTTGGTGCAAATTAACCTTAGAAGAAACAAATCTGAGCATCATGACATCGTCTTATCTTTAACAGGCCGATCTTCTTTTACCGTGGGAACGAGCTGATGGCTGTGAGGTGTGGACAGTACAAGGCACACTACTGGACCTGGAGCAACTCGTGGGAGGAGTTTAAAAAAGTAAGAGTCCCTCTTAACACGGCAACTCTGTTCCATCATTGTTTCCCTCAGTCCTCGATTTTGTGCTGCCACGTCCTCCCTCTTTGTCTCTCCTAATCTCACTCAAACATACAAACACTTTCACTGTTGGTGTTATCTTGAAAACGGCTCATCAGTTGACTGCTGTGTACATCAGAGCGTAATGAATATTAATGAAGAGCCCCCACATCACCAAACTTACATCATTCATCAACCAGTTGACTTGTTTGTTCTAACTCCAGTGGAGATTTTTCCTCCGTCTCCATTTACATACCAGCATTCCCTGCTGTAAGGCTTGTTCTCTGCTTCCCAGAGCTTAAAAAGGAAGAAACAAAAGAGGCGGATGCCAGCAGTGTCTCTCAGCTACAATTACATCAAGTCACTGCTGATTAAATATTATCAGGAGAAATGTGAAATCTGACGCTCCTGATAAAGGATCGGGTAGTCCGTCACTCTCTGCTCTGTCCGTTTAAAAAAAAAACAAAAGAAATAGTCCTCCTGTCCTCCCTCCATGGTTTTGCTTTTCCTGTGATCCAGTTTGTTTTATGCCCCATCGGTCGCTTAAATTGCTCTCTCCTTCAGGGCCGCTGAATCAATAGCAGCCTCCTTTATCAACTCATGTGAACTGAAGTGGAACTTCACAAATAATGGCGTCTGATTGCCTGTGAGTTGCCTATCGATTGCTGCGTGTATATGAGGGAGAGAGAGAGGGAGACAGGACGATGGAAAGCATGTACATGCATGTTCAGTTCTCTATACAGATGTTCACGTCGGCGTGTGTGTGTGTGTTAAATCTCCTGTGTGCTTCATGTCATTATGGTTGAATCTTAAACACTTTTTCTTGTGTAGCCAACAATGCATTTCATAAACAAGACAAAGGAAATGTTTTGTAAAGCAGTTTTTAAGGCAAAACATGTTTAAAGGTCCCTTCTTTGAGACGAACACACTGGCTCAACAGTGACTCCTGCTCCTTCATCCGCTCAAAACATTACATTAACCATAAACCCGGCTTAAAGATTCACATTTAACCCATCTCGCAACAGAAATTCACCATCAAACTCTGCTTTTTTTTTTTTTTTTTCACTGAAATAAAAATGTTTTCCCACTCGCTTCTTCTCAGCTTTGGTAATACTTTAAAAATATAATTTGGTTTTCTCGGCTCATGGTGAAAAATAAACAAGGGAAGATGTGTGTCTGTGAAGAAGAATGAAATTACAGGTTAATAGGTGGGAGATGTATTGCTCTGTCCTGGCTGTGTTCATGCCGCTCAGCCATGAGGAAAATGAGAAATTTCACAGGCTTAAATGGCTCTTATCAAACTCTCTTCAGGCAGTGTAGTGATGTTAATATTGTGAAATATAGTTTGTCGGGACTGTGGCTCCTTTTGTATCTGGATTGCTGAGTAACCTGGGCTGCAGGAGGAGCTCAGTGACAGCTGGGATAGCTTTTTTTTTTTTAAACCTTTTTGAATACTTGACAAGGTGATGAATGAAAACTGAAAGAGAATTTGTTTCCCAGACACCTGTTTGCCCCGTGTCTGGATACCTGACAATCGATTGTGTTTCAGAAATTGACAAGAACAAGCCTGAGATGCTGGATTGTTCTCTTGAGCCAGAAGGACTCATGACATAAACTCACTAAACCTGCTCCACAGTTAAGATCTTGCAGGACCAATCAACAGTTGGCAGGTGTTTGGGGAAGTAGTCAGATCCTTTAATTAGGTGAAAGCACCAGTGCAGCAGTGAAGCCGTGTTTACACATAGCAAAAACAGTGATATCTCCATGTGTTTACATGTCAACAGAACTTTAAGTCACCGAAAACGATTATATATGTGGAGATTTGTAAAAACTTGGCCACTGTGACTACTCGTGCCATCTCTGAAGGAACAGGAAGTAACCTGTGTCATTCGTTGTTGTTGTTGTCGATTCTGATTGGCTAGCATAGCTTTATGCTTCTGGTTACACTGCAGCCTATAGGTTTGACATGCTCATTGTAGCTCTTAACAGTGTTTTTATGCAGGTTTGTGTGAAAGAAGAGTTTTTTGAAAACGATCTGATGTGAATGATGTTATTTTTGAAAACGCAGAAGGGGAAATATCAGTTCTTGTAAATACCCGGCCATGTGTAAATGTGGCCTGAGAGAGTACCAATGAAAGATGTCTTACAGCCTCAGTGAAAGTACTTGTTGTACCTCTGTGATCAAGACAAATGTGTGACATGATTATTATTAATATTGATGCATTCATTTTACTATAGTGTAGATTTAGAGTTGATCTGCTTTTATAGAGTAACACACAGTTAGGTAGTTAAGTGTGGTGGTTTTTCATGGACCTCCTTCGAATGTTAGACGACTGATGTAGAAGCAGGAGAAGAAGAAAGTTGTGTTACAGAAATATGTCTTCAATGTTGAGATATGTCTTTCTTTAGTAATTGTTGTGTTTTTCTGTGGAATATTCCCACCAGCACACTGATTGGTTGCATTTTTCTTCCCATATATTCCTGTCATATCCATGAAATTGGCAATATTTTCAATATTCAATATATTTGTTTGAGAAGTTGTCAGTCATAGTCTGCATCTAGTGATTGTTCATACTTTTTCTTTCCAAGATAGACACCAAATATTGCCTTTTCCAAAAATCCATCCCACCGTCCGTGGATGCTCCCACACCTCATCTCGTGATAGCTGCGGTTTTGAAAGCGGCCTCGTCGTATCCATAACATTAGTGATGGGGGAGATAAAGAGTTCTTGCTGTTAACGTCTGGGGACAAGAGACAGAGTCAGAGAGATACAGGGCATACACAGCAGGCCATTCGTGCCGCTCCTTTGGGATGATTTTTTTTTCCTCCATTCTTTTCTGCATTTCTAAGATGTTGGCTTCAAAAGACAGGACGAGTCTGGATTAGAGGAGACGGCACGGGGTGGGGGGTATCTATCCTTCTCGCTTTCTCTCTATCTCTCTCGTCTATATGTATTTTTAGGTGTTCTGTTGAGCGATCTCAGAGGGGGGGCAGCAACAGTGCCTTACAGATGACTGCTTTCTCAATATTATGTGCTCATCAAAAAGTGTGTGTTTGTATCTGTGTGTGTGTGTTGAAGAAGGGGACAGATCTCCAGGGGGTTCTGGAGGAGTGAGAGTGACTCAATCAGGCTGAGATCACTGCCAGGCTCGTGAGGATGGAGTCAGGGAGCAGGAGCGAAGGCATGGAGAGATGAAGGGTGAGGGAGGATGGGGGAGGCAGGAGAAGTCCTTGTGTTTTTTTTTTTTTTTGCAAATGACTTGAACCCCTTCTTGATGCACCAGCAGCAGCTGCATAAAGAACACAACAAGCTGGAAGTCGACATGCATATAGACCACACAACAAAGAGCCTGCATCTAAACATCTGTCCACTACACGATGAGCCCCACAGTGCAAAGGTCTGAACTAATCATGTCAAAGAACCAGACCAGTGAAAGTGACTAGATTCAACACACGTCATGGAAAAAACTGGAAGTTTAAAAAAAGAGGAAACTACAGAGAAAGAGAGCAAAAGATATCATGAATTATTCAGGGCACTGGATGTAAGGATCCGATCTTTTCATTCTCTGTTCGCAGGTTTCATTTATGTGCTGCATAAAGAAAATATCCTTTTTTTTTTACCCATGGGGCTGATCTCAAGTATTGTGTTAGTTTGTTCTATAGAGAGAAGCTGTAGCTCATATTTAATTTATGACATAGACATAGAAGTTCTCTCCTCTATTAGACGACCTCACAGAGCTCTGGCTGAAGAGCAGATGCTGCAGAAGAATCTGAAAGAAGCTGCAAAATGACATCCAATAAGTCAGAAATGTCAAGAGATTCTTTCTTTTTGTATATTTTGTTTTATTTCTCCATTTCTTTCCTTGTACTTCACAACACAGATAAATCCTTAACTCATAATAGAGACAAAGATGAAGGTGCCTAAAATCGTCACTGGAGAACATGTGTCATTCTGGTCAGAGCCCTGAACATGTGTCCTTCCAGCTTTTTGTTGTGCACTGACCTAATCATCATCAAATCTGCTTTAATTAAGTAAAATTCAAATTGATCACTGTGTGGTTATCTTCTCTTACAGGGTATCAACTTCTGTCCAGGTCAAGAAGTTGCAAATGTGACCACACATGAGCAGACAGAGCACACGCTGCAGCCACTCATTTTCCACCTGGGACGGGATCCTGGGGAAAAATACCCAATCAGGTTGGTTGGAAAAAAAAAACAAAAAACAAAAAAAACAACATGCTCACAGCTCATTTCCAGTGGAGGAGAACAACAGGAATGGGGGGGGGGGGTAAGAAAATGAAGAGGAGAGGTGTGAAGAGAGGAAGGTTGTTTGCCTGTTGGAAGCTCAGAGTCCTGCGTATGAGATCAATGCTGATTCAGTGGCACGAAAAAAGAAGGCAGCGGATTGATCTGCTCAGCCAGAGCGCGCCTGATTACACCCTTTCTTTGTGATTGCAAACAGCTCCTTAAAGATTACTATCTGGCCCTCAGCCCTCCGGTGCACCACTGCAGGTTATAATTGCAAGACAAATTGTTCATGTCTAAATTGAGAGCCAGTGCTGTTTAATGGAGTTTGTGTGTCTGTGCCTGAGAGTTAAGAAGGAGACAGTGTTGGTACGTCCTGTCAGTGTAGAATTTATATGACTATTATGTATTTGATATATTAAGATAATCTCCAAATCCCTTTGATGAGGGAATATCCCTTTTGTTCACAGAGCTCGCCTCCTGGACTGACCTTCCTTTTCTGCCTTCTGCAGCTCTGGCGCTCACATTTATAGCTCTGGCCTCATCTCTTCTTCGCCTCCTGCTCAAACTCCTTTCAGTTCTGAAGTGAGATTGGATGATAAAACATTAATGTTGTTTTTCATTGCCCACCTTTTAGCCTTGCTATTCACTGGGAAGAATTAAAAAAAAAAAAAAGCAAAAAAAAACAATCAATATGCAGCCATGTGTTCTGCTGAGTGCTAGATGTGCACGCACGCACGCACGCACACACACACGCACACAGACACGGAAACTAAAAAATACTCACTCATTTTTTTACCTTTGCACACAAGGGTCATTGAGTG
Organism: Caranx ignobilis; assembly: GCA_021432705.1. Classification (NCBI taxonomy): domain Eukaryota; kingdom Metazoa; phylum Chordata; class Actinopteri; order Carangiformes; family Carangidae; genus Caranx; species Caranx ignobilis. The sequence continues at coordinate 49,822,552 of MU270012.1, forward strand.
TGTCCACAAGGTCACCCCCCCCCCCCTCACCTCCTCCACCACTACCACCACTTACTGGTGTCCATCTTAGCTTCACTCCCCACCACTCAGCTGCCATCTCTCCGTTTCCCAAAAGCTGCCGTTCTACTCCATCCTAGTTACGCATGTGTCTGTGTGCGCACACACACATGTGTATGCGTGTGTTTTGTCCGTGTGCTCCTCGGTCCCCCAGCTGGACTGGCTGCCCAACCATCATTAATCTCTGTCTGCACCTAAAGAGCCACTTAAGATGATGTAGGGCCTGTCTGCACACATACCTTCACTACTGTCGCAGGCTGTGATACAGCAAAGAGCAAACACACACACACACACACATATATACACACAACACACAGTTCAGGACATAGTCACCCAAAACAGCGTATGTTATAATAATTATATGACCAAGGAGAGAGTTTTGGAACTAATATAAAGTCGTTTTTCATTTCTAATTGTTTGTCTTTTAAGCAGAGGCCGAGCTGCTTCCTCTGATTCAGACAAATGGTGCAGTCTGACTGGCTCAGTGCAGTTAGAGGGTGACAGGGTCTGTGTTGGTGGTCCATCTGTCTTGGATGAAACACAGGTCTGCATCTACCTACCTCCGTGTCCGAATCCACACCGGATTTGTCCTCAGCTTTTTCCTGCCCCTCCCACTTTGCCCCCCGCCCTTCATCTCTGTGACCCCGAAGCTCTTGAGGTTAACACATCCTCCTTCCTCACCTCCTCACCACCTACCTCGGCTCACGTCCCTGGAGCCCGCAGTCATCACAGACTGTAGTCCCAGCCCTAACACTGCAGGCAGCCCTGCACAGTCTGGCCTCATCTGCTGCCTGCCACCATGCTCTCGTGTCCCCAATCAATAGCCCTCACTGAAGTGCTCAATTTCCACCGGGGTGGAGAAGATGGTGGAGGGGAGGGGAGGGCAGGACAGATGTATTTGATTGTCTCCTCAATTCCCCCACCTTCTGCTACTGCTGTGTGGTTGTTGGTTTGTGTGTGTGTATGTGTGCTCCAGCAATAGTGTTATGAATCAGTAATCAGAGTGGTGACACACCTGAGCAATGCCCCCATCCCCCTTGGGTGCCATACATTATAAATCAAAAGACTCAATTTGCATACAGCCTGCTTATTATTCCAGATTTTGCCTCTACACCAGTAAGCTAAGGGTTATAATCATGATAATGAGGTGTGCTGACTGTGGGCTTTTCATTATTTGTTTGCAGAGGAGGCATAAACAAATGATATTATTAGTTTTTGATTTAGAGGTTTGTGCGGTAAGATTTTCAGCGCGCACACAAAACAATGGAAAAAGTTTGTGTCTCGTGCAAGTTTTCTCAGGACGCGTCGTGCTGTGCTTGCAGACTTGTATGGAAAAGTGGAATACTTGGAGCAGTCTGATAAATCTCCCTCATATTTCCTTCTGTTAAGTTGCTCCATCACTTATCACGAAATGAATCGCGACAATCAGTAGCGAACAGATAGGAGCAGAATGAAATATCCCTCTCGCTGATCGAGATTGGGCGAAAGCAGAATTTGCGATTTTTTTAAAGATAGCTGAAGCAATTTAATCTGAAAGTCTGATTTCTTTTTCTTTTTTTTTAACTGGGGAGAGTAATCCTGGTTTATCCATATCAGCCTGGGTCACACAATGTGAAGATAGTTGGCTTATGACGAATGTGGCACACAAGGAGAGAGAGAGAGAGAGAGAGACTAATTGCAGTCGGTGCACTACCAGTCGAGTAATTGCAGGGGAAAGTAAAGACTGAGAGTATCAAGGAAAAGGAGCAGGTGCTGCTTGATGGAGGAAGCCTTGCTGCCCTGTGGGAGATCTAAGAGGTGGGAGGGTGGAGGGGGGGTGGTTTGGTGGGTGTGAGCTGGACAGAGCCTGGGGTTATTACTCTAATTGACACTTCACCTCACACACATGCACATGTTCCCCAGGGGCCAATCAGAGGGCTGGGTTTGCAGTGGAGGGAGGATGGAAGGCTGGCACAGGTGCTGCCGGCGAGTGTATCAAGGGTGTAATTGCACTGCTGATATTTGTCTATCTGTGTGTCACGCCACCAGACACCCACTTTCCCCAACACACACTCACACACACACTCACACACACACGCGTGCACACGCAGCCCATTAACCCTACAGGTCCTATTGAGAGCAGCGTTCCTTTGAAAGCCTTCAGGGCCCCTGTGTTTTACACACTGAATATAATAATGCACAGAGGTGCTCGGGCTCACTGGTGTCCAACGGCAGTAATTGAGAGACAGGGGATGGGATAAGGGTTACATAGTTCACCCTGCTGTGTGCACTCTCCCAAAGGGTGCGAGTGGACAGCCTGTTTTTGTTGTTGATAGGATAAAGCATGTCACCACTGTATTATAATGAATTAAACATTCAGAGTACTGTGTTGTTTATTACCAGATACATGTTAAAAAAAAGGGACTTTTCATTTGATAGTAAAAGCAGCTAAACCGAACGGACAAATCAGATTGAATATAAAGTGACTGTGCACGCTTGTGTCAGTGTGAATACGCACTACACATAAATTTATGGGGTCAGATCTCTATGTAGGGTTATATGTAAGTGACCAATAGATCGATTCAGACTCCTTCACTGTCATCTTTGTCATTGTCAAAACCTCCTGCATTTTTTTTTAATCAGGTAGTAATCATTCATTCTGTAAGCTGAAAATTGATATTGCAAGCATCAAGTGAAATAATCAGCTATTTTAGTCATGTTTCAAGCAAATCTTTCCAAACATCCACTGGTTTTTGCTTCTGAAATGTGAGATTGTGCTGCTTTTGTTCTTCCTGAGTCGGTGTAAAATGAGACATCTGACGACAGCATCTTTGGTTCTGGGAAATTTTGATATTTGATATTTTTCACAGTTTTTAAGAAGGTAGATGAAAGCAACTCATCATTAGCTGTGAATGCTGCTGACCAGTTCTGTTGTTGTTGTTTGTGTTTTGCAGAGTTTCAACTAAAGAGTACCAGGACGTGCTGAGCTGGATCACTCCAGTTGTGGAGCAGCATAAGAAGATGCTGGTGCCGGGTGTCCCTCAGCTCAATATGTGTGACATGGCAGTGATGGTGAGATTTACATTAAGAAGTAGATCTGTTACTGTCTTCATAGCTCCATTGTATCCAGAGACACTGGATCAAAGCCAATACTGCATGTGTTTCTGTCTTCAACAGCCCTCAGGTGTATCAACACCTCATCTTTCTGCTCTGTCAATCACATTTATACATCAGAGGAATTAATACATTAGAGAAACTGATGAAGATCAATAAAAGTCTTGGAGAGGAGATCTGTGTTCAGTCTACATCACCACTTGAGACTATTAATGTTCCATCTCAACAAATCAAACTATTATTTTGACATTTATTTATCATGATTAATAACTTGGCCCTCGACGTGTTTCGTATTTAAAGGAGTCATGAACTGTCGGTCCAATCGGGACCTTTTCTCCTGGATTATTAGTAGAAATCTGATCTGAACTGTGGCTTTGTCTCCACAAGCATCAAGGACTCTGAGCTCCACTGCTCTGCTCATTTGTGTCGTAGCACTGCCCCCCTGTGGTGAGGAAAATAACACACAGTTATAACTTGCACTTTTAACAGTTAAACCAGGCTAAATTAGATATTTTGACGTTTTAAGATTTTATACTAAAAAATATTGAGTGAACTATGACATTTGACTGTATTACAGCACTAAGTCTTTGCATAAGTCCTTGCATATATGAAAAGAAAGACTGAAAACAAACGAAAACTATTCTGCGAGTAAACACAAGACTCTTCACTGCCAAAAAACTAAACTCTGACAAAGCAGTAACGAATCATAATGTAATTAAATAATATCTGTGATGGGTTCAGGTATTTGTGCTTACTGTGATGGCTCCTCTCTGTTGCAGAACTGGGCCCCTGCAGGCTGTGAGAAGTTAGGAAAGTGCCTCAAAGTGCCCAAGTCAGAGCCGTGGAAGTGCAACTGGCCACACTAAGAGTCAAAAACTACACGAGGAAGAGGAAGCAAAACATCATGAGGTGCTTTTCAACAAACAACCTATCACTTAAAAGGACATTTTTCTTTTACCTTTCTTGGTAAATGGTTTACATACTATGTTGGAGAGGACGGTGAGTGAAACTAAGGGAAATTTGTTACAGCAACATTGCACTAGAGATTGAAAATAACATGTTAAACTGTGATTTTCAATAATCCAAAAGAAAGCCTGCAAAACAAGAGGTGATAATAATAAATATAAATAAATAAATATAAATCACATAGGGAATCAGGGACATGGCATTGTACATCTATTACTGCTCATTAAAGGGGAACTATGTAAGTCCGGTCGCTTTTTCACTGTTGTGCTAACCCTCCTCCCAGCCATGTGCATTTATTTTCAATGAAGCCGGCAAGAAAGCAATCAGTAGAGCGGTGGATAATGTTATTTGTCATATACATTACGATGTGTATATGTAGTTTTATCTGTTATAAACAAGAGATCACGGGTTATGGGGCACGTTTGTGTCGCGGTGACACTGAGACGGGGACACTGGGGCGGAGGCACTGATCTCGCAAGGCTGGTTACAGCCAAGAGACGCCACATGGAAGACAGAGAGCCTCCATTCTCCCTGTAACAAGTGACAAGTCATAGATCTAACCATCACAATTACTCCAAAGCTGTTTAATTAAGCTAAAAATCCTGAGTAGTTCCTCTTTAATTGTTCCCTACATCACCTACTGCCTGCAGATCTGGGGGAAAGCATATAAGACAACAACATAATACAAGATAATGTGTAAAGTAAATAATGACTTGTTGCCGAGCAAAACATGTTTGAAAAGAGAGATTGCAAATGTGAACTATGTTTAAAAGGTAGGACTAATATAAAATGTGCATCCATCTCTGTAAAGGGGGAGAATTTATGGAACAATCATTAGAATGAATTGAAATGATGTGAGACACTTCGGAGATTGAAAGGTCTCCTCAAAAATAAGATAGCAGATAAATATAAGCAAATGGTTTGATTACAGGTACTGTAAGTGTTGTACAGTTGTTGCCTGGGATAGTTGTTGGATGGTGTTGGATATTTGGTTGCTATTGTTGCCTTTGCAAAAAGACACTGAAAGAGGAAATGGGTGAATTACATGAGAAGGGTAGGCGTTACCAGCTTCAGCCTTTAGCTTTTCAGTTGAAGTTACAAGGTGTTTCGTTCTGTTGCTTTGTGCTGTTGATGTATGTTGAATGACCAAAATAAATAAATGGAAATATTTTTTTTTTTAATAAAATGTTATTTTTTATCACTGTATGACCATATTTGGAGCTGCTGTAAGTTTTAACAAATGAATATGCCATATAAGATGGTGTTCTCATATTTCACTCTTTACATACATGAAAAAATAAATCGTCGATCAACTGCAGTTCTGCTCTTAAAATACTTATAAGCAGTCTACACGTCATTTCACATTGGATTCAGTGAGTAAACACTGAAACATAACAGCTGGTCAACTTTGTTGCAGCGACAGGCCTCGGATAACTGATAATGGTCCATGATCAAGCTTTCTGTTTTTTTTTCCTATAAAAAAAACTTTCTGACACATTCTGCACATTCTGATTTACATAGCTCTTCTGCTTTTTCAATGGGTGTGAAGACAAAGTGCACTTTTTACTATTCTAACAGTCATTTCCTGTACAGCTCAAATGAAGTGCCATGTTTCAGGAAGCAGGGTGAGCGTTGTGTTGTGTTGCAAATGAAATTTCACCATCATGTCAGTAGATAAGAGCCAGGTCACATCCATGGACGTGGACACGGCGTTTCTCAAATCCAGGAGGGGGATCCTGAAAGCAGCACAGATGGTGAGATACTGCACAATGTCATTACGTTGAATGTTTTAGCGTTTTTGTGCAATGAAACAGCTGAGAGGTGTTGGCCATGTCTTGTGAAGGGTTTGATAGTAGAAGAGTCCTGTTCGCTGTCACTATGTCAATAGAACCATACTGTGCTGATGGCAGCGCCTCATGTTAACATACCAAGAGCAGTGCAGAAGAAACTGGATCAGTTGTTTGGATGAGAAAATGTGATGTGGAAACTCAGAGTAATTCAGAGAGCGGACGACCAGTTCCTCTTTCACTACATGAACTCTGCTGCGCTGAATGAAGAACAGGCAGCGATGACTCTTACAGCCTGCATCATTTGACTCTTACAGTCACATTTTGTGTGTTTCTCTTTGTGTTTTAGGGAACTCTGTTTGTGGCGTTTGTGTGTTTTGCTGCAGCCGCCAGACCCAAGTACATTGCAGCCACGGTGCTGGAGTTTGTGATCACTATGTTGCTGATGTTTCTCTACGTGCTCAGACTCAACAAGAGGCTGACTTTCTTCTTTTGGCCTCTTGTTGTGAGTGACATTTTACAGCACCAACGTATCATATCAATATTATTTTTCAATCCTTGTGAGATGCATGTTGACGTTCTTCTCTCTTCTTCTCCTCAGGACATGTTCAATTCAGTCTTTGCAGCAGTTTTCTTCATTGTCCTGAGCCTGTTGGCTGTGACTACATACACCGTCACAGGAACGCTGGTTGGAGGGGTGAGGAGTGTTTTATAAAGGTTTCTCCAGTCTTTGATGACCTGATCTCCTCTGTGCAGACTGATTTATATTTATATTTATATGGATTTGGGTTTTCCTCAGTATACTGCCAAAAAGCACTGCTTTACCTGTGTACATGTGCTGTGGCCCAGTTATATGAATGAAGATGCCCTCTATGCCACCTTTCTCTTTTTCTTCTCTCTCTCTTTCACTCACACACACACACACACACACACACACACAGTCATATTTCCACCCTCTGACCCAGATTCCTGGAGACTTTCCCTAACCTTAATATCTACTTGCCATAACCATAACCATAACCAACCCCAACCCTACCTTAACCTCAAACCTCATCTTTCATCACATCCTTTAAAATTTTATTTATTTTAAACATTTTATGGACATAATTACTTATCTTATGGTATATAAGTATCTTTATAACCTACTTCATACTTTCCTGGGCATCAGTAACGTTTCTGATTCTGATTCTGACCCAGACACACTCATCAGTCACTGGAGCCTGTGTGTTGGAGGCTGCTGTGTTTATTTCAGCTCTGCTCTCTGTTTGCAGATCGTCGGTTTGATCTTGGCTGCTCTGCTCTGTGTGGACAGCTACACACTTTTCAAGAACATCACATTCAACAGGCCAAGAAGCGAAACCCAGGGTCAAGAAGAGGAGTGAATCAATCACTTACAGTAAATGTACAGTGTACTGTGTGAAAACCCACATCAGTGATGAGTTCCCCATGAGTTGTGATGCCTTCAATATGATTCAAAAGTCAAAGTTTGCAGCAGTTGTCAACATCTGTATGATTCCAGCTGTAACCTCTGATGCTGCTGCCACTTATTGGAGATGTTGAACATAAACAAACAGAAAGTGTCAATAAAGTTTTTTTTTCCCCCACTTTTTGCACTGTGACATCATGAGTGGGATATTTCCACTTGAGTGGAGTGAGTGATTGTGTTGCATGCAGCTGGGGGCATCGCATTTCACATCTGGAGAAAGCAGATGTTGCGCTTTTGGGAGCTCGCGCTGCGTTTCCGCGCTGTCATTGTTTCCGTTTCCACCTCCGAGAAGCCTCACGCCTCCACACATCGTTTCTGTTGTTTTCTTCTTTTTTTTTTCTTTCCCTTTTGCCTTGAAGCCGCTCCGTTAGCTCGGTGCTGTAAACTTTGAGGCGAGTCCACATCTTTTCTCTCTCTCTCTCTCTCTCTCTCTCTCTCTCTCTCCAACAATGGGGGACATCGAGGCTCCCACCACGACTCGGCCGCGCCAGACTGTCCTGCTCTCGGTTCTTCCGAGCAAAGAGTTCGCCTCGTCAAAGAAAGGAATGCTGCTGATCGCTGAAGTGGTAAGGAAGTGACCAGAGAGGAGTCACATCAAACTTTCACTGTGCCATTGTTTCTCTCGAGCGCGCGCGCGTGCGTTTCTAGGTTTTAATTTTTTTTTTTGCTGCTTTCCACAAGTTACGGCAGCTACTGTAACGTGTGACTGTAGTGCGCACTCACAAGAGACCTCCACAGACTGCTGATCTGTCATTTTGAATAATATAGGTCAGTGAGGTTCTTCCACGAGGTTTCCATTAGGAAAGGGAGGAGCAGGGAGACTTTATGAGCTACACGGCTGAAACTGGGAATAAATATTTATACTGGATTATGGACGTAGATCTCTCTCTGACTGTTGAGACTCATCTGTGAATAACGGTCCTGCAGTGTCTCACTGTTGTGCACAATGGATTTAAACAGAAAATGTTCAAGTTGTAACTTTTTAAACCAACTCTCCAAAGGGATTTGAACAAAGCAGGAACTGAAAGATTATGTGTGTGTGTGTGTGTGTGTGTGTGTGTGTGTGATAGTGTTGGTAGTGAGGGCGGAGGGATGACCAGCATCATGTGTCACTCACTTGCAGGAAGGGTCCTCCTCATGCAGGAGCCTAACTGATAACTGTGTGCAGACAGGGCGACTGGGCTGTGGTCTGAGCCCCTCACTGTGTGTGTGTCATGTGACATTCAGCATGTTGGGCTGTGAGAGAGAGCACTCATCGCTCCCACAGTCACATCCCTCATCCTGCTGCCATAACATGTGGCCCTGGAGCACAGTCCTTATTCTGCCTGTGGATGCAGTGACACACATACACAATACAGCCTCTTTACTGCTTCTTAACAGTGTGACTGTGGACCCCGCCCCTCCGCTACAACCATCTGTAACCCATCTTTAAGTCTATTGGCCTCAGCTGACAGTTGAAAGCACAACTGTTTCCTTCTATATCCACTTATAGGCAAGAGTGTAAGAGTGCACACCTGGTCTAAACTTGTGCAGGGGGAGGACGGAGCACCTGTCCTGATAGAAACATTCACGTCTTGCAGAGGTGACAGCTGCTGTTTCACACAGCAAATGACAGTTAGAAATCAACATGGGTTTCTTTTTGAGGTCATGATCTACTAACTAAACTCATTATGAGATGTGTTAATGCACATATTTAAGTTTGGTGTGTGTGAAATATAGTCAGGGACTTCCTGTGTCATATCTTGTATCTTTGAACTTGTGTTGTCCGTCATGTTTAAACAGTCAGTCTTCTGGTTTACCTCTGGTGGTATCTGGCTCTGTGGATAGTTTGGGTTAATTTCTTCCTGGTTCGGAGAGATATCCATCTCTGTGATTTCTGACCAAAAGTGCTGTCAAAATGAACGTTGCTCCATTTGTGTGTCATGCAGCAGTGAGTGCATCATGGTTTTGATACTGAGACACTTAACATTTTCTTTCCTTTTCAAATATATATATATATAAGAAAAGAATATAGTTGCATGTGTTTGGTTAATCTTGTATATTAAACAGATAAATCTATCAGGTCAAAGGTCAAAGCTGCTATAACACAGTCCTCAGTAGTAAAGTGCAACATTGCCCACAATGATCCAATCTAAGCAGATATATTAAGAAGAAGGCCATAGAGTGACAGTGTGGTTTCATCATGTGTTTGATGGCTGAAAAAAAAAACGTGCAAGCTTTGACTGCAACTACTGTTTTTTTAAATAGAGGAAACAGTCCCTCTGAAGACTGGCAACAGTGAAATGAAGTGAACTATTCATAGACCTGAATGTTAATAAGGTATTTTTTCATTTCTGAGATGTGTCATCACAGTCGAACCTCTCCTCACTGCTGTTGTATTTGGGTGAAGGCAGGACTCGAGACTCTAGATATAGTCATTTTAGACATGAATGTTCATGCACTGACTGTATATTTAGAGCTATGTGCACCATGTGAGTGTGCAACCTTCCTGTGTAGCTGTGATGTTATTGTATCAGGAGTAAAGTATCAATGTCGCATTGTATTTCTGATACAACTCCGAGTTGAAGGCCGAGTTTTATCAGCCTCAACTGTAGGACGTGAAAACAGCTCATAGCTTCTCTGTTCCCAGGAGGAGTATTAGTCAGACACGCATTCTGCTGAGCATGCATTATTACACACACTTCTCATCAGGATCCGCAGTCTGAGCCAGCAACAGGTCCGATAAAGAACGGGGCGTAATGTGTTTCTGGCTTCAGGAATTAGGGGCGTTGCTGAGTTCAAAAGCCCACATGTGCACTCACAGCAGCAAGTATCTGCTGATTTGAATCAGCTTTTTATAGATTAATGAGATGCAGCCATGTGATTCTACACTCCAGTGCACAGTGTGTCATCGTGTTAGAGTTTACAAGTGATGGCTAAAGCTGAGCAGGTTTGTTGATTGATCGTTTAGTAGAAAACTGATCGGCAACAAGTCTGATGGTTTATCCTACAAATCAATAATCAATTACTGTACCTCACTGATGTGAGATTCTGATACTTTTCTACTTTTAATATCAATGGAAATGGAAGTTTGTTTGTTTTTTTTTTTGCATTTTGGACTCATTTGAGACATGTACAGATGTCATATTGGACTCTGGGATGTTGGGATGGACATTTTAATATTTTGTTTTTACAGTCAACTAAGTGATTTGTTTATTAGTTGATCAGCTTTAGCAAGTTCGGAAGGAATCAGTAGGTGCAGCCCTAGTTATAGTTTAGCTTTCTTATACCAACATGACATCACATGACGCCACATAAGAAGTCATTTGCTTTACTGTTTTTTTTTTTGGTGAGATCACGAACATTAAAATGCAGAGACAGAGGGTTTTTTTTAGAGCAGAGCAGATGCAGCACTTTGGGTTCAGTCAGGGGGAGTTCCTGCCCTCAGGCTGGCATGGGATGACTGACTGAGACAAAGACAAGATGGCCGGGCCTGGTGGAGATTACAGTGTCTGGACTTGCTCTCCGTTGCACTGATATAGTGTGTTGTCCATCCCCTCTGTAGTTGACTGCTTCAAAGACAAGGCAGGATCACTTTACTTTACGGCACTCACAGAGCAGAGTTTTCCATCTTTCATTATCGCAGCTTTGTGTCTGTGGGTGTTTGCACAAGTGTGTTTGTGTGTGTGAAGGAGGGAGAGAGAATGATTTGGATTCAGTGTAACAGTGTGTATGCCTGTGTGAATAAACATTGTCTTTCAGCAGCTGTATCTCCTTACAGGAAGTGGGCCTGAGGCTGTAATTCACACTGGCTCACAGCTTTGGGGTAGTGTAACATCTTGAATGTGAGATCTCAAGGGGAGAAGATTACGTTTTATTTTATTCATCATTCAGATCCTTCAGCTACAAACAGCTCGTTGGGAAAAAAATTAACACATAAATTTAAAACAAGAGCAATCAAATGTAAGTGTTTTCTTTAGTGTCTCGTAGCTGATCATACTTTTGTGTTGCAGGTTTGTCTTGACACAGTCTCTCTCTCTCTCTCTCTGTGTTTCATTGTGTTTGCAGGCTCTTTCCTTCATAGCGTTTGTGTGTTTTGCGGCGTCGGCAGCAGCCGGTTATGTGACAGTCCCACTGCTGGGCTTTGTGGCCGCTCTCTTCTTCTTGTTCGCCTACTCCACCAAGTTCAATGAGAGGTTTAAAGGCTTCCTGTGGCCTCTGTCGGTGAGAAACGTTTTCAAATAAAATGGAAATCTCTGCAGTGGATATGCATGTTGCTAAGAAGAAAATGATATATAATATAATATAAAGTTTGATGTTCTTTCCTCTTTCTCCCTCCAAAGGATTTCCTCAGATGTGTGATCTCCTCCATTGTCCTTTTCATCGTCTCCATCTTGGCAGTGTCCAAATTTGCGGACGGCTCCTCTAAGGCTGCAGGGGTAAAGCTCACTGTGCCACCATCATCACGTGTCATTCAGTACACAACAACCTCACTGTCAGTTTTTTCCACTGCATCCATATGAAACGTGTGTGTGTTCCTCGCAGGTGTTCGGGTTCGTAGCCACCATTGTGTTCGCTGTAGATTTTTACCTCATTTTCAATGAGCTGGCTAATTTCCTAAAGCAAGGAGGGGAGTCCACTGATGAACCATCAAGACAGCAAGGTACATGAATGATTTTCATGTGTTCATGTCAAGAAATATGACTATAAACAGCTTAAAGTGTATGATATGATTTGCATAAGTTTGTTTTGTACAATATATTAAAATGAAAGTTACAAAAAAAAAGTTACAACAAAAACACTTCAACTTTTAACTATATATTGGTGCCTCAAAAGCAACTCAGTATCTCACCACTAGGAGGCAGTGAATATGGTTTTTGATGAACCAAACAAAGCATGATGAAGTTTGCAGCTGGTTTCATAACACAAAACTCTTAAATATATATTTTTAGTGTGAGTTTCAGTTAGTTGAGCCCATCATGTCTGCTCTCTGTGTAAAGGAAGTAAATGTGACACATCCACAAAAAGACCACAGAGATGAACTAACTCTCGTCACCTTTGTTTTCCAGATGACTTTTCAGACTCTGACTCCGACTGAGACCAGATGGATCTTCACCAGCGGATTCTTCTTCTTCTTCTTCATAAAAAAAAACATAAAACTGTTGCCGTAGAAATGGATGCTATGCAACTGAGCTGCCATTTCATCCACAAGCATTTTCATCATGCCACAAGGTCACATTAGCACTGTGTACAATACTTTTACTTTCTTGCATTCATTGATCAAACATGTTTAAGGATGGAGAACCAGACCCACTCCTCTTCCTGCTCAGTAGGCCTGTGTAAAGATGGGAATCGATTTCACACATTAATCATGTCAAGGCATTAAGAAAACAAATCTAAGCTCATGTGCCAAACATGTCAGTCCTTTGAGTGACTAATCTACTACTCATCACAAGTCATTTTTAGAAATAATTCAAGAAAAAGCTGTGTTTTTATGCCCAAACTCAAACCTGCTGTTTTAGATGATTTGAGGGAAAATGTGGATGCCATCATCAACCTGATACTGAAATGATCAAAAAGCTGTGAAACTGTTTGGTGTCATTATAACCCGAGAAGCTGTTTGTCTAAATCTAATGATTGACATCAACGTTTGGGCATGTGCTGTGACTTCAATTCCAGACATATTAACACTAACACTAAAGTAATGTCCCTGTTTAGGATGACGCTGTTCTGTACCAACCGTTTTTTTAAATGAAGGAAAGAAATAAAATGGGTGACTGACTGTTACATTAGTCTAATGAACTGCCGACGGAGCGGAAGTAGAAGTAGGGCGTGGTCAGCATTTATTCACATGAAAAATATCAAACATGTACAGTCTGTGGAAGAACAGATTAGCTGCAGGTTGGCTGGTTACAACCTCTGTCCAATGGTCTTCACTCTGCAGAAGTTCCTGTTGTGTGATTCACTGCATGACAAACTTTTCTAGGTCTTTGGCCTAAAAATTTTTTATGTTTGAAAGTTGTTTTGTGAATTTAAGCATCAGCAACAATGACGTGTTTTCAAATCTGTTGTTTGTGCTTGTGTGTGTGTGTGTGTGTGTGTGTGTGTGTGAATAATGATGCATTGAAGCCACTGAATGCAGTGTTGTATGTGAATTCATGTCTGGTTTTGGAAAAACAGTTCTTCTTGTTTTTCTCGATCATTTTGTGCTTTTTGTTTTGTCACTTTCTGCACGTTGTCGTATGTTGTGATTCTTCAGTTTCTTCCACTGCCACTACTGACAAATTACGACGCACTCGAACGCCACAGTGACTGTTCATGGAAAACACACCGGTTGCACTAGAAGAGTGTTTACAACAGCACTGTGAACTGACAATGGGTGAATGAAAAAAACTTGCGTCAGTGGCCTCTGATTTCCAGTTGGGATTTCAACTGATTTGAGCAAGTTGTGTTTTTGCTAATTAACAAACTGAACAAATTTACATTCAGTCATTTTTGTGCCTTTTTATGAGGGACTTTTGATAATTGGGATGATTACATGGTTTTTATGTGCAGAAATACACAAAGCTCTGTATTACACATTATTTTCTCTGTCCTGTAAAAACCGTGTAGTTTGTTAACTTTTCATGAACTAAGAAAACGAGCCATTTAAGCTTCATTCACATTGGGTTATAAAATGTTAATTTTTCTTATACAACAGTTATCGTCCCTTCATTTCCTCTGATTTTCACCCATTTAAAGTGCTTACTAAATGAGGCCTGTTTTGCCCATTTGTCTTTTGTGCAAAAAAATGTTTCAATAAAAAAAAAAAACCTGAGTTGTTTTCAATAATGTCCAAATCACTTTATTTTATTTTTTTAATTGTCACTATAAACTGAAGTGAAGCCTATTGAGAATGTTTTAAATACAAAAATACCAAGTACGGCTCCATGCTGCGCAGGACAGAGCTTGTTGTGATCATTAACGAAGCACAAAGAATTAGGAGGAAACAGAAGAGCATGTCAACTCTAATTTCATTCAGTCTCACTGATCCTGTTACACTATCTATAACACACACATCTGGAAACCACAGCTGGAAAAAAAGAAGAAAAGTCTTCTTCTTTTTTCATAAATACAAATTCTTCGTAACATACTGTAGCATAGTAATTGTACATAGAGAAAGCTGCAGCTCGATAGCTTTTGGAAACAAACAAACAGAAAAAAAAATGATGGTCAGTTTTTATATTATCAAATAGCATAATGCACTTGCACTTGTTGCTGTACAAATGTTCAAGTGAAGATTGTTATAGTGTCACTCAACAACAAATCCATCAATGTAAGTCACATGGACATAAATACAAATGTGATTGTCTTTTCACACAGTTACTTCACTCACCAAACCGATAGCAGTAAAACATGATATAAGTTACTTAAAAAAACAAAAAAACATGAGAACAGCCTGATTAATCAAACATACTGTATAGTGTGGAAACTTCTGAGGCTGTTTTAGAAGCCATACAGTTTTTATTTTTCTCTACAGCTGAATACACTCCTGCTCCCTCCCTCATACACACCACCACACTGTAGTTACATGGGTGTACACACACACACACACACACACACACACACACACACTGAAGTTGCAATGAAAACATTCCAGATGAAAAACCAGGAGATGGAGCTGTAGAGTCGATGTGGACCCTGCACGCCCCAAACCCCACAGACACAAAGTGATCTGAAACAACAAAGGAAACACAGACAGCTCCACTGTGGTGTTGATTCAATGAACCAGAACGATGTAAGAGGCCAAAAATGTTAAATACACATTTCTTCCTCTGTTGAAAAAACAAAATATGATGTGACGGAGCCTCCTGTTTGCCTGTGTATCAGTGTTAAGATGCCTGTAATGTGGAATGATGCGAGATTTCATCATACATGAAGTGTGTGATAATATACTGTAGATACATAATCCAACTGAATACAAGAGTGAAAGCTTTCACAACAACAACGACAATGCTAAATGTACCGTATGTCTACCTTCATTTGACTCTTTTTTAAAATTAATTTCCACTTAACTTATAGTTAATCAGTTAATTCCATCTTCTATGATAAGCCCATCAGGTCTAATGATCAGGGAAGGCATTGAGAAATACAGCGTTCAGGTTGAGGCACCCTGTGATTTCATTTCTTTCTTTCTTTTTTTAATATATATAACTAGTGAATGGAGGAGAGTGTCAATACCTGAGATAGTGTATAGGCTAAGGGCTTTGATCTTGACCAGGTCACCTACTGATGTTTCTTTTGTTTCATTGTGAGTCCCACTGTCGTACCGTCAACGTTAGAGTTACCTAAAGCCTCTGATATGTGCAAATATAACAAGATATCAATTACCTTATAGTTTAGCTCACAGTGTCGACCTAACACAGACCTCAAATTAAAAGTTTCTGGAATGCAAGTGAGGATAAATATTTATTTTTTTGTATAATTAGACAAGGAATGAAATAATATGAATTTGTACTTTGGTCTCATAACTGTGTCACAACCATTGTAAGTGTTTGTGTTTCAAGGAATTAATCTTACTCATATTCAGAAGTTTTGATGTTTGTTTGATGTCTGTCTTCACTGCAGTTCAGACTCTGTACTGTTACTGTGTGGTGGCTGATGGCAATGGTCCTAACATCGGCTAAAGGGCACACGATAAAAGGCATTTGCAAAGTTAGTGGAAACGAACTCTTGTGTTAGCGTGTGTCATCTCCAGATGTCAGCCTTGCTCACAGGTAGAGGCAAAAAGCTGATGTCAGCATATGAAAGGTCTCTTGAGTGAGTGGCCTCCTGGATCCACAATAGCATTTCATGACCACAGACTTCACAGAGAGCTGCATTAATAAGTAAACTGTACAAAAGCTGACCTTCTTTCACTTGATTCATTCACAGTGAAACACACAAAACTTTCTGAAAAGTCAACACCTTCGTCAGAACAGGAATTGATGAACAACTGCAGTTGTTGAAGTCGGCCTTTTTCTGGCTTCCTGTGGAATTATTTCCTCACACGGTTTTATAAACATATGTTGGTGAAAAGAGAGATGCAGAGATCACTGTCCATCCCCGAGACTCTTTTTTTTGTGTAACCACAGCCAGGAGTCCTGGTGAACAAACCCACAGAGGTCCAACTGTGGTTGTAAAAAATGAAGATGCACTCAGCAGCTGAGCATACAGAAAGCACAGCACAAGGGTGTGACCAGGGTGTGACCAGCGTGACACGGCGCTCTGCCCATGTCTTAACTGAATTATTGTACTGAGGGCAGAGTAGTGTTCGTCTCAGTCAGCTGCCGGCAGTGTGGCCTCCTCTTAAGTCTCTCTGACTTGTCGACCAGCGCCTACGCAAGCTCGGGTCGCGCCTCCATTTCTCCACGAGATGCTGTGCGTGCTCGCATGTACTCGTTGGTCTGAGGCGCCCCCTGACACCCGCTGCCGAGACGCCACCTCCGTACGGCGAGGAAGGTGTTTATTCCATACACGGCGGTCACAAGGAAACCAAAGATCTGCACAGAAGAGGAAGGAGATTAATGACATTTAAAGTTGAATGGGAAATAAAAAAAATCACATGCTTGCATGGACAGTTAGTTCCTGGAACGTGTCTCTCTGTAAACACATCAGTGTAAAGCTTGATTTAAGTTATGGATTTAATCAACATCACATGAAAAGCTGCACAGCACAGATTTATTACTTTAGACTTTGAGTGCATGTTTTACAGTGCATGACCAGACATATTGATTAGAAATATGAGCAACTGAGGCCAACAGTGGTTAGGTAATTCAGTTCACTTCAGAATAAAAGCATGGACATCTGCTTATCCATATCCATGTCCATATGCGATACATGCACGCATCCTTTATGAGATGTCTTGATAAGTCGCTAAATGACTAACATGAGGAGAGGTCTACAGACGTCTGCTCTGTTTGCATCAATCGCTGTAACTGGAACCGACAAAACAAACACAGGTGGGTTAGTTCGTCGACTCACCACTGCTGCTATTTCTGCTTCACTTTTGTGGTTGATGCAGGCCAACACAAGAGAGGACAGGAAGAAGAAGAAGGTGCTGGCAGCAGTGTTGACCAGGTCCTACAGGAAGACACAAACACATCACTAGTTAATTGTTATATAATATATTATTCCACCTCATGGATGCATGAACACCCATAATTGAGCATTATTTACTGAGTTGACTGACATGAGTATGATTCAGTCTGTTAGAGGGTCCCAGTGCAGGTTTTTAATCATCTTCAGCTTATACACACATATACATCACATATACATGCATTTAATTGTAAGATACTGTTTAATGCATTAGAAAGAAACAATCCTGTGACAGCTGCCTCCTGCATTTTACATTGTCATTTTCAACTCACAAAAGATGTTTTTCCTCAGAGCACAGAGGAAAAGCAGATGTTTGTTATACCAAAAGCACATGACCGAAATTATAAAAGTCGTTATAAAATTTGAAATTTAAGGACAAAGTGTATTCTTTGTTTGACAGCGTATTGTACATTCATCTCTGTGAGAGTCCTGAAAGTGCAGACAGGCGCTGACTTTAAAACAAACACACACGTGCACCTTCTACACACACACACGACTCACTCCACGCCCCAGCTTTTTACACACCAGACTGAGAATGAAAGAGATGCCTCCCTTTGATGTTTTTGTTTTTACTCTCCTGTTTTCAGCGGCTCAGACAGGCAGCAAAGGGTTAATATCGAAGTTCCCAGCATGACTGGGGCACGGGCCCTCGTGACTGTAATCATGGCAGACGTGGTCTCTCATATGACACACAAGGCTCATACAATGGCCATGTCGCAAACGCTGAGACACACACACACACAGAACTCAGCAGTGCATAACACATTGTGATAATGTGTCACTGATGCTGAGGCTTAATCAGTAACACATGGATACAAAACCATAACATCGCACCACACCACACTGGAGCAGTTAATGTATAGCAGTGTTATAATTATAACCCTTTCCATCACACTCACACACACCTTAACATACATATCATGCACACACTGCAAACATCACACACACAGTCTTCTACCTCGTCCAACTGGTTAAACAGGGAGTGCTGTGTCTGGTGTGCACTCTCTCTCTCCCTAAGTCACTTCAGTCGTCCCTTACTTCACTTCACTCTCTTCTACATTTCTCTGTTTTAACCGGGCCAGTGCTCTGTAAAACCTTAAATAACACGGGCTCAGACTGGACCAAACCACTGGCTCTCCGGCTTATTATTGGCTCCTATCATTGTTTTACAATCTTCCCTCTCTCTGCTGACTTCAGAGGACTGAACAAAAACAGTAACCTTTAAAAAATATAAAAATAAGTGAAGTTCATTCTTGGCCATTATGCATATGTTTTATGTATGTCTACTCTATGCAGCTCCATGACAACTAGCCACATGATCTGGGATGGCACCCAGCTCAATCATCGGTCAAACTATACATTGTTTGAAAACACAAAAGCTCCCAGCTCTATCTGTGTAAGTCATTTTAAGGGCTAAAATGATGACACCTGATTATTTTCTAACAGGAGCGTAAAAGCAGAGTCTCTGCATGCGAACTAAGTTCTGTATGATTTAGACTAATGTGGTTTTCCTGACTGTAAATTTAAGAGTTTCCCTAAAGACGACAATCAGGACAAAGGTTCAAGCAGAGAGTCATTTTTATTTTAGTTTTATATTTCTGAGGTTTATAAACACACAACATTATGTGTTACTATATGTGGTGCTACATATTTCTCTTGTGCTCTCAACATAGCAGCTATAAATACTCATGGAGCTTCCTCTATGGAAACTCTGCAGGATACAGCACAACCCTAATTATGAATCCGAGCTCTTGACAGTCGCATCACATCACACAGGACCTGAAAGCTTCCTGCAAGAATAAAAAAAAAGTCCTATCTGGCTTCCATCTCTATTCCTGATTCTTTCTGAAAAGACAAATAAAGATAGTAGGCGAGTATTTCATGCCTTTTGCTTCTTGGGTGGCAGGTTTCAGCTGTCAAAACCAAGGAAAGCTTTTATTGGATTCCACTTGCAGATAAAGTAAATACAAGATGAGTAAAGTGGTCTCTGGTCTGAACTGATGATAGATTAATGACTAGAGCTAATAATAACCACAGCCCTCAGATGTGTGTGCGTGTGTGTGTCGATTCAGAAAAGAGATGTAGGTCATTTTACAGCAGAATAAAATGGGGTCAAACAGAGAAGGATGAATTAACACACACATGCATGGAAACTGCACATACAGACAGCATGTTGAATCTGGAGTAAATTCTATCGCAACCCATAAAGACCCATAATCCTTTGCAGTTAATATTATGACATTTGTGAAGTGATATTTACATGCATATAGACGACGGCCTAAACAGATGCTTTGGTGCTTGTATAAGGGGCGTAAAGGGATCTAAACAATACAAATCTATTATATAAATATGACTACTTTATGGCCCCCGCCTTCTCCTCACTGCCCGGTCACATGACTGACAGGAACATCACATTACTTTTTCCTCCTGTAATAACAGTAAGGAAGTAGTCCCGGCGACTTTTATCTTATCTGGGACTTTTGACAACTTAAAACAACTTCCATAGACATAAAGTTGAGATATTTCTGTGACATGAACAGACAGATACAAGTATCCTAGTCATGCATTAACTGTGATACACAGACAGTACACAGACAGTTGCTTTTCTTTCTTTTTAAGAGTAAAGGACATCTCTAATACCCTCCTCCTCTTTAGGCTGGGAAGTTTCTGCCCAGTGTGTGTGTGTCCTCAGGGTCGCCCCATTTCTGCACAGGAACCTCTGAGCATGGCCGACAGTTATTTCGCTGTGAGAAGAAAACAATACAACGGGTGGTCTGCTTTCATCTGCCTCTCTGCCAGCCAAAAACAAGCCCATTCGTGCAAACTGGACCTTGAAGTTCAACTTAATCACTGGAAGTCACCAAATCTTTACAGCGAGGTCCCGGGACTGAGACCGGGGGTGGGGGGATTTGGACCTGTTTCTCTTTCTGTGCTGTAAATAGTGAATGAATCAGAGGAGACAGGAATGTAGTCACAGCCTTCCTCCTCAGACGCTCTTATCACATTATAAAACGGCCCACTCCACAGAGGAGCAGTGCCAGCGTCCGCCCACAGGTTGGAGTTGATCAACCAAGGCACTAAAAGGGTTAACAGCTGGTTAACACTTGGAAATGCTTACTCATGGTGAAATTCCCCAGGGGCCAATTTGACTGGAGCAGCTTTGAACTTGATAGACATAAACAGCGTGGGGTAGAGCTTATACTGTGGACTGCAACCGAGCACCGTGGGCTTGTTACCTTCTACACTTCAGAGGCAGAGACTGTGAAATCTTCCTGCTCTACCAAACATGCACAGAAAAAGCATTTTGTCTTTTACTTTACTCACATTTTCTGCTTAACACCACTATTTCCTGCAAAACCCAGGAGCCAAACCACTGACAACTACATACTAACTTCTCTGAAGAGCAGCCTCTACTGCACATGTGTGCACAATACGTGTTAATTACCTTCTACAACTATTAATCACCTGAGTGGAAAAATAATTAACTGGTCAGAGCTCACTAGAGAAAAGCCAGCGAGCCTCAGGTGAAAAGTAACAGAACGTCTCGGAGAAGAACCAACAGGAGGATTTTACATCATACAGACTGTAGTGGTCACAGGTATCTGGTAAAAGTTCCTAGATCAGCACTCTTAAATTGCCTCTGGCCTCTGCGAGACTGTAAAAAGCTTTCATTCGGTGTCTTTCTGCCAAAAGTGGAAGCCAAAGACACACCCCTTTCTTCATGTTTGAGGTGGAATACTGTACCGAGGATACCATAAAGCAATCTGATAGCTATGGTTGGATTTGGACATCTGGTTTAACATCCACTGCTTTACTACGATGTGTGCTGCTGTACGCTGTGTGGCCCCTGGAAATACAGTTAAAGACCTTCTTTTTTTTTCACTCCTCTGTAAAAGATACTTGGCCACAGCTCAGAACACACCAGTGTGTGTATGTAGGCAAATACTGAAAGGCAACCAGTATCTGCTGGAGAACACCCACCAGCTCATTTGCTTAGAGCTGACAATGCATATCATGGTGGTAATGTTCTCAGTTCCCTGCTCACTGTAGTCTCACAGTTTTGCCATTATCTTATATAATTAGTTTATACTGGGCGTTACCCTGCTACTAAATACTCCTGTAGAACAGAGGTCCATGCAGAGCTCAGTCTATAATACAAAGTTACGTTTGAGAAATAAAGGCAAGAGTGACGAGCACAAAACAGGACGACAACACATTTATGTCTGTTAACTATTAACCCAAATAAAAAAGACACACAAGCACCACTGCTGTGCTGCCTGATGCAGGGAGATATTTCCCCTCAGACACCTCATGCATCAGGCCCTGTGGCGCTTTATGTCTCCCTAAACGTACCGTGAGGCTCCAGTCGACATGGGGCACCTTGGTGTGCAGGTTGAGACTGAAGATCAGGAGGAGGACCCCTGTGACCACGAAGGCACTGCAGCTGACAAACTCAAAGAAGTAGACCCCTCCACAGGGGGAACACATCATGATTGTCTCTATGCAGATGAATCCGATAAGTGATAGGACCTGAAAATGACAGAGAGACAGGAGTTAAGTGGGAGAAGATGCTGGACATATTGACTATCCTGTATTGTGTATTTCCAAGAAAACATTGCATGTCAGATATGACAAATAAATAATATAAAAGTTAAACTGCTCTAACGTATCAAGGGTACAGCAGGTCAAGCCATTTCTGTAACTTTATGTGACTGTTTGTTAGTGTTGAAATTCCAAACTTTCCAGATGATGAAGTGATTGTCCTATGAATAGACCAGAGGCCATAAGCTCCACTCCTGGCGGTCTGTGCATGATGCCTGCCCTCCAGCCAACATCCATCAACAAACCACAGTATGGGAAGAATTCTGCTATTTAGGTGTTCTTCTGCCATCTAGACCCCGACTAAACCACACACAGATTACCGATTGGCTCGGAGCTGTCCAAAAGCCCAGAGACATAACAGAACCATTGCTTTACTGCTGCGACATATAACCGACCTGAAGCAGCTGAATTCAGAACCAGTTAAGACCAGATCTGCTTGGTCCAACCAGTGCCGGGATCATTTATATTTTGCATTAAACTCTGAAGTAGTTCATTGTATCAAAGCAGGTTTGAGTTGAGGAGTGATTGTGGGTTAAATTGCATGGCAATGATTTCAGCTTTTCCAAATTGCAAAACAACTCATGGCCCAGTTTCATGAAGCTTTTTCACTCTTTGTGTCAGACTCATTATGTACTTGTGCCGCGCCTTTGGTCTTTTCTCTCTACACTTGTTTGACTGCATGGGATTAACAACCATTCATGCAAACTGCAAGATTTTCTCAGGTCAGATGGATGTTAAGTTTTTCTTTCTCCTTCATTTGCAAAAGGTCTCCAAAGGTTGCATGACATCTCTGTTGGTGTAATTTCACGCAAAGTAAATCTAATGTATCGTGACCGATTCGAAAGCCGACACAACAGATGCAAGAACAACAAATGGTACGTAATCACAGCCTGAGTGGGAAAGATTGAGAGATTGAGTGTAATATTTTGTTGACACAGTTCCTCTCAAGCAATGTAAAGTTTCAATAAGCTCCATTAATCAAAGTTTTTTCTCCATAACCTGATAAGCAAGCTTTATTAGCAGCTTCTATTCTTACAGCAAGACAGTGAATGCCTCACAGATCCAGGCAGGTTTGATGAATCGAAAGGAAATGATTTGATCTCTGATGATATGATTGACGAGTCTGGGGGTGTTGTTAATGCAACCAACCCCCGGCTACAGAGAGTGAAGCCTGAGCTTGTATGACATCATTCACAGTCAAGCTAATGGCAACATCCACAATGCTAAATCTGCATCTTGTGATGTCACTATGCAACACACTCAAGGGAACTGCACAGGTGTTGTGTTTGGAGATGTGGCCATAACATACTGATGAGTAGTGAGAGAGGGAAAAACATTAGTGATGTGACCACATGACATCACTGTTTTATGTGGAATTTACAGTAATTTACGTGGAAAGACAGAAGATGAAAATGATCTGAACACAGTGGGTGACACGAAACAGAAATGGCACGTGACAGCTGTGAAAAAACAATGAGACTTAATACTGTGGAGATAAAATATAATGTGTGTGTGTGTGTGTGTGTGTGTGTGTGTTCTGACAAATGCGAAATATGTGTCTAATAAGTGCAAAGTGGTCGTAAATCACCAAAGTCCATCTTTGAACACTGAAAAACAGTTCT
The DNA here is from genome assembly GCA_021432705.1 of Caranx ignobilis. Lineage (NCBI taxonomy): Eukaryota > Metazoa > Chordata > Actinopteri > Carangiformes > Carangidae > Caranx > Caranx ignobilis. Next base: position 49,846,260 of record MU270012.1, read on the forward strand.
GCATCTCATAGGTGTTGTTGATGATTTATGTTGTTGTTCTGCTTGTTTTCTGGTCCCTGTTTGGAATTTAAGGCTGGTTTAGCAAGACGTGATTATTTCTCAAGAGATTTCACTTTTCTTTTGCAATCTTAGAGTTTCTAAGAATTAACTGGTTGCATCTCAAACTCTGAACCTTGTTTTTATTACAGAGATCATCTGATTCTAACGTGTTCAGTTCAGAATTTTCTAAATCCCGTCACTGGGATTGTTGGTGAAACCTGATATGGATTTTCAGCCAATGTGAATTTAAATTGAATCCAGCACAGCTAGTCGCCTGACACTGCTAAAAAAAAACAACAACAGCAACAACAACAAATGCATATGAGAGCAAACTGTCTCATTTGCAAAACACTCTTCCTCTTCTCCCCTCTCACACCTGGCAAACCCAGTTTATCCAGTTTAATGAGCTGCGTGTATTGTCTCTGTCTGAGAGGGAAGGGTGCAGAAACTCTCCTGTTTGTGGAAGAGTCTTTGTCATCACCTTACAGAAAACAGTCAGTCAACACAAATGTGTTAACACTGCAGGCAGCAGTCACGTTACCTGTGGCACATTAAAACAAAGACAGGAGAGAACAAAGCCACTGGGCTGACCATCATTACTGCTCAACTTTCATTTTGTGCAGCTGTTGCAGCCTCATTAGAGCGTGTGGCTGGATAACAGTCCATCTGTGTCTGTAATACAACCGAAAACGGTTACACCCAAACAGGAATGGAGAGCTGCTTGGGTTGACGGATGATGTCATGTCTCTTGAAGAAAGCATATTGCTTTTCCCCCAAGTCCCTGTGCAGCAGGTGTCAGGCAGCCACGCGGGAGTAGGTGGGGATCACAAAGCACCACACTGGATAATCTCCCAAGTAATGATTTTATGTCAACTTCAACCCTACGCAACCTGCTTATCCGGCGTGTCTAAGTTCATCAATTGTGTTTCTCTTTTCTCTCTCGTGTGCATACACATCCTTATCTGTAGGATTATGCACATTATTAGTTGCCTTTACAGGCCTCTTGGACTCAGATCCCCTTCTTACACACCATCTGTTGTGGACAGAGAATAAATGGAGGCCTCAGTGCAGAGACTATGCAACATTATATGCTGCCCTGCTCATGGTGTTGATACTTGATGCAGAGTGCAACGTCTGCAGCAGCCCACAGTCATCCGTGTGATGGAAAATGTAGCCTCGAATGGAAGTTATATTTTACCCCAGAGGACACGGAAACAACACATGTATGCACAACTCCCCCCTCAGAGCTGGTAGGGGAGACAAACACAGAATAAGTAATGTTTCAACCAGAGGAGAATGGAGCATATGGTGACTCTCATAGAGAAGGAAGTTGCTCGCTGACATTTTGGAGCACCTGGTAACTTCATTACACAGCATTCACCGGGAGAGGACCAGAAACACACATACACACACACACACACACTACCTTACATTTTAATTACACCTTGTTAATGTAGTGTTTAAAAAAAGACTCAAAGACCACAAGTTCACACACAAACAAGGAGAGCTGTTGTTTACCAAAAAAGGTATCATTCTTGTTAGGAAACAGAGAGTTTGACTGATGGACAGTCAGGCTCTGTAAGGGATCAGATTCCTGACAGTGAAGAGGGCCACAAGGTGAATATCCGTTGGACTTTGTTGACCCAGTCACAGAAAAGGAGACAAAGACAAACCTGCTGCTGGGAAGGACACACCTCGATCAGGTTACACCCTACTGGGGGTTGTGTCTGATCGGTATGAGGTCAACAGCAGCAGCAGCAGCCTGAGTAACCAGTCATCCAAAGGACTGACAAGCTGACTGGCTCTTTAAAAGCCTGTGCAAGTGCATTTTAGTGCCCTGGTGTGAAACGACTACAAAGGTCTATTAGCACATAGCACCCTGATCTCTCCTGAGCAAAACAAAGCCTTTCTCAGTTAACAGGGGTCGGTGCAAATGACAGAGTGGTTTGTAAACACCACCTTAGTGCAAACAAGGCCTGAGTGTGCAGGTAAAGGTCTCCTTAGCACACGCCTAAGAAGAAAAGACACAGGTGGCAGGTGAGGCATCTAATGCTTTACATTCTTCATAAAGCAGCATTCAGAGGAACCACAGGGTGTGTGGACCTTTAAAAGCAGCATGTTATTCCATTCTGCATTGATGCTAACACTAACGCCACATGACTGATTTCTGTGAGGAGACCTGTTAACGCCACATGACCACTGCCCTTTCAGCCACAGGACAACTTTCTGCTAACACAGTGTTTTAAACAACATGCACAGCGCCTCCTTGGCATCGTTAGTGTTTACAGATAGCAGCAGAAAAGCAGAAACTGTGTCTACATTAGGTGCTTGTGCATGCAGCCAGGTTTTTTGCACTGTCACCCCATCAGCTGTAAAAAAAGAACAAAAAAAACGAAAGGCTATCTCAACAAGCAGAAGGACAGAGCAGAGCAAATGCAAAGCAAGCCAGTGAAACTATTAAGTTTCTGGCAGCATGCCTCACAGGCTTCCTCTGATGTGAACCTGCTTGACTTTCACTCGTCCTGCCCTCGTAGGTGAAAGAGATATGACCGGCTCCAACTGGAAAGTCAACATCGGCGCTAAACAAACTACTGAAGTGAAAAGAAAGGTTAAATAAAAGATTAGTAAGGGCAGCTAAGATAATGCTTACACAGTTGTATTTACCTGTGTGACGTGCAACATGTTTGAGAACGTACAGGTGAATGGCTGTTCTGACTGTGTGTGTGTGTGTTTTTAGCAGTATTTACATGTTATACTGTGATATTAGTTTTACTATTACTGTTTTCAGCAGATGTTACCATCAGTACTAACTGTTCTGAAACCATTTCAGGTCAAATGAAGACTGTGAATATAAATCTTGTTAAGTTTCTGCAAGCTCCCAAACTTCTCCCACGCCGATGACAGATGTCTTCCTATCCCAACTTCCCACGTCCACAGAGGTAAACATCACAGGTGCGTGCTACAGCACAAGCTGACTGTGCTCTTCTCTCAGGCCAGTGGTTCACTCAGCCACCCACAACATGTACTTACTTTTCCAAACAGCACTTTTTTTTCAAGAGTGGAAGAATTTTAAAAAAGCATTGAAGTCAGAACTGTGCAGTCTTATCTTCAAGCAGTTTAGACTTTTAGTTCACTCGCTCTATCCACAAATGTTGTTGGAGGTAATTGCTAGTTTCCTCAATTCCATGTTTTTTCCTGTTGTGGACACACTGCCTCATGTGTATGCAGTGTGCAGGCCTGCGTCTGAGTTTTTTGGCACCAGAAGAAGAGAAATGGCTGTGGCTTGATAGATATTTCCTCTGCTGGTGAATTGTCAGAGCTCAGGGAGTTGTTGCCTCTTCTCCCAGTTCAGACATCTGGTTTAGGTGTACTGATTTAAAACAACAGTGAAAATGTGACCACTACGCCCTGACAAGGAAATTGTTATAATACTTCATCAAGTACGCAGGTATTACCACAGACTCACAGTTGATTAGCATATGGAAGTGGAAGAGCAGGAAACAGTCACCAAGGGCAAAAAATACAAGCTTAACCCAAGAGACAGAAAACATCAAGAAGCTCACTGCTGGTCACAACACTTGAATTTACCACTGGATTGGAGCCAACATGCATCCTTCAAAATAAAAGTCTACACTGCTAAGTTGTGGCTGAATTTAAAGGACTGTGATCTCATGCATCATGACCCACATTACTTCATGCCATGATGATCTGACAGGGATGCAACCAACCACCTGTATGGTCCTTCCTGTTTCCTGTTTCAGGCACAAAAGGTGTAAATAAAGTGATAATATGCAGAATCTGTTACTGTAGATTTTCTACTTGTTGAGTTGGAGCATTGAATAAGAGCTGTGTTTGTAGCCTGCTGGATGTTTTCTTCGTGCATCATGGATGTTACACACCAATGGTGCGTCACAGTTTGCTTTACGCACTTTTTTTATGATGGTGTACATCTCTGAACGCTGCTGTAGTGTGTGCTCATGTTCAAACTTACCACTTCGACCACCTTCAGGATGCCAAAGTAGGACTTGAGATACTCCAGGTCGCAGCGTATGCCCCCCAAAACGTTCCTCGCGTGGACGGGCTCGGTGGTGGGCTGATACGGGCTGCTGGCCCCGGAGATCATGGAAGTGTTGGAGGCCTCGCCGTCAAAGCCCTCCGTCTCCTCGGTGGTCCTCATGATGATTTCGGTGGTGGTGGAGGGGAGGGGGGGAGAAGCTGGACTCTTCGGCCAGAAATGTTACGACATACAGGCCGAGCCCACGCCGACTAACCGCCCGGTTCTACCTCGCGGTGCAGGTTATGTGACAGAAAGCACACTTTGTTCCATGCAGGCTGGGAAGTGGATGGAGAAAACAAACCAGACCGTCCACTTCTCGCCTCCCCGCGGGGAAACGGCCGCGGTGGGAGCTCTTTCACGTTAAGCCCCCAGGAAAATCCGGCTCGTATCCGTCTGGATGTAACCGTGCGCTCGTGCCTCCTGGCCACAGTGTTGCGTCTCTCTCTCTCGAATAGCAGCACTTACAACTATGTTATGTTAGGCGGGTCACTTGTTCAAGTCCCAGTGTCACTTTGCCCATGGACGGTTCTGGTTAGTTCAGCAGCACCGAAAAAAAAAAAAAAACACAGAAAAGAAAAATGCCTACCGGGCTGCGTGACTCGTCTCTGCCACCGAAAAACATCCACCCATTGTGGGCCAGAAGAACAGAGAGAGGACGACAGTGTTCCCTATTGTAAACTTAATTAGAGCAGTCTCTGGAGCGACCAGCAGTGAGGCAGCCAGTCTGCCCCTCGCTATAGATGCACGGCAGGGCTTGTCTCCGCCCCTCTCCTGAAAACTGCACATTCTTGTGTAGGCTCTGCGCCCGTTTTAACTGTTCCCAAACAGCAGGCAAAAGCAACCCAGCCGGAACCACGCCGACAGGACCGACCACTGCAGCTCCTACTGCTGCTGCATGTGTGTGTGTGTGTGTCTTTTTATTCTTCTGGCTCTACTTTCTCGACTCATACACGGGTCAGCTGCACAATAGTAGCCTATGTCTCTGCAGACTGCAAGTTGTGTCCATCCAGGCCTGATGAAATGATTTCCCAATTCTCCAGAGGATCATAGATGTGGCTGTTGTTCTTTGTCTGGAGTTGTTCCCATGCATTTTTAAAATCACGTACTTATTGATTTAGCTGTGTAAATGTGTATTATGACTATAACACAAAACCATTAAAATGCTGCTTTACTATTGTGTGATCCCAGCAAGTTCCTCAAATATAAAGCTGTGTCAGCTACTGTCTATGAAACGTTATGGTCTAAGCTGCACGCACAGCTGCTTTTCTCATCTAACTGTATGATACCAAACCATCTTGGATATTAATATTTATGTCATGTCAAGTAAATTCTCAGAGTTTAGGGAGAGACCTAATTTCCTTATAATAGCTGGAATGGGTTTTTCACTACACCTCTCTGTGCTTTACTGCCCTCCTATGGCTTTTAGGAGGTATTACAGGGTCGCCTTGTTAATTGATGAGGGCCAGAGAAGAGACACTGGAAAAATCTGACACCTGAATGTTGTGAACAGCCATTATCCATTAAACAAGTGGTGCACTTCTGTGTTTATGATGCCTGTGTTAATAATAAGTCATAGTCATAGTCATGTTTAGTAAAAGGTCAGCTTTAGAGAACATGTGTCGTAATATGAAAAGTCAATAGAAATACAAACAGTGCAAAAATATCAAAGTCGTCTTAAGTTTGGATTCTTGGTTTTATTGAAGCCAGGGGTGATAAACATTTTCCTTATCTTTGTCGGCGTAAGAAGCTAGAATGCACATGGCAGCTTAGAGGCTACACAATTGTGTGAAAGTCATACAATCAAACTTCTGAATTAATTCAGGACACAAAAATGCAGCCGGCCATGTGCTTACAATGTCTTGGTTTCCTGAATACAAAAAGGACTGGAAGCAGAAGCTCATAGTCTCATATAGATGTAGACTGTCAATAGTGGTTGAAGGCAATTCAGTTAGGATGTGAGGAGGCAGTTGCTTTTCCAACTGACATTTGAGTACAAAAGTTACAACATCTGTTCGTTATTCAATCTAGGGAGCAACATCCAATCTTTATAAAGAGCAAGTGCAACCTTGAAAACCAAGCAGCATGAGAGCACTTCATTCCACTCAGCTAAATGCCAAATTTAATAAGTGTGGCCATGTTTCATGAGGACAAATCACTGTGGTCTGTTAGGGTGGCATTTTAAAGAACTGTTAAACAGAACGTGTCTCGTGGTCAAAACAATATTGTAAAACAGAAAACAAAAAAGGCCTAGGTGGGATGTAAACACAAACAAAAAAAGGGACGTCTCATGTCTTCATGTTTCAAAAAAAGGATAATTTGGTTTATCTGCTTCAAGATCTCCCAAACAAAATCCCTGGCAAATGTATGATGACAGATTTCTAAAGGATCGATATTAAATTTACAACATCCCCAGCAGAAGGGAATTATTCCGTAAGTCAACAACCATGGGCACCTTCCACAACTTAAGCAGCAAATGCAGATAAAGAATACAATTTTACAGTGTAGGTTAACTTCTAACTTCATTTACTACATGTTCTAAAAAGGCAAGGCAGAAAGAAAAAATATGCATTTTTGTATCTTTAAACCGCAGCAACAGGGAACTGATACAAGTGTCCAAGGAAAAGTGCTTAATTCAACATGTGGTGGTTCTGCACCTGGCTGTTCTTTAAATTGTGCTTCATCCACTTGGGCAACAGACCCTCAGGTGCACGTTCCACCCACTCACCAAAAATAAAAGGAGAAATTAAGGACAAAAAAAAAAAAAACAAAACAATAAGAGCTTCATTTTGATCAAAAACAAACCCAAAAGAGCTGTGTAGCATCATTTTGACAACAAAATCAACTCATGCATAGACTGTACACCAATATGGTTCTTGTGGTTATTCCCTTACAGAGTACATGTTTAAAGAATGAAGTCAAACTCTAATTAAATTGCATTTGTTGACGGTCCAGATATGGTTAAGGGGAGTAAGGCATTTCTACCATTCTGATAGGGTGTTACTCAAAAATAAGAGTTTATAGGCAAGTCTGAAATGTGGAATGCAAGGGCTCCATGCAGAAGAGGGACAACAGACGGCCACTGGTTAATCTTATGGATGACTACCAACTAGAAAAGCAGAAAACAGGTAACTAAAAATGTATCTTTGGTTCCATGCTCCAATTCACTTCAGTTTTCCTCTTTTTTTTTTCTTTTTTTTTTTTTGCTATCGGTCTTTGAAATAGCAAATAGCTGCTCTCTTCACACCATTAATTCTGTGAAAGCTACTCATGTACACTATCCATAGGATTAAGTAGGGCCTTGCATACAGAATGACAATGTACACATTATTACGTCTGATTAGATTATGGTGTCATGAGACCACGGATATTACATATGTGATATGGTACAGTATAATGGTTTCAATTAAAAAAAAAAAAAGAAAGAAATGAAAAGAAATTACATAAGACAATTAAGCAACCCCTTAAGGACACATATATTAATTAGAAGCATTCCTGTGAAGGCAGGGTGCCCAGTGAGACACACTGTTAGCTGTACATTGAAGGCAAAGGTTGTCATTTAAAAACGGGCACTGAAAGAAACTGAACGAAAAGACCTGACCGGACAAACAGGTTTCCTACAGGGAGGTGTTTCTACAGCTACTTCATGTAGAAACTGGGAATGTTTGAACTGACATGCGAAGAAAAGTGTGAATAAACACATGTGAATCCAGAGGACAGCGCTGTCAAACACTGACAGAGACAATATCTCATTTTGTTCAAACCACAGCAAATCATTGTTATGCGTTTTGGCTGCCGAGCGAGTGGTTTCAACCATAGTTAAATGTTCATCTGGGGGGGGGGGGGTTAAAAGTTCCATCGTGTGGTTTCTTCTCAGTATCAGCAGCCATTACATGAAGGCATTCAATCTATTGCTCTTTTGAACACTATCAACTAGGCCACAGATATCTTATTTTTTGAAAAACAACAGAGACCACAGGCTTGTTTGTACATTAACAAAAATGTAAAACAAATAAATTATTTGGATGACAACAAATGGACAAAAAAAAAAAAAAACTTTTTAAACCAATGGTGCTACAGAGCCTTTCCTCTTACGCAGACAAGCACCTCTACTATGACACAAACAGCTAACTGTGCGAGGCACTTAGGAGTTATAGTAGGAAAGATGCTGCCCAACCCCCTCCCCAAAATATACACACACCTGTAGCTTAAGAAGCGATTCTGTTGCACACCTCCACACCTCTCAAATCCCAACCTGTCTCATTTAATCAAAGAAGCTATTTCCAGAATTTGGACAGAATTGCATTTTTATACAAAATCAAAGTTAACCTGAATAGATTTTTTGTTTTATTTACAGGATCCTTTGAGATGACAAGGGCAAATGATATGATACGCTGTCAGCTATCTGGACTTGCCATATTAGTGTCATGACGTCAGTGGCATTTTAACATGTTATGCGATACAGATCATTGTTTTCTTAAACCGATAAATGGTGCACGAAATAAAATAACAAGATGGAGCTCTGTATAAATACATCAGTATCATATCCAACAGTTGATTTTTTTTTTTTTTTTTTTTTTAACATACTACATACGTTTGCAAGTATTTATTTTCTCAGTGAACATATTTAAAGTTTAAATACCTTTCCAATTGCAACCAAATTCCTTCCATCAGATAAGCCGAACCAGAGGCCACAGGAACAGTATATTTCCACTCTTTAAACCCACGAGGAGAGGGTGTTTTACCCCAGAAACTGAGGGGGGGAGGCCTGGAGCCCAGCGCATATGGCTGGCTGCCAGGGAGTGTGCACACATTTCCATAAACTGACATCCCTCACAAAATAACATTTACAGTGGAAGAGAGGACAGAAATAAAGCCAGGCCTTCAGCACTTATCATCTCATAAACACCTTCATCTCTGTCATCTCTCTCTTCCCATCTCACCAGAACACCAAAATATGCATCTGAAACTCGTTTTGGTGAAACCACTGTGTGTGTGTGTGTGTGTGTGTGCACTGACTGATATAAACATTTGGGAATTTGGTCAATTTTTTTTCTGCTCACATGTACATGTATTTTTTTTCCAGAGTATTAACGCAGTGGACGATGCAGCTGTTTTTGTTGCCTTCACGCTTCGTTCTCTGTCGGCGGTGGTATGTTGTTAGCTGAAACCATGGAGTCTTGTTTGCGAGTCATCCTGTCCAGCTCAGCCTGGACATCAGTCAAACCCGGCTTCTGCCCTTGGAAAAAAACAGGAGACAAAGCCCAAAAGTAATCTCCTGTAGCTTCTGCGTGTATTCATAAATTTCAGAGTTTTCTATGGCCAGCAAGCAGAGAGATGGGGGTTGGATGGTGGATGTGGTCCCATGCTGGAGACTGGCGGCTCGCTGCCACAGCTAACACACATGCAAAACTAATCATCAGACAAAGGGTTCATGTAGTCATGCATTATCCTTTCAGCTGGATCTCATAGAGATGTTAACACTGCTCAGTGCTGGAACAAAAAGTACATGTCAGCGGTTGCAGACAGAGAGATGAGTTATGCAATGATTCCCTCATCATTTCACTGGCTGCATTCAGCTATTTCAAAACACCGTATCTGACTTTGTTATATTTACTTGATATAACAAAGTCAAAAATGAAAAAAAAATAACAAACGTGCTGGAGCTGGACTAAAAAAGGAATTGTTGTCATGCAAAACAGCTGAGGTTACGCAACAGTAACACACACATTAGTTTAGCAGGAGAGCAGTGGGTTACGACATGGAGTGAGTGACATTAGTTTCATGGTTGGAGGTTCGGTACGTACAGATCTGTCGCAAGATTCCTCAGATGACAGAAGTTCAGACAAAGAGAACAACCTTTCTTTTTCTCCTGTTTAAACCTTCTTTCTCAGGCTGTAGAGATAAAACTCCAGAGAGGGAAATGGTCCACAGCCTCTCTCAACAAACAACCCTGCTTCTAACTCCTCTGGATCTGAGAGTACATGGATCTAAAAGCACTGGATGTTCTAGTCAACAACAATGCTTAATAGCTGGTTTGATAATGAGATAACTGATCTAAGTGAAAACAGCCTGTTTTTTTTGTTTGTTGGGTTATTTTTTGTTTTTTAAGAGGTGAGAGCCTTGGAATAAACGACTGTACCTGTTTTCTTGGCAGACCCTTGCACTCCGGGTCCAACTGCTCCAGTTCCTGGGCTCCCTGGGGCTCCAGTCTTTTTACTCAACAGACTGTTGAAGAAGTTAGCCAGCACTCCCTCATTGGCAGCCCCTGCTGTAGGAGAAACATAGCTATGATTAAAATTTTAATAGGTTCTTGAGGACAAAAGGGTGGCTCTCTGGAAATCAGAAATATGAACTGTGGCACTTTTGACCGCTTGGGGGCAGTGTTGCCGCACTTCAGGAGAAAGGTGTTCAAATTACAGCCGAAAGATCAAAGATGAACGGAAACAACTGTGATCAAAGCAAGGCCTCTTTTTTTCTGCCAGAGGTCCAAACATTTACTTCAATAACTATGGATGATGAAAAAATCTTGAAATTGGTGGAAAGTACTGTAGCAGTGCCTGAAACAGGAGAGCACTGGAGAACAAAGTGCCAGAGCTCCTACCTTTCATGTTGGGGTCAGGCTTTTTGACAGCAGACATGGGTGAGCCACTGGTCACAGTGGGCTGTCCTGCACGACCTGCGGGTCTGGGAGAGCCCGATGCTGGCCGACCTGGAGACTCCTGCAACGCAGAAACCACAGGGAGACGGTGACTGCGAGCAAACCGCTTAGTTTATCAATCTGAGAGGAAATTGATACACTTCAAAAGAAGAGAGGATAAAACAATCCCTAAGACACTTACTGTCGCTCCTCTTGTTGGTGTGGCCGGCTGCTTTGCTAACAAAGACTGGAGAGATAACACATTATAAAGTGAATGATTTAATCCCAACAATAGGTTCCAGTAAAACCAAATACATATTTATAACTTCAAAGTTAAAATTGAAAGCCTGCACATGCATGGAAGGTGGGGGCCAACATTTTCCATCAACCCCTGTACAAACATGGATTTAAATTTCACAGTCAAACGAGAGAAGCTGAAGCTGAAGCCGAGTGTTTCTGGTTTATCTGTCCCCAAAACAGGAAGTGAAGACAGCATTACTTGTCATGTGGAAGTTCATCAGTATGAGTAAAGCACACAAATATGTTTCACTGTGAAAATACCAGTTCATTTTATGCAGTTTAATAAGGAGATTACATTTTGAGTTTGAGAGCTTGCCTTAAAGTCACACAGTCAGCCTCACTGGCTGGAGACAGAAATTATGAAATACACAGGAAAGACATGACACATACCTGTTGCTTCATCAGGAATACCTGCTCATCCTCGGCACTTATCTCTTTGTCATGAACCAGCTAGAAAAAAGGGAACAGAGAAAGATATGAATGTCAATAAGCTCTGAAGTATTTATCACAGAATGCCATCAGTGCAACCCAGTGGTAGCCAGGGTTGTAGTCTCAATCTCTAGATCTCCATTTTGCACATGTAGCATTTGTGCTGCCGTACCTTCCGTACTGGGGCTTTGTGATAAAATCTTCAAATGGATCTTCGGGTCTCACTGTTGTGAAGTTTTCGTGCAAAATCCCAATCTTCTTCTCATTATCCCATCCAGATGGACTGAAAGAAAGAAAGAAAGAAACTATTCAACTACACCAAGTACAATAATAGAAATTCTGTTGTAAATAATCATGTGTTGTATCCTCACTAAATAAAACAATGAGTACACACTGTCTGGGAACAATGCTCCAATTGTGACAATTAGCAATATATATGATGAAAAACTGAATAAACTGCTAAATAAACCAGCTTCACGTACATGAACACTGCATCCTTCTCCACCACTAAGGCAGGTGTGGTGAACTGGAAGTCATACATCTTATGAACTATATATTTGTAAAGCAGATCCATGTTCTTCTCCTCTTTGACTGAAGTATAGATCAGGCCAGCTCCATCTGAGTAGTTCAGTCAAGGTAGCAACTCTTGCATGGTAGATGGTCAATGGTCAGCTGATTAATGATAAATTGACTAGTTTCTCTGGGCCACTTCAGTTTAAACAGAAACTATTGTGATAGGATAACAAACAATTACATGTTGAAAGGATACACTGTAAGCAAAATCGCCTGATGTGGGACTGGATGAAATCAAAGTGCTCCTCTCTGTAGTCATGCTCCTTCTCTAGTACGCTGACTGCGTCACACTAAGAATAAAAATTGAGAGAGAGAGAGAGATATATTATTCAGTGACAATAACATGTAGCCATTCACATACACATAACAATGATTTTGCACCTTAAACTCACTGATTTTAATCAGAACAAAAAGATTTCACTATTTTCCATATGCTCCCCTCCCAGGGCCTTTGTCATGCTGTTTTTCTCTGAAGCAACTAGCAAAATGTAATTTTCATAATAGGTCACTGACAACGCTGACATTAACCAATTCGTTTGCTATTTCTGCTATTTGTCTCTCTGGTGACAGACGTTGTGTGTAGCCCATGGATGTATCACTGGTGCTGAGGACAAAGGAACAGGCGCTGGTGTGAAGTGGGAGAACGGACACTTCCAAAACACTGTGTCTTTGTACATGGCGCACTTTCCACGATTAGTCATGACAGGGGGGTATGGTTCAAACAAAACACTGAGAGCCAGTTTTACAAACATATCAACAGATATGCCCTTTTTTCATATCTGTTGCTAAAACAGGGTGAAAAATAGCATATAATGCTCTTGAATACTGACTTCTGCCAAGCCAAGCACTCTGACAAGAACTAGACAAAGGCACCAAAGATGGAAAAAGATGGAAGAACAAGCATGTGAAGCACTGCTGATTCGTACACTGTGCTTCTTAAGCTCTATTTTTTTGCCTAGAGGCTAAACAAGCAAGTATAATGGCAGCTTTTTAGTGGAGGATACTGCCTCACAAAGCAACATAAAAGTAAAAACAAATGGATCAGCAGGGAATGGATTGACTCGACATAGGGTACGAGCACAAATGTGCTTGTGATGGGTAATTCAAGTACCCTTCAGAGGAAAACAGCCGTCAAGGCAGCTGTCAAGGCATTAAATGTAGCTTTCAGTGCCTTTTTATCAAAAGCGACTCAGGGCTAAACTAGACACATGTACCCACAGATTAGAATCACTATGACTGCAAAAGTGCAAAACGCAGACCAAGGGAGTTTAATAAAGCCTCGGACAATGGCCACAGATGGCTCAAAGAGGCACTGCAAAACCATTTAGCGACCAAAGAGAGGGTGGCAGGATGTTACTTAAGAGGGTGTGCCTAATGATCTTCTCCTGAGATAAGTACTCCTGAACTTTTCTGAGGAAAATGTTGAGGTAAGAGCGCTTTGAGGAACTCCTAAACCCAGTGCCCTTCGAACAAAGAGCAGAGCCTCATGGGGGAAATTAACTGATATAAATAGAATTTCTTAAAAAACGAAACTGAATTATAGGAAATGGCACTTTCTGCGAAGAGAATCAATCTATTGCTTCATGACACCTGCCACAAGGATTAGCAGGGTTGCTAGGTTTCAGAAACTGTCCTACCTCACAGAAGTACCTCAAAGGAGTCATTTACCTTTGTGCAAACTATTAGCACTGGAATGCCCAGGTTGTATGTGAGTGTGTTCTCTCCGAGTGGTAGCACAACAGCCTCGTCTTCGCCAGCTGTTGTCGCCCGTCTCTGTGGGGAGGATGGGGTGGCATCCTCGGGTTCTGCATACTCTTGGAACGCTTTCACCACTGGTGGAAAAAACAAAAGGAGACAAAACATATTCACTCAGACAACTAGTGTTTATACCGTACAACTGTCATGTAGCAGTGGGTAATAAAAAATTCAAGCCACCTGTGATTATGAGGAGTTACACAGATCTGAGTTACACAGATCTGCCCTCTGCTCTTTGTATGAAGTGAAAACTCATCTCTTCCCAATTGGTGACCAATTAGCTGACACTTTCAAATGTTCTCTCTCTGCGTGACGAGCCACTATAACATGTGTTTCTTATGGGTGTGGTGATAATGTAACACACAGTAACACTCTCCCAGGACACCACGGACAGGTTGTATAATGTATGAAATAAAAACATTAAGCTAGCCAAGCAAAGAAAAGATTTTTTAGACACACAGTGTGTCAGCGTGCTAAAACAACAAACTTTGTTAAATGCATATACTGCACATCATTATGGTTATTGATCCTTTATTATATTTAGTACAATAGGGAGGGATTTTCTGAATCACACAGAATTTTCTCTGTTTACAACCTTGGAGTGAAAGATAGAAAAGCTAAAGACGTGGCATCTTGTACTTTCCTGTGGTGCTGCCCCAGCTGTCCAGACAGTTACAAAGCTGTGGTGGGAGATGGTGGTGGGGGGGTACATGCAGGAAGCTTTGGCCTACTTCCTCAGTAGCTTCGGGAATGTAGTTGGGGACTGCCCACAAAGCCTGATAGACTTGCAGCTTTGAGCCAACTCCTTTAACTCTCAGACATGGGATTTAGTATATGGACCAAGAACTGGTGTTACAAGCGATCTAAAAGTTAACCCCTCTTGGAAACGGGATTACACAAATCCAGTGTGTACGCACAAGTATGCACATTTGGACAAATGGTGTGATCGATCACCAATAACAGGAATACTGGTGAACATGTTCAGTGTTTCCTACGCTGCTGAAGTTTATATAGAAAACACATCTGAGCCAAAATGGCAAAAAATTAAACAACTAAAAAAAGTCAGACATTCATTTAATCCTTTCCAGCACTGGGGCTTTAGGCTGCACGGGGGGTCCACTGGGCCAAGACTTGGCATGCAACTGCAAGATTTATTGAATGAAAACACAGGCACAAATCCAGATTAATTAGGAATTACAACATCAGTAGACTACTACTAAAATACTAATACAAAAACACCCCCAGCCACTTTTTTGATATGAAAACACTCATCTCTGTGATTTCAAGGCTGCAGGTTGAGAGCATTTAATACCAAATAGATATTTTGGGTGGAGTTTAATACACAGTGAAAGTGACTAAGACAGACAGACTTTGTCCGATTAAGAAACATTTATCTGTTAGACAAACAAAGGTGAGGTCAAAAAGCATTTGTACACATAGCTGAGGACGGCTCAGCCTTCTATAAGTTAAATATACTCCATCTAAATAACTTAAACTGGAACTCAATGTGTCATTTTCGAGAAATAGAAAAGGTCTGTATTTAGCATGGAGATTTTTACGACATATATGCAGCTACAGCTCAGGTTTAGCTGTGAATAAGTCTGTCTTTCTTGGCGAATGGCTCTTCAAATAAATAAATCTGCTCTCACTGGTTATTGTGGGATGAGCCCAGGTTTCACACCAGTCTAAAACTGTTTACTATTTAATGCCGTTGGCTCATGGTTTAAACATTTTTATAGCTGTCTGGTTTTGTGCTTACTTAAAGTGAAACAGACCTAGTGAGCAGCAAAACAAAACAAAACACCCAAGATGTTTGTCTACCCACTATTCCTCAATCCTGTAGCTAAAATAAAAATCCCTGCCTTGTCCCTCCCACAGAAGTGAAACATTTCTCATTTCAGTGTGTGGCCCAGGCAGCAATAGGTTGATCCTGTAATTTGACATGAGACTCAGCAGCCAGCCTACTTCAGTTGCAGCGCAGCAGGAGTCAGAGCGTCCAGCCCACTAACTGTTTTCAGACTCACTCAGTTTACGTCCCTTCTTTTCCCTGACGCTGCTGGTGAAGGGGAGGGAACCATGATGCAAGACGCCTGCAAGACTCTCTGGACAAAAGCCTCTTGCGCAGACTGCCAAGCTGTCAGCCTGCCTCGCTCACTCACACATTCATATCCACAAGTATGTAATCTGACTAGGTCACACAAATGTGCTACTGACATCACATGATCCTGATCACCACAGATATGCTGGAAGATGCTTTATGTCTCAGCTGAACTGGAAATCTGACCATGTCAGTGGGTGGGGTCAAAATGCTGGTCAGATTTCTCTGGGGTCCCTCCTACTTTTATTTTTTTGGCCAAACAGTTGAGCCTAAAAAATTGGAGACTCAAGAAAAAAAAAAAAAAAAATACTTACACAAGACAAACACAACAATTTCAGTTTTTAACTAAAATGACATCTACTGAATACACCATATAGTTAATAAACTCCAATAAGTATTTTCTTCCTGCCATGTTGTGTAAATCAGTTTCCACTATGCTAAGTAATACAGCATTTTGAACTTGAATAAATCAGACAAGAAAATTGAAAATGTCCACTCATTCAAAGTAATTACATATAAATGCTTGAGTCATCACTTGGCTTCCAGCTTTTCTGTTCTTTCTGACATGTGCCAGCACACTGCACTACTTGTTACAACTTGTCACTGCATTGCACTGCATTTGAAACCATTTAAAGACATTTTATGTGAAAATTATCCACAATAATTAAACAATTTGGCTTCTTTGTGATGAGACATTTCAGACTTGCAAGAGAAACGGCAGTGGGAAAATGCTGAAGCGAGTCAAGAACCTTCTGTGAAACCCTGCAGGCCGAACTAACAAGTCTGAAAAGCAACAATGTTTTGTAGCACAAAAGAAGTGTTCATAAGTGAGAGATGACCACTTCTAAAATTAACAGGAGAGCAGCATCTGAGTGCATCACACTCATTGATTTGCAGATTTTGCCTACAGCCAGAACACACAGCTGAGGATCATGGGCCTCTCTGGTGATGACCTAGAAACATCCTTGACAATATGAAATGCTGTACAAGTGCTTCGCCTTCACTGCACACTAACCAATCTCTCCTTTTCCCCAGCAGCCAATGAGCAAAAGTAAGACTCCCATTACTTCCACGCTGGGATGCTTCGGGCACTTTTTCTGAGTGCTGTTTCCTTCAGCTCTCCTGAGATATGAATTCACGAGCATGTTTGCAGGTCTCAGGTTTGTGCATACTGAGATCAAATTCATTTTAGTTCTCTCTTATTATTTCCATGTTCAGAGGGCTAAATCCATTACAAGCTTTTACCAATTAAGAGAAAAATAAAAGCCTAGTGTTTATCAGCCGTACAGAGACAAAATCATTAACAACGCAAGAAAAATACAGGCAGATAAAATCAACTATTACTTACTTTTCTGCTCCATTTCTCTCATGTCATCAGGAGGGATCTTGAGCTTGTCCACATGGCCACGTAGCACACTCGCCCACTTCTGTAGTGACTCCATAATGGTCCAGGGTCGTGACATGTCCGCAACAAACACGGCTAGACAGTCAGGTAGTGACTGGGCTGAGACAGCAAACTTAAGTAGACCTTTGTGGTATACGTCCCCATCCAAGATCCACACATTACAGCGTGTAAGGTCTGTAAAGGAATAGCAATATAAGAGTTAAATACATGACACACAATTATTATTTTATACTGCTGTTTTACTGTAAAGGCTACAGCTATAAGAAAAGTACAGGAGGTAAACTCACCGTCTCTGTCCTCATCATGGACATTTAAGTACAGATATTCCAGTCCCCTCCCTTTCTTGTTGTGATCAGTTCCTTGAAGTTTGGCCATAAGTGATGTTTTTCCTGATCCATCCTCACCTGCAAGAAATTTTATTCATCAGCTATTTATTGTTCATAGTGCTTATGAATGCACATAATCAGTTCACTTCATCTTACTGGCTGTTAAAAATAAAGCATATATACTCTTTACAAGAAGGATGACTACCCACTGATGTCATGGCTGTAAAAGAGGCAACAATGACTCTCATAAATAAATCCGGGTCTGCTTTTGGAAGGCCCACACAAATAAATATGATCCCACCCACAAAAAGCACTGTCTGTGGGGTTATGTTTGTCATGTCCTCTGTTCAAAAGCGTGGGGAGGCGAGCAGCTTATAGTGCAGAGTATATGAAAAGTCAGAAAGCTTCGACTGTACGTTCACAAGCTTTTGTGTATTCACTGTCATTCTGCAGTTTGAGGGCCCTCCACTCCCTCAAGGTGCACTGCAAAGCCCTGCAGAGGCACAGGCTTTAACACATGTGGATTCAGAAATACTCACCAAATACCAGGATATTTTTTCCCGATGGCAACTTTGAACTTGATCTAGTTGAAACGTCACTCAGTATGGAGGTCCTGCAAGAAACAACAGGACGTATGTTGAGAAAAACGGATAGACAACAGGATGTATAGCTGCAAGACAGGCGGCCAAGCGGCACACTGACAGCTGCCCAGCTGAGTAAATAGGTTGCTACCATAACAGTGACTGGGCAGCAAACAGCACAAAAACAGTCACACTCAGCATTAGCATTATATTAGCGAAGTGTATTCAACCCCCCACTTCTCATCTGGCTCAGTTATGTGTCCACGACAACACAAAAAGAAAAAAACAGGAAATGATAAGTCGTCTCCAGTGACCGGCACCGTAGAAATAAGTAGTAAAAACTAGCTTAGTTACTGAATCTATGCAAACTGACAAGCTAAAGCTCAAAAACAGCTAGATTTGTAACAATAAGCATTAACAGGAGCCAACATCATTGTTCTTTATACTTCGGTTAGTCACTTTAGGTGTTAGCTTGTTAACATTTACGTTACTGTTCCTGCTAGCTTGTTGTATCTGCACAACGGGGCTAACTACTGTTTAGCTCCTGTCCTGACATGAAGTGTCAAGGCTCCTGGTAAACATGAATGGCTCCCTCAAACGTGACTTATACTTTCAACAACACTTCTTGTTATTAGTAAATAAAACGGGTAAACTGCAGTGTAGCTCATCAACAGCAGCCCCGGTTAGCTGACGTTAGCATGGTTGCTAACAGAAGTAACATTAGCACACTGACCGCCAGCTTCAGTTGAGTGCTAATGTTACCGCTAGCCGGGCCGCCGGTGTTTGACTGGGATCAACCGGCAGTGACAAAGCAGAACCGTCGCGGCTGTGCTCTCCCACGAAAGACCCCGGGAACCTCGGAGGTTTTTAAAGAACAGGACAACTTGCCAAAGGTTTTGTCCTTCTTCCTCTTCGTTGTTATTCTCGCCTGCCCCGGCTGCGCCCGGGAGCTGTTTCTCCAGAACGGGAGCCATCTTCTCTTTCTACAACCACAAAGGCAAGGCCCTGCTGCTTGGGCTCCACTAGTACCGCCTTCACACGAGTAGCCAAGGGTGCGTTACATTCGTTGACCGTGACGCCGCGCTGACACCCAGAGTGCACCTCTGCACATTCAACTAGAATATATTGTTTGTCATTGCTTTAATAATTGATACGGTTAAATAAATTTCTTTGTGTGCAATATTACACACTAATAACTACACAATCACATATTTATTGATGATTTAATTGTTTGATTAATTGAACATGGGTTCAAACAATCGGGCATTTTTTTTTTTTTTTTTTTTGGCAACATGCCAGACAATGATGTCATGGCAGGTTTCTTTCCTTACAGCTGATCAGACACACCATGTGATAGGCTATCAACTGTTACCGTCTGACCAGTTCAACATGTCTGAGAGATTAAACAAGGAGAATAATCATATTTCTGTTATGTGTAATCCAGTGAGGATTTAATCACTGATCATAGAGATTTAATCAACAATCAACATGTACCTGGTCAGGTTCAGCACAGGTGTCATTTTGAGCTTGATAATAGCACAAATCAGTGTTTTACTTACTAGTCTGTGAGTCCTTGCAAACAGAAAAAAGCAAGACACCAGAGTTTGATTGGTGCCCTGCAGACTAATAAACACATTCCTTCAAGGTATCCATAGATACAGCTCAACACACATGCCACTCATTCAAATAGTACTTTCTATCAATGGATGTCGACCACGAATGATTTGAGAAGTATCACAGTCATTGTACACACTGTGGTTCAGTGTCCTTGGGAAACGAATTGCTTTTGTGGCTTATCAACACAACTATGAAACACTAACACCTATGGCCATGATGTGACAATACATCTGCAGGCAAACAGATTTATATCTGTGTTGCGTGTGTTAGACAGGAATGCACATTGTGATTTTATGCAGAATATAATCTTAAATTTGGCTCAAATATATATATGTATATTATGTCTTTTAGTAAAGCCATTCCAGCCCTTTGAGGCTTTTTCATACACTTTGATATGTTTATTTCAAAGATTAGATGAAGATGTCTTGAGTTATATAACAGTGAGTCATACTTTGCTGTGGTGGAAAGATGCATCACGTATTGCAAATTTCACAGCAATAAAAGCGTGAATACTGACTTTCATGGATCACTAGAATTCAAGGATTTGACTTACCAGGGACTCACAGTGTAAGACAGCTGTATATGTAGTTTTAATAATGAAGTTCAGAAACACACACACATTTTATCTGAAAACAATTGATAAATGGAGCACAAACAAACAAATATAATAGATATATAGTAAATATCAATAAATATATAAACAGGGAAACATTTGGGGAAATTGTGACTCAACCAAATGTTACAGATTTTCTGTTTTGGATAAAGTTTAGACTTCAAAAAGTAAAATTATCATTGTATCTGTATATTTTTTGTTTTCAAATTATTGTTGCCTGGTCATGTGTGACTCACTTGTGTTGTAAGAGAAAGTCTCCAGTAGATGGTGCTATTCATACATTACTGAAAACTGGGCAGGAATCTGATTTGAACTCAACTTCAGGAGTGATCCTCTAATATTGATCCTGTAATATTGTATGATACATCTTCTGAAACATATGTATTGCAGATATTTTATGTCACACCCCCATCTATCTATCTATCTATCTATCTATCTATCTATCTATCTATCTATCTATCTATCTATCTATCTGACTTTGGATTTGGGGCAAGTATATTACGTTTGACAAGATCAAGAGCTTGTTTTCTTATAATGAATCGATATGAAAAGTATTTGTATCTGTAATCACAAGGAATTGTGTTTTGTGTCATTATTAGTAAGTGTTATTAGGAAGTGTAATGTGAGATAATAAAATGGTGGAGGTGAGGTGAAAACATGCAGCTGGATAGTGTTGTGAGTTATGCCATTGAGTTTGGACTGACAGACTAGGGTTCAAATCCCATATGGTCCGTGACAGTGGCGAAGGGCAAAAGTCAATTTTCTTACTGTGACCACCCAGCGGCGGGGAGCGCGTGGCCCAGGGTTCAGCCTGTGCGGCATGGGCCTTCGCACCAGCCCCATCCCCCTCAAGAGCAGTGGGGACCACATGACCTAGGACTCGGCCTGTGCAGATCATACAGAGACATAACACTTTACTTCAACTTTCATTGTCTTTATATTTCCATGTACTTCACCTGAAATTGTCTGTAGCTGCGGAATCAGACTTTTCTTTCAGGTGTGACACTTCATTCGTCAGTTTATCAGTGTATCCATGGAGTATATTAACCTGCACAGGCTACACTCTGCCTCTTACTGGGAATTACACACAATCCCAGCAGTCTGACACATTCCTGCACACACTCACTCCTGACCTCTTGACCCGTACCATGTCAAAGCCCCAAACACCTGTTTCTGTATTTCTCCATCACTTCAGCCTATTTGTGTCAGAGCTGCGGACAAATGAGTTTTGGACGTTAAAACGATGATAACTGGGGGGATTTTTCCAAGGCCTCCACGCATGTCTGTGAGCCCTCTGTCTATGTGGAGCAGAGTGGCTGGCTGGGATGGTGGTTACACTCCTGGGAATGCATTCCAGAGCTTCTGCATCATGTGAAACTCAGTCTTTGCTGCCCCTTTGTTACTCTTTAGCCGTGCTGCCAGCAGGAGAAACAAACAAGATTGTTTTCAATTTTCTTGTTTTCCTGAAGAGATAAAAAAGAGACAGTGGAGAATTTAGTAAAACACGAGACGAAGAAGACGTCTGTTTAACACGAACAACAAAATAGATCCAGTTTCCTGTGTCGCTGTTTTTATCGACTTCCTCTGTGAGTTTTTATTTTCCAGTGATGATACACACTGAAAGAATCATGATGAATATTGAATGTAATCAATAGAAAGCCAATATGCAATATAAATGAGTGTCTGCATAAAACTGTGCTACTGTCACATCCACAGTGTCTATAATGCCATTATCACCCTCACACCCAGAAAGACTCTTCTATAGAGGAGGTGTTGTGTTGTCAGCTCTTGTAACAGGAGGGGGCGCTGTCTCCTCACTGAAACTATCAATGCCATAAAAGACAAAATGACTTTGTACAAAGATGGAAAGAAAGCCAGAGGTGTAAAAGAAAAGAAAAGAAACCTTCCCAGTGTAAGATATATTTTGTAAAATTTAAATATATAACGATAGAAATATCACACAAATGTACTTACAATGTACATATTTGCTTAAAGCACTGTGACAAATCTCATGCCCCAGCTCTTACATGTGTGTATTGGCCTAGAGCAGGAAGAAATAACCTGTTTGACAGCTCTACAAGGTTGGTGGGTTTGAGTGATGTAATCAGATTGTTGGTCCATTTGTTGTGTGATTTCTAATGTCTTCCTTCCAGTTTCAGTCTGAGAAAGTGTTAAGAATAACGTGTTTGTGCAAAGAACACCCCCCACCCCCACCCCAAGTGGACTGTTACTGGAAAATACATGAGGCTTTTTGGCTAATAAGAAAATGATACCCTCGCAGTTTAAATGAGATTGTGGGAATCAATATTCAATCACTTCATCATACGTGCTGTAAATTATTTATACTGTTGGGAGGGTTATGGCCCTCCTTCATTTGATAAATATGCACTGTTGTCATCACTATTTTTTATTTGTGTGTGTGTGTGTGTGTGTCAGTGCTGTGTTGCTTTGGTCCAACTGCTGTAGGAGACAACGTGCACCTGAGAGGGACAGTTGTTGAATTTCATGAAGTCTCACCCGGACCAACCTTGTCCCATTAACACATAGAAGACAAATAGCAAAGCCTGGTCCTATTTGTTTATAATGTCACATGATTAAGGAGACATGGTCAGCCCCCACACTCACCGACTGTCCCAGCAGTTTACTCATGAAGAAACCCCCTTCTCTGCTTCATAATTTACCCAGAATGTGTTTGTGTATGTGCGTGCTCCTGTGTGTGTGTGTGTGTGTGATGCTCAAGTGGTTTTACTGACATAACACCTCCATGCATAATTTATGTTAAAGTCATACTCCCACAGGGGGAAACCCTGATGTGATGTGCTGCAATATTCCTTTTTTGTCCCGGTAAAGGGGAAACACATGAGGAAGTGTCACTTAAAAACAATGGCAATCATTTCTTAATCAGCCTTCAGTTCTCACTGTGTAGGGTTTTTAATCCACCGCGGAGAAATGCATGGTACACTGGAGTGGGTGTGTGCGGGAGAGGAGGGGTTAAAGACTGGGAGTGTATAGATTGCAGACGGAGCAGTAGTGGGGTAGGCTGGACTGTGATAGCGACAGATGTCGAGAAAACTGCGAGGGGCACTCTTCACTTACAACACAGTCGGAGAGCAGGGGCGGAATCTGCAGCTGTCACTCCCAAGGTTTTTTTTTGCCTCCATTATCACATCCAGCCTGGAGCCTGGAGAAGAAGCCCAACTGATCCCTCTCTAGAAACACACAGGTCAGTTCCTACATCAGAGCTTTTTTTTTTTATTTCTTTTATCAATTTTGTAAGAAAGAAAAAGTGAGTAAGAAAAAAAAAGATGCCATAGAGCTGCAGCTCACCTATTGTCTCTCTCTCTCTCTCTCTCTCTCTCTTTCTCTTTCTCCTATTATGCAAATATGTGGCCGAGATGCTTCTTCTTTCTTCTTCTTTATCCTCTCTGGGTGAACTGGGTCTAGTCCTGTGGCTCTTCCCGGGCACCAGCTCTGCTCTGGGCTTTGAGGAGAGAGAGAGAGAGAGAGAGAGAGAGAGAAAGAGAGAAAATCATTCTGGGATAAAAGCGCACAAAACAAAGTTATGAAGTTGTGGCATGGATTTATTGTTTAGTATCCAGGCTCTTGTTGCTGTGGATTTGGTTTTCTTTCACGTGGCCGGGTGAGTGTGTGTAGTAGCTGCGACATTTTCAAATGCTGGTGAACAAAAAGGGCAGAGCAGCTGAGAGAGGCAGCGGTGGGTGGTGGTGGTGGTGGGTTGTTGAAATGAGGGGGGATGGAGACCTCCTCTACAGCTTTTATCACTCAAATGTGCCCAGCCGGTGTATAGTGTAGGATAATGTGTGATAAGCTTATAGTCCACTGTAGTGCAACTTGGCATCAGTGTAACTTAGCCCGACCCAGTGAGGAGCCGCCGGTGAGGAATCACCATCCTTTGTTACCGGTGGCCGGCACATGCTGCCATTCCTCAGCGCGTCCTCCTCCTTTATCTCTCTCACTTCGAGCCTGAAGCCTTGTGTCGACTGTACATTTGACTGTGGCTTTATCTTAACAAATGTCATGACACACGGTCAGTTCAAGTCCGCTGTGATCAGATCAGAAAATATCAAGGTTTTCTGTTCATACTGTACATTCTGCTTTGTCTGGTTTGGAGGCCGGAGCCATCAAGTGGGGTTTGGCCAAAAAAAGGGGGGGGGGGCAAGTAAGGAATCAACCAGACATTGAGAAAAAAAGTATGATTAGTCTGAAGTGTCAAAAGGCAGATTTATAGAGGAGTTACTGAGGAAGCACATACAATTACTTATTCTAAAAATTATTCTATTTTTCCACCAACGGACATTTGGCTGTAAATCGATGTCATGGTTACGCAGCCAATCCCAACCTGATGTGTGGCGCATCCTGTCTTAATTGCTCCATTGCAGCACTATGGACAGTTCCCATTCGTACCTGCACCCGCATGCTGCCCTGCAGGGTAACTACCCCCCATTGTGGCAAGAAAAGGAAAGAAACAAAGAAAGGAAAGAAGGCTGAAAGAAAGAAAGCAAGAATCAGCCCCTATTGCGTAATAATTTCACTTTTATTTTTTTATAGCACCTGTCAACTCCACTGAGCAGACTGTGTCATTAAAAATACATGTAGGCCTAATATAAAACCCTGATCTATTATCTGTGCAGAATAGAGACCTCTATTTTGCATGATATTCAAACAGGCTGAGTTGTTCTGGGTCAGCTGAAACTATCAGTGAGATAAAGTTGAACTTCCAGTTCTCTATTCTTCCACTGAAGGGAAGTGGCATTCTGTGGCAATCTTCCCCTACATATACAGTAGTGTTCTTACATTAACTCAACTACATGTCTGTGGTACACGCTTACTCCATTCATAGAATCTACAGGAGTAGATCCTGCTTTGAAAAGTGTTTTATGCAAATGTACCCTCAGACTCAATACACTACAGACTTTGTAGCTTAACACACTGAGACAGGAATCGTTGTGCATCTACATCATAGATGAGCAACTCAGAGTTGTGGGTTCATTTGGCAGCAAGCCTCACCAAGGCATTCCTGAAAGGTTACAGAGTCTGATCTCAGTAAGGTTCCCATGCATTTACATTTGTTTTCTAGCCAAACTGTGTTTGGTAAAGAGCAGTTTCCAAGTTGAACGTCACTTGGAGAGAACAGACTTCTCTCCACTCTCCTTCCTGACAAAAACTATTTTACATTTGAACCATCTAAGTCTAATCCAAGCAGCAGTTGTTTATTTTAACGAAGCAAGAAGATGGGAACTTTTTTAGATGAGACAATATGGAGGGGTTAACTGAAATTTAAATGCAAAAATACCAAGGTAGACAATACAAATGCGTAAATTGGGAGTATCACCTCCAAACATGGGTGGCACAGTGTGTCATAGGGTTTGAAGTTTGCATGTTTTCTTTGTGGCGTGGGTTTTGTCCCACAGCCCAGAGAACACTGGTCAGGAATGAAAGGAATGAAAGTGTTTGTCTGACTATGTCTTAAAGAGATATTGCATTTTTCTTGATATTACATTTTTTCCTGAACAGTGTTTAAACATTTTAAAACAGTGATGATTTATGAGATGGGCTAATATAAACAGTTTTATTTCTCATACTAACTGACAACTTCATCCACTTGTTTCTAGGAGACATCATGGGAGGCAAACTGAGCAGGAAGAAGAAGGGATATGATGTGAGCGACCCCAAAGAGACGAAGGGTGAGACTGCAGCTGCTGGTACAGAAGAGTTCACTAAAGTGGAGGATGGAGCCCCACCCACAGGAGCTCAGTTGACAGCTGAGGCTGACAATGTGGTAAAGGAAACTGCTGGGTCTGCTGAGGCAGCAGTAACTAAAGCTGTAGACGCTCCAGAGGAGCCCAAATCTGCACCTCCAGAAGAACCAGCTGCTGCAGCTCCAGAGGATGCTGCTCCAGCAAAGGAACCAGCTGCAGCAGAGGAAGCAGCTCCAGTGGCAAAAGAACCAAGTGCAGCAGCAGAGGAAGCAGCTTCACTCACACAAGAACCAGCTGTAGCAGCAGAGGAAGTACCTTCAATTGCGCAAGAACCAGCTGCAGCAGAAGAAGTAGCTCCAGTCACAAAAGAACCAGCTGAAACAGCAGAGGAAACAGCTCCAGTGGCGGAAGAACCTGCTGCAACAGCAGTAGAAGCAACCCCAGTAGCAGAAGAACCAGTTGTAGTAGCAGAGGAATCTGCTCCAGCAGCAAAGGAACCAATCACAGCAGCAGAGGAACCAGCCCCAGTTGTAGAAGAACAAGTTGTCGTGGCAGAGGAATCTGCTCTAGCAGCAGAGGAACCAGCTCAAGTAGCAGAGGAGTCAGCCCCAGTGGTGCAGGAACAGGCCCCAGTGGAAATCCCAGAGGCTGAAGCAGCAGCAGAGGAACTCTCTGCTCCAGCATCAGTAGAACCTGTGCAATGTGAGCCTGAACCTGAACCTGAACCTGAGCCTGTAGCTACACCTGAGGAGCTACCTGTGGAAGAACCTGCTGCAGCTGTGGAATCTGTACCAGAACCAGAGGAGGCAGTTGAGGACCCAGAGCCAGAGCCCATCACAGAGACTGTTATTGAGCCCGAAGCAGTTGTGGAGGAAACAGTGGTGCCTGCTGCTGCCCCTGAACCAGAGCCAGTGGTTGAACCAGTTGTGCAGGCAGTGCCGGAGCAAGCTCCAGAACCAGAGCAAGTACCAGAGCCAGAACCAGAACCAGAGCCAGAGCAAGTACCAGAGCCAGAGTTAGTGAAAACACCTGAGCCCGAACCTGAACCAGAGCCAGCGCTAGAGCAATCACCAGAGCCAGAACCAGTGAAAGAAGCTGATGTGGCGGAACCAGCAGCGGTGGAACAATTAGAAGAAGTTGAGCCAGAACCAGTCGCAGCCACCTCTGACATTCCTGAACCTGAGACTGTGGAAGCAGAAGCACCTGAGGCCTTGGAGACTCCAGCAGAGGAGGAACATCAACCTGAAGAAGAGGAACCCGTTGCAACAGAGGTCTCCATCACCGAGACAGCAGCTGAGCCAGAAGCAGCAGAACCCGTCCCTGAGATCGTCATCTCAGAGTCTGTATCTGCCAGCGAAATTACTGCTGAGCCTGAAGCAGTAGCTGAAGCCACCGTGGAAGAGGTGACCTCCCCAGAGCCCGTCACAGAAAGCAAGATGGAGAATGGAGATTTAGAGAGCCCGTCTGATACGAAGGATGCGGTGGAAGTAGACGCACCTCCAGCTGTGAACGGAGAGTGCACAGATTCCACAGCCGTGCACACAGAGGAATGTGTTAATGGTAACGAAGTGCCAGAGGAGACGCCAATCAAGAGTGACTTTGAACTGAAAAAGGATGTGAACGTGAGTGGGGATGCCCAAGAAGTTCCAGACGCAGTGTCTGACGCGGTGGAAGGTCTCGGCACTGAGGTCACCCAGGCGGTCTGAAAAGAAGCCATCTTTCAAATCAACGTGAATTCAGTTTAATCCTCGGATGGTGCGAGGAAAACCATCAAGGTGTCACAAAACACAGCTAGTCTTTCTGAAATGCTGTAACCACTGCAATGTCTCTTGTGGTAACTCAGGCAAAAGGATGTCTTCTTTTGAGTAACCAAAAAATGAAATGCAACCACTTGAGGATAGAAGGAAAGAGACAGAAAGAGAAAGAGACAGAGAGAGAGACAGAGAGAGCAAGTGACAAGGAAGCAAATGAGGAGACGTGGGTTTAAAATGTGAGGGGTGTGTGTAGAGAGACAGTCAAACATGGCAGCAGAGCAAAAAAATACTGGACAGTTAATATGATATAATGAATGAAATGAATAAATCTGTCTTTGTGTGTGTGAGCCCGACGAATATTACAAAGTGGTGTATCGGAACAGCATTCATCATTAGTATGTTATCTGATTTAGAATTTCATATATCCTTTCTATTACTATAAGCAGAGACGTGACCTTAATGTTTTGGCCTTTTATAATATTGGAACCTGTGAGGACTGTTAATTTTAAATAAACTGATTGTTCGGAATAGAGAATAAAAACAGATTGTTATAGCCTACGGTGATCTTTTCTTTTTCAATGCATCCTATCAGCATCAAGTGTGTTACGATTATTCGAGGCACGTTAAGTTTCAGTGTACTGTGTGTTAAGCTTTGCAAAAGACTTTCCGCGAATCTTAAACTCCTTTTCAAATCATAAAGTCCACTAAGTACCTCCAGTTTTGCAATTATATAGTTGTAGAGAAGCCAGAGCAACGTTAGATCCATCACAGCTCTGTTAATTTAAAACCACTTGTTGTTGACATCCACTGCTCCTATCAGCTCGTGCAGGTCAGAGCTTGGCTGATAATTCACATCTACAAAGAGCAATGTCCTTTGGGTCGCCAACCAGATTCCAAATATTTCTGGAAGGTGGATCATGGCTGACTTATTGTACGCAGCCTGCGTGTCATGACTTGGCAAATGATAATAATAATAAAAAAAGGAGAACTTCATCCTTTTTCCGATGTAATCTTCCTCACTTCCTTTCTCTTTCACATTACTGTGCCTATTGCAGAGGCTTGGTGCCATAGCAGCACCCATTGCCAACATTTCACAGATCTATACCGGCAAGAGGGACTAAAAAGTGTGTGTGTGTGTGTGTGTGTTTGGGGAAGGGGGGGTGGTGCTTGCATTAGGGAGAGAGAAGGAAGAAGAGGGGGGTAGGGGAGGGAGCGATGGTGTGGGATGAAAGCAAATGATATGCTGCTGCACAGAGGAAAAGAAGATGTCAAAGCTTCTCTCTCTTCTGACAGGAGGCTATTTCACAGAGTGGAATCAGAGCAGCGCCGAGGATGCACAGAACTGGACGGCAGCTGGCAGAGATAAACATGTTTTGACACCTACCTGATGCCTTCTTGTAGAATTCAGCCACGCCTGCTGCTCACACTAATGTCAGGGACTACAGGGTCTTTGTCGTGCAGGTGCTAATGCACACGCGTTAACAAGAGGGAGTAGAAATTAGATCCATGTTTCTGTGCATGTATGTATGCACATATATGGACAGTGTGGAGGTATATATGTGTGTGTGTGAGAAAGAGAGAGGTATGGTCATTCAGCCTTGAAATAACTGATGGACCATGGGTCAGATCATGAGAGGAGATCTGATAGTGATAACAGAAACCTCCCACAGAAGGAGCTCCATAATGGGCCCATCCACATACCAGCTCTCTCTGGTTTCTTAAAAAAAAAAAAAAAAAAACTCCAGCGCTGCACATTTATTAAAGGAATGTTGTGGAGAGGGTCTGGGGGGCTGGGGGGGTGGGGGGCTGGGAGGATGAACTCACTGGCAAGTATTTCTTCTTCATTACCAAACAGTTTAGTCAAGAATACTGTGGTTTACTACCGCAGGGAGCTGGTTTGGAAACTATTTTATTGTAAAATTAATTTACCCACTGCTGGGTGAGCACGGCATCAGTGTTACAGAGATGATATGAATGTTGCTTCATGTGAAGAGTGTCTGTTGTGTTTTCATATGATCGTCTTCTGTGCTGTTTTGGTTTTAACATGCAAAATACGGTTGAGGACTGAGGGCAGCCGACATTTTCAGGACTGTATTTTAAAAAAGCCAGTTTGGCAGCAATACAACTGAACCCCTGGCAACATGACTGAATAAAAGGGGAGACAGGAGGGAAAAGAGGAGAGACCCCCCCCCCCCAAACCAAGCAGTATGGTAATTGCAGTAGCAGTTGTAGTGATAGAATATTAAGTTTGTTGGAAAGCTCATCGTTTCCACATTCTGCACTTTAACTTCATTTCTTTCCCTTTTATGTGTGTGTGTGTGCATGTGTGTTAGTGCAGGAGAACAGAGTTCTTGTCTTTTTGGATCTTGATTTAAACACTGCCTTAAAGTTGCATAGTTGTGAAAGGCCAGCTGCACTGCCTGGTTACGCTAACACTATGTGCTCTATATGCAAGCTCCTGCACAAAGCTCAGACTGTGCTCCAGCTTCTTTTTTCCCCACCGTGTGAGGACTAGCCTGGAGGGCTTGAGCTATCACCAACTGATGCCTGTGAGAAGCGAAAGGGGAAAAAGAAAAACGTGAACTAAATCCAATGGCTATATTATGAGGGAGTTCATGAGGAGTGGACAGTCTTTTTTTTAAAACACGCTCATATACTACACTCGGGGGGGGGGGCAGCCCAGCATAAACAAACAATAATTTAAACCAATATCCTGTAGAGTATCCTCGCAGTATTGAGTAATAAGTGATTCTGTATCGGCCCTCGCTACATTTTTAACATGCCTGTAGAAATGAAACCAGCACCAGTTGTGATCAAGCGCGTATGACGTTCAAGACCACAAACATGCAGCTATATTTATAAGTTATATTGATAGCATTTTGATTCATCTTTAATGAATTAGGCACAGTTCATTAAAGCCTCTTGGTTTCAAAGCTGAAGTACTGCTCTCATTGTGTCTGAAATACCTCACTATGTATTGTTTCACAGTGGTAGACCAGGTATTTACAGCAATCAGGGGATTAATGAATGAATGAGGGACTGAATATGGACACAGCTGGACACCACACAGCTGTCATTCAACAAGACAACAAGTCAAATCCTATATAATCCTAATTCTGCTTTAATTTTACTCCAAATTACCACATATTTCACAGCAATGGGCAATAATTGCATTATATCATATAATTTGGCATCAGTCTAACTTTTCCCAACTGCTTCTACATAATCAACAGCCTACTGTTGATATTTCTGCACATTATTACATAATTGCCATGTAATGACTGTGAATGAAAGGTTAGCCACGATTTATGAGAGGAATAAAGAAGTCAAACACAAGACTGCTCAGTAATTTCCTGTGGTGTGAATCCCACTTGGTCAAACCCCAAGCAAACTTGTCTGTGACAATATGAGCAATTACACATCAGTTCATATCTAGAGGTCAGTCATATAAGACAACTCTGAAGCTGTATACGTCTGGGAAGGAGTCTTTGTATTACGTCTTGGTCATTTACTGAGATAACAAATGTGGAGGATGTGAGTGTGTGAGGGCGAAAACTGCCTCTGAAAGAAGAGATGTTCTTGCTCCCCTCAGCTGACTGAGTGGATAATCAGAGTCAGGTGGCCAAATTGCAGCAACAGCTGATCACTGTTTATTATTCAAGCAAGAGGGTGTCAGAGCAGAAGTACAGACGGGGAAACACACACAGACAACACAGTCGAAAACAAACAACTCACTCTTCCCTTTTCATACTTTTTCTCATCCAGAGACAGTCGCAAGGCACGCACACACACACACGCGCGCACACACACACACTTTTATTGTAATTGCTGTACAGAGACTTCCTCTCTTTCTCTTTATGTGCTCTAAAGCGGTCAGTCAGGAGATGCAGTAAGTGACATGCTGAAAGAGGAAGAGTGTCTTTTATGGATTCATCCTCTGGTTCGAGCTTTGCCTGCATCAGCAAACTATGATTTTTCTATCTCTCTCTGTCTCTCTCGCTCTTGCATTGCTGTCCCCTTTTTCCTTTCTCCTCTGGACTTGTAAATCTTTTTAGCGTCTTTATCACGCTTTCTCTCCCTGTCCTTGTACCTTCCCACCCCCGAATCCGTCCATCTGGACATGGGTGCTAATGCTGTCATTGTATCAGGGCAGGCAGAAGCCTATTAGGCAGAGCTCAGTGGTGGTAAGGATCAATATTGATCCATAGGGTTAGTCTAATGGACGCTGAGAGTAGCAGTGATTCCCCTTTGTCTGCTCAAAGATCCCATCACCCTTAACTCCTCACACATGCGCACACTCTCTTTAACCACACAATCACACACAAGCGTGCGCGCGCACACACATACACACACATGCACACAAACAAAGACGCTGCTCTCTATTTGTCTCACTCTGCTGATGCAGCTGCTGAGCTGAGTGAGCACTTTTCAGCTGCCCATTTTCTCCATGTATACTAGGCAATGTGTGTGTTTATCTATATGGTGGTATCTATGTAAACAGTGTCCATGAAAACATATCAGTGTCTTTTCTTTTTCAGCCATACCTGTATGTACTTCACTTAGTCATCCCAGGCCTTTTAGACAAGATTGTACAACTATGGACCATCTCACCCTGACCTAAGCTTGGACCTCAAAAATGATGTTTTTCATCAGGACCAGACTCTGGACCTCATGAAGACTACAAAAACATGCTGCTATGTTACTACACTATATAGTCTATAACGTTCAGAAACCTATTTGTCTTTGTCACAAAACGAAGCAGGTTGCAGAGTCCCACCACCATCTCAGTTTTCAGTTTGGCTCAACACCTGCTGAGATTTTCAGCACCCAGGGCTTCGTATCAGCAACTATTCAATGTCACAGAGTTTGCTGGCTACAACTAAAATGAAAGTTGTGACATCATTCACAACCTC
This sequence comes from Caranx ignobilis, assembly GCA_021432705.1. Lineage (NCBI taxonomy): Eukaryota > Metazoa > Chordata > Actinopteri > Carangiformes > Carangidae > Caranx > Caranx ignobilis. The sequence goes on from MU270012.1 coordinate 49,879,077, forward strand.
CACATTCATCATTTACAGCACTTCTAACTGCTTTCATTGTGTAGCAGGAAACCGTGTCCCATGATTTCTGTAACTCTCCAAAACCGACAGGTTGTGTTCAGGTGAGAAAGTAAACAGGTTCTTTCTCAAACTCTCTTTTCTCACTGATGATGTGTTCAAACAAGTTCAAAACTACAAATATTCTCCAGAGAAACTCCTTATCATCATATCTACATACCTATTAGGCCTTGTCCAGCTCTGTGATGGTTGTATTTCCAACCTAAGCTTTGACAGCTGCACCTTCTGAAGCAGCTTGTTGCGGCTGAAGAAACCTCAAGCTGCATGTTTCAAACAGAGATGAGGAAGTGGCAACTGAAGTCAAATGAATTCATTTCTTTCTAACTGCACACCCTTGTTTTTTTGTTATTGTCATAGTTCGGGTCGTCAGACATGACATGACGGACATGATGGAGCAGATTTCACCCAGCTCCCTTCCACAGCTCCAGGCTTCACATGAATTAGTTTCCACATACAGTAACATTCTCCAGGCCCTTAAAGAAGAGCTCCCATTGAAAGCACTGAATTGGTCTCTTCATGTCTGTATATGTAAATCACATGCTGCAGGGACGACCTGAAGCTAATATCACGCTAACAAAATTAGCTCCTACAAAGTTAAAAAGGCTGTTGGAGTGAATTGGTGAACAGATCAGTTTTCATCTTCAGTCGCATTATGCCACCTGCTAGCAAATGCCAATAGCAATTTTTTAGATGTTAAGACTTGTGACAGTCATTTACTGATATATATTAAGTCGTATATATATTTCACTTGCGTTAAAATCCTGTTCTATTCTCCTGATAAAAAACAAAAAACATACAGACTGCAGGACAAGGGGACAGGAAGTGTTCATCTCCCAGGTTTAGGACTCCTGCAGCAGTGTACTGGGTTATCTCAACACCTTACCTTATACTTAAAAACCTAACCTACATTTATTACATGATTTATATAGCAGCAATATCTGCCAAAAATCTTATCTCTGGTCTGTGCAAGAGCGGCTGCTACAAGGAATACGTAAGAACGGTGTGTGTTTTAGATTAGAGATGGAAACTCATTCAGTGTGCAGTCACCTTGGTCAAGCCTCCGGGGCCTTTTAGGTTCCCAGGAAACATGCAGTGAGAAATCCATTTCACTCTCTGACAACTGTGTGTAAGTGTCACTGTATTTGAAGCGATACTGTAAATGTTGTTTTCTCTTCTGAGCTCAAAGCACTTTCTTTATTGTCGTTTCATTTCAATAACCAGCAGTGCAATTTTAGATGGCACGACTCTGAAGGTTGGCAGAGATATTAGAAGAAAACAGAAAAACACAAGAGAAGAACCTGAAACTGATGATAGAGACAAGATGGTTATATGCCATAAGCTCTGTTTCTTCTTCATGGGAGCTGAAGCTACGGGAAACACAATCTACTTTTTTTTTTTATCAATATGTTAAAACAGAAAGCACTTAAGCTGTTCCATCTTTATTAAATATACACGCTCTAAAACTGTGTTTGTGCCCTTGTAATAAAATTCCAGTTGTAAATTGTTGCAGCCCCAGCCAGCGTGGCTGCAGAGGAGTGTCCGCTGGGGAGAGACGACCTTCACTGTGCCTCTGGTGACAGAGCTAAATCAAAGCTGCTGCTTGTTTAAGACAGCCACTGTACACTGGCTGTATGGCCCCTGGTGAATTATTTATACATGAAATGAAATGACCCCTGGCACGCCAAAGAACGCACGGGTAGGGCAAGGACACAACAGACGAGAGAAGAAGGTGGGTGGGGGTTGGTGAGGGGGGTGGGGGGCAGAGTGGAGAGAAAGTTGCAGCCAGGAAGGAAGATAGAAACAGATGGAGAGATAGAAACTGATAGCTCAGCTCTCAGGAGGAGCCTGCAGGGCCTCACGTCTGAGGTCTTTCCCAACCTGTTGGAGCAGGGACTCGCTCTCTCTCCCTTTTTACGGTCATGATGTTGAATATTTGTCTCTGTGAGGACGTGTATGACTTTTACAGGCCAGAAAAGTGAAGATGTTTTTTTTTTGTTGCCCGTCCGCACATCTTTACAGGAATGTTTGAGGTGAAGTTTAAGAGTAGGCACAGGTCAGGAGGTGAAGGTCCCCAGAGGCAGAGACAGACAAATGTGTGAGTGTGTATATGTGTGTGTATGTGTGTGTCGTCTTGGAAGAGGCAGTTGCCTACTTACAAGCAGAGCAGTCAACTTTGATAACATCCACCTGAAAGCTATTCAAGCAGGATATTATGTTATGTAACACACAGACACACACACACACAGAGGGGGGGAGAGAGAGAAAGACAGAGAGGAGGGCTGTAGAGTGTCACAAATACAGACCAGTTCTGTCTCCTGCAAATTCCTTTCATACATGATTATGCATTAGTGAATAACTCTGAATGTCAGCGTTAAGCAAGAGCCAGTACGGGAAGTTCATAAAGCTTAGTGCATGTGAGGTGATGGAGGCTGACTGTTTTGCCTTTGGCTCCTGATTCCTGTGTTTCTGCCTCGTACTCACATTTGACCTTTTAGAAAAATGTTGTGTTCACCTTGACAATAATCTATTTATTTATTTTTTCTTTGGTGTTAGTCATTATATCACCCACTAAATGTTTTCAGATTAACTGTTGTTGCCTTTGATGGCTTAGGGGGGATAAGACACAGATAACCACTGCATCTGGGCAGATCAACTCTCTGCCATGTCACTTCCTGCTCTACTGTCACTGTCCAGTGACAGACTTAAAAAAAATAAAAGGATGTAGTATAGGGGTTCTGTTTGGTATAACAAAGAAAACTGAATAAATCAGGAAGCATTACATTATACACAGAGTTGTGTCTTTGCAGTAGCAGCACTGGCTGTCGATGTGTACTCTAGATTTGAATTTGATTGAGGATTTCAGACGAATCTTGTCCCATCTGTGTTTGCCCATCCATCATCTCCACTACCTGCAATCCCTCTGAATGACATGACAGCGCAGCACAGTAGCTGTCTTCTCGGCTGTTTGGTTAATCTATTGCTGAATACAGATCAGAGCATACAGACATGCAGGTTGACACGCACACACTCTGACTGAACCTGTCATGTGAATGTGTCACTGCTGTTTGCTACCTGTTAGGATCAACACTGCTGTTGTGTGTGAGTCATAGGTATTCTACAAGGAGGTCAAATGATGCTGAAGACAATAAACAACAGATGCAACAGGAAGCCGAGGAGGGGTTGTAATGTTGCAGTGCAAGACAACGTTATTACAGAGCAGTTGACAGAGCCACTGACTGACAGGTATGGCAGCTTGAAACACCACATTCTTCTCCAAATGTGACTTAACACTGTTGTCACCCTAGCAAACAGGCTCCGGTGCACTATTGTACTGACTCTGGGGGTATTAGACACTGGTGATAGTTGTGTGGCAGGTACATGTGAAAAGTGCCTTTCTTATAGCAGCCAACTGGAAATAGCAGCCTGAAGCATCTGTCACCTACTGTCCAGCTGCTCCAGCCACATGGGCAGCAGCAGGCACAGAGCGACACCGACGTACTACGAGGCTTTAAATCACTGTTACGTGTTTCAAACAAAACAAAGAAATGCAGACGTGCCAGTGTTGCATAAAAGCTATAAGGCCCCGGTAATGAATTCCAGAAAATATGAACTCGCAGAAAAAGCTCAATATCTCTCAAATGAGTGAATGCATATCTGAATATTGTTTTACATCATCTATAGACAGTTCTTTGTGTCCCTTTTGTCTTGGCCTGTCAGCTCCAGTTTAGCTGTGGACGACTCTGAGGTGCTGTGGCAGATCGTCATCCCAGCTTTTCATGTCCAGTTACTTCAACAGAGGGGGGAGAGGCCGAAAGGGAGAGAGAGGGAAAGAGAGAGTGGGGGACTTTTCTTCTATTCAAACTTGTAATAAATAAGCATTTACAACCTATAAACACATTAACGGTGTCTGCATTTTTTGGGGAGAATTACATGTTTGACCACCATAACCATGGACAAGAGCATTGCAGACATTTTTTCCTCTCCATACAGAAAACAATGATCATTTGTAAAATAACACTAGTGCTCCTATCCAGGGAGGCTCCATATGAATTATACCCTGGTTAAGGCAATGCAATTTCCCCACAGATGACCATATATACCATTAATTTGTGTTTTCATTTTGCAAAGATGGGCATTCTGTGTAAGGAACATTTTCTACACAAGACTTAAATTCCTGCTGATGTTTTCAGAATGAGGCAGGCAGGGCCTCATAAAACAGGAATCCGTCCAGCCCTGGATACACAGCAGATACACATATAAACACGCCCAACCCCCAACACACAACGACCACACTTCAGCCTCATGTTGCCTGACGGTGTATCCGTAGCTGTAGCTGTGGGTTATTCACTCGTATTAGACATCAGAGTGTGTGCACTTGCTTCACAGAAGTATTTTGGGTGCATTTGAAGTGAAGTATGATGATGCACAAAAGGACTGAGTTAGAGGAAGAGTGGGTGGGTGGAGGAGAGAAGGGAAGGGGGGGGGGGCTCTCATTGTATTAGTGTAACAAGGACTTCAAACAGGCCCCTCCCTCAGATGCACTTACAGAGAATCACCAGGCAAGTGTCGGGACCTCCTTCTGTTGCTGACCTTCTGCGCGCCTCATTAAGATCCCTTAACTTTGTCACAGATTCATCCCAACACACACACACATGCATACACACATAGATAATACACACAGTGCCCTGTGCCTCCACCCCCCATGATGCCCCTGGCCTACGGCATTGCCATATGTCCACCGCACAGGCACTGGCAGCTCCTCAGTGCTTTTACTCACACACACACACACACACACACACACACACACACACACACACACACACACACACACACTCTCAACCTCCTGCAACATGTGAGAGAGACCCTGCAGAATGTCACACAGGCAACTACAAAACACCCCGGGCCTTTGTGGAAGATGGTGATTCGGTTGTTCCCATTTCTGCTTGAGAGAAACAGTCCTAAAAACTGGAAGAGACATGAGCACGTACACAGTGATGGAACAGTGTCCTGAGAAAACTCCTCACATATTGAATTAGTTTGGCATTTCATTTTTCTCCTCATGTAATGGAGAACATATTCCATTATGAGTCAGGACCATCCTATATGCTCTTATTTTCAGGGCAGGGTTTGTTGCTTATGAAACCTTTGTTTTTATGTAGGTTGGCTGATAAAACATTTCTTCTTTACCCATCAGCACAAAGTCAATATTTTGATGTAATCTATAAAACTTCCACGAGAAATCAATAGACTGCCATATGTGGACTATGAAAGCTGCAGTGTTGCTGTAATGTGTAACCTGGTGTCCTGCACTGATCCAATTATGCTGCCCTCCTATATGTTACATGTCACACCTCATGTGCAAGCGGGAATCTCTGCAGCCTCCGCTGGGTGACTGGGTGCAGCAGCTAATCATTTGACAGTGCTGCTTTTCAATCATCTATGTCATGGCAACCATTGACAGGAGTCCAGTAATGTATATTCCTCATCCAGGATCTTCTTGAATCGACTTTGAACCTTGCATTCAGATCCATGTATATTTCACGAGTGATTGTAGTCAGATACATTTCTCATGCATGCACAGCTCGCACACATGGAAGCTGTTTTGGTGTGTGTGGAATGTGTTGACATCGACTTGAGAGGAAATGATCCCATGTTGTTTGTTGTAAATTTAAATGTTTTTGGTACCAAGACGATCATCCTGGACTGTACACAAGTAACTATAACTTTTTATGATCCAACTGACTGGCTAACTGTGTGTTGGCTCTGTGTTATGGAAACCTTGTAGTTTTACTCTGTAATAAGTCAATCTGCTTTGTGAAGTGGGGAGAAGATATAAGAGCAGATCAGCTCTATGCTCATTTGTCTTCTCCACAAAGATGAGAAGTGACAAGCTGGCTGGGAATATTTTGACAGTGTAGTCAACATGACTGTGGCAAATGAAGACATACACATGAGTTTAAGTGCCTTCTTAAATACAGACACGCATGAAGAGATAAAGAACTAATTACCTGTCATAAACACTATCATACTGCCAGTAAGTTTTTTTTTTTAAGGAGATTTTCAAGGTAGTAAGAGGAGATGCACATGAGGAGAAATGGCAGCAGGACAAGGAGGATAAAGTAATCAGTGAAATGGGTCTCCCTGCCCTCCCCTTCACTGGGCGGCTGTGTCTGCTGGCAAACCGGCCTGGAACAGGTACAGCCAGCAGAGTGACTCAGCACCGGGCACTGGGACGTGACCCAGATCCACCAAGGCTCAGGCTGTGCATTTGTGATGCACAGAAGTGTCAGGCAAAGCAGGTCAGGGCGTGCCATCACTCCAAACTCCTACTGACATTCAGAGGCAACCAAGGAATAGCTTCCCTGGCACTACTTAGCAAGAAAGCCAACTCAGCTGATGCTCAAGGGAAAAGCAGAGAGGGTGTGAGGTGGGAGGAGCTGCATTGTGTGTGTGTGTGTGTATCTCTATGCATGCATGGATTTCTAAAGAGATGACCTCCCAGAAAGGTTCCCAATAAGTTTCTTTCCAAAAAAATAACAATGGCTTATCCTTCCTAATTTTGCTGCATGGATACAAGCACAGGCTCCTGACTTTCTCCCGACCTTTCCTGCATTGCTTACTAAATGCGGAGGCTTAAGGACAATGATACCATTACACGCGTGCATGTGCAAGAGAAATGGGCCTGCACAGCATACATACATAAACATAAATCTGTATAAATTCACACTAATATGAGATTACAGCCTTGTAATCGTTAAGATCTTATTATAGGAAACTCTGAAAACAATGTTCCATTGTTCGGAGCTGAGGACGCAGCCTGCTGCAGGACATGGAATGTAAAACACTCCTTTGAGATGAGACGTCCTATGTTTTTCTTCAAAGCATGCCTAGGAGAGGGGAAGGGGTGGAAAGGGGGAGGCATGTAGTGGGAGAGACGGAGAGCAGAGGAGGGCGCTGAGCACTTCCATGGTGATTTGTGCTGAAAACAAATCACAAAAGTGTTGTTCTTTTGACTATGTGACATGAGTTACCCAAGTATGGTCAATACACACTGGCCAATGTGGCATCCTGAAGACAGTGAGAAATACACTGCCATGAGTAAGAGTTCATCAAGCAAGATAAGACTGAGCCACTACAGAGCTACAGCTAACGTGTCTCTGTCTGAAAGTTATAAAACAAAACAGCTGTAGTAGAATTTGCTTCTCAGAACTTGTGTGTTAAAGCTGCACAAGAGAAGTGAAAAAAAGTCTTTATCCCCATCATCGTTACGGGGACATTACACACTGGACTGTTTCTTGGCCAGGAGCAAAAAAATTCCCAAAATATTTCCCCAAATGTCAAACCCTGTCATTCCTGGCTTTTCCAACTCAATATAATACCTCAGTAAAATCAGGTCACGTGAAAAAATGTCGCTCACGTGCATATTTACTCATAAAATGTTGTTTTTCCATCATGGGAAGGAGATGGACAGAGTCCTGGAGATGGGGAGGCTGTGGACACATGGTCCCTGTTGCATCAGCAGTGCAGACACATGTCATCATGTGTAGATCTGTGTGTTTGCAACTGTGCAACTGATGTTTTCCTGTGTGTGTGTGTGTATGTGTCTGTATTAGATAATATTCTTACAGCCGCTGACATCTCCCCCAACCATGTGCCAGGCCTTATATTCTCCCCACATGCAACTCCCCACTTGAATCTGATGGCACCACACACCCCCCCTGCCGTCTAATGAGAGGATTAGATCCCACATATTTGTTACAATCCCCTGTTGAGGTTACCCCTTCCTCTCCCTCTCTCTGCCTCCTCCTCCTCCTCCACTTTTGTCAGCCATAGTGCTGCGTTTATTGGTCTCTGTGGTTTAATAGAGTATCTCCTGGCCTGCTGACACATGCAAAGCACATTCACGCATGCTCAAAAACAACCTTTAAACGCCTACATACACCCACACATGTGGGCACATAAACTGTACACACACACACACACAAACCAGGGCATCACACAAGCAGAGAGACTGTAAGTGTAGCTGCTTTTATATGACAATGTGCCGGTAAATGGTGAGGCCTCTTGCTTGGCTCTCACAGGCTGATTGTTCCCTGTGGTCTGTTTGTGTCCATGTTGGACAATGATCAGCAACATCATCCATTAATCAGATTGTTGATTAAAGACATAAAGCTGAATCAGACCTGCAAGTATAATTACAGGCAGGAATCTGAAGAATGCTGTGATCTCAACTGAGCCTGACACTATGTATAGGGCCCCATGCAGCTGATTTACCCACTCCTGGAGTGTGTGTATGTGCATGCATGTGTACATATGGGGGTTGACCTTGGTGTTACAGATGCCATTTGTTATAAATGGCTCATTTTCCTCTGTCTTTCGAACATCCTGCCATTAAAAAAAAAAAAAAAAAAAAACAGACAGCAGTTGTTTATTATGAAGCTGATTATTGGCGACTGATCCTGGAACAGTAACACTGCATCGCTTCTAAATACCTTGATACCATAACCTACTTTCTCACCGTGCATTCCCGGCCCATGAGTGTGCATGTGTTTCTGAGATTTACCATGCACTGCCCAGGGTGTTCTGTGCTCTCCCCTCATCCAGAACAGAAAGAGGCCATGTCACTTATCTGAGGAATTCACCCTGAACATCTCCTCTTCATAAACACTCCCCTGTGGAGTCTCTTTCGTTCACACAACCCTCTGGATCTACACGGCGTACTAACAGTTTGCTTTATGTATAGCAGAAACCGAAAAAAAAGAGGGTGCATAACTAAAACAGTATCCATCCTACAAATCCTGCCTGGTCCATAAATGCCACCTGGAAGTTACATGAACTGCCCCACATTGCTGACATAGTTCTCTGTCTTCATGTTTTCAATGTCATGGCTTCACCAAACAGGTGGTCGTCAAACGCCTGAATGCTTGCCCTGAAAAATGAGTGGAGATTAAGTGCAACACACGCAAGCATCCCTCCAAATGTGTTTATAACAATGTGGTTTATAATGGTGGCGGCAGCGGGGGAGTTTGCTCTACTTTCCGAGTCATGAGAAAGACATTGCATCTGAAGAAATTCCTCAGCGACCAGTTCAGAGCTCCTCTCCCCTGCTGTGACGCATCTCTCCTCATCTCAGGAATCACAGAGACTGACAATGGTTCGCTGAGGCGAGGAAAGGATTTGTGATCTGTGTCTGACAAAAGTTTAAAACATGCACAGATGTGGAAAACACGAGGAAAAGGTCGTGTTTTGCTCCAGAGTGGAATTCCAGCCACCTTGTTTCCGACTAATCTCAGCGATGAGGAGAATGTCATTGTTCGACAACAGAGATAGGAACGGCACCTGGAGAATGTACACACTCCAGAGCTCGTCGTGTACTGTCAGTAGGAAAAAAAAGAATATATGAGCAAAAATGCTTTCGCACACAATGCTGTTACATACAAGATAATAGAGAGATACGAGCATCAGCTGAATGGCTGAGATGTAAATACTTCAACCTGGACCAGGAAGTTGGGATGGCTGCAGGTTAATCATTCAAATATGTGGCAAAGTGTTTATCAGTTGTGTGACTGGCCTGTAAAGTGTTGTGGTCATCTCCTAGAGAATGTGTACACTATGTGCACATGCTGTGTTTTGACACTGATGTGTGCATGTGCCTCTTAAATAGTGTGAACTTAGGAATGTAACATGACACCCATGTCTCCTGGGAGGAGGAGGAGGAGGATGGGGGGGTTGGGGGGGTGCTGAAGGCCTGAACCCATCTGGAGATGCCAACTTCCAGACTCTGTGAGGGCCGGGGCTGCTAATGGAACATGAATCCAGATGAATAGCTTCTAAGTGTGTGCAGACAATAAACCAATTAACCCCCCTGCCCCCGGAGGGATGCCACCCCAAATCAAAATCATCAAAACATTTTCCTGAATCCACGATTGAGATTTGATGCAATTAGATATGTTTCACTAAAGAACGATTGGTTTCTCATAGCAGGGTCGAAAATCTTTGTTCTGCTCTGTCTCAGACTTCCCTATTTTTCATCACACTCACAACCTCACACGTCTTGGCCTGTGGTAGACACGCTGTCATCGTTACTTAGTTTTTGTGTATTGCCTGTCACTGCCTATCTTTATCGATATTTATTGTCATATTTCGAGGACGTGTGTCACAAAGTACACAAAGCAGCTCATGCTTGACTCACGATCAACAATGTCTGCAAATACCAGAATATCTAGTTGACAGTAAAGACCAGAAATCTGGATTTAATTACACTGAGCACAGATTTACGACTTTCCGTGTCGTGACTGACATCCTCACAAAGAGGTTTTTGGCAACAACTCAGTCTCAAATGATCCAATCCCATTGTGATCTGTCTTAAATGATCCGATCCCACTGTGATCTGTGACTTCGCTATGCAATAGGCTGAGAAAGCCACACCGACACACCCCTCTCTTTCTTCCCCCCTGTGTGTATGTGCACGTACTGAAATGTGTACCGCATTTACACTGAATGTCGACAGCTGGTTTGATATGAGGGACCGGCTGCCAAATACCTTCTTGCTTTGGCAGAGGTCATGTTTATGTACCTCCTCTACCTGCCAACTGTCTCATGCATCTCTGTGTTACATGGTCTCATTAACAATGCATCTGGAAAGCATATAACCATTAAGGCCTGGAAGTTGGGGCAGCAGCTCCACCCTCTCATACTCGGGCTGGTTTAAACCGCACCAATCATATACATATAAACAAGTTGTTACATTTTTAGCATGTTGGTTTATCTACAAATGGCACTTAGTTACATAATATTTAAAAAAAAAGCACCTTTACAATAGATGAAATGTCCCTCGAGAGGTGAGTAATGTCATTCTCACACTCACACAAATCTATTGTACGGTTTTACAGTTGTGAAGAAAGTGTTAGTGACCGAACTGTCGCTGTTACTCTTGAGTTTCCTTTACTTCCAGCAGGGTCTGCATGTATTGTACATATGCATTCATCAAGCACAGCTCCATCTGTTTGTAGGAAGAATGGGGAGGCCCTCGCCAGACCCCTGAGAGGTTTAAAGTATGCCGGCCTCCTGCAGTCTCCCAGCAAGCAGACTGAAAACCCTGCTCTGCTCTGCTCCGGCAGGCCGGTTTTAATTCAGCCTGGGCCTCGTGAGGAGGTGAACTAGTTGGACCGCAGCCAAGTGAATGGTTCAAACTAACAGCCATGAGCCATCAGAAGACATCACCCTCAGCCTCCTCATGCATTTTGCCTCTCACTGCCTCCGTTCCTCTCTCAAACAGCGTTCAAGACACATCTTGTAATGGGGAATGATAGAGTGTGTGTGGGGGGGGGCATACCACTCTGGTTCTTGTGGGGGATATCACCACCAATCTGCCACCATTACTGTGCAGTTTTCCTTCATTTCCCTAAGCTGAGTCATCCAGCCCCTCCTCACACACCCCACCCAACCCCCTCCACCCTGTATCTCTTTATTGCTCAAAGCCTCTTGTGAGAGCTATCACTGGCGTTGTGGCCCCTCTGCAGGCTGTGCTTCTGATTTACTGATTGATTTCAGCATTAATGACCACCACCCCCTCCTCGTAAGTCCCACAACACACAAGTGAATGCACACACACACACACACACACACACTCTTGAACCCATTGTCGATTCTCTCCTGTGGCTTCAAAGATAAAGCGTTTACAAGCTGAGCCTGGAAGCTGAGGTCTTGATAACACATGAATGCAACAGACAGTAAAGATGTGTGCATGAAAAGAGTGAAACAGTGGAGAATCATTCCTCCTTTAAGTGACTATTATTTATATTTTGTGAGCTGTGATGGTGAGGTACCACACAAATCTTCAGCTGCCTTTGACATTCGCTTTTCAGTGAATTCCAGCTGACTATGTTGAAGTCCACTTCCAACAACTTAACTACTTTTATAGTGTTGTTTTTGGCAGTGGCAGCCTGATGTTTTCAAGATTAAAGCTTTTAAAATCCCACACTACCTGCTCAGCACCAAACACAGACAGACACATATAGCTGGTAAACACAGTGGAGCATTCAGCCACAGATTCAGATTCACCAGGTAGCCAGAAACACAACTCCAAACCAAAGATACTGCTCAAGGACTATAAAAGGTGATTTAACTGTGTCAATTTAGTACTCACCACCACCACCACGCCCCCAGGTGGCCAAAAAAAAAAAAAAAAAAAAAAAGAAAAGAATCAACTGCTGGTTTAAAGTGTGACTATAACTTGTAAAGAAGAAATGACACATGAAAGATAAAACTCTGGCTCAGTTCACTGCAGGTTTTTGCAGTAGTTTGTTACGGCGGCCCTGAGAGCTTGACACACTGCAAGGTAAGGAAACATATGCAAATACACAAAGGTGCTACAAACTGAGTCCCAGCTGTTACCAGCAGGCACAAGTGTATACGGTGCTGTGCATTTGCATGTGTTTTCTTAAGCTGCAGTGTGCTGAGCTCTCAGGGTCATGGAAGTTTGTGGCTAACACTGGCAAACTTTGGACAAATGATGTGTAATGCTTCACTAAATATGATGCTGTCTGAGTAATACTGTACTAATAATGTATCAAAAGCATCCAAGTTTGCTTTAGACTGTAGTGTTGTTGAGCTTCTGTGTAGAGGCTGTGTGTTTTAAGTCATAACCTGCGGTCATATGGCCAGCTGGCCAGCTTAGCAAGGATCAGATTAGCGTATGATATTTAGAGAAATAAAGCAAACAGTGTGAGCTGTGTGGAGTGAAGTACGAGAGAAGATTCATAACCAAAACGGATCCGTTTGAAATTCAGTATCATGTGATGAAACTGAAAGAATTAAGAAGGTATGGGTTTGGAAAAGTCTGCACTGTCCTCTAAAATGTGGAATGAAATGTTTCATATCGGTCTACTGGTTTTAATTAGCAAATAGCAACCACATGCTACACAAATCATGAACCTGCTGCTTGCTGAAGCATGACACATGCACAGGCACTTACCGAATTACATAACATAGTCACATTTCTCATAGGGATATTTCATAATAACATAGTACAGGTCCTTATTGCAGGAATGAAGCTGACCATGACTACCTCACCTCACCTAGTGGCAATCAGACAAAATCTCACTGGATGCTCAACTGCAAGAAAGTTTTCTGTATCTGATTGTCTAATTTTGGTAAACAATGACATAACTACCCTGGGATCCATCTCAACCACTTCTACCTCCCTTCTCTTTAATGGAGATGAAAACTACAAAAAACGAAACACAGTGTGTGGAGGTGTAGAGCTGCACCGTTAATTGTTGTAAGAGACAAAAAGGTCTCCTCGGCCTGCTTGTTCCTTTATTATCTCCTGTCTGTAACCATTATTATAAGAGCAGGGGTGTTGGGTTACAAGGAAACACTCAAGCAGCTCTGATAGAGCAGATACAGTGCAAATGCCCACCACTGGATGTTAAGATGCTGACGCAGCTGTGTACAAACGGTCAGAAGAAACACTAAAAAAAAAACTCATGACCCATCTGTACTGTAAAGTCTCATTTACATCCACTCATCTGCCAGATGCTTTTATCCAAAGCAAACAGATTCAGTGGTGATCTGGAGTTCAAACAGGCGGCCCAGTCTAAATTCAGAAACTGAACATAAACACAGCAGGAAAAAAAAACAAAAAACAAAAATGTAAAATAGTTACAACACAAGTGGTGATGACCACTTAAAATCTCAAACTCAACTTCCCAAAATAAGAGCATCCCTTGTAAACATCTTAATTGAATGCCAAACTTAATTAAGGGACAACATTACCAAGACCACACAGGGAAAGTAATGTAACTTTGTTTTAAAGGGAATCCTACTTCATTGTTTCAGAGCTGGACACAACATGAGTAACATGTCCAGAGGCTGAGATGAGAACAACTATTCCACCTCCAATGACGCTCTCCCAGTGGACTGTGTCTCAAACTTCACAAAGAGGTTAACTGTCTGGTTTGGACTAATAAACCTGGCACTGCTACATGATAATCTTCGGGAGGGAGGCGGTGGGTGGATGGACGGACACATGATAATCTGGAAGAGGCAGTGGACAAAATCTTCATTTAGGAAATGGGCAGAGCACTTCTTGGCAACCTGCTCTATCCTGCTCAGACAGACGGACAGACGAAGGGAGTGAGAGACTGTGAGACAGATAACTGCATATGTGTGTGTGCGTGTGTGAGAGGGAGGGAGGGAGGGAGGAGGTTTTGGGTTGGAGAGAGTCTTACAAGGAAAAGATCTGCTGAGGGCAAATTTCCATTCCGCCAGTCTGGGAAAAAACAACAAATGACAAATCTGCACCCTGCTCAACAGTTACATCACAATGCCCCCCACAACATCGCTGACTCTTGCAGGGGTCTGCGGTGCATGTTAGGTCAAACTCACTTACAAAACCACTGTCTACACTTCTGTGCACCTCAGACAGTGACTGAGACCCAACATATTGGTTGATTATTTACATCACTAGTTTGTTGTTAACATCCTAACTCAAACGTCAAAGACAGAGTCAGTGTTGAAGAACATTGAACAGGTATGCAAAATAAGCTTGGCGCTACATGGATCACCCATAGGCAGTAAAACATGGAAGAGCGCCCTCTAGTGTCATTCACACCCAGCTAAAGTCAAGTTATTCCTGCCAGGGGGCAGGTCACATTCAGGGCCTCACATGCTTGTCAGCTAACATTTACTCTGGCTAAACAACTGTGTAATCCTTGTTTCAACTTTTAAACAAGACAACAAATCACAGTCGCTTCACTCTGTGTGTTTGCAAGAGCGTTTCTGAACAGCTGGGAAACTGTGCCAGCCGAACAGCTGGCAGATATGCTGGCTTGGGACAATTATTTTTGTACACGGCAAAAGGATGTGTGCTGAAAACGTGTTCGCTTCACCTTTATAGAAAAGTAAACAAAATTCAGGTAAAAATTTTGAAAGTGTTTTTTTATAGCAACGCAAAAGACTTAAAACACAACATCTGTTTCTTCTTCCCCCACTTTAACCAAAAAAAAAAAAAAAAAAAATCTTCCACCTTGTTCCAAACACAACACAATAAAGAGACAGCTGTGATAAAGTAGACAAAGTGCTGCTACATCGTAATATGGAGTTCACAAATGAAAATACTACAAATGAAGGTTTTGAATTAGTTTGTTTCTTTCTCCACTTTAGCTGTTTATTGTCTGCTGAGCACCCAGCAGCTGCTCCCCTGATTTGAAGACAACAATTTGTTATGATCAGTTGAATACTGACTGACTTTTGAGCCCCATAAGATATTATTTTAGGTCTAAGTGCACATATTTATGAAGTATTCCCCTTCAAATGTGAGAACAATACTTACTTTTTTCCTTCCTCTTTCAAAACCATGCATGCAACTTACAGTTTGGATTTATTAGAGCAAGTTGGTTCAACAAATGCATCTTTCATTCTCGCCCTATTTCCTCTGATATTTCTGTAAGAAACCTCTTGATCAGTAACTGAGTTCACAAATGAAAGGTGGCCGAGGTCTGTGACATGGCGTTGTAAATGAATGTGTTGCTAAAGGGCACAAACTGGTGGCTGATGATCTTGATGGCCTCTTGAGCAGCCGATCCTAAACAAACACATTGACAACTGTTAATTAACAGCTTTCATGCTGCACAATAGAAACAAACAAGGATCGCTTGATTTCGGATTTACCTCCCAAAAACGCTGCGACTGTGTGTGGCTCTGCTGCGCCATATCGACAACTGAGGGTGATGAAAAGGTTGCAGGGAAAAAAAATGAATATTCATCTGGCACAGTCTTTAGTCTACACAGTAGAGTCATGAGTGACGGTGACTTACAACTCATGGATGTAGTCGTCTTTGATGTTGATGTTGAGGCTGTACTCCTGCAGCAGGCTGTTTACACACAGCTTCAGTTTGCTGATGTCGTCTTCAACCTGGTAGTTGTAAACTCCTGGCAGAAGATATGACAATAGGAGGACTGATCAAATAAAGCTTCTTCGGGAGGAAAAAATAAAACCTCAACTGCCAGCACTGCAACATCTGCAGAGCTCTAGATAAAGGCACTGATATCAAGAAGGATTCAATCTAAAGATCCAAAAAGTAACAGAAATATTTAGCAGCTATAAAAGAGCTCATTGACTGCAGGCTGCACACTCAATGCCAAAACCTCTAATGCAACAACGTCCTTTCTCTGTAGATGGCATAAAGTCGATATGGTCTGTCAATGACTGAGGTGCAAAAATCTTAACTTAAAAAAACATCAGGGTGTAAAGTGTCAAATCAGCTCCATGAGAGAGTTTCACCTCTTCATCTGTATGAACATTGTCTGTACCTGGGTATCGTGAGTGCTGCTGATAGAAGCGATCGACGGCACGGAGCATGAGGTAGAAGACCATCTCACTGTCTGGACTGTCCATGCATGATGCTGAGAAGAAACAGATATTATTAAATCAGTGAATATAGTCTACAGCACACAGTCAAATAGGAAATGTATTTCCAACTTACTGATTTCATCTTTATTCACTGAATCCACACTGTATTCTTCAGCCAGAGACCTGCAGCGCACCACCCTCAGAAAGGAAGCGTTCTTACCTAAACAGCAACAGTCAGGAATAAACCTTCTGCAGGAGCTGAAGACTCCACATCTTCATTTAAAATAAAAAACTCTAAAACATACTGTTTGATATGTGGTTGGATCTGTGAGCGGGGCCATCAATTATCATAGAAGTTAAAAAGAAGGTTACTTACAGAACAGTTTGATGTCCTTTTCTGAGATGCTCTCTGGAGGCTTGTGGAAAGAAAAAATAAAAATAATGAGCAGACATTCACTTTCAGTCAAGTCAAAATTTATCAAGACTATTTCAATTTTATTGAAACAGGAAATTTTCCCAAAAAAACACAACACAAAAAAAACAACAACAATATTTTTTCAGTTTTTTCAGTTAACACAGTTCAGTCATTAACAGCCTTCCCAAGTTGATAAAACCTGCCTATCTTTAGTCTTTTAAATGCTAACTAACCTTGATTGTCACAGAAACAGTCCACCTTGTATCAGACTAACCTAAACACTGTGATTCAGTGAGGACATGAGATTACACCGTACCTTTCCGACAGACTGCAATAAACATTCAACATGTTTAGAAACAGCTGCTGCATCCTGCATGGCCTTTTCCCTGTAACTGAAATCAAATTAAAAAAAAACAAATGAATGACACACGCCCATAAAACCATATCAATAAATCATGCACTGAACTTTCCTGTTGCTCTTGTATCTGACACCTAACACTCATGCTCCACACTTACACATTTTGAAGGTTGATAAACTTCTGAGAGTCTGCGATCATATCTGGGATGGTTCCCCGTACAGGAAGACTTCCATTGCCTTCATTGTGAACAAACTCCTTGACGGCTCTCAGCATCACCCAGAAGGCCGTAGACTGATAAACACATGTGAGCAGAATACACAGCACAGTTTTAAAAAAGCCTTCCCTGTAGCTACCCATTGGAAAGTGTAGAGGTCTGTGTATATTTCAATAGAAAAGGGAAAAAGTCAAAACCTGTGATGTGATGTTGTTACACTGCTCGCTATTGAAGAGGTCTTCGACAGGACTAGGAACCTGGAGAAAACAAGAGACATTACAAAACACACCACACCATAAAAACAGACTATTAGGTTTTATTGGGTTTTAAATGTGAGATATGTGACGACATCTCTTAAAAACCAGGAGCATTTAAAATCTGGTACCTTTGTTGGATTTAAAGCAGTGTTGACATTCTTAATAGCTTCCTCAAAGTTTTCTTCATCCTGTGGGACTCCGTTCTCATTCTTCAGGATCCCTGGAGGAACACAAAATAAAAAAGGAAATCACAGCTAAGTTTGACTTTCACAGCCAAGTCATTGGGTTTACAGGCAACTACAAGCAGCAGGTCGACAGATACCTTCCCGGATAAACTGCCTGAAGGCCTCTTTCTCTTTGTAATTTTTCGGGGGCTCACCATTATGCTACAAAGATCAGAGGGACATTTTACTTTACAGCAACACAAACAAAAATCCATGTTGATGTATTTGTACAGTAAATCTACTGTACCTCACTGAGCCATTTCTCCAGGTATTTAGCAAGAATGATGACCCACGGTGTGTGACTGTGATCCTAAAGGTGGAATAAAAATGGAACAATAATATTTGAGTAAGGCTGACATATTTTAAAATGCCTATAACAATGTGTGAACACACATGTGCTGACTCCAGTCTACACACCTTCTTGTCCATAGTATCAAGGTCGTACGACTCAATGTGGTTCTTAAATTCACCAAAAGGCTGATCTAACCTCAGGTCCTCCAAGGCGTTGTCTGGGTGAGATTCAATCACTGGAGTAACAGATGATAAAGTGTCAATACATGTTGAAACAACTTCAAATTATCTACAAAGTAAGAGCTACGCAGTGAAACAGGTATGTCCCAAAAGGGTGGATAGAACCTGATGTAAATGTAAATGAGGTAATATATGACATTTTAATCACAGTGCTGCATTAGAAATTCAAGGATTCAAGAAAACGTGTAGATAAATGTTGTCGATAAGTGTTGCATCACTGTGTCATTATTTCGAGTCAGAATTTCAGATGAATCCTGGGGAACTGACCTGTGTGCTCCTGCACCACTAGTCTCATGTAGCCGATGAGGCCGTAAGTTTTACAGACTAGGAAAGGTACCGAGGCGCTCCATAGAACTGCCCCGAGCCTCAAACACGTGCTGTTGAATATTTGAGATTATTTGACAAGTTTATTTGAAAGAAAAAGAAAAAGGTAGAAAATCATACAAATTCAACACCGGTTTCTGCCAAAGATGTAAATAAATAAAAATAAAACAGTAGGATAAATATCAATCGCCTCAAGTAAAGAGCGGGGTGTTTTTTAAACCTTGGCTAGATTGAAATCACAAAATCAGACTTCAGAAAAGCCATACCATACACTAATTTCTCACTAACTCTTGCTGTTACAATAATGCTTGAGAGTAAAGATAAAATATATTTCACACCTTTCTGGCAAATGGACACCAATGACTATGGTAAACCTGTGGAAAAACTCTGGATCGTTGTCGAGAAGTTTATCTGGACTCTGCAAGAATAACAGCAAATACAAGAGTGAACATTACATTTACACATTAACACCAGATAATATGTTTCTTTAGAGGTAATCTAATAACTTTTTACCTGTGTTACTGTAGCTGTCATGTTTATGCACTAGGTCTTGTTTCTCTTTTACCTTGTTAAGCATGTCTCACCACTCTACTGTTTAGTGTAATGTAAATGTTGTCAATATTATATAACTATGTCCATTTTGTCCCACTGATACATAGCACCCATTGTGGAGACACTAGTGTCACTATGTCCACCCCTAAACAATACCAACCTCCTCAACGAAGTTTCCAGAGACGTCACTGTTAAGTTCTTGTAACAGCTCAGTAGCAGCCTGCGCTCTGTTCTGCAACATAAAAGCAAAGGTCAGGGTTCATTCAACTATGCAGAGACATTAGATTTTTAAACTTGAGAAAAATATTAAAAATAAACACGAAGAAGGCACACAAAGACCAGATGGAAAATACCTTTCCGATGCTGTTAATGCTCAGGAAAAAGCTGCAAGACGGAAAGAAGAGGTGCATGAACACGAGTAAAACATATAGGCTAACAGTAAAGACATACAACTTAAACTTAACACAACGGTGCTGCCTTACTTGTTTCCAACATCTTCCCCAGAAACTGTGTGACCATCAACTATGGTGAACGCTCCAATACCTAACAAGAAGATCAATGAAGTTTATCGGTAAAATGCCTTCATCAGCAACTGCAGCATTAGCACCATTATGACAGACACATCTGTACCTGGGAGCACTAGGTTCTTCAGTATCTCTGTCCCAGTAGCTGTGGCGTTGATGAGACAAACATGTGCATTCTCCAGTGTTTCCTGACCATGGTCACCCCACAGTCTGAAAACATACAACATCATGTATACGTTGCCATCTAGTGCTTACATTCATCCTCAACCGCTGCAACAACTATAAACACAGTGAGCTTCTGACTTAGCAACCGGCATGAGAGCTAACCATCAAATTCAGTCAGTATAATTAAGTGTATATCACGTATATCATGTTTTTAGGCAAGGTGGCAGTTTAGACGGCGAAGCAAACACAAAACAGAGAAGCAGAGCATCCAATGGCCACCCCGTTTACCTTAAAGTGTAAACATTAGCCGCTACACCTACAACGCACAGAGCCCTAAAGCTAACTAGCTAACGTTAGCATTCATGCTTCGCCAGTTGTTTGTGCTGCCGCCGCTCACATAAAATACTCGTAACATTTAACTAAAGGGGCAATAAAGTAGTTTGACGAACCCGTGGGGTTATTTAAACGCACCTGAGCTGCCTGTCATATTTCTGCTCCTTAGAGGTTTTGGTGGCTGCCATGGTCTCTCTCCAAAAACTAGTGTCTACAGGCGCATCTGAACTCCGTCAACAGCAGATTCGACATAAACATGCTAGCACAAAAAATACGGACTCGCACTTTCGACACGATGTCTCACTGTTTATAACTTGAATGATTGATTTTATTTTAAATATATATAATAACACACACTCTTAATGCAGCTAATATACATCAAAATACATTCAAATAAAACATAGTTTTTTTTTTTAAAAATCTCCCCCCTTTTTACATTTTTCATTAGCAGGCAAAGCAATTCTCCATAAAACACTCAAACCTCCTTCACGCAACACGATGCATTGTTTGATAAGATAATAGATAGTTTTTCTTCATTAATCCCCAAAAGGGAAATGCTTTATTCAGTTATTTAAGTTACTTTTGTTTTGTTTTTTTTGCATTTTTATTTTGTGTAAACACATCATATTTTTTATATCAGTGGATTCGCCTGAATAAAACAGTCATTCATTATCATTTATATTTATATATATATATATATATATATATATATATATATATAAAGACGTCAGGTATATTTATATAATCCAATTATAATCATATCTAATCATTAGATCCGAAAAGGACCGACCTAATGCGATGACACTAGACAAGATTAGTTTTTAAAAATCCCGACAGTGTGTGTGTGTGTGTGTGTGTGTGTGAGAGAGAGGGGGGGGGGGGGGGGGTGAAGAAGAGATTGAGAGAGTAAGGAGAGATAGAGAGAGAGAGTGGGCGTGGAGAGGCGTGTCACGAAAGGGATAATTGCCCTTCCCCTTTGGCCACTACATAAACTCAATTGTAATCAATAGCTGCATTCACTGATGTCCGTCCTCCACGTGCGCACAGGGGTTGAAAGAATCACACAGCGACCGCGCAGTTACACTGGGATCCACAAACAGGGACAATGACAGGGAATCACTGGGGATATGGAAAAGAGGACGGTAAGATCCTGGTCTACAGCATCCCCAGCTCCTGGACGAGTCTGTGCTGCTTTCGCATCTATAGTGGAGAGACAATCTACGCTGCAGGCAGTCTGCTGCACACTACATGTTTGCTGTTATTTAGTTTTGCTGAAGGCACCGCGTGTTTTATACAGAGCAGGGACGTAATAGGTGTTTAAATGGCTCTTAGTGCGAGATTAGTCCCGTGCTTAAAGGGATGACTGCTGTAACCTCAACCTGACTTTCCACGAGATTTGTCCCTGGGCTCTTGAGTGAAAAGCACTGCACTGACTCTGAGCCAAGGCCAAATATACGCTCAGTGAGCACTTAATTAGGTACACCTCTACACCTTTTTATTCATGCAAATAGACCCATCATACATCTTGTGACAGCAGTGCAATGCATGAAAGTGGTAAGTGACCATGGCACTTAGAAAAGATGCCCTGTTGATGAGAGAGGTCAGAGTGGCTCAACCAAAACAGAAACCTGAAGGCTGCAGTGGACACAGGGTCACCAGACCTGGGCCGTAGAAGACCATAACCATGGACCCAAGCTTCCTTCTTTTCAAATGCCAGTACTCTGACTGTACACCACCAAATTATGTGGTGTCATCATGTGATATCTGGTCTCACATACACCAGATCATCAAAGTAGCGTCTCTAACATCATGTGGAATCCACACCAGTAAGACCTGAGGTTGCTTTGACAGGAGAGAGTGGTTCTGCTCTGCTCAGTGTTAGCTTGCTGACTTGAGTGCATGCTTGAAGTTGTTCTGTTTTGAAAAGTAGCATCATTTACTTTGATCACTAAACAAGACGGCGATTGCTTGTTGATTCTTGGTTTTAATTTTACTTGATGAGGAGCAAAATTAAGGAACACGTAAAGTTACAGCAGTGTGGTTTGCAATAGTTAGAGCTCAATAATCTCAGTAATCTAGTATTATACTGGTGACACAGTGAAATCTGTTGTTCATTTTGTTGTAGTGTTTATGTATGTAATGTTCTCTCTGTTTACTATCTTATATGCCAAGGTCCTTCTGTATGGCACAAAAACTACCCTGTTGCCGAGGGGAGCCGCCAGTCTCCCATTGACATCATACCCCATCAGGCTTCACATGATCCGGGTCTGGGTCCGATTGTCCTGAACTACGATCAGTGCACCTCCATCAACATCTCCAACAATGGACACTCTGTGGTTGTAGACTTTGATGACTCTGATGACCGTTCAGGTGAGAAAACCTCTGACATCTTGACTTTTTGTTTAGAAGCACATCTGCACATAAACCAACTTACCTGTCGTGGGAGATATCTGTTGTGAGTAAGGTCTTGGCAGGTACTATGCGCATTGATTATGACATGACCTATGATTATACAAAGATACTGACTTCCATGTAATTAAGGGAGAGTACAGTTCAGGGCTATTCCTGTGCTCTGATATCTGCTGTCAGCCACAAGCATTGGAAGTCTGTGCTGCAAGTTCACCTTCAACAAACATTGACTTGAAAGTCGAGATTACCTTAATTTTCAAAAAGTGCAAACCATGTGCATAAGTGCCTGTAATCAAAGGTTGATGGTAATCCTCTGATTATGCTGCAGGGAAGTGCATCTAGCAGTTAACTGTATGAGTATCTGTCTACCGGACAAGAGATAGACTAACCTTAGCTTCTCTCAGTGGTTATTATGATCCCATTTGCTTTTTATCACTGGGTGGATCCATGGTAACCACCCCATCATTACCATGAATGATAAGCTTAGAAATCTGGGTCTGTTTGGATCAGTTTCCACAGGGCAAGCAAGCAGCTATCAGTGCAAATAATTAATGACGGAGGAGACCTGCAGGGAAACTGCTGCTCTTCCTCAGTGTTTTCCCTGTCGTTCAAATGAGGCGCGCAAATCCTTTAAACCTGCTGTGGTCAGTTTGCAGCTTATGGCTGGGTCTTGGTAAATACACAAGCATATATTCTCAAATGACAGCGTCACTGTTGTTTTGCTCAGAAAACAAGGATGGGCCAGGATAAATAAGTCTTCCTTTTACAGCCAGTGTAAATGTGGTGATGTCATAGCAACAATCTGCCGCTGATATTAGAAAAATAAACATAACAGGACAATCATAAATGTTATTTATGTATTTCTTTCCCGAGGAAGTCATTAATGTTAAAGGTCAGGATTTACACTATTATTATTGCTTTTAACTACCTGATTCTGCACATCAGCTATTTATATGTGGCCATCTGCTCACCTCATTGACAGTAAATATTCTAACATGTCTAAATATAGCCCCCGATTTTCTTTTATGAGATCCTTTTCTTCTTGTCCTACATTTGTATTGTAAGACAAACGAGTTGGGTGCTTTGCTTTTTGTGCCATTCCTCTCTCATTAATCTGACCTGGACTGGTGTGGCCTGTTTGTCAGAAAGATGTCAGCAGCATCACAATGAATAACAATCAGATTAGCCGAGAGCTCCCTGCCCAGCAGTGAAGATCACAGGCTGAAGCAGCAGTCTGGAGCTATTGTCCTGATAATGGATTGTTTCATTTTAAGACATAAATTAAAGTTTCTATTAATACATGTTGGTTGATGGACCTGAGTGCAAAGTTAGATAAAACCTAAAGTAGCTTTAGCATCGTCCTGTGTGGTGGACGACGGCTATTTGCATCTCAAACCGCAGCCTGTTCAGACACAGCTCTAATGATGGACTTGTTAGTGAAGCAGTCTGTGCTTGTGCTCATGTCTCGGTTTTGAGGGAGAAATGTGATTTAAAGGTGTCATCAAGGTTGACTCATCTGTGTGTGTGTGTGTGTGTGTGTGTGTGTGCTTCAGTAACACAATACTGTTTGACTGATGCTATACAAACAGGATGCTGGAACACAGCTTGTCCAACTGATGTAGGTGTGTGTGAATACCCTTCTTTTTCTTTTTTTAATGTCTCTCCTCATCCTCCACAGTGATCCAGGGAGGCCCTCTTGCCAACCCCTACAGACTGAAACAGTTTCACTTCCACTGGGGCGGAAAGGGCTGCCATGGCTCTGAGCACACTGTTGCAGGAACTAGCTACGCATCTGAGGTGAGTGTTGTGGGGTTTGACGCTTCAGTTTGTGACTGTTGGATATAGAAAATGCAGGACACACATATTAATGTGATGGCGACAGATGTCTTTATAAAATTCCAGATTTTTTTTTGTCTTCAATCCCACTTCAAAAGATGAGAACATGAGGTAGAAAATATTGGCACAGGGTTATATTGTCAGTGCTCAGGAGTGTCAATAACTTCAGATAAAACTGTTTTCCTTCCTGTTTGTCTTTCTCTCTCTCTCTCTCTCCTCCTGTTTCTGCCCCATAGCTTCACTTAGTACACTGGAACGCCGTCAAGTACAAAACGTTTGGGGAGGCGGCATCAGCTCCCGACGGCCTCGCTGTCCTTGGCATCTTTTTAGATGTAAGATTTCTCTCTTAAGTGCTGCCCTGTTTTCTTTCCCTGTGCTTTTTTTTTCTCCATATCAGAGTAACAGTTGTTATGCAGTCAGGCCAACTTGGAACAGAAGCAAAGATGAAACGGTGTGATGTTTTTTAGAGTAAACCGAGTGTATATGAACAGATTTTGATGTGGATTTTCTCTCCAAAAGTCACTGACCACATTCAAAAACAATCCGTCTGTTATGAAAGACAGGTGACGACCACAGATGGCTCCACATGATCACAGATGCTCTGTACATGGTGAAATTTAAGGTCAGTACTAGTGTTGATTTTATTACATGTATATTTTTTCCTCTGGGTTTTTTTGACCTTGCTCTGAGTATTATTGCAATAATATAAATATTTCATTACAGGGCAGCGTCACAGATTTCAAAGGGTTCAACCCAAGTGCCTTCTACCCAGCAGCCTCCACTACTGGACCTACCTAGGATCTCTGACCACGCCCCCACTACATGAAAGTGTCACCTGGATAGTCCTGAAGGAGCCAATCGTCGTGTCTGAAAAACAGGTGCATGTTGGAAAAATGTTCCCTTAACCACAGGATATGTCAGATTTCCAGAGCATCTCTCTCTTGGAAACCTTAGTACATCAGTGAAACTCTGCTACATACAAAATGACATGAAATATAATGATGTCATAGTTGGAGAAAAAGATCTGGTTACTTCCATCACTCAGCACATAAAACTCATGTCTGTAGGAGCAGTTTACTGTTTTTAGATCATGTGGCACAGCCATTCATAAACGGCATTAACCCCAATCTAGCTGTCTTGGCTGCAAGCCAGTAGTGGGGAAACCTCTGCAGCACAAAGTCTATATTTGCCCTGACTAAGACTGGCTCTGCCATCAGGGCTTAAAAATAGGCAGTTACAGCACCACACATGCACAAATCACACAGCTCTCATTCATAATGAATACAAAATAAAGAGGGGGGGGGGTCATGATTCAAATGAATGTTGCTATCTAGAATGACAGTTATTTGGAAAAAAAACAAAAACTCAAGTAATCAAGAAAGCCTGATGCATGCTGAGCTCTGAGTGCTGCTGATTAGTTTCACACATTTACTGTGGCCAGTGATGTGCACCCATATTATGAGGCTACAGTTTTTCAAATGTAAAAAAGAGGCTCTCTGAAATGACCTCTTAGATTCGAATGGCACTGCTGCACCCAGTTACACTCGGGAGTCAGAAATGTCATGTTTTATCTGTGAGTGGAGGTTAAGGCACTGATGCTGCACTTGATCAGTCAATTGTGAAATCCATGCTTCCTGGCCTGTGTGATGTTAATGATGGCCGTGCTCCGCTGTGCTCTGGGGAGTCACTGCCTCCTTTTGTTGTCAAACCACAGTTCAGCATCACTGGATCAGTATGCCAACATTTCAGTAGACGTGCAGGGTGGTGCATGGCAGAGGGGTTTTTACCTCTGTGCTGTCGCATTCCCAGGACTGTTTGGCTTAAGTCTGGTGCTATATTTAGATGCCACAACAAGGAGGTGCACATCATTCAAGGGGGATGCCCTGTTAGGGTTGACTTGGTTTTTTTTATCCACCCCTCTTAGCACTGAACTTAATCAGAAAGTTTAGCTCTGATAACCCCAGTTTGCTGACAAGTTAAGCTGACTAACTGGATGTGTGCTGCACATGCCTTCTAGGTCTCCCTGCGAGCCAGCCCTGTGGCGACTGCTGCCAGACTCTTGGATTATGCTCTCTCACTCTGATCTTTTCAAGTCTAGTTCTCCATATTTAACTCCAGGACTATACAAGAGGAACAGGGGGTTGTAATGACGGTGGCACCTTGGGTCTAGTCATGAGCGATCTGTCTGTAGCTAAGCTGGGGCGAGGGGAGGGGGTTGAGGTGTAAGCTAGGCAACTGGCTCCACAGCCTGTGACTCAAGGCCTCAAGCCTTTGATCCCCTCCAGCTGATTATCCTGATGGATGGATGACTGCATGAGTACAGGGCTTTAATTGAGAAATGCTTGCATGGAGACCCAATGGGGAAAAGTCCTTATGTAACAGGATATTTTGTTTTTCACAGCCCCATATAATAAGAAAGCTAAAAGGGAAGTTCAGAGAGAAGTGCAGTGCGTGGGTAGTTCAAGTCAAGTCGTAATATTCAGTGTTTTTCAAGCGACATAAAAGGAACATAACATAAAAAAGAATAGCCAGCCTGATATTATTTCTCTGTGCCCTAGAGCTCTGTGGTTGTGTTTCTTTTTAATAGTTTTGGACAGCAATGATTTGCATCACTGCACATGACATGTTTCATGTTTCTTCATTAGACTACAAAGAAAATTAGCATTGATGTTTGCACTGAGTCGACCCTACGTGCAGCATCCTGCTAGTGTAAATATTCATCAGAGCAAAACTGCTGCTGGAAATGGTCCACAACAAATTCACCATGTGTCCTTGTTTGCCAGAAACCCAGACCCCAGTTGTTTAAATTTTGTTAAATGAACATTTTAAGGAACAAATGGGATGAAAGAAATCAGAAAATATTCAGAGATTGAACAACAATTTGTTGGTTTTTGTCTTGTAATGTAATTTGTTAGCACACATGTAAAAGGTTGTGCACAAACCAGTTTTAACAAAACAAACAAAAAAACATGAATCTGTGTGCAAAAATATTAAAGTCCTGTCCTTCTGTCTCTCTCGGTGCAGATGGGCAAGTTTAGGCTGCTCCTGTTCAGTGGAGAGGAAGAGGATCAGAGGATACGCATGGAAAACAACTTCAGGCCTCCTCAGCCTCTCAAAGGCAGGAAAGTGCGCTCCTCCAATTAACGTGACCTCAGGGGATCTGAAATCATAGATGACAAAGGATCTTTTAGACAACAGTGAATGCATTAAACTGAGTGTAATGTTTACCTCATGGTAGCTTATCCTGAGGAGGGATTTCTGATTTACTTTGTACAGAAGGGGGAAAAAAAGTTCAGGGGGAGGGGGTCTCATCACTGCTGCCACATTGAAATGCACATTTCCCTCTGCTGGTCAGACGCTTCACCAGCAGAGGGACAAATCAGATTCTGAATGATTTTAGGAGAAAAATAAAATAAAATGGATGTTATGAAGTAATAATCTTAGCGTCAGCAGGTTTATTGTTGTACTATGTGCTGTTTGGAGACATTATCTTATTATGAACTCTACTTGCATGAAGATTCAAAGGTTGGATGAACTATTTAAGGACAACTGTTGCTGAGGCAATGAGGTGCTACATCAACTAGCAGCAAACTTTTTCAAGGTGCTATTATGTGTATGTAACTGATTAATCCGTAAACCAGTCTGTTGCTATGTGTAGACTGGTGTCGCACCAACCCTGCTGTCTGCAGATTCACAGCCTCGGCCTCTGCACTGATCCCAACTGATCCCTCTTAGATCCAGCCTGTTGCTGGTGGATTCCCAGTCCCTCTGGCCACAGAGCTCCTCCAGCCCAGCAATCCCAACTGGAGGTGGGATTGGATTAGTGCTGCATTTACTTTAACTGGTCTGTTTGGCCATGGCGGAGGGCACGAAAGTCTCGGATCCTGTAGAGCTCAAGAGACTTGGGATATTCACCCCCTGACAGGCTGATTTGTTATTTTTAGCACTCCCTCCAGATTTAAGACAAATCTGTCCTTGCACTTTCTCATTGGATTTATTAAACTTTAGTCCTAACAAGGTCCTGATCAACTAATAGATTGCGGACCAAAAAAAAAAAAAAAAAAACAATCTCTGAATCTTTTGTTGTTAAGATTTTCATTATGAGAGTAAAATGTGTCCTACCTTAAAGTGTCATGTTTCCTGGTGCAGTGTCTCACAGACAGACAGGAGGTAATGCATGGTTCACCTCTGAAGCTGCACATGTAAGGAAAACATAATGCACAGTCCACTATGTAAATACCTGACAGAGGCCCTGGTGACTCACTTGGGTGAGTTATGGCAGCTTTGTGCAATGCTGGTCCGACTTTAGATGGACTTGGATTTTTACTAATGCAGGTATATACAGTATGGCAGGGATACAACACACAGACATGAATAAAGGCATCTCAGTTGTGATTTGTTTGTGTTGTGGATGTGAATCAATGACATGATATTAAAACATGTAATTTTGTGATGCATTCAAAGTCTTTTGAAGTGGTCCTATCAGATTTGTAGATTGACATTTATACAGAAATAAACGACTTTGTCCTTGATCCTTTGGGCTTCTGTCCTTTATTTATGCTCTCACCTAATACTGCACTTTCATTTTTTAAGCACAATGCATTCATTATATACAGTCAGCAGTTTATCTCCATATCAAAGACATACTTTGTACCTGTATCTATGATGTGCTTTTTAAAGGTGAGGAGGCATCATTCAAGCAAATGTTTAAACTCACTCTCACTGATCAGACCCGTGTTCAAAGTAATTAGTAGCCAGGTTGTAGCCTGGAAGGAGGAGGTACAGTACAGAGAGAGTGATCATGCACTGATAAGAGTCAATCATTTACTCACTGTGTTCACTGATGTAGTTTTATCTGGCCCCTATATCCAGCATGGTTGTGTTTATCATTCATACTACCAATAATTCAGTATAGTAATAAATGGGTTTGGGTGCGGCTGAAACACAGACGAATGCAGAGGAGTGTCTGCACATGTGTTTCTGAACAGGTCAAGAATAATGAAGATTTTCTTATCAATAAACAAAGTCAGTGTCTGTAGCTTATCAATACATTGTATCCAGTGTCTCCTAAACAAAAACACACCCCTGAGACTTTATGAGGTGAAGGACATTGCCTTTAAAATTTCCAAA
The DNA here is from genome assembly GCA_021432705.1 of Caranx ignobilis. NCBI lineage: Eukaryota > Metazoa > Chordata > Actinopteri > Carangiformes > Carangidae > Caranx > Caranx ignobilis. The sequence goes on from MU270012.1 coordinate 49,908,764, forward strand.
TTAGGAAAAGATTGGTGTAGTCAGGTGTTGATGGAGTTAGATTCAGAGAGATATTGTATTTTCTTGATAATATAATATTTTCTTTCTACAAAAAAGTTCTTATTGGAGTTGTTTTTGTGTCGTCATTCAGCTTCTCTTCCAGTAGGTGGCAGCATCTACTTTCTTTTCTAACATACGGGGTTACCATTAACTGTAAACACTGATATTCTGATTTATCTTCTATTAGACAAAGATCTGGTTTTAAAAAGTAAAACACACACACACACACACACACACACACGGTCAACTGCACTGCATACATGCAGACATCTTAATATAGTATCTAAATTATATATTATGGCTGACTACAGCAGACCACACTGCTGACATCCGACTGTTTTTGTAACACTTGACCTTGCCTTTGTCTGTGCTCCTTGCCAGTGTGTAAGTGTTGCTTGTATCAAGAGGTTGAATTACCCCATCTGGTGTCATTTCCATCGAACTTCTGATGGTTACGGAAAAATTCTGATTTGCAGATTAATGAATAAAAGATGAAAGTGTGTGTGTGTGAGGAGTATATCTATACACATACCAAATAGTCTGTCCAAAATAGCATCAGGCAGCTTTATTGAGACTGAGAATACCTGACCAGGCACATCATCCTGCAGCCACAATCAATGTCCCATGTAATAAGATATTACAGTCAGGCCTCAGAAATAGAGTCAGTCACATGTATTTTTAGCATCAGGATATCTACTTGCTTGTTGTAGTGACTTTTCCCAGACGCAGCAACATCTGAGCAACTTGCGAAACACAAACCTGCAGAACTAACAAGCAGCAGAAAAATGTTGTTGAGAATGTCGAGGTGTTTCTGAATGAACGCATGCAGCCCCCCAAGGGCCCTTTACTTTTCTCTGATCAGCCTAAACTAACTGTGATACAGTGAAGGCCAATCCCTAAAAGAATATCGTGCGTAATTTACTTGTGATGAGCTGTATTGTGTCACCCTCCTGAAAGGAGTCTTGATGGAGCTTTGCTGAGGAGGAGAAACTTGTTTACAGTTGCCTGCAGCATAAAAATGTGAAAACTCTGGATTCAAAATATTATTTGGTGAATTAAAAGTACTGTATATAATTGGAGTATTATGTTTATGCAGCATTTTATGTCCCAGCTCACAGCAGCAGTAGATACTGTTGAAGGTAGATAAACCTGGAGAAATCCATGTATTATATAAGATCATCCCAGCTTTTGCATTTAATAACCAAATATGCTAAATAACTTGTAACTTTAAATGGATGTAATGGAATAAATGGTGCAATATTTCCTGTTCACTATAGTAGATTAGCATCATGGAAAGAGTAAAGTCTAGTGTTGTTGGAGCTTTGGTCGTAAAAGAGGTAAAAAAAAAAAAAATAGCATTAAGTTACAAAAGTACTAAACTGTTGTAGAATGTCTTTAAATAGAGTTTAATAATCTGATTTTGTTCTTATGAGCTATAAATGTTTTAGTTTGACAGTCATGACGTTACAAAGGCTCAAACCAGCAGTTTCCTCCTAAACAAAACCAGATTACTGTATCTGTCCTCCTCATCTCCACACACACGCACACACACACACACACAGCGTCTCTTCTTTTCAGTGGTAAAGCTGAAAACAGGACACTCAACCACTAAATCACTTTAAGTTTCTCAATATTGTCAAGGACAGTGACTCTATCTGGCAATCAGGGGACACGGCCGTGGTGCAGTTGCCATGGATACAAACAGCACATGTAACCAAACACAACGGTTGGCCAGCTCATATCTCCCCTACTTGTCTATGAGCCAGTGATCCATCGCCATCACCCTTGTCAGGAAATAAAACCATACTACAAAAATATCTGGCGCTTACCCCCATCGGTGACACGAGTGTGTTTCTGTATGTATTAAGGAGCTTTATTTAGCAGCGTGTTATCTATTTCATGTTGGGCCCTGGACTCTGATCTCTGACTTTATTCCTTCCAAACCAAACCACACGCCAGCTGTCAGCTGTGGATGCTGATGTTTGGCCTTCACCCAGGTTCAGGGTCGGGTTTAAGCTACAACCATAACAACTTGCCAAACAATATACACCTTTTATGGGTTTTGTATACACACGAAATAATATTAAAGTTGTCAGGCGGTGGCCTTGGCGTACTGAGTGGATATAAATCCCATCAGAAAAAGGGATGAGGTTCCCTCTCTTGGGCCTTGGGCACACTGTTGGTGGTCTGTTATGATAATTAAAGACAACAGTGGTTCGCTGTCACAGGAGAGAGGTCATGATCTGTAATTCTACACTTGGCCGTCAGCTCCTTTGCCATAAAAGCTTTGATATATAGATTATTTTTCCTGAAAATGTGTGTTGTCCCCCTCTGGCCTTGATTTTTTGGCCTTGTGTGTTAGTTACTCAGTACCTTCAGGAAGTGTTGATTGAGATCCTGATACTCAGACTATGAGATATGACCGTCCGTCACACCCTGACATCTGAGTCTGGTTACTCAGGATTGAGCCATGAAGTGAGTTGGCAACAAACACCTACATGGTGCCTCTGGGAACTCGGCTGACTTTACTCAGTGACCCTTCAAGCCACCCCCCCCCAAGTCAAACCAAGATCCTCTGTTTGCACGCAGTGGCTATAGCAACACACACAGTCAGCACTGCATCAGTGCTCAGTCAATCCCTATTTATTTCATACACGTCTGTTTAAAATCAGCAGTCAGAGGTGTTTGGCTCGCCGGGGAGATCCATAAAATGAACTCCTGGAGACTTGAGAATCACAGATTTACATTCAGAGCTTTTTCACTCAAGGTGGCGGGGAGGTGATATAAACCAGTGGTTGCAGAAGCCCATTATGATGATAAACATGGGTTAAAATTGGTGAGACTGTTTTTTGTTTTATTGGTGCCATTTCCTTGGTGTGAATTAATATCATTTTGTTGCACTGACTGGAGACAGCATGATTCCACTCCCTCTTTTTTGGTGCCCTTGAAGATTTTTTAGGGTGTCCTCTGAACACAACATAAATTTCATTATAATGCCTATCAGGAGTCGCAAAGTCCTTCCATGACTGTTGATTATCAGACATCACGTTTTGATAAGTGTGACCTGCTCCTTGACTTTTTAAGTAGTAACGAGTTTACAGCCCTGCTGGCAGCACCATGTGGCTGCACTTGGGTACCAGTTGCTGCACCGGCCTAAATGCTAATGTTAGCATTTTAGCATGGTCATGACAAGGCTAAAACTCTGGAGAGTGAGTGATATTGAACAGATTCAACATTTTTTTTTTTTAGCATTAGCACCAAATTAGCAGTGATGATGAGAATGTCATCTGGTCATACATGACAAAGTTTTGACCTGATGATGGTGCTGATTTGACAGTGAGTGGATTACAAAAGTTATCAAAAGTCATGTTGAAGGATTAATGTGTCATATTTTGGCAATGGCCAAGGCATTTGGCTCAACATATAGTGTCACAGTGGAGAGAAAAGAGAAAACAAGATCACTTGATACACGTGGAACATGAACATCTGTGAAAAATGTGACAATCAATCCAGTAGTCTTAGATGTTTCAGTCTGAAAATGTAGTCAAATTCATGGGACCAAGCTACGGTGTTTGAGGATAGATGGTTTGACCTTACAGACCTTGGATTTGACACAAGACTTATTAACAGACAGGCTAAGTGTGGGGATGGCCCATCTGAAATGAGCTTGTAGGTATATATATATATATGTATGTATGTATATATGTATATACATATATGTATGTGTGTGTGTGTGTGTGTGTGTATAGTGCTTGTTCCTTGAAATTTAGGACAAATCAAACATTAACTTCAGTGCAAGTGAAACAGAGTGAATCAAATGTTTATTTAAATTCTATACCCAGACAGAGCCATTAAAGAGTGATCTGATAACTTAATGGGTCTGACTGGGATAGACCCATGTGATCATCTCTCTGCCTGTCTCTCTGGATTGTCTCCAAAAACATCACAGGCCTTTGGCCAGTTTGATCCCCGCCGCATCTGCTATCTGCTGCAACTCCCACAACCAACCACCACCGACACATTCAAGTCAGAGGGGTCAGTCATGCACCCAGAAGCGTCACAAGTTTCCAAGATCCCTATCCCCCAAGCCCAATGGGTCAAAAATAGCCCCTGTTAGCCTTTTATAAATCAGAGTGTTTCTATAAAAAGCCTTTGGCTGACCAGAAACCTGGGCTGAAGCCACATCACCCTATCTTTAGCTTTATTTATGTCCTGGTGTTGACAGCACCACTTGCAAAGCTTTCCAGTCACTGTTCAATAGGTCACATGTGTGCCGAGCCCTCGGCCCGATGCTGGAAAGCACTGTCAAGTAAAAACAGTAATCAGTGGGCCTACAGCGCTGGACAGCCTACATCCCTTACAGAAACAAAGCGCCTAACAGCTGCTGAGTTAACGGCTTGATGATTCTTGCCCTCAGATTCTTTCCATCCACTTAGTGTTTGTGGAGCTCTGCTCTGATGACAGATGAGCAGAGGTGGGTAGAGTAGCCAAAAAAATTGTACTCAAGTAAGAGTATTGTTACTTTAGAATAATGTTACTCAAGTAAAAGTAAAAACTAGCCATGCAAATATTTACTTGAGTAATAGTAAGAAAGTACTTGGTGAAAAAACTACTCAAGTACTGAGTAACTGCTGAGTAACCTATGATTTGTTTGTTAAATATTGAGGACATGAATGCGATCAAATTAAAAAGCAATGAACAAATTCAGATCTTGCCAAAGAACATCACTAAACAACTTAGACTATAAATGAAATACATAAATTAAGGCTAATTGAGCCACAATAAGTTACATATACTTGCATAAAGAGATCTATGAACTTTCCATAAACAGTGTGTATGTGTCTGCGCGACGCCAGGGCGACGTCAGCAGCCTATTCACATCTACTACTTACTGCAATGTCTTTCCTTAAATTTGAGGCGGAGTGGCCGCCCTGTTATCCGCGGAGAGGTTGTGTGCGGTCATGTGACAGCCTGGCCCTGTCTGATTGGTGAATAGGTTTAAACGTGGCTAGTGGCTACAGTTAACTGGTGAAACGCAGTCCTGTGACAGAGCCTCGGTTGGAAGTATCTTTGTCAAAACAAAACAAACAGATCGCGCATTTAATGAATGAAAATAAGAAGCGAGTAGCGAGCAGAATGTGGCTCAATATAACTGAGTAAAAGTACCGCATCATCTTCTCGTATATACTCAGGTAACACTAAAACGTATGCTGCATTAAAATCGTTCTTACACATACAATTTATCCATAAAGTTACTCAAGTAAATGTAGGGACGGGGGCTGCCCTGCTGGTGGCCGCGATATACCACGCTCACACCAACCTGAACGAGACTCAGCCACACGTACAGCACTCAATCTGTAGAGTGTTGGTGGCGGCAGCCCACCGCCCGGGAACATTAGAGTGAACGGAGGAGACTCAGCCACGAAGCCACGCCGGCCACACACACAGACGGGGCAGTACATTACGTTACGTTACAGGCCGGCTTCTCGCTACACGCTCTCAGTACAGGGAGGAGGAAGGGGCGGGGGGCTGGGCCGGCCTGGCTTTGTTGGTGGCGGCAGCCCACCGCCCGGGAACATTAGAGTGAACGGAGGAGACTCAGCCACGAAGCCACGCCGGCCACACACACAGACGGGGCAGTACATTACGTTACGTTACAGGCCGGCTTCTCGCTACACGCTCTCAGTACAGGGAGGAGGAAGGGGCGGGGGGCTGGGCCGGCCTGGCTTTGTTGGTGGCGGCAGCCCACCGCCCGGGAACATTAGAGTGAACGGAGGAGACTCAGCCACGAAGCCACGCCGGCCACACACACAGACGGGGCAGTACATTACGTTACGTTACAGGCCGGCTTCTCGCTACACGCTCTCAGTACAGGGAGGAGGAAGGGGCGGGGGGCTGGGCCGGCCTGGCTTTGTTGGTGGCGGCAGCCCACCGCCCGGGAACATTAGAGTGAACGGAGGAGACTCAGCCACGAAGCCACGCCGGCCACACACACAGACGGGGCAGTACATTACGTTACGTTACAGGCCGGCTTCTCGCTACACGCTCTCAGTACAGGGAGGAGGAAGGGGCGGGGGGCTGGGCCGGCCTGGCTTTGTTGGTGGCGGCAGCCCACCGCCCGGGAACATTAGAGTGAACGGAGGAGACTCAGCCACGAAGCCACGCCGGCCACACACACAGACGGGGCAGTACATTACGTTACGTTACAGGCCGGCTTCTCGCTACACGCTCTCAGTACAGGGAGGAGGAAGGGGCGGGGGGCTGGGCCGGCCTGGCTTTGTTGGTGGCGGCAGCCCACCGCCCGGGAACATTAGAGTGAACGGAGGAGACTCAGCCACGAAGCCACGCCGGCCACACACACAGACGGGGCAGTACATTACGTTACGTTACAGGCCGGCTTCTCGCTACACGCTCTCAGTACAGGGAGGAGGAAGGGGCGGGGGGCTGGGCCGGCCTGGCTTTGTTGGTGGCGGCAGCCCACCGCCCGGGAACATTAGAGTGAACGGAGGAGACTCAGCCACGAAGCCACGCCGGCCACACACACAGACGGGGCAGTACATTACGTTACGTTACAGGCCGGCTTCTCGCTACACGCTCTCAGTACAGGGAGGAGGAAGGGGCGGGGGGCTGGGCCGGCCTGGCTTTGTTGGTGGCGGCAGCCCACCGCCCGGGAACATTAGAGTGAACGGAGGAGACTCAGCCACGAAGCCACGCCGGCCACACACACAGACGGGGCAGTACATTACGTTACGTTACAGGCCGGCTTCTCGCTACACGCTCTCAGTACAGGGAGGAGGAAGGGGCGGGGGGCTGGGCCGGCCTGGCTTTGTTGGTGGCGGCAGCCCACCGCCCGGGAACATTAGAGTGAACGGAGGAGACTCAGCCACGAAGCCACGCCGGCCACACACACAGACGGGGCAGTACATTACGTTACGTTACAGGCCGGCTTCTCGCTACACGCTCTCAGTACAGGGAGGAGGAAGGGGCGGGGGGCTGGGCCGGCCTGGCTTTGTTGGTGGCGGCAGCCCACCGCCCGGGAACATTAGAGTGAACGGAGGAGACTCAGCCACGAAGCCACGCCGGCCACACACACAGACGGGGCAGTACATTACGTTACGTTACAGGCCGGCTTCTCGCTACACGCTCTCAGTACAGGGAGGAGGAAGGGGCGGGGGGCTGGGCCGGCCTGGCTTTGTTGGTGGCGGCAGCCCACCGCCCGGGAACATTAGAGTGAACGGAGGAGACTCAGCCACGAAGCCACGCCGGCCACACACACAGACGGGGCAGTACATTACGTTACGTTACAGGCCGGCTTCTCGCTACACGCTCTCAGTACAGGAGGAGGAAGGGGCGGGGGGCTGGGCCGGCCTGGCTTTGTTGGTGGCGGCAGCCCACCGCCCGGGAACATTAGAGTGAACGGAGGAGACTCAGCCACGAAGCCACGCCGGCCACACACACAGACGGGGCAGTACATTACGTTACGTTACAGGCCGGCTTCTCGCTACACGCTCTCAGTACAGGAGGAGGAAGGGGCGGGGGGCTGGGCCGGCCTGGCTTTGTTGGTGGCGGCAGCCCACCGCCCGGGAACATTAGAGTGAACGGAGGAGACTCAGCCACGAAGCCACGCCGGCCACACACACAGACGGGGCAGTACATTACGTTACGTTACAGGCCGGCTTCTCGCTACACGCTCTCAGTACAGGGAGGAGGAAGGGGCGGGGGGCTGGGCCGGCCTGGCTTTGTTGGTGGCGGCAGCCCACCGCCCGGGAACATTAGAGTGAACGGAGGAGACTCAGCCACGAAGCCACGCCGGCCACACACACAGACGGGGCAGTACATTACGTTACGTTACAGGCCGGCTTCTCGCTACACGCTCTCAGTACAGGGAGGAGGAAGGGGCGGGGGGCTGGGCCGGCCTGGCTTTGTTGGTGGCGGCAGCCCACCGCCCGGGAACATTAGAGTGAACGGAGGAGACTCAGCCACGAAGCCACGCCGGCCACACACACAGACGGGGCAGTACATTACGTTACGTTACAGGCCGGCTTCTCGCTACACGCTCTCAGTACAGGGAGGAGGAAGGGGCGGGGGGCTGGGCCGGCCTGGCTTTGTTGGTGGCGGCAGCCCACCGCCCGGGAACATTAGAGTGAACGGAGGAGACTCAGCCACGAAGCCACGCCGGCCACACACACAGACGGGGCAGTACATTACGTTACGTTACAGGCCGGCTTCTCGCTACACGCTCTCAGTACAGGGAGGAGGAAGGGGCGGGGGGCTGGGCCGGCCTGGCTTTGTTGGTGGCGGCAGCCCACCGCCCGGGAACATTAGAGTGAACGGAGGAGACTCAGCCACGAAGCCACGCCGGCCACACACACAGACGGGGCAGTACATTACGTTACGTTACAGGCCGGCTTCTCGCTACACGCTCTCAGTACAGGGAGGAGGAAGGGGCGGGGGGCTGGGCCGGCCTGGCTTTGTTGGTGGCGGCAGCCCACCGCCCGGGAACATTAGAGTGAACGGAGGAGACTCAGCCACGAAGCCACGCCGGCCACACACACAGACGGGGCAGTACATTACGTTACGTTACAGGCCGGCTTCTCGCTACACGCTCTCAGTACAGGGAGGAGGAAGGGGCGGGGGCTGGGCCGGCCTGGCTTTGTTGGTGGCGGCAGCCCACCGCCCGGGAACATTAGAGTGAACGGAGGAGACTCAGCCACGAAGCCACGCCGGCCACACACACAGACGGGGCAGTACATTACGTTACGTTACAGGCCGGCTTCTCGCTACACGCTCTCAGTACAGGAGGAGGAAGGGGCGGGGGGCTGGGCCGGCCTGGCTTTGTTGGTGGCGGCAGCCCACCGCCCGGGAACATTAGAGTGAACGGAGGAGACTCAGCCACGAAGCCACGCCGGCCACACACACAGACGGGGCAGTACATTACGTTACGTTACAGGCCGGCTTCTCGCTACACGCTCTCAGTACAGGGAGGAGGAAGGGGCGGGGGGCTGGGCCGGCCTGGCTTTGTTGGTGGCGGCAGCCCACCGCCCGGGAACATTAGAGTGAACGGAGGAGACTCAGCCACGAAGCCACGCCGGCCACACACACAGACGGGGCAGTACATTACGTTACGTTACAGGCCGGCTTCTCGCTACACGCTCTCAGTACAGGGAGGAGGAAGGGGCGGGGGGCTGGGCCGGCCTGGCTTTGTTGGTGGCGGCAGCCCACCGCCCGGGAACATTAGAGTGAACGGAGGAGACTCAGCCACGAAGCCACGCCGGCCACACACACAGACGGGGCAGTACATTACGTTACGTTACAGGCCGGCTTCTCGCTACACGCTCTCAGTACAGGGAGGAGGAAGGGGCGGGGGGCTGGGCCGGCCTGGCTTTGTTGGTGGCGGCAGCCCACCGCCCGGGAACATTAGAGTGAACGGAGGAGACTCAGCCACGAAGCCACGCCGGCCACACACACAGACGGGGCAGTACATTACGTTACGTTACAGGCCGGCTTCTCGCTACACGCTCTCAGTACAGGGAGGAGGAAGGGGCGGGGGGCTGGGCCGGCCTGGCTTTGTTGGTGGCGGCAGCCCACCGCCCGGGAACATTAGAGTGAACGGAGGAGACTCAGCCACGAAGCCACGCCGGCCACACACACAGACGGGGCAGTACATTACGTTACGTTACAGGCCGGCTTCTCGCTACACGCTCTCAGTACAGGGAGGAGGAAGGGGCGGGGGGCTGGGCCGGCCTGGCTTTGTTGGTGGCGGCAGCCCACCGCCCGGGAACATTAGAGTGAACGGAGGAGACTCAGCCACGAAGCCACGCCGGCCACACACACAGACGGGGCAGTACATTACGTTACGTTACAGGCCGGCTTCTCGCTACACGCTCTCAGTACAGGGAGGAGGAAGGGGCGGGGGGCTGGGCCGGCCTGGCTTTGTTGGTGGCGGCAGCCCACCGCCCGGGAACATTAGAGTGAACGGAGGAGACTCAGCCACGAAGCCACGCCGGCCACACACACAGACGGGGCAGTACATTACGTTACGTTACAGGCCGGCTTCTCGCTACACGCTCTCAGTACAGGGAGGAGGAAGGGGCGGGGGGCTGGGCCGGCCTGGCTTTGTTGGTGGCGGCAGCCCACCGCCCGGGAACATTAGAGTGAACGGAGGAGACTCAGCCACGAAGCCACGCCGGCCACACACACAGACGGGGCAGTACATTACGTTACGTTACAGGCCGGCTTCTCGCTACACGCTCTCAGTACAGGGAGGAGGAAGGGGCGGGGGGCTGGGCCGGCCTGGCTTTGTTGGTGGCGGCAGCCCACCGCCCGGGAACATTAGAGTGAACGGAGGAGACTCAGCCACGAAGCCACGCCGGCCACACACACAGACGGGGCAGTACATTACGTTACGTTACAGGCCGGCTTCTCGCTACACGCTCTCAGTACAGGGAGGAGGAAGGGGCGGGGGGCTGGGCCGGCCTGGCTTTGTTGGTGGCGGCAGCCCACCGCCCGGGAACATTAGAGTGAACGGAGGAGACTCAGCCACGAAGCCACGCCGGCCACACACACAGACGGGGCAGTACATTACGTTACGTTACAGGCCGGCTTCTCGCTACACGCTCTCAGTACAGGGAGGAGGAAGGGGCGGGGGGCTGGGCCGGCCTGGCTTTGTTGGTGGCGGCAGCCCACCGCCCGGGAACATTAGAGTGAACGGAGGAGACTCAGCCACGAAGCCACGCCGGCCACACACACAGACGGGGCAGTACATTACGTTACGTTACAGGCCGGCTTCTCGCTACACGCTCTCAGTACAGGGGGAGGAAGGGGCGGGGGGCTGGGCCGGCCTGGCTTTGTTGGTGGCGGCAGCCCACCGCCCGGGAACATTAGAGTGAACGGAGGAGACTCAGCCACGAAGCCACGCCGGCCACACACACAGACGGGGCAGTACATTACGTTACGTTACAGGCCGGCTTCTCGCTACACGCTCTCAGTACAGGGAGGAGGAAGGGGCGGGGGGCTGGGCCGGCCTGGCTTTGTTGGTGGCGGCAGCCCACCGCCCGGGAACATTAGAGTGAACGGAGGAGACTCAGCCACGAAGCCACGCCGGCCACACACACAGACGGGGCAGTACATTACGTTACGTTACAGGCCGGCTTCTCGCTACACGCTCTCAGTACAGGGAGGAGGAAGGGGCGGGGGGCTGGGCCGGCCTGGCTTTGTTGGTGGCGGCAGCCCACCGCCCGGGAACATTAGAGTGAACGGAGGAGACTCAGCCACGAAGCCACGCCGGCCACACACACAGACGGGGCAGTACATTACGTTACGTTACAGGCCGGCTTCTCGCTACACGCTCTCAGTACAGGGAGGAGGAAGGGGCGGGGGGCTGGGCCGGCCTGGCTTTGTTGGTGGCGGCAGCCCACCGCCCGGGAACATTAGAGTGAACGGAGGAGACTCAGCCACGAAGCCACGCCGGCCACACACACAGACGGGGCAGTACATTACGTTACGTTACAGGCCGGCTTCTCGCTACACGCTCTCAGTACAGGGAGGAGGAAGGGGCGGGGGGCTGGGCCGGCCTGGCTTTGTTGGTGGCGGCAGCCCACCGCCCGGGAACATTAGAGTGAACGGAGGAGACTCAGCCACGAAGCCACGCCGGCCACACACACAGACGGGGCAGTACATTACGTTACGTTACAGGCCGGCTTCTCGCTACACGCTCTCAGTACAGGGAGGAGGAAGGGGCGGGGGGCTGGGCCGGCCTGGCTTTGTTGGTGGCGGCAGCCCACCGCCCGGGAACATTAGAGTGAACGGAGGAGACTCAGCCACGAAGCCACGCCGGCCACACACACAGACGGGGCAGTACATTACGTTACGTTACAGGCCGGCTTCTCGCTACACGCTCTCAGTACAGGGAGGAGGAAGGGGCGGGGGGCTGGGCCGGCCTGGCTTTGTTGGTGGCGGCAGCCCACCGCCCGGGAACATTAGAGTGAACGGAGGAGACTCAGCCACGAAGCCACGCCGGCCACACACACAGACGGGGCAGTACATTACGTTACGTTACAGGCCGGCTTCTCGCTACACGCTCTCAGTACAGGGAGGAGGAAGGGGCGGGGGGCTGGGCCGGCCTGGCTTTGTTGGTGGCGGCAGCCCACCGCCCGGGAACATTAGAGTGAACGGAGGAGACTCAGCCACGAAGCCACGCCGGCCACACACACAGACGGGGCAGTACATTACGTTACGTTACAGGCCGGCTTCTCGCTACACGCTCTCAGTACAGGGGGAGGAAGGGGCGGGGGGCTGGGCCGGCCTGGCTTTGTTGGTGGCGGCAGCCCACCGCCCGGGAACATTAGAGTGAACGGAGGAGACTCAGCCACGAAGCCACGCCGGCCACACACACAGACGGGGCAGTACATTACGTTACGTTACAGGCCGGCTTCTCGCTACACGCTCTCAGTACAGGGAGGAGGAAGGGGCGGGGGGCTGGGCCGGCCTGGCTTTGTTGGTGGCGGCAGCCCACCGCCCGGGAACATTAGAGTGAACGGAGGAGACTCAGCCACGAAGCCACGCCGGCCACACACACAGACGGGGCAGTACATTACGTTACGTTACAGGCCGGCTTCTCGCTACACGCTCTCAGTACAGGGGGGAGGAAGGGGCGGGGGGCTGGGCCGGCCTGGCTTTGTTGGTGGCGGCAGCCCACCGCCCGGGAACATTAGAGTGAACGGAGGAGACTCAGCCACGAAGCCACGCCGGCCACACACACAGACGGGGCAGTACATTACGTTACGTTACAGGCCGGCTTCTCGCTACACGCTCTCAGTACAGGGAGGAGGAAGGGGCGGGGGGCTGGGCCGGCCTGGCTTTGTTGGTGGCGGCAGCCCACCGCCCGGGAACATTAGAGTGAACGGAGGAGACTCAGCCACGAAGCCACGCCGGCCACACACACAGACGGGGCAGTACATTACGTTACGTTACAGGCCGGCTTCTCGCTACACGCTCTCAGTACAGGGGAGGAGGAAGGGGCGGGGGGCTGGGCCGGCCTGGCTTTGTTGGTGGCGGCAGCCCACCGCCCGGGAACATTAGAGTGAACGGAGGAGACTCAGCCACGAAGCCACGCCGGCCACACACACAGACGGGGCAGTACATTACGTTACGTTACAGGCCGGCTTCTCGCTACACGCTCTCAGTACAGGGAGGAGGAAGGGGCGGGGGGCTGGGCCGGCCTGGCTTTGTTGGTGGCGGCAGCCCACCGCCCGGGAACATTAGAGTGAACGGAGGAGACTCAGCCACGAAGCCACGCCGGCCACACACACAGACGGGGCAGTACATTACGTTACGTTACAGGCCGGCTTCTCGCTACACGCTCTCAGTACAGGGAGGAGGAAGGGGCGGGGGGCTGGGCCGGCCTGGCTTTGTTGGTGGCGGCAGCCCACCGCCCGGGAACATTAGAGTGAACGGAGGAGACTCAGCCACGAAGCCACGCCGGCCACACACACAGACGGGGCAGTACATTACGTTACGTTACAGGCCGGCTTCTCGCTACACGCTCTCAGTACAGGGGGAGGAAGGGGCGGGGGGCTGGGCCGGCCTGGCTTTGTTGGTGGCGGCAGCCCACCGCCCGGGAACATTAGAGTGAACGGAGGAGACTCAGCCACGAAGCCACGCCGGCCACACACACAGACGGGGCAGTACATTACGTTACGTTACAGGCCGGCTTCTCGCTACACGCTCTCAGTACAGGGAGGAGGAAGGGGCGGGGGGCTGGGCCGGCCTGGCTTTGTTGGTGGCGGCAGCCCACCGCCCGGGAACATTAGAGTGAACGGAGGAGACTCAGCCACGAAGCCACGCCGGCCACACACACAGACGGGGCAGTACATTACGTTACGTTACAGGCCGGCTTCTCGCTACACGCTCTCAGTACAGGGAGGAGGAAGGGGCGGGGGGCTGGGCCGGCCTGGCTTTGTTGGTGGCGGCAGCCCACCGCCCGGGAACATTAGAGTGAACGGAGGAGACTCAGCCACGAAGCCACGCCGGCCACACACACAGACGGGGCAGTACATTACGTTACGTTACAGGCCGGCTTCTCGCTACACGCTCTCAGTACAGGGAGGAGGAAGGGGCGGGGGGCTGGGCCGGCCTGGCTTTGTTGGTGGCGGCAGCCCACCGCCCGGGAACATTAGAGTGAACGGAGGAGACTCAGCCACGAAGCCACGCCGGCCACACACACAGACGGGGCAGTACATTACGTTACGTTACAGGCCGGCTTCTCGCTACACGCTCTCAGTACAGGGAGAAGGAAGGGGCGGGGGGCTGGGCCGGCCTGGCTTTGTTGGTGGCGGCAGCCCACCGCCCGGGAACATTAGAGTGAACGGAGGAGACTCAGCCACGAAGCCACGCCGGCCACACACACAGACGGGGCAGTACATTACGTTACGTTACAGGCCGGCTTCTCGCTACACGCTCTCAGCACAGGGAGAAGGAAGGGGCGGGGGGCTGGGCCGGCCTGGCTTTGTTGGTGGCGGCAGCCCACCGCCCGGGAACATTAGAGTGAACGGAGGAGACTCAGCCACGAAGCCACGCCGGCCACACACACAGACGGGGCAGTACATTACGTTACGTTACAGGCCGGCTTCTCGCTACACGCTCTCAGCACAGGGAGAAGGAAGGGGCGGGGGGCTGGGCCGGCCTGGCTTTGTTGGTGGCGGCAGCCCACCGCCCGGGAACATTAGAGTGAACGGAGGAGACTCAGCCACGAAGCCACGCCGGCCACACACACAGACGGGGCAGTACATTACGTTACGTTACAGGCCGGCTTCTCGCTACACGCTCTCAGTACAGGGGAAGGAAGGGGCGGGGGGCTGGGCCGGCCTGGCTTTGTTGGTGGCGGCAGCCCACCGCCCGGGAACATTAGAGTGAACGGAGGAGACTCAGCCACGAAGCCACGCCGGCCACACACACAGACGGGGCAGTACATTACGTTACGTTACAGGCCGGCTTCTCGCTACACGCTCTCAGTACAGGGAGAAGGAAGGGGCGGGGGGCTGGGCCGGCCTGGCTTTGTTGGTGGCGGCAGCCCACCGCCCGGGAACATTAGAGTGAACGGAGGAGACTCAGCCACGAAGCCACGCCGGCCACACACACAGACGGGGCAGTACATTACGTTACGTTACAGGCCGGCTTCTCGCTACACGCTCTCAGTACAGGGAGAAGGAAGGGGCGGGGGGCTGGGCCGGCCTGGCTTTGTTGGTGGCGGCAGCCCACCGCCCGGGAACATTAGAGTGAACGGAGGAGACTCAGCCACGAAGCCACGCCGGCCACACACACAGACGGGGCAGTACATTACGTTACGTTACAGGCCGGCTTCTCGCTACACGCTCTCAGTACAGGGAGAAGGAAGGGGCGGGGGGCTGGGCCGGCCTGGCTTTGTTGGTGGCGGCAGCCCACCGCCCGGGAACATTAGAGTGAACGGAGGAGACTCAGCCACGAAGCCACGCCGGCCACACACACAGACGGGGCAGTACATTACGTTACGTTACAGGCCGGCTTCTCGCTACACGCTCTCAGTACAGGGAGAAGGAAGGGGCGGGGGGCTGGGCCGGCCTGGCTTTGTTGGTGGCGGCAGCCCACCGCCCGGGAACATTAGAGTGAACGGAGGAGACTCAGCCACGAAGCCACGCCGGCCACACACACAGACGGGGCAGTACATTACGTTACGTTACAGGCCGGCTTCTCGCTACACGCTCTCAGTACAGGGGGAAGGAAGGGGCGGGGGGCTGGGCCGGCCTGGCTTTGTTGGTGGCGGCAGCCCACCGCCCGGGAACATTAGAGTGAACGGAGGAGACTCAGCCACGAAGCCACGCCGGCCACACACACAGACGGGGCAGTACATTACGTTACGTTACAGGCCGGCTTCTCGCTACACGCTCTCAGTACAGGGGAAGGAAGGGGCGGGGGGCTGGGCCGGCCTGGCTTTGTTGGTGGCGGCAGCCCACCGCCCGGGAACATTAGAGTGAACGGAGGAGACTCAGCCACGAAGCCACGCCGGCCACACACACAGACGGGGCAGTACATTACGTTACGTTACAGGCCGGCTTCTCGCTACACGCTCTCAGTACAGGGAGAAGGAAGGGGCGGGGGGCTGGGCCGGCCTGGCTTTGTTGGTGGCGGCAGCCCACCGCCCGGGAACATTAGAGTGAACGGAGGAGACTCAGCCACGAAGCCACGCCGGCCACACACACAGACGGGGCAGTACATTACGTTACGTTACAGGCCGGCTTCTCGCTACACGCTCTCAGCACAGGGAGAAGGAAGGGGCGGGGGGCTGGGCCGGCCTGGCTTTGTTGGTGGCGGCAGCCCACCGCCCGGGAACATTAGAGTGAACGGAGGAGACTCAGCCACGAAGCCACGCCGGCCACACACACAGACGGGGCAGTACATTACGTTACGTTACAGGCCGGCTTCTCGCTACACGCTCTCAGTACAGGGAGAAGGAAGGGGCGGGGGGCTGGGCCGGCCTGGCTTTGTTGGTGGCGGCAGCCCACCGCCCGGGAACATTAGAGTGAACGGAGGAGACTCAGCCACGAAGCCACGCCGGCCACACACACAGACGGGGCAGTACATTACGTTACGTTACAGGCCGGCTTCTCGCTACACGCTCTCAGTACAGGGAGAAGGAAGGGGCGGGGGGCTGGGCCGGCCTGGCTTTGTTGGTGGCGGCAGCCCACCGCCCGGGAACATTAGAGTGAACGGAGGAGACTCAGCCACGAAGCCACGCCGGCCACACACACAGACGGGGCAGTACATTACGTTACGTTACAGGCCGGCTTCTCGCTACACGCTCTCAGTACAGGGAGAAGGAAGGGGCGGGGGGCTGGGCCGGCCTGGCTTTGTTGGTGGCGGCAGCCCACCGCCCGGGAACATTAGAGTGAACGGAGGAGACTCAGCCACGAAGCCACGCCGGCCACACACACAGACGGGGCAGTACATTACGTTACGTTACAGGCCGGCTTCTCGCTACACGCTCTCAGTACAGGGAGAAGGAAGGGGCGGGGGGCTGGGCCGGCCTGGCTTTGTTGGTGGCGGCAGCCCACCGCCCGGGAACATTAGAGTGAACGGAGGAGACTCAGCCACGAAGCCACGCCGGCCACACACACAGACGGGGCAGTACATTACGTTACGTTACAGGCCGGCTTCTCGCTACACGCTCTCAGCACAGGGAGAAGGAAGGGGCGGGGGGCTGGGCCGGCCTGGCTTTGTTGGTGGCGGCAGCCCACCGCCCGGGAACATTAGAGTGAACGGAGGAGACTCAGCCACGAAGCCACGCCGGCCACACACACAGACGGGGCAGTACATTACGTTACGTTACAGGCCGGCTTCTCGCTACACGCTCTCAGCACAGGGAGAAGGAAGGGGCGGGGGGCTGGGCCGGCCTGGCTTTGTTGGTGGCGGCAGCCCACCGCCCGGGAACATTAGAGTGAACGGAGGAGACTCAGCCACGAAGCCACGCCGGCCACACACACAGACGGGGCAGTACATTACGTTACGTTACAGGCCGGCTTCTCGCTACACGCTCTCAGCACAGGGAGAAGGAAGGGGCGGGGGGCTGGGCCGGCCTGGCTTTGTTGGTGGCGGCAGCCCACCGCCCGGGAACATTAGAGTGAACGGAGGAGACTCAGCCACGAAGCCACGCCGGCCACACACACAGACGGGGCAGTACATTACGTTACGTTACAGGCCGGCTTCTCGCTACACGCTCTCAGCACAGGGAGAAGGAAGGGGCGGGGGGCTGGGCCGGCCTGGCTTTGTTGGTGGCGGCAGCCCACCGCCCGGGAACATTAGAGTGAACGGAGGAGACTCAGCCACGAAGCCACGCCGGCCACACACACAGACGGGGCAGTACATTACGTTACGTTACAGGCCGGCTTCTCGCTACACGCTCTCAGCACAGGGAGAAGGAAGGGGCGGGGGGCTGGGCCGGCCTGGCTTTGTTGGTGGCGGCAGCCCACCGCCCGGGAACATTAGAGTGAACGGAGGAGACTCAGCCACGAAGCCACGCCGGCCACACACACAGACGGGGCAGTACATTACGTTACGTTACAGGCCGGCTTCTCGCTACACGCTCTCAGCACAGGGAGAAGGAAGGGGCGGGGGGCTGGGCCGGCCTGGCTTTGTTGGTGGCGGCAGCCCACCGCCCGGGAACATTAGAGTGAACGGAGGAGACTCAGCCACGAAGCCACGCCGGCCACACACACAGACGGGGCAGTACATTACGTTACGTTACAGGCCGGCTTCTCGCTACACGCTCTCAGCACAGGGAGAAGGAAGGGGCGGGGGGCTGGGCCGGCCTGGCTTTGTTGGTGGCGGCAGCCCACCGCCCGGGAACATTAGAGTGAACGGAGGAGACTCAGCCACGAAGCCACGCCGGCCACACACACAGACGGGGCAGTACATTACGTTACGTTACAGGCCGGCTTCTCGCTACACGCTCTCAGCACAGGGGAAGGAAGGGGCGGGGGGCTGGGCCGGCCTGGCTTTGTTGGTGGCGGCAGCCCACCGCCCGGGAACATTAGAGTGAACGGAGGAGACTCAGCCACGAAGCCACGCCGGCCACACACACAGACGGGGCAGTACATTACGTTACGTTACAGGCCGGCTTCTCGCTACACGCTCTCAGTACAGGGAGAAGGAAGGGGCGGGGGGCTGGGCCGGCCTGGCTTTGTTGGTGGCGGCAGCCCACCGCCCGGGAACATTAGAGTGAACGGAGGAGACTCAGCCACGAAGCCACGCCGGCCACACACACAGACGGGGCAGTACATTACGTTACGTTACAGGCCGGCTTCTCGCTACACGCTCTCAGCACAGGGAGAAGGAAGGGGCGGGGGGCTGGGCCGGCCTGGCTTTGTTGGTGGCGGCAGCCCACCGCCCGGGAACATTAGAGTGAACGGAGGAGACTCAGCCACGAAGCCACGCCGGCCACACACACAGACGGGGCAGTACATTACGTTACGTTACAGGCCGGCTTCTCGCTACACGCTCTCAGCACAGGGAGAAGGAAGGGGCGGGGGGCTGGGCCGGCCTGGCTTTGTTGGTGGCGGCAGCCCACCGCCCGGGAACATTAGAGTGAACGGAGGAGACTCAGCCACGAAGCCACGCCGGCCACACACACAGACGGGGCAGTACATTACGTTACGTTACAGGCCGGCTTCTCGCTACACGCTCTCAGCACAGGGAGAAGGAAGGGGCGGGGGGCTGGGCCGGCCTGGCTTTGTTGGTGGCGGCAGCCCACCGCCCGGGAACATTAGAGTGAACGGAGGAGACTCAGCCACGAAGCCACGCCGGCCACACACACAGACGGGGCAGTACATTACGTTACGTTACAGGCCGGCTTCTCGCTACACGCTCTCAGCACAGGGAGAAGGAAGGGGCGGGGGGCTGGGCCGGCCTGGCTTTGTTGGTGGCGGCAGCCCACCGCCCGGGAACATTAGAGTGAACGGAGGAGACTCAGCCACGAAGCCACGCCGGCCACACACACAGACGGGGCAGTACATTACGTTACGTTACAGGCCGGCTTCTCGCTACACGCTCTCAGCACAGGGAGAAGGAAGGGGCGGGGGGCTGGGCCGGCCTGGCTTTGTTGGTGGCGGCAGCCCACCGCCCGGGAACATTAGAGTGAACGGAGGAGACTCAGCCACGAAGCCACGCCGGCCACACACACAGACGGGGCAGTACATTACGTTACGTTACAGGCCGGCTTCTCGCTACACGCTCTCAGCACAGGGAGAAGGAAGGGGCGGGGGGCTGGGCCGGCCTGGCTTTGTTGGTGGCGGCAGCCCACCGCCCGGGAACATTAGAGTGAACGGAGGAGACTCAGCCACGAAGCCACGCCGGCCACACACACAGACGGGGCAGTACATTACGTTACGTTACAGGCCGGCTTCTCGCTACACGCTCTCAGCACAGGGAGAAGGAAGGGGCGGGGGGCTGGGCCGGCCTGGCTTTGTTGGTGGCGGCAGCCCACCGCCCGGGAACATTAGAGTGAACGGAGGAGACTCAGCCACGAAGCCACGCCGGCCACACACACAGACGGGGCAGTACATTACGTTACGTTACAGGCCGGCTTCTCGCTACACGCTCTCAGCACAGGGAGAAGGAAGGGGCGGGGGGCTGGGCCGGCCTGGCTTTGTTGGTGGCGGCAGCCCACCGCCCGGGAACATTAGAGTGAACGGAGGAGACTCAGCCACGAAGCCACGCCGGCCACACACACAGACGGGGCAGTACATTACGTTACGTTACAGGCCGGCTTCTCGCTACACGCTCTCAGCACAGGGAGAAGGAAGGGGCGGGGGGCTGGGCCGGCCTGGCTTTGTTGGTGGCGGCAGCCCACCGCCCGGGAACATTAGAGTGAACGGAGGAGACTCAGCCACGAAGCCACGCCGGCCACACACACAGACGGGGCAGTACATTACGTTACGTTACAGGCCGGCTTCTCGCTACACGCTCTCAGCACAGGGAGAAGGAAGGGGCGGGGGGCTGGGCCGGCCTGGCTTTGTTGGTGGCGGCAGCCCACCGCCCGGGAACATTAGAGTGAACGGAGGAGACTCAGCCACGAAGCCACGCCGGCCACACACACAGACGGGGCAGTACATTACGTTACGTTACAGGCCGGCTTCTCGCTACACGCTCTCAGCACAGGGGAGAAGGAAGGGGCGGGGGGCTGGGCCGGCCTGGCTTTGTTGGTGGCGGCAGCCCACCGCCCGGGAACATTAGAGTGAACGGAGGAGACTCAGCCACGAAGCCACGCCGGCCACACACACAGACGGGGCAGTACATTACGTTACGTTACAGGCCGGCTTCTCGCTACACGCTCTCAGCACAGGGAGAAGGAAGGGGCGGGGGGCTGGGCCGGCCTGGCTTTGTTGGTGGCGGCAGCCCACCGCCCGGGAACATTAGAGTGAACGGAGGAGACTCAGCCACGAAGCCACGCCGGCCACACACACAGACGGGGCAGTACATTACGTTACGTTACAGGCCGGCTTCTCGCTACACGCTCTCAGCACAGGGAGAAGGAAGGGGCGGGGGGCTGGGCCGGCCTGGCTTTGTTGGTGGCGGCAGCCCACCGCCCGGGAACATTAGAGTGAACGGAGGAGACTCAGCCACGAAGCCACGCCGGCCACACACACAGACGGGGCAGTACATTACGTTACGTTACAGGCCGGCTTCTCGCTACACGCTCTCAGCACAGGGAGAAGGAAGGGGCGGGGGGCTGGGCCGGCCTGGCTTTGTTGGTGGCGGCAGCCCACCGCCCGGGAACATTAGAGTGAACGGAGGAGACTCAGCCACGAAGCCACGCCGGCCACACACACAGACGGGGCAGTACATTACGTTACGTTACAGGCCGGCTTCTCGCTACACGCTCTCAGCACAGGGAGAAGGAAGGGGCGGGGGGCTGGGCCGGCCTGGCTTTGTTGGTGGCGGCAGCCCACCGCCCGGGAACATTAGAGTGAACGGAGGAGACTCAGCCACGAAGCCACGCCGGCCACACACACAGACGGGGCAGTACATTACGTTACGTTACAGGCCGGCTTCTCGCTACACGCTCTCAGCACAGGGAGAAGGAAGGGGCGGGGGGCTGGGCCGGCCTGGCTTTGTTGGTGGCGGCAGCCCACCGCCCGGGAACATTAGAGTGAACGGAGGAGACTCAGCCACGAAGCCACGCCGGCCACACACACAGACGGGGCAGTACATTACGTTACGTTACAGGCCGGCTTCTCGCTACACGCTCTCAGCACAGGGAGAAGGAAGGGGCGGGGGGCTGGGCCGGCCTGGCTTTGTTGGTGGCGGCAGCCCACCGCCCGGGAACATTAGAGTGAACGGAGGAGACTCAGCCACGAAGCCACGCCGGCCACACACACAGACGGGGCAGTACATTACGTTACGTTACAGGCCGGCTTCTCGCTACACGCTCTCAGCACAGGGAGAAGGAAGGGGCGGGGGGCTGGGCCGGCCTGGCTTTGTTGGTGGCGGCAGCCCACCGCCCGGGAACATTAGAGTGAACGGAGGAGACTCAGCCACGAAGCCACGCCGGCCACACACACAGACGGGGCAGTACATTACGTTACGTTACAGGCCGGCTTCTCGCTACACGCTCTCAGCACAGGGAGAAGGAAGGGGCGGGGGGCTGGGCCGGCCTGGCTTTGTTGGTGGCGGCAGCCCACCGCCCGGGAACATTAGAGTGAACGGAGGAGACTCAGCCACGAAGCCACGCCGGCCACACACACAGACGGGGCAGTACATTACGTTACGTTACAGGCCGGCTTCTCGCTACACGCTCTCAGCACAGGGAGAAGGAAGGGGCGGGGGGCTGGGCCGGCCTGGCTTTGTTGGTGGCGGCAGCCCACCGCCCGGGAACATTAGAGTGAACGGAGGAGACTCAGCCACGAAGCCACGCCGGCCACACACACAGACGGGGCAGTACATTACGTTACGTTACAGGCCGGCTTCTCGCTACACGCTCTCAGCACAGGGAGAAGGAAGGGGCGGGGGGCTGGGCCGGCCTGGCTTTGTTGGTGGCGGCAGCCCACCGCCCGGGAACATTAGAGTGAACGGAGGAGACTCAGCCACGAAGCCACGCCGGCCACACACACAGACGGGGCAGTACATTACGTTACGTTACAGGCCGGCTTCTCGCTACACGCTCTCAGCACAGGGAGAAGGAAGGGGCGGGGGGCTGGGCCGGCCTGGCTTTGTTGGTGGCGGCAGCCCACCGCCCGGGAACATTAGAGTGAACGGAGGAGACTCAGCCACGAAGCCACGCCGGCCACACACACAGACGGGGCAGTACATTACGTTACGTTACAGGCCGGCTTCTCGCTACACGCTCTCAGCACAGGGAGAAGGAAGGGGCGGGGGGCTGGGCCGGCCTGGCTTTGTTGGTGGCGGCAGCCCACCGCCCGGGAACATTAGAGTGAACGGAGGAGACTCAGCCACGAAGCCACGCCGGCCACACACACAGACGGGGCAGTACATTACGTTACGTTACAGGCCGGCTTCTCGCTACACGCTCTCAGCACAGGGAGAAGGAAGGGGCGGGGGGCTGGGCCGGCCTGGCTTTGTTGGTGGCGGCAGCCCACCGCCCGGGAACATTAGAGTGAACGGAGGAGACTCAGCCACGAAGCCACGCCGGCCACACACACAGACGGGGCAGTACATTACGTTACGTTACAGGCCGGCTTCTCGCTACACGCTCTCAGCACAGGGAGAAGGAAGGGGCGGGGGGCTGGGCCGGCCTGGCTTTGTTGGTGGCGGCAGCCCACCGCCCGGGAACATTAGAGTGAACGGAGGAGACTCAGCCACGAAGCCACGCCGGCCACACACACAGACGGGGCAGTACATTACGTTACGTTACAGGCCGGCTTCTCGCTACACGCTCTCAGCACAGGGAGAAGGAAGGGGCGGGGGGCTGGGCCGGCCTGGCTTTGTTGGTGGCGGCAGCCCACCGCCCGGGAACATTAGAGTGAACGGAGGAGACTCAGCCACGAAGCCACGCCGGCCACACACACAGACGGGGCAGTACATTACGTTACGTTACAGGCCGGCTTCTCGCTACACGCTCTCAGCACAGGGAGAAGGAAGGGGCGGGGGGCTGGGCCGGCCTGGCTTTGTTGGTGGCGGCAGCCCACCGCCCGGGAACATTAGAGTGAACGGAGGAGACTCAGCCACGAAGCCACGCCGGCCACACACACAGACGGGGCAGTACATTACGTTACGTTACAGGCCGGCTTCTCGCTACACGCTCTCAGCACAGGGAGAAGGAAGGGGCGGGGGGCTGGGCCGGCCTGGCTTTGTTGGTGGCGGCAGCCCACCGCCCGGGAACATTAGAGTGAACGGAGGAGACTCAGCCACGAAGCCACGCCGGCCACACACACAGACGGGGCAGTACATTACGTTACGTTACAGGCCGGCTTCTCGCTACACGCTCTCAGTACAGGGCCGGTTGGGGTACCCTAACCCTAACCCTAACTCTTCGGGCCCCCACCCCACCTGTGCACGCTGAAAAAAATAGGTTTTTGCACACATAAATGCACACTTTCCAGGACATTTGAGATGTATACTGAAAAAAATAGATTAGAATAGATTAGTGGTTCTGAAAGTGAGGTCCAGGGACCAACAGAAGTCCATGAAAGCCCAGGCCTATCAATAATCGTTGTTGTAAATAATCTGACACCAACAACATATATAAAACATGAACCTGAGTTTATTATAAAAGTGCACTGCAAATTATTAAATTTCAAATATAAAAAAATACAAATCTGAGTAAATGAGTAAACAATGTATAAGGGCACATCAAAAGAAAAATAAAATTGCCACATCATAGATAAAACAATTAAATAGTGGAGATAAATAATATCAAATAAAATAAATAATACAAAATTAAGCTTGGCTAGTGCAAAATTCACAGGGTACCCACAGGTCCGCTGGTCTAAAAGTCAATGAGTAAACAATTTAAAAAGTCACATCAAGGTAACGTTATCCTTCCCTGGATTTACTGCTTTTAAAAATGTTAGTAATGATCCTGAGGAGAGATAAGAGAGAAACATATCATTATTAGAAACATATCATCATCTCATCATCATTATGCATAGCTTTTCATACAAGGTGTAATTTATTTATTTATTATTATTATTATTATTATTATTATTATTTGCGTTGTTGTTGTTAATATAATAATAATAACCAATAGAGGTTTTGTTGTTTTCTGCTGGTGGAGACTGGAGAGTGAAGCACATCTACCTGCTAGCTATAGCCTGCTAATATTGCTGTGTCCTGTTTAGCATTCATCATGGCTTAATTGTTAGCGTATTAGCCCCTATGGAGTCCGTGACAACACTCTCAGTAGGTAAAAATGCACTTACCACTGTCACACCAGGTGTGGACTGATTGCGGGGCGGAGCCGCTCAGCACTATAGCGGCTCTGGTGTCCTTTTGCTCAGTTTGCTGCCTGGTCTCCCTCGTGGCTGGCGCACGTTGTGGCCGGTGTCCATGTGTGGCATGGCACTCTGTGTGGCCTGAACCGTGTGGTGGTTGGCGATGGTTGTGGTGGTTCCCCACCTCTCTGAAATCGTAAGTCCTTTCCGCGTTGCTGTTTGTGGTATTCATGCTGTCTGTGGCATTACACCTGCTTTATGTTGTACCTTGCAGGGTGGCTGTCTGCTGGCTGAGCTGTGTGGGACCGGAGTTGTCCGCGATGTTGGTTCGCTCTCTCCAGGTAAGGCGGCTAATTTAATTCATCGGCAGCTGTAACTCAGCTCGCTAGCTGCTGCTATCCAGCTAGTTGCTCGCTGTCTTTGTCTCTCAGCGGTGTTTCACTGCGGCCTGTTGCTTTCCCTCTCCTCTCTGATGGGGAAGCTGTGCCTGTGCTATGTGGTAGGTGGCCTGTAGTTCGGGTTACTCCTTTTTCATTCATATTTGTTATTTCATGTGCGCACTTTGAAGGCACACTTTAGTCTGGCTGTGCGCTGTAGTACTCAGGCTTGTTCATGTGAAGCGTGTCGCGGTGTACCATCGCCACGACCGCTGGAGCCCGGTCTCTGTACAGAGTGTGTATGACTGAGGCTTGTTCAGGTGAACTGTCTGGTGGTCGCGAGCGCTCCAGCCCTGTCTCTGTACAGAGTGTGTGTGAGCATGACCACGATTGTGAAATGATAATTGGCATTATTACAACTGTCACATGACAACAACTATTGTTACATGAAAGCTGTAAAAAAATAACTCAGTCATAACAGTGGCTTTATTCCACTAATGTAGGTCATTGTCTTTTCTTTGACTCTTTTTTTTTTTTTTAATTATTATTATTACTATTTATTCATGGCAACTTGCTCATACCAGTGACAGCCTCGGTCTGTCAGCCTTTTACTGCTACATCTCATTCAGGAGTTCAAATAAAGCAGGCAGCATTATCAGTCAACTTGCAGGGCAGACACAAACTGAGTAATAGATGAGAGCAGGATCGATACAGACAAACATGAAATGCACTTGAATATTGGCTGAGGAGAAAATGAGTGGAATATGCATTAAAAGGGTAAGTGTGTGTCATTCAATGGATATCAGGCTTTAAAAGTCAGAATATGATGTGGTCAAACATGTTGTCCAGGGAATATGGACATGCAGCATTGAGTCACTAAACAAACAAACGTGAATGAGTGCAACTGTTAAGACTTGTGGTTGGTTTAGGAAGTCAAACTCTTCTGGGAGGTACAGATCGGTCCGTGCTGTATTCTTCGCATTAAAGGGAACTCTGAGCAGAAGTTCAAAGCCTTTGTGACGTCCAGTGGAAACACTGAGTCCTTCAGAGCCAATTGCCCTCTTCTTCTTCTTCTTCTTCTCTGCTTTGAAACCTTCTGTCAAGAAAATATCTGACTCAGTTTGCCCACACAGAGACACTCAGGTCTCATCCCACTCAAGCTTCAGTTCATGACTGATGGCAGAGGCCACGTTTCACGCTGAGCAGAGATGAAGTGTAGGTGGGCTGTGTGTGTACATTTGTCTGCATCTGTGTCTATGTGTGTAGGCTTGTTACTCTCTTCTCAAGACCGCAGCATTTTTACTCTATAGCCTTAGATCTCCTAAATGCGTGGGCTGCCATGTTTTAATGTACATGCCCCTGTCGCTGTCTCTGTCAAAATGACTGTTTTAACCACTCGGTGGGAAGGTGGTCATCATAAATTTCTATTTTTAACTCCTGATTGAACCATGAATTGATCCATGTTGAGTCTGAGGAGTGTAATCATGCAAATGTCTGTGCCAAGATGGAGATGTGTCAGCGCCTGTAGACAACGTGTGTGGGATGAATGAGTCTGAGAGGAGCCAATAATTGGAACATTTTCATGTAATTGTTTTTCGCTGTAATTGCTTATATGCGGTGACCGTTCAGGGCCTGAGGTCAAACGCTTGGAAAATGGAACCAAACGGATTAAATCGGAACAAGATTGTATCAAGAAAAGACCAAAACAGTGTGATGGAAATTTCCCGAGCAGCTATAATGGGATGCAAAATTCCTCATGAATTGGTGGAAGAAGTATTAAAATGATGTAATTAACTAAAAGCAACACTGTGTATCATTATATTATTGGATAATCATCATTTATATATCAGTTGGAAACCTACACTTAAATGTTGGTTCATTTCAACTATTGCAAATATTTAAAAGTATAACATTGCACCATATGTATTTTGTCATTGTTTTGGAAAATCAGTGAAAATGAACTGGTTGTTGAAGGATAAGAAGTAAAACTCAATCTGTGAAAAGTGTTTTTTTTGTGGTTTTTAAAAGAGAAAGAAGCTCATATAGAGTTATTTTGTGTGTTAATCTGCGTTCCACGTTTTTCTCTTTCTCATGCTCATTGCTCGTTTCGATCTGTCCACATGCGCTGTGATTTCTCTTACCAGAATAATACGCACGGTGCGCTTAACGTAACAGAATAGGTTTGATGGACTTTCATTACCACACTCTGGATGTTGTATCATTCAGCACCCTTTGTCCTGATCCCATGATAAGATGATCCCTTTGTGATCCATGTTTTCATGGACCTCTCCAGCTGTAGAGCACACTTTACCCAGTGTCTCTATCTCACTCTCACGTGGCTTTGTCACAAGTGCTGTGTGGAATATTAAAGCAGGGAACCATATAGGCCTAATGTGTTCTTCTGTGCACGCTGATGAATCGTGCTGTATTTGAGGAAATAACAGATGAGCCTGGTGATACTTTGCATTTTTCTTACTGTCGACAAATCTAATGAAAAGAGAAGAAAAACACACATACACATAAATTAATTCTGCTCATTAGTATTATCTCCACAGCACAAGCCTGATACAGCTTATTTCTCTGTGTCTCCACTGTTGCCCAAATGTACATCACTGAGCTACACAACTGAACCAGATCACAGGTTTCTTCATTAAAACAAAACACAGGCAGTCTACCTTATTTTGGGTCAATCCCACATACACCATCCTGCTGCTGTAAAGACTCAACGCTATGAATAGTCTCCAGGAAGGGCGCATTTAACTCCTGTTTGGATAGTGATTACTAAAAACTACATTTCCCACTGTTTAAGAAAATTACTGAGCCTTTTTAAAATAAACAGCAGCCTATAGTGATTCTGATTTGGGGCTGAGAGCCACAATGTAGAGGGAACGTCGGAAAAACACTGAGGGACGGACTGACATCATGTTTTGTTCGTTCTTTAAAAAAGACTATATTTAGGATGTCAAATGATTGTTGCAGTTTGGATTATTTCTGATAAATCTATTTCATTACTATGCTGATGATCCATGATGGGTTGTCATGGAGATAGTGGAGTTGTATATTCCACCAACATCCAGATGGGGCTGAAGTGTTCACTGAATATATTAATTAAAATCTTTGCATTTTATATGTTGGTAGAAATGAACAGAAACAAAATCTTTCTCAACAGCAAATCTGAAATGTGTTTTAAGTCACTACACAGCTGATCTACCATCAAACACTTTTATAATGTGAACCTTTCATGTAAAGGGGCAAAGGCATCTTCACAGTGCAGTGCAGTGGAGCCTGGTTTCTGGTTTGGGATTAAATAGTTGATTTCCAGCTTCCTGTCTCGATAGTCTGAAATGTAAGAGCGATTACAGTCTCCAAAATGCCATAAATAGCAGTGACGCACAAACTCTGTCAAATGTCCATTTCATGTGACAAGCAGTTTAAACTGTTTTCCTGTTCAGAACATCAAATTACTGTATTGAAAAAAAAAAAAAGGATTATAACTGAAAATAGAATCAGAACCATGATTTTTTGTGTGTGCGTCTGCACTTTTTCTCTATAAACAGTTCATTTCTCACACATCTCAATGAGCAATGTTGCTGCACACAAAAAAACCCTCATCCTTTTTTATTTGGTAGCTCCATGTAACATTGCAAACATTTTTTTTTTTTTTTTTTTTTTGGAGCATGGTGACGGACTGGTGATGGACTCCAAAGGCCTGCAGTGTCAAACTTCATGTATAAATAACCCTGAGTGTCTGTGCGGGTTAATATTATTATTTTGGGGTTATTATAGTTATTGTTATCATTGATTTTTTCCAAAACAGTGGCCACTGCTGCAACTAGAGACGATTTGGAGATAAGGCTAAATACCAAAGTTCAGTCACATACCACATAACCACAATGTCTGACTCCAGCCAGTGACCTTTGTCACCTCATGTTTCCTGTTTCATGGAAGCAAAAGGCAGAAATAATTCAGCCAAAAACATGCTAAGCTACTCATACAATTACAGAAGAGTCAGAAAAGTCAGTAACTATATATGGAAAAGCATGCACAGCAATTACTGTAGCCACCTTATCAAAATAAGCCTGCAGCACTGTGTATAAACTCTACTTTCTATTTGTAAGAAGACTGTGTTACTTCTTTTAAAATATAACTCTCATGTGTCATGGCAGTAGTGCAACATTTCCCTCTGACTGAGCTCTTCTAATAATTAATGCTTAAGGACAGTACTTGAGTTTTACTTGATATTGTGGTATTTATATTCCAGCAGTGCTGTGCCAGAGCTGCAGCGTACAGGATTGACAGCTTCTCACGCTGTCGGTGACAGTGCTATGTGAAACGAGCAGCCTCGCAGCCACAGGTCAACTCCTCTCAGTCCAAATTTTTTTATAAAGCTGAAAGAAAGATGGCTCGTACAGATATTTATTCCTCTGGGGTTTTTCCTTCAATTTCCCTTCCAAAGACAAGCACTGTTTGTCAAAACACCAAGAGTGACTGTCTGAGTCGCTGCCAGATCAACTGTCAGAGTGTGGTTACAAAAGTGGACAGCTGGAGCACATCAGGCACAATGATGCAACATAACGCACCAGTGCATTGTGTCACTGTTGTGCAGCACCATTCCTGTCAGGGAATCAATTTATCGTGCAAATGGAAAACCCCGATAGCCCCTGACCTTTCTCAGCTGCCAGTAATTACAGACAATTTATATTAGTCAAACATAATTTAGTGAAAGAGCAGGGGATGCTGGAACAGCCTAGGACAAGTTTATTCCCACACTCTACGGGCCACTTAATGCCACAGCTCTTGAGGTCATTTCAAAGGAAGAGTGTTCATGGTTTTAACCTTTCAGAATGCAAGTTTCCATTAGAACAAGGCCTTTCCTGGCACAAGCTTTCACTCTGCAGATTTACTAATGACGGCCTGTGTGTGCTCTGAATGCAATCAACCGTACTAAATAAGAAGAAGAAAAAAAGGTGTTTGCCTCCAGATGAAATGTAATCAAACTTACTGTAATCAAAATGCAAATGAGCGCTGTATATATGAATCTGTGCCTCCTCTCCACACCTCTGTGATATGTGGAGATATGGCAAATCACTCAGATCAACAGTGAAATGCAACTCACGGATATGTCTTCCCCAGCCTCTGAGTAGATCCGTATCACAACAAATACAAATTGGATTTCATGCCTAAACCGTCTCAAACACACAGAGTTCAAACTGATTAACTACACATCTGATCAGGGCAGTTAAAAACTTCAAATACCTCTGTGTATTGATCGCTGGTGAAAAGAAACTAGAAAAAAGAGGAGAGTAATAGTCACAGCTTTGGTTTTCAGACTCCTGGGGGAAATATTGTGAGATATCTTAAGACATCGTTTTAGCCATTAAACACGCCTGTAGAGATTTTCACTGTAAGCAGGTGCCAGCTGGAGCCAACAATAATGCTGATGAGAGTGGTGAGAGTGAACCGAAACAATGAAGCAATGGGACCAAAACTCAAAACAATGGGCTGAAAGATGCTAAGATGCTCAGAATAGAAGACCAGAGGTGATATTTCTTAATTATTAACACCAGTGTAAGCAAATAATATAAGGTGTTGATTACAGATGCAATATAGCAACAGTTCAGGGAGACTCAGGTGGAAAAATGACTGTTTTGGCCAGGAACAAGTGATGTGTCATAATCATAACAGCACCACTTATCAGAAATGACTTGCAGCAGCACTGCTACACAGCAACCTTTTAACAGCTACAGATGGGGAAACTGTCAAGTTGGGAGCCAAAGTGAAACTACAGCAACTTAAAGGAAGCTTAAAATAGCCAAAGCTGTGGGGAAAGTCAGAACAGAGGGAGGAGGGGATTAGGAAAAAAACACTTGTCTGCCGGTAATCGAGCAATGGAAAACCAGCCGGTCACTTGGGGAAAAAACCGGCCACTGCTCCACTCAGCCTGTTCCCAAGCGTCCTTCCATATGTGGTGAATTATCTTTCATTTCCCAAGCTACTCAATGTGATTGGAAATCTCACCCCCCATCTATCTCTGTGGCCCCGTTCCCCAAGTTGACCATCTGAACCATCTCTGTCCTCCGAGGGGTCTGTTAGAGCGCATCCAGGCTAAAGTTGGAGGCTCATTACCTCCCTAACATATCGCTTGACCCTGTGTCACAAACTAATCCCTTCCCCTCTGCTCTCCCATCTCCCTCAGGGTTCTCTTCAGTGTATTTTTCTTTTACTTGGAGCTATGTTGTGCTTTGATTGGAACATTTAGCACAGATAAAAATAACCTGACATAAATGGACGGTGGGTGTGTAGGCTAGCAGCATTGTCTGTATAGTGGGTGAGTCATTGCACATTGAAAAATGTCCATTCGAGGGACCATCTAGTCTCAACAGACACAGGTTTGTAATAGTGAATATGTAAATGTATAGTCTTTGCTCCTTTCTAACAGTGTTTCTTCCTCCACCTCCTCCTGCCCCACTGGAGCAGCAGAGATGCTGAGCAGCTGAGAATGTGGTTGTTTGAAAGTTTAGTCCACAACAGTCCAGTAACTCTGACCTAGGAGACAAAATAAAATAAAAATAAGCTGCTAACCCTCACCCAGATTAGCCCTGCTCCATTTCTAGCGTGTATGTCGTCATCATTTCCAATCCGTGATTCTCTGACTCTATTTTTAGGGTTAAGGTTAATGTGTCCACACATCTGCCTGTTTGTTACTGATACCTCTGCTAGTAGGCCACTGATACTTAGGCACCATGAATACCTAAAAGTTTTAAAGCTGCACGTGATAGTGAGTGGCGTATTAAAGTATTCATCTCTAGCTATTTAGTTACTAACTTTTTTCCCTTGACACTGACATGTCACATTAGGAAAGGGACATGTGTTAATAATAAAATGAATAACAGCTGAATTCCATTTAGCTTCTTCACTTTCGGGGCCCAGTGTTTGTACAGTATGGGCCCACCATCACATTGTCATGGCGTATGAGGGCACTTGACTTGAGAGCTCTTTTCAAGGTGTGATTGAAGAACTGTCATATAATATTGTACGGATATTGTGGGACAATGAAACAGAAAATATTGACAAACTTCTTATGTGGTAATCTTGAGATCATAATTCCCCTGGTCATTTTGGTGGGTTTGCACTCTACAAACCTCCTGGGGGAAAAAAAAGTAACGACTTGATTCACCAGATAGTATCTTTATCTGTTTGCCCTTTGATACTGGAAATGCAATATACAGTTGCTTTATTAGAGATTGCTGAAAACAGGTGCTAGCACTGGTGCCACGATGGGGCTGGTGAAAGAAGAAAAGAGCTGGGAGATACTAATGAGCTCAGATGGGGGTTGGTCACAGACAGAGACAACATAGCTCTACATATTACGTGAATAATACTCATTTAATGAAGTACAGTATAAGTTTTATCCTCGAATTTCATTGGTAGCTTCTGACCTCCCGCCCATTAGTTTCTAATATGGTGCGTTCAAAGAACTTCATTTTCATTGCATCGCTTCCCCTTTTTCTTCTCTCACAGTTGAGTGATGAAACTTTTGGCTGAACAGGCTAATGGATGAGCATGTAGCATCTGTTTAATTTGTGATGCTTTGTCTTTTGTGGATGGAGGTGAGGGGGTGGGGGTGGGTGGGGGCTGATTACTTCGTCGGGCACCGTGGAGTAAGTGTCATTCAGTGGATCTTCAATTGTCGAGCTATTCATAGCAACACTTAGGTCTGAATATAGCGTCGCTGGCCTGTGAGGTCGTCTGGGTCAGCGTTAATAAAGCCTCAATCACAGAGACTGGAGGGCACTGCTAATGCAGTTACACACAGTGCAATTTCAGGCTGTCTCATTAGATTAAAAGTGTTATAGTTTATAATGTAGAAGACTGCACGTAGCTACAGAGTAGGACAGAGAGGATTTGGTGCAGTAAATGATAAATTGGTGCACTGTTACAGGTAAGACGTTAAAACAATACAGTTAATATACAGTTACAGAATGAATGGGACCTAAAGAATTGAAGGTAAATGAATATGGTGCAGGGAACATGTTTTAATCCTGTTGAAGTTATACATCAGATTAAATGGCATCTCAGCATTTACAGGCGTGTTTCCTCTAATTTAAGGTTTTACAACAATCTTTTTGTAGCAATTTGTCAAAATTAAGAATTAATAATCAATAAAATATCATTATAGTTCACTGATCTAACGATGTGCCAACAAGGAAATAACAGGTACATGCTATGAAAGAGCAGTGTGCTGTTTATACAGTCTATAGCAATAAAAAGTGTATTTAAACATGTATATTATGTCTTAGCACTGAAAATGCATTAGACATCTTGACTTAAGTATTTTGTGATTTTGCTTTTTCAGGTATATCTACATCTAAACTTTAATCTAATAACTGAAATATACATTCACTGTTAGACATTCATGGTCACTTAATGAATTCACAATGATATTGGTCCAGTTGGTCGAGGCAGTGAGCAGGTGAACAGATTTATACAGCGTCACCTTAGTTCAGATAGAAATCTTCAGGGGAACTCTCTCCTGGTTAGTTTTGCTCGGCCTTTTCGGGTTCTGGTAGGACAGTCTCACAAATACAACAATGAGGATTATTCCTGAAATTTACAAAAGAAAAAAAAATGAAATGGCAATGAATGAATGAATGAATAAGCCATGGAAATGAAAAAGCCATGGAAAATGCAGTCTTGACAACCAAATACTGTGTTTAATGGTGCTTCTAATGCATTCTGAATTGCACAGATGTTTATATTATGGAGAGATTCACCTTGTTTTCATCACCCTCTCTGCTTACCTATGACTGCAAAGGTGCCAAGCAGGATGCCCACTGCAGACTGAATAGTTGGCATGCCCTGCAACTGCTTGGCAGCCATTTTGCAGTTCCCTCTGACGTTGCAGGGACACACTGTGACTAACAGAAGAGGAAACAACAAACAAAACTCTCAGATCAGGGAAAGAACTCAGTGATAAAAAAAAAAAAAAAAAGTTCTGGTATGTTTGGGGGTTGGATTTTGTTTAAAATAGTCTTACACAAGTCTAAAAAAAGACACCACCCTGCTTCTTCATAATGACAAAAAGACTTTATATACAGTAGATGGGGCCAACACAAGTTGTCATTTTTTAATGTGACTCGAATTAAGCTGCAGCTTTGTGTATACCTACACAGCTTCCTCTCTTTAAGAAACTCTTAACCAGTTAATCCTGACCTGTGCATGAGAAGCTATGGGCTGTTTTATGTCATGTATATAAAGTGCCAGAAGGTTATGCAGGGCAGAGCACAGTCTTAAGAGAGCTGTGTAATCACAAGCCTGGAAAAATCATTAGTATCATTAATAAACAAGAACAGAGTTAGGTCAAGCTGGCACACAGGGGTTGATCTCTATTGATTGTTCCTACACTCCCGTCCCATAACCCCTCTGTGCTCGCTTCAGCTCATCAGCAGGAGTGTCAGCATTACCTGGCAAGTTTATAAAGGTGCTCCTGGGAGGCGAGCTGCTGTCAGAGATAGTGAAGGGCACAGTGTAGACCTCAGGGGCCAGGTATGGGATGTTTAAGGACAGGTTGGTGTGTGTATCTGAAGGAAAAAACACTTGATTGTTGGTTAAGAGAATGACACAAAAGCATTTATTGTTATTTCCACTAGGATTCCTTGATTAAATCTCCTTCCAACCAAAGCTCAGTATAACACAAGAGCTGTACCCTGAGGTCCAAATTCACAACTGCAGTATGTGTCTGATACTTGTATTAGAGCAGGAAACAGACACACACACACACACACACACACACACGAGGCATCACTTCCATTGCAGCCCTACAATTGAATCCCTGTGCACTGTCCTATGCATGTCAGATTAAAAAATGAGTCTGATACCCTGGCTCAAGTGTTAAGATTTTACTATGAAAAAGTCATCACATACACTGCACAACCCGCACAGTGTGAGGGAGTGACTCAGCTGTGCATGGAGTGGTCTGGAGTGTGTATGTGTGAGTGTGTGTGTCTTTATCTTATCTCTGTAAATCAGGCTAAAACACACGCCTGGCCATGTGACGTCAAAGCCCTGTCCTGCAAAGGAGAAGCATTTTATCAAGCTGTTTGAACCCTTATCTGGGGTCTTAAACTCTATATACGCTTGCCCCTCACCATCTTTCCCCTTCATGTTCCATTTGTCAGCGAGGGGCAGAATGAGCTGTGCACTACTTCTGAAGAGGCTGTTAATGTATTTATCCTCTCTCTGCACTGTTTCGCCTGTGATGTGACATTTTCTCAGGGAGGATTAGTGACCGGTGAGGCACACAGAATCACTGTGGGTGACTGTGGGTCCTGTGTTACAGGACATTGCTGTTTAAACATGTTACAGTCTGACCGGATGCATCACATTTCTCTCAGCTATTAAGAGTGG
Organism: Caranx ignobilis; assembly: GCA_021432705.1. Classification (NCBI taxonomy): domain Eukaryota; kingdom Metazoa; phylum Chordata; class Actinopteri; order Carangiformes; family Carangidae; genus Caranx; species Caranx ignobilis. The sequence continues at coordinate 49,944,507 of MU270012.1, forward strand.
ACTTGGTAGAGGAAGAGCACAGTCTCTCATTCAATGAAAAGAACTGTCAAGTCTTTGAACATGGTGCATTTGAGAGTCTCTGAAAGACCGGAGATGAATAGTCATGCACATGCACACGTTATTTTTTGTTCATGAATGGTTGTGGTCGTGTCACGCGCACACAGGCACCTCTATGACTGGCACAAGAACACATTATTACCACGGCCATTATTGGCTGCGACCAGGTGCAAAGCACTCTGGGAGATTCCTCTTTTAGCCTCCATTAGCTGGCAGGAACCCAGTGGTGACGCCAAAGAAATTACACAGATGATATAATTACAGCTGGGCTCAATCAATACCAACAGGAACAGGGGAGTGAAAGAGGGAGATTTAAAAAAAGAAAGAAAAAAAAAACCCTGAGAGGGAAGTGGTTGAGCTGAATCACTTAATGACAGACGTCATAGCAGTAAATCGTTTGCATTAAATGAGCCCAACGCTAACAGTTTACAAGAGCAAAAAAGACATAATTACATTACACCTCCCATCCCAGATTGATGTGAAGAAGCAATGTAGGAATAAATAGAAAAAGGACAAATTGCACATGTTCAGGGCCTCATCACTCTGCTTCTCTGACTCTGTACTCATGGATGCCGTATATGGTTTAATAGAAATCCAAATAACTGAAAACATCGGGCACACTCTGGTAAACTCTGTATCCACTGGCTGTATTTAAAAATCCATTTATTAGTAACATCACGTTGCGTTGCTGCCTTACTCTCTATTTTATTCAATAGCAAGCTGATAATCATCAAACTGGATTTGGCACATTACAATGCAACACTATGATGCATGTAGCATCAGTCTGTGTAACCAAATCAGTGTAGAAAAGCAGCTACTCCTAACAACATCATCTTTGTTGCCTCTTGTCTCTTTTCACCGTAAACCCTAACATTAACTAACATTTCAGCTCACCATTAATAGGTGTCAACTTCCAGTTACGACGAACTGTGGCATCACTGCGCAAGGAGAAGTTGAGCCGTCCACCGTGCTGTGGTCCATCGCTGTCCCGTGAGGCCAGCACCAGGGCTTGGTCCTCCCAGCGAGGCGTGCACAGATACTTCCAGGAATAGTCTCCGACCAGAACTGGACTGTTGTCATTCACATCCAGGATTTGGACAGTGACCAGGGTGGAGGCAGATAAGGAAGAGTTTCCTTAGGGGACAAGAAGAGATGTGCAAAAGATAAAACTAACATTTCCTCATCTCCAAATGCTCTCTGTTATTATAAATGGACTTGCACTCATATAGTGCACTTTATCTGACCACCAACCTAAGTGCTCTACCACCTCCTGAGCCACAGTTGCCCCATCATTATATCCTATACCCTAGTCAAAACTAAACTCATCTGTGGGGATGAGGTGGAATGAGTTAGGATAGAAATGCTGCAGCTTTATCGTCCAGATCAGAACGATATATTCACATCTGCATGGTGCACTACATCAGTATATTGCAGCAATATTCTTCACCTTGCCTAACCTTCTTCCCTGGTTCTTTTCTACTTTCTCTTCATCTCACTCTTCTGCAGCTTCTTCTAAAACTGTACTCTTAAAAAAATGTCTGTATATAGAAAAAGTGCACAGACTGACAGTATGTGGTAAGTGATAAGTGAGTGTGGGCATGTGTGTTCTTTTGCATGTACTCGAGGGAGGTGAAAAGAGATCTTTAAGATGATTCAGTGGCAAAGCAAAGATAAATACATGTGAACCAATTATCACATTTAAGAGAATATGTAAATGTCCACGGATCAAATCATGTTATTAATATTTATAAATCCTAAACAACATGTAGGTTAATGACTAATGCACAGGAATGGATCGTGCTTTAACACATGCCCCATATATCAAACAGTTGTGTGGTAATAACAATAATCAAAGTGCTCTTACGTCCATCTACTGCAATGACCTCCATGGTGTATGTGCTGTTCTCCTCTCTGTCCAGAGCCTGCACGGTCTTTAGTTCTCCTGAGTATTTCCCTATTGAAAAGTATTTCTTGGTGTCACCCTGAAGAGAATATCTGCACACAAAAAATTTGAGTTGTGATATTCAAGACGTAATTATTCTCACAGTGATCATTAAACCCAGGGTTTTACCTGATTGGGTGAGAATCCGGGTCATAACCTCGGATGGTGGCGATCACCCGCCCCGGTTCCTCGCCCTCTCTGACTGTCACCTCGTAGTGGCTCTGAGACAGGATTGGCCCCTCGTTCACGTCGTCAACATAAATAGAGACTGTTGCTGTGGATGCTGGGCCGTATCGGCCACGGACCAGAGCCACTGGATTCTGAGCGCTGAGCACCAGGATGTATTCACTTTCTCGCTCAAAGTCCAGCACCTGTGTAAAAAAAAACATACGTCCACAGATGGATGAGGGGACAGAGTTTTGTTGAAATTTTAAAAACAATCATTTCAAAGTTTAAAATACTGACCCCTGATTATATTTCTTCCCTAAAACTCATCACAATGGGACCCAAATGACAGTATCTCCTCAGGGGATGAATATGTATTCTAGTTACTATCTATAATGAGGTCCTCCTTAATAAAACAATTAAAATGTCCAGGATACTGTTTTCTGCAAGTGGGAAAATGCTTTATTCATTTTAGTGAACTAGTCCTTCAATAAATTGATCAATTACTGACATTTCCATCTAAGTTTTAACCAGATCATCACTATCAAAAAAAAATGTTGAACCTCCCAGAGCTACAGCAAATAAATAAGATTCAATACTTTATTGAACCTTATTTCATTTGCTGTAGCTCTGGGAGGTTCGACATTGCAATTGCAATTAATACTCAACTTTCTGTGGAATCAGTGAAATTTTATGAGGACACTGACAGACAGTAAACACCCACACATTAGTACAGCATGCTGCCTTTGCCGGGGGGGTTCACTGCAGTCCCCTGTGTCCGGTCCCTGTTTTGTACTTACGGTACTTCCAAGGAAATGGTTTGACTGTCAGTGTTGCTGCACAGAGCGAACTGATTTACAAATGTATCAAAAACTTTCCATGATGATGCGCCGAGAACGTCCATGGAATAATTATTCCCAGTAAACCAGTCATGTTGTTATGCAGCACAGAACATATATGGCGATAAAGTTGTATTCACTGTTTAAACACTTGATCGTAAATGTTATATATATATATATGTATAGAAAGCAAATAAATCTCCCCACAAATGCTGAACTGCTTTTTTACATCTGTACAGTGTGTGCAGAGTCAAAACATTTGGAGCAAATTTGGGAGAAGCAGATTTCAAGTGATAGGATTATCATAATCTGTCCACTAAAAATAGTAACTGTGACCTGTTGACTTTGTTTTTGACGGATTAAAAACGTAGTTTCAGGGTGTGGGTATGGATAGATTAGCTGCATTTATTATAGTGTTTACAGGGCAGAGGAATATTTGTTAGGCATTTTCAGGTTTTACAGATTTTAGAGGCATCACAAGAGTCATACATTTGATCTTAATCTCTACTGTATGTGATTATTTTAATGTCATCTCCAAAGTCCTGCCTGGAAGCTCGTAGATGCTGTCAGGTTTTACCCATAAACGTGTTCTGTCTGCCAATAAAATGAGACAGTATTAAAGCAGCGCTGCCTGACAGCATGCGTGTCTGTTGCCAGGGAGAGGAAACAGACCTTGGAGGGTGCACGAGCGCTGCTATTGACTGGAAGTGATGCATCAAACTACTCAGCGTGTGTGAGTGCATCACATCATGTGCACGGACTCTGGAGGTGGTCGTTAGTCATCTGAACCTCTGTATTACTCAAAGACATCACTGATGATCATATTGTTTTATAATTTGGCCCAAGATATCAAAACGTCTGAATGTTGTATTTGTAAAGCTGATAGTTCAACAGATCACATTAAATATACTATTGTATAAACTGTATAAACTTTATTTTCTGGCCACTAGAGAGCGGTGGAAACAAACAGCTACATATTATCTCCCTTTATTGATAGTTGATGTTGTTATCATACAATTGCCTATTTACATATTGACTCCAATTTTAGCTCTGTTTTATTTGTCAGCAACAAATAACTAATTCTTTAGCTGCTAAATGCTCAACTATGTTCACCAGCTAGCTGCTAACTGTTATTAGCTGCTAGTGAGCAGCTTTGTGTACTGAGAAAAGAACAGCTGTCTGCAGCTGTCAAACTGCTCAAAAACTATCGTGAGAGTGAAGCACGGCAGTAGAAATGTTGGCTGGAAAACCCAAAGCAACAACAAACTGGAAGATGCTAGAAATCTCCAAGGAGCATGACGGGGCCATGAAGTCACATTCTCTGTGGCTTTACTACTTCTAGTGACCCAGAGTTAACTTTCAAAATAGTTACTACTCACACTACAATATTGAGCTCTAAATACCTGTACTAAATTTATGAGACACTAACAATTCACATATTCTACATTTCACCTCCTTTTCAAAGACTTTAGCTACATTTTGTTAAATTTCTGGGTAAATTCACAAGCACAAGAAAAAAAAATGTTTGCTACATCATGACTAATCATAACTAACCTGCCTTTTTATCAACTAGCCCTGTAGTTTTGGCTCATCAGATACATCAACCCTATGATTAAAGTTATTCCATCTAACATCATATGACTGTTTTTATTCAATTACAAAATGTACATTTTAAACAGATTCTTACATTTTCTTAGTAATGGATAAATCTGTCCGTTTCATTCCTTTACATTAAATGACTAATTTGACTCTTAGAAGTCTTAAGATGAGATGAGATAAGATAAGATGAGATAAGATAAGATTGACTTTATTTGTCCCCAGAGGGAAATTCATCTTGGGCAGGCAGTGCAACGTAACTGCAAGGCAGAATCATAATAACACAAGCATTGAACCATCCAATACACCACACATCATAACAACTCATAACAAGTCTTGTTTCATTTAAACTTTAAATAAAGTTTCATTTGTATTTTGTTTTTTTAGAAACAAAATGGTTTCTACTTGTTGTCTAATGTCTACCGCTCCTCCATCCTGATTAGATTCCCCTCACTCCCCCTTGTTCATTATACATTTACCTCCGTCTGCAGCCTGTGTGGTAAACTGCCATTAGTGTTCACACAATCTAATTATTCACTTGGGCCGTGAGCACTGTGTAATTTCTAATAATGAAATGTGTCTGACTTGTGCCTCTGACCTCACATTGTAACATGATGAATTAAAGGATTTGCTCAAGTGGGTTTTAATCCACTGGGGCTTTACTTGTGAAGGATTTATTTTTATTTTAACTTAAGTAAACGACATAAACAACAGTTTCTACTGTTTGTTACAGTAATTTCTCACAAGGTCAATACATGTGGTATAAACACAGCTGCTCAAAGAGAAAACTGTGGAATATATACTGTATATCACTTCTACAAAAACAGAAGTCCTCATGTGTTAAACCTCATGTGCAACGTGTTTTGCTTTTGAAGGACTCCTGCTTTATCTCAGAGGAATGGGTGCAACTCACAGCTCAATCACATTTGTCAGCTCCCACAGAGAGTGGAAAATAATAAACTGTCTCCTGCCTGGCTCTCTCATACAGACCAGACCATTACAGTGCGCACACACACAGACACACACACACACATACATGGACAGACACACACTCATTCCCCAACACATCCCTAAAACACCATGCTGGATTATAGGAGGCAGGCGAAGGGTGATGCGCCCCGAGGACAGGAGAGATTATTAGGCAAAAACATTCCATTGACATCTGGAATACTTTTTTTTTGGACATATTTCAATAGTCTTTTCAACCTTTTCATATGTACACACCAGTAACTAAAGATAAATGAAATGGCCTGAGGTAAATGTGACTGTTATTTTAACAGAGCCAGCTACCGAATGATCTCTGCACAGACACAAGGACAGACACAAGCCATCGTGCCAAAAAACTGTCCTTGACATCGGCCCTGCGAGGAGAAATGTGTCGGTGGTCGTTCACACCACAAACAGGGCAAAGAAAACAACCAAAATAGCACAACATCACACTTTGGACTCGACAGGGGTTTCCTGGTCTGAATCCATTTTTTCATCTGATCTTGTTTTTTTGCGTGGGAAGTGACCAGCAAGGAGACTTAATGTGTTTGTGTAGGGGCTGAAAGTGTGTGTTGATGTGTTGTTCACCTTCGAGAGCACAAGCGAGACCTCATTGGTCTGCTTGTCGGTCACTAACGCGAAGACCTCCTCCTCGTTTCCGGACTCTAAACGGTAGTCCACCTGCCAGCTGTCTCCTCCTCGAACATCTGCATCCCCTGCAAGCACAGCTGTCACTGTGGTGCCCACTGGAGCATCCTCTGGGATGTGGAAGGGCCCATACTGTCGGAGCGGGGACAGGAAACATACAGTCACTGAAAGGAAACTCTTTATTTAGTGATAACACAACTCCTATATAAAATGCACTGCAGGAGCATATGATATATATATTTTATTGTATTTTCAGCTCTTATCAATAGATGATAGATAAATGTAGATGTCAAAGACCCATATGACTGTCCAGTTTTCCTGCTCTGACTCTGTTGTGTGACCACATGAGAGTATATGTTTGGCCCCTCTTGCCCTCCCAGTGTCAGGTGACCTTTATTCACGCACCTCTGTGTGTTTGGACAGCCATTTAATCTGCCACTCACAGATGTCCTCTAGTGAAGCAGCCATGCCTCTGATCTGGCTGCCCCATCCACAGGGTCCCTGAACCCCTCGCCCTGTCACCACTCACCTCCCACATCACTCCCTATAGCGCTGCTTTCACATCGCCATGGAAAAAGCTGCACTACTCAGGCGTGACCTGCTCAAGAGCATTTTCCACCTCTATGTTTGTGGCTTGTCTGTGGGTGTGTATGTGTGAGTGTGTGAGAGAGTGTGAGTGGTGATTATCAGAGCGGGTGTGCACATTTGTTTGAAAATGAGCGCTCAGAAAGTGCCAGTTTGAAAGAGACACATCCTAAATGGTCAGCTTGATGGAGCAAAGACACTACGCTATTTTATCAAGGAAAATATGAAGCACACTCTTTTTCTTTCAGCCTCTGTTCAAAAACAGTGTTTCCTGTTATTGGTCTGGACATCCCTGCCAAGCCTCAGCAGCCAATTTCCACTGTTAAAATGAAAGGCAGCAGCTTCTCCCTCCTGTGCTGGCTGAAAATAAAACGTTCCTTCACAGCTCGTAACGTCCGCGCAGTCTCACCGTGTCACTATGGTCTGACAGAAAGAACAGCCAGAGACTGGTTCCCCATCATCACAGCACGATGGCTCTCCCACGTAACTCGCAACCCTTGTGACTTCGCTCTCTTCTATTATGTGGCACATGTGGGTGGGAGTGAGGGGATTTTCTGTAACTGCCTGACTTCACTCTATTTTTTTCTTTTCTTTCATACCAGCAGCTTCATCGAAAATGAGGGAAACCACCTTCACATTTCACCTGCGACTGCAGCGTTAATGACGCCTCGCTCAGCTGGATCACTGCATCGCAAAAGTAAATAAGGATGAAATAAAAAACATGAAAGTGAGTAATTGCTGGATTTGCACAGTTTGCTTATGTCTTTTTAATCACATTTCGCTGCAATTTGTGCTTTTATGAGCCAGGTGAAACTAGAGAGGAGACAGGAAACGGGGAGGGGGGATCAATGGGGAGTGAAACGACGTGCAGATGCCCAAACAGAAGTGATGCTGCTCATCATGGCTGCCAAGGGAGCAATTGTCAATGTTAAATGTGACGCCCAAACAGCCAGAGTCATTATTATGAGGTATCGACTGAGCTCAGGTGAGCTTCAAAGCAAAGAGGTGGAAGTTTATCTTCAGCTCTGAGTAGCAGGGATTTCTGTGGATTTTACATTTAAATTTTTCTACTGTGAAAACAAACCAGAGGAGATTTAGTAGCTGACATATCTTTTCTTTTTCAGTCAGCATTGTATGTCAGAAATTAGAGACACATTTGCGAGACTGTAATAGCGAAGATAACATCGATTCTTACATCATGTCTGACATGTCAGTTGCCCTGGATGTCGTTGTGTGGGTCATGATGTAAATTTGGCCATAAATAAATGAGTGGAAACTTGCCTCCAAAGAAAGCCATATCAGATTAAACTCTAAAAACACTGTCCACTTAGAGAACAAAGAACTGAATAAAACTCCTCCAATAACATGGTGCCATCGCTATAAGCCTGAGATTAGAGGGCGTATCTAGTTCCCCGCCAGGAAAATTAGATCAGCAACCTGCAGAGCGGATTCACAGTCTGCAGTCCAATAGCCACTTATTATGGCCTGTGATGTTTGGCCTGCCTTTATTTCCAAAGTTATTGTTTATCATGTCCCGGACAGGACGTGTATGTGTGTGTTGCGTGTGTGTTTGAATGTGTGTTCTGGTACCTCATGTTGAGAGAAGACCGGTGGGTTGTTGTTCTCATCCTGCACCGTCACAACCACAGTGCAGGAACTGTTCAGACCTGCCAGGGACATCATCACAGCTTCTGTTAGTGACTCAGGGTCAGACCATCACACAAACAAAGTCCGCTGAGGGAACAGGAAGTACCTCATCTTGCCTTCATCACACCCTGATTCATGAGTCATGCAGACCACATCATCTGTCACTCCAGAGGCTAGCATGCATACATCCCTCAGATGTTGGGGAGTCAATGAGGCCAATGACGCAAAGCTAATAGACGGTTATTTGTGACAGCCATTACAAAAGCTGATTTACATACGCATACATTATGTTACTGCCTGGCACAGTAACTGCCTTACAATCATTATTCATCATTTTTCTCCTTCCTCTAATGTCCCTCCATCATATCCTTACGGTAACAGCTAACAGCTTCACTACAAGCTCCGTCTCCATTACGACTGATAAGTAACAGGCCCTGTGACTGGCCATGTGGTGATCAATTAAATAACAGGCATGTTCACACTGGAATACATCATGTAGCTTTCTGTCACACATTTAATTTGTCTTATCTGTAGTAGTGCCAGGTGAACACCTGTCTGTGGAATGGGTTTATATCCATCTACATAATATACTGGTCAGAGAAAAAAGGCAAATATAAGAGGGTGCAAATATGTTCATAATCTATAGCTCATAGAATTTTATCAATAAATCATGATCTGTAATGTCATATATCTATTTATATCTTTATTAATCGTTGTGTATGTTTCTAAATATTTTGATTTTGACTCAAAAAGTCTAAACACTTTACTCCCAAAAAAGGAGAAGAAAAAAATATTCCCCGTTTATCACTAATATTGTGATCCTGCCAACATGAGGCTCTACTTCAGGAGCAGGAAACACAGCTACATAAATATTAAGATGCAAAATCACATTTAAAGTGTGAGAGAGATTTAGTGAGGTTGTAAAAAGAACAATTACATTGTAATGCTGGTTGTGTTTGTGCATTGATCCATAGTCACCTTTGGCATCCTCAGCAGTGATTGTGAGTGTGTACTGTGGCGCTGTGCCCTCCATACTGTCTGCTTGGACGGAGATGACCCCTGAGTCACGGTCCACTCTGAAGAGGGCACGGGGACTCTCAGGGATTTGTCCAACCAAACGGTAGAAGATCCGCACATTGTCTGTCTTGGGGTCGTCGTTGTCGGCCGCCTGCACGGTCAGGATCTCCGTCCCTGAGGGAGAGAGAGAGAGAGAGAGAGACTCACAGATTTTACCAGCTCGTGATGACATCATATAAAACATCCTTCTTGCTACAGTAAGATATAGCAAAATGTCACACTGAACGGGAATCACTGGGTGGCAGGACATAACAATAGCTTTTTCATCCTCACTCAGTGATTCCATTAAGATTAACAGATTGTCCTGTCTAATTCATTTCCCAGAATCAACCATTTTAAAGCATCAACAAAAAAGCTTTTATGGGGACGGGACCTGATATGTCACAACGCACCATGTGCTTTTTATGAGCATGGGTAGGAGTGAGGGTGCTTTCCCCCCGTGTCCTGGCAAAAATCCCAATCTGCTTTCAGAAAAGGTATCTGGCACTCTCAGCCCTTTCATCACTGCAACGTCGCTTCCAGACAGCGTTTGTGTTGTGAAACAATATTCCCATTTACCCACAGAGTAAATGTGACTGTTCAAATCATACAGAGCCCTCATTACTGTTGTTTCTGTTATGTTGTTTTGCTTCACAGGTAATTAAACATTTAAACAGAAAGGTTCGACTATCTTTGGTAAAGTATATTGTCCCACTGAAAACTGATCAGGGTGGCTTTGGAGAGTATTTTCTATGGATGAAACTAATGATTATCTTCAATATTTTCTAAATAAGTCTATATACTGTCAGAAATGTGACTTCTTGACAATTTGATCCCATCAACAGTCCAAACCCTGAAGATATTACGATGATATTATAATAATCTAAATTTATGAAAAACAACAAAGTATTTTTCTGTCGATCAAATAACTGATTGATTAATCATTGCAGCCCAACTGTTTTCCAGCCCATGTTTGAGACTCATATCAAAGCATTTTCACAGACTGATAAATATAGATAAAGCTGTCAGTTACCACGAGCAGCCAGTTCCTTGACCACAGTGTGATACTGTGCTTGTGGAAAGGTGGGTCTGTTGTCGTTGGCGTCGCCCACCATCACCCTCAGCTCCACAGGCTTGGCAATCTCTCTGCCATCTGGACGCTCCACCACAATGCTGATCTGGAACTGACGAGACAAAAAAAAGCCAAACATGACGTTTGTTTGTTCCAGAGTATTATAGAAACCGAGAGGTTAAACATATCTGGTCAACTGGTTTATGACAGATATGGCCTACACACTGACATTGTGGCATCAGGGTGCTCCCATGCCTGGTGCATGACGGGATAGGGTGAGCTTGTAAAGGAAATGGATGGATGGATGCATATCTACATCAATCAGTTCGTCCTCCTGTGAGAAGGCAGGACACAGGTTGACTGATGGAGCTCAGACAAGACATATGTGGCATTTTCAGGCTTGTTGGCACATCCATGGATCATCAGTCATTTCTGGAGTTACGCTTCCATCCATGACCTTTCAATCACTCGGGGTAGAAAAATAGCCAAAAACTTACGTCTGCTCCACCTTTTCCTCTTTTTTTCATCCGAACACCCTTTAATGATGCGAAGCCTGCGCAGCTAGTTCAGGCAGACAACTCAACCTGCGCCCATCCTGAACAGCTGATCAGTCACATGCTCACCTCTCCAAATAGGGCGGGTTATTTAAACCCCCTATCGTACTTGCCTATCCTGGCAATGCTGCTGCTGCTGCTGCTGCTGCTGCTATTTTCTGCTACTGTTGCTGCTGCTCTGCTGCTGCCCTTGCTGCTGCTACTGCTTACCATCACGTTGCTGCTGCTCCTGCAAACCCACCACCTCCCCAGCATCCACCTGTGGGCTCTGTCTCTATGATCCCATGTGGGGGTGTGCTTTCATTTCCTGTTAGGTCTGTCAAGCAGATCATTATTCAGGGAATGAATAACTGAGACAGAGCCTGATGCCAAACCTGCCTACCTATGCTGTGCTTCAGTTTGCCATGCTTATGCTCAAATGATTTATTTGTTCTAATTTCAGAGTTGTCTGACTGAAATGAACATAACTGCTAATCTGCTTTCTTTAGACATGTTGTAGCCTAAATATGAGTAATATAAGTTATCCTGTCTCCTTTTCCTGCCAGAGACTGACTACACTAACATTACACAACAAGGCACGAGGCTGATGAAGCACTTTCAACTTTCCATTACATGGTCATTACTACAGTGGACAATATGCTAGATGCTTGTATTTTTGTAGATTTATCACATCCACTGATATGACTCAGTTTTTCTCTGTTGTTCTTTGGCCACTTGAGCATTGGTGCCAGAATGTACTGTTCACTGAGCCATTCTAATCTCTGGGGAGCTTCAGTTCTGTGCAAAACTCAAGAGTGAATTGCAAACAAATGGACATCCATTTGTAATGCTACCACAAATAACATCCCTTCTCTTAGTGTCTAAAGTGAGCAAGATGTGTAATGGAGCCTCTATCTTTATAAACCTTCTCATAAAACAGACAGACAGGGTACGTTCAAGAAGCAGCAACTCCGCTTTCCAGGTTTCGGGTCGTCTTCTTAATGACCTCTGTTTTAAAATAGACCGTGCTCAGTATTCCTGCAATAATGTGTCCTTTTAATTAAATCATTAGGATCATTAAGCTGTAAGTAAAATTAGGAAAGATAATTGAAGTGTGAGTTTTCTTTTCATGAACAACTGATTAGTGCCATTAAATGTGTCACCTGGTGATGTTTGTCTTCTGCATTTTGAATTCACTATTTTGTTTCAAGAAAATAATTGAAGTTAATAAAAACCCACTCAACATATCACACAATATTCTCTCTGATCTTGTGAGTACCAGAAAATAACAGGCTTTTAAATCTGAGCAACCTTCATATATAGATAACTGTATTACATGCACACATTTATAACTCAAACATAGAAATAAAGCCCTCTGTCTTTCATAGAGGAACTTTGTGGTCCCTACAGCTCTTATGTTTAGACATTTTAAACAGCCAGTCATAAACTGACATCCATTACCAGGTGCTGGAGATGTTTAGCTTGCAGCTGTACAGACCTGGTCCTGTGTCTCTCTGTCCAAAGGGGCGTTGAGATAAATGACTCCTTCTCTGCTGATGGTGAAGAGCATCTCTGGAAACTCCCCCTCCAGACTGTACTCTGCATGACTTCCACTCCATTTGACCTACATAAACACACACACACACACACACACACACACACACAGACAAACAACCAAAAAAATCAGTATCTAAGTTTAGTAAACATGATCATCAAAGTGGAGCAACATGAAACACTAAGACGCAGTAGACCTGTACTGTAAACCCAGAAAGCTTTGCAGCGGGGGCCTGCATGATGTGTAAGCACAAAGCTAAGCTACCATTTGTTTACATGATAAGGAGCCATCCAAATGCACTGACAATGATGTGGAACAGAGAGCACAGCCAAAACTAACTATGCAGGCTGAAGGGGATTTTCCACTCTGCTTTACAGCCCTTGACAGAGGGCTGTGCAGTGGAGCTGAAAGGGCCCTAGTAGCTATCAAACAGCACCCAACAAGGAGAGGAGCCCAGTCACAGCACAGCTGATGCACACCCAGGGCATGTGTATCTCTTCAACTCAATGTCACACACTCCTCCCTTGTTTTGGAGATGGCTGCCCAGACGCTATGCTTTTGTATACACAAAGCCACTTCACACAGCTGGCTCAGTGTTATGCTGCCTTTCTAGACCTCAGAACTCAAAAGAAAAATGTTTAAAGGCCTGATTGATGATCGCCGACTGTTCTATATAAAGTTCTATACAAAACATCTATGAAGTCATCTGTTTTGCCTTCGTCAGTGTTTGAGTTTGCAGAGCACGTTCTGTCTGTGTGAGCTGCATCAAGAGAGCCTCGTGTCTGTGTGTGCTTCTCCTCGAGACACTGAGGAAACTGAGATGTTGAATTACAGAAAAAGAGCATGACGCCCTGTGTTACACACAAAACCAGGAAATACTCAAATATTTACAGCTGAAACAATCTTGTTAACCAACCATCATTAGAAAATTAAACTACAAGTGTTCTGATAATTGATCAGTTGTCTCTGTTTGTGGACTACAGCTTCTCAATTATGAGAATTTTCTGCTTTTCTTTATCAGTAATAACAATAAACTAAATATGTATTGGTTTGGGAGTGTTGTGAGTCTGTGGGCTTTGGGAAGTTATGAAAAATACATAGAACATATGATATTTAACATACCGCAAAAAGAGCTTATAGATCAACTGGGAAAATGATCTGCAGATTAATTAATAGTGGGAGCTAATTATTATGGTTGCAGTCATATACTGGATATCTTAGAGGGAGCAGAGACATTCATATTGCTTGCTTTCAAAATACCAGCTGATGTTGATTTAGGCAGGTAACAGATAGAATAACAGCACATATTTTTGATGGGGGAAGAACAGCAAGATGTTTGTTGGAGTTTCCATGGGAAAATATGAACCAGCTGTAAATGAAACACTGATTTATTATCACCTGATAGACTATGGACTAAAGTTGAGAAGGTAAACACATCACTGAACAAATACAGCAGATACAACATTATTGCATTTATTAGGATTCACTTTACTGACTGACCATTTAGGAGCCATTTGATTACAACCATCCTCCAAGTGAAGCTGCTGAAAGCTTCACTTTCTTCACCTGCTTGTCACTAACTTTGTTGACAGGTTTGTGAGTTTTCACAGCTTTTTGCTAAAAACAGCAGCGAGAGCAAACTTCGCTCGTCTACCAAACAATAATCTGTGAGAAACTAAGAGGCTGTGCGGAGCTGAGGAGAACTGTGGATTTCTCACAATTCATGACGCCTTTCACATTACACATAATCATCTGATCAATTGCTGACGTGGAAATATTGATTATGGCTGCCTTAGTGTTGCTGTCGCTCCCACCTCTGATGACTAATGCTATAAGCTGAAGAGCTGCATTGAATGCGAGTGTCATTTGTGACACTGAACACTGCTTTCGAGGCCGTGACGAAGGTCTGAATGAGATCAAACCGTTTCTGCGGCAAACAATCAGATTTCATTTGTCTGTGAAAAAAAACGCTGTGGTGAAGAGCCTTGACTCATTCATTCACAAGCTCTGTTGCCTCCCCTCCACTCCAAAGTCTCAACAGATTGCATTACTGAGTTCAAGTAGTTTTACTGATTGCATTGCATAATCAAAGTTTTAGGCAGGCAATCAAAAACATACAAAAGATAAGGGACTGAAATTAACCTCTGTGGCTGTGAATGATGCAAAAGTGCTGATAACAAAAGCCTGGATGAAAATAAGAATAACCTGCACACTGATTTTGAAAAATTCGGTGAGAGCTTGCATTGATTTGATTGGGGGAAAAACATGAGTGAAAATGATCACCAAAGCAGCATCTGCCAAAAATGTCATCACGCCGCAGACGATGTCAGCGCCAACGTTAGTTACAGACGAGTGGATGTGAACATGACTGCTCCATTTATCTGAGACAGTGGGGAGGCAGAGATCCATAGAGTGGGTCTTTGAACATGACTATTTCTGTATGTGTCATAACAGCGGTTAGTCCCACCACCCACTGTGCACAGCGCTAGAATCACTCAGCGTGGGTGAAATGAGGCTTCCCCCAAGTAAACAGCCATGCTCACCTAATCCACTTCTGTGTGATTTTGATTCTGGATGAGGCCAAATGGGCCACTGTAACTAAACGGTTTTCATATACACGGCTCAGTGATGGAACAACAGAGGTTTCATTTCTAACATAGTTTGCATTAGAAGTGATACACAGATGAACAGAGGGAACCTGCTCAGTGAAATATTTTCAAATAATCTCAATACATACACAGTGGAGGAGCAAATACTTTTGGTTGATATCAAAATTATTGGCTTTAAAAATCACCAAATTGTGGTTATAAGTGGTTATCAGGTGTTAAACATACAAGAGAAAGGAAAATATTTTATTGTACATTTGAACTGGCCTTTAAAAATTGTGAAATATGAAAAAAATCAAATGTGCCTACACTTGTGAATCCACACGTTTTCAGTGGGTGGAAGGGGCTGTTGGCACAGGAGAGATGAGAGGCTGAGGGCGAGTGTGGGGGAGGTGGGAGAAAACAGGAGGAGGGGGAGGTATTGTGAGGTATGTTCTGGCCACAGCGGCTCTCACAACCTGCACAATGTGTTTCGATTCGGCTGCAGAAACGGCTCCACAAGCCTCTTTGTGTCCACTGCTCTCGGTAATGAATGGATAAAGTTTATTTTTTGCCATGCATGCAGACGTACTTTTATAAAAATGTCCTCTAAAATGATAACTGCCACTTCAATTTTTTCTTTTTTTTTTTTTTTGCATCTGTTACAATACCTCTGAGGGCTTTTGAGTTATTTATAGACATGTAGCTGATATGGCTAACATTATGACAACCAAAAGGTTAGACAAGACCAAGGACAGGCACAGAGTGCTGAGAGAAACCTTTAGACGAAATTACACCAGGGTTCAACGAGAAGTGTAAACTGTTTTTGCCACACATTCGAGTATTGATTGACTATCAGATATCATCAGGTCAGGTGACACTTCACGGAGTTGGTCTTTGTTGAAATATGATTGATTTGAGAAATCCTGAACACAGGATTTAAAGCTTTAGATCTAAAACATCTGTCCATACTGCATCATCATAAAACCTACTGCTGTAGTTTCCTTGGGCCTGTTACATTGTCCAGTTTCACTTTTCCAATTTCACCAAACTTTGCTGACATGGAGGAATGCAGGCAAACTTTTAATTACGAATTGCTCTGCCAAATTATTTTGTCAATGAAGTGATTACGTTACTCATTTAGTCCATCAATGGTCCAGAAAATAGAAACACAACTTGTTTTGTCAAGAAACAAACTCTCACAGGAGAAAATGCAGAGCTGGACCATGTTTGCATCACTGTTTAAAACACGACATAAATTTGATTGATCACCAAACTTACTGCTGATTAAATTTATGTTCATGTTTTAATTCATGAATTTGAATGTATGAGCTCAGGGTCCTTTAACAGTTGAGACAATAAGTGGATTCAAATACCACAAATAAATAAATAAATGGGTAAGAATGACTGTCTACTGCGTTGGTGTCTGGATAAAGTGTAATATCAAAATATTAAAATAACATGCCATATGTCAAGCGTATTTAAGGGTGGATGTTTCCCTTAAGCGGTTAGTTTTGTATAATACCCCTCTGAGTGGTGGATGGTGGGTAGGTGGGACGGTGGGTGGGAGAGTGAGTGATCATGGGAGTTAAAGTGACTCAGTCAGGAGGTAGCCGGAAAGGATCCATGGCATTTGAACAACATCAATAATTCAGTATTTGGTCACTTAGGAGAACCCAAGAGGCACTAAAAACAGCTACTGGCAATGTGATGCCACTTTACTGAGTCCAGGCTATTGACAGAGTTTGGTTTATTGTAATATGATCTAACAGTTGGTGCTGCATTTATAATGGAGTCAGCACTTCCACCAAGTTGTTTACGTGATTTATGGTAAAAAATCAAGTTTGTAAAAGTGCTTTTAATGCAGATGGGTAAAAACACTTCACACTTCACACGCTAAAGTGGTGGATTTATGTTTTAAGTGTTTCTATCCAGGAGATAAATGTCGCTCAGGGTTTTGCTGCCTCACCTGTGAGATGGGGATTGGATAGGGGCCTGGGAGGTTCTCCTGAAGTCGTACAGGGTCGGGCGATGCCCAAGTGTTTCCTGTGACCTCAACAGTAACAATGCCAGTGGAGAAGAAAGCGTTCGCCTTCCCGCCCATGTCCTTCACCATCACTGAGAGCTTATAACGGCCACACATCTCTGGGTCCAGAGTCGAGGCTCCTGGTGATCACAGTGGGACACATGATACAGACACAGCTCGTTTTAAACTGCAGAATTAACGTCTACACTATATATTGTATTGTGCAGTGTGTGCAGGGAGCTTCTACATAAAAATGTAGAGAAACTCAAAAGTAGAAGAAGAACAGAAACCGTCACGGTATAATTGTGTGAATACTTATGGAAACACAGAAACCCCATTACACACATCACATGCTAAATTTAACATGTCCAATCTTTTCCAACTGTTGTTTTCATGACTTCATTTTCAATTTCCTGCTCAAATGGAAAAGAAATAACATAATCATCCACTATAATGACAGTCACAACTATTAGTTAGAGCCTGCCCGAGGATACAAAGAAGAAAATCAAGAAGGCAATTTTTGATTTTCACTGGCGCTATGAAGTGGACTGGAAGTAATTGGCAAACTGTCGTCAAGTCATCCAGCTCCTTCCAAACTAATAAAGGGCAATACCAGAGCTACAGAAATAGCACCAGCACACAGGACTTTACTATCAAGGGCAAGTGTGCATGTGCACATGTATGTGACTTTTTTTTTTCATAATTTAATAACACATTATTTGTCTCTAACTTCATGTAGACAACAGGCAATAAGAATGAAAAACCTGACTAGATGAATGCTGGCTGTTCTCTGCTTATTATCATTAATATCTAATGAAAAAAGGACGTACAAATGAATCTTTTTTTCATTTTCATGAATTCAATATTTCTTGTTGCTAATATTGATATCAGCAAGATGCTTATTGACTGATTTTTTTTTTTTTTTTTTTTTGAGGTAATATGAAAACTAATGGAATAGAAAACACTTGGTTCTGTAACTAGTAAGTAGTTTGTTCAACATTGATTACAGGATTCAAATAAATAAGATGTCGCTCTTTAGTGTATGAAAACAACAGGTCTCATAAGTTGTAGAGTTAAGTCTAGGATGTGTATGTGTGTGTGTGTGTGTGTGTGTGTGTGTGTGTGTGTGTGCGTGCATGTTGCTGTTCCAGAAATACTGTAGCTGCATTGTGACCTCTCAGGAAAAAAAAAAGAATAGAGACCGCACAGCTCCACTAAGTCCAGTGCCAAAAACATACATAAGAATCCAGATTAAAAAAAAAAAAATCTTATTAACTTAATTCATATCTAAATTCTAATGGGTTCCTCTCTGGCCCATGCCCCGTCCCTCCACTAAAATCAAATGCATACCAAACTAGTCTCTAGGGACAAGTCAAAAGTCAAACTTTCCCTCTAGTCACTAGCCGGGACTGACCATCCTCAGTGAGGGAAACCTCTCCAGTGATGGAGTCGATGAAGAACATTTGACTGGAGGGAATCCTGGGCGTCTGCTCCATGAGACTGAACCGCAGGTCAGCGTGGACAGTGTTGCGGTCATCACGATCCAGAGCCTCCACCTGCATAAATGAAATCCCTGGTAGACACAGGTGGAGCAATTAACCATCTATATCACAGATTTTCATTTTTCTTTAGTTCTACAGAACAAAGGTTTCACCAGTCAGGAGGAATGGTTTGGTTTGGTTTGATTTTCCATATTACCAAATGATAACATGATACCAGCCTGATCTGAGTTAATGGACATATTCTTTATCATATTCTATAGTCCATGTTTTCATATTTCACTGCTAATGGGTCCAAAAATAAATATAGATACAAATAAAACAAATCAAAATACATTTTGTACGTTGTATCTGGCCTAATGTGATGACTAAGCCTAGTGACAGTTTGCAAAAAAAAGTATTTAAACAAAATGGATCTGTTCCAGGTTTCCACATCATTCCTTCTATTAACACTGATGATAAAGCTTAATTGAAGCATCCTGAGATGCATTAGTCATGTCTTTTGTATTTCAGGGCTGACAAATGCAACCCTGATTGAATCAGGTTTTGCAAGACGATGACGTCAGAGCTGAAGGTTCTTGTACCTTTGAGAAGCCCGAGCTGCACGCTGCCTCTCATGCTCTCCTCTATGAAAGTGGGCACATTGTCATTCTTGTCGATGACACACACTTCGACAGTGAAGCTCTGGCGGTGCCCTGATGCTCTGAAGGACACCTGCAGTACACGCACACACAAATCTACAGTCACAGTATCTCTGAAGAACATCCTCTGGAATCAGCATGCAGCCTCCCCATGGGAAACAAATGACAATCGAAAGAGCAGTTGAAGCTCAAAAATTGGGTCATAAACCTCATGTGATGTGAATTTGATGCCTCTAGAATGAATGATTTTGTGACAACTATTCATCAACTTAGACATGCATGGAAAATTCCTACTACTACTGCTACTATATACAGTAATACAGCACAATACCTGTAGAGAGTAAGAAGGCTGTTTCTCTCTGTCCAGTGGTTGTAGAGCATACAGGAACTGAGCATCCACTCCAAATATCCCCTCGTCATCCCCTGTTAACACCAGGTCACTGTAATTACCAGGCAGATCTTGAAGCTGTGCAGAAAAGATGAAAATTCACAAAACATCAGGTTGTGTTCCTTTTTACAAAGCTGTGTAAACAAAGAGTAAACAGGTGGCAAGATAGAGGAGCATCTGGGTAGTTACTGAAGCCATCACTAGTTTGATTTTAAGCTGTATTTAAACAGGAAGTCACATTAATTATAAACTGATGTTAATACGAATCAAATTGAAAATAAATTTTGTGGTATGTTGACTAAGAAACCCAATGATGCAGCACTGACATGAGCTGCAGATGGTCTCAACTAGTCTTAAATGTAAAGTATGACACTACATGGATTTCTGACAGTCAATAAACCCTGTGAAAAGAACAAAATCGATTACATTTCATCACCTCGGCCTGAAGTTTAGATGTTCTGAATTCCCAACGTAAAGGTTCTCTAAAAAAGGGTCTACATTTATAGCTAGTGGCGTGTTAGGTTTAGTCATTCACAGTAGTCTACAAGATGATTAAAACCTCTTGCAATGGTTTTATACTCTGAAAGCTGTGCAAAATTGATCCTTGAAAAAAAGTTAAAATAGAAGAAGTGCCAAGTGTGGTCCTCTTTGGTGAACAGACCATCATGGAGAGCTTTTACCTTGTACAAATCTGAAGCAATTAGTACGTCCTTCCCATTTCTAACACAAAGTGGGGTTATTATTCAACTCCTCCATTCTGGCCATTACCATGCTATTTACGGGGTGTTAATGACACTCAGTGAGACACAAAGACTGAAAATATGACTGTGTTTCATGCAAGACGTGATAACGTCACAATAAAACCAATCAAAGTGCCAGATATTTGTGCCACTGCGCAATCCAGAGGCTGCCTGAGTGACACGTATGAATAAAACTCCCCGCCTGCCACCCAGCTGGACTGATTGCAGAGGCAGGGTCTGACGCCTGAAAAGCATTGTGAACACTCCAATTATAGTCTAGTGATGACGACAGCATGTTCATACATCTTCAACCTTGAGGGCAGAAGGTAGAGGGAAAAAAAAGAGACTGATGCAATTCTGGCTCCCTATTCACCTTGACAGTCTTTACACCACATGCCTCATTGTTTTTCTAAAAGAGGCTCAGACGGGTGACAGAAGATCTATTCATTTATATCTGGCTTTATATGTTAACATATTTGTTATTAAGTGTCCTCAGCGAACTGTGCATTAAACCTTTTTCCATCTGTTTTTGACGCCTGTTTACCAAACTTACTGTTAATCTGCATCTCAGTATTCACGGATCCTCTTCAACATCATCATGTGCTTTTTTCACTTACATGTATGCGCTCTTAACCCCTTTGGTTGTACACTGTTGCCCATAAAGTTGGAGTAAAATATATTATTATTCTTGATAGATACAGTGTATCTTAAAACTTTATTGATCAGTCTCTTCCAAACATATATATCACTGCGAAAATTAAACCACAATTAACCTTTACAATAGGAATACAAGGAGGAATGTGTCTGAAAACAAAATTATTCCAACTTTATGAGCAATTTGGAAAAACGACTTGTACAAACTTATAAGGCAAGTCTCTACAACTGTTTGGTAAAGAATGTCTTACCTTGGCTAGATACCATGGGAAAATGCCATTGTAGTTTTCCGGGACACCAATTTTAAAATTTGTCGCAGAGCATGGTGCAACTGTGAAAAGTGTCACCACCTGCGGGAAAAGATTTTAAGATTAGATAAGTGTGTATTGATGAGGTTGTCAATGCAGTAATTTGCTATTGTAAATAAAAGTATCACAGTTGAAGAATATTTAACATCTTACTACGAGAGCTATGATCAGCGATGGCGTAGCTCCTCTCTCAGCCATTAGTCCCTGTAAATGTGGTATATTCAGAGTGTTTCAGACCAACCACATGGCCGCAGCCACACAATCAACACAATTTCTGTCTTGTTACTGATTCACCACCGTGGAATTCTTTCATACACAAAGATGTCACATTTTTACATGCACAACAGTCTGATGTGAATATAACCACCAACGAAGCCGTTTAAAACACCAAAACTACAATCACTTCAGCACAGATCATTGAAGTCACTTTGACATGTTGTTTCATTTAATGTCACAGCTGTTGTTTCAGTAACACCAAATCACAGGCAACAAGCTACAGCAACCCTCGAAATACTTCACTTATTATAATTTCAAACCCTCTTAACTATAACAGCAAACTTTACATGTCCACCAGCTGAGGTCGGGAAACTTCAACCACACTTCTTTTCCAATTTCAAAAAAAAAAAAGAAGAAAACTTGTGTATCTTACCTCCTGTGAATGTTGTGTGTGCTCGCTCTGAGACGTGTGAGGGGAGTTTAAAATGGGATGGAAAAATTGCGTACTTGTACTCCCTCTGGGGCTTAATGGTTAACACCTTCAGATACAAAGGCTTAACTACCTTGTTTCCTTCCTGTAAAACCAATGGCCAGTGAGGTTCCATTGCAGTGATAAGATCAGATGAATATTCATCAGGATGTAAAAAAAAAAAAAAACACCACTTCTTTTTCTTTGCTGGATTCTGCTGAACATGTCACTTGAGGAACAACGACAGGGAAGATTTTTTGATTTGATTTTCTTATTTTATTGTAAAAAGGGAATCAACGTAAACAAAGAATTTCCAAATAATGTCAAGGTTCACAATACTAATATAACTTATTGCTTTACTCATACATTCACAACCTGAATTCAATGTTATGCAACAACACAGAATAACAGAGTTTTTTTTTTTCTTTTTCTTTTTTTTCTATCTTTGCCTCCTCGTCTTCAGTAACTTGGCCGTGGCACGAACCTGCGTACCACGTTTCAAGTAAATATGACTCCAGGTGACCTAGTATTGTAATCCTTTACCATGTCTTTTAGGATAATGAGATGTATGTTGCATTCAACGTCATTCACATACGTATATACACCAATCCCTTCCAATAAAGGAGCACAACATTGTAACCCAACAGCAAGGCAATCTCTGCAACTCAGTATAAATAACAAGCCTTTGTGGAGTTTTCATACATACTGATCATATTATGACAGCAATATGTTTAAGGCAGACAAAAATAAAATAGAATGAAATAAAATCAATGTTTGCAAAGCTTCATGCAGGTTATCACCGTTATCATGATATGACTTGAATGATGTCAGTCATGTTTTATATTAATTAAGTCCTCTCTTTGCTTTCGGTTGTTGTCTAAAAAATAAAAATATATATCTATACAGCTCTATTAGTCCTTTAGGGTTAGTGTTAAAACACACACAGCGTCTGGTCTTCAGAGGCCAAAGAAAACATGTCCATCTGTCTCCTGTGTTCTTCAGAGAACCGTGAGGTCGTGGCAGGACTTTGACTTCTGCCTGAAAGCCATCTTCTTGTTCTTGCGTGCGACCATGCGGCCCAGGAACCGTTTTGCCTTCTTGCCTATGCTCTCTCTGCGCCTGCAGTTGGCCATGCGTCGTGCATTCTCCTCCTTGCTGTCTTTCCTCAAGCGGATCTGTCTGACAATGCCCTCGAACAGGTCCTGTACGTTGTGGTGAAGGGATGCTGATGTCTCGATGAACTTGCAATCGAACACCACTGCACAGGCACTTCCCTCTGTGATAGAAAAAGTATGGACAGAGGAGAATTAGAGCTCTGAGGAGGTGTGTGTTTGACAAGCTCAAATAGTTTTGGGTTGCAAACTAAGAATTTATGCTCTAAGGAAGTGTGCTGGAGGGGATAGATATTAGCTCTAAGAGAAAACTGAGTCAAAGCTTTAGCAGATAGCCTTAGCTTGGGGGTGGGGGTACTTGTGCGTGGGCATGAGCTGCACCTGAGCAGTCAAGTGAGAAATGTGGCCTGACCCAAGCAAAGCCGGTCAAGCCAAACCAGCTCTGTCAAATTTGATCATGCACAGCTTCAAGACTCACTTCTAAGCTTCAAAGGAACTAAAAATCCACCTCCCCCAAACTCCCTCATCTTGTGTTGCACATTTCAGGCTGAATAAAAAGTTAGTCATACTGACTTACCATCTACGGACACCTCTCTGGACCGCACCAGGTCGCTCTTGTTGCCCACAAGGATTATGGGTATGTTCTCTGACTGCCTGGCCCGGCGCAGCTGGATACGCAGCTCTGACGCCTTCTCGAAGCTTGACTTGTCCGTCACTGAATACACAATGATGTAGGCATCTCCCATCCTCATGCACTGTTCCTTCAGCCACTGGCTGTTATCCTTCAGGAGAGAAACAGACTGTCAGTCAAGCTGATCCCATCTTTTACCGATCAGATATCCATGAGTCGATGTAAATGTCACATGAATGAGAAATAACTCACTTGTTCCCAGATGTCATACAACACAATGGATGCCTCTTCTTCATCCACCACGATGGATCTGTCATAAGTGTTTCCTAAGGGAGAAAAAAATGAATATCAGGTTACACACTGATACAGAGGAGAGAAGCATCTTATCTGAACAGTCGTGTGTGTTGCTGCTTTTCTTCACACTGATCTTAGTACTTTTTTTTCCACCTTTCTAGTCTACACACTGATAAGAGCCTGTGATCAAAGCCATCACTGGCCTTTTATATTTTCCCTTCACATTATGCTATTGGATGCGTTTCTGACAGCTGTAGCACTGAGGGCAGAACTGCTGCCTGGCTGTAGATGGAAATAGCAATAATCAATGCATGTACACTCTTGCGTGCAAAAATAAGAACCCTGTTTTGTTTGGTTTTGTTTTTTCATCAGATCCGTCATTTAAACTTTATCACCATCCTCACAGAACAAGATTATTATCGAATTTTAGAGGATTCATGTGACTTTAATGTAATTTGCCAAAATCACATCTTTTTCTAAAATGTGTTTTCATACTTGAGTGGTTCTTTTCATTTTACAGATTAAGGGTTTGACTCTTTAAGATGTGGCCTCCAAAGTTTTGAGGCTTAGTATCTCAGATCTGCATTCATGAAACCATCTATCTATTGCTCAGTATTATGTAAACCTGAACTGACCTTGACCAGACCTATTTATCACACATTGTCCTCAGAGACAATGGGCATCTTGAGCGCATCTGTCTGTGAGTGTGTGTGTGGGTTGCAAGGCTGGATGACTCATCCTCAACATCAACATTTACCTGCTTCATCGCAGTCGTGACCGGCATCGTCAACCCCCCCAAAGACGCGGGCCAGGCTGGACTTGCCGACGCCGTGCTCCCCGAGGAGAACCACCTTGTACACCTGGGATTCCGCCTCGCTGCTGGTGGAGATGACGGAGTCGGAGGAGTCCGAGGCGCAGCTGCCCCGGTGCTCCTCACTCGGGGAGTAGGAGGTGTAGCGCAGGAGGTCGGACAGCTCGTCGGTCTGTCCGGTCTGTGGCATCGTGGCGCGTAGGTCCCGGTCGTCCACGGGCATGCTTCTCCGGTGCAGGTTGGGGAGATTCATGGGGAACGGCATGCTTCCTCTCCTCTTGTCCATGTTCCGCAATTTGTCACCCTTGTTCAAAGTCATTGTGCTTTAAGTCCGAGGATCTGCGGAGAGGTGTGCCATGCGTAAATACGAGATTTCACATAGATTTTCACATTTCACATTTGATCGCATTAAAGGGTGTCAGAGCAGGTAAGAGCCAGAGCAGCCTACATTAATGTCACATCACGTCAAAGCGGACCACATGTTTACACAACTCTACTGACCTAAAACAAAACCAGTAAAGCTTCAAATGCATCACGAGTATTAAAGACACTCACCCGGTGCTGGCAATTAAATCCAACGAAGGCAATCCAATAATCCTCGGTTTGAAGAGTCGCTGTAGCCGAAATCGCTTTTTTGCTTGAGTCTGATCAGAGTCGCGCTTGAACCTATTTATATAGAAGCGGGAGTGACGTCGGCAGGGATTCGCCCCAGAGAGTCACGTCTCCGCTTATTATAGTGGTGCGTAACGGTACCATCATACAGGGAGGAGGGGTGTATGACTGGAAGAGCAGAGGAATCTCCCTTCCGCATCGCCAAATGGAGCTTACTTCTGAGGGGGCGGACAGGGATGAATCCTTGAAGAGGGGAAGCCCACTTAAAGCCAGAGTGATAAATATTTAATATCAATTTAGGAGGTAAATTTAGAGAGGGTGGGGGTGGGGGGAATACGCTTCTGATGTAAGATGTTGTGGTGTTGCATGTTAGGCGCAGTGCAGAGGGTATGGATGCTTTTGTGGAAACATGATGCTTCCCCTTGTATTGATGAGCAGTTTTGAGCTCCATGGTCATTGACCTCTTCATGATATCTCCTCACTTTTAATGTGAAGGATGTGCTCACACTTTTGAACGCACAGACACAGAAACACAGGCCTGTAGGGTATTACTGATGCAGATATGCAAACGATTATCTTCACATTTGACAGTGCAAATGTTACAAACACATAGAGATTCTCCACATGGTGACATTCATTTATTATTCAGCCCTATCTTTCCACCCACCACCTTGCTGTCTGAAAAATGAAGGCAGAGCTGAAGCTATAAAACCAGAGGCCTTTATTCCTTGCATTTGCACATGCAATCCTTCTCAGCTGACAGGTCTGACCTAAACCTTAATGTTTGGTTTCACTGATCCAGCTCTTAGATGAATAATGCAAAGATGCTCTGAGTGAAACAGACGGATATCTTCTGACCGAATGAAGCTCGTGGTCTCAGGTCTGTTTTGGTCTCTTCTTAAGGTTTTAATCCTGAATGTAGTGTATTGTACATATATTTTCTAGAACAAAATGTGGTCAGCAGCAAGTATAGGATGTGCTGAAATCCATCTTCCCAGTGTATATCAAAGGCTGCACATGGTGTGTTGCTGCCCCCTCGTGGCTTTACTTGTGTAACTCATTGGAGGCATGTGAGTCAAGTGCAACACATTACAGTATATTTCTGCACCTTTCTGTCCCTGGAGGGAAATGCAAACAGATAATATCTATCTATGTATCTATCTATCTATGTATTTATCTATGTTTGTATGTATGTATGTATGTATGTATGTATCTATGTATCTATGTATCTATCTATATTCTTTCAACATAATGTCCTTCCTTTGGGCCACATATTGACACAGTCCAGTGTAAAGTAGCAAATTTAAGGACTATGTGAACAATATTTGATGTTTCTTGCATAATACTACTACATGTAGACATTTTACATACATGGTATACTGTGGAAAACATCACTTGACAGCGAACAGTAGGCTAATAAGAAGTTTATGGTCATATTTTGTTAAATGATCCAAATGTGATCTTAAATGTACTGTATGTGCTGAAGTGAAAATCTAATATATATCAGTAGAAGTTGTAGTGATCTGCAGGTTGCAGAAACATACAACAATGACCATTGCATTTCCTCTAGTCTTTAAGTGCATAAACATGTGATATGTCTGTGATGTGCCTGTTTGCAACAGGGGGTGTCTAAACTTATACAGTTGTACATTCTGGGCATTTGTTCAAACTACCACTCGGGGGCAGTAATTACCAAATATCCTCTAATCTGGAGGGGACCTGCAGTACCTGAGTGGGACTTGAGTCAAAGTTAATGTTAGTGTAATTTAACGCTCTGTGCACTAAAGAGGGTTGAAACATGTTGTTCTGCAGAAACACACACTCGCAGGTGCGTTCAAAGACACTCTGTACTTTCCCATCGGGAGGTTTCTGAAGTGGCCTATGACGTCCAAGCTCCAGCTCCAGGAAACCGGAAATCAACCCTTTAAAGGTGTCATTGCGCATGCGCATCCCTCTCACGTCTTCGACCTCTACAGCTACACGGTAAGAACATAGCTCTCCTGTCACAAACTGTGTGTGTGTGTGAAATAAACGGTGTTTTTAACAGTGAAGCAGCGTGTGACTCGGTGTCTCGGTGGTTGTAGTCTCGGCCACAGCTCCGCTCTGCTCCTCTGGTTTGTCTCCTTGATAGTTTTTAGCGTCATTGCTCCGGTTGCAGCTAAAGTTGACCTTATTATATGAGTGCGTGTCCGCTTAACTTTGCACTTAGTCATTTTAACAGACTTGTCGCAGGTTCGATCGCCTGCTCATAAATGTGGTGCATGTATGTTTCTCTGCAGACAGCACACCGCTGAATCATCGCCGGCTCCTGCGGTTGACCTGACCAAGTCGTCCTGTCGTGATGTATGCCTGTGCTAAATTCGTCTCCACGCCCTCTCTGGTGGGTTTATGTGAATGAATGAACATTATCACATAGGTCAATGTGAGAAGTGAGAAGAAACCCACTGTTGTAATGCAGCCTGCTAACACTGGCCTTAGTCGTGTGTGTGTGTGTGTGTGTGTGTGTGTGTAGCCCATTTGACCCTCTGCCAAAGTCAGCTGGTGTTCCCACCTGCAAGGACGTCCTGTAGTGGTGAACCTTATCAGGACAAACCCACTACACCCATGATCTGACACTAATAAGACTCTAAATCAGCCAGTTTTAAAGAATTTACTGTGCTGATTATTTCCTTAGTTTATCAATTGGCTGATTTGATTGTTGAAATATCAGAAAAAGGTGAGAAATGCCCGTCACAACCACCCAGAGCCCAAACAGTGACAGATTCACCTAATCAATTTTGTCTAATTTATAAAAAATAAAAATCAACTGTTGTAGTAAATCAGCACAACGAAGACCTTTAGTGTTTTGGACATAAGAGCCTTCATGCATTTTAAAGCAGCACAGACAGGTGTCTTGTGTCACATGACAGTTAAATCATCTTGTCGGAGCACAACTGTCTCAAACTAAGCGTGTTTTTTGTTTGTTTGTTTGTTTGTTTTGTGCCACAGGTCCGTGCTGGATCTCGGGCTCTGTACAGACCACTCTCAGCAGCAGTAGTGTCAGATGCCAGGAAAGCAGAGGTGAGCCGCCGTCTGCAGGAATTACACCTGATTAATTGATGCCGAGTGTTTGGAGGCGTGGCACTGTGAAACCATCACAACTCATTTAATCTGATTTGCTCTTTCTACTGCCCTGTTCAAAGTTGCACTGAGATAACTGTTAATTTTAAGTATTAAAGACCCTTAATCAAGCATGTGGACACAGACTTTGACCACAGGTTGACTGTAGCATCACCCTCAAAGCTACTTTGGCAAATGCAAAGAGTTGAACATCTGAAGTCATAAACCTCAGCTGCAAGTGAAGATCATTAAGCTGCCACACTTGCAAATCCTCGCTGATATTGTGTGATTTATTGTGCAAACGTGTCAGTAAAATATCACTGATAGTACATTAAATGTCATAATGTTTCTCTAAATATGCTAAATATAATGACTTGTTTTAGCCTGAACGAAACAGGTTATTGGAATAGACCAGTATGTCCCAGATCTATACAGGTCAGGATGTTTTTAATCTGAGGCTACATCCACATCACTATGTTTTCATTTTAACAGCATTTAAAACAAAAGAGATCTGCATTCAGATGAGGGTTTTAGCTCCATATCAGAAACAACCTGTGTTCATACATACCTTAGCATCAAGTACACTGAGCTGGTGCAGGCAGATTGTTAAAATGTGTCGTCGTTTCCAAATGTCTGTTTTCATCCATCCAGACTTTTAAGTTTTCGAAAGAAAATGGGGTCAGCAATGCTGCTGTTTTCAGTGTTCGACACCAGAGGAGTGTGGACAGGAGACTAAAAATGTAAAAGTGTGGACACAGCAAAAGCAAAGCTGATTATGTTTAAGCTCTCTCTTGACATAGCATAAGAACATGAACTACATCTTCGTGACCCTGCACTGCTTTTCCTTTTCACTGACCTTATGTAACTTTTTGTATTTCAGACTGCTTCGCTCCTGGCCCCACAGACCATTGCGGCCCCCCAGCAGCAGCTGGCGGTGCGGAGCTTCCAGACCAGCGCCGTGAGCCGTGACATCGACACTGCTGCCAAGTTCATCGGAGCAGGAGCTGCCACCGTGGGTGTGGCTGGATCTGGAGCCGGAATCGGAACCGTGTTCGGTAGCCTTATCATCGGATATGCCAGGTAAATGAAAAAATTCACTATGGGAGACTTTAAATCTCCACTAGGTGTTCTCAGTCATGTCTGCTGGCTTAGTTCTCATTTAGTGGATTGATGATGTTTCGGCTAAAGAACAGCTATTTAGATTTTGTTTGCGGCTCAGATCTGATCAGATTGATTTGTCACACAAGTTAAAGCTTGTGTGGGCGATCTCCTGGTATTACCTGTTCACAAAAAAGTTATAGCATGTCTAGTCATAACAGTTTGTACCTCCACCTCATCGCAGCTTCCCCTCTCGTTCTCAACAGGAACCCCTCACTGAAGCAGCAGCTCTTCTCTTACGCCATCTTGGGCTTCGCTCTGTCTGAAGCTATGGGTCTGTTCTGTCTGATGGTTGCGTTCCTCATTCTGTTCGCCATGTAAACCAGTTTGGCACTCACTGTAAAAGGGACACACATCACACCGTCAATGAGAATCAGTAGTTTTGAGATGTCCTTAAATGGCGCAGTGGTCTCAGTCTGTCGTGTTGGTTATTTTTGTGCATCAGTGTGAACACACTTGATGTATGAAATTCTGGCAAACCCAAGTCATTTTAAATGATGGTTTTGTCATTATATTGTATATTTAATCAAATGTTTTTGTTAACAAACATGCAACCAATAACAGAAATAAAACATCTATTCCTCAGTTGTGTGTGTTTGTGTGTAGTGTAATTATTTGTGCATGTTAATGTAGATTCAAACAGGAATAAATGGAGAAACCTGGTTGTGACCTGGCAAAGGTAACAGCTCAGATAAATTCATCAAGTTTAAAAACTCACCTGTGACACTTGAACAGATTTCGTTTTCTGTCTGCATAATGAGGTTAGTTTCATGACCTCGGCTCCCAACATTACTTTTCCTGTTAGTGAACAACAGCTAGTACCATAAGTTTGTGTTTTTGTGATTCCCACAGCTGTTCACTACCTGCCCTGGAAGAAATATTGTTTGTTTGCCTCAGGCAAAACCACTGGATAAACCCCACATTTACAGAACAACCTGGGAAAACGAAGAGCAGCACTGTTATACAAGAGAAAATACACTGACTTTAGATTGTTTATTTCATTTTTACCCAAACATTTTTATCATTCTGGGCACAGTGTTGACATCTGTGGGATCACAAAACCCTAATTTAAAGTTGCTGAATAAAGAAAGCTGGTTTTTCAACTGGGTAAAGTGAGCAACTGCCACGCAGGCCCATGTTTTATGAATGATGTACAAATGACTGAGCTGCTCCTTGTAATACCACTGCCGCTGTCTAGAGTATATGTTAATCGCCAGGAAGAAATTGAACAAAACACTCAAAACCCTTTCAAGTTCCAGTGATGCAATGTCCAATGTCAAGAAAAACAAACAAGACATCCTCCTACATAATTTAATCACGAGTCCTTCGTCTGGTGGCCTCTGTGTCAAGACCCAGACCTGGATTGTCTCAGTTTATATTGAGCTTGTTTGTTAGAAAGATGTATATTTAATCAAAGTGCTGTCATGTTTTCTTTGTCAAACAGGAAACCCTGAACCCAAAGTAAACACATTTCCAAACAATTTAAAATAGTTTCAGGTTATCTGTGGACATGATGAGAACTAGCTGTGGTGAAGTGCAACTATAATAATGATCAGGGCCTTTCTCTTTTCTCCATATGACCACCCATGGGCTTGTAGCCTGTGACCCCTGAAACACTCCCTGGGAAATTAGCCCATGCAAATGTCCAAAGACACACAAAACAATTGACCTATATTATATATACCAAATCATTGTCTTCACATTCAAGCATTTGACTTACCAGCACCTGCTTGCTTTTGCAGCATTTAGCTAGGTCTGTGATTGTGGCTTCCCTCCTTTTATTCTCTCCCTTTCTGTTCTACCTTTTCGTTTTTTCTGACAATGACGACTGTCGATTTAAAAACTATCGACTGCTACTATCTGATATTTATCTACTCATTACCTTTTTGTAATTTTTTAAACCTTGTCAAAAACTTGTTATACCGCCTGAACAATCTTAACCCAACGCTGACCTTTTCCGCAACTGTTGTCGGTGGAACTAAAGGTTAGCTGAAGGAGCAGGGGGACGGATTTGAGGGATGCACAGAGAAACATTAATTGCTCACGTTAGTGCATCTTTACGAAACTTACTTAATAATAATAATGACTTTATATTCGGACATGTGAAGAATGCAGTAGGAAACAAATGTTTCCAGTATCTCGGTTTTACGGTTCGCGGAGGATAATTCGCGTTCAACGTGAGAAGCTAACACCGACACCTGTGTGGAGGTTGAGGCCGTGTCACTGTCACACGGGTCCCGGCGTTGTTCCAGGACCGGACCAGCAAAAACGAGCCAGGGATAACCAGGTAAATAAAAACGAGGGGGTTGTTCTTGTCTGCAGCATTGCCTCTATGTTAAACCACGTATTTCGCTACTTTTGCAGTAGATTGATTTTATTGTTAGCCAACTTCTGCGCTAGCCTCTTATGTTTAGTTTATAAATCCTCACGTGTTCAGTAGCTCATTATTTCTCTCTGAGCATAAGTGAAACACCAAGTGTGGCATTCATTTGACATAGTTAAATATACCCTGATCAGTTACTGTAAGTCATGCAGCTCTCTTATTCGCCCGCTAGATGGTGCAGTATAGGTTGGTGTAGGATGAAAGAGGAAGGCGTCCTGTACAGACTTATGTATTTACTGAAAGGATGATTTTAATAGTATACACTCATAGACTGTACATATCATATGATTGCTCAGTTGACCCTCCATTTGCTCTTAAAAGTAGATCCAGTTCTTTGTTGTATGGATTGATCATGATGTTGGACACATGTCCCTGACTTTCTGGTCCTTTCTGACATGATTGCATAACATAATGTCTGCACCACATTCATCCTGCCAATCCTGACATACTCCAACATCCCAAAGGTGTTGTATTGGGTTTAGATCTGGTGACTGGGGAACCACCAAACCTGAGACCAGTCTGAGACTTTTATTTTTTTATTATTATTATTTGTGACATGGTATCGATATTACATTGGATGGAGCTATTAGTTGTGGTAATAAAAACAAGCCAATGATCAGTAACAGCACTCTGACAGACACTGACATTTAAAAATCAATTGATTGGCATTAAGGGATTAAATAAACATTCCCACACCATAACACCACCACCACCATCCTGAGCTATTCATACAAGGCAGGTTGTATCTGTGGATTTGCGCTGTTTTAAGGCCAAATTCTGAGCCGAGCAGCATCTGTTGCCTCAGCACAAATCCTGAATCATCAGACCAGAGCATGTTTTTCCAGTCTTCAACCTGAGATTTCCATTCTTTGCTGACAGGACTGAATCCCAACGTTGTCTTCTGTTGTTGTAGTTCAACCGACTCAAGATGCAATGTGTTGTGCATACTGAGGAGCTTCTCTGCTCATCAGTTACAGAGTGGTTGTCTGAGTTACTCCCAGCCTTTCTCCCAGCTCCAAGCTGTCTGACTATTCTCCGCAGACCTCTGTCATCAACAAGATGTTTCTATCCACAGAATTCCTGTGTGCTACATTTTGTTTTGTTTTTATGTTTTGCACCATTCTCTGTGAAAACCTGAACGATTGGCGTGTGTTAAAATTCCAGGTTATCAGCAGAAACTCTCAGCAATCTGGTACCAACTATCCTGCTACTTAGATGTCATGTGTGATAAACAATAACTTAGGTTCCTGATCTGTATCTCCATGATTGTAGACACTGACCACAGCCACAAACAAGTTCCTACCAAAGAGCTATCCCTGAGCTATGTGCAGCTCACAAAGCTCAGGGATACGGTATTATATGAAAATTATATCCAGCTGCCTCTCTTTTGCCCCCGTGGCTATACATTATCCTGGTAGTCTTGTATAATTTATGGAGCTCCAATACACAGCAAGCTGCACATTTTTTTACAAGCTTTTTAGCCTTAAACTGAAGCTCAGAGGACAAACAGGAGTGCCAATTTACAACGAAAAACAAGACAGCAAAGTTTCAACTGAAATCAAACAAGTCCACTTTAAGTGCAATGGACACAGCAGTGTTTTTGGTCAATAAAAATGTACATGGATGTATCCACATCAACATGTACACGTAGGGCCTAACCACTCTGAGGTCGAAGCCATCAATAGTATCATATAATGTTAGGTTGCTGTAAAAATTTTGTGCCTGTTTAGCACTTATGGTACTTTTTCGAGCATCTTCCCTACAACCTGTTTGTAACAGGTAACCAAAAGGTGTAAAAAACAAAGATCTTCATGTGGACCAGTGTTGGACCTTTTTGACCAGCAGTACAGTCGGGAACTTGGACAGCTGTGGACGTCTGCAAGGTAAATTGTGTCTGAAATAGATGACACACAGACAGTGTTAGTACTCTTCTTTCATTGCGATTACTTGTCTCCTGCAGATCGGTGCTCCTGGATCCCTCCTCCTGGCAATATGGGGTCATGCTAAACCGCTTCACAGCTGTGACAGACGTCACACAGATCCTCCACTCTCAGGGCTTTTCCAGGTTGCTGCCACCAACAGATGTCTCCGCGTTGCTTTGCGATGCTCCCTCACGGGCATCCAATTCAAAACACCAGACAGAAGAAGTCTCTCTGTTGTCACCTCGCTGCATCTCCCGGTGCCCTCCTGGTGACA
This sequence comes from Caranx ignobilis, assembly GCA_021432705.1. Classification (NCBI taxonomy): domain Eukaryota; kingdom Metazoa; phylum Chordata; class Actinopteri; order Carangiformes; family Carangidae; genus Caranx; species Caranx ignobilis. Next base: position 49,979,011 of record MU270012.1, read on the forward strand.
CCCATCCCCAACCTGACAGCACCTCTCATTTGCTCAGTCAGGACCTTCAATCAGAGCCGTTACTCAGTTTGCCCCGTCCTTCACTTCAGTGTTATATCCACCCATATCCACTGAGAATTCCCTCCCAGGCTCACAGGCCTGGCCAGCTGAAGCAGTACTACCTCCTTAATGCTGCCTCCCTGCTTCCAGTGTTGGCTTTGAAAGTGAGAGATGGGGAGAAGGTTTTGGATCTTTGCTCTGCCCCAGGGGGCAAAGCCTTAGCCATAATGCAGTGTGCCACCCCAGGTAACTCAATTACTATTAATGGACTTATTTACATAATTAAACATAATATATTGGGATTTTATATATTAAAATTCTAAATGTTAAAGTCATATATTAAATATGTAAGAATCATTTTGCATAATTAGGGAAATATGACCCTAAACCAAATACAAAGCAGAGAGATGTTGACAGCAAATTATCTTTCTGCCATTAAAAGTTTTTCCTTAAAAAATATTTTTCTTTAAATGTGTTGAGGTTTGTTTTTAAATATTAAAACTGTACTTTGTTCATAAGTTGCTGCTGCTGATTTAAGGGTATACTTTTGTCTAGTGCAAATAGCCTGTTTGATTATAAGAAATGTCACCCTCTGTTATGTTGCAGCTCTTCTCTGCTGTAATGAACCAGATCCTCACAGACGGGACTGGCTGGCCAAAACGCTGGAGTCTTTTCTGCCGCCTTCATTGAACATCAGCGTGATTGTGTCTGGACAGGATGGAAGATGTTTTGGGCGGAGTGAAGCAGGGACATATGACAAGGTGGGCAGAGAGCTCTTATCATGTTTATAACAGGATGCTGTTGAAAACAGATATCCAGTGAAGATGAAAACAGTAATGAGAAACAGACAAAAGGCTGGGAGGAATCAGAGAACTCAGAGACACTGATAATGGAAGGAAATATTGAAAAAAGGAGAGCACAAAACGAAAAGTTTGAGAGTAGGAACCAGACTAAACCAAGCCCAAAGGCAATCGCATCATGCAAGCCAAGTGTTCAGATTCAAGGTTTATTGTGTCAATGATATAATTGTGTAAAATTAGCAGAGAACAGATTTGTGGGAAGATTCTTAACGGAGGTATAAAGATTCAGAGGCAGTTTCAGTTTTCTTCCCTGGATAACAAGACAGATGCAATTTGATAGAGTTTTTCACTTTGACTGAGCACAATCTTCATCCCTTGATGATTCAGGTGCTGTGGGCAACATATGAATGTGGATTATTTTCCAGACCTGCAAGCATTTGTCTTTTTCATCTGCTTTTAACTTCATTGTCTAATTTCAATTTTCTTTTTTCTTTCACTTTCATTTTTTTCTTCTGTTGCCATTTCTGTATCTCACAGCCATTGCACTCTTGAACTCTCTGACTCTGAACTATTCACATTTGTGTGTTTCTCTGAACGTTGCAGGTTTTGGTCGATGCTCCGTGTTCTAATGACAGGAGCTGGCTGTATTCCTGCAGCAGCCAGCAGGGGGAACAGAGGCTGAAGGAAAGAGCCAGGCTGCCTGCTCTCCAGGCTCAGCTGCTTCAGTAAGTCCAGTTCCCAGTATAAAAATGTCTGATATGTGTGACCCCTGTGGTATTCTCCTATGTTCCTTCATGTTATTACTCTTCATATATGAAGCCATTAATGTCTGAAAGTGGTAAAAAAATAAAACTGATGGTTCAGATGAGAAATATGAAAACATTCCCCTATACTGTTGCACACAGGATAATGTAAACATTAAATAGTAAAGACACACTAATGCAATATTCGTCTACTGTTTCCAGGTCTGCCTTGTCAGCTGTGCGTCCAGGGGGCCGTGTGGTCTACTCGACCTGCACACTGTCCAGCTCTGAGAACTATGCTGTGGTTGAGACAGTGCTGAATAACTGTCCTGAGGCTGAACCCGAGGACCTGTGGGAAGAGATTGCTGTTCCTTTATCCAAATACTTTGCATTTACCTCTGCTCGCCCTGGTCACGGACAGACATCTGTCGAGCCCTCCCTGCAGCCACAGAATGGAGCTGTGTCCTCTTATCACCGCAGACTTGGCATTTTAGTGGTTCCTCAGCCTGGAAAGACCTGGGGACCCATGTTTTTGTCTCGGATTAGAAGAAGGAAATAGTGGGTATCCTGTGCACAATATTTAAAGACATTTAACCTGTGCCACTTACAGAGAAAGAAAGGTCAGATATGCAGATATAAACATGAATTTGAGTGTTCGTATTGTTTACACTGACCTCCTGTGATCTGCGTTAAAGATGGACACTAAAGAGCATCTATTTATGTTAGACATCTGACAGTGTGAATGGAGTTGGTCGTAGTGATTACATTACAGAGATTTATCCAAATCTGCAGCTCCTCTCAGCTTTACAGAGCTTTACAGCTCATTGTTTACCCGTCGCTTTCAGCCACAGCCGGCAACTGTGTCAGTGCAAAAAGCTCTAAGTGAAGCATTTAGCAGCTTACTGGACATGTTTCTGCTCACGAGCTGCCAGAGACCAAAAACAGAGCTAAAATACTGGACTTGTGTTTGTCAGGTTGTCGGGAGCAGGACTCCAGATGAATGATAACGGTGCTTTTTGTGTAAAAATAGATTTAAATATTGACAACATTTTAATGTTTAAACATCTTTTTTCTTTTGAAACCAAGTGGATAAAAAAAAGATCTATTGGCTTCTGCAGCTCACCCCATTATTATTCACCGTGTGTGATTTTTATTTATTATTTAATGTTGAATTAAATTAGCTGTACAATTAGGTGAAAGCAATTAACGCTTTCTCAAGTGCTTCACATGCCCACTGCGTCCACAGTGTATTATAAATTTGGTACGATAAGATTGCAATATTCTATGGTGTTAGATTGTATTATTAAAAATTTATTTAAAGTTTATTCTATTAGGAGCGAGTGCTTCTTTCAGTTTGAGTTTATAAATTCTCTTCAGTGCAGGGAAAGAATGAGATATGAGATTATAAGAAGGAACACCACTGAAGCGCACATTCAGAATCCACCTTGCACGCTTTGAGTCAGTAAATTAGCTTGTATTCATTAAGTTTGGATTAGCTCTTGACATCAGTCATCACTGAGTATTTGAAGTTTTTGTCTGAAACCCCACGACTGCTATTTTTATTGGCCTGTGTTTGTGTTTCAAAGTCTAAGTGCCATAACGCTGTTAACAAATGCTTTCAGACTCGACGTACTCAACAGGAGGCTGAAGGTTTCCTGTCTGAGAGATTAGTTTAATAACCATGAAATGTGAGAGCAGTAATGATATAATTAACACACAGTTTCTGTCTCCAGGAGCTGTGTCTCGCTTCATTCCTGCTGTTCCCTCCTTGCATTAACACAGGGCTTTAAGCCTCACTAGAAGCAATCTTACATCTGTCATCATACCTCCCTTCAGTGTGATTGAGAAGGCAGTGTCATATCTTTACAGTGGCGCATTACCTGGGTGGATCTTGAGTCATGCTTGAGTGAAGAGTAGACTTATTTCATCGCAGCATTGTGGCTTTTCATCAGACTGTGATTGCGTGGACCAGGAGCTGAATGTGTTCTGAAAGGTAACTATAGACCATAACATGCAGTAATTCATATATTTTTAGATTTTGTATCATAACAGACTGACAAAGTGTGCTGTTGCAGAGGCAGTTATGTGTATAAACCATTATTTCTCCCTCCCAGATATATCAGGCCGGTGATTCAGAGTGAGCCTATGACACACTGTCAGGGGTATGATTGCTGAAATAGGAAAGCTACAAGAGCCTTGTGCCGGTTACATCCAACTTCCCTCCACGGCCATAGACACGAGCATTATTGGGTGCATTTATAGAGCTATTTTTATTGGCTGTCCTACTTTTGCTCCACTTCTGTGTGGATCTCTAGTTGTCTGATACGGGAGCGTCATTACACCACCACAACATCAACACAACTTTAGAAGTGGCGAGATGTGGAGATGAAGTGAGGGCTTCATTGGGGTTAACTATGTTGCTGACCTTTGCGTGAACTCTGGGTTTGTTGATGTTCCTCCTATTGCAGAGTTTCCTCAAGGGGAGAATCTCTAAGCAGCTTTTCCACCACTTCAAAGGGAGAGAATGTAGGCCTGCTTTGCATAATCAGGTGGGGAACAGCTTTTTGCCAGAGAGGCAGGAATTAATTTGTGGCACCGCCAGATGTAATCATTAAAACCCCAGTCATTGACAATAAGGGCAGAGGAGAAAGGGAAATTAGAGGAGGAATTGTCAGAACAGTGGATAGAATGAGAAAGAGATATGGAGAATGGGATGGTCCTTAAATGCCAGAGGACACCACAGTTAAGCCGCTGTTGAGAGTGTCCATTTTTTTTTTTTTTCCAGCCAGCTATGTGTGAACATGTCGGCGTAATGTTAATCCTATTCCTCTTACCACTTTTATACGTGCTTTACTATTTTAGTGGTGAACAAAGTGATAAAAACACATTATGAGAAGGGATCTGAAATTTACAGAATCAAGGTTATTTAGGCAGCCATATATATCAGTCAGGCTGAGAGCCATTAAGCAGAATGTGTGGGCTTTAAAGCCCCTCTCACAGCCCATAAACGTACTGTTTGGTTCAGTCTCTCATTAACCTTCTTTCCAGCAGCAGGAAGCAGAGTCAGAAAAACAAGCTCTGAAACCCACAGTGAAGAAAACTTAATGTTTGCGGGTTAATGATTTGGTCCGATTTTAGATTCATGATAATATCTCCATATGTAGGACGCTGTGCAGAACACCGCTGACTTTGAAAAGCATTTGCGCTGCTCCTACAGCATCCAATCAGATTCCAATCACCGTCGTGTCAGTCTGATATTTTGCCATTTCTGAAAAATGTTTGACTTGAAGCGTTTGACACTGACTGTGCTGGACAGTTAACAAGTGGGTCTATAGATTTAGTGCCTTTTGGGGTATCCATCACTCATTTCAGATGTCATCATTTGTCAATATTCCATCAGTGGAAGTGAGAGACTCAGGATTGCTGCTTGTGATTGATTGTTACACCACTAATCTCTGGGGTGGGGGGGTCTGGAGAAGTGAGGACAAGTCACGCTGTCCACGTGCAATGCGAGAAAAACACGAGTTTCGTTAGTTAGTTAACAGAAATTTAACACTTCCTGTAATTGTTTCAGATTTAAAGCCCCCTTGTGCTTTAGTGAACAGAATCAGGGCTTTTATTGCTGCATTATTTTTCTCTATTCCTGGGCAAATTGTCTAATTTCCTGTTGTTGCTAGTATCTTCAGCACCTACAGTTGGCTTTTCTCTCTCTCTCTCAGTGAAAGAGAGCACAAATTAATTAAAGTTTCTGTGTAATCCAAATGCAATACATCACACAGCGAAACAATTAAGGGCTCTTATTTGAGGGCCGACTGGATACAGAGCCAAGTTTCCGCATGTGTGTTTCATGGCCCGTCAGCACAGACAGACAGAGGGAAATTAATGGGACAGGAAGGAAAGTGAAAGGGTGACTGAAAAACCTAAGCTCAAGGAAAGGCATCCTTTCATCTACTGTTCACCTGTCTCTCTCTCTCTCACACACACACACACACACACACACACATACACAAACACTCCAAATGCAAAAGAAACTCTCGAGCAAAGAGAAATAAAATTGGGTTTGTTTGCTTTATTTCTCAGATTCAGTAAAGGCGTGTTGGTGATCCAGCTCTTTTCATTCTGAATGACAGGTTTTTTTTATAGAGGACAGCAGAACTTGGATAAAACTATAGTTGAATTGTAGTTGGACAATATTCAAAAGTTGTATCCAAGTTTCCAAGTTTAACATTTTTTTTTTTTCCAAAAGTTGTCCACACTTTTAAATCAAAAGGGGATTTGTGGTCAGAAGAAGTAGAAGAAAAAAAAAACCCAGAACAAAATAATTCAAGAGCACTTCAACCAGCTGCAGTCTGGCCCCTGATAAACTACACCAGGAAGTAGTGTGTTGTTGTTAGCTGGACCTATAGACCTCTGTGGGTCTCAGCTGCTGCAGGGAAGAAGGCATCCATAACAGCTGCAGGAGGAGACAAAGCGCCGGGTTAACAGAGTGAAGGCAGGACAGATTACCCCGATGCAGACATCCATTCATCCTTTGAGGGAAAAGACAGAATTGATCAGACGATATAAAACTAAAGCCTTGGAAGGTTTTGCAGAGGAATGAGATCTGAAAGAAAACCAACAGAGCTTTTCAGTTTTAACCATCAAGTCATTATTAATACACAAATGAAATTCTACTTCGAGCAGTTGGCAGCTGCAAAATGGACACAAAGTTTACTAATACCTAAGATGAAAGCAACCAGGAAACTAGAAAAAATATTATAAATAAGTTAAAATTCATAAAGTACACCTACATTATACTTTTCCTTTACATGTCATTAAATAGCATCAAATCTCATGAGCATCCCATAATAATCAAGTTGCAGACCTCTAATATTTACAATTGATCATTAAGTCTTTATTTAATCATCATCATCTTATGTGAAATACATTTGTATTGTGTTTGTGAGGGAAAAGTGTACTCATGCAGCTCTTTCAACAGAATAAAACAACTTTATATAAAATGTTCATCTCCATCTGATGGACAAGGACCAGTGACAGACTTGATGAAACCTGATGAACTAGATGCTTGTCTCCCTAAAGATGCTCCAGAGTACACTGAAAGAAAAACATATTCAAGTTTCAAGTTTTGACCCACTGTGTAAATGATAAAACATGATTCACATGGATTTGGAAGTGAAGTTTCCACTCAATATTTTAATTATTGCCATTTAAAGACCTGAAAAACTTTCAGTTTGCTGAGAGCTTGACTTCAGACCAAAAACTGAAATATATCTCCACAGTGCCAGGACTGCTGCAGGTCCAGTTCAGCTTAGTCCATGTTTCAGTATCAATTCAAATCTCTCTCTCTCTCTCTCATTCCAATACTTCTCACGTTAACCAGCTCCACAGCTGCAGGTCACAGTGAATCCCCGTGTTAACACTTATTTGACCCCTGCATGCATCCCTGCAATATACACGGCCGAGAATAAAATGTTCATCCAGAAAAAGGTGCAGCCAGACAGAGTTGCCTCATCTCAATTTCCACTTCACTTCTGTTAAACTTCCAGACTTCAAACCCTGTAGAAGTGGTCACTCCCTGAGTGAAGGGAAAACTCGAATAATAGATTCTTCACCCAAAGGAACAAAGAAAAGGGGGGGAGAGGAAGTCAGAGGGGAGAGGTACGAAGGAGCTGATTAACATGGAGAGGTTTCAGAGCAATATACTTGGAGGTTAAAAGGTCATAGAGACATTAGTGTCAAACGAGTGTCACTTCATCAAATTAAGAGCATATTCACAGCACAGTTTGAGGTAATCCATGAATAGGGCATCTTTTAAAATGCTTAGATGGGATATTCAATAGTCTTTTCATTAAATTTATGCAAGCACTTAAGCACTTACATATAATGTATTTATTATTTGTGGTCACAGTGGAATATGTGCAGTGGTAAAATGTTGCAGGATGTCATCTCTGTCCTCTCTTTCTTTTATTTTCCTTGATAAAGTTTGGTCAGCTTACCTTCGATGTCTGCCAGAGATAAAATAACATTGAGTACCTAAAGTGATAATCTCATTGTGCTGCTTTGGCTGATTATGATTCACGTTGGTGTTTGTGTTTTTTCCTTCTCACAGAAAGATGTCTTTCCAAAAGGTTTCATCTTACAGGCTCAGAGTAACTGGCTGATGTTATGCAGGTGCAATGTTCACTTTCTTAGTTTGGTGCCTCAGAAAATTTGCTAGTTAACAGCAACTGCAAAGTAGAGCTTAGGAAGAGGTTGACAGGATTGACTTGTGTGAGTTTGTTAAAAACCAACTTATTGATCAAACTGAAATGTTGACCTCATTGTGACTTCAGATGATCAACAAAACCATTAGGATTCATCGTCTGCATCAGGAATCAAGTGTGTAGAAACTTTCATACCAATCTATACAACAACTTATTGAGATGTTTCAGTCTGGAGCAACGTGTTGGACGGACCTGACTGAAAGATTAGTCACCACTGGTGCACAGTGGGTGCTGCATCTTTCCTCGATGAAGACATGTCTTTTTTTTTTCTTTCTTTTTTTTTTACTTTACAGTTGGCATGTCTCACCGTCATTGTGCTGACCAGACAAGTGCAACGTCTGCCTTGTTCCGAGCGTTTCACCAAGCCTACAGAAGGTGACACTGAGGCCAATGCAGCGCATAATCTGGAGTCAGCAACAAGGCAGGTGGCAGAAGGGAAATGTCTTCTATTTATCCTCCCTGTCGATTTTTTCTTTACCTGCCTCCTTGTCCCTTCTGTGCTTTCAGAACTTGCTATTCTCTCTGTCTCCAACTCACTGGATGACTTTCTCTCTGCCTTCCTCTGTGCCTGTGTATTTGGCTGTCTTCCTCCACCCCTCCCTCCCTCCCTGCTCTCTCTCTCTCTTACTCTCAGAGTCAGCCTTTGATCTTGCCAGTCCTAGCACAGAGGTAGACAGTGATGCTGTATGGCTTTTCTCTGCCTATTAATGTCTTAACTCTTGCTCTGCCTTTTGCAGGAGGTCTACTGAGACATCATTCCCCCCACACGGCCGGATCTAATGACAGGCCTGGACACCATTAATCTCAAGCATACTGTGTGTGTGTGTGTGAGGAATAAGGTAAATTCAAATGAGGTGAGGAACAGGTTTGAAATTCTGATAAACTGAAAATAAATGTGGTGAGAGCGCCGAACCACTGCCGGCTGTCTGTTTCCATAACACACAGCACACTAGCCAGTTTCAGGCTGATGCAAATAATCGTCATGTTGCATAAGATGGATAAATAATATGTGATGCCATGAAAATACAGAGACACTGAGGGATTGAAAAATAAACCTCACACACCTAGGTCTTTTTATTACTGGATGGGAACAATGGAGATGTAAAAGCATCAATATACTGTATATCACCTTAAATCATCATTGCACCTTTTCTGTGATTCTATATTTTGAATCATTATCTTTCAGGGAAAATAGTGAGAAAACAGCTCTTGGTTGCAATAAAGCAAACGGGTAAATTAAGATAAATATCCATTAGAGAAGGCACCAAGATTGCTTTTTCCAGTGTCACAGAGCCAAAAAATAAACCATAAAGAGAGCACAATCCTCAGAAAAGGGAAGAAATAAATAAATTAAAGAGTGGAAGATTTATTGAATAAGCTCTGAAATGATGCTTAGCCACACTGACATGTTTACCCTCACGGTGGCTGTATTCAAACAGCAAAGTCGAACCTGGCAAAAACAAAAACACATTTAAAATGTGGTGCTCCAACCAAACATGGACGTACTGTAGGTAGCAGCTTTTTAAAATGATTTCATTAAGAGGTAAATCCACTGATTTACCACTGAGACTCACCTTTGAGAGATGTTGGGGGGTGAAGATCAAAACACAGCCAATGTAGGAGTCATAACACATGTACTTCCTTTATTGCTCAGGTAAAACAACCAGCAAGCTGATAAGGTGGATAATGAACCTGTATGAAGGATGTTCTTAGCTAATTGCAATTAAATTCTCTTAACGGCATATATATTAGTCATAATATGCTGTTTCATGGTTGCATGTGCGTGTGTATGCACATGCACATCTCTGTGTGAATGGATATACCTTCAGTATAAAGCAGAATAAAGTGCCAGAGGTATGATGCCCAGGACTTATCATCACCCTGGTTACCTTGTTGAAAAGCCAGTGGGGTTGTAATATAACATGTTTATGTCTTCAACAAAAGTTTTTTCTAAACACAGTGTGAATGTCAGATTAGATTAATTTTTGTGTTGTCATGTCCCCTACAACTTTTGCCGTCTTAATTATCCACTTGTTAACTGCGCAGATCAAGTGATTAGATTTGTTTTAGTCACTCTGGTTACCATGACACAATCATGCTTTTTGGTAAATATAGTTTTTACATGAGCTAAATAGAAAAAAAAGCAACCTCTCTTTACTCCCACTTATCAGTTATATGTCGCTCTTAGTCCCCTCTTCTTTCTCTCCATGCTGTCTATTCATCTTCCTCTCTTTCTTGGAGTGATGGCTCAATTATCATTCCCCATGCACACAAGGAAAAAAGAAATGAGCAAAATGAAGCAGGATTTCTTAACCATGTCAAAAAAAGATGAAGAAGAAGAAGAAGAGAAAAAAAAACACTTTTAATTTTCCTCTCTGCCTCTCCTCTGGCAGCCAGAGTTCACACAGCTCAGCGGTGAATTGTGACACCAGAAATGTAAGAGGTTTCTGGGTTTCAGCGAAGCTCCTGATCGATTCAGTGAACTCGCTGCATAACAGCGGAGAAGGGTAAAAACCTCTGAATGAATGTATGAGGGAGTCAGTTAGTCATAATCTCTGCTTCCCATAAAAACTGATATGAACACTGCAATATCATCCAATCTAGATTTTTGTATTAAAATACCTTATCATCTGGCTCCAACAATATGAAATGATGGAAAGTCATTTATACCAGCCTCTCCACTCATCTATTTTCCAACTCCACATCCTTCTTCTGCTTCCCTCTATACCCCCTCATCCCCCTGTTCCTGACATCTCTCTTACTCTCCTCAGTCAATCCTCTCCTTCCCTAAGTGCTAGCTCCTGGTCTTGAGCCTCAGGGACCCACACGACTTGATTGTGTTTTGATGTTCTTGTGAAACTTACAAGTGCACTCAGCACTCAAGACCCATAACATACATTTTCAAGAGCGTTCACCCAGAGGAAAAGTGACGGAGGAGAAGGGGAGAGTATTCACTATTACTGCTGTTAGTGCAGTGTACACACTTACAGCTGCATAAATGCACAGAAATCCCTGCATTAAGGCAACTTTACATGTGAAGGCATTTGTAAATCCCTGAATCTTTGCCTTGCACAAGTGCCCTGCACTGAAAACAGCACATTGCCTTTAGTGTAATTTTACAAGATTCCTTTTCCTTTTAACTATATATATATATATATATATATAAAATCATTTGTTTTATTATTTATGTGCTTCTCATACTGTGATATGACTGCAGTGAGCATGGCCTGTGATGCAGGGCTGCCAAGCAACCATAGGTGGCATTAAGCATTAACGTGGGCTTACATGTTAAACCCTGAGTGAAGATCTTGTATTATGAAGATGAATGTTCACAAGGATCACTAATACAACTTTAAAAAAAAAAAAAAAAATCAACCTTAGGTTTATTCATTCACATCATCAGAGAGAGCAGAGATCCCTGCTCAGACAAATCAAGTGGGCATCTGCCACAGTTACAGTCCGTTTGATACAAAATTCCTTCTTTGTGCTACAACAAAAAGATTTTGTTTGCTGAGCCACAACAAACGGGCAATGACACAAAGAGGGAATTTTGCATTGAAAATGTTTTGGAAGGTATCTACTTGAACAGACTGCTGATTTGCACAGAATGAGATGAGGGCTTTGAATTGTTTCCCCGGAGTTTTCTTTTTTCTAAGGCATCTCAGTATTGCTTTAAATGTTAAATATTGTATTAATATACATTTAATGTATATCCATAAACAAATCATTATTGCCATTATTGCCACCGGTGTCTAATGACAGTGATTATCTAAATCAATTGAAACAAATAGTGAATCATTTAAAACAAAATAAAAGTCGACTAATCTTTATTAATCATGAATTTCACTGCACTCATGTGTTTTCAATAAGGACCTTCACATTCATAACTCAAACAAAGTGTTTTTTGTCTCTCAAACACACCGTTTGTAGTTTGAGTAGAGTCTGTAGTAAGACAGGACGATGCTGTTTTTGTGTTCATATATCTCTTTCCTGGGGAGAGGGGGCGGGGATCACATCGATGTTACAGGTTGCTGTGGGCTAGAATTTCAAAGCTGGACTGAATGAGGTCCTTTTTTTTTCATCACTGAAATCAATAAGTCCTATATTTGGTGAATAAGTCTCCGAGAATTCAATATACCAAAGTTATATTTAATAAGTCTTGCAGAGGAGCTAAGTATTTTAAATGGGTCCTTTGGAATCCAATAAAGCTATTAACATTGCACATTTTATATGTAAATCAAAGCATAGATGAGTGATTGGAGAGGCGAAATGGCTGATTCGTTCATGTCCTGCATGCACACTGTTTCCTTGTTAACAAGCACCAGGAGACTCTAACTGGTTGGGCCAATAAGAAGAGTCATGGCTGAACATTAACTGAACTACAGACCGTGGACTAGGAATTAATGTTTAATTTTCTCATGTCTCAGAGGGTCTTGTTCTTTGAACTGTTGTGTCTAATTTCATGCAACACTCAAACACACACACACACACACACACACACACACACACACACACACACACGCGCTAAGAAAGAGAAGGAGAGTTACACATAGAGAACAGTTCTGGTGCAACAGCTCTGCAGGAGCACGACTGGCTGCAAAGTGCACATACATGCAGGTTCCACTAATGATTTGTATGAAGCAGGAGCAACATCACCAAACCTTCACTTGTTTTCTTTTTGGTTTTTTGTATAATTTCCTATTCATAAAAAAAACAAACATATTCTTTAATTTATTTCTCACATATATTTTTAAATTTATGCCAGAAGAAATATCAATAAGCAAAGAAACATGAATGTCAAAGCCTCAGGGGCAACAACATTGGCCCAAGTGTGAAAACATAAACAAGACAGCCTTTTGTGTTGTTGCTGCTTTGCCACATTCATTATGCACAGCTAGTTTGCATGAATAATGCAGGTACCTAAATTGTTCTACAGAAGTAGTTCAATTATCATCATGAATAATCAATTTATTATTAAAAGGTGCTTGGAGATTTCAGTCACACAGTTAGGCAGTGGATAATCACTTTGCCAGACGTGTGTGTCAGATGAGCTCCTCTTCAACGTGACCTAGGAGTCACAAAAACACCAAAATATCTGTCCTCAGACTGAGACAAGCACTTTCACAGACGTGATTACAAGTTTGTAATTTGTACAAGAAAAAATAAAATCACAGGAGCCAGAGCTCATTAGTCAATAGTTGGAGCAAAACGTGAGACCTTGGCGTGTCAGAAACAAACTGGAAACATAAGTTACAAGTTTTCACTTCTTAGACATGATGTTCATCCTCTTCTTGTCCTAATTAAAACCTCACATAAAATGACATCTTCAGCACCTTTTAGACCATAACTCATCAGCTTTGAGCTATTGTTGTCAACAATCTTGTTTGAGAAACTAAATCAAACAATCAAATCAACTTAACTTACTTTGTTTTTCCATTAGGAACTTCATTGCAAAGAACATGAGTGCAGGTGCAGAGCACACAACACAGTGACAACAACACATCCCCTGACAATGACAACACAAACACATGAATTTACAGACATCTTTATCCAGCAGACATGGCACACATGTCACACATAAACACATGTATATATAAGGCAATGATGGGCTAAAAATAACAATGGTTAAACTACCAGATTGAACCTGAATTGAATTACACAGGTGGAAGAAAAGCACATTTTATAATAATAATATTCATAATGAAAGATGAAAAGTCAGTGTCTACAAAATAAAGAATGTAAAAGACAAGTGTAAGTAACTTATGTTCAACTGAATGTGTTTGCTGTCTGACATTATGACACTTACTGTAGACAGTATGAGTGCAAGGTTAATCATGTTAACTGAAAGGTAATGAGGTGGAAGATCTAGTTGAGATGAAATAGCTGGCAGGAAGTAGAAAGACACAGCAGGTCAAATGAGTCTCTAACCTTTAATGGGATCAATGAGCCATAAGACAAAGAATGGCAGGTGAGAGGACGGGTGCATGATGAAAGAGACCTACTTTTTTCTTCTTCTTCTTTGGAACAAGACCAAGAAGTCTTGTTTGACAACCTGCGAGGATAGACAGAGCAGAGCTGTGAACAAAAATCTACTGCTCTGGAGACTGTATACAGAGGGCAGCTGAAACAGATGGGAATGCAAAAGATATTGGACAAATTCAAACTTTAATGATGGGGCTACAAGAAAAGTTAAAGTGACCCTCAAGCTTAAGTTGGATGTAACATGTCTGTGCTAAATTTGAGGTTATAGTTTCTCTTTTACTCTGGGATTCAGCAGTTTTACCTGGTCGGGGGATTGAAGAATATTTAAAAAAAACAAAAACATGTGTCCTGAAGGCTTAGTGGTTGTTTTAGCAGTGGTGGGAAGTAATTAGGTACATATAGTCTCCTTAAGGACTGTACTGTACAAGCAAGATGCTGTAGTCACTGTAATACTTCAGTTCACTGGGTTTGTTTTCGCCCTGGATAAAAAGTTGACCCTCCTCTAACTTTCATTTTATATTTCACAATCCATCCAATAGCTGTTGAGACACACATGCAAACCAGAAAAAGTCAAAGATCATCACCAAAGTCTTTAGGTTTTCCATGAATATCTAGCCATGTTTTTCAAAGCCAGGTGAAACCTTTCTTCAGTGAAATCAGGTGTGACCCCTCTTGCTTACATGGAGGGAGAGTCTTGCTTGCTGAGAGTTGCTGTGCTTGCTGTCTTCGTGGTCAGAGCGAGGGCAGCGGCCCGGTGTCACGTCTTTAAAATCTCCCCTGAAGGAGTCATACACGGGTCTCACTGACTCATCTTATCAAACCGGGCCTGAGCCTAATCCTCATAAGAACACTTTGCTGTAGAGAGAGAGAGTGACAGAAAGAGTAAGAGCTGGCATGGGAGCTGTTCATAATTGTCTAGGTTTTTATTGTTGTATTTTCTGGCACAGCTATTTGGACTTGAATAAACACAAGTTGTTATATATATTATATGATTATATAGCACTGTGCTGGCAGCCGAGCCATCCTAGAAAACGGCCTTTAATCCAGGAATTTCATCAGATCACATCTTCAATCTGTATGAATGCTTTTGTCATCATATTATGATGTTGTGAATTAATATTGAATATCTACAGTACAGTGTGCAATCGTGTCGCTCTAAAACACTTTTGAAGGGCACAAAGCCTTTCACATCGGTTAATCACTCAAAGGATTCAATGTCCCACTGGGCCTCTTAGACACAGCTTCAATCCAATTCCTAAACCACAAATCTGGGCCTCTCCTGCCGCCACTGCGATCGATCTTATAACAACAGGTGTTCACAGGTGTTCAAATGTGGTCACGCATTGACTGAAAGCCTTTCTGAGCTTTAGAACAAAGGAAATCAGCTCAGTAGGCAGCAGGAGAGGGAGGATCGCAGTTTATGTGATGTCCTCTAGATGTTTGATATGTCACCTTCTCTTTGCACCAGAGATGTAGCGTTGAATACCTAAAATGTCCTGTGATGTGTATGAAGGATGTAGTGTTTTACACTGTAAAAAAAATCACTGACTAACAACACAAGTTGTTCTTACTTGTACAGATACCGCCTGTTTACTCTCTACTCTTACTTTAGCTAGTTCAATTATCTATCCTGTTCTCTCTCTCTCTTTCTATCTATCTATCTATCTATCTATCTATCTATCTATCTATCTATCTATCTATCTATCTATCTATCTATCTATCTATCCATCCATCCATCCATCCATCCATCCATCCATCCATCCATCCGGTTAGCTCTCTAGCTTGTTATCTAGTAATCTTGATGGACTCAAAGCATAGCAAACTGCATTAACTCGAGCTTTGTGATCCCTTTTTCAGATGATGTTGACTGATTTCACGAGGAATGTTGTTTTGCATGTCTTTGTCTTTAAAACTGTTATAAAGCATGATATCTAGAGTAGCATCTGTTTATTTCCACGGTTATAACTTCTCTTCCTGGAGATCACAAAAATAACATTAGCAAAATGTTAATTGTGACCTTTTTGCTTTTGACTAGAGTGAGACGTCTCCCTGAGGGAAAGTAAAGCTTATCAATCAAACACTACATGCTTGTAAAAGGGCAGAACAGGCCCAGAATGCATATTAAACTTAACATAGGCCTATACACTTCATTTTCATATGGCCCATTTTCTTTCAGCTCTCAGCTGCACTCAGTGCCCTCTGTTCCATTTAATAGCAAAGAAGTGATGGTTACAGTCAAGGTATTGGCTTAGTCCACTCAACTGTGATGTGAAAGTTGGTATTCTTGCTGCTGACTTCACAGCCTTGAAGCTGTTGTGCCTTTAGGTAGATAACATTCTCACTTTTACCATGCAGACACTTTACAGTTCAAATGCAGCTTTTTCAAGCATATCATTTTTAATTCTCAAATGAATGCATGCTAATGGAAAATTATAGGCTAACCTTCGGATTCTGTTGTGACTAAGACCTGTTTTGTCCCAATAAAATAAAACTGTCTGGATGTGAAGAAAATAAGGAAATACAGCGTGAGTTCAAATCCCCGTGAAACTTTTGCCTTCAAAAGTGGCTTTTGAGTCATGTAATGCTTTATCAGTGTTTCCACCATCTCTGTAGGCACAGACTGCTGTGTTACAGTTAGTGAGCTCAGGTTTTGGCCTCTGTGACAATGTTGGACATATTTCATCCACTTTGGCATCACTCAGTCAGGCCAGATTCACTAAAGACCATCCCATCCAATATTCCCAATTAAGCTCAGTTAGTATGTCTTCCAATTCAAGCTTCTACTGTGACAACTAAAAAGAAGCAAAATGAGGCTGCACTTGTAGACACTGCAGTGTTTTCAGTTAACATCTCCTGCATCCTAATGTATTGACAATAAGGATGCTAACATGCATATATTTAGCAGGTAGATAATGATTACTTTGCACCATTAGTTTAGAGGGAGAGCATGTTAACAGTTGTTAACTATGGAAGTCAAATCTCCAACTCAGATGGTCCGACGAATCCCACTAGCCCACTAGACATAAGATTTCAAGATGGCTGCTGCTCACGTCAATAGACACTCTGCAATTTTACTGTTAATCTAACTCTCCTATTTGTTTCACATTGTCTCACTTTTAGTTTGAAACCGTCATATAAGCTACAGCTGAGCCTGATGAGAACATCATCAGTTTTACACACGAAATCCAATTTTGACCATTTGGTGGCACTAGATGAAAAGTTGCAGCTCTTCCTCTGGGGAGCTCCAGTGTGCATGACACCACACCCGGTAGCTCCTGTCACATTCATCACATCCATACATCTGCTGATTGTGGAAGCAGGACAGATCTGGTCCGTAGTGGACCCACATAGCTAATTGACTTCATATGGACTTGCAGCCACTCTTCATAATCTGGAATTGGAATTGACGGTGGTGTCTCCACACTGACTTTGAACAAGTTCATGCATAGAGAATTTCAGAATCACTTAGTTGAAAATTAAATTAGCCTCTCTAAATGCATTATAATTCATGTACACAAGAAATGGTTATTCATGTGATGAGCCTCTTTCCTGCCACTTACACTCACATACACACTATCTAAATGACAATACAGTTTATTTTCTATCACTTTCCTTCCCTCTTTTCCTATAATAATTGCCAATATAATTCAATTAAGTGTCTGCTTCCCAAACATCTCACATTCTTGTCCCTCTCTCTTTACCGAGCTCTCCCCACCCTTGTCGCTCTGCTTCTTCTTCTTCTTCCCCTGTCCTCACTCTTCTGCATGACCAGTTCCATGTCAGTCCTTAATTGTGTTTTGATGTTCCTCCAGACCTGCAATTGAGCTCCATTCTCGCCAGCCAAAACAGAACAGACATTTGTCAATGCACAGGCACCATGAGATTGCCCACACTCTCTGTCCTGCATTTTCTGCAGTTCACCTCTGTTTCATCTCCTTTTCATCTCCATTTTCCTCCTTTCTTCTACTTTTTCCTATCTATCTATCTATCTATCTATCTATCTATCTATCTTAGAAAGCTTCAGAGAGTGTGTAATGGAGCAGTAACATCGATGTGGGATGAGACCTCCTTTCCCCTCTGGGGCCCATGCCACATGTAATCACTGTTACATAGAAGACAAACACACACACATACACACACTGTTAGTTTCGCCTAACACTCAAGTACGCTCAGCTCGGGGAGTAAATATTTGTGCTGTGCAAGCTCTAGACAGAGGAAGGCTCCTCACCTCAGCACTGTGCCACCAAATCATGAAATATTCAGAGGGATGGAAGGAGGGGAGAGGAGAGAATGAGAGTGTGAGAGTGAGAGGGTTTAAAAAAAGAGGGAGAGAAAGAGTGAGGTCACACATAACAGAATAAGATGGACGGAGGAGAAAGAAGTGCGTGGGTAAGTGGCTGCGCTAAAGCAGAAGATCTGAGGGGAAAGAACGGCTTATTTGTGAAAAGAGAAGCAAAGGAGGTGTTCACGGAGGCAGAGGGAATGAACAACAGGGCTGAGGAGAGAGAGAGAGGGGGAGAGAATGAGGCAGAAAATGAGAGAGGTGAGAGGTTGAAGCCAAAAGATGGCAAAGCAACAGACAGAGAGAGAGGGAGGAAGGATGGAGGAGGACAAATGAAGATGTAGACTGACAGGCAGACAAAATCAGGAATAATCAGGTAGCAGCTCAATGTGTGGTGGTGTCCTACAGCAGAGGAGATGTGTAAGAGTAAATGGATAGGAGGAAATGATACACTCAAGCTCTTCATGGTCCCAGTCAGTCTGCAGCTGGAGAGCGATAATCCCCATCCAGGACTTAATGAGGGTTTATTCTATCACAGGTCACTTTGTCCTGGCATCTTCACTGCTGGAGCTGCTCCACTCTGCTCTTTTTGTGACTTTAAAGGAGAATTACACTTTTACATTTTGTTCCCCCCTCTTTTCTAATACTTCTTATTGTGGTTTATTCAAAGAAAGTTTTTTGTTTTGTGTTTTTAGTCTTTTTTACATGCCCATGTAGTGTTTTACTGTAATAACACATATAATGTGTGAAATAAGCAGTCACCACCATGGCTGGATATTTTCACCTTGGAGCTGCAGTGAACCAATGAAAATCTTATAGAAACAGATTTGGACAGAATTCATCCCAATCCAAGCAATTGCAGTGAGAGTTTACTTTTGCACAACTGGTTAACCAAGCTAACAAACAAATGAAGATGTTAACTAAGATAACTAACGTCCTTCACTCCTCAACAAACTCCATAACTTTTCTAAATGAGGCTCATAATGTGACTCAGTCTCCCCATAGTTTCTTAGTGCACACTGCTCCTTCACTTGTCAACCTTGCAGAGGTGTGCAAACAGCCTCATGATCCTGAATTTCTCAGGGAGGATGTAAGTGCATAGATGTACTTACAGCCCCACACTCTAGTTTGTTTTTTTATGTAGGAAAAAAACTGATTACAGCAGTGAATCTTTACATAGTTTAGAAGAGCTCAAACTAATTTCCAGACTGACAATCTAACATTCACACCTACAATTAACTGACAACTGACAATTATTGGCCAGATGTGCGTCGATGGGAAAACCAGCAAGTTTTCTTCCTCAAGCTTTTAATTTTCTCTCTTACTGCAAAAACCTTTGTTACTTCTCACACATACAAACAAGTGTAGCATCACCAGTTTTCTCATGAAAAGTAAATCTGCTATCATCTCTATTTGAACAATTATCTTGCACCTTTCTGTAGTCCGACAGCACGGCCCCATCTGACACTGATTCTCCCATACTAAAGACAGAGACATCTCACGTACAGCTACATATTGAATTGATCTATTGGAGTGAAGCTGTCTGTAAACAATCGCTTTTCATGTAATTGTGTGCAGTATGTGGAAAATGTAATTATCTCCATCTAAAGTGAAAGGTAATGACAACAGTTTTCTCCCTTTTTTGACTTGTGTGGTCTTGGAATGAGCTTGTGTAGTTTTGGTAAATGAAATGTGGAAATGGAAAATCAGTCTAAAATCCTCATTACACAGAGGCGAAAAGCAGCATCTTCAATTCAAAGATGCATGAGAAGTGAAGGAGCTCTGGTGGGTGGATTTAAAGTGATTGTTAGCCACTGGAAAAATGGAAAGATCGATCGCACAGTGCTGAGGCATTGCTGCTTGTGAAGGGAGCATGAACCTATTCACTCCATACATCTGTTCTGTGTCAGCTGAGTTATTTGTGTCTTTATCCCAATTGAGTGCTTTTGTGTTGGTGTTTGTCAAAGGCACATCCTGAACTACAAGTGATTTGCAGTTACAGGAATGTTTAATTTTAATGAAAGACTCAACTTTGCAGATTAAAGATTATGCCTACACATCAAGAGAATAATAGTTTAATGGTAATGTTGATTGTCAGGTTCTCTGCACACTGCTGCGTCAGTTTATTGTTTTATATTTCTTTACTGTAGGATCTGCTGGTTGAGGTGTTTTCTGTAAGCATGGACAGTGAAAAATGCCAGTCTGTTGATGAAGATAGATGTAGCCTCCGTGACATCACCCACAGGGAAAATGCAATGCAATGATCATCATTTTGCCTGCACATGATACTCCTCTGACCTCCCAGCTTATCCAAAAGTGGAGGGGCAAGTGAGGAACTGAGACTTTGGTGCATGTTCGTCTCTAGACCCATTTATACTGGGGCATGAGCCCCAGTGTAAATGAGCTATGCCCCAATATAAATATCATAGGCAGTGCATTTTCATACTTAAAGAATAAGCAAAGTCAGTTCAGACTGAGTTGTGCCCCAGTAGAGCTTAATTGCAACGCTCCTGCTTTGGTGCAAGCATAAGATCTCTCAGCTGTCAGTCAAAGTGGCATGCTGCAGTTATGCTAAATTTTAAGCCTTAATGAAATTAAATTATCAAGTTATATAAAAAATAAACCCTCACTGCTGTCATGAAGTAAAAATAAGCTGTAGCTGAGACCAAAACCGTTTTTGTGCCAGGCTGGGACAAGCTGTTGTAAAGTTGGGCAGTTTAACATGGGAGTCTATGGGGACGGACTCGCTTTGGGAGCCGACCTCAAGTGGCCATTTAAAGAAGCGCAGTTTTTGGTTTCTGCATCAGCATCACTTTTCCGCCTGAGAGTTTACTGCTTGCATCTGACACAACTTTGCATTACTCATTCATTTGAAAGGAAACCAATTATTTATGATGACCAGACATAACACAAACAATACAATGAGAGGAAAATCAATTTAAATATAACATGAAAAAGAATGGAGAGATTTTTGATTCTGATTTAAATGATGTATGTTATATATAATTTTATAGAGCAAGGTCAGAGCCCACAGGAAGCTATCATCCACCCATTTTTCAAGGTTTAACAGACTTTAAAACATTAGCATTCATTAAAATAACTGGTGGATAGTCCACCAAAAAATTGCAGCTGCTGTGCACCATCCCTATTAACCTTCCCTGTTCATCGCTCCTCAGCATGAATCAAAGATGATTTGCACTTGTAATAATGCATTACCCAGGACTAACCATTAACTTCTTCAATCACCTAGAGTGCAGCCAAGAGCTGCATGTTATTGATTCGCATTTGCTCATTTGGTTGCAAAAAGTTGAATAATAGCAGCAAACACAAAAATAGAAAACCATCTTCCCGAAAATCATGACTACCCAATCAAAATGTGTAATGTGCCAGCTTTGGTGACATGTCATGCTCTGATTCAAATGTTGCCTGGACAAACAGACAAACAAATACAGTTGCCTCTCTTCAGCACCGATGCTCACATGGAAAAATAGAATCATGAAAATAGAAAACAGCAGTTATGCTTCTTTTACTCTGCAAGAAGTAAATGGTTTAAAATTGAGCATTAGATTGAAAAGCCACATGCCTGAAGTGTTTCAACCAGCAGGTAGAAAGCAAGAAGAGAAAGACCAGACTGCAAAAAAAAGTAAATAAAACAAAGAGACTTTGCCACAGTGATGAAAGTCCATCACTGCAAAGATTTTACAACTGAATGAATCAGACACACAGTTAATTTCAGTTATTCTATGGTCATGTTTAAACATGATAATGCTGTAAGGACACAATCCAAACTCTATTCCCTTCATTTTATCTGCCACTATTTCATCCAGCCAATTCTTGCAGAGGGTTGAAATTTGTAATGTAGGAAAGGAAACAGGCCCTGGAAACCAGAATCAGCAACAGCAGAGCTCTTTGAATTAGTTAGCTAAATTAAATATATGGAAATAAGGGGGAAATGGTTTCAGTTTCATTTTTGGCTGATACTGCCTTTGCTTTGCAGATGGCACAGAAATGCTTATGATTTAAGTGAATATGTGAGCAAGTAAGTTATCACAGAGACCGACCCCCTCTGCAGCCTGGGTCACTGTCCATGGTGCTGAAACGATGTATAATTCAGGACACACTGAGACACATTCAGACAACAGATGGGCCCTGCTTTCTTTATTATAAGGGAACAACTTTTATTATTATTATTTCATCTTTCTTAGTTTGATTTGTTTTTATCTTAAATTGTTAAAACAGACACAACACTAACCATTTCATTGTCTTTATTTGTCAAAAATTGTTTTCCAGATAGTGAAATATAATTGCACTGGAGAGTGGGACGGGCTTCTTTTGAAAATACAAGACTCGATGAGGTAAGACAAAGCAAGATTTGAAAATTAACATTTCACCCATTTAATCAAAAATGGCTGATCTCTCCACAAGCTAAAGGCCAGTGCAGCCTCAGAAACACAACCAAGTCCAGGCAGGCTGGCTGGGTATCTGATAACATTTGTTTGCCGTGGAAGGTCAACCACATGCTAACATTGGTTAGCTAACATTGGTTAGCATGTGAACTTGACCCCTCAGCCAAAATCCACTCCTTCATCACCCAGGAGCTGAGCTTTGACTGGGGGCCAAAGGGTCATCATATCATGTTCCTGCCTGTGGATCCCAGTGGATTCCCATTAACAGTCATCTCCAGTATTGTGTTACAGACTAAAGCTCACAGGTCATCAGTCAGGGCAGGTGGCAGTGTGTAAAGGACAACGCTCATTCTATCAGGAAGTGCTTAAAAAAAAGTTACACAGCTCATTTACACAGGTTTATTTCTGATGAGCGGAGACCCTCTGCTGAGATGGATCAGGTACAGTGACAATAATTATGAACCATGGAAACACAAGCGCACGCCGCCTGTGCTCGGATGACATGTGGATTTGCATTGTAATTGTTAACTGAGGTCTCATTTAGATGGATTTTTTTTTTTTTTTTTTTTTAGCTTGGTTTTATTTAAAGCTTTCAAAAAGTCTTCATAAAGTGAATGACATAAATTAATGCTTCACCAATCTAATATAGCAGAGTGTAACATTCAGTTACAGTACTGTAGCTACATGAACGGGCTCCAGAGCAACAATGCAGTGAAGTGACTCATAAGATGTAAATGAATGTGTGTGTCTGTGTGTGTGCGTGTGTGCACGGTCAACCACCATGCCCTGTATCAAGTTATACTATTCGTCTGCTTCCCTTCCTCCCCTGCCACCATAAATAGGAACTGCCCCAGACACATTACTATTCCTACAACATAATCCGATGCAGGTAGAACCTACATCATGGCAGAAGTGATACAGTAGTCTAATAATAGATTCATACCCCCCCCCCCCTCCACCACCCTCCTGGAATCAATAACAGAGCAGGAGCCCACACAGAGACGACTGAACCAAGCGTCTCACGTGATGTAAAGTGCACAACGAAGTGAAATGTCACAAAGACCAAGTTAGATTTGCACGCATGGAGTTGGCTCCTGAACCTCCGTCTGCGCCAGAGCATCTCTCCTCCTAACCTGGGAGAGAGAAAGAGAGAGAGGGAGAGAGAGAGAGAGAGAGTGTGTGTGAGAGAGAGACATACACAGACAGTGAGGGATGCTCCGGCTGAAAGTGAGGCGGGAAGTCTGGGATTCTCCCTCCTGTCTCCTGGTCCAGGATTAAAACGTCAAACGTCAAAAAGACTGTCTCGCAGCGCAACCGCACATCGAGGAAGTTCTCTTTTGGACACTTTTGGGAGAGTCTGCGTCTGTCGACGTCGTGTTTTGCGCTTCACAGTCAACTACTCGGCGATTTATTTATTTCTTAACTTGCCACACAGCTCGAGTCGCCGGGCTTCAGTGCGCCATGGCTGCTCCTTCACATCGTCTGTCTTCCCGTCTCCACATGGACGGATCCGGGATGCTTGGCTGAGAAAAAAATAATAACTAAAGCAAAAACAAACAAACAAATATCTATATATGAATAAGTCCTGTGGATCACATTCTGAGTCTGGACACTTGGAAGATTTCTGACTAAAGCTTTTTTCATGAGACGTCTTTACCTTTCCATTTTGGGGATCTTATTAAGGAGTCTGTGCAACATTTTAGTCCCTAGCGCACTTGTGTCTGACTCAACGATGAGCTCCGGTGGGAAATACTGTGTGTTGCTGTTCTTGCTGAAAAGTGTCCTGTCGGACCCGGGAACCACAAACCAAGGTGAGTGTAAAGGGCGTCACTGCATCTCACCGCTGATATAGAGCAAGTGTGTGTGTGTGTGTGTGTGTGTGTGTGCGCGCGCGCGCGTGTGCGTGCGCACTAACAAACTCACCAAATGAAAATATTCTCTAACTAAATGGATTATCTCTGCTCTAGTCAGCACACACATGCACCCTCACACTCAAGACACAACTTAATGTTTTAGGTCAGTCTCATTTGTGTACAGTGACAAATAAGAATCATTGGGTGTTTTTGCCTCAGGTGTTTTCCTTTCTCCTTTATGGTTTATAGGGCATCACATGACTCAAGATCTGCCTGGACACTGTCAAACAACAACAACAACAGAAAATACGTTTAAACATGCACTTACATCCTGAATATGTAACTTTGAACCAATGTCAGTATCAGATGTATCTGTTGTCATAATGACCGGTCCTTTAAGCTTACATTACACAGCTCTGAAAGACTGAACAGTGATCTTAGTGTGTTGGTCACTTTTTACAACTCAAAATGCATTATTGGCTCTGAATTGTTCAACCTCTGTTGGTTACAGTTGATCTGTCTGCCATACTAATGAACAAAAATGTATCATTTAGAAGACACATCCTTGGCAGTCATGTTTTTGGTACTTTTTTCCCCGCTGTACTCTGTCTCAAAATACATAGATGAAAAACATACATCCTGCAGATGCGCAGCAATGCGTCATCAGTGATGTAACCTGGGGGTCATCGACTCTTTCGTGTCTTTTCACACCAGACACCCAGCCAGGGACCCCAGTAGGGTGTAGACCCCAGTATAAGACTGAAAAATGAATCAATATATTATCAAAAATTGCAATATGGGCAAGTGATTATCATTCAGCATGCAATCCAGGAGCAGTTTCCCATCTATCACCTCTTTTCATCTAAAGCCATCTAGTGGCTTTCTACACAGCTTCAGTTGCATCTCTGATGGCCTCTCACTAGCATAAACATTTTATAAAGTGATTGACCTGCTAATTGAGACAGTGCAGCTCCAGAGGCTCATAGTGAGTTAACCAGCCTTGCACTCTGTGACCCCCACGATGATTGTACTTGTGCTTGCTCTCATTGACCTTGATCCCAACTCTGGGAACTGTGAATTCCAGCGTGATCAGTTGCTTGGTGACGTCAGAAACAGGGAATTTCAGCTGTTGGCCTGTGTCCTCTTATAGTTGGAAGTTGATGGCTGTGGTGAGGAGACTGGACTAAGTTCTAGGTTGGAGGTTCCAGTTCTGAGGAACGTGTTGTCCTTTGGTTGGTCATGTGTGACCCTTGATGGTGCTAGTGGTTGTGGTTCCACTCTTGGTAGATGCTCTAATGACCCTCTTCCAGAACAACAAGGGCAGGATTGTGTTTCAGTTTTGCCCTAGTTTTGAAGCTTTGCTGGACTTGACAGGCCGTCATTGACAACTTGGCCTAAGTACACAGTACAGTGGAAGAAGGTGATCTTTCATTGCATTGTATTTTTTCGATCTAGTCCTTGTCCGTTTCTTACCATCCCACTGGCTCATAGTTCTACCACCTCTATCTGCACCCTCTTATGCACAAGGTGTTGCTGCTCTTTGCCCCAGACATTTTTGCCCCTGGTCTCTGTGAAGTATCACAAGCCAGTCCTGTTGCCATAAACCCCACCAGTGCTTTCCTCTTCAACCAGGACTTATCCTCTTCTTGAGATTTGTATGGATGCAGGCAGGTGACACAAACGGATCCCTGGATTCTCATTACTGGAAAGCTTTCCTGTGTCTGTGACAACATGAATCATTCAATAAGACCACTGATTGAGGACTACAGGATATTACAGCACTGATCAGACAGCAGGGTGGTCAACCTTTGCATAGCCCAGCTGAGGCCAAAGGATCTGGTGTAGTGAGGAATGCTGGTTAATCCAGGTTTTGAACCTGTGCACCTTGATAAGACAGACCTGGAGAAGCAAAGGGGCACTGGTCGAAGATCTTTCTGCGGCTATTGCCTGGCTACATACAGTAATCTCTGTGATGGCGTCTGCTGGCAGTGAGAACTGGAGCTTATCCTCTACATTCCCCCTCTTCGGCACCAGAGACACTCTCTCCTGTGCTTCCTGATTAGCCTCTTTAGCCCTGTCTGCTGCCACATGTGGTGCTGGTAGTCAGGTTGTCCATGAATAGTCTTACTGGGGGCTGTCACTCTGCAGACATGGTCACAGGCCCCCTGCGTTTTACCTTTGTTCATTTGACAACCACGCACATGGTGAGATCAAAAAGGACCATTGAGACCTTGCAGCTGTTTATAATGCCTTTCTCAAACCTGTGACAGTACCAGTGACTCTTTGCTTGATTTTACTGTAATAATCCATAATTTGAATCCTGATTTTTTTTCCAGAACATGATGTCAGTATAATGCATGAAAAATATCGACTTGTTGGCTGTTTTCTGAACAGATTCCTGTCGTCCCAATCACCAGGTGATATTTAAAAAAAAAAAATCCCTTTCCAGTTGCTTGGGCACTGTCTGCAGTTGCATATTTATGGACATGATAATATTATCTTCCATAAATCACATGGATAAATGGTCACCATAATGTAACCTGTTCTTGACATACTCCACTTCGCACATTTCCAGAGGTCAGTTTAATTTTCCCTCCTGAATGTTTAATGTTTCGGATACACATTCTCAAAGACGGCAGCGGCCCTTTCACTTGCCAAATGTCAAAGTCTTCTTCACGTGTGTGTATTTTTGTGTGTGTGAGTGTATATGTGTGTGTGTGGGTTTATGATATACTGAGAACAAGCAAAAATATGCAATTTATGAGTGAGGTCTGTAATGAATGTGAATCACCAGTGTATGTCCTCTGAGACGAGGAGAAAGTGAGAGAGATGAAGTATAATCTTCCTATAATAGCTTCCTTATTGGTTAGTTGTTGTTTGGGGTCAAAATAAAGGCTCATTTAAAGCTTAAATTTATCTGTTCTCCGAACTCATGTCCCTTTAGATAATATCGCTCTAATCAGACTTTCCTATATTTTCAGTACTGTAGCCTATAGTGTACAATGGAACAACCCAGCAGACAGATTTACCTTTGAAATCCTCAGTTTTTTTTCTGCTTGGTGCCTGAAGTGTTTTTGAAGTGAGATCCGTCCCTGGTGGATTTTATTGGCTGATGTTCAGTTCAGGTGTTAAATATGACACCATGAAAATACAAAAAAAGCAGCATTGTTTTTGTATTATAGTGCAGAGGTACAGTAGTCATATACCTTCAGTGGTCTCGATCATGTGCATCTGATGGAACAGATTCCCTCTTATTTTTATAGAATTAGAAATGTTTCTTGAACCATGAACATGCACAAATCAAGTTATAACAAGTTGCACATGCCTCCTGCATTGGTTTTATTTCACGGGAACTGTTCACAATGAAATAAACAGTGAAATTGGTTAAAATCATCATAGTTTCAATTTCTCAGCTTTAGCCACCTTTGAAGCAGGTGCAGGTTTGTCTCAGTGTGTGTGAAGAGAAAACAAGCAGCACTCTTAATTTTTGTAAAGCGACAGATAAAAGAAATGCTGAACGAGTTTTGAATGACTGAGTTGCAGAAGTTTGGGCTCAAACATCATGTAATGACTTTAACTCTCTGTTTACTTCACAGGCAAAAATGCTCACATCTGAGACAGTTGAACATACAAATGTAAATGTTCATTTAGAAATGAGTTATTGAATCTGTCATTAGTAAATGTCCTGCTAATCAACTTAGCTCCTAATCAACTAAATACTGAAGAATTTCCTTGTCATCCTCTTGTGCGTCCTTTAAAGAGGAACCATGCAAGATTTTTACCTTAATTAAACAGCTTCAGAGTAATTGTGATGGCTAAATGCCTTGTTACATGGAGAATGGAGGCTCCCTGCCTTCTACCTAGTTTCTCTTGGCTGAAAACCAACCTCACAAGATCAGCGCCTGCAACCCGGTGTCCCAGATCTTGTCTCGGCAGCACCGCAACTCAAACACGCCCTGTAACCCATAATCACTTGTTTATGACAGATAAGACTACATCGTAAAATGTGTATGATGTATAACGTTATCCACGCTCCACGGATTACCTTCTCAAACAACTGCACATGGCTGGGGAGGAGGGAGGAGGTTTAGCAAAACAGCGAAAAGGCGACCGGACTTGCATAGTTCCCATTTAAAAGGAAGGTCCAAACATTTCTACCAACCATTTCACCCCAACACAGCAGCAGCATTAATACACGCTCTGAATTGACTTCCTATTTCAGTACAATGATGCAGCATCATCTGTGTCATGATCAGGTGAATTAGATGCTGCTGTCGACTTTTATTATCTTCCTATATCGAAAATAACGATTCTTCCTTTACCAGTGGCTTTCTGATGGAAACTGCAAAAGGATAAAAAAAAAACAAAAAAAAAACGAGGGCCCTTACAGAAATGTCTGTCTCTCTGGGAGATCTCAGCCAAGTGCTTGTCTACTTGAATATACTCAGCCAAATACTTATATAATTGAGCATCCTCACTTCATGTCTAGCTTTTCCATTCAGCTAAAACCCAGGTTTCAGGGAGGTGTCACCCACTACACAGGGCAATTTTCTGCAAACCACTGCTTGGTAAAGACTCTTTGTTGTTTTCAGTGTTGTTGTCAATGAAACGTCTATGTGATGAATGTGTGACTGAACAGTAGATTAGTTCTTGTGTTTTGTTTCTTAGAAAGTCACAAATGGTGCAGTTGGTTGACTCGACAAGAGGATATGGTTTGTTTGTCTGTTTGTTTTTACAAATAGGATAAAGGGTCTGTGAAGGTGATTTTAAACAATAATATAGCAGCAAGATATGTTGGAGTAAAGGCAGTCTGAGTAGAGAACTGTAAATATTGTGATCTCAGTTTCTCTGTTCTTTGTTGTCTGGCTGCATGTCCATGTTGGCCTATGTTTTCATGTTTGTGCACTTGAGTCCCTCCTGTGAAACCGCCGTTGCCATAGGCTACATTCACAAATAGCAAAAGGACCACCCACATGTGGGATGGCACTGGGCGGCTGGCAATGCAGAGTTCAGGTGAAAGTGACCTCCCAGAATTTCCTGCAGGAAGAAACAATGTTTTTGGCTAAAAAGTGCGTCAGACAATGAGAGAAATCAGACCAGCGCTCAGACAGACTGGCCAGTGGGACGACTGACTCAAATCCCGTTCGGCCTGGTGGGCTGCCAAAACATCCATAAAGTTTCTAAGCAGTTTAAATGTCTGCTGGCTCTGTAACTGTCTTTACCGGCACTAACAGAGCCAGTAAACAGACTCCATTGTGTAGCAGATCAATTGAGGGCTTAATTTCTTTCCCAGGCCAGATGTAGAGCCAGTAGCTACTGGTCTGGTTTTACTGAGATGGAGACCCATAAACTCCAGCTAGACTGAGAAATGGCTCCTTGTCTCTTCAATGTGTGAGCAACTCGACAGCTACATAATGTCACATGTCTGTTTTCATTTGTAGGCAACTTAGCTAACTTGACATTACTTATATTATCACTTGGTTTGACCGACCACTAACTGTAGCCATCACTAACAGGCTTTGCTGTGTTTACTATGACTGCAATAGATACTGACAGTGAAGGGTTGTAATCCCAGCGTGGGCTAATGGTTCAAACTAGACTGTTTTTTGTTGGTTCTTGTGCATCTGTGTATAAACACTGCGCTCCTTAAGCTCACGTATATGTATCATTTGTTTAATGTGTGCACACAAATGAAAGTTGAGAGAGTTCCCTGATGAACAGCTGGGTGTAATAACTTCTGAGAGTCTTGTTGTCACAGTGAATTTGCCAGATAATAAGTGGCGCTCCTGTGAGATGATGATGATTTGTTTTTTAAAAAAAGACACAGGTCAAAATATGCAAAACATTCACAGTGTAAACAAAAGTTGTGCTCGCATTCTGAGTCAGTGTCTGTATTTTGGGAGTTTAGTTTGGAAGCCTCGATGCTAAAAGCTCCTAATTCTCTTGTTAACTAATGATCCAGTGCACTCAGTTCAACTTGAGAATTCGGTATTAAAGGCTTTCTCAGGCACATACTGCATGCCTCGCCCTGATGTGTTGCTGTATATAACAATATCAGTGACATATCTCAAAAAAGCCTGGCAATTTACTGCGATATAGACGAGCTGTGTGCACCTTATTTTCTAAAATGTGACAATCTTTCCTGTGGTCAGGAAACTTCAGAGAGGACAGTTGCAGATTATTATGTTTCCACACACAATGCCCAGACAAGAGTAATGTGATTTGGCCTCCTGATAAATGCTGGTCGGTTTTCAGTGTGCGTGTGTGTGCATATGTGTGTGTGTGTGCTTTGAGTGAGAAAATCTGTGTATCAAATTCAGCGCCGTGGTCTTGGGTCATCTATTATTTCCTGTCTCCAAAGATAGTTGCAGGAATTTAATTATTTTATGACTGCATTACTGTGTATGTATGTTTGGGTGTCTCTGTGTGTGTATGTGTGAAAGAGACAAAGACACAAACAGGGGAGTGGGGGGTGGGGTGTAAGAGGGGAAAAAAATGTGCTGCTATCAAACATGGTATGGAACATTGCTCATGGTAATGAAAGATTGTTTTTCTAATTTTGTCAAAAATCAATATCTCTCCGTCTCTTTGTCTGTCTCACAGTCTCTTTCCCGCCCCTCACTCTGATGTACTCCTTTGAACAGAGGCAAGGCCACCTTATTATAATTCAGCTCTTAATTACCAGCTGGGGATCAAGGACAAAATGAAGTCTCTGTAAATACTGAAGCGGTTCATTTAGTCTGACCAAAGTGTATCTTCTCTGGTTATCTAACTTGTTCTTAAAACAGTAGCAACCCCATTAAATTAGTCCAGATTTGGCGAAGTCTCGCTGTACGCTGAAGTGACAGGTCGTCTGGCGATGTGACTCTTTGCTCTATAATGTCAACCACTGAAGTGGGACACATTTTATTGATAGAGATTGTAATTAACTGGCTGTGTGGAGACAAAGGAAATTGCACATTCATCATATCAAATTGGCTCGGGGGGGGGGGGCGCTTAAGCAAGGGCCAGATAATGGCTCTCTTCATGCCTGAGCCGTGACCAGAGGGCAGACAGCTCAAAGATTGTTACACCTGTATGTGCGCAATGCGCTCATGGATGAAATGCACCAAGAAACAAGGTTAACACACTCACCAGCAAAACACCATCAAACATGTTGTTGTTCATGTCTTCATATGTGATCTGCAGTCAAGAGTGGCTCTGTCCTTTTTACTCCCAGTCTGTAGAGACGGGCTGGAGCCTGCAAACCCACAGGATGATGTTGTCTTGATGTGACCAAACTGATTATTGCCTAAACTGTCATAATGGGAAATTGTTCCAAGTTTGCAGAAAGTACAATATCCACCTTTTTAATGTGGCATTTCTTAAACATACAGTTAAAATGGTGATGCATGGTGATGCATTTGCAAACTTCCAGCAGATTCTAGGAATCACCAGCTGAGGCTGGTGATGTATCTTTGTTCAGCATCGCTGGGTTGGTCTTTTAATCACATGAAACCCTCTGCTGATTTGGACACACCACATGCTGATCTCATCTTTGTGTGTCCCTATTAACACCTTGGGGTCCGAGGTGAGTCTGGTCTTGGTGGTGACATTTTCCGATGGGACTGTATAAGCCACTGGCCTGTATCGGGCAGTATTATTCCAGTCTGTGGCTCTCTCTCCACCTGACCAGTCCTAATCAGTGGAGGAGAGTGCTGTGAGGAATTGAGCTGAATGCATTAGCAAGATCATGGAAGAAACAGAGGTCTCTCCCCTCATTCTTGGTTATTTGAACCACTGTGTCCATGATGCTTGTTTTTCAGGAAAATCCTGCCTCTGACATTGAGCAGAACCGGCTGATGTTCTCATTACTTTCCACAGAAAGCAGAGAACAGGGCATTTTTATGCGCCCTGTATGGGACACCATTAGGACCTGAAGCTCTTGCCCACCTTACTCTGTTTCTCCACTTTGATTCTTTGGAGGGCTCACATCCATCTGGTGGTCTGGCTGCTCAATGGGTGGTCTGTCAAACAGAATCACAATCTGTTCATATCTTATCGGGATGTGTTTTTTGCCAGATGCTCCTCTACAGCCTGGGTCGAATTCCTGAGAGTCCCTTCCTCCCTCCCTTCGTCTTGGTGAAGAGAGATTTCACAAATACGCAGGGGTTTTTTACAGAAAAGTCTTCTTACCCGTTCTTTTCTTTCCTGAATGGTCTTTAGGCTTTTGTCAGCCTTTGTTTGATGTTCTCCTGGAGTATGTTGATTCCCCTTCTTCTTATCTCCCGAAACGTTGCTCCACATGTCTCTATTTGTACAACAAAGGGCACTCTGTGCTGCTACAGGTCAACATGAATTGAACACATCATAGAAGCTCTCAGACTAGGCAAAGGAAGGCTCTGTCGGTGACTTTCCTTTAATACATGCTGCACTAAATAAAATGA
This sequence comes from Caranx ignobilis, assembly GCA_021432705.1. Lineage (NCBI taxonomy): Eukaryota > Metazoa > Chordata > Actinopteri > Carangiformes > Carangidae > Caranx > Caranx ignobilis. Next base: position 50,011,805 of record MU270012.1, read on the forward strand.
GCAAAGCACAGTGCAACAGATCAGACACTGTTGGACTGATATTGTCTGAATCTGACATAAAGCTGAGAGATGTGAACACACACTTAACCCAGAATGCCAACGTACAGTTGGAGTGTGCGTGGGAGAGATCCTCTTATCCACCCGTCTTTGTCAGTCAGTCTGTTTACCTGCACAGTCGTGAAACTGTTGAGATTCTCAAACAACCGGAATGATGTGGGTCACACTGGGTGGGTGCGCTTCAACATGTGTTTACTTGTTTACTTTCAGCAGAGTGTGTCTCCACGCCGATTTTGCATTTGCAGAACGTCGAGGTTAAGATCATCATGCATCACATGTTCCTGATGCATATACTGTTTGTGATAACACATGATGAAACCTGTTTACAAGTGTCTCACTGCTGTTGTCCAACACTTCTAGCAAACTGCACTATCAATATCCTGTATTAGTTTCACTGAAATTTTCCCCACTTTCACCTTTACTTATCATCTTCCTGCATGAGTAACACACTAGTTTCTGTAACTGGACCTGAACTGGTGCAGAGTCATCCAACACAGGCATAACTGCAAGAGGTTTGACATAATAATTTAGTATCAATAGACTCAATTGGCAATTTGTGTCCATTCATAATTGTTGGTTATCATTACATTTCTTTTAAAAGAGTTTTAAGTAAGTCACACTGTGTTCAGTTATAATATTTTAAGTTTTCTGAGTCTTTCCATCTTTCTTTTATCTATCTTTGATGTGAAGTAGCAGAAAACTCCTGACCTCTGAGAAGGAGAGCACTAATCTTCCAGACTTCAGCTCAGATGGAGGGCGGATCTGTGTTGTCCTGGACTTTCCTAAGAGCTGTTATTTCATAGGTGGTTGAATCTGATAAGGGCTTTAGAGCTCTGTCAGCGCCTCATTGACAGCTTGATAACTATTGTCTGCTCTCTTCCTATTTTGTCACCTCCATTTCTCTTCTTTTTAAATTCACTGTCCAGCCTCTCTGGCACTCTCACGCTCCCCCCACTCTGCTGTCTCCTGTCGCCCTTTGTGCATATACTGTCGCTCTTTTGCTTGTCTCAACTCTTCTCTCTTTCTCTCTCTCTCTATAGTGGTTCTGTTGGACACTACGACAGTACTGGGAGAACTGGACTGGAAGACCTATCCTGTCAATGGGGTGAGTGGCACTGACGCTAACCAGTCACACAAATGAGCTAAATGAATAAAACCTTCCGTATATGAAATAAAATACTCTAGAGTCTCATTTTTATGGGTTTAGGAGAGAATAGTTCAGACCAAAACATCCAAACTGTCATAAACATGACCTTCTACCCTTTCTTGCCAAAAACTGAATTCTTGGGCCACATTAGTCAAGTGTTGTCTTGTGCTTGAGTCAGATACAGACGGGAGACAGGACCTTGGGTCTCATTAAAAATCATACAAGCGAAAAGTGACACATTTTAAAGTTCGACCTTCCTGACAGGAGTCAGCCCTGTGTGTCACCCAGCAAGGTCTAACTTGGTGATTTGCAGGTGAAGAAGTGTATGTGTGTGTGTGTGTGTGTGTGTGTGTGTGTGTGTGTGTAAAATGGGCTGAATTTGGTTGAAAAGTGAATATCTTTTTTAATGTCCAACTTACATATCATTAATTTAATGCAGTTCTTCATCATGTTGTACCTTCTTCACATAGAAATGCAGTTCAGTTGGCTGAGACAAGTGGAATAGGATTATTATGTGACTGCAGGATATAATGTGCAACGCTGCTGGTCTTTGGCGTCTGGGTTCTGAACTTACCGACACAGGGCAAAAGCAAATACTGCACAGCACAGGGGAGGGGGGCAAGGAGCGACAAGACAAACTTCACCCTGAGGGGCAGGTATAGACTCAGAGCCTACAGGTGGATGCGGAGGTGGCAGAGGTAGCATCGAATGACAGCATAGCTTTCAGGTGAACAGTGTGACAGCTGTCAGGCAGCGCAAGAATGAGAAGAGCTCTGACAGCTTAAGTACAGTTAAAGGAGCAAAGCGTGTGTGAGTTGACAGATCTAACTAGCTCACAGGTGTCTCTTCATTTAATGAAAAGTTGTCTAACCAAGACATGACGACCTTTTGACCTTCACCATTCACTAAGCCTACAGCAGTCTGGAGAACGCTGTTATCACTGATATCATGCTTTAAACCAGCACCACATAACTTATCTGCAGCCGTGGAAGCAAGCGGAGCTGCCATCTCAAACCAGACCTGATCATTTTATGAGGCCACATTTCTCCATGTGGACCCACTTGAATATAATATGAATAAGAAGAGCAGTGAGACCATTTCTTAAACGTGAAAGGTGGGGAAGAAAACAAGTCTTAAACCCAAACATCCTCGCTCCGATGGTCTCTCACTTTTTCCTGTTTACCTTTAATAGAGAACACTTGTGAAAATGTTCATGTGAAATGAATTCAGATTTGATCGAGCCTTTAAAATATCTAGAGATTCAACTAATTGAATTGTAGTATATAATTCTTACAAGGCTGTGGTCTGCAGGGAAAATGCTGTTGATTTCACTCTGACAAATGTTTCAGCTGGGACCACGCAACCATCAGCAGCAACAATAATTTTTCACTGATGTTGTGTCTAATTTGAGACACGAGGTGGTAGCGAAGCTGTGCTTTCAGGCTATTATTAAAAGTATAATAAATCCTTTGGAGCAAAACCAATAAATAGAAACCAAATACTGAGATATTTTCAGGGCCACAGACTAATATTGAAACAGCTTCTTCTCCTTTGCACACAGCCTAAACAGGTTTTTTTTTTGCTATAGGGAGCAACAACAATACCATTAATTGGTTGAACAAAAACACCACCACCCAGATTCACATGGAATCAATAATTCATCACAACTACAGAGATTTAATGATATTTTCATAACACCCATCTCTCTCCCGCTTCCCTTTCGTCTGACAGTGACAAATTGTCTTGTATTAATCTAAACCTCGCACCTCTAAAACCAGTTTGAGTGCATCCACTGCTGTTGTTTACACTGCAGGACCTGTGCAATGTAAGTAGGTGTGCATGTGTGTGGGTTTAGTCGAGTGCCTATGGTCTTTTTCAGCACCTACTGACATGAGGCATTCATACAGTACCTGTGAAGATCACATAATACACTTGTTGTGGTGTTAGTAAATGTAGTTGAAACTTTATTAGCAAGACTAGCTTGCATGCATCTCTTTGGACTTTACAGGTCCCTTAAGCCAGTCCCCCCCCCCCCCCACTCAGCTCTGAGGATGTGATGACCAATCCAACCCACGTTGTTTCTCCATAGAGAACATAATGACTGAAATGAGCTGAAACTGGCTGCACATGGTGCACTGGTCTGTCATTGCCTTCAGAAACACTAACTTTGTACTGTTGTTCACTTATTCTCCTCTTGTCATTGGAAATGCATTGATGCTGATGCTGTCCATCGCTAAGAGCCTTTTTTTCACATCAATTTTTTATTCCATTGATTTTTAATTAAGATTTTAAACAGCATTACAGTTTTTTAAGCTACAGAGAAAGCATAATTAAAAATGAATTATCACAACATTTGTTTGTTATCTCAAATACACGTACATTTACCAAAGTAAGATTCACAAGCTGAATTATTTTTTCATCTAAGTTTAAGTTTTCTTTAGAATTAGAAAAAAACTAATTTATTGATCAATCTCCTACATGTTCCTGTGTTAATATTACGTTATCATTGAAGTAGCTTTACCAGAGGTCTATAGTCATAGGGTGATTAAAGGTCAATGGATGTTTAAGGGACTTTTTTTGTGAGCACCTTATAGATTCTGCCATCAGTCATGTCACTGTAAAGGGTTAATGTGAGATATGGAGCATTGTCAAACTTGATCCACTGCTTTTGTGGTTTAGGTTTTGATGATTGAAACCACCTACAATAAGTAGAAACACTCAGGTGCAATTTGTCCTTCTCATGTCTCACATATTGTATTTTTTTAGAGTTTGAACAGGCAGTTGTCTAATGTCACTATGTGAGAAGAGTTTATTCAGATGATCACTTACTGTAGTTCACAGGTTGTGGTCAAATGTAAAAGCTCTGCTGAAGGGTCTACAGTAATTGTTGTTCAGGAATGAAGTATGATATTAGCATTACATTATCACAAGATAATGCTGCTCTTTCCATTCTCACTGTCTTTCCATTGCCAGAGTAGTTTGCTAAATAACATACATAAACCATGAGTAGGTAAAGGAAGGACAGTTTGTAAATAAGTAAATGCACCTGAAAACTTGCATCGAGCTAAGAAATTCATCTTAAGTGCTGGTTGTAATTTCATGACTTGCTGTACTTCCTGCAGAGGATATTAAAATTCTCAGAGATCAAGAAATATTTAGTGATGGTGCTTAATTAAACACTCAACTGAAGCCATGTCACCTCTGTGCTATATTGAAAGCAGAGGCTTCTGCTGCTGTTACTGAGCCTGGTCTCTATGCAGCCGTTGCTGATTTGAAAGATGATCTCTTTATCGAAAGTTGCATCAAACCTCTTTTCAGCAACTTTGAGTTTCTTAACTGTCAAAAATTCTTGTCAGGAGCTGAGTATAGACCTTAAGCTGCCGGGAGCCATGGAGAAAAAAAAAAAAAAAAATATATATATATATATTATAACACATAGTTATAAACTCGCTGCACATTTTGCAGTGTCTGAATGTCGTTGCACAATGATGGGGGTTTGCAGCTTCTCAGAAGGCTTAAGTGTGTATCTGTGGAGTCAGTGAGGGGCTGTTACAAGCTGCAGGATCACCAATTGAGAAAACACACTGAAAGCATGATGCAGAACATACTGTACTTTACCTGAGACGCAGGATTCCCCCTCTGAAGCTCTGTCTGGACGGGATACGGAATAAAAATAAATATATGGCCAGTTTTATCGTCGTTACTGGGACAAAAGCAGGAGGTAACTTGTGCTCTGACAGCTGAAGCTACAGCACTCAAGTCCAACACTACAACTACAACTGTTTTTATAAGTGGGCAACGTGTTTGTGTTTAAGCAATCATTGGATCACATGAACTATTAAACTAACAGAAACATAGATTAGTTATTCAGTATTAGATTGTCCACTTAAATGTATATCAACAGAACTTATTACCATTATTTCATTTTTTAGATGGATTTGTTCTCTATGCAACGCTGACGTACGTCAATTATTGTGTCTGTCATTATTTGACTTATTAAACTGACTATTCAGTTACAAGCCTGATTCTTTAAAGGCAAAGTCATGATCAAAATGACGTAAAATAAAAAAAAAACATCCTTGAACACTGACAATACACGGTAATAATATACTGACATGACAAAACCAGTCAAATATAAATTTCATTTGCTCATTGACAGATTTCTAAACACAAAGAAACCTACGTTCGTGTGAAGTTGACGTATGATATGGACTGTTTGTTTCTACACCGTGTGCTTAAACAGAGGATTTTTCACTGTTAAAGATATTACACAGCAGCTGCTAAGTGCCAATCTGCTCAGCATCATCAATACATGCATACATGTCTGTCATAAGAAATTCATGTAAAATGAGCAAGTGCTCCAACTGTGAGGAGGGACTGGGACTCTCAGGCACTATGTAATAATGATGAAGTCCTCCATGGTCGTCCAACCTTCCCTTTCAAATCACCTCCTCAGTCATTAATGGTTGTGTCGGAAACAGGTTTTTACAACACATAATAGGGCTAAGTCTAATTGTAGTAATTGCGTGTAATTGTGTTGATAGAAATGTATGTGAAGAAACTTAAAGAGAGTGGATGGTCGAGGATGTGCGCTGTTATTATGCTGCTTTCTGATTGGCTTAGCTGACCTGCAGCACAATGTGCTTGTGCGCAGGAATACGGTGGTTCAGCAGTTGTAGTGCACAAAGGAAAAGGCTGTTTTCAAGGGACAAATTCAAATATTCAACATGAAACATACATTTAAAGGCATTAGGTGTACAGTGGTAGCAAGAAGGTTCGATCCCTGGTGTGGTTGGTGGTGTTAATGTGAGGTTGTTTGTCTCTGTATGTCAGTATCTCATGTGAGACCTGTCCAGGGTATACTCCACCCCGCCCTCGCCTGGTGTTAACTGTGATTGGCTCCAGCCCCTTGTCATGATTCCTGCACTGACAAGTGATGGATGGATGGATGGATGGATGGATGAGTAGAGGAACCAAAATTGTTCTTCCATTGTTCTTCTGTCGATCTATCGTCACAGGGTCAGTCTCAAAATAGTCAACAGTGAGCCTGTTTTTTTACAGGCTGGCTCCTGAATGGCTCTCTCATTTTGCAATATTAGTGCAAGTTTTTTAATACATGAATTAGTTTTACACCTCGTGCTCAAAACCTGGTTTGTGTCTGCTGCAGTCTGCTATAGGCTTCAGGCTAATAGGCAGAGCGATTAGTAGGTGCATATCTGATTGCCTCAGAGAACATGGGCTGCAGCTCATCTTTCAAACTCTGGGTTTGCATTTGTTTTCTCTGCTCTGAACCATGCCACATCCCAAGGGTGCATTTTAGTACACTGAGGCACACAGAGTGACAAATCACCATTTTCTCTTGTTTGCATGCATAATGGAATGCCAATTACTTAATGCTGATCTTATGCAAACCAGAAGGCCTGTTTTCTTGAAAAAAAAGAAAGAAAGAAAGAAATACAGAGTTTCAGTCCCAAGGTCTGTAAACAGGGCGCTGAAATATATAGACTGTATGTTGAAGAAATTCCTCTTATCTTAAAGTTCCCATCTGTGACTACCACAGCATTTCCACTTCTGTACAGTATAGCAGAAAATCTTTGAAGTGACGGGCTGAATGGCATGTGGCAAAACACTGCAGGATATATTTTGCATTGCAGCAGTTTACAACAACAGTCGGCTTCTCACTTCAAAACTGACCGAATGTTTGAATTTTAGATTTTAGTCACAGTAGCATAGTGTCACATGCTGTATATTGAGTTGACTGGTATTCCCAACTAACATACAGTACATGAACTTTGTTGTTCCTGTAGGGTTGGTACGATGCATAGATAGTTGATTAAGTCAGCAATTTGGTTTAAGTGAAATCCTACACCCAGACGTTTTTTTTCCCATTTTTAGATTCTGCTCATTTGACTTGAATATTTTGCACAGCAATGACAGCGATGATGTATGCATGATTACATACTACCTTAGAGTCCACTTAACATCATAAAGACACGGGCTCTGCATTATTGGGTGGCTGGAGTTCCAGATGAAAGAGGCAGTGATTATGATTGATTAATCATTTAGCCCTTGGGTGTCACATAGAGCTAATTTAGATAGCTTAATTAATATAAGATTAATTGCTTTTGCACGCTGCTGTCAAGGTTAAAGTGTTATTTAATATTTTACATTTGAGAACACTCTACCTCAGTTGTTTCAATTTCCTCCGTGGCTCAACTCATTCTGTCTGTCATCTACTTTTATTGGCTCTCTGACTCCGTGCAATGCATTCAATAAATTCACCATTAGAGGCTGTGCAGCTATACTATGTGTGTGTATATGCACGTGTATGCGTATACGTGCATGTCATATTGAACACAACAGCCCTGTATAATTGCTTACCCTCATTTTGCAGCTATCACAGGTACAGAATTGTCACAAAATGCTTTTGGTTTAGCTACTTAGCTTCCTCACGTCTTCCAGCTCCAGTCTGTGACCTGGAAATAATAGTCGTGCAATCGTGGAAGAAGCTTCAGTCTGGTGCATCTTGCAGAGAACCAAAGCTTCCAGAGAAAGGATACACAGGTTCATCCACTGTGGCTGCCACCTCCCATGTTAGGTAAAATCAGTTTTGTGGATGAATCCTGATAAGAAAGCTTCACCAGACCAGATTCACTGTAATGCTTTGGTGTAAGTGAGCCTCAGACATGCAGCCTTGAGTTGTCTCCTACCCACATTAGGACAAAACCAGTGCCACCCTCAGTGTCTCACAGTCCTTTGTGCAGCATCACATGCCTGATAGACCACTGAAGTGGACTGGCAATGTCAAAAAGCAATCTAACTTGTGTTTTTAATTCAAACAGGCTCAGCTGGCTCTCATTTAATTGGTAAACCAGTGAAAGAGGCACCACTGTAAATGATGGATAATGTGCATAAATGGTGTTTTTTTTGTTTGTTGTTCTTGGTGGCTCGGTTTTAAGTACAAGTTGCTTTGTGCAAGTCTGCTGGAGCTTAGTGTTAAATTTTACCATGAACTTGCTGATGACACAAATTCACCACAAGGTCTGTTCTCTATGGAGCAACGCTGTCACCTTTGAGGAGGAGGCACAGGTGCATGGACCCACCTCTGTGGGCTGTTTGGATAATCCATCGACTGAACAGACACATGGTGATCTGATTGGAGAGAGGGCTTTTATGGCAAATCATTAGCATTGCATTAATGTCTCTGCAGTAGACAGCCAAAACACACCTTTCAGTTTTTCAATGGATGGTTCAAACTTAGCTTTGATTATACTATAGGTTCAATAGAGGGTAGTCTCTTGGTAATTAATTCTCCATTATTTTCCATTGAACAATGGCAATGATAACGCATTAGCAAAATTAAAAGCACCCACACATTCTCCGAGGCTTCAGCCAGTCAAATAGCTTTGGAAACCCCTTGCCCCCATTTCTGTAGCTTTATGAACCCGACAATCTGTTATTCACACCCACTTCATGCTGTGGCAGACTGCGCTGAGGTGAGAAAGGAGGCAGGGTTTGCTGCTCCCTGATTCTCCTTTTCATTCACGACACAATGATTTGTCACTTATCTCATGTACAACTGAGCACAAGTCTATGAATTCCAGGAGATACATTTTCACTGTAAGTCACATATCACAATAACTATTATTGAAGTTTCTGGGAAATCACTGGAACCATAGGACAGTGGTTCTCAGTCTCTCTGTGACACCCCCCAAATAATATAATCTGGGGTTCATGATCTCCTCCCACTCAACTTGCCATTGAAACACACTGACTCGCTTCACTTTGTTATCTACGTACCGGACATTGGTTTCATAGCAGTGGAAGATTGAACAAGTCTTTGCTGCAAACAGACGTCTCTGTTGGATTTCTCCCAGCAGATACTATCACACACGACAGCTACCAGACGTACACGTACCTTGTGCACTGACCTTGCGATGCTTGTAGGGGTCCAAATCTGTCGGAGCTGTCAGCACCTTACGTTTTTGTTGAACTTGACATTGCATTGTTACTTTCAGTTCGACCCACCTTCACATTTCTTCTTGTTCCCGTAGTGCTGGCTGTTTCTCAGGCACTTATTCAGACTCTCTGCAGCCATTAGCTAACATTTAGCACCTGTCACAGTGCTGCAGTGTCGTGGTCAAGTCTGTCACTCCAGCTGGAGCAGAAAACTTCTTGACACACACTAATATCACTCACTGGCTCACGCCTGTTTTATAGTGACTACAAATACATCAGTATGAGAGATTTATCAGAAAAATCACCCTTAAAATTCTTTATGCATTTATTTATGTTGAAAACCAATGGAAATGATTGTGTGATCCTGCAGGAGGTCCTGACCCACAGGTTGAGAACCACTCTTATGAGTGTGTGTTCTTTTTCTGAGGCTAAGAGCATCTCAACCTTCACAGTTTTGCACCCATTTTATATTGAATCTAGTTTTGTATCTGACAAAAACAACATGCTCTGCTTGCAGAATAATTTATAGTCATAAGTACATACATATATTATTCAGTAATCATCTCACAACATTTATCATGCTCTTCATTTCTCTAACCATGGCCTTTCCCGGACAGAATCAAGCCAAAACTGCTTCAATATCCATGCATCATATGCTCTCGAGACGTAATTACATGTCCACTGACACTGACATTATCTCAGCTACTCATTCAGTGCCACAGGAGAACTTCTGCCAATAAACATTAGTGCTTTTGAAGTTCTGATCATCGCACTGGTAAAGCGGAGCAGACAAATGAGAGTCTGGCTGATGCAACAGCTTGAAAACATTGGTAAAACTAACATGGTGTCTCTAAAATGTCATGTTTCTATAGAAATGACGTTTCACCACAAGCAGTAAAAGGGGCACAGGTTGGACACTTTTTTGGAACAGACAGTTCATTCATGGGAGAATGAACTGTCATGTCCAGACATGATATCCCTATTAGTATATTTGCTATTAATTTGCAATCTAGTGCATAACCCTAATAAAATAAATACCCATAAATAAGTTTGTGCACAGCACTGTTGCACATCAGCCTGTTTCCCACACCAATCCCCAAATTACAGTTTTCTTAAAGGGCCAGTTCACCCAAATAACAGTGGTATCTAGCTAGCAATGATAGTCCTCATTATTGCATAGGCCACATATGTAACAGGAATATATTATATTAGATGGAAATTAATTGAAGATTAAACCTGCTATTGTTCTGCAACAAATAGGAATCGGACCTTTATATAATCTGCTTCTGCTTTCGATGCAATGCTGTGAGTGTTAAAGACAAAGACAGTTTGTACTTGCTATGTGACAACTCTTCCTATGTTTTCACAGTGGGATGCTATCACAGAGATGGATGAGCAGAACAGACCTATACACACCTTCCAGGTTTGCCACGTGATGGAGCCAAACCAGAACAACTGGTTACGGTCTGGATGGATCCAGCGTCAGGCTGCACAGAGGGTCTGGACCATATTATGACACTTCCTGAGACACGTACTCTAATATGCGTCAGAAATAATCTTTGCCTGAAACTTGGATCAGATGAAGAAGTTTTTGTGTCTTTGCCTCAAGGTTGTAGAAGTGACTGGAGGGAATGCAAACTTCTGTGCAGCACGCAGGGAGGAAAGATACGGCAGGCGGACGTATTTTAGTGGTGACAAAAAGCAATACTTCAATCTGATAGAGAAGGGCTGATTTCCATTCAAATCAAAACAGTACATCCATGATAAATCAAAGAGGGTGTAGGATTCCTTTTTTTTTTTTTAACGCTGTGATCTGAGCGCTGCTCCTAACGAGCTGTACTGCAAACTGCTGAAACCCTCGTGAGCCCGGCTGGGCTGACGCCACCAGGGCCACAGCGTTATAAAATAACCTGCCTGTGTAATTTGAAAAGGCAAAAGCCTTTTCTGCTTTTCATTGATACTGTTCTCTACCCATTTGTTTTATATTCTCCTTTTTTGTGATAGGAAAATCTTTAATGTTGTGACTGTAATGTCTTATGAGCTTGTATTTATTTATCTATCTCATCTTTAACTCAGGTATATGTGGAGCTGCGTTTCACTCTGAGAGACTGCAACTCTATTCCATGGGTGTCTGGCACCTGTAAGGAAACCTTCAACCTCTTCTATCTGCAGACAGATGAACCACTTCTTGCAGGGACAAGGTTTCGGCCTATTGACTACGCCAAGGTTGGTTATTGGATCTAAATCATGAGGAAAATGCTCTTCTCTTTTGCAGTGGCGATGAACTGTGTTTGTTGTTGGCTTTAAGGTGGACACCATAGCTGCAGATGAGAGCTTTACACAGACAGATCTCGGGGACCGTGTGCTTCGCCTCAATACGGAGGTCAGGGAGGTTGGACCGGTGACACATAAGGGCTTCTACTTGGCCTTCCAGGACGTGGGAGCTTGTATTGCTCTTGTGTCTGTCAAGGTCAGTGAACATGGCGGTAGGAATTATGTTTGCACCAACTACAGCTATGAAGTTGTCAGCAGCACTTGAACTTTCTGTTTTTCACTTTCACATAAGGTCTTCTACAAGCGCTGCCCATCCACGCTAAGGAACCTGGCAGCATTTCCTGACACGGTGCCACATATGGACTCGTCCTCCCTGGTGGAAGTGAGAGGAGCATGTGTGGAGAATGCAGAAGAGAGGGACACACCCAAGCTGTACTGTGGTGCTGATGGAGACTGGCTGGTACCGCTGGGCCGCTGTGTCTGTAGCATCGGCCACGAGGAGATGGATGGCTACTGCCGGGGTGAGGAGTTGTTTTAGATGTTTTTTTGTGAGTGTGTGTGTGTTTTTGTGCTAAATTTAGAGCAGAGGAGGAAACAAATAGAGAGAAGAGAAGAGAAGAGAAGAGAAGAGAAGAGAAGAGAAGAGAAGAGAAGAGAAGAGAAAAGAAAAGAAGAGAAAAGAAGAGAAGGCGTTGCATCACATTAATAAATCTCCAAGGCCTCCCCAGTTGTCTGCAGGAGTTTACAGAGCTTCTCTTCCCTCCTCCCCCTCTAAGATCCTGCATCCTTGTCTGATCCTTTCCATCCACATCTCTCTTCATTTCTTTTCAGCTCCACCTCCTCTTGTCATCTCGTCTCCTCTCTTGTCCACTCGGTTTGTTCTTCACTCATTCCCCTTTGTTCATCCTCCTGGCTCCTTTCTTTTTTCCCTTTCTCCCTCTTGTTTCATTTCTATCCCTCTCACTCTTTCTCATTGCTCTACTATGAGAACCCAAACAATGTTAGTGTGAATATATTAGTGCACGTGTCACCCAGAGATTTCTTGTGTTTCAGGATCATCATTATGGCTCCCACGAAGTATCAATCATGTGGTTCAAATGAGAAAGTAATTTCTTGCAATATCGAGCGCTTTCTGGATTTGTACTGTTGGTGATGTTACCCTGATAAATGTCATCCTTTAGTAGATATCCAGCCACTTAATATTTGCATAAAAGCTCTCAAAATCTAAAATATTTGATAAAATACCACAAAAGGCTTTTAAGCGATGCCTCCACATTAATATGTCAAATCAGCATTGCCTAAATGTGGCCCATTGTCAGCAGAGCAGATTAAGAAAAAGTAACTGTTGAGTTGTTCCAGATAGTCATTGGCCTGGTTTCTCAATTAGACTGTGCAGACAGACTGGGGGCTACCTGGCTAATTGCCTTCATTTGTTAGTTTCACAGCTAATTTAGCTCACACCTAGTCTTTTCTAAAACTCCTCCAACCCTCTTTTTTCTTTTATGAGGCTCAGATTTACTGTTGTAATTAAGTCAGGAGCTAAATTGAGCCATGCTGCATACGATTAAAGGGTGTTATTCTCCACATTTTTTGCAGAATTACCAAAGTCTCTGCTGGCTGGGGTGAAATTCATGCAGTACCCCTGTGGTGATGTGGTTACTCAGGTTATTACAGCGAGAACTCCAACGGTCATTAGTATCGCTGATATGTAGGACAGCCTGTAATATCTCCCGTATTTGCTCCTCGGGTGTAATTTTCCTTTTTATCTTCTTTGCTTTTATCTGCTTTTTATTTATCTTTTCTCTCTCTCCCTCTCTCCCTCTCTCTCTCAATCAACTCAAAGACGTCAGGAGAGATTACTAATGTGACGGCAGCTTAGCAGAAGCGCCCGCGTCGTGTCCCTCATATACGTCCTGCATCTCTTCTTCCTATTCATCCCTCTCAGCTGGTGGTAGTCACTTCTTTACATTGTAATGTAGCTAGGGGATCCTGGCAGCCACTACAATGAATGGGTCAGTAATTCGTGCAGCACTGACCGACTTTGCACCGGGAGAGTGATGTTATCACAATGTGTTTGTCTGTTCAGTCATATCTACTGGATATATACTGCAGTGTTGACATGTATATTTCTCTACAATCCTTCCAAATCAATTAAGAAACCTCTGATGTGTTAAATATTGAGACATGGATGTTTCTTTTCAGCTAACCCTTCACATTAAGCAACTAAGAAATCAGTCTGTCTATTTGCATTGATGGACAAATCAAATGCAAATCTGATGTTGCCATAAACCAGACTGGCTCCTGATAGACAGCACTAGACCAGCCAGTGATATTAAATGGGCAGCCACAGGTTCAGATTCGAAAATGTTAAAGTTTAGGTTTCATGTTCACATCATCAAGTAACAACAGGTCTAACTTAATCCTAATCACAGTTTGGCAGTGGTATGACAGTAGCTCCATCTGATTGGTTGATTAATCATTCTTATTCAACTTTAACCTGGCCTCCTCTGAGACGTGACACAGTTTATTTTATTAATCATTCTCACATCAGTTGGAGGGACAATGTTTACCTAAATGAGACTGTGGAAGAGGACGGGTGACAGAATATTTACTGAGTCAGGTTGTCTTTATTAAAATGACAATAGAGTCTGTAAAACCAGGAAGCCTTTCTTTTCCCTCGGCCTCTGGGAGAAAACGCCACTGACAGACCCGTATCTAATATTGATCTTAACATCTGACCGTGAGTCTCATAGAGTCACTCTCCTCTGAAATATTCCTGGAGCATCGTGAGTAACACAGACCAGAGACAGAGCGAAGCTATATTTCTCTGCTGTGCAGTCGTTAGTGTTGTAATGTCAGGTTACAGCTCTGCTCTGGACGTTGTGGCATCTTTAAACTCATTAGGGTTAGAAGAAGTGATCAGTTCTATCAACACCTTATGACCTTGTTATTAATGATTTATGGCTTTCATCAGTTATGACCAATTATTTTTCCTCATCAATAATTTCCATAGGGCTTGCGGAGCTTGTGCCAGGATGAAGATGTGCACTTTGCAAGTAGTTGCAGGAAGTTTAGGCATGAACTTGCGATGACTTCTGCTTTCTCCTCGTTTTCATTTTGGAACACTGCTTCAAAGGGTACTGTGATCAAAGCTGTCTGAGAGGCAGCATGGGGAAAGAGCAAAAGAGGGAGAGAGAGCGGGAAATGGAGAGAGAGGGGGGAGAGAGAGAGAGAGAGAGAGAGAGAGAGAGAGAGAGAGAGAAAGAATAGGGAAAACCCCAACACTCAAAAATATAAGCAGAGCTCTGCGCTAACACGTCCTTCTCTCCCTCCCAGCTGCCTAAACAAAGGCGTCAGCGCTTATCAAACACTGCTTTCCACCCCAATAGCATTCTGCCAGACTGTTTTGACATCTCAATCGAGTGCTTTATTATGCTATTCCTTTCATACAGTGTCAACCACAAGAGGATTACTCAGAGATAGGCTGGTTATATCATGACCTAGATAAGGCAACATCATAGCGCTAATGCTATTTGTTCCACATCCTTTCGTCACAGCATCATATTCAAGAGGCGGTGAATTGTGGGGGGAAGCTAACAGAGATGTCTTTTTGAATTTCATTTGAACCAGAACAGATCCGCAGACAAGACCCAAAACCCACCAGCAGGCCAAGTGGTTGCATTTAATAACTTAAAAAAAAACCCTCTGTATTCAAATATTTTGTTTTTCAGTAAAAACCTTTTGACTGACAAATGTTGCCGCTACCACCTCCCTCCCATGGTTTTCCTTAAGTTGACAGCAACTCAGCTTAGTTTCTCTTCTTTCTGCACAGATGAATAGAGCAGGGAGGAAGCAAATGCACAACTACATATACATATTAAGGAGACAGTCCATTAGTCTTTTCTTTTTTCTCTGTGACAATCAATGTGAGAATTCTGCAAATGGCAGTAATTCGTCAATGATCGCCTCTGCTGTGTCCAAACACAGGATTGATCAGGCGAGGCAAGGTGCAAACTTGTGACCTTACATTCTGGTCAAGTGGAATAAGAAATGAGCAAATCAATATATAATGTCTGAATTGTACCTGAGTCTCTGTGTCCCCTCTTGTGTCCATTAAGGACTGTGTTTGCTCTTGCTCTTAACGCAGCTCAGCCAGACTAGAGCATCACTCATTCTCTGTGAACTTCCCATCTGCATATCAAAGCTGAGAGACCAAGGTAAACATAGTCTCTGGCTCCATCTGTTTCTGACAACGTAAAGCCATGAGAAAATTTCCAACTCTGCACACCCAAACAACTCAGAATCTCTTAGCTGGCATGCCATTACATTCCTGGAAATGTAGCTACACATGGCGTTGGGTTTCTCAGCCCAAACCCCCTGCAGGTTGTGTATTGAAATTCAAATCTTGAGCCTTAACCCGAGGCCAAAGTTTCTTTCTCTGATCAATATTTTTATGAATCTATGATTACCGCTCATGGTGATGAACTTTTTCAGTCTGTGTTTTCAGTGGGGAAGAGACAAATTTTTCTAATGACTCACTACCTTCACAGAACCAAAGAGCAGACAAACTAAGTTAGTGACCAGAGCCAAGTGGCTCAAACCTGAAGTGATAAGAGTTTACTCTTTGTCCTCTACTCTTCCTTTGGCTTTTTATGTAACATTGTATTCACTGCTAAAGGCCATTAGATTGATGATGAACATTTTTCACGCAAATACCAAGCATATGTTCCAGCTTCCTGCTCAATATGAGTTTGTGCTGATTTTCTTTGACGTACTGTATATATATTGAATCTCTTTAGGTTTTTGACTACTGGAACATTAAAAGAAGAAATCTGACCACATTTCCTCAGTGATAATAGACATTTACACCAGTTTCCATCCATCCATCCATCCATCCAACTATACCACTTCTCCTTGTAGGGTCACTGAAAGCTGGAGCCAATCCTAGCTGAGGGCAGGGTACACCATGGACAGATGGCCAACTTATCAGAGGGCTGACATATAGAGACAAACACCCTCACACTCACACCTATAGTGGCACATTAGAGTTGCCACTTAACCTGATGTTCACGTTTTTCGTCTGTGGGAGGAAGCCAGAGAAAACCCACATGCAAAGTCCACACAGAAAGTCCCCTGGCCCCGGACTCAGACATACTGTGTCTGTATGTTTGTTGTTTGTTTCATATTGCCCACAGTGGGAATATATATATTTTGTGCCAATATTCTTACTTTCATGAATAAGAATGCCTTCTATGACAAAACCCAACAACTGATAGTGAACAAATTGGATCTCATTATCTGTCTGTGTGCACATGTTTGTGTGTGGATGGTCTCAAAAGTTGTTGTTTTTTTTCTTGATGGAAATAGTGGTATGTGTATTGTAATTGCCTTTTTGGTGGTGATCTTCCCGGCTCATAACGGAGAGCAGGGAGCAGCTGGAAATTCAAATGAATGTGTCTTTGTAGCCTTTGGCAGTAGCTCAGCAAAGGAGTAATATCCAAGTGAATGAGGTGCCTCAAAAAATTGGAAGGTGGGTGACAAATTACTCTTCTCATTAGGAGCTAACCAACAACGCTGCGATGCTTCCTGACTGTGTATTTATCTTTTGTCTCATCCATTTTACATATCTTTATACATAACTATGTCCACCTGTTTATGCAGATTGTTTTCTTCTTCTTCTTCTCCTCCTCCTTCTCCTCCTCATCTTTCTTCTTCTTCTTTTTCCAACATGCATATTTGACTTTCTTTCCATCTTGCGAGTCACCTCTCATTCAAGGAATTGAACAGAAATAAAACTCTGCATTTCAAACAATACAATGCAATCGAAAAGAAAACAAAGGGAAAGCTAATTTGAATGTACTAACAGCTGAAAAGTGGCGTTAAAGAATGTCATATTGGTTTTTGCAGTAATTTGCTAACATTAGCATAGCTAGCACTGGCAGGCAGGGTAAATCTACATACCTGGGCTGAGTGTGGTCACACAGGCTGTTGCTCCAGTTGAGTGGTTGTCTGCCATTTTTTTCTGACACAGCCTACATACAACTTTTTCTAGATCAAAGTGCTGCCAAACTTGCTGAAGACGTCGTCTGTCCCACTTTCCGTCTTGTTTACAAGCGATGCAGACTGGGCTGCGTAACATCTCAGACGTGACAGATAACCAGTGTTGAATATTAATAAAGTATCAATAATTAGTTTAACCGACCAGAGACCATCAATAGGGAAGTTTAATTATGTAGTAAACTGACTGCAAATTCCTCTTTTTTATCCAAAAACAGGTATTTTTTTTTAAATGTCTTGTGAAATATCTCCTCACACTCACACATTGATGCTATTGATTATAAACACTGCAACTAATAGAAACAACAATCCAGCATGAGGTAAATACGAGAGATATATGAGTCTGTCTGCATCACAGTCTCCAGAGACTGGTGTGTATCAACAACTTATTCAATCAGAATATCCATTACTGCATGAACAACACACACCAGGAAGAGTTTAATTCAATTTGCTAATTTAACCCAGATAATCCACTCAGTAACAATAATCCTTTACAAGGAGTCCTGAGTGCAGCGCTGGATATTGAGTAGCAGCTGGACATCACATTATGAAACTTCCCACTGTTTAATACCTAACCCAAACAGATTGATTAGTGTAACGTTTCTCAGTGGAGGCAGACAACAAAAGACGTGTAATGTGGTCGGTTACTGATGATGTGAGGGATAAAAACTGTGCCTCATTATTACATCTTTGTGTTTCCTTCTTATAGGAACTGTGGGGAAAATATTGAAATGATAAAATTAAAATCCTCTCTGCCATGAAGTCTTGATTAAATTCCCCCACTGTACTAGTTTTTTTATTTGGTTCATTGCCTGCCTTATAGTCGGCATATTTATTTACTAATTTTCAAAATTATTACACCACCCACACTATATAATCTCATATAAATTACTCTGTAATAACGTTATCCTGGGATTTCCAGAATATTAAAGGAGACCTATTATGCCTCTTTTCCACAAATTAAAGTAGTTCCCAGGTGTCTTAAAGACATGTCTGTGACATACTTCGGTCAAAATACCCCAAGGATCAAACATCACAGCTCTTTTCATCTGCTCAAAACAGCCCTGTTCAGAACGGTCTGTTTAAGTGCCCTTTCCCTTTAAATGCAAATGAACCACTGCTAGCCCCGCCCCACCCCTTAGGTAGGGGTGGTATTATGCAAATTTGAAAACTAATGACATCATTATCGGACAACCGAGGGAACAGCTAAAAATAAACCACATGGATTTCAACCTGTGGAGCAAATTACAGATTTTTTTTTGTCAGTTCTCACATTTTGGGGCCAGAAGGCAAAACAAACATATGTTAAAGAGCCTTCAGAAAGTGATATGTCCATAATATGTTCCCTTTAAATAACAGCACTATTAGTGCTTTATTTTTTCTCTGCTGAGGTCCTTGGAGAAGGAGGCAATCTGCAGTGGTTTTGCCATCATCTGATAAGCCGTAAGCGAAAGAGCAAATGAGAGGGAAGCAGGAGGAAAGATAGGAAAAGGGAAAAAAAATATTGGGAGAAAGATGAAAAAAATCAAGAAAAGTTGAAAATTGTGGCGGTGCAGAACAGTTAGAGAAAGCTGGAGTGATAAGGACCGGGGAGTTGGTTGAATTGAAGGGGGGGTGGGGTGGGAAGGTAAAATGGGGGAGAACTGGAGGAAGTAATGAGGTGGGAAAGTGAATTGGGGTGAAAGGATAAAATACTGACGAATACTTAGGTTGGCAGAATGGACCATGTAAGTGGATGGAGGTTTTATACCGAAAGCAGCGTATAGCCTAACTGCATTTCATAATACTTTATATTTGTATGTAAATATCTCATTTTGACCTACAAACAATACAAACTCTCCCCTACCTGCAGGGGATGTTTCTTTTGTACATTTTGTTCACTTCTGTTTTGTTTTTTTACTGTCTCTCTCTGCTTAGCTGTATGTATTTATATTTCCTTTCTTTTATCGGTCCTGTAAAGCACTTTGTGACTTTGATGCCATATGAAGTTACTTACTTCTACTACCACTTAAAGTGGGGACCAGACTGAATCTGCTGACTACAACAAATATCATATATAGCATTCATTTATGGGCTCAATATACAAAAATCGGTGTAGTATCTTTCAGTCGTTCAAAGTTATCCAATTATATCATTTTTGTGCTGTACAACTGAAAAAAAGTGTATTTTTACATTTTAGATGTTTAGCTTTTGGTCCAGAGGAAAATATCTTGATATTGCAGGATAGCTAAGTATAGGTGAATGTATTTTTCCCGACATGTATGGTTCCCACAGAAACCATTGATTATCTCTTTGTTTGTCATCATCACCATAAGTTCAAAATGTAAACCTACATGTTGTACATCAGCTAGCTTACCATGTTAAGTCAAGCTAGCATACTGTAAACTTAAGTACGAAGCCCTCCTTGATGTAAGACCTGTTTATAATGAGTCTATTTAAAACACATTTGTGTATGTTTGAGCTCGCCACTCTTTATTCAGAAGAGGTGCATTACAGGTGCGCACCATTTGTTAGACTGAACAATGAGCCGGCCCATAAGCATGTGGCTTAGGGAGCTAATAAGCGGGCGACAGTGATCCATAGCTCCTGGGGAAATAAGGTCAGACCACAGGTGAGGAGAGGAGCAGCTGGAGCTTTGAATTAAATGCTGATGGAAATGTTTGTTGATGGAAATGCCGTTGCATGAGGAGCATTAACCTTGTGTGTAACTCCCCTTCTTCCTCTGCCTCTCTGTGGCTCCAGCTTGTCGGCCCGGCTTCTTCAAGGCATATGCCGGCAACACGAAATGCTCCAAGTGTCCTCCACACAGCTCCAGCCATGACCAGGCCGCCACTATCTGCCACTGTGATAAAGGCTTCTACAGAGCTATCAAAGACCCGTCCACCATGGCTTGCACAAGTTAGTATGTTTATATTTAAGTTTTTTCTTGTGTTATTTGTTTATCTCAACTGTGAGAAAAAAAAAATCATCTCTTATGATGTTCCCTCTCCATGGATATGAAATCTTTTGACATGGACTGTGTCCATGAAACTGACAAGCCGCCGCACGGTGGAATAAAACACTCGGGGCACTCTGAAAGCTCACCACCCACACACCTACACACAGATACTCAAAGAGACGCACACACACACAACTTTAGCTCTGATTACTTTGTACAGTTGTGAAAATTGGGGGAAAAAAAAACTTAAAAAAAAAAAAACTGAACCACCACAGTTTTATACAAGAAACTGACACAAGCTGTTGGTATGAAATACTGCAAGATGCATTGGCAATCCAAACCACCCACACACCTACTGTACAAACAGAGGACACATATTGCAGATTTTGAATTATGCTCACTGTTAAAGGGCCAGTTAATGTCATGTGTCCGCTCTCGCTGTATCCTCAAGGTCAGATGAGCGGTGGGATCTGAGGCGCCCTTTTCACATGTAACTGTGACACGCACTCGTGACACTTTCTAATAACCAGACAGCATTTCAAATGAGCATTTCTGCTCATTTCATCATTTTTGGTGAACTGTTGGAGGCCTACATCGATATCATAAAAACCATGTGTCCTGTGCACTTTTTCCTTCAATCACACATGCTTGGTCACATCGCAAATGTGACCAAGCTTTAAATGGAAACAGTGAATAAACATTTGTTGTTTTTCAACATATTCACTTGCATTTGTTTAAAATTTGTCATTACAATGTGGCCCAACTGAATTTGCAATTGAATATCCCTGTTATAAGTGATCAATGGATTATCAATGAGTCATTTCTCTTTCTCTCTCTCTCTTTATGCTCCTCCTTAGGGCCCCCATCTGCTCCCAGGAACCTGGTCTCACTGATCAATGACACGGCGCTCTTCTTGCAGTGGATGCCTCCAAGCGACACAGGGGGCAGGAAGGACATCACCTACAACATCTTGTGCCAGCGTTGTGACGCCAGTGAAGGCGACAGCGGTGTGACCCAGTGTGAACCGTGTGGGGCCGACCTGCGGTTCATCCCACGGCCGCTCGCTCTGACCGGTACCTCTGTGGCAATACTAGATTTTGCAATGCACACCAACTACACTTTCCATGTGGAGGCAGTGAATGGTGTGACCGGACTGGGTGTGGCCACGCGCTCGCTGGCGAATATCACAGTCAACACGTACCAAGCTGGTGAGTTTCAGAGCAGATTCATTTATTGGTCCATTGAAAAAATGAACGGCATGTTATTCCCCATCTATAGACATTAACTGTAGTTAGATGTAGTCTCCCCGCATTGTGTGGTCTGTTGCCATCTTTCCACCAAACTCCTGAGCAAATAAATGGGCACAGAGGGGGGCTGTTTGATGATGCCCTGACTTCAGTGCATGCTTAATTATGCAGAACTTGTTGTTTCCAAGGAGGACATCAGCTGTAGAGGCCAAAAAAGTTCTTTGTACCAGACTGGATATTTATTCTGCTGTAAAGTTCAGTATTTTAACATGAAAGTCTATGAAAACTCAGTTTTGGAGTCAGCCATCTGAAGAAGTGCAGTTTTGGCTTTGTGGTGTTGACTTAACTCTTCAGCCTCAGATTGCTGCTTGTATCTGACAAACTGTCTAACATCAGAACATTGTTCAAAAGTTCTGTTAGTTATTGTTGTTGTAGCCATGAATTACATCATAATTACATAAATCAATTTCAAAACATTTTTGCTGAAACAGTGCACAGTAAGTTGTGACACATTCATCATTTAGATTCTGCTGGCATGAGCCAATGGCCATCTGGATTGGTGGGAATTTTCCCAGCTGACCATTCTGTCCATGTGATGGCAGAGAGCCAAAAAATAAACTGATAAAAAAAAAAAAGTTTATAAACTTTAAAAAAAATGTCCTTGATGTGTACACACAGACACACACACACACACACACACACAAGTTTCGGTCACTGACCACAAACGTCTGTCTCATCTAATGGTTTAACTTCAGTGAAAACACCGAACTAGAATGAAAGACCATGTGGATCAGCTGTCTGCATCTCTGTAGTTTCTGTTCTGTGTAGCTTTCAGGACATTGTTGGAGTGTTTGTGCATGTGAGACTCAGGTTTTAGTCAAATGGTAATAACAACATGACTGTCCTCTGTATTTGGTAAATAAGATTTACAGATAAATGACATAATCTTGATGCACAGTGGCTGTGCAGCTCTGTAGTGACCATAGTCCCCCCCCACAAAAAAAAGTCATATTTTAGTTGATAGGACATCTGCAGTTGATGTATTCTATTTGGTCTCTGTTTGTTGGGCTGATTGTTGAGGGTTAACATGGAGCTAGGCACATTTCGCTCTAAAATATTAATCGAGATTAATTTTACATGCTCAAGCTTGGCATATGTACATGCAGTACTTTCACAATACCTGACAGATAGATCAGGAGGCCTGTATTAGTGTTCCAGCTCGTGAACAGATGAAGATAACTCTGCAACAGTAACTGACAGGGATTTATTTATTCTGCAGCTGGATTTGCCCTCCTCCTTCCTGTGAACACCTCCTTTCACAGTCTCTGTCTCTCCATCCACCTTAATGTGTCAGTGGGTGAAGCATATTTCTGACCCTTGAATAGCTGACAGAGCCACTGTGACCTGAGCCTATTCCTAATTAGCAGAGCCCAGCTGACCTGGGGTCAACCACTGTGAGCAGTTCTCCAGGCGGCATTGTCTCAGGCTTGGCATTAGGAAAAATAAGAGATCTAAAGTTCAGGGACTGAAACCTGACCCTTATATTTTAAGGGGCAGAAATGTTGATGGAATAATTGATGGGGACGGTTGAGATGAAGGAAAGGAAAGAGAGCAGATTAATAAATTATGCCGTGATGTATGTGCACATTTTCTCCCCTTTCAGCATGCGCAGCAAGTCAGTAGTGAGATGAAATTCTGATGAGAACAAGACTGATGCTCGTTAGTCATCATGGCTCAGATGTAAAAAAGAAAAGAGAGAATTGTGGGTATATCTGTGCTCCATCATCTTCATGTGTAATGATAGGCTGCCATAATTGTATCAGCACTAAAACTGTCACTGTGCACCACATGTACAGTAGCTCATCAGAAACAGATCTGAAACGTTATGGGATGATTAAAGGATTTGGGAAGCGTAAACAATGTATATACATATCATACAACGGTTTTTCATGTTTTTCACTTGTTTCAGGTTTCGAGACAACACGATGTTGTCTGAAAGCCAAGCTGTGGGCTTACAGATGGCCTGTTTGTCTGACTACTTGTACAACAGATGGCAGAAACAAAGTCTCTTAAAGACGCTTGGTCTGAAATTCCCAAGTCTCTCTCTTCATGGTCTAGACTTGAAGCAGTGAACAAGCCAGTTGATGAATAGAAAATTATCAGTCTGTTAAGCTGTGAGCCAGACTCCGATTTTAAAAACAAAAAACGAGCACAAATTTACAGTAATAGTTGACAATGAAGCAGCACTAATGTTGGAGTCGATGGCTTAAGTGACAATAAACAACCAAAAACTGAGTGGGAATAAAACTGTGTAGGATTCAGAGTGTGCAAATGCTCCTGCTGTGTTTGTAAATGACAGACCCGAAGAGTAATTCATAAATATTACAATTTTCACCTTCATTTATCGTGTTCTCTACCAACCGTCGTGCAGTTATCGGCTTCCCATAACAGTTAAGTTTAGTTGTGTCTCTGCTTGACTGAGTCTTTCAGGCAACACAGAGCTCACGGTTGGTGAGTGAGTGTAACGCGGTCTCAATTATCATAACACCAACATAATGGTCTTGAATCATTCAAGAGTGATAATAATTGAGCAGTCATTTATCGGGGCTCATTGTCCCCCTGCAGACAGCAGAATATTGTATTTAAGTTGTGATTTTGCAAAATTAAATGTTACACCGATAGGCTGTCATTACGCCACGGAAAGCAGATGTCAGGTGTACACGTGTCACCCGTCTCTCTGGCGGAAAAGGCGGCAAGACTGATGGGAGGAAGCTGGAATGCAAACAAATCTCTGCAGAGAAGGAGAAACAGCCTGTGGGGATGTTTCCCTAAGGATGTTTAGAGTGGATTAACTTGTCAAACTGCCTCTCCTCTGTAGACACACACTGTATGCACACGCAGCAAGGCATGCATGCAAACAAGCAGGCAAACAAATCTATACACACATGACATTCACACACATATTTGCTTCACCCATGAACCACCTACAGTCCTGCATATGGTCCTGTTTAGTCATTTCCCGGCTCTGCCTCGTGCTCTCTCTCTCTCTCTATTGATTTTTATCTCTCCCACACATGTATGTGTTTTGCTTCTCTGTCTTCAAGAGATAACACCTTTCTTTGATCAAGCATCAGAATTGTATCTACCATAGATACCTATGTGTATAACTACATCCATCAGAGAGAGTATATAACAACACATACTTCTATTTGCACTTTGATGATCGTGATATTTTGCAGTTATGTAACTGTGCTGCACATTTTATATGAGAGATGATATGAAAAGGAAGGAAGGCACTGTTCTGTAAGTTTACCATTCGTACTCTTTATCTGCAGTTTTCCACGGCTCATAATCTCCACTTATTTTAGACTGACTAGAAGTGTTTGCATGTACAAGCCAACAGGTAATTAACAGCATCTCTCAGAAAGGTAAATGAACAAGGAACATGTATGTGGTGTTTGATATGCATATATATATGTGTGTGTATATATATAGAGAGAGAGAGGAAAAATCTTCCAGGAAGCTTCTTAATGAAAAGGAAAAATCTATTTCAACACTTCAAAGCACTATATCCATGTTAAATGCAAAACATTCCTCAATGTAACACTTGAAAAACTTACTTTACATTCAAATACGGTTGAATATTCATTCGAGTCGAGAGAAACGCTCATTGTAGATTTGAGTGTGGATGGACTCGCTGCCAGTTAACACAGATGCTGCGAGGTAATTCATGTTATCGCCTGTGATATTATGTCAGTGATGGAATAATATCCAACCAAAAGCAGAATTAGCAATTTACAGGATTTTTTTTTTCTTTTGTGAGAATGAAAGGAGAAGATTTATTTTCTGTTGCCGTACTGTTTATAAATTGCATATTAATGCCTCATTATGTTTTTGATTATGCTGAACTTATTTATCAGAATTACCAATAATTTCTCTTCCCCGTTGCCCGTGTGCTTGTCTAAATTTGATAAGTTGTAATGCTCATTTAAGCAAGATGCATGATCCGCTGTGTCTGTGAGCAGTACGGAGGTTTTCATGATCAGTCAGTTTTCATCTCAGCTGTTCTCAAAAAGCATGTTTGATCAATCAGATTGCCTGTGTGAGTGTGTGTGTGTATGTATGTATGCACACTCCTCCACACATGCAGGTTAAGGTCAGCGGGCGTCCTAACGCCTTTTCAAGGCAGCGATGCAAAGCAGTAGCAAGAGAGAAGGATGAACAGTGAACTGCACTCTGCTCCACATACACCATAGTTATTGCTCAGCAGAGCGTTTCTCACTGAAGATTCCTCCCACTAAGTTCACTGCAGTGCTCTGTGAAGAGGCACAGGGAAATCAGTGTAAATTTGTGTAAGGTCTTTGCCACACAGAGGAGAGAGAGAGAAAAAAAGAAGCGCTCCTATAACAAGAGCAGAGATGTAACCATAAAGATAGAAAAGAAATACTGTGTACTGTAGCAGAGGTGGAATATGTTTCTATTGGGCACTCAAGTTTTTGGGCTTGTTTGTTTGTTTATTGTTTGGTGCAGATTCGTTTTTATAAATCTGGAACCTGGAGGAACATGGATGAAGTGAATTACACATCTAATCCAACCAAATCCTTCCTAAAATGTGAGACTTAATGACGTGTAAAGATAATTGAAATCAGTGAGCTGCTGGTTATCATGGTTTAACCCCCTGTTCATCCCAGACACGTCACTGCTGTACTGCTACAGATGAAATTTCTCATTCCAGCCTTTAAAATCTGATAATAGACTTGATTTGATTGATTATTGCTTTCAGTGGTAGTTTGTCCTCTGAATTATTGTTGGTTATATTCGACTATATAGGAAATGTTTTCCAGTTGTTCCAACGGTGCAGGTAGACCTATTTTAAATCATCCATCTGTGTACATGTATTGCCTGGGACATTTATCATATAATTTTATACACATACAGTAAGTTCACCATCATGATGCCATTATGGGATGGCTTAATGCACATCCCCATACCTTCCTGATCTGACATGCTGTCGGCCCTGAGGCATCTGTGGCTGCCCATGACAAGTATCCTCATATACATGCACCATGCAGTGCACTCGGAGGGTTTGGTTTTTTGAAGGTGTGTGAACTGCTGCTTCTCTTTGTGTTTTTGATCGGTTGCATCGAACATCACAAAATTACAAACAACATAAAACAGTAACACGCCACAATCTCACATGCTAAATCCATGTGTGAGCATTTCTCGGTGTCCTGATTCAGGCGGTTTTCTCTCTTCTACTTTCCTCTTTCCTCCAGTGAATTCTCTTCTGTTTTCATCTCCCTTGCTCTGGGAATAAGGCTGACTTCTATTTATACACTCAGATGCTGGGGAGATGCAACCTCATGGGATTTCTTTGCTGCTCTCCCTGTTCACTCCCTCTCTCTTTTCCCCCCTCTGTCCCTTCTTTATCTGTTAAAGTTGAGGGTTAACCTATTTTTACATGTTGCCAATAAAACCAATGGCAGCTTATAGATTCTCAATTATCTTTAGCTGTGTGAATTGTGATTAAACTGTAATGACTATAATTGTTCTCTTTGAGCCACTCATCCATGGCAGCAGGTATCTAAATAGCACATTGATTTATCCTGAGGCTGAAATAGCTTCTTGCATAAGAGTTTTTAGGGAGTTTCCTCACCTAGAGAGAGAAAGTTTAAAGCCTCACTTGGTTCAGACTGAGATGGAAGTACAGAGACACACACACACACACACACACACACACACACACACACATGCATGCTAGGCAATAGATATACATCACATTAAAAAACTGTTCGGGGGAGACAGAAATCCCCTCCAGTAATGTGATTCTCACAGACATTCTCATCCTCTTAAGTGGGTTATGCATATTTATCTGCCTGGTCGCATTGATGCCAGCTGCAACATATCATCGTAGCCCGTTTGGACATGACATGTATGGGCACCGTAGTTCCTTAAATATATTTTCACACATTCAGTCAAATAACAAGAACACACAGTTACAAATTTACTTTGGTGACTCATTTAAATTTTGGAGTGAATTCATTTGTGATGTTGTGTATGAACCATAACACACACAAACACACAAACACACACACATGTTCTCATGGTCCAGTTAGTTAAAGCCTGGACTTGATTAAGACTCTAGACATGTCTGCTGATGGTCTTTCACATGCATGTTGAAACTTCTCCTTCAGAGCAGTCGATATTTGCATCAAGTCTTGGGATGTGTCTTTTCTTTTGCTTGGATGCACTGTTAACTACAGATGTGTCTCTGTGCAAAACAGATGGAATATATTTTTAAGTGATCTACAGTCAGTCTACAGAAAACTAGTGTAAAATTACACTGGGAATTTAAGTTTTGTTTTTGTTGGAGTCTGGGCTTCTTGTTTTAGTTTTATAGAGAAGGTGAGTTGAGTATATCTTTGGTTTTCGTGCTGTTGGCCTGAAAAAAAGTGATTTAAGATGCAAACTGGAAACTGGGACCAAGATCTGACCTGTTTTCCACCAAAGATGAATTGATTATTGAGTAAAATAATTGCCAGATTTGTTGATTGGGACAATGATGCCTGCAGCCCTACACTGTGCACCTTTAGTGTACACATTGTACTGGCAGAGTGATTATACAGCTAAATCATCTTTCAGCTGCTTATATTTCACCTGCTGAAAGATTTAGATGAAGTAAATTGCGTTAAGAATCGAGCGCCTTGTAGGAATGACTGTGGCAGACACTGAACTGCTCATTATTATGCTAAAAGAGTGATCTAAGCAGCGACAGATGACATTTGGTTCATTTAGTTTTGTCAATACATGAATGTATATATATTCGTCAGTGTGTTTGCTGTTTGGTGTCTATGATGGCAGCTGAGCAGGCAGCCGGACTGAGAGGCCTGAGATATTCCCACAACATCTTTAGGAGCTCTGTGGAGCTCAGGCACCACCTGCTAACAGGATAGAAAGGGCACATGTTACCTGGAAGAACATGTCTGACGGCAGAGTCCAGTAACTAGGATCCTGTATTTAACACTCCCTTTGATAACCCTGTAAAATGGTGACTCGATGTATTTCTTGGTTTAGTTATGAACTTTTTTTCAGAGTTGTGGCATGTGTGTGGATATGTTTTTTGAGTCTAAATGCCATTGTGCATAGACTTTGAGTTTTTAGATGCTTGAAGAAATGCATGATCAAGTAGACCATAGTCAGGACTACTGCATTTTAATGTGAAAGTTGGACACTTGAGAGTGGATTTTTGCAGTCAGCATCAAGCTTGTGCATCCTGTATGTTCACTTATATTTTTGTTTCACGCTGAGTTGAAATGATAGCAATGGTAGCTGCTGGACCTTGAGTCCCCGTGTTTGGTGCTGAGTTGCCGATAGAAAATCTTGGCGCCTTGACAAGACGTGAAAGTCGCATCTGCTCCCACAGTATGTCAGACTCAATGCAGCGACACGTCACTTTTATGAAGTGGCCCCCGTCCGTTCCGTGGCCTTATTGTGTATAATAGGTTATCTGCTTATCTGAGCACAAGGACAGTTTAAGACATCAACCTGCTGCTGCATTTGTATTCCAACAATGAGCTCTCCAATGGCACACTGAACAACAGAGGGACTGGATCCATTAGTTTGTCAAATCTGTTCGAGCCCTGGCTTTATGAATAATTGATGGTAAATATTTGAATCTCTGCTAGATGATTTTATGTCTCCTCAGCAACCTTGTGTAAAATATCCCCCTAAATTCAGCAGTAATGGTAAACATTATAGACAGTTGCTGTGGGTGTGGTTTGCTTAACGGACACACTGGAGCTGGACGGTAAAATGGTTGTTTCTTAACCTGCCTCTCTCTTTATGTGTCCCTCTGCTGCTCTGGTCAGTGTAGGTATCTTTGGGTGATGCTGAAGACTGTTTTGCAGTTATGTGTCAGAAATCAGCTGATCCACTTCAGAGTGACACTTCTCTTGCTTAGGTTTCTCCTACAAGTCAAGATTCGCTTTTTGGCGCTTTAAATACATCAGTTTGTAACCGTGACAAATAAGTCGAGTGTTTAAAAAATGTTTTGCAAGGAAGAGATTCACACCGGTGGATCCACAGAAATATCAATGGTGTGCAAAGATGTGGAGTTTTGTTGTTGTTTTTATTGAACGTTCCTCCAAACAGGCCGCTCCTCAGAGAGAGGTTTGTTCCCACAGTTCCACTCAAATCCCTGCACGTCCTCTGCTGCATCCTCAGGTCCTGCTCTGGTGGGTGTAGTCAGGAAAGACTGGGCCTCTCAAAACAGCATCGCCCTCTCCTGGTCAGAGGTGGAACAGCCTCCTTCAGACATTGTGGACTATGAGATCAAATACTATGAGAAGGTAAAGACCAAAGACTGATTTGTATTACAGCAATTTTAGCACATAAATGCATGGTGAGATTTCCACACACGGACACACAGTTACTGCTCACAAAGTAATTTGCATTGTTAGTTTACAGAAACCCAAATGTAAATGTGCAGCATCCAAATTAAATGACTATCTCTGCTTTGTTCACCATCTGCTCTGGTAGTTAATAGGATAAATGATGTGTTTTGTTCAAACGGTGCAGTGATAACAGTTTTTGTCTGAACTTTTGTTTATCATCTCTAGAAAATCTGTTTCTGTTTCTGCTTATCTAGGAGCAAGAGCAGCTGAGCTACTCATCGACACGGACCAAAACCCCCAGCGTGGTGGTAACAGGCCTCAGCCCCTCCACTGTCTATGTCTTCCACGTGCGCGCTCGCACCACCGCTGGCTACACAGCTTACAGCCCCAACTTTGAGTTTGCTACAGCAGCTGAGGGTACGACTGTGGAGGGGTGGGCATGAAAGAAGAGTGGGTTTGTTTGTGGTCAGATAGGAGGGAGGAAAGGCACCAATATTAAGTCATTTGGTCATTTGGCAGCTGTAATATCCGCGATTATGAAGTTTAGTAACAATACACAGGAGAAGAAGATAGTGAATCATCTGTGTTGACCAACAACTACCCTGAGGGACATTTTATGGTCACTCTCTGCTAAGGATCTGTGAAACTCATCAGTGCTTTTTCAGCCATGACGCCTTTATTTAAATCTTCATAAGCTCTATACATTTTTGATTCAGGCCATGCAATAGCGCTAACTGCAGTTTTAGTCAACGCATAACGCTCTGCTGATTCTAATCCTGAAATATGCAGGAATGCACGGCCGCCCACAAAACGCATACTTTCGATGATGAATATGTAGATTTCATATTCACATACCCCCATATACCAGTACTTCTGATTTAAGTCAATTTACATACTTGGATTGTGCCTGTACATATATGCCATTTTCTGTCACCTCAGTCGACCTATGCAGCGCACGCTCTCCTGTAGCTTCACGGCAAAACACAGTTTTCAGATTTCTCTCTGTTTTTTACCTTAATTTTTACGCAGACAGTATGAAGAATATACAGTTTAATGACTCATCAAACTAAATGGCACTTTGGAGGATGAGTAAATGTGTGTAATTCAATGAATGCGACTTGAAGGAAACATATTCTGTAGACATGTACAGATTTAAACAGAGATCTTTCTGACCTCAGTCTCCCTGTTTGGTGATAGACGCAGCACTGAATGTAATGATACCCTTATTTTTCTCATTATATCTTACATCATGCACCAAGGCCATCAAGTCATAGCTGAGTTTGTTGGTAAGGAGCTGTCATGTTATGGAAATGTGTTCTCACTCAGCTTCTAACATATCAGTGGAAAGTGAAAAGAAATCATTGCTTTAATAGATTTCTGTGTGCAGCTACTTTTTTTTTCAATGAACATGATTAATATTCATTCTCAGTCTGATTTATCCAAATTAGACCCTGAAAAAAGAGCTGAACGAGAATTGCAAGACTTTTTTATATGATTAAAATGTGGCTGCACTGTTAAGGCAGAAAACCTGGATGAGCATCAGCACAAAGTAAAATGAGAGGGTGTCTTTTCTATTGCATCAAAATGGATAAAGTTTCATTTGGCACCAGAGAAAGTGAGTCCCATTTTTAAAGTGTTCATTGTGTTGGGTAAATTGCAACAGCCTGGTGTCAGCAGGTACTGTGTCAGCTCTCTGGTGAGAGCCACAGTGAGAGTTGCTAATGTTCACAGGAACTTATTAGTCTCCGCTTTGTTCTTTACTTCCCTCAGATCCTGATATCGCTGATCAGGGTCAAGTTCTGGTGGTCGTCACCGCATCTGTAGGAGGCTTCTCCCTGCTGGTCATCCTCACGCTCTTCCTGCTCATTACTGGACGGTAAAACACCCCCTGTGTGTCTTTGGTGCAGCTTTGTCGTTAACACCACACACACACTCACACACACACCTCTGTGCTTCTTCTCATAATCTCCAGGGTGCCGCTACAACCAGAATCTGTTAATGGACTCCCTTTTGCCACCAAGCAGACACTCTTATTTTCCAAATGGCTGAACCAATTTTCTGCCTAATTACTCAGCTTGTAATGCATGTACCAGCCTTTTGCTCCATTCCATTAACTTATCCAGGTTAGTTCAGGCTGTTGTCTTCAGTCTGCCTCTGGTTCACAGCATTTCACCATTAGAGACATTTATTAGTGCACAATGAAAAATGTCTCAGGATCAGTACAAACTTTGTCTGGATCCTCAATTCTGATACAAGATGAAGCTGGTCACACAATTTGTGAATGTCATGCTGAAAATATCTGATCATATAGATCATTTACATTAAAAAAATTACATTTACATTAGTACAATCAATACCTACCATTGTTACATGAGGATACCTGTAAGCTATATTAATATGAATATACAGTATTCAGTCACTTGGTCCTCTCTGTGTGTGCCTGGTATTTGGGGTTCACATGGGAGTGTGCTTCTGCATCCCTGCATTAAAAATGAATGAAGTGCAACACAAACACCAACACTTTATCTCCCGTTTCTCTTTAACCCAGGTTTTGACATGAGCAACTTAAAAATATATAAAAGCTGCAAAGCATTAGTGTATTTTAATCCACCTGTGTGTGTGTGTGTGTGTGTGTGTGTGTGTGTGTGTGTGTGTTTTCCATGGAGGATACAGATTGTTATTTTTGTGGAATACGAGTGTTTGATTACGACTGTTGTCCAAACTCTTCCTGTCTAAGGAGACTGAGCTTTTTTTTTTTTTTTTTTTTTTTTTGCAAAGAGACATCTTTGTAAATCAAAAGACTGGTAACTTGGCACTACATACAAAGCCCTAATGGAACTGTGAGGCTAATGCAGTTTAGTCTTTCAGAATAAAAGCCCCATTTTTCACCTTTTGACGGGAGTAATTTTTTTTGTTTTTTTACATGTCATACTTGTTTTCTGCTGATAATGATGAGATTAGAGTCTGAATGAATGAATAAATGCTCCTCTGGAAATCCACAGTGCTGCACAACACCAAATAACTTCTGTTTGTTTAATGGGGCAGTGAAGGTGATTCTTACTCTTTGGTGATCTGGTCCACCTGTACAGGTGTCAAGGCTACATTAAAGCCAGGATGAAATCAGAGGAGAAGAGGAGGACTCGGTTCCACAGTGGACATGGTAGAGTATTTTTAGTGTGTGGCTCACTGTACTTGTACTTGTAGGATGCATGCTGCAACAGATATCATGCCACATATTCCAAAGCTTCAGTTTAGCACAACCGAACTCTCTGGGTTGGCATTTTTCAATTTTTTTAAATTACACAAACTGGCCCCTTTGTTTTCCCCCACACACCACAGGATCTCATACACTTTGTCATACATTTTGACAACAACCTGGTAACTGCTGTTCACAGCTGTCCTAAGCGTGGTGCTACAATCACAGATAAAAACATGGACATTGATTGCCCCATAGGGGCGGTGTATCATTGTTAGAGAACACAACAGTGTTATCTCATTTACAAAGACAGTGCAGACAGATTTCTTGTAGAATTCGATCCGAGGCCTGCAGGAGCACCGGCGTCCAGTGTGGCTCCCATCCAACCATTTATAGCCTTGATTTGTGTGAATGTAATATTGTAATGCTGCTATAGGCATACACACACTCACAGCATTAGACCATTATTACTGTTTGTGTGCAACTGTTTTGCTGCTGTTCTCTCCTCATACATTTTGATTTTGCATATGAGAGTCTAATTTTACTAAATGACAAAGAGCAAATGTGCATTTATGAGCCTTTTTATCAAATATTAGAAAAATGATTTGAATAGTTAGTAATCCTTCCCTTTGTTAGTCTTTTTCTGTTGTTTGCTCTTTGTTGTTGTGTTCTGGGGAGCCATCACCCCAGGTGGGGGGGGCAGAGGGGGGGGGGTGGGTTGGGTTGGGGGGGCAGAAGCCAGCAGGCTCAACAAACTGGTAGAAAAGTCTTGTTCTATTACAGCGCTGAGCCCAGACACCCTGGAGACAGAGGTAGGACTGTAGACTCCAAAATGGAATCTATCTCAGACGAAGCCTTCAACCCGGCGCAATATGAGCTGACACAGCCATAAAATACATTTAGTCCCCAGCTCGTCTGTTCGAGGTGTACCAGGGGCTGCTTCAAGTTATCATTTGTGCCAGTCATAATGCACAGCGCTCACTGCAGCAGCATCGTCCTCAGCCTCAGCCAGAGAGGAGGATGCTGAAGTCTGGCTGCCTGCAGTGTTTCTGTACACAGTGCTCTGGGGCATTTTCTCTTTTTCTGAACCCTTACAGTGGAACCAGAGCAAATACACCAACCCTTATGGACTCATACTGTAGTAATGAATACTGTATTAGAGTCAAGGATCAACTTTTCTGGCTCAGCCCCAACAAAATTGAGTTATATGTTTCGTATAAAGGATATAGAGTCGTGTAGTTCCTTCTCTGTGCAGACAAATACTTTGTGTTGAATAAATGAAAATAAACACAGTGTCTGAGAAAACATAACATTAGTGTCTAAATTAAATTCAGTCAAACACATGTTGGGGAACATTTTCTAGGTAAGTGTCAATATCAGTCTGTTCATTTGTAGATATTATTGAGGAAAACATCTGTGTTTTAATAATCTATGTAAAGTTTTTTTATAGAGACAGAGTTTTGTACCAAGGTCAGGTCAGCATATGCTTGGATGTGCTCCAATGTTGTGATTCCATGCTGTCATTAAATCTCATGAATTTGCTGCAGCGCTGCTGTTTAATGTTTGTTCTGCTCCAAAATAATATGCAAAATATCACACTGCATGTTTGTGCTTCTTCTTTTCCAGTCCCATTTTCTGGGATAAAGACTTATGTGGATCCAGACACGTACGAAGACCCCACTCAGGCTGTGGAGGAATTTGCCAAAGAGATAGACCCCACATACATATGCATCGAAAGGGTGATTGGTGCAGGTAAAATCAGTACAACTAGAATAGAACAGGTTATTTTTTACATGTCATTATTTCAATCTGGGTATGTGTCAGTTGGCACAATGGCCACACTTCACACTGAGAAACAATTTTATTTTATAAGACATATTAAATCCCATAAAGTAACGTCTAAACTATTACAGTCTCTCAGCAAGCTGATTTTATGACATGGTACCTTGGAGGAGCAGACTGTGAATAATAATGTTTGATGGTTCATTAAACTGAACAGATTGTTTCTGTCATTTAGCCCATGAGTAAAAGTGACATTGTCTTGCATTTGTCTGGTTCTTATGACACAAGCTCCATCTGGTGGAGGTGTGTGTTCAGTGACCTAGTTTCAAAATTGCACCATTAAGTGCAGAGCACCGTAGTTTAACATTTGTCCACTTTTGTTATTCAGCGACAGCTGTGGTCAGAGGAATTGTGTTTTAGGGGTTTGAGATGAGGGAATTAATCCACTTGGACACAAAGACGAATTGATGATTGATTTTTGGCTATAACTCAAGTTTTCAAACTCTAATTATGACAAAATATATTTTTCTTTAATACATTCAAAGTCATCACTATATGTATGACTTAAGTGTGGACACATGGATATAAACTGTTTCTTGACTCCTTCACTCAGAGCAATAAACATCATAATTAAAGCAGCAATTAGTTCTGCAGAGTAAGATGTAGAACAAAATCTTTTCATGAGAGTTAAACTGTGGAAATATTGTATTTCCATTTGTTGCAAAACATGAATATATTGTATGATAATGCAAGACTTGGTGCGTGCATGCGTGTCCTGTGTTCTTGCAGGTGAATTTGGAGAAGTGTGCAGTGGTCGTTTGCGTAAACCTGGAAGGATGGGCATAGCTGTGGCAATAAAGACACTGAAAGGAGGCTATATGGAACAACAGCGGAGAGACTTCCTGCGCGAGGCCTCAATCATGGGACAGTTCAATAACCCCAACATCATCAGGCTGGAGGGAGTAGTCACTAAGAGTAAGCTCTCTTTGTATGTCTGTAAGTGTGTGTGTGTGTATGTGTGTGTGTGTGTGTGCGCGCGCGCATTCTTCTTAGCATCCATTCTTTCTTGTGAAACTCTTTACTTTAGTCTCTTTTCTCTATTTTCACTCAAATCATGTACTTTGCTTTTTCCTCAGGCAGACCAGTGATGATCGTGGTGGAGTACATGGAGAACGGAGCACTCGACTCGTTCCTCCGGGTGAGATGAGTTCATGCTCCCAGATTTACACTTTTTTTTTCTAAGGAATTCATGTCTTCGTGGTGCAAGATTTGTCCTCTCTCTCTCTCTCTCTCTCTGTCTCATTCTTTCTCTCTTTCTCACATCTTCAGACACGTGATGGTCAGTTCACTGTGCTCCAGCTGGTTGGCATGCTGCGTGGAATTGCAGTCGGCATGACGTACCTTTCAGAAATGGGTTACGTTCACAGGGACCTAGCTGCTCGCAACATCCTGGTGGATGAAAACCTGGTGTGTAAGGTGTCTGATTTCGGTATGTCCAGAGTCCTTGAGGATGAGACTGAAGCAGCCTACACTGCCACAGTGAGTGTGGATCTAACAGTAGGTGCAGGATGTTACAGTCCTGAGAGTTACAGTATGGTGCTAAATTCGTAATATTGACTTAACAAGCTTTTTATTGCATTTGTGTCAGGGGGGAAAAATACCAATACGCTGGACAGCACCAGAGGCTATCGCTTATGGGAAGTTTTCCTCAGCTAGTGATGTGTGGAGCTACGGCATCGTCATGTGGGAAGTGATGTCATATGGCGAGAGGCCTTACTGGGAGATGTCCAATCAAGACGTAAGCTCCTGATCCCATTAAAAACTTTAAAACCACTAAAGTGTGGTGAACCCAATGTACCATTTATATTTTATTCTGTTATATATACAATAACTTAATTTAAAACTGGAGCTGGTATTGTTGTGTTTTAGATGCAAATGAATCTTTACTGGTGTCTGTGTCAGGTCATTTTATCAATTGAAGAGGGTTACCGTCTCCCGGCACCGATGGGCTGCCCAGTGACCCTGCACCAGTTGATGCTGCACTGCTGGCAGAAGGAATCTGGCCAGCGCCCACGCTTCAATGATGTGCTCTCCTTCCTTGACAAACTCATAATCAATCCCAGTAGTCTGCTGACTTTGGTGAATGATGTTCAGAGGTAGGTGCTGGTTAATATTTGTATTAACATACTCAGACTTTTCCTACTTCCCAGGCTGCCACTGCTTTCAGCCTCAGTAAGGTATAAAAATCGTGTTGCACATATTAACTTGAGATTTAGCACCGCAGTGAATATTTGATTTTTGTCAGTAAAGGTAATTCAGGTGTACGTAGAGTCCCTCTGGTGGTTTGTTCAGGTGCTTGTGAAAAGCTCACAACAACACTTATGCATAACAGCATTACATTAAGTTTCTGCAGTCTATCTTTTGGAATATAAAACAAATATGTGTTTAAGTAAATCTAAATGCTGGAGCAGAAAGCTTTCCACAAATATTTGCTGCATTCTTCACATTATACAGCAGAATTAAGTTTGTCAAAAATAAAGAATAAGACTAACATATTCACTGATTCTCATCCTAAGCCTGTTTCTGCAAGTGTCTCCATGTTGGTGCAGATTGCATCAATTAAAACACATGGCTTATTTGAAGGTAGAGAGTTGTGCTATATGTTGGAAAACACTCTGTAGCAATGAAGATTGTACAAGGTTTGCAGCTCACAGACTTTAATATGCACAGATGAGGGAAAATGCAGTTAAAATATCATACAACCTTTAAATGAGGTACAAATATGCTAATGCTTAACTTTGTGTTTGTCATCCTAGTTATCCAGACTCCCCAGAGGACATGCCAGACTACCCCCTTTTCATCTCCATCGGCGACTGGCTCGACTCCATCAAAATGAGCCAGTATAAGAACAACTTCCTCGCAGCAGGATACACAACACTGGATTCCATTTCAACCATGAGTATAGAGTGAGTAACATTATACACAGTGCGACTAGAAAAACACTTAAAGCAAACAAAGAAGTCTGGATGGGTCTTTAGTCCACAGCAGGCCTGACATATAGAGACAAACAATAATCACATTCTTCAATTCACATGAGCAGTTTAGATTTAACCTAATGAGCATGGATTTTAGATTGTGAGAGGAAGCTGGGATGACCAAGGAGAAGTTGGATGGATAAAGCTACAGATATGTAATTCCCAGTTGCAGAATTTCTCTCTCTCTGTTATGAGCTACATCGCTAGTACTACTCTTATTACAGCACGTATCCTGCTGTGCTAAATGTAGTTGTTGTTCTTATGATCAACTTCTGCGAATGTGTTTGTGGCAGTTTTAAAGTGACATGGACAATTCCATTGCATTTATGTCATGTCTGTCTTCTGCTCCCACCCGACCATTAATTTCAAACTGCCTGAATTTTTTTCTCGTCTCCCTTCAGCGACATCAGGCGTATCGGAGTCTGTTTGATCGGTCACCAGAGGAGAATTATAAGCAGCATACAGTCTCTGCGCCTGCAGCTTCACCACATCCAACAGAGTGGCTTCCAAGTGTGAGTCCGTTGCACAAAGACAGACTGTGTGTGCTGCACACTGAGCTGGAAGAGTTCCTTTGCATCGTCATTCGACTAATTGCACAAACACCAGACTGTTAGGTGTAGCAGGTACCACATGCTGTTCACGCGAGAACGATCCGCTGGGGGACCACATGTGGTCTAGTTAACACACACTCATCATCTTATGGATCATTATCAATACAGCCTCCACAACGATCAACCTCTGTCAGCGTTGGCCAAATGCGGTCTCTTTATTATCTCAGCAATTACTAGCATTCACTTGAATTAAGGACTTCTTTTCTCTAGTGTCTATTCAAGTGTTCACCAATACCTCTTCTCTTTCCAAGTGACAATCCAATGGTCTCTGTTGACTTTGAATGGTCTCAAGTCTGTTACCTCATGACCAGAGAAGATGTGGGTAGAATATATGGTATGCTAACGTAAGGTACAGTGTGTGACTTTATTAACAACCTATCCAGCTGGTTTATGAATCAACGCAACAGAAATAAAGATCGACAGAATGGTAAATACAATCATGTTTTTTGAGCTGAAGACCGCTGAATGTCAAAAGATTTTATAGAAATGTATGTTCTATCCTCATGATAATGCAGTATGTCTTGTACAAAAAGTCTTGTGAAAGTTGTATGTTTTATTCAGTATGTTTGTTCCTTAATAAACAACCCTATTTTAATACTTCGTTTTCTCTCAGACTTTAACCACCCCAGGCAACCAGCATCTACCTCTCGTGCACATTAGTGCAGGTATCCATGGATGCATGCCCTCTCCGTCTTTCAAACACACACCCGTGCACACACACACACACACAATAACAATGTCCTCTTATTAATTGTCACTCAAGAGACTGACACGTTTTCTGGACATGAAGAATTGTCAGGTGAGATTGTCACACAGGTGTTTGTGGAGGGTTATAGATGAAAGACATACAGGCTTCACGGGCCAAGGACAGTGGTAACGTACGTGTTTTTTGTTTAAAACCCACACAATGTTTTTATTACAAATACATATTTTTCAACTTTGTTTTACTGGTATAACAGTAAATAATATAATTTGGTAATAAAAGTGGGGTGGTTATTTCACAACAGAATAAATATTTACCATGTCATACTTACATAAAAGCACAAAAAAATTTGCAGTAAAGTTTTCATGGTGATGCAGTCTGTTTTTCTTCTTTTTTTTAATCCATATCATACACTCTGCATCCTGCTCTCTACTCTGCATGATGCACTAAAACATTATATCAACGTAGGTAGTTGTGAGGGGAATACTGGTGCTAAGAACTGCGTAGTTAAATCGTTCATTACTATTTATTGCATATCGCTATATTAAAGCCTCAGATCTTCATATATGTTGTTCCCAGAGCACTTGCGCAGGTGAGTCAATAACACAATGGCAAGCGGTGTAGCTGTGTTTGACCTGCAGGGGGCACGCCTGAGTCGGCTCAGCCGTCTCCCAGCAACACAGTGTAAATAACCCACCAGGGCTTTTTCTCTGTAGAGCGGAGCGCATGAGAGTGAAGGAGAAATGAATGAAACACTGGTCTGACCCTGTCTTTTTTGTTGTTGAGCGTTAAGTGCACCCTGGAAGCAAAATCCCAAGTCGACATTACAGGTAAAATTCAGCGCTACAAAACGGTCCGGGGAAGGATAATACAAGCTAACGTTAGCTACAGCGTCACCAGCTAGCGTGTTAGCCGTAACTGAAACGCTAACACCAAAAGTTGTGTTTCAACCGGGTGTCACTCGTTATGTCTCATGTCTGTGGCTTTCCTGTAAGACTGGTAATATAACCGTGCTTTGAGCCAACGTTAGATACTGTCTATGTAACCCCAGGAAGCCTAAATAATGAGTGGCTAAACGTTCACGTTAGCTAAGGCTAACTAGCAACATTAACAGCAAGAGATTAACTAAATAGCCGTTAGCGAATGTTAATTACGTTAGGACCCGGTAAGCATGCTAGCTTAAGCTAACGGTTAGCGAGTAAAAGTCGTCGCTAATGCTGATGTAATGTTACCGCACTGTCATGTTCATGAACATACAGCAAGCTTCTTCTTATGTTAACATGCAGACGTTTTAAGAGGGACTGGAAGTCAATGCTAACTCGCAGACTCTTTGCAGAAGCTGCTGCCTCTTGTTAAGTCAGGGTCAACAGTTACACGCAACAAGAGGCAAATATAAATGGTTCTCCAGTCAAACCGAAGTGGTTTCTTTCTTTCTTTCTTTCTTTGTCTTGTAGATCAGACAGACAGCTGATGGTTGCTGGATAGCCAATGGGGCTGTTTGACAAGTTGGCAGGATGGTTGGGTTTGAAGAAGGAGGTGAATGTGCTGTGTCTCGGTCTGGACAACAGTGGGAAAACCACCATCATCAACCAGCTCAAGCCTTCCAATGTAAGTCTGCCTGTGCCTGACATAACTAATGTGAGAAATTGTATTTACTTACACAGCTACGTTTTCCTCCTCCGTAATTATGCTGTGCATATGCTTCCACATTTACAGTGTGGTTAACTGGAGAGAAAGTTCAAAGATGTTGCATGTGTGTGCTCCTCGATAACACAAATTATTTGTCTTTCAGGCCCAGGCACAAGACATCGTCCCAACCATTGGCTTCAGCATAGAGAAGTTCAAGACCTCCAGGTAGCTGTTCATCATAAGACGACAGTTTGTTGGACATGATGTGAAATTCAAAGTCCAATTCATTCTTCTCTTCTCTTCTCTTCTCTTCTCTCAGTCTGTCGTTCACAGTGTTTGACATGTCTGGTCAAGGCAGATACAGAAACCTTTGGGAACATTATTACAAGTGAGTGTCCTCATGGTAGAAAAACAGTAATCTCATTTGCCATTTATACAGTTGATGTACATATTAATATTTCCAATCTGTTTGTTTTTTCCATAGGGAAGGTCAGGCAATCATATTTGTCATTGACAGTGCAGACAAACTGAGGATGGTTGTGGCCAAAGAAGAGCTGGATACATTACTAAATCATCCTGGTAAAGTCGGTCATATTTAACTAATTCTTGATCTTATGCTTGAATAGGTTTGAGTCAACGGACGTATGCAACAGAATACATCAAGATGGGTTGTTTTTGTTTTTTCAAGTTGTTTTTGTTTCATTGTTTGAAGTAAACGACACTAAAAATTTGCTCTGTCTCAACAGATATCAAACACAGGAGGATCCCCATCCTGTTCTTCGCCAACAAGATGGATGTCAGGGATGCGCTGTCGTCAGTGAAGGTCTCACAGCTGCTCTGTTTGGAGAACATCAAAGACAAACCCTGGCACATCTGGTATGGGCATCCATACATCTGTATTTGCTTACTGCGCTCCAGTGCCATTTAGAATATATTCTTTCTACACCTGATTACTCTAAACACATAGAACGTGATAATGCCTGAGCTTCTTCAGAAAGTAGTCATTGATCAATTATGCTAAACCTCTAGTTCTATAAAAGTTACACCACTTGTATTGAGACTTGCAGCTAACCTTGCTTCAGTGAGAAAGTCAAGAGGGATCTCACAGCCCATTTGTGCTGTAGACTTGCTGGACAAAGTACTTCAGTGTTCACTACAGTTTAGAGACTCAACTGGCAGCAGCAACATATTTATTTGTATTTACTTATGCTTCAAGTTTTGCAGTTTTCTTTCCAGTCAAAGGAACAGAGTGTGTCTGAAAATATACTGTTTATGTTTCAGTGCCACAGATGCTCTGAAAGGAGAAGGTTTACAGGAAGGAGTCGACTGGTTACAAGGTACGATGAGGGTTTCATGTGAATGAAGGTGGGATTGGGAGTGTAAGACTGTGCTCACAGACATTTGTCATGTGTTTACACAACACAAGGGGCTATTTTGGTGGAGGTTTACACACCGTCCATGAATATAAATATGAATATAAAAGTTGTGTTTGTGTGTGCGTTCCATCAGAATGAACTTCTGGATGATTTGACTATTTTTGGGCAGGATAGTGAGAGTGTTTGGGTTTTGGTGTAGCTGTATTTACATTGCTTGGTGATAAAATGCCTTACTTGTGTCATCATTTCAAACAAGTGGGAGATACACAGCACATATGCTATATACTCTATATGAGCCTGTGTTCGCTGCTCCACTACATCAACAACATTTTCCCTTTTTCTTTTTTTTTTATTTTCTCATTCAAATCCTTCCTTAGATCAAATTATGCAGTGAGTATTGTGTGTTTTATAAGTGTCGTGTTATTTAATGTGTTGCTGTCTAGCTGTAGATGATGGTATAAACTAGCCTAGTTTTACCCTACTGTATTTACTGTGTCATTGTGACTAGCTGAAAGAGTTAGTGTGTTGTTTGGTGGAAGACTCCTGGACATCTCCTTCCTCTCATCTTCATCCCGATATCTGATATCAAACTGTTGAGGAAACACTCAGATGAAGTCTGTCCCTCTTATAGCTCGGAGGACAGCAGTCATCCTCAGTTTGGATGTGCAGCATTTCATGTGTTCAGATAACTCGCTTCATGTTTTGCTTTGACTAACTGAGGTCTTCACTGTTTTTTTCCAGATCAAATCAAAACAATGAGAACATGAGGGCCTGAAGAGGGAAACGCCTGAAGTAACGCCATCCATGGAAGCGGAGTTAATGAAAGTTGTGTTGACTGTTTTGAGAGGTAAACCGGGATAATGGATAGTGGGAGTTTAAATAGGGTATCTAGGTTATTATTGGATGTGTGTTGTTCAGTGAATAATTAGCACATAATTGGATTCTCTGGTACCAGTACGAACCATTAAAATATTTCCACTGACAGTTTTAAGTCAGTGAGAAACATCAACTTCAACACATTTATGTTGGGCTAATTCTTATTTCCCCCAAACCGCTGAATATAAGTTCAAAGAACGAACACAAAAATGAACGAGGGAAAGTCTACCTCCACCTACATTGTCCATTTTTCAATAGCTCTGTGTACCAGAGGTCACGGTAAACTCTAGCTGCTCTTTAATAAGTCATTGTGGACGGTGCTGTCTTTGAATACCTGGGACGTCTGTTATTGACCGGGATGTGCTGCCTTCCCCAAAGAAACAAATGTGACAGCTGGTTGTTTTTGACTGGCACTGGCACTATACTAATGTAAATTACTCTAATGATACTCCATCACTCTAAACAACCCTTTAACAGTCATGGAAAGTACACGTTATATGTGTGTAATGAGCTGAAACAATGAAAACGACCTGTCAGGACTTAAGACATTGTTTCCACCTCTAAAATCTGCCAAATTCTCAATTTATTTATTGATACCTTTCCTCTTGTCTCTCAGGGCCTCTGTGGATACTTTGCATAGTCAAATCAAGTATCATTAACTTCTATGACAGAGGCAAATTCACTGGTATTTATTGAATATTACCAAAATGTTTATCCAATCCAGGTCACATCGCCTTTCTCTAATTTGCAACTAACACCATCTCACTGTCACATTAAAAACAACAGTTACATTATGTTGACTGCAGCTAAAAACTACATGCAGCTCTGCTCATGTTGCTCTTTTTTTTTTTTAGTAGCTGTAAAAATATATTTTGCATATTGAAGATTATAAATCAAATAATCAAGTGTTTTC
Organism: Caranx ignobilis; assembly: GCA_021432705.1. Lineage (NCBI taxonomy): Eukaryota > Metazoa > Chordata > Actinopteri > Carangiformes > Carangidae > Caranx > Caranx ignobilis. The sequence continues at coordinate 50,055,998 of MU270012.1, forward strand.
TAGGGCCCAGTAGGTTCTGTTGTACATATTGGTCACTTGTGAATATGAATGTAAAAGTGAATATAGATACTGGTTACCTTAGCTGTAACAGATGATACAAATGAATGTCAAGTTAGTCAGCCTGTAAAGTTGGTTTAAAAGTCACAAAGCTCATTTTCAACTAGTGTTTTCATCTTTGCCTTATTCCATTGCTCAAAGAGACAAACTGTATTTAAACAAAATGCTTTTACTGATGGTAAATTCAGTGATTTAAAGGCAGACAACTGGGAAAATAAAACAAAAACCATCAGCCCAGTCTCCACAGAGTTTATGATGCACACTCCTGGTTGCATTATAAACCATCCAGATCTCTCTGTGCGGCTGCTTCTTGTTTGTCTGATGTGTTTGCCAAGTGTTTCACAGTTTTTGAGAAGTTTCAAGGCAAAAGGAAATAGATGTTATATGTTTTGTTTTTTTTTAATAAAGTCTTCACAATACAGTGGCTCATTTTATATATTCACTGATATCCTGACGTGTCTCACCTGTAAATCCTATTCTTAATACTAAAAAGGTCACAGATTGTAGAATTGATGACTTTCAGTTTGTCTGTTGCCCTGATTGCCCTGAATGTAAAACCTTTATACTGCCAAGGACCAAAAATTCAGCTTTTTTTCCTGTCTGGTGGTTTTAAGTTTTTAATCCTAAAAGTTAGAGATGATGTAATGTTTCCACTGCAAGGAGACGTGTCTAAAAATGTCCTTAATTGGGGGTGACTGTGTTTTTATCCGGCCACTGGGGGACACCAAAGTCCAAAATATTCAAATCTTGGCTTTAAGGAGTCGGACACCACATGTAATTTGTAATATTGTCTATTTCTAACCGGAGCACATTTCTGAGTGGTGATTTATTGGGAGACATGTGGTCAACTTTCACAACCTTCAGACATCTTGCTTCATATTTTAAAAACGGGGAGCTGGTCCCTGTGAGATCATGTTTCTTGTCCTGGTTCCAGACACTGACCCTCTGAGCCTGAGTCTCACTTTAGATCAGTACAAGATATAGATTCTTCCTCCAAAGTGTATCACCAGACGAGCTACTTGTGTTTTGTTTATTATCACACTGTATGTGTTAACGTTCAAAGAATAAATGCAGTGGAAAGCAAATATATATTTTGTAATGTTGTGGGACAATGATGGTGTCTGCATATGTGTCTCATCTCGTCTGAGGAAAAACTGCCTCTCTCTCTCTCTCTCTCTCTCTCTCTCTCTCTCTCTCTCTCTCTCTCTCTCTCTAACATCTTGAGCATTGCCAGGAACAGCTGCTCATTAAACCTCAAGTCCTTGGCGCTGAACAATTTATTTGGTGAAACAGGAACATTCACTTATACAAGTTGTGAGCACTTGTGCTGTTCTGCGCCGCAGCACACTGTTAATTTTTACAAATTGTGTGTTGGTTGTTTTCTCGACACTGATAATAATGACATGATTAAGGAACATGTGGCTCCAGCTTCAGTGTTTTGTGGCTTGGAAAAGTGTTGAGGTCGTGTTCCAGCCATCTGTCAAACATGTAGTTGGAAACATCTCCAGCTGTTTCCTGGGTGTGTTCACTTTTGGCATCAGTAACACACAGCATCACTTGTTATAGATGTAAAAACTTAAACAAGCGTTTCAGAATGTGCTGTAGGATTTAAACAGTAATGTAGGATACACATAGGATTGTCATCATCATTTTAGAAAGTAACGACAAACCTGATCAGAGAAAATGAGAAAATGTTAATGAAATGTAATGAAATAACCAACCAGTTTATTGGGCTCTGTTCATGGTGCTGAAACTAGTCTGTAGCCAGCAGGGGGCGTGGTTTAAAATGGACTCTCTCTCTCCTGTTGCCTGATACCTCGGTCTTCAGATAACTTCTCCATACAGCTGTTTTCACGCCTTGTGCCACTTTTCCCCCCAAAGTCTTCCTGTATCATTAAATCTCAGAGCTGCTCCTCAGGATCCATCCTTAATTGGGCGCCTGTCAGTTTTGACAAGAGGAGAACCACCTGATTAAATGGCGTCAGGCAGCAGAGCCCATTAAGCAGACTCCACACTGCACTGATATCTTTCCTGAGGGGAAGGTGGCAGATAGAGTGCATTTAGATGATGTCTAATTGCTGAGAGGTGTGGAGCATTTATTGGTTTTCAGGAAGAAGAAAAGATCACTAAATATAAATATATAGTTTCTTTTCTTTTTCTTAAATGAACTCGTGGACTCAGTTCTCCCCTGTACAACGTAAAGAGGACGCCGGGACAGTTTCTCGTCCTCCAACAGTTGGTGTGGAGGAAAGTTAATTGCAGTTGTAAGGCAAAATGCCAGCTGGAGTGAGCGTGACAGCAGATAAAAGGCCACATGAAGAATGGCTGCGCATTTACGCGGCGGTTACGCACCGAGTCTGAAGGAGCAGGAGCCACGTGAGGCTTCAAACTCCTCCGCTAAATGTTGATATTGATTATTTGATGTGTGTAAAAAAAATTAAAATTCATATCACATAATCCATTATAAGAAAGAAAGTATGATGCTCGTTACTGAGTAAAGGAATCTCTTCCAGTCTCCTCCAGTCACATCAGCGCGCGCGCTCTGACGTCTTTCCATGCGCGGTCCTCATTAATGGGGACGTTTTGAGTCTCTGACGTGTGCGTGTCGGGTCCTCTGACGGCACCTGCCCTCTTATAAGCCTCGGTAAGTCACCCTGGAGACCTCCACCAACACTCCAGCTGACGGTTCCTCGCGGTGCAGAGGGGAGGGGGACGCGGCTCTTCATAAACCGCCTGGCTGACTGTGGTGCTCTCTGCTCTGCTCCTCCTCAGGTGCCCCAGCACATGACTCTAGAAACACTTCAGGTGAGTTTTGCAAGTTCTTGTAGCTGATTTATCGATTGGCATTTTACAGGCTGATGTCTTGATTTAATTTTCGCGTGACTTAAGTGGAGCTATCAATTATACATCCAGCTCCAGAGTCCTGTTTGGATCATGAGTGCTGTGCGTAATTTTGAATTTTACGCGCATGTGTCCGGATAGAAGGACAAGAGAGGAGAGAGAGGACAGGACATGTTTGAGCAAAAACCCACAGCCACGAACAGGAGGATTTAACTGTGATTATTCATCAAACTTTGTTAATTGATGATTGATTTGATTTATTTTACAGTCATTTGCTGCATCTATTGCTCAAAAGGAACAGAAACGAGCTTCGAGCTTCCAGGTTTTTCCAGGTTTTTCACTTCACTTAGATAATGAAGTGACATGAAAATCAATAAATCAGTAAAAGAAAATTCTCTTTATTGTGCTGTTGCGTTTCTTTCCAGATTTGGCGTTTATTTCAACCAGATCAAACATGTTTATGGTCCAGCTTGGAGGAAGGAAAAGAAAGGAAGAAAGAAAATCAAAGGATGGTAAATCATTGTAATTTTAACATCTTGTGTGCCCCCCCCCGGAGCAGGTCTCCATGCCGTCCCGTTCCTAGCGGAAGCCCGGTGCGACGATGACCATCCATGTAGAGGGGCTTGTGGCTATCGCGGTCTTCTATCTACTGATCCTGTTCGTGGGCATCTGGGCGGCATGGAAGAACAAGCACTCCGGGGAGGCGGAGGGCACCGACCGCAGCGAAACCATCATGGTCGGCGGGAGAGACATTGGATTATTTGTCGGTGGATTCACGATGACAGGTGAAGTTTGTGTTCATTGGTCCAAACTTTCAGTGGCTGCATTTCAAATGATTTACATATAAGTGTGTGATGTTTTTATATGTGACTTTTTTTCTCGAGTCTCACATATTTAAAGCAATTTGTGAGACCAGCAGCTCATTCAGTGTCACAGGAGGAAACAAAATCATAAGTTATAAATGATGCATGTGTTGTTGTTGTTGTTTTTCCTGTGATTTCCAGCCACCTGGGTTGGAGGAGGATACATCAATGGCACAGCTGAGTATGTGTATCTACCTGACTCTGGCTTGGCTTGGGCACAAGCTCCCTTTGGATATGCCCTCAGTCTGGTGGTGGGTGAGTGATGCTAAAGTGTTTCTCATGTTTAAAAATTCAGATGATGAAGCCTAGTGTACATCTCCTGTGTAAGTTGTGGGTGCAATTTACATCCAATAAAACCTCCAGACCTGAACTTATTGACCAGTATCTGTTTAAAATGATGTGTGTGCCTGCTCTTCCTTTTGTTACTCTTTGACTTTTTTGTGATTTTATACATTTCCCTCTTTTTTGTTACAGGGTTAAATAATAAATCAATAACTAAATGCACAGTTGAGAAAACAAAATGTTGTTTACCAGTTCAGATTTAGCCCCAGGAGCTGTGGATGGTTGGTGACTCTTCCCTGTGACGTCTCAGTCAGTCTTACATGCACTCTCATTGTCTCAGGTGGTCTTTTCTTCGCCAAGCCCATGCGCTCCCGAGGTTACGTCACCATGTTGGACCCTTTCCAGCAGCTGTATGGGAAACGTATGGGAGGCCTTCTCTTCATACCTGCACTCATGGGCGAGATCTTCTGGTCTGCTGCCATCTTATCCGCCCTGGGTGAGATCATGTGTTCTACGACGAAGTAATGAAATCACAATGTGCTGCAAGTGTTTGTTTCCTCATGTTGTGTTGTTCTCTCCATCCATTCTTCATGGCTTCCTCAGGTGCTACTCTGAGCGTCATAGTGGATATCAACATCAAGATGTCCGTGGTTATTTCTGCGCTCATCGCCATCTTTTACACCCTGGTTGGAGGTCTGTACTCTGTGGCCTACACTGATGTCGTGCAGCTCTTCTGCATCTTTGTTGGCCTGGTGAGTTCACTCTGAGCTCAAGCAGAGCACGATTAGCAGGATTTTAAGTCTATAGGTTTATGTTTGTGATTGTTGGGTTTGTATGTTTGTGGCTGTATCTGCAGTGGATCAGTGTCCCCTTTGCTTTGACCAACCCTGCGGTGTCAGACATCACTGTGACAGCGGTGAAGCAGGTGTATCAGGCGCCATGGAGAGGCAGCATCCGCAGGAGCGACACCTGGGTCTGGATTGACAACTTCTGCCTCCTGGTACGAGCAGCTCACCTCTGTCATCTGTCACTTTATCAGCCACTTCAGTGCACTGAAAGTCATCATCGTGCTGAGACGGAAAACTCATTTTGATTGAAGTAATTTAAGAAGTAAAGATATATACTGATTGTGACATATGAAATAGGCCTAATTCAGCTTTAATTAAAATGGATTGTGCTGCAGATGCTTGGAGGAATACCCTGGCAGGTGTATTTCCAGAGAGTCCTGTCTGCCTCCTCGGCCACCTACGCCCAGGTCCTCTCCTTCCTGGCCGCCTTCGGGTGCCTCGTCATGGCCGTGCCCTCTGTTCTTATCGGAGCCATTGGGGCCTCCACAGGTTGGAGAGCTCACAGCTCACACATTAATTTCGAATATGCAAAGTCTCTGCGTGACTCTGTGTGGATGCGGCGGGAGTTGCCGGCTGTGTGCATGTGTGTGTATTTGTATGGGAGGGGAGGGGGCGGGCTCTGGATGGGGTGCATGTTGCCCTTAGATCTGAGATCGCCTGGTAAATAGCAGCTGGTTCACCTCATCCATAATGAAGCAGCAGTCCGTTTAATAACCACGCTGGTTGTGTAAATATTACATTAGAGGGAGGCAAGGGACCAAATTAGAGGTTCCATCTCCAGATTTCATGGCGTCAAATTCCCCAGTGAACAAGTGAGAACACAACCCAGTCCCGTCTTATAATATGAGAAGTCATTTCTACATAAAAAAGACTGAGGTGATATATATCACTGCATACCTTTGCAAACAGTCATATTTTATTATCAGGCTTGAAATTCAAGCTTTTTTTTAATTCCTATTATTGATGAAAAGTACTTTAATTTAGCATCAGACAGTGATTGTGAATCACTTAAGCTTCAGAGAAACATAAAAATGTGAAGTTTTTTCTGGAGGACATGTGGTTCTCAACACTGAAGAAAGGCACATCCAGGAGGAGAACTCCTGGATGTGCCTTTCTTCAGTGTTGATCTTTCCTCTGCTCAGACTGGAACCAGACCAGTTATGGAGCCATCCCTCCCAGAGAAAAGGAAGAAGCAGACATGATTCTACCCATCGTGCTCCAACACCTCTGTCCGCCGTTCGTCTCTTTTTTCGGCCTGGGTGCAGTGTCTGCCGCTGTCATGTCCTCTGCAGACTCTTCCATCCTCTCAGCAAGCTCCATGTTTGCGAGGAACATCTACCAGCTCGCCTTTAGACAGTCAGTGAGTACATGTGTGTTTTTATTGCCAGGCATCAGTTTCATTTCATAGTTGTTTTTGGTTGCTCTGCATGTGTTACAGTTATTTTTCCACTTTGTTTCTCTTCAGGCGTCTGACCGTGAGATCGTGTGGGTGATGCGTATCACTATCTTTGTATTCGGGGGCCTTGCCACAGTGATGGCGCTGGTAACCGGGACAGTCTATGGCCTCTGGTACCTGAGCTCAGACCTAGTCTATGTCATCATCTTCCCCCAGCTGCTCAGCGTGCTCTTTGTCAAAGGCACCAACACATACGGCTCGGTGGCCGGCTACCTGTTTGGCATGGTGCTGCGTATAGGAGGAGGTGAACCCTACCTGCAGCTGCCCCCTTTCATCTATTACCCCGGCTGGACCACCGAGCTGCGGAAGCACCACATAACTGGAGAAATGGAGGAATTCGTCATTCAGAAGTTCCCGTTCAAGACCGTCTCGATGCTCGCTTCTTTTCTAGGCAACGTTGTTTTCTCTCACCTGGCCAAGTACCTGTTTGAAAGCGGCAAGATTTCACACAAATACGACTTTCTGGACGCCGTGGTTTCCAAGCACAGCGGGGAGATTATGGATAAGACGACGCTTGTGACCCGTGGCAACAACATCGGGCTGTCAGAGATGGCGTCTGTCAAGCCGCGCCTCAGTGTGACCTTGGCGGCCGCCTTCACGCGTCGTGACACACTGCCGACAGAGACAGTGGAGGAGGAGGAGGAGTCCAGCCCTGACTCCTCCCGCCATGATGATGAATGACAAACTCAGGATGTGATTCAAAAAGGGAAAAAAAAACAAAAAACAAAACTTGTGACTCGTGACTAAACTGTCAGAGGACTGGTTGCTCTGTCAAATCATCCTCCCTTGGGACTACAAAGGACCACATCCCCTCTGTGGTGACTGGAAAACAGCCACATGTCAGGATGTAGATATATAGTGTAGCAACTTGCTGCTTGTCCGGACATAGAGCTCTTTCTGTGAAGTACATCACACACACACACGTACACATACACTCATATAGTACCTAAACATAGTTGGGTGTTCTTTCTTGAAACTGGTTTAGAGATTTTAATTGATTTTATTTTTTATCATTGCAGATGATTGGTGATAAGAGATGCAGAATTCAGTTCCCATGGAGGAAGTAGTGATATAAAAAACACAGATGATGACTAGTACTGTAACAGAGGTGACTGGCAGCACAACCATAGTTTGGAAGGAGATAACACTGTATGTACCAAGTAGTTAAAAGCAATAACACACACACACACACACACACACTTTAAACACATGTACAGCAATTATTATAAGAATATGTCTCCAAGAAAGTGGAAGTAAAATAGATCAACAACAGGAAAACAATTGGAAACTGGATATTTTATAGCTTTAATGTGACATATCAAGCCAATTGTCATAAAAAGTGAATTACATCATCAGACACATTAACCCAGAAAAACTCCTTTGGTTTGATGAGGCAGGCAATCATCACGTCTCATGTGCGTATATATATTATCAATTATCACTGATCACTCAACACCACGTGACCATGACTGTGAAATCAAGACAGGAAATGATATCCATCCATCACGCCGAGTAGAAAATGTACAAGTCGTAGTAAAGGTAGTTGACTTGAAGCATTAGCTAATACTGTCTTTAATGTCAGGTGTAGAGAAGAGTTTGAATCAGTGTAAATTAGTGTTTAAGATGATCTTGTACTCAGCTGCCTTAACCAAGCTCATAAGAGGAGAAACTTTTATTCCCACAGCTCTGACTGGACTCTGGTCAGACTGCAGCGAGCAAAGGACTTGAATATGAATGTAATCAATACAAAAAGAAGAAGAAGAAGAAGATCTAATTATATCAAATATTGTACTTCTACTGATGTTTGTGTATGTTTTCGTTTGTGATTTGCAAAAGTCAAACTTTAACTGTTGCAGGAAGAAGAAAAAAATGTGGTGGCGGCAAGTTCTGATTCACAAATGGGTTTCTTTATTTGTTGCAGTGTACAGATCATTTTCTCTGTGACGTGTATGTTTGTATACGTATGGGGGGGACAAAAAACATACAGAACAATTATTCAGAGTGGAAAGGATGCTGTTTAAATGTTTATTTATTTTTGATGTCATAAAAGATGAGACAATAAAAAATAACTTATTTCAGGAGAATATAAAAACTCTACTTTTGTAAGAAGATAAAATGTTGTATTTCATGTTTGTTGTTCGCTTGAGAGTCTTGAGATGTGTGTTTGCGTCATGTTTCTAAACCAGGTGTTGTTGTGTTGCTTTTGCAGCAAGTTTACAGCTTTTAATTTCTTAAAACACACGTTGATTTGCAGCTCTTTGGCCTTGGTTCAACTAATGTGACCTCTCATGGTCAGATTGTTCGACATTTATCATTTCACTAGACTGAAGAGGTCAAAAGGTCAAGTTTCTCCTGGTTTCCTAATCTCATGGCCCCTCAGATGTTCCTCACCAGCCTTTTGGAGGATCTTTGTTTCACGGAATTTTTTGATTCAAAGATCAGAAACGTTTGAGTCGTTTTGATGTTTTTATGTTGACTCACTTTTTAAAGTCCTTCAGCTGCTCGGCCAGGCAACAAATATATATATAAATCTGTTTTAAAAACATGTTTCTTTAGAAAAAGGCTGTCATTAGAATCTGCAGGCGGCCCCAGCTCTTTGTCATGAGTCGGGCCCTTCAGCTAGCAGGATGGAAGACGGAGAAAGAGAACGTCTCCGAAAACGTGACTGACATTACAATCGCTTGGCTTGCATCTTTGTCCCCCTCCGTGGCCACAGAGAAAGACAGCATCTTAAAATAGCTCTTCCTCCCTGGTTATTTACATTACCTTAAGTGCTAGTGCTCTCTCCTCCTCTCAGACTCTGGGAGGAGCCACCCGGGGGTGGGTGGGGTTACTGCTGGTCAAGGCAGGAGAAGATGGACTGGGCTGAGGTTAGATTGGAAGAGGGGGGTGTAGCTTCCTGGAGCCCACAGCCATAAACCTCCATGCTGCGCAGGAGTGACGCAGGTGCCCCACCCTTCCGCTGCACCTCCTCCCTCAGTCGTCCTCTTTGGCGTCCTTGAGAACTGAGACCAATCCCATAAAAAAGAACAGAGGGTGGAGAAAGAGAGAGAGAGAGAGTGTCCCATCTCCATTCATAGAGAGTAGCACAGAGAGCACTCATGATAATTAACAATTATGAAGGAAAACTGTCGCTTGTCCAAAAGTCAATCCATTTATTTTCAGATGACGTGGAGATGGTTGGGAAGGAGGGGGATGGTTTTTTACGTAGATTCTCTTCTAGAAAGCTTTTTGGATGCAAACCAAAACACATTCATTCATTCATAACCACTGGTTATATTTAGAACGTCCTATGATGCCTTTCCAGGAGTCACTGATAGTTTGGACAGATTTTCTTTCAATATATTTTGTTTTATTTATCTTGAATTCATCCAAATCTCCAAAGAACATGTTCTTATCTCCTGCTCTTCTTTCATGTGGTTTCATATGAATATCATTTTTACCAGTAAGTGATCCCAGTATACAGTATTTATATTCTTTACATTTTTGCATTAACTAAAAAACCTAGGAGACTTAATGACCCGCTCATACAGACTGAGAACCACTCTCCCAACCTTTATTCTTACTTTCCGTCTCGGCCTGTAAGAACCTAATTAGATCCCAAAAGGAGAATTAGCAGACGTTGAGCTCTGGCCCATGGACAGACAGCATGTTTAAAAAGGTGAAATTAAACCAATTTTCCCTCACTACATTTTTATCTGTGATGGCTGTCTGCTCTCATTTCTTCCTGGACTTATTTTTCCTTCACCAGCCTTAACAGATAAAAAGGGAATGCTGGGAATCAAAGTCCCACTAGAGCACTTTCCCTCAACGTGGACATGAGGAGATGAGATTACAGAGAGGAGACGGTGCATTCAGATAGACATCTAATGTGCTGCAGTCAGGGATAACTTAAGAGACAAGGTGACTGTCCTGGCATCAGACTGTTGCTGGAAATGCTGTTTGAGAGACGGAATGACATGTATTTGTTCATTTATTTATGGGTGTGTTGTTTATTTTTAATACATGATCAGATCCAAATTTACACAAATGAATCTAATTACAACTGGACGACAAACATAATCCACACCTCAGGTGGATGTCATCACTGGACAGATGAAAAATAATAGAAATGCCAACGACTTTCTGTTGATTTATAGTACAACAAATATATTGAGTAGAGCAAGTGGGTGAATAACAATCACCCACATTTAGAAATATCAAGTCATTAGATTTGTAGAACAAAACATTCACAAAAGAAAACTGCTGCTTCAGTTTTTCGGCTGCTCTGTCTCTCAAAGTCTTTCAACTACAGAAGAGCATCAGGGCCAACAACGGAGATTTTTTTTTTTTTTTTTTTTTTTTTTTTTTTAAGATTCTGAGTTAAAAGTCAGAAATCATTTCTGAGAAAAAAAAAGAACTCAGAATTTCTGAAAAAAAAACTCAGATTTTTTTGAGGAAAAAAGTCAGAATTTCTGATTTTTTTTTTTTTTTTTTTTTTTTTTAAATCTCAGAAATGATTTTTGACTTTTAACCCAGATTCTCATTAAAAAAACAAACAAACAACAACAACAACAAAAAAACACTCCATTGTGCTCTTCCGTATTCAACTGTGTGAAAGTGTGTTAACAACAGTTGTTTATATCTTACTCTGACTGACACTGACACTTTGACTGTCCTGTTAACATTGTGTCAGTGTGAAAACGCATTAAAACTAAAAGAGAATACTGGGTTCTGTTTCATATTTTGTATAAAGAAAACCAAGATAAGAAGAAGAAGAAGACTTACATCTTCTCCCTCTCTCTTGAGAATACACACATATTTCAGTTTGAAAGGTTAACTACTACAAGACGTCTCCTACTTGGCTAAATGGTCCATTTTGAGTGTGTGTGTGTTGGAGGCTTCCAGTTTCCACATTACACTTGTCTTTGTTTTATATTTAACCACAAGACCAATGAAACAATATGCAAACACATGTTTTGTAACAGGAGCAAGATTTTAATGTTTCTTACAATATGAAATAAAAGAGTAAATTGGACATGATGTAGTGCACCAGATGTAGTTTTTGGATCAGTCTGTACTCCAGACATCGTGACACAAGGCACATCGTATCTCATCTGACGCTGTGGCACCACCATCATGTCGGCGGGCCACTATTTATGTCCTTCCTAAGTAATGACCCCTGTAATTTAATAGAAAGACGGCTAATTGAAAGTTGGAAACAGGGAGCAAGATGGAGAAAGAGAGAAGAAAAAGAAGTGATACAGCTTTGAGAAGGAAATGTGTGAAAGTGTGTGTGTGTGTTAAATCAGTGAGAATGTTTGTAGACATGCAGCTCATGCACAGACACACACACAAACACCATTTAATGATGTCACATCTTATTGTATCTCTCCATCTCCTCCATTACGCCCCTCCTTCCCCCTCCCAAATGCAGCTGAGGAGCATCTTTAGCAAAATGAATGTAGCCGCTGCTCTAATCAAATCATGCACGAGAACCTAATTATAGAAGCAGCTTTGTTGCACTCAGGCCGGCTGCAGGTAGACCTGGACCGTCTGGCCCTCCATCACTGCAGCGATGAGGCCGCTGTGCTGAAATCAGCAAACGCACCAGTTCTTAATGAGCTGGAGCCATGAATCAGCTTCAGTGATGAGGAATCAGAGCTGTGAGTCAAATTGTTACTGGGATCAGACTATATTTTGGAAGTAGTGGAGAACTGTCACACAGCCACAGTGGATCAATGAGAATTCAGTTGTTCCCTTGGACATATGGGGAGTCAGTGGTGCACAAAGTGAAAGATACAAACAGAGCTCTGGCATGTGGGATTCAAGAGCACAAACAACAGACATGTCAACGCATCATGACGCTCCTTTTGTTCCGTTTTTTTTTCTTGGTCAAATATTTATTTTTTTGTTTATTTTTTGTTTATTCTGCTGATGACAGAACCACTTTTTACCAGCAAAATACAGGAAACACAGTTCACTTTCTTTTAGTTTCTGTCATAATGTCGCAGCATCTTAGTAGTTAGTACTGACAACTGACTGAAACATCAAAAAAACATCAAAAAGTGAACTGATGCAGGTCAAATAATCACAGTCATCGTTTTATATTCAACAGCTTCGTCCACATTTACCGTAAAACAGTATATAATAATAAAATAAAATGAAAGTTTAAGTTTTCACAATGTTGATTTAAGCAAAAAAAAAAAAAAAAATCACCTGATGAAATCCCTACTTTATTACTGATGTTTTCACATGTGTCCTATAAAAGTGAAAAGTCTGAAAACAGACACAAATGCCTCATCTGTATCTTTATATTTCTATATTCTGACTTTATTTGGTGTCTTTATTCATATGAGGTCTGCTCTGCTTTACAACATGTTCCCCTCAGCCTATCTCTTTTCTAAAGAAAGGAAGCAAGGGGCAGACTGGATGGACAGTCCTTTTTTTTCATGCCATAGAAAGTCAGTGGGGAGAATAATGTAGTGGCCACCCTCACACACATACAAAAGCACACGTTAGCCCCTGGGGACCTGTTCTGTCTCCGTATGAAGGAGCTGAGGGAGGGAGGCGGATAGGACCAATGGGAATTCACATTCACATATGCACACACAGGGGTCCTGGTGAGGATGGTGGTGGGGGGTGGGTGACTCAGAGATACAAGGAAAGATACAATATTTCAGATGGAAATACTCTAATACACTGTGTTGTACAATGTTATTTTTAAAGACTTAACATTTTAGATGGAGATGGACAAGGGGAAGGTTAAAGGTCACAAAAAATGAGAGATTCTGGTCAATTTTACATCATTTAATTGTCTATGTCATGATCATGATTTAATACAGTGTTACATTCAATTAACTGCAGAAGATGCAGCGTTGATGAGCAGTGATGGTGAAGCATAAGAGAAGAAATAAAGGACAAAGACAGGGAGAAAACGTTGGGAGGGTCGTCATACCTCTTTGCTCATCACGACGCACATGAGCCTCCGGCCCCGCCCTGTCTTCTACTTATGAGTGAGTGAGTGTGTGTGTGTGCGTGCATGTGTGTGTCTTCAGTATCACAATCAGTCCCCCTGGCTGAGTCTGAGCCAGAGGATCCATTAGAGCTGATTGAGGAGCACAAGGGTGCAGACTTCACCCTGGGAGAAGGTGACAAGAACACACACGCACACACAAACACACCATGTAAACACGTGCACATGCACAAAGACACGTGCACTGTCACTGACTTTACTGACAAGGGATGGATGCTTTTCCAGTTGCTTTACAATAAGAAAGTAATTGTGAGCAGTGTGATGGATGATGAATTCACTATTGTTCCAAGTACGATCATGCACATGATCTCTGGTGCATTCAACTTGCTACTGCATGAATGCATTTAAAAGATGATATAACCACTTAACTGCATCCCTTTAAACTGACCAGGACAAGCAGGCAACATCAGACAGACACCGTTAGCGAGTTTCTGTCGAGCACAGCTGAGCATTTAGCAGTTTCACCGGGACAAAACCAAAAGAGAGTAAATATGACACTTAGATTCATTAAGTGACCAGAAACATGGCTGCTAAGGACTACACCTGAGTGTGTGAACATGTAACTTTGCTAACAAACTAATGTTTAGCACTTGCCTCCATTGCCCCCAAGTGGCCAATGGAATCAGTTTAATGACACCAAACACCTCTTAGGAACTCTGTTATTGTTTACCTGCATTTACCCCTTCACTGTGTCACAGTGCTGCACAGGTGGGTTCAGGATCCCATGACATCACTGTTGGGTGTATTTACAGGTGTGAATGAGCACCAGCGCACCAGTGTGTGGTCAGGGGTGAAACTGACTTACAACCTGCAACCTGAGGGGGCAGTAAAGCACAAACAGATATCAAGTTACACTTTAAAGAACCAGCGTGAAGGATTTGGTGGCATCTTGTGGTGAGTTTGCAGACTTGAAGCAACTCAATATTACATAACAGATCCACCTTCATCCTACACACTGGTCCTGTAAGGTGTTTTAATGAACTCGACAGGAAGCTTGCTAATTAACTTTTAACACTTCGACGAGTTTATAAAGTCTTATTCTCTTTATTAACTGACTCATATATAGTATAGGATGGCCTTTGATTTTGTTTAGAGGAGGGAAGAAAAACAGAAAACAGAGACAAGAATCAGACCAAGAACAAAACAACAGGCTGAGTAAAAGACGATGAATAAAGATGAGCAGAGAAGGTTTCTGCCTCTCGTCTCTTGTCTGTGTGTCAGACAGAGAATCACTGGAGAGGAGCTGAGTGAGGGTTAGAGTCTGGGGCTGGGGGGGGGGGGCAACATGTGGATGAAGGGCCCCGCTGCTGTAGAGAGCACAGAGACAGTGTTGAAGGGGTCACACTCCAGTACACTGCAGAGTGACAGCGTTTGACTGGGTGTGACATCAGGAGGTCACATGACTGCTGCTCAGAGCCAGAGACACGTCTGTTGTTCAGTGGATTTTTAAGACGTTTCTGCAGAAAATAAGGAGCCTGTTTATTCATTTATCATCGTGATTATCTGTTATTTACTATGTGATTTTTATTGTTTGCTTCTTAAATGATCTGTTTTTGACATAATATTGAATATTATATCATTCTTTTTTGGTTCCAGAGGCCCAACACAACCTTCTTAACTCTCAGTTTCTGTGCAAATAAATGCACGATATATAAATCTACATGATCAGCTCGGTCTATGGGCAAATGTGGTCTCTATGATGAGTAAATGAGCTGCCACACAGCCTCTGGTAACCGTCAGATCCTCTGGAAAAATGTTGGAGAACTAAACTTTACAACATCCTGTATCCAATTATCTCGGCGCAGCCTGTGAGGAGAAATGGTAACCTTTACAGACGATGACACAGACATGAGGCAGCGAGGGCAGAGGGAGGGAGAGAGACTGGACCAAAGTGTCGACAAGCAAACATGCTGCTTCTGTTTTCATACAGTGAAAATATGGTAAAGACAAAATGAAATGAATAAAAAATAGAGAAAATAAAGTTGCAAGCAATGTGACCTGCTTCTCAACTGTAACACTAAGTAAATATCCTGCTTCTTCATGCACTGCCCACTAGAGGTCACTCTAATCCAACCACTGAAATGTCTGCAGGATGACATTTATGTTTGAGCTCCAAAGTGAGAAATGTTTTCCTTCAGATCAAAATGATTTTATTGCCATAAAATGTTTTTAACTGCCTTAAAGTAAAAGGTTCAAAAGTCTGTTTCCTGTTCAGTTTGAGTCTTTATCTTATTTGAGTTCACAGATTGATTTCCACTGAACATCCCAATGTTTTTTTCAAAATCCTTCCTCTTCATCACAGTCGAGCACTCCCACCGTGTTTTGTGTTGTTTCCATGAATCAACACTTGCCATCAGTCTCAGTCTCTGCAACATGTTATTGTGGAGCTGCATCAGCAGAAGATTTGCTGCAACACAGTTCTGAGTGGTTTTGATTACTTCCTGTGTCAGTGATCCATTTCTGAAGGCTCCTGATGCTCATGTTTGTTTCTCAGTGATATTATGACAAGAGTTGTTTCCATAACGCAGACGGGTCTTAATCCACAGTCTAAGATAAAACAAATTATGTCTTCTGTTGAGATTATGTGCAATAATAATGTCGTGAGTGGACTTAAATATGAAGGCAGCTTACAACAGCACTTCCAGGCTGGATCAAAGAGCTCTGTGGTGCCTAGATGAAATCAATCCGGGGTTAAGACGTACGGGGTTTTGTGAAGAAGAATGCATCTTCTTTTCGAGGGGATTTTGGAGACAGCACAGATCAGACAGACCAGAGGCGTTGGCGTACTGAACTCTGCCTGTTATTCTCGTTTCCGTTTGGGGGTGTACACACACGCAGAGACCCCAGGCAGACTTCTGTTCTGCTGCCTCTTTTTTTCCTCACTTTGTGCAGGAAAATCAAGGCTTCACCGGAGGATTTCCACTTCTTGCATCTTTGCAACACGGGTCTGACTCCAAGGCAAAGTCATGTTTTCAGCCTCACAGTGTGATTGTTCTTGTCAAACATGGTGCAGCTTTGCCTCATATGAAGAGCTCAAACCCCTCAGCTGAAACACAGGAGGCCTGAGGATGAGTTTGATTCCTGCAAGGCCCAAAGGAAGGAAAAAAAAGTGCTCCAGGGCAAATTATGACAACTAATGTACAAACTCCCCCTGTCCTCCCTGAACTTTGACGATGCAGCTTAACTGTGTGGGTTCTGCAAGAAGAGCCACTCTCACTCGTTGTTTTTTTTTGCAACACTTTGAAGCTTCTGCACATATCAGTGCATGAATAATGCATCAAGAAATTTCACCTAAAGGTCTGTTTAGTAGCTGTACAGGAGTTTTTGATCATATCACACACGGCTTCCTGCAGGTGGAGGTTAGTTTCCACAGTTGTCATTTACTGAACATCTTGAAATATTTTTCTGGAAGCTAAAGCTCATAAACACCTGCAGCACCGAGAGCATATTCTAACCTCACTATTACACTGTATGTGTGACTGACCGTAAGTATTACAACCTTTAATAATCACCCCACTGTGTGACAGGTTATAATGTGTATCGACAGACCTAATGTAAACACAAATGGAGAGTGTTGTTATGGCTGTCATAATAACTTTGTCTACATAACACCTGTGTGTGTGTCTGCTTTGAGTGAGTAAATGGTGCATTGTTTTCTGCAGCCAGACAGAATAATTGCATTAACATATGACATTATGACTGACCTTTACTGTACTGTCACATGCAACAGACAGACAGATATCAACCAATCAATCAATCAATACTTCATTTGAATGAAAGGCAGTAAAAACCTACCACATCTCAGCATGGTCCCAAAAAGCTCCATCTTTGGCTCCTGTCATGAAAAATGAGAAGAATAAACCCAGAATTATAATACATGACACAGACCTCACTGGGTGAGTGGCTTTAATGGAAAGTGTCACCATGACCCCTCAGAAGATATTTGCCTATATGTAAATTTTACTAATTGCTGCCTAGTGTTCACATTAACAGGTGTTTTCAATAAGAAATGTTACATATGTTCATTTACTCACCAGGAGCTGTCAGCACTAACATGAACCCTGACACACCTGTCTGCCGCTCACTTCTACAGTCTACACTCCAGTCTGCCCTGCAGAGGAAGCAGTGCTCAGATTTACAGTGGACAGGAACAAACCCGTGCTCTTCTCCAACCCTGGAACATGAATCTCAGAAATCTGGCCAAAATGTTAAACTACACACATTTAGGTCTTTAAAGAGGGAAGTTGCGGCTTACAGGGAGTCCTTGAAGGCAGCATTTTCTTTTCTCGGAGCTTTCCACTGAACACGTAAAGTCTCTTTTGGCCGTCCTTTCTCCTCCTCCTCCCTCCCTCCCTCCCACCCACCCAGGGCAATATAAACATTTCTGTACATGAGGACACTACATCACTGTCCTTCCTTGTTAGGGCAGAAAGAGGAGAAAGCACAACTGAGGTCAGAAGAAGAGAGAAGAAGGGAAGAAAGAGAGAGATGGCACAGAGCGACAGCTTAAGTTCAACTTTCCCGGAGATAGTGGAGCTGAACGTGGGCGGGCAGGTGTATGTGACCCGGCTGGAAACCCTCACGGCGGTGCCCAAGTCTCTCCTGTGGACTAAGTTCACCCAGAGTTCCCCGGGCGACCTGCCAAAAGACGGCAAGGGCCGCTTCTTCTTCGACCGGGACGGCTTCTTGTTCCGCTACATTTTGGATTATTTACGGGACTCTGAGCTTTTTCTCCCCGAGTTCTTCAAGGAGAAGCGGAGGCTGCAGAAGGAGGCGGACTTCTTCCAGCTGCCGGAGCTCTCCAGGCGCCTGGCAGCGGCCAGCAAGGACAGCTCCTCCGCCGAGGACAGCGGGGATCCGGAGGAGCTCACCAGCCCCGTCACCTCCTCCTCCACCACCACCTCCACCTCCTCCTCCACCACCTCCTCCTCGGACCGGACCGTGCGCTCTCCCGGCGGCTGCGCCGGCTACATCACCATCGGATACAGAGGCAGCTACACCATCGGCAGAGACATCCAGGCGGACGCCAAATTCCGCAGGGTGGCCAGAATAACAGTGTGCAGCAAAATCTCTCTGGCCAAAGAGGTTTTCGGAGACACCCTGAATGAGAGCCGGGACCCGGACCGACCACCTGACAAATACACCTCCAGGTACTACCTCAAGTATAACTTTCTGGAGCAGGCGTTTGACCGGCTGGCCGAGGTGGGCTTCCACATGGTGGCCTGCAACTCCACCGGGACCTGCTCGTACGGTGGCAATGACCAGGGGGAGGACAAACTGTGGACCAGCTACACCGAGTACGTGTTCAGCCGGTGAACGGGACTGAAACCTGAGCTTTTTTTGTTGTTGTTGTTGTTGTTTTTTTTTTTTTTTTTTTTTGCATCACTTCAGCCTCATTTAGTTTCACCTTGCTCTGTTGGTGTCACTGTGCGGGACCAGGCTGCAGACACCCAGCCTTTCTGCCACCTCCTCCACTGATGTGCACGAGCAGAACTTTCTCCAAACTCATGCATCATCCTCGTCGCGTTACACAGTGAGGAACTACAACAAACATGAACTCCTGATATGTCACTGTAGTTTTCATGGCTGACCGAGCCTCCTGACAAAGACTGCTTTGTTCTTAGGTAAATGACATAGATGGTCTCTCAGGCTGGCAGAAATGTTAGCAGCTGGTGTCTTTTAATCCTCACTGAATCACATTTTTGTTCTGAACACATTTACACACACACACACACACACACACTGTAAATAGCCTATAATGTTGGGTCTGGCTCTGACCTGCAGCTCCTGCTTTATCCCCCCTCTGAACTTCTTTCCAGTGTTTTAATCGTGGGAGCTGATGGTGAAGGGAGACGGTGAATTGTTCTGTTTTTGTCGTTAAATCCACAGATACAGAGTCACAGCTTCTTTGGGACATTGTTGGGACACTGCTGCATTGTTGTGTGTCATTCATGAGCTGTTGTCATTGTTTTTTTTCTTGATATATAATATAAACAACAAATAAAGTGTGACATCTTAACACTAACCACTCCATCGTCCTCTTGAGTTCACTGTCATTGTTTAAGATCTTTCAGAAGTTTAAACTAAACTCACAAATCTTATATGTGGACATTTGATTTCTCATGTCCCATCAGAGAGTTCAACATGTATTTTTTTCTAAAATGTGATGCCCGGTTCAAGCAAAAACACTCCATCCAGTGGATGCCAACCAAACCTATCACAGCCAAAAGCAGAAGTTTTTATCGTCTCTCTGGCAGAGCAGAGCAGAGTGTCCTTGTCTGCAGCACAGAGGAGCTCTGTTATCTCTCCTGGACAGGATGCAAAAGAGGAGGAGGGGGTTTCTCTTTGGCTGACAAGTACAGTAATCAAATGTCTCTTCTCTTGTGGGATCTGGGGCACAAATCCAAGATATCCCAGGATCAGGTTTAACACAAAGAAAAGGCTCTGTGTGGGCTGTGTTAGAGAGAGAGAGGGAGAGAGAGAGAGAGATGGAATACAAATGTGTTAAAGGACATAAACAGCAATATGAATCATAAATGTGGGATTTGTTCCCCAAGTCCCTGCATGCAAACAAAGTCATATAAAGACATATACACATGCACACGTGTGCTCACCCCGCTGCAAACCAAGAAAAGAAAAACACACATATATACACACACACAAACGTGCCTCCCACACACTCTTCTGCTCGCAAAGAGCTTCATAAGATAGACATGTTCTAAACAAGAGACCTCGTATCTGCTGTCAGCTGATGCTGCCATCTGGACAGGAAAGAGGAAGGATCCACAGCGACTCTTCCTCTATGTGTGATCTCCAGAAACAGGATGTAGGACTGGCTGTCCTCGACCAACACGCAGCAGCTGAGCCTCAGCGAAATCAGACCCATTTTGTCCCCCCATCATACGTCTTCGTTTGCATGGATGATTATGGGAAAGCTAAATGGGTGAATCCTTTTTAAAGTGCTCCGGATGGGAAAGATGTCCTTCAGTACCTTCACATCCATCACTTTACACTGATATAGCATATGAAATGATGAGGACAAACGTTGGTCAAAAGATGCATAAAACACCTTCCCTCTGAGGTGATGATGCATTTCTGTGCCAAGCAGCTATTTCTAATACAGACCTTGTTGTGCATGCATGAGGTGTATTATTTCCTTGGTGATAAAACACCTCCAAAACACATTTCACTCTATGTATGCTTTCTTTTTTTTTCTCCTCTCCTGCAAGAAAACTCTGTCAACCGAAAGCTGAATTTTGCACACACACATGCACACATGCACACATGCACACATTCACACAGGAACACGCAGAGCGCAGGAGGGAGACAGATAAAGAGCCAAATTAGCCCATTTGCAGAGTTGGAGATAACACAGACATGCTGGCTTTCTTCATATCGGCCTCTGCATGCTAAATCTTTCACACTTTTCTCTCACAGTCTGCCTCCAGCTCGGCCTAACCTGCACGTCTTTAATAGGCCCACTGTTTACTGTTGTTGTGTTTTTTTCCCATCTCCCACTCCTCTGATATAGATACATCACACTGTTCACAGAGAGAACATCATATGAATAATTAATTCAAACTGCGTCTCTCTTTGTATAGCTCAGGTGTGAGTGCAGAGAATAAAGCAGACTAGCCACTAGCTATAAGTGGAAGAAGATTTTCCCCTCATTCATTTCGAGTTTTGTGTGCTGCTGCAGGATTCCTCAACTACTTGTGAAGAGAATGAAAAATGTGATTGCAAAGATGCAGCTCACCCAGCTCCTGGCTAAGAATTTCTAACAACAAGAAGAAGAAGAAAAATTGAACCGAAAGCCACTGAAATTCATAGAAAGAGGTGAGGATATGATTTTCCCACATGAGGCTGAAACTACAGACGTTACAGTTCTGGATCTCGTGTTATAAAAGAGAACCAGCAAACCAACTCCACAATATTTCACAATCCGCCTCAAATCTACTCAGGCACTAAGTCCTTATTGATTAAAAACCAGGATTTCAATCCAAATCTGCCTTCATTTGCAGTGTATTAATCTTCCTCGGGCCATAACTGCATCTGTTACACTGAAAACAATGAAAAGTCTTCCTTCAAGGAACAGTTTGACATTTTGGTGAATGTGCTCACTGGACTCAGAAGACTGACTCCACTTTCATGTGTTTGTGTCAAACACTGGGGTTAGAGCGAGGAACTGCAGGTTTACTCAGCTCAGCACAAAGACTGGGAATGAAAGGCAGACTGACTGGGCCTTGGCTTTGTCAGATGAGAGTTAATTTTACCCTGTGAACCTCACTGATGGTGAGATAAAGTCAAAACTTTTGTTGTTTTTTTTACTTTTCAATGCAGAACTGGAATCTGGCTTTGCTCCCTCTGAGGCCAAACCCAAACTCTAACCCTTGAGAACGACTGAGAACTGAGCTGGACTCTTGACCTTGCAAACGGCTGCACATGGTCTGTATTAGCCCACAGACTTTACTCTAGTTACCGTAAAAACATGGAGAACATCCATGTGCCCGGGGGCGATAAAGAGCACTTTCATGAAGTAACTTCAAAGTTGAATCCTGCATTTCATTCTTGTACCTTGGAAACAGCAGTTGACAAAACAGCCCCCACTCAAAGTCCACCCACTGACTGGCTCTTGAGCTTTTTTTCTTTTCCTGGCTCTTTAATGTCGAATTATCTCGGCATTAGAACAAACACTTTGATGTTTGATTAAACCCTGAGAGGCTGCGTAGCCACTGACTGCTAATGTAAAACACACATATTATAACAGACCAACACAGGCGCACATCACTGCAGACTGTTTCTATTTGCTAACCATAATTAGCCCTTTTAAACATTTGCGTTACCAAGCAGCGAACCCATGAAGGATCCATACATTCCTTGAATCATTAACAGTTCCCAGAGTTTTGCTCCATTTCATACAGTGAACATGTTGTATCAGTAGATGCATGAGTGACTCTTAAAGTTTCCCCAAAGTTCTCCAGCACTTCACATAAAAACAAACATCCTTTTTCACAAATCCTTCCCTGCAGCAACAGTCTTTTAAAACCACAATCCATCATTTGAGAGTTTCGCTTGTGCTCCTCCTGCACTCTAATCTATAACAATGTGATGCCGATATCTTTTATTCAGTAGCATCATTCAGTTTTACACTCTGACAGTTTTGTTATTGTTATAATAGATTACAGCTACATTCCCCCATTTCCTCTTCAATTACCAGAGGTGATAGATTAGCAGGTACTGCATTCTATGGTTAATGTTGTGTGTGTGTTTGTGTGTGTGTGTGTGTGATGAAATTCAATCACTGCCCCAGAAAAAGGTTAAGACACAGGAAATGAAAGCAATAATAAATTCCAGGCAGACGGCGTCAGGGATAAGTCTGATTCATCTGAGGGAATCGCAGTAATCTGAACACAAGTTTATGTTCTTCTGCTGCTGAGCACATGCACAACAACATGCATCACACTAAAGCTTCTACAATATACTTAATCTATTAACTGAAGGCCTGAGAGCCAACACTGTCAAATCACACTGGCACATCTGAAACCCAGAAAAGACCGTTTGCTTTCATATTTTTTTCCAACTGGCTGCAAAGGCAAAATAGAGGCAAAATATGACTTAAGTTATGCTTAAACAGTGTAAGAAGCACAATGTTATGTTTTGGTTGAACAGATTGTTCTTTAAAAATGACCTTAATACAGAGTTAAACTTCACCTGTGTGAAGTTATGCACAGTCCAGTAGGTTTTGAGTGGTTAAAATAGTTGTGAATTAATCTTAAAAATTAACTTCTAAAACACATAAGAAGGTCCTTGTGGAAAACTCTAATGGAAGCTGCAGCTGCTGGAGGATGGAGGAGGATAATTCCCAGGTGCAGCTGCAGAGAGACATGAAAGTGTGTGATCCTCCAGCAGCCATGATCACCAGGACTTCAACTCAGTGTCTCTGCCCAGAAACCTTTTCTCTCCCTGTCTGCTCAGTGTAGTTTTGTTGGGTTGGGGGTGAGGTGGGGAGTAAGGTGGGGGGAGGGGGGTCAAAATGTTGCCAGCTTCCGCTGAGTTGCTCTCAGCACCCAGCGGTACACCGGAGACTGGTGCAGCTCCCAGTGACAAAGCTGAGCCGTGCAACTGTGCCGGGAAACTAAAAGGTAAAAGGCTGCCAGCATCAATTGGCTGCTAGGGAGCAGAGAGGAAGAGAGCAAGCGTCCTCCTCCACCTGCTGTGTCTGCAGCAGGCTTCCTTTCCCTAGAGATGCAGCCCCCCCCCCCCCAACCACCACCACCCCCCACCCCCCGTCAGGGTTGTCTGAAAGGGCAAGACGTGGAGGAAACATCTTACCCATATCTGCAAGTGTGTCTTACTGAGGTAACAGTAATTGAAGCTGTTACACCACATCATGAAAACTGACACACTCCACTATTCTTGTCTTTTGTGCAACATGTTGCCACAAAACAGTTTTTCCTGTTAGTAACTGACGCTGAAGGATGTGTCACCATTTTATTTTTAGCTTCTACATGGAAATCTTTATTTGCATACATCTGTCAGTCTGGTGATGCGTGACGGTGTTCCTCGAAGCACACAAAAAGCAAACAGGCCTTCCTCTTTCTTGAGTGATGCAGACTGAAACACAACACTTTATGGATTCCTGTCCCACCAGCAGGTTTGGATATTTGAAATGTCTACGTGAGAAATCTCAGCAGCAATGATATCGACGGTATTCCAGCACCAACTTCCAAGTGCTCTTTGGGATGTCCCATTCCTTGGTACTTGTTGCCTCAGCCCTTAGCAATTCTTTGTGAACTGGTAAATGTTTAAACTAAAACAACGCTAACATTATAAACATGTTTAACATAGTAAACACGTTACACCTGCTAAGCGAGCTAAGCCTGCTAATGTTGGTGCCACTGTGCCCACTGTGGTGCCAGCATCACCTCTCAGACCCATTAGCATGGCCCTAGATGGTTCCTGTTAGATCTTTGTTTCATATTAATAATGCTACTTGCCAGGCCCTCTGTATAAACTGTTGAGGCTTTGTTTGTATCATCTATGGTCAACTGGAAAAAAAAAATCAAACATAAGCTGTCCTAAAGTGTTCACCTTGTTTAGCCCCTGTACATGAGTTATGGCCCTAAACCTGAAGTTCAGCCGTGATTACATCTGAAGTGAGAGTCGTAAAAACAGATTCCAGGTTGTCCAGCTTGTCTGTCGGTTGAAGGTCTGCACAGTGTCACAGCAGTGAGGGGACAGGACACTCGCCAGATATCTGCACGGCGCAGTCGTCCCTGCTGCTTCCTGTGTCGTCCAGATAGACAGACAAGTGTGTGGTCATACAGCCGTGGCAACCGATGACTGACAAGTAAGACACAGCGGAGATGCCACATTCAAAACCATTTCCTGATGTCATCATGCTCTCTTGTTAGATTGCATGAAAACAAACTGCTCTGTGCAGGTTCCTCACAAAAGACATTTTTAATCACGCGAGCTAAGTAATGAAAGGAAGCTTCATGCTCTTAAGCCCTTGGATAAAAGGAATTTTAAATATAAAAGGTTTATTTTTGCAAAGATAAACAAACTTGAAAGGGGATCTCTCTTTAAAGGATAGCCCAGGACAGAGCCAGAAGTCAGGGGACTGTTAAGTAATGATGAAATATGTGGTCGACTGAACAGAGAACCTCTTACGGAAACTTTGTGGGGAGAGTTTTACATGAAAAACCTCTGAGGCTAAAAGTAAAAGCAGTTCTGCACGGTGTCATAAATAACAGTTTTAAGGGATCTCTGAATTTCTCCCCTCTGAAAAAATGAAATAAATAAAACATCTTTCAATGCTTTTCTATACCCAAAGGACCCAGGATCTTTAAAAAGATTGTTTGACAAAGACCAGGGTCACAGTTTTCCACTTGGCTGCTCTGCAATTATGTGTTAAACAAGAAAAACAGCAACGGTAGCTCTTAAAAAAAATGACCCAGTGACACTCGAGACAAATCTGTCCCATTATGTATCTTAAGGTTACTTGTTCCCATTTGCAATTGCCAGTTACACAGATATGAAAACAGATAGCCAAACACATAAATCAGCGTTATACAACGGCTGTCTGCTTGTTTGTGGTGCAGATGTTTTCTATAGTGTATGAAGAGACTTGTGATGCCCGAGTGCAACCCTCCATTAAGGCTCTTGTTTATTTCTAAGATAGATGCAATTAAGAATTTTATCTTTGAAGGTGCTCACGTTGCACTTTGTTCTGGACATCTGGGAAAAAAAAATAACGGGGAATATTCAACATTGCTGTTCTGTTCTGCCATGCACTTGACCCGTGTGGTTAATCTCTCAATCTAAATCGTGAAGTGTGTACATGTGCAGGCTGACCGTTCTGTTTGACCCTGCAGCTTTACTGTACTTGTGCTGTTTAAATGGGTCCGGCCTGCTGGAGTCACAGGAGTCATCCTAAACAGATGGAGCCTGTCACAAGCTGAAAAATGTCTCCACTTGTGCCACTGGGGAGCTGAACTCCCCCTTCCCAAAGACCAGGTCACTGTAAACCATGAAAACATTTCCATCCATCAGGCCAAGATCTTTGGACGACCCTTGGTTTGACTGTCCTGGTGCACGGGGAGCTCAGTTCTCCAGGAACCAATAAAATTATTTCTCTAAGGTAAAAAAAAAAAAACAGTTGTTGTCACTGCCACAGTGATGAAATAACATCTTTGTAGCATCATTCTTGCAGCTCTCTTCCCCCTCACCCCAGATCTTATCACATGTCTGTTGAAAGGTGGCAATGAAAAAAAAGAGAGACTTCATAAATGTCAGACGGAAGAGAGCGAGAGCTGTTGCAAGAATATGATTTGCATTGTTACACAACTTCCTCATGTGGATGAAATACTTGCTTGACATGCTCCTGTGCTGTTTACTCACACTGCCAGGCTATATTTATGTAAAGCAACCATATTTATTCAAACAACTCTCTGATAACTCAGAGTCAACATTTCCCTCTGTTCTTAACCTCAACCTCTTCCCTTTCGTTTTGGATGTCAGCGCCTGAATCAACTATTTTAAAAAGAGTGACACTTCCTCCATTGAAAGGCCAGAGGACAGAAAACTTTCTCTTCCCTGTTGTCGCTTTAACCTTGCTTCACTCATTTCCTGTTAAGTCCAGTGCGTACTTGTAATGCACAACATTTTTACTCATTACTCATACTCACATTTTTCAAAAAGCAAAAAGTGCCCAGTTCAGTGGCTCTTAATGGCAGCGTATCTATAAATGGAGAATACTCCAGCTTCCAGTTGGTGTTTGAAATGTTATCAAAATGCTTTACAGACACACTGATAAGCAACAAGTACAGCACACAGTGCACCGCCTCAGCAGTTAATTAAATACAGTAGATACTTTAGGCAACAACTGCTGGCAAAGATCGACTTAAAAACGCACAGAGCTGGACTGTGTTCACAAGAAATACCATTAAAGATTTAAGACACATTGCTATGGAAATATTGCACAACAAAATGCTCTTTGTTGGACCAGTCACAGTTGGCTGCAGAGGAGTCAGACAGAAACAAGAAGAGAGAAATAAAATGTACTGATGCTGTGGTTTCAGAGGTCAGATAAGACCAAGATCATCATTTCATATCGAAAAGTGTTTTAAAGCATAACCAGATCAACATGGGAAACAAAAAATGTCGTGATTAACATTCCTGCTTCAGCTGCAGCTTCACAACCATAGACTTTACCAAACAAGAGTAAAACCAGTATTTAGCCCATTTCCATTTCTGAGAAATGTGGCATTACACAAAACAACACGTTGTTGCATTACACAACAGTGTTATACTCCGTCACAGACCATGGCTGATCAGACTGATGATCTGTTAACATCTAATGAACTGTATTTCCTCTGAGCTGTCCACTTTCTTTTGAGAGTCCAAAGCACAAGAAAAATGGGCTGCATCTCTTTAGGATCATTCTTCTGAGGTCACTGCAGCCGGTTAACACTAGAAAACACTGAGAAGAACCTGCACTTCAATTTCAATGTCATATAAATGTTGCCAGCAGATATTGTCAAATAAAAGTCATACTGCACTTAAAATATTTTAAGAAAATGTGTCACTCAAACAGCTTTTCTACCTAAAGTGTGACTGAAATGACTGTTGGACTCTGAGAGCAACAATGCCATCATGTGGTCCAAGGATGAATAACATAAAGAAACATTTATTGGATGATGGTCGGTGCACTTTATTTACAAAAACATTTCCATTAAGATGCCCATGTTCATGTGAGGATTACATGTATATATAAATATATACCATTGAATTATCCCATAGTGCACTTGGTGAGATTTAAAGAGAGAGTGCTTCAGTATAAGAGGTGCCTCTTACTTTAACAAGAAATATCTTTAAAGCACTACTGGGCAAAGATCAAAAGACAACAACAAGGATAATGACATCAGCTACACTAACGTTAAAATAAAAGTATTAATCTAAACACTAATAATTCCCATCATTACTTTATTTCATATATTAATCTACACTT
The DNA here is from genome assembly GCA_021432705.1 of Caranx ignobilis. Taxonomy (NCBI): domain Eukaryota; kingdom Metazoa; phylum Chordata; class Actinopteri; order Carangiformes; family Carangidae; genus Caranx; species Caranx ignobilis. Next base: position 50,083,872 of record MU270012.1, read on the forward strand.
TATTAGAAATAAATTAGCAGAAACAGAAACAAACTGGACATTGGATTTGATTAAAAAGCAGCCATCATTCATTCATTCATTCATTAACTCCCACAGATTGTCAAACTTTTACTTTAGACTTCAGTTTTTCCAGTATTTTCTCTCTAAGTCACAGCAGTCGATGTGTCCACTGTTCTGTTTACTCTGCTGCTCACTCTGTGATCTGCAGTACAGCGTACTGGTCATATGGAGGGTGCATCAGGGTCTAAAATGTTAATAAACAGAGTTTGTTTTTTTACTCGATAGGCAAATAAATGCAGGTTACTTGAGGGGTGCTTAAAGCCAGTTCAGGCACATTTGGATTTCATGCATGGTTCATCAGATTCATTCCTGTTTTCAACCTCAAAGGAGAAAAGAGTCTAATCTGAGCCGAAATCCGAGAAGGCTTCGTGATGTGAGGCACAGAAACCGAGGCGTGGTTATGTTTGAGAGAATCAGCTGAGGTCACTTCTCACGCTGATCAATACTCACACTTGAGGTGGAAATAGCAGAGCTCACAGTAGGGCTTCGTGTTGCGGATTCGAACCTGGACTCCAGTCTCAGTTCCTGCGAGATGTCGGCGGCAGCCCACGCACTGAGGAGGAGGAGGGAGAAGTGAGAAAGAAGAATCGAGTGTTTATATAAGAGAAATCCAGCTGACCATGTGACGTGGGCTTTTTGTGTCCAAATTATCTCCCCCAGATTGTCGGCCACCCAAGCACAGAACAACAAAGCTTTGTTTCAGCACAAAAACAAAACACAATCAGTGTCAGAGCTGCTTGTGTCTGGAACTCATATGGAGCAGAGATCTGCAGAGGTGAACTAATTTTACTTCTACATGTTAATGAAACTGGGGGTAGGTGGGGTGGGTGGGGTCCTCAGTCGGTGGCATTTTCACAATGAGCATCTAAAAGCGAAGTGGGACAGTGGGAGGGCTTCTTCCGCTCAATAAAAAACAAAGACGGACAGAAACAGCAGCACACAGGACGAGGCTGTCTGGTACTGTCTGTAATTTTTATGAATTTTGTGTAATTTGCTTCTTTTACTGCATAAAGTTTTTAACCAACATCAGTTCTTGTCATGAGTATAAAATATCCAGTACTTCTTCATTTTTAACCCTTTAAATGCCAGGTTGGTGCACAACACCTGTTAGTAAACAACCTCAAAAATGACCATTGTCTATATTCTCAGTGCTTCTAATTTTTCTTGCATTATTATTATCATTGTTATTAAGATCACACCTATGTCAAAATTGTGTCATTCATTTGCTCCATCCATCATACGCCCCCTATTGGAAACTAAGAATATTACATGAAATTGCTCCCTTGGCCAAAAATGGATCAAGTATACAGTACATTATTGATATTTAAATATCTTTAGTTGAAAATTTAAAAACTGGACCCCAAAGGCCAGCAGAGCCCAGAGGGTTAAAACAGACTGTGTTAGGAAAGACAGAAGCAAAGAAAGATGCCAGAAATGCTGCTGCTAGCTGGTGTCTACAAAAAGCTGCTGTGACTGTGATTCAGGCTACAGATATAAGACTCCTGCTGACCAGATCCAAAGGTGGGGTCACACTAGTCTGAACAGGACGACGTCATTTAACGACATGCCGGCGTGTTTATGATGGTACAGATGCGTTAAAGTCTGTTTTAGTGACATTTCCTGCATTTTAAATTCCTCTGTCAGACACCTCACGCTGTCACTTCAATACGCTCTTAAAATAAATTTGACTGACTCGGCTATTTGTTTTTATATCCGCACATCTGATTTTTCCATCTGCTGCCATTTTTCATCCCTTCAGTGGAAGCAGCAGCTTGAGAGACAAATACGTCGCTCGGCTTCACGTACCCTATGATTTATTTGCCTTTTGCACTGCACTTTGAAAAGTTGAACTGTTACAACTTCAGCCAAGCACAAAAACGTTTTGGATTCTCCAGTGTCTGTTTTATAATGTACAAAATGAAACAAAAAATGCCTTATAAGAGACACTGTGTTGATTTTGTCTTCAGTCCAAAAGTTCATCTCATGGCTTCTGTAGGATTTTTGCACCAAATTGGAACGGACGTGAACTTGTGAGACTACCGGAGCTCACATAAAGCGCCACGGTCATGAAAGAGACGGGGCAAGGATTCGAGCTACTGTGACCGCACCTTGACCTGGTTGTGACCTCTCACCTGGAAACAGGCGAGGTGGTAGCAGAGACTAAGGGCCTCTATGACCATGGCTGCCCCACTACCCAGGACACGCTCACACACACAGCAAGTCCTCCTGCCACTGACCATCCTGGTGCAGCACATGTTAACAAGTTGTGAGGCCAAAAATTGCAAAAAAAACAAAAACATACAGAAAATAACACAGAGAGACAGGTGCAAACTCACATGTGCTGCCTACCTGCCGTGATGACCAGAGTCCATGGAAGTGTTTCTCTGGGGTAACATCGCTCCAGTGCTGTAGCGGGAGGAAGCGTTCCTGCTTGTGGAGAAGTAACCTGCTGCAGCGGAGTGTGGACGAGGGTAACCGAACGTGGCAGTCGAGATGGGGGACTGACGCAGAGCATCCAGGTCGTCCAGAGACTCATACCTGCAGAGAAACAGCCACTAAAGTGTAACCGAATTCAACTTGAAATCTGTCTTGAATCAGGTTCAAATACAAAGACAAAACCCACCTCTTCATTGGAACACCCACATACACCGGCTCTTTGTAAAAGCTGCTGCTGCGCTGACGTATCCAGCTGTTGTCAGTCAGGAGCTGAGTCCTCTTTTTCATCTCCTCCAAAATCTGCTGCCTGTCCTGCTCAGCCTTAGACACAGACTGTCCTTTTCTTTTCCTCTGATCACCTGAACCAATCACAGTTGGGCAGTTAGCCCCAGTGCACCACCATAACAGAGGGTAATATTATGACAGGGGAGACATTAGACAAACCTCTTAGTTGCTTGTGAGGACCGGCTAATGCCGAGGTAGACAAGGACTTTGCCCTGAGGGGGAAGGGGAGACAGACACAGTTCACAGGATCGGCACTGAACTGCTTGAATGCTGATGTGAGCATCAAGGGGAGTGATCCTTCCAGAAGAGGTACAGGTACCCAGCTAACCAAGCCAGCCAACCTTGCTTTGTGCTACTGATTAATAACTATTGGAGTAGTTTGATTATAAGATACACTGAGCTAATCTTGTTCTGACCTGTGTGCAGGAGACAGCTGAGCAAAGCCACAAGACTCCATAGGCCTGAGGTAACACATGAGCAGCGTTAAGACCCGGCACATGCAGCAACAAGTACAGCACACCCCGAAACAGCAGCAACCAGGGAAAAAAACACGACATGTTAAACAATAAAATATTACTGCATGCAACAGCATTCAGCAATGGATGGAAAAGAACTGACAATGTTGGTGATGCTGAGAGAAAACACTGATTTACCAGTCCACTCCTTGTGCATTACTGTGAGGTTCTGAGGCAGCTTGTTTCGGCTGATCTCCATCAGGTGTCTGCTTCTCTTCCTCTATGGATTTATTTGACAGTGCATGTGCATGGAGCTGAGTGCTGGCAGGGCTCCCACCACCGTTGGTCATCTGCTTCACATGCGTCACAGAAAAAAGAGAAATTATATTTTACACAAACAACGTAAAGCAACAGAAGTTCAACTGGTCGAGGGGCTCCCCAGTGGTGAACAGTGAGTCACAAACTACTGTCAATCAGGGGTCACAGCCTTGACACACACACTTAGATGACAAGTAGATGTTAAAAAGCACTTTTTCCTGTGGACCTTCTAGAGGTATATCTGCTCTGATTCCTTTTTATGATCACTTTGTTGCAACTAAAAATGGTCTGCAGCTCGGAAAAGGCTTCAAGGACTAAACAACATTACCCCCGTCTTCCTGCTTAAGTCTCCCCCCATTGCATCTTGTTGTGCCCTCTGCCACTCAGCCTCCAGTCTCTCCTGATCCCGCTGGTATTGCTCCTGAAAACCAAGACACACACACAGGAATGTTGCTTTAAATTTTAGATGAAGATTAACATTACCCTCCCAATTGCAGTGTGTCTGCGTGTTGGGGAAAAAGAGTCTTCACCTGTAGGAGGCGCTCCTGCTCTTCCTGCCACTTCTCCTGACGCCTGCGATCCCCCTCACGGTCCCACGACCAGCTGGATGAGGAGGGGCTGATAGAGGGCACCTGCAGCTGATGACACACAAAGCACATCATAGGTCCCATCATGATCACAGTGCAACACACACACACACAGTGTCAAAGTGGTGCAGTGACTTACATCAGATATCGCAGACTCTGAACCTCCTGTGTGAGAAAACAGGTAACAGGTCAGAGAGCAGCAGACACAAGCTACTACAGAGCATCACTCTCACACACACACAGACACAAACACAAACTGAGGAACTGGGGACACATTAGAAGAGTCTAATAAAGTACCACACAATCCTGCTAATCCCCTGGCAAATCTTCTGCAGGATCTGACTTTGCTGTGCAGCCCATCAGAATTTGGGTTTGCAGTTGTAGTGGTCATGGTGTCACCATGAACTGTACAGTGCTGCTGGAGGTCAGCAGGTCACTTCACACAGTTAAATTAAGTCCTACTAGTGGTCCTTATGGTTTCACTGGATTCACCAAAACCATACAACACAAAATACTGGATGAAAAGAGGCAGGGTAATTATGATTTTGCTATTTACTGAGCTTTACCTGCAGGACTGGCTCAAATATCTGGTCATAATTATCAAACATCAGGTGGCTCGCAAGTCTGTGAGTGGATGAGATCTAGTTAAGATTAAATACACAAGAGGAACACAATGTCTGTATGTTAATGTGTTAGTCAGCTAATGTATCCCCAGTTTAAAGATGCTGCATGCAAATACTGGAAAAAAAAGAGAAAAAATAGAAATAAATCAGTTGAGTAAAGAGTCGAATGTGACAGTAAATAAATAAAAAAAGCATCTTCACACAATGACACAAATCTGCTTTGCTCATTTGCTGATGAAGTTTCAGACAACAAACAACTGATTTCTCCAGCACAGTATAAATATAAACAACAAGAACAAGAACAAGAACAACAGCAACAACAGCAGCAACAACAACAAACAAGCAGCAAGGCCTTTACCACACAAGTAAACCCATGAGCTGAATCCTGCAGAGCCTGAAGAGAGAAACCATTGTAGTGGGACACACATCAGAGTTATTAGCAACCAGAAAGGACGGCACCACAAATCAGTCATTGTGCAAAAAGAACGAGAAAGTTTCCAATTAAAAATTTAAAAGCCTGCTCGCACAAAAGGATGCAGGAATACTAAGGTAAAAGAAACATCTGTGGCACCAGCACACGTGGCAACTTTAGAGACATGATCCGTGCTGTCAGCTCTGTGGTTGCTAAGTAAAGCTGCAGCAGCTTTTTGATGCAGCAGTGAGCAGTCATTTAAAGAAATGCTGCTTCTTTCATAATTACAGTTGTTTATTGTTGGGCTGCTCTGAATGAAAATACTGTTTAAGTAGTGAAATTGTATAATTATGACAGAAACTGATCGCAGTGTGTCTTTTGATTTTCTTTTTATTAACAGGCCCCTTTTCATATTTCATAACCTTAATGCATTAACGCATCCTATGATGAAGAGGTATGATGGGTAAGAATCAAATCTGCATTTTTATTTGTGTTTCAAGCCAAGCGTCGACACCAAAGCTGCAGCGCAAGGAGCCAAAGTTTAAGCAGGAATTTTACCTGTCTGCTTGAAAAACTCTTCCCTCCTTTTCTGATTTTTCTCAATTATTTTATTATAATCTACACAAAGAGGAACGACAAGAGGAGAAATTACATCTGTGTCTGGGGGGTTGTCCTTAGATGGAGATGTCTTATGCCTGGTATTACCTTTACTTGTAGTTGTCCTGTGGCTGTCAGTGAGCCCTCCATCCACCACTTTACTTTGCACAACCTGAGTGGGTGAAAAAGAGAGATGAGGTAGAGATAATGAAAACCAAGAGATGAGCTCCTCTAATGAAGCTGCACGATCAGCAGGAGAACTCTTTGCATTTCATTTTTAAATGGAAGTGACACCCGGCTAAAACATGTCTCACATCGTCTGCCTGCCCAGTGAGTTTTGCTGCTTTTGTGACTGTGGTTTCTGTGGAGGCACTGCTGCTGTTGGCATGGTGATCAGGGCAGCCTATCAGAATGGGCGCTGCAGCCGTCAGATTGATGGTCATCCTGCTTTGGCCCAGCTGGTTGTGATGACTCCCCTCGCTGGTGCTCCAATCTGACCACGAGAACCAGACATCAAAACTAAACCAGGAGTTTCGGGATTAAGCTCCCATTAATCATTTCAGGAGCTGATGAAGGTTTTAACTCTCTCCTTATTTTAGAACTGTGTGTTACCCTTGTTGCCATAACGTCGAACGTCCATGGTCAGACTGCCAGATTGTAGTGCAGATGTCATCGTATCCCTCCACTGGCTGTAGCTCATGTGTGATACTGCAACTCCATCCACAGCCACAATCTCATCGTCCACACACAGCTGGCAAAGCTCTGCTGGACTGCCTGAAAACGGAGAGCGAGAAAGAGTGAGAGAGACGGGGGAGGGAGCAGGCATCAGGACAATAATAATAATAATAAAAAAAAAGAAAGATGGGAGAAAGGACAGCGCAGCACGGCACAAAGAAGAAAGCAGCTTCAGGAATGATTTCCGTAGAACAAACTCAGAGATGAGTCACAGTAATGAGCACAAGGTTCCTGCTCCAAAAGTAGGGCAGTAAGACAAAACTACATATCAGTGAGTAAGTGACACCTCGCTCACATCTGATTAAACATTCATGGTTGAGTTTTAAATCACTGGCTGCATTTTGTCGTTTTTTTTTTTTTTTTTTTAAATGCATAGGCTTTAATAGACACACAACCTCGAACTGGCTCATCAGTGCAAAATTACACAATCATCATTTCTCCTCTTATGTACAACACCATCATAACAACTGAAGATAATCAAGTGCTGATAATTTGTTTGACATTTTTCTTTCTTTGAATGAAAAAAATACATATGTTTATATAAAAACTGCACTCCCTCTACTACTGCTAACATCTTTACATCTGTAGTTTGTACTGTCAGGAGAGTGTGTCACCACTCCAACTGCAGGCTGTAGCAGCAGATTACCTCTGATAGGTACAAAGTATTAGCTGAGCACAATGTAGCACCATCATTTCTGCCACTGATTCCAGACCATAACAATGTTCAGTGACCTAAATCTTCATGCTACTTCACCCTAACTAGGATTTCAGCAGTTCAGGGTTAAACACAGCAGAAGTCTTACCAGGTTGAATGGATTTTATTCTCGCCCCTGTGGAGTCCCAGTGAGTCTGGAAACCAAAGTCCGGTCTGCTGTTGGGTTTAAGGGCTAGGCTCACTCTCATGTCACTATGATCCACCTGTAACACACATACAGACAGACACACACACCATAGGTAAAGGTGACACCCTGTGATCCAATGTCCTGCGCTTCCTGGTGGAAATTAGACACTTCAGGCGCCTGCTGCACAAATATAGAAAGCATACCCAACATGAGGAGTTGATTATCTACACTATAGTGCAACTATTACAGCAGCCCTGAGATAAAAGACAACTCTGAGGAGTTTGTAATGTTTGGTTTTATTTTGTTATCGGAGATGTGTTAGCAGTGTTAGCCACATTATTTTGAAAGTTTTACTTCCTCATCCAAAATATCAATGCGTATTTTTCTAATAACAATTATTAATAACAGTTTATGTTGCAGATTAAATGGTCAATTTTGTCTGGCTCAAAATTCAAGGTAGCCCTTTCTCTCTGATCATGAGCTCAGCGGTGCTCATTTACTTTACGGTTAATTATTTTGATTAGTCACAATGAATATTAGCCCTTATCGACCTGTGTCTGATCACTGCTCCAGGTTAAACAGGTAATAACTAACTAACTAATAATAGTGATTTGTTTTCTGTCCATTTGCTTGTGTTCTTTTGACCTTGTGTCCCTGTCCATTCCATTTTTGTAATCCCTCCATCCAACAAGTCAAGTTTTCAGAGACCTTTACAAGACAACACAGTGTACCTTCGTCGACGGCAGAGTCGAGCTTTTGCTGTGGTGGGACTGTAGATTTGAATAAGGCTGTGGCAGTATCTGGGCGTTGGTGTAAGGCTGATGGTGATAACCGTTGGTCTGGCTGGAGACGCTGGCTCCTTTCCCCTCCTCCTTCTGTTCGGCACCCTTCAGCTTTGCCTGGTTGGCCTTCTTCTGTCTGATTGAAGCCTGGTACTGACCCCGCAGATTGGCCGCCGCTGCAGTTCTGGGCAAAGATTTGGTGGAAACAACTTCCTCTTTCTCGCTGTTCAGCAGCAGACCCTGGTTATCATCTACCTGGAGAGGAGATTTATAAGATCATAGATAAATTAGATTACTGTGCAGCACTGAAATACAACTACTAATGCACGGCAGTTGGAACCAACTGTCCACAACCACCAATATGTGAAAATTAATAAATCTTTTAATGAGGCGACACTGCTCACAACTGTGCAGCAGCATTTCTATTATTAATGAGGTGGGTGATCCAAGGAAACAAAGGTAACACAAGCTCACTCACATATATTGCATACAAACATGTATATGTGCCCGCACATGCACACACACACACACACACACACACACACACACACACACACACACAAATGCTCTCATTACATTAACTAGCTTGAGTCTATTTGGCAGTTTTAACAAGTCCCCACACACCTCCCTGAGCACTAAACTTCCACTGAGCCTGAATTACAGCCAGAAAATTATAAAAAAAAAAAGAAGTCCAGACTGTGTAAAACTAAACGGGCAGGTGGCAAATTTTTTATTTTTTTTAAACAAGCGCCTACACTTTTGCAACACCGGAGAATATATTCAATTTTCAGAATAGACAGAGGTCTCTCTCTGCTGTTTATCTATGTTCTGACACTCATATTCATCAACATAATTACCAGTATTATAATGAAGCTGCATCAGACCGATTGTTCCAGCTTCATGAGGATGGCAGGAAACAAAAGGGGACTGTGTTGTTGGTTTACTGGATGAATGTTTTACATGTACCTATTACTACCCTGAAATATTTACTCATTAAGGGAAAAACAGATAAGATTGTGATACTGTCTCTTTTTTTATCATCATCAACAAATCCCTTTTGTTCTGGAAAAAACAAAAATAACCAAAAAACAATTTTTAAGATGTGTCAGTAAGCACTAATGTGTGGAGACGACTCTAAACTCACGTTGTACAGTCGTGGCAGTGAGAACCCTCTCGACTGTTTGGTCCCGAAGGGCCGAGCTGTGATTGCAGAGGAGAGACGGGACGAGCCGTCAGACCGCCGGTAACCACGTGGAAGACTGGCTGACCCAGACCACGACCCGGTTCTGGACAAGTACTTGTAGACGCCTGGGGCCTGCTGGACTCTGCCTGGCTCCATAGCTGGATCCAGAGATGTCCGCTGACTCTCGTCCTTGTGGTTTTGGAGGGACAAGTCCTCCTCATTGGAGGAAGTTGGAGCTTTTGAATCAGCACAGAATGAAAATTCCTTGTAACTCGTCACAGTGCTGGTCGACTTTCCCCCCTCGTTTGGCTGAATGGTTGTGACCAGAGTGGAAATTTGGTTTGGGTAGACGTGTTCTGGCTGGGTCAGTTCGGATGCGGGCTGGAGAGAAGCTGAGCTTCCTTGAGTATGGGAGCTGGAAGTCCAGAGAAGGTGTGGTAACTCCTGCTCCATCTGAAGCCAAGGAGGCAAAGTGGGTCTCCTCCCCCAAGATGTTCCCATCGGACGCAGGCATGGCACCAACCAAGGATGCCTGAAAAGAAGCAAGTTAGCGCTGTGGCTGCAGGTCTGGCATGACGCAGAAAATCAAACGCAGATATCGTGGTGACTATTCGCCACAATTACACTTACAGAAAACAGAACCGGAGACAATAATTAAGGTCAGAGTATTGAAACAGCATGACTGTTGAGTTACCTGAGTGTTGGTTGAGCTCTGAGGGCTAACTGTAGCCGTGGGGCTGAAAGGTGTCTCAGTGGCGTAGCTGCGGGCCAGCAGAGCTCGAGTGTGTGGCCGCAGGTCAGAGTTCGACTGTTTTGATGGAGGAGAGGTGGAGTAAGGACGGGGGGCAGGGTTATGTCTGCGTGGTGACTGCTGGTCTCTGGGGAGTTGACATGAGAAGAAAGAGAACCAGGTGCAATAAAGGAAGCAGGAAACATGGGGGTGTCATATTACAGGACTTCACAAGGCTTTTCATGAATCCACTTGAAATAAATGCTCGGTAGCAATAATGTTTGGGAGTGCATGCTTAAGATTCTTTGCAGGAGTGTTACCTCTTTTTTGGTCCGCCTTGAGCGTTGTTCGTGTCAAAGCCGGTCATAGCACCGTTAGTCATCTGGTTAATGACATGCTCTCTGTCTTGCGACTTTCTGCGGAGGTCAGACTTGGTGCTCCTCCGACGATTCTTCCACTTTGTTAAGTCCTGTGACAAATGCAAGACCCATTAACAGGCTGTTTGTAGGTCAATGTCATCATCAGAATCTTAAGACTTAAAATACTTTCTTTTGACTGATCGCACACGAAACCATTATATGGTCTTGACCTTGGAAAATGTAGTTGAAAAGAACGTCTGGCCTTACTTCAATGTTAAGGCTAGGAGAAAACTTTATTTCAACAAGGATGCAAATGAAAAGGGAAAACTCTTCATAAATGGTACCATTACAGTCCGTTATCTTGACTTACATCCTGCCACTGAGCTTCACTGTCTTTGACAGCGACGCTACTCTTCCAACCTCTTGTTGTGTTAGTGTCCTGGCCCACATCACGAGCGGCATCCTCGCTGGGAAATTTACGCACTGGGTACACCATCGGGATGTCGCTGAGTGATTTACTCCTGGTTCAGACAGACAAAGAGACAGGACATGGAAATGAAAATGGATATACAGAGTAAACAAAGATGGTATTTACACCACTGCTGCTTTATGTGGCATGAAAGTGTCACTTTAGAGGACCATGTAGCAGGAAAAGCATGATGCACATGCCAACTAGTTTCTATGTGCACTAAATTGCCAGCATGCATAGACACACACACACACTCAAACAGCATGAACAGCCACAACATGGCACATTCTGCATTCAAACAACAGAATCCTTACTCAAGTGCGAGCAGCAGAGAAGCAAACAAGTCAAATAACACAGCAGTATAAATCATGACAGATGTTGCTGTCTGTATAACAAAACAGACTCGACTTGCAACAAGTAACAGCGCCGCTGTGGGCAACTGAGGATGTCACACATGCCATTCAAATAACTTACAGCAGCATTTAGTGGGTGGTATATCAAAAACGATGACATAATGTGATGGCAAGATCAAAAAACAATCCTGTAGTGTGTCGTAAATTCCTCTGACAAGTTTCTGCCCAGAATATTAGCGGTGGGAGGCGTACCGAACGCTTCATCTTCGGGAACAAACAAGTGCCGCTGGCAGCAAAAAAACCAAAGCAGACACACATGAAGCAGCGATGAAGCAGCAGTGATCAGATCGCTCTCACACGCCATTGCTCCAACTTTGTGCCTGAAACAAGTGGACTTACCAAATCCAGCCAGGGTTGACCTGGACTGGTCTCTCAGGCCTGACCTGGTTTTGATTGGCTCTACAGAACCAAAGACACAGACATGAAGATGGATGACTGCCATCCAGGCACTAAACATAACGGTCTGACAGAATAACAAACACATGATGAAAGCCAGGAATGGCAAGTGGATGAACTAAAAACATTATGTAGAAAGGAGGCATACACTGTTATTTGACAGGTGTAATGCATAGGGCTGTAACAACTGTAATAGAAACCCAACACACAGACTCATACACAAAAGATATTGGCAACAAAAGAAGGCACAAATTTACACATTGTACTGTATTTTATTTTGTTTATTGACCCACTACAACACATGTAATTATTCCACATCGAACCATCACAGCACTGGGAGGAAACTGGAAAACATCAGCGCTGGCAAAACAATGTTACAAATAACACTGAATCTATTATGAATATCAAAGTATGACACAGTGCATGAGTTATCAGTTTAAATATTATGAGCTAATGAGTCACTCAGGCATGATGCTGTCAAAAAGTCCTCACACCAATTCTATAAAAAAAAAAGTGCCAGAGTAAATGCCAGATAAAACATGCAGTGCTTAGCACATTTAATTTGCCTGATAAGTTCATAAAACATCCATTTGACGAACAGTGAAAAAATTTGCATCTTTGGCAAAATGCTGCCGCTTTCTCGGGTGCATTAGAGATTTGCAAATGCAAATAGAACAGGTGCAGTTTGCCACTGTGGTACATGATGAGATAATGAGTACAGCCTAGACAGTGTGTAATGTCTGTAGCGCTCAGGACTGTGTGCATTAGCTTTGGATCCTCGGGACAGGAGTGCGTGTTCAGGCTGGGGAGGGGAGGGGCTCAGTGACGGTTTCGAGGCGCTCCAGATGGGGCAGAGATGTTTTGCACAGTAGCAGATGTCACAAGCCAAGAAATGAAGTCAAGGTCGAACTCTTCCTCAGAGGAACGCAGAGCTTTAAGGCTACAGTTAAAGAAAATGGAGAGAACATGTATGAAATGAGTGCAACATAATGATGAGACTATAAAACGACAAAAAAGTTACACAGGATATGAAACAGGATAAAATATTTAGCAAGATGTTTAGGATTTAGTTGCCATCTAAGTGTCAGTAGCACTAGCTAATCCCCTATATGCAGCAAACTAAAACAAAGTTTGCTTAGTGTGGAGTAGTTAAGCTGGATTTATAAACTAATGTTACAGCCAAAAACAAAAGTCAGATCAAATCACATCATCATGTCAAACAGCAGGTTAACTTAGCACAACAACTGTTATATTCTCAGTTCAGTTTCATTACATTTTAATCAAGTGAGTAATTCTACAAACTCAGCCAACTGATGTTGCAAAGTTTCAGCTTTGCCTTGTATTAGTTTAAGGTAAACTGCATCTGCACTTTTAGCATTGCCATGCATCACAGAGCAGCAAACAGACCTTAATCCTTGCATCTTACGGTACCAGGGTCTTCGCTGAGAGCCCAGGTAGATGGTGCGCACACGCATCTCCTCTTCAGGTGTCCAGTATTGAGGCAAGAAGCGATCGTAGTTGGGGTTGATGGATGTCTGATGGAGAGTCTGCTGCACTCGCCGGAAATACAAGTCATCTAGGATGGGATCGGCCTCGGTATAATCGTCCTCTGAATCTTCTTCACAGAGAGCCCGCTGGAAAAGCTCTTCATCGAAGGCGTACTCAGGAGGAGTCAGAGCGAGATGAGGTTGAGGGGAATCTTCAGCGCTGCAGCAAAGAGCAGCAAATACCCACAGCCATGTTCATTCACAGCTGATGGTGGTGAACACACGGATATAGTTTTGCAAAAAATAGCAACACAAGGTATCTGAGAAATTGTCTCATAGCTGTGTGAGTCATGATTAATGCAAATTCATCCTTTTGTGGGTGAGGTTACATGATCATGTATCATTAACAGGGCAGAATGAAGCACAGGCCTTTATTTTTTAAGATACAGGTTAGCACATTCATTCATCGTTTAGAAAAAAAATTTAGCTGAGCTTTTTTAGCTTCAGTGCTGCCAACAAAAAAAAAAAAAAAACATAAAATATGCTAAGTAATTGTATTAACTTAACATTTTAACCCAGCAGTTTTGTTCCATGCATAAATCTGGTCATTGGGGAGAGGTGTATAAAACATGATACAAGCAGAGGAAATCCTGAAATTGTCCTAATTGCAGGTGTGTGGGTTTAATTCGGGCTAACACTTTGTTTTTCCAGATAGACAATGCTGTGAGTTTGTGGGTTTAATTTGTTTATTTATTTGCATTTTATTTATTCATTTTTCTAAAGACATTATGCACACTCTTTGCTTCCAAACATTTCTGAGAGCATATGCACAATCCTTAATTTTCTATTACCTCCCCACAGCAGTGCAGTTGCAGCTGCTGTCGGTGAGTAAAACTGCTCACGATCTTTCTGTGCTACACAACACGATGCATAGCCAGACCCACTACATAAGCAGTAGAGTTGTAGGTTGTGTGATTAAATACCAGCGGAGCAGAGCACTGTCCACAGTTCTTCACACAGCAGCTTCATGCTGAATTGACAAGTAGGATTAGAACAGAGCTTACTGCCAACACACTGGCCTGCCACATTAATAATGTATACTGTCATCTACTTCTGAAAAGAGTTGCTTGTCATTTGTTGGGCACTTATCTGACCCGGCACTGATGATGGTCTGTTCTGACAGTTGTAGTTCTGCTGCCATGTGGGCGCAGGAAGCTGCCGGCCAAACTGAACCCTGTGGTGAGCTGCCATGAAATCTGGTGTGAGCCCAAAGATGGCATCCAAATTTATTGTTACTATGGTGACTATAAGTTAAATGGATAAAGTCACTGGCAAGAGGACACAGTTAAACACATTTGGGTTTCAGAAACCTTGGCATTAATTAGTTTAGGTTTTTCAATATTTAAAGGATCAACACAGAGATTTTTCAAAGTCTGGCAGCCATTTTTGAACTACCTTTTTTGTGTATATGTTTATGTTATCATTGTTGCATCCTGTGAATGCTGTTTGTCGTCTGAATTATGTGTTTGGAGTTTTAAAAAAAGCCAATAAAAATATATGAATATATAGATTTTTCAATATTAATTTTGAAAGCATTTTGAAGATTGTTGTTTAAAAGACGCACACGCTTACAAGCTTTAATGAAGGCTACTTTAACACTAACTTCCTAATTCAAACTGTTTATCATAACAAAAGGAACTTTAAAACTTAAATTAATATTGACAACAAGTACGACAAGTTCAACAGAGAACAGAAAGAGAAAAAAAGTGCACTCAGCCACTCTGGTTTGACAGTCGCTGCCAAATCCAGCAGCAGAGAAATAAAGCGAGGCTTTAATAGCAGAAAAAGGAGGAATGTGCAGTGACTATTTCTACTTATGGCTTAGAGCCTGGAGTGAATGAAAACGTACTCAACTGCAAATTAGTCAATTAGTATAAAATGTCTGAAAGCAGAGCAGATGTGAAATAATTTGTGGGAAGGTGAAGTGTTTTCCAAAATAAGCCTGAACAAATCACAGCCTTTGTCAACAACATACAATTACTCTGTGTATTTATGTGACTGAACGCAGGAATGAAATTATGTGTTCCATGTTTATGTTGTTAATTTGTCGTATGTACCTGGAGAGCGGACTGGCACAGCCCCTTCCATTCTCCTCCCGTCCTTGTTTTCTTCGTAGGAGCGGCGGCGGTACATAACCTTTGTTTTGATGAACTGAGGAGCGTGAGGTCTCCATCCTGAAGACCTGCTCAGCTTCTGCGTCACTACCACAACCTGCAGATCACACAGACAAATGCAGAATGAGCTGTAGAGAAATTTGAAAGGAAGGAAAAGACAAGAAACCAAGGCTATAATAAACCTAAAAAAAGAAAACTGACTCAACACCTTATGGTTAAATTAAAAGTTGAGACATCAGAGAGTAACAAAGAACATTTAGTGGAAGACTGAGCTGACAGACAGTCTGTAGGGAGCTTCATGCCAAGTATTTTACCCTCTCCCATCACACCCACTCACACACTTTCATCACCACTGTGTGGAACTTGCCACAATCCATCACTGATGTACTCCAACACCCAACACAGAGTGCACAGAGATGACACAATGATATAAGGGGATCAGCAGCTTCTAGATAGTTGATCTAATCAAAGTAAAATGGTCCACTGTAGTGTGGCATATTTCTATTTATTTTTTTATTTTTTGTAGTTTGACAGTAGTGGATGGGCTACTCTTTGGGGATAAGCAAGGTTGCAAAAGCAGTTTTCACAAGATGATGAGAAATGCAAACAGGCTCAAAGAGCAGGAGCTCAAACTGCAAATTTAAGGAAAGCTCAACACACACCAAAAATAAAAAGGTGACACTACAGGCACCAGTGTTTTAAAGTCTACGCACAAATGCATGAGTAGAGCCTGAAAAGGGTGTGGCGTGCATCATCTGTTAACTAGAAAGGACTCATCTGAATAAGAACATGCACCTTCACTGTTTTGGCGGAGGGCCCGGGAGTCCAAAGAGTCCACACTGTCCACAGAGTTCTCTCTCTTATAGCTCGGTCTCACACGCCGACACTCCTCCCTCTCTGCATACCAGCACTCTCTGTCCCCGCCGTCTTTCACAAACACACTTCCCTCATCCAGAGCCTGGATTTAAAAAGACAAGGTTAATGAGGATACATGACTAGATAAATAAAAAAAAGGAACTGCAAACTGTGAAATGCCTTTAAGCGCAGCTTACTTTGGACAAGGCCAAACCTAACAGCCCCTCAAAAGCCTTGAAGTTAAGCTGAGGACCACTGTAAAATGCATCCAGGTGAGCTTTCCGGCCCAACCAGTAGATGGTGATCAGAACCTGAGAAAGAGCCAAGATAAGAACTGGGTTTACAACAATGAATCTGTCTCTGATCTGGATTCATTCTTTGCAGTTTCTGCAGATTATGACATAAGATCAGACATAACGTTTAAGAACCAGTGCTAAAATGGTTCTCCTCTTTCCAACTAAAAACTTACATAAAACAGGGTCAGTGTAACTGGAAAAGACAGAATAAGACTCTTTTCCACCTCATTCAGAAAGTGACAATAAAGTGCTGCTGTGTGTGACCATCACTTTGGAGGCTGCTCCCCTCCCCTTTGGTGACGTTCTGTTTTCATTTTACAGGAAAGGACAGTGTACTGTGAAAGGCATGGGAGAAAAAGCTGAGCAGCTCTGTCCTCAGAAGACAAACAATAAGACAACCTGCAACTGAGGTTAATGAGGATTTAAACCGTGTTTGTTTTTTGTTTTTTTTTTTACACAATACAAATAACAATGTTGAGCAGATGATGGAGGCACTAGATGAAAAGTCTGAGGATCATTGAAGTGTTTACATTCATCATGAGCAAGCGTACCAGACTTCACTGTTGAGGAATTTTCACAAATATCAACTTCACTGTGGGGCTAAAGGACAATGTCAGGGGAGGACGGTATTGTTACAGCGATGGCAATGGCTGATCCAAATCCTGAGTCGATCTACCCAGTAACAACTGGAACCACAGTAGCAGACAGACTCACACTGCCACCCCTAGACCCAAGACACTAGTACATCCACAAATGTTGGAAAAATGGATTGTTTCTTTCAATCTTTCTATACCACAGCATATGCTTCAACTTCCTTGTAACATCAGCCACAAGGAAAACTGCACATGGTCTTAAAACACCATGTGGTGCAGAATACCACCAACAGTCAACCGGCAGTATAAAACATGCAGCAAGCAAAGGCCTGTGAAATATAGGCTCCTTCCTAACAATTAAATGTTGTTGGGGTTTTTTTTTTTTTTTGGTTTTTTTTTATTGCAACAAACAAAACATTTTGGACACAATTTATTTCTCATTTGCCCTGAGGCCAGGGGTATTTTGACAGACTGCTTTTTTCTCCCTGGCAGAGCAGCAGCCTGTGTGTTGCAAAGGGAAATCCACAACGTTACGTGTCAGAATTTCTCCATTTATATCTGTACAAAGTCGTCGTAGAGCAATCAGCAGAATGGAGAAAAAAAAACCATGTAATGCCGAGAGATGATTTAAATGGCTAAATATTTGATACCGCAATGAAAGCTAAATGAAAACGATGAGACTTCCAAGAGGTGATAAACATCTCTGTATGGATTCCTCATTATGCCTGATCAGTCTCTGTAGCAGATGCCTCCCCAGTCAATCCAAAGCGTTTTCTGATAAAAACATTTCTGATAAAAACCAATAACATCGACCTCATCACCACACTGTATGCAACAGGACATTATAGGCATCATTTACCATAATGGTGTTATTTACCATACACAGCCTTATAATGGTGAATTATTTCAGCCCTAATTCACATCAATGTTTTGCAACTTTTACACATACAGTGTGAATAACTGTTATCTGTGGGTTTGGTTGGAAAGCTGAGTGAAACTCAAAGGCTGCAAATTGACCCTAATTGGTTAATTCAAATAAAAGCGCTACACCCACCTCAAAGAAAGAGCGCTCTGACAAACAGCCTCATTACTGGGCCCGAGTTGTCAGCTATTGTGTGACTCAAATGAGGCTTTCCAGATAACCAAACAACCCTGTGAGCTGCAGAACATGTAAAATACCTGCAGTGCACACAGGCATGTATGTGTACAGTATTCACATGTTTCACGCACACACAGACTTATTGTACATGTGATGGACACAGTTCAAGGCATAGAGACAAAACACAAGACTGCATTTTGGCACATGCTGTGGGGGGTGCAATGCCAGATTACTGGGACGAGCCCCAAACTCAAATCAGCTAAAAAACCCTTTGACCATCATCGCTCTGGTTCTGGATGAGTCTCGACTCTGGTGGTGTGTTGGCACCAGCATCAAGAGCCGGAACTTATGCGCTGGTAATTGGGTTGATAAATGAGATGGTAACTACTGACTTTCTCTCTCTACTGCTGTCCATTACTATGTGAGCTGGGCAGAGATTCCTTTAGGGGTTAAAACTCATTGGCGAGGAGAGGAAACTGGAAAACCATATGAATTATAGAAAAATAGTAGGAAGAGGTTGAGGAGAAGAATAAACAGAGAATACATCCTGGTCAAACTTACATTTTTGAGCCTTCTGTTGCCTTCATCTCGCCTAAAATAAAAGAGGAATCAGAAATTATACTTAAATTTACAATGTGACTCCACATACAGTTACATCACAGGACTCTGCTGACATGTACAGTAAAAAGATAGAGAGCTGTTGGGAAGAAAAAAAAAACTAGACTGACATTTGAAGACTTCTCATTTGCAATGCTTCACTAATCAGCTGCTTATCAGAATTTATAGAGAACAGGCAATCAACTCAGAGTAGCAGCTTGTCAAGCCGAGCTCTTATCTTTATAAATGCAAAGCAGCTATGAGACTCGTGCACAAACCTATAAACCTTCTTTTGGAGCAGGCTCTGCAGTTAAAAGAATATCTTACTGTTAAATGTGTTCACTGCAGTCAATACAGAAAATGTAATTCAGACACTGTGGGTAATAATTTCAGTGCTACTGCTATTGATCAACTGCATAATGGTGGGAGTTTTAAAATCAAACCCAGCAACTTAAAAGACTTCAAGCTTTTTACATACATACATGCAACAAGCACTTCATAGGATTCTTTATTCTACAAGGTGTTAGACCCTTCTCTGGGTTTCTACTGAATTTCTCCTACATGTTATCTATAGATCTGTCAACTGCACATTGATGCTGCCAATCCTCTGCGCTGCCACATACCAACCATGCTCCAGTGGACTCAGATCTGGTGTCTGAGGAGGCCACTGAAGCTCAACGAACCCACTCCATGTCCATGAAACCAGATTGAGATGACTTTTTCTTTGCGACCTGGTGCTTTATCAAGCTGGAAGTAGCCATTAGTAGATGGTAAATTGAGGCCATAAAAGGGAGGCACCAATACTCCCGACAGGCTGCGGCATTCAAAGGATTGATTGGTATTAAGGGGCCAAGAAGACATTCCCTAGACCATTAAACCAACACCAGCAGCAGCAGCAGCAGCAGCCTGGACTATTGACACGAGGCAGGATGGGTTCATGGATTCATGTTGTTGAGGCCTGAGCAGAAATCAATATTCATTAGACCTTCAACTGCCCAGGTTTGTGAGTCTGTGCCCACTGCAGTCTCAGATTTCTCTTCAGAAATACTCAATCTATTTGGCACAGACACTGATGCCGCAGTGATAAATTACTGAGACCATATTTTTCACCCTGTTCTGATGTGTGATTTTGATCTATCAACACTACAGCTGCATAGCTGACTGTATAATACCATGAGTAGGTCATGCTCAATGAGTGTACATCACATCACAGACCATCCTCCATAGGCAACCAGAGACCTTGATTGAAAGGTGTCCTACTCTGCAGTGACATGAGCACCTTGAAGCACCTGACGTGACACTTCTTGTTAAAGACAACAGTACCTGACTGTCACACGAGTAGATAGGTCCTGAAGGTCTCCTGGATGAAACAGCTGGGATTCATTCAGCCCCAGTTTCCCACAGGCCTTCAGGAACACATTCACATTATCCTGGAAATTTGAATCAGAGAAACAGTAAAATGAGACAGCTGAAAGCTGGAGAGAGCTGGTGTGATGTTGATGCTGTTTGGGATCTACCAGTTGGACCGGAAAATGCCAACAACCAACCTCACACAGTTTGACAGGACATCTAAAAGCCCCAACAATAAACAACACAAACAGCACCATCCCTGGAGTCACTTATTATAAATATCTTTTAATCTGCAATTTGATGATGGAATACAACCAAACAACAAACAAACAAGGCAGTGCAGCTTGTCGTTGGCTGAAATGACAGCAGATTTCATTGTTTACTGGCTAAAACTGATGTTTACACTTGACAGTAAAGAGCCGCTCTGAACCTGCTCTGTTAACAAAGCTTGCGTTGAGTTGACTTCTGTTGTGAATTGCGGCAATACAAATAAAACTGGACTTGATTCGTCTAGAAACATTTGATCACTCTCCAAGGCGCTGCCCATTTGCTCTGTCTCACTCCATTATTAGCTAGCTAGCATTACCCACTGCAGACTCAGCCACTATGTTGGATGCTAAAAAACACCAAGGTGGCAGTGGTCAAAAATCTTAGCTTCAAACAGGACATTTATTTTGCCCCTCTTTAAATAGCTACATAAATCACTATGTCACGTGCCAGCAGTAATGTAAAAAGACATTTAATTTGCAGTCAACAGGTTAAATATGCAAAGCAACCAGTGTGGTCCCTTAGGCTGACAAAGTCTCTGCTGCGTCTGCATCTCAGCCCCCACCACCAACACCACAACTCCAACAGCCACTGTTGGGCTCTGTCTATTTAATGGTCCCTGATGGATAGTTGCAATTGATCTTTCCATGCTGTTGCTTAAGGCAGTTTTGGCAATTATACTTGTATGAAGCCATCGAAACATAGCCAGGAGGAAAAATACAAATCTGCATTTGCATCTATGCCAAGGAGAGGAGGAAAAAAAAACCCTACATATTCAGCAGTTGGTTTGTCGCAGTGAAATGCAGTTTCAAGATCATTCAAATTGTGGCAACACCATCTCTCAGTGCCTTTAACAGGAAACCACACAATGTGTCAAAACTTCCTGGCTAGCAGGTGTTGTCTTATTTTCTTTTGTGTCTGTATTAGGTTATGCCAAGGCAACAGATCACCTTTTATGCTATTTATTTATTTATTTGATTCTATATACTGTATTACAATTACTTCCAGGGCTTGAAGATTTACACAAGTTCTGCATGTTCAGCATGTTGAACACACAAGGGTAAAGAAAACGCCTCCTGTGCCACACAGCAACACACACACATACATGGTGACAACTGTAAAATCACTCACCAGGCCAGCGATGGGGGTGGAGAGTCTGTTCAGTCTCTTAATGATGCCTGGTTTCAACTGGTTGATCAGGCTGTGAATGAAAATATTTGCAGGTAAAAAAATATTTCAGTTTTGGGCTACAGATATTTGAGCACTAATATATGCAGTGAATATACAGAGTCAAATTCGACAAACAAGGCTAAAGAGAATAGGGATAAATAAAAATAAAAATGACAAAAACTCATGGCTGAAGTGGTTAAGCTAAGCTAGCAAACTAGCCTGTCTATGTTTATACTCTAACCAGAGTTTTACATGGTGATTTAGCCAGAACAAATATAGGCTAAAAAAAAAAGTTATAAAATCAAATCTGCATTTGAGCATCTTTACTCACTCGCAAAGCAGGACTCCGTTCTCCAAGGCAGCACGGAAATCATTGCAACCAAACGATTTTCCAGTCACCTCCTAAAAAAATACAGCACATTTGGAGATCATCCACTCAGCAACACATTTCTTTATTGTCACCAATGAAATGTGTGTGTTTGAGGTTTGTTTGCCACTGCTCAGTCTAACTTTCCTGCAGGTTTCTTCCAAGTTGTTGCTTTCAGACATGAAGATCCAAAACTAAACAGACCTGAAACTTGCTCACATGTTATTTTTACTAACTACAGCAGTCAAACGGGATGTTCAAATACTATGATGAGTTTGAGTTGATGGTCAATCAACCCTGAGCAATACTTGCTTTGGGGGAACTTGGTGTTGTGCTACAACTGACATCCATGTGTATAATGGTATCTGCATATATGATCAGCTTGTCAATAACAAGAAATACCAAACATATTTTTGAGGAGATATAGAAAGAATTCTGCCACTGCAGTTTTGCCTACAAACAAAACATAAAATAACAACCTCACAAATAAACAATGAAAATTAGCACAAGGCCAGCACTGCACATAAACCACAGTATGGTTGAAACAGAGTTCAACAATTGGACCAAACCGTTTGCTAAAAATACTCTGAATTGCTCCTTTGTGTAAAACACTGAGCTGTTCAGTGACAGAAAATTAATGAATAAACACGACTACAACACAAACTAGGAAAACAAGGTCCTGATTGAAATTAGTTATGATAAAGCAAAATGAATGTACACAGGCATTTACACAAACATTCAAAAGACGTTTTCAGTCAAAACAAAGAATACAACATAACCTAAATGGTTTTACACGGGAAGGCAAGAGGGGTTTTGTAATGAGGACATAAAAATGGGGCTATTAAGGTTCAGCTCCATAACTAACAGAGGGCCCCAAAAGACTATTCTTCTCACTAATTAGTCCCCCCAGGAATCCACAATCACAATTCATTTTTGGTAGAACTGGGCACTGGGCATGGATGTTTCTCACTGGAATCAGACAAACAATGCAGAAACAGACTCACACAACAAAACACTCTGTGGTCAACATACTGTCTGTTCCTCTGCACCAAAATCTAATTGGTCATTTCATTAAACATTTGCCCCCAAGAAACCATAGATTGTATAGTTTCAACAATGTGTTTTCAACTGTGACTTCAAAACATCTGGTGACAGCTTCATGAGTTCAAACTCCAAACAAGGCAACATCTGGTAAGGTAATATGATAAGGTACATACACTCACATCTAACATGTAGGTTTTAGACAATTATTTTCCTTTTTTTGTATAAAAAAGCCAAATTTATCCAGTTTCACTGTCTTAGTTGTCAGGATCTGAAGTTGTGCTCTGTCACACATCACAAAATTATAGCCATCATTTTCACCATTGTGATATTTTATATACAAAATGATGACTGGAAAAATAAAGGGATTAACTGGTATCAGGAATTATTGTTCGATGTAGCCCAAGGTAAAGAAAAACTGCAGTACAATTCAGGAATAAGTGTGTGTGGTAAAGTTGATGATGGGCTCTGATAAAAAACCAAACACCTGACTCTGCTGCAACAAACTGAAAAGCCTGTTCACATTGTATAAAAGAGGCCGATCCATTCTTATTTCTTCTTGCCTCCACTTAGGCACTGAGCAAACATCTATGTGTAATCGCTGCGGGTCCTGTGCTATAATGATAAACAGCAATAATTCCTCGACACTTGAATATACGTGTAGGCTTATTATGCTCCAATCTATAACACTGGGAACTGGTGGTAATACACTGCTGTTGTGGTTTGGCACAGGAGGAGTTGAGGGCTACACCATTCAGCATTTCCTTAAGAGCAGCATGCTTTGCTTACCTCCCGTCTTACACACACACACACACGCATGCACACATATACAAACACACACTGTTCATCCATCTTTTCATCCACCAGTGCGAGAAAATGGGCACAGGCTCACTGCCAAGAGAACTCTGGAAGGATTTCTCATAATGATCCACTCATGCACAATTGACATTAATGGTCCCATTTAGATATGGTCAACATTCAGTGTCCACAGTCTGCAAGTTATATTCATTGGTTATGATTTAAGGATTACAACTTCTACACTGGGGCAGCCGACAGCAACCTAGAAAAAGCACTGCTGTGAAACCACATCCTCCACAGACGCATCTGTAAAACTTGTCTGTCACATGACTACGACAAATGTGCAAAGAGCTGGCACTGACTAATCAAAACAATCAATTCTCACTGAGAAAGAGACCACATAATGTATTGCACTGTGTTGCATTTTCAATTTCTCTTTTGAACATTATCCAGTTATCTGCTCACCATCCATGTGTATTTCCCTCAGAAGCTCTGAGTCACTTCTATCAGTGTATCTGGAGGAGCTCTTACCTGGGCTCTTATCAAGGCATTTCTGAATTTGAATGTGAATACTAGTCAGTAAAGGTGCCTCAGTTTAGGTTTATGAGTCATCTAAAATAGAATAACACAGCTGTACAGACTAAGTCAAAGTCTTATTGAAACAATGGCTGAATATAAAACATCTTCACAAGGAAGTTAAAGTTAAGCACGAGAAGTTTCCTTAAGCAAAAGTTAATGAGGAGCTGCACAAATCATTGCACCTTTCATGAAGCAAGTAAATGAAAGAAAGAGTGATGGAGGTGGATCATGTACCTCGATCCAGCGTTGAGCCTCGTTGAACGCGTCTGCACAGCTGACACTGGTCTGCTGGCGCCACTCCATCTTTAATCCTGAGCAACAGGCACAACAGCGGCGGGGGGGTGAGAGTGCAAGGCAACACTCTGTTTAAACTCATTAAGTATGGAGCACAATCAGGCGTCAGCAAGTTCATCACATGAGTTCAAGTCATGTCAACAAACACGACGAAGATCCGCGCGATTTCACTTTTAATACGAGTGTCTCATTTAAAGAAGCGACCTGTTGACTCACCTGGTGCTGTGTGGAGCTGCTCACCGGTGAAAGGTCTCCGCTAATTGACTTCCAGGTTATCAGAGCCGCAGCAGCACCACCTCCGCCGGCAGCAGACTTTTCATCACCGACAGGTTTCGCTTATTGGGTGAAGTGCCAGAGAGAGAGAGAGAGACCCGCCCATTTGCAAACTACAACCAAAAAGTTTCAGAGGTGAAGTGAAACCGAGTGGAGCCCGCGTGGAGGATGTGCAGAGGAGTGCACGAGCCTCTGGTGGCCTAGTGCTGCACCTGCACGACAAGTAGAAAGCACACTCCAACACTGTGCACTGGGCCGCAGTCAGGAGTTTCTGAGTTTGTTCATTAGTTTATTCATTCACTGAAGAACAAAATCAAAATTTAAGTAATGTAATTACAATAGAACAAAGGCAACCCAGATCAACTTGCTGCAACTTTGAGATACACTAATTAAAAGAAAAAAAAGGACAAAAAATAACAGTAGACCACAAAGTCCCAAATTTGATGATGGAAATGAAAGAGCAATTAAAAAAAATCAATTTAGATTAAGTGAAACCAAAATAAAAACATCTAAATTGCTTTATGGCCTTGGTGAAATAACAGGATTTATCTTGAGAAATTCCAAACTTTACATACTTTAACTGGAGTTTAATGAGTTTTATGTACAAAAATCACCCCATCAAATGATGACTTTAAGTTTTGTTGTTTTGTTTTCTGTAAAATGTGCCATTCAGTTGACAAATTCAGACACAGGGGTCATGACCTGTCAGCTACTTCATTTGTTTTTTGTGACTTCTGCATTAATTGCACATGCCCTGCAGCCCACTGTTATTTCTCATAGGCTACACTCAGATGTCTGGTCTGATGCGACAGCTCTGGCATGTGAAATGTGAAAAGCCTCCTGTAACCCATTACCTTCACAGGACGACAGGTATTAAAAATGCAAATGTGCAGAATGAAGTGCTTGTGCAGGCTCAAGCTGCAGATACGTAAAATAATCGTCTGCTTCTTCTTCATTTCTTTCATTCCCCACGTCACGATAGCAGCAGCAGCAGCAGCCTGATAACATATGCAAAATATGACAGGGTTTTTCAAGGGCAGGTCTCTTCACTCTCTTGCCTTTTATACTGAAGTGATGAAGGATGACCTGCAACAGTTTCATTTTCACACATGAGTTGCATATGTCTGTGAATAGAACATTGTTTTTTGTTTTGTTTTGTTTTTTTCTATTACTATGTTCACATGTTGAAAGAAAAGCACAATGACAACCTGGTGGGTAAACCTCATCTTGTATTTCTGCATGTGCTTGGACCAATCCAATTTCCTGCTTAATGTCCAAGGAGCTGCACTGTGTGGGGAACAAAGCTGGAGATGGAATCACAGAATTTCAAAGTAAAATGAGGAACAGAGGTGTAGGACACAGTGGAAAATTTAATGAGATGCCCATTAAGAGCACAAAGAACATTATGTGAATCAATAATTGGCACAGACCTTCCACTTATTAGCTAAACCAAGGAAATTAAAAGATAATATCCTGCACCATCTGGTACTACTATTACTCCAAAAGAACAATGGGAATTACCTTTTTTTTGTTGCTTGTTTCTTCCCTGGATCCTCAATACTCTGATCCATGGCTGAAAGTGCCAAATCAAAACAAATGAAAAAAAGTGCCCTGCGTACTCTGAACATTTATTGAGGTGAAATGTACACAAAACTAAGTGGAATAAGAAAAACAGGTGAACGCTCAGCTGCAGGAGGCTGAGATGGAAGGAACACATTCCCATATTTCATTCCTGCACGTCTGAGAATAAGGGAGCAAAGGTTCTGTTTACCTCTTGTGGTGCTTGATAATTTCTAGAATTATCTTCGTGGTCATGTTCGCTCCATTTGTGAGATCATGTCACTCAGACTCTGACTTCAGTGTCAGTGATGTGCTCCCCCACCATCTTACAAGAAGGCAGACTCTTGAAATTCTGTTTTAACAAACACAAAAAAATACGTCCATCACACCATCTTAAAACATCCATGCAATGCTTGTCACATTTAAAAGTAAAATAAATTAACATAAATAAAAAAGTGCAAACGTGGCCAAGGGGTAAAAACTGGGAATTCTTAGAACAGAGGCTGAAGAGGTATGCCGCACTGTGCGACCTCTTCTACTTTTTGTTGCACAGGCTGCATGTTGCATCAGTACATGCAATCTGACTGGGCTTTTCAAAGAACTCTTCCAGAGCCTTCTGGTATGGACTACTAGGCACCAATGGACCATTTATTTTGATGCACATGCAGGCAGTGAGGCTGTTCCCTGCAGCCTGTACCTGGGGTCTGTCTTGATCTATTGAAAAATAATCACGTAACTGACATTAAAAAAATGTATACCTACATAAACTGCTAGCAGAAAAGTGAACACAAAATACTCACCCTGTTCATAGCCGAGAAATCTCTTTCGCAGTTGACACTTGACACCAGAACTGTCAGTGCAATGGCAGAGAGCTGAGCCAGATTTGGGAACAGGAGCTTCAGCTCATCAAAGTCAGAGGCCAGCTCCTGCATCACCTCCAACTGTGACTTCTCCTAGTAGGATAAAGCAAAGGGTAAAAATTGTTAGGAAAACAGAAGATTAAAAAAAAAAAACATTTCTAAGAAATCCATTCAACCTTTTGCTTCTGCTACTTAGCTTAAACATGCCCTGGCCAACATGCACTTTGAAGCTGGTCCATTCTTGGACTGCTGCAGCTCCATCCACATTGGGAAATTTTGGGGCAAGCAGTTGTAAGTCATCATCTCCCCTCTCCACTGCTTGTGGGCTGAGTATATTAAACGCAGCTAGGATGTTCATCTGTGGGAATCTTCTCTCAAGGTGCTCAATGAGATGCTCCAGGTATGGCTCCATTACCTTTTGAAAATATGCTTTGTAACTTGAAACATTGAATATTCAATACCTGAGTGCAAAAACGGGTCCAAAAAAAGAGGTGAGGTCAAAATGATGACCTCTGTGGCGTCTCCTCTCCTCCTCTGCCTGTATGTTGAGACTTTTCACTCTGTCTTCCAACCCACTGACATATGACCCTGGAGGCTGCTTGTCTCCTACCTCCTTGATTTGTCAAATGGCCTCAATTGTAGCAGGCGCCTTAAATATTAAATGAATATATTAGAGCTATATTGTCTTATAACTTTGCTTTTCATAATGTTCCATAAACAAGTGTATGTATAGTCATTCAAAATCAACTTACATTTTTCTTGATAGCCAAAAAATTGACTTCTTCCTTTTGGAAAAGCTTTGAAAGCCATGTTAGGTGGGGAAGGACATTTGCCTGGAGGTGGATGGCAGCCACAAACCTGTATGTTGCACAGTATGTATAAAAGCCCCTTGCTACAGGGTCCTTCAGCTGCCAGGTTCCTCTGAAGAGTTGAAATGGCTGTGTCTTGGGACAGCCATCTTGTGTCCTTCACCCCTAATGTGCAAAGAACACATAAAGAGGACACATAAACTCAAAGACAGTGGTGTGGAAAATGTAAAATATAGAAAAGGCAAGGCAGGGAAAGCCCATTCCAGATCAATTAGCATCATGCTAATTGATCTGGAAGCTGAAGAGCGGCGTACTTGAGAAAACAGATTGATGCTCGACGTCTTTATTACAGCAAGGAGGGTTTGTATCACACGCTGATAGATAGATAGATAGATAGATAGATAGATAGATAGATAGATAGATAGATAGATAGATAGATAGCTTAAGTCAAGATAAGATGCACACAGCAGCGCTTCCAGTTATTTAGAATAAAAATGACATTTTTTCATTTCCTTTTTCTTCTTATCTTTTCTTTTCCAGTATTACATTTACTTTGCCTCAATTGCATGCCACGCCTGTCATTTCTGTTCTTGCAACTATCAAAGTTTGCATCATCTTATCTTTGAGAGGGAACAAATCCAACTATGACCATGAACGGCAATAAAAATAAAAAAAAGGGAATGTCAGAGAAAATGTAACAGTGCAGAAATGAAATGCATTTCCTTTTATTTGTGGTGAGTTCTCCTATGAATACATCACCTTATCAGAGCTGAGGAAAATTATCTGTTGCATTTATAAATGACTACCAGTAGGTGTTGCTGTAACTCTGCATTGTGCATGCATCATTTAAGGGGGTGGGGGAAAGGTGGTGCTGGTGGCGGAGATGGTAGAGAGAGAAATGGACAGTGACAACATTTTTGATCTGCCTTCACAGTGAACAGTCGTTTCCCATATTTTCCCCTTCATGCTGCTCCTCTGGGTCCAGTCCAGTGTGAGGAGTGTGATGGGAAGCCACTCTGAATGCTCACTTTTCAATTACACCCACTATCATTACTGTTATCAGCAGCAACTACATCAACAGCTAATCTGCTTTCTATTATTTTCCAGATAGAGTTTGGATTGAAAAACAAATAAATCAGACCCCAAAAAGTTTGTTTGTTTTTTTCAATATGAAAGAAACATTTAAGTTATTTTCACACAGAAATGTCTTTTGCTTATCTTAACCGTGCTCTCAGCCAAAACATTTTTATGACCACTCAGGCCTAAATGTGACAGTGTTGTTGATGGATTTCCTGCAGGAGCAAGATATACATAGATGCATTAAGGAGACTCTAAAGCTGTATTTTCTGAAATGAATGAACTTTTCAAATATATTAAGTGTATTAAAGATGCTACAATCATTCATAAGCATTCAATAATCCACGGCCATTCGTAAAGCTGTACATATGCGCTCCTAAATGGTGGAAAATAGACTAGAATAGAATAGAAATAGATTATACTGATACAGCTGGAGTTGAGCCGACTGATTTTTCAAGGGCATCCTCTGCATGTGAGCAGTGTTTGTGTTATATCTGCAGTATATGCCACAGTCGTGCTTCAAGAGTTGCACCATATATTGCTCCATTATCTTCAGTCACTCTCCAGCCCCCCTTCACTGTGGATACATCAACCTGATATGTCTGTCTGCATAAGTACTCTCTGTACTGTATTATACAGTATGAGCTATTTTACACAATGAGTGAGAGCTACTGTAGTAATGTTATACTTGGTGCAGAGACTGCATTAGTGAATCATTAGGGTCACGGTACTCAAATCTGAGATCATTAGCTGCAGGCTCTGCCTACAGTGCTCCTCAGTGAACTGCATAAGACAGACGAGAGGCACAAGTCTCCCGTTACAGTATAGAAGAAGCTATGGCTGGTATGCTTTATCCAGATAAACACGCACTCTAAAACAGAAAAAATTAGCATATTCATTTACTTATCTGTTTCTTTACCTTTAAGTATACACTCTAATTAATAAAGTTATGTACAGCATACAAGTGAGTATATGACCACCACAAGAGTGCATGCTGAAGCCATCAGATCAAAACAGGTTTAGTTTTAATATCCAGTCATTAAATAGGATGTGATTATAACTCATCAAAACCATGAATACATATGAATGTGTCTAACATATTGTTCATACGCTGTAGCAACAGATGGAGCATATTGACTGTAGGCTGTAGTGTAACCTCCCTGAGCCTCTGAGGTTTGGTTTGCATTTCTGTGAAATAAACCATGAATGAAATCTACAAAAGAAAACATATGATATTGTAGATGTTGCAACCAGAGCAAAAAAGTGAGCATTGTTTAATTTGAAAGAGGTTTGAAATTCATTGTCAGTGGGTGTTTAAGTGCTCTATTAAACCACAGCACACAGTAGAATTTACACTTATACTTAAGCCTATTCACCTCCACTGCCGTCTCCTCCTCCTCCTCCTCCTCCTCCTCTTCCGCCTCCTCCCTTGTGCCTGGTGTGTGTTGTCCCTGCCAAAGTCTGAAACATTATCACAACAGGATGTGGGCTGGGTTTAACACTGAGAGTACTTCCCCTGCTATGTCAGTCACCTGGGAGATAGTTCAATTATCACTGCATTTTAATGTAACTTCTGAACCTGAGCTGTGCCACAACTCAAAAGGAACAAAAGCGAGGGGGCAGCACGATCATTAGACGTGTGTGTGTGTGTGTGTGTGTGTGTGTGTGTGTGGGGGGGGGGGCTGAATTGTCTTTCTGATGGTGTTTTTTTCTGCAGTCTTTCTAACAATACTTTCAGGAAATGTAGTAGCTGTGTCCAGCGAGCAAATAAACCTTGAACTAGCGAATGCTGCACTGATGCTGTCCAAGGACCAATTACAAATACTGATTGCTATTCATAGCACCAAACCTCCTATAGTATATACCTGTATATTGATATACAGCACAACTCCTCAGGCAAAGTTTCCATGTAAACAATTGAGAAAATAGAAAATGCCAGCTGCCCACATCCGCATCGTCTAAGGCTATGGATTCCATGTTGTGGGAGTGGGAGTGTGCGCACAATTAGCTTCAAAATTGTTTGTTTATAGTTTTATAGCTAATTAAACTTTCTATTGCTTTTTATAATGTCTGTCCACAATGAGGAAATGTACTGCTATCTCCAAAAACACTGAAATCCCCTCATTTAAATCAGGTAGCCTATGGTCGATGTGCACTCCCCCATTAGAACAACACATTTGTTTTGGAAGGTGTTTACCTTGAGAGACCTTATAAAGAAAATAAGTTGGAGTTTTGAGCTTTTTAGAAATAACAACACAGGGAGAAAACCAGCCTCCTTTGTGTTATTTTACAAATAATAACCAGAACCAGCATCTTAATTGGGATTATTGGGCCGGCAGAGAGGCGTTAGTCAGATACAGGCCTATGTCTGGTTTTTGTGTTTGTATATAACAGTAATGTCAATTCAGAGGTGTTCAACTTATTTATTTCTTCATTGTTTTCTATTTATCTGTATTACATTTGCATTGCATATATTTTACTTATATTTTCATGATTTTGGACATTATTTTGTCAACTAAACTGAACTTAACTAAACCTGACTAGTCAATATTCACCTTAATACAGTAGTTGACATCAATGTATTTGTGTAAATGTTGGCCATTATGAACAAGATCTACAGTATAAAATGTTATGAAATAAGTGTTAAAATGTTAAAGCTGTTAATGCTATAACCAAATACACAACACTGTACACACTTATTTTATTATTAGTGTTTGTAAGTGTTACCATTCATGAATGCTGTCTGATGTGCAGAGTTCACAGGCACATAATGAAGTCCAGCCATAAATGCAGAGAAGTAATGACACCACTCAGTTACTGGGCAGAGATGAATGCGAGGTTTTGCTTGTGAGGGAGCATGTGTGGAATAGTAAGAAAGGTGCTGCTCCTGCTCTGGGACAGTGAAGAGTTGATGCAAATTCAATATGATAATGACGGACCTGAGAAGGAGAGCAGAAGAGGCATTAAGATGCGTCAGCACCTTTGTCTCTATCCCACAGATGGAGGAGGGGGAAGATTTTAGTTGTGTTAAACCTTTACTTCCCATCTATATGTTTATTTTATATGTAAACACTAATGCTTTAAAATGACAGTTACATCTCAGATGAGAAGTCAAAATATATGCACAAAATGTAGTTGTTACCTTCAGCTCATACAGAGTCATCATTCACTTGACCACAGAGGCTTGTATAAAATGAAATAAAATGAACAAACTGTGCTAAACACAACCCAGTAAGTTTCTTTCTTAGCTCTCTTTGCTGTAAAATCTGATCTGATTTTGGCAGAGGTCGCCATTTTGTAGTCAGAAAGATAAAGAAAACAAACACACCCCCTAAAGCAGGAGGAAAGGGAAGCATAAATGGAAAGTGAGGGAGAGCTGGCTGGGATAAACAATCCATCAGTGGTCTGCTTTTTGTTTTGACCCTTATGGACTTGGAGGAGGAATATAAAAAGTGGAGGAACGGACAAAGACTCAACTTCTGCACTGTAAAAAATTAGGGATCAATATTTTGCTGGTTCTGATGGTGCACCATGCTTGTAGATAATTATATTGGAGCTTGAGATACTAACCAATCTAACAAGGTATAGTGATACAGCTTGTATATGTTGACCTAGGTTTAAGCATTTACTCTGTCAGAACAGGTTCATGGCACTGGGACCAGGGGACGGGCGGTGTGCCATTTGTCTGGATAAATCCAAGCTGCTAAAGGACTTCATAGTCTTTTCTCCATTCATTATCAAGTAACTTCATCATATTACATGTTTTCATTAGTGACCCCAGGTGTGATACATTAGCTGACTATTACTTGCTAGCAGGAGCAGATCATAATCATGTTAGCTTCGGCTTGTTGTTGTGGCAAGATTTGTTAAGTGGCTCTAATGTACTCAGGGTGACTTTATTCAGTTGTGCTATGGTGGTGTTCAAGTGCATTATTTGTGGAAGGTCAGGGGACAACACGTGAATCCATGACCAGCAACTTTCCCAGTTCCACTAAAACAACAATGCAGAGTAATCAAAAGTTGTGTCCATTTGATGGTAAATGTCATTATGTCCAAAATCATCAGCTCAGTTTGTAAGATTAGCTAACGTGTCATACCAAGGTTAGACATACTACCGTGTACCTATATCAGACGCCATAGACTACATTCAAATCATCCTGTATTTTAAAACCACCTATAATTACATATTAGATCCAAAGTAAAAGATGCCTAAATGCTATCACACCAAATTATACTCTAATTAGAAACCAAATGAAAGACCTCCATATACTATTAGACATGATTTTACAAGATCAAGGTCTAATCAGAAATAAAATACAATGTTATATCAGATATAAAACAGCTGGAGACACGTAACACTTCCATCATGGATCTATGATAGCTTTATTAGACAGCTGTAATTAGAGGAATGTAATGTCACATTATATGAGGCACATGTATATTTTTTGTCCTTTATTCAACATCATTTAACTTTCCTACCGATCATTTGTCGCTCATTAAAAGAAAAACTGTACCATAAACTAAAGTTAAATCACACTGGGCCACATCTGGGCTCCTTTACCCATCTGTTGTTATCTGTGTGTTGTCCACAGTCCTGTGCAGCTTTTAACAATAGCTTCTACTCCCATATGTCACAAGCATTAGGCCATGCGAGCTGGTAGCACAGTGAACCTTTATTTCCCACTGTTAGATGCTAATTAGATTCTAATAAGCACTTGTTAGACTTCCTCAGAGGGTATTCTGCAACACATTACAAGAGAACTGTAAACTAAAGTGAAAACCACATACATACTGTTGTTTTAACAGTTAAGACAGTGTGCATGTGGTTTACAGTATAGAGCTGTAAAATGCCAACTGCTGTGTTTGAGGATATAAGGCTTCATATTTACTATCAATCAGACGTCTTCTTTTGCCCAGACATGTCCACTTTTCACTTTGTGAAAATGTCCAGTTTTCATTGTTTTTCACAGAGCCATTAAGCATTTTTATTTTTATATTATTTTGGTAACATTAAGACTTGTTGAAGAGAGATGACTGTGGTCATAATAAAGTGTGTTGGGTAACCTCTGGGAAGCCTATCTGTGTTTGTATGTTTGATAACAGAGAGATATTATGTTGTTGTATAACTTAATTTTCTATCCATACACTGAAGGCATACTTTAAATATATTAAATCTATGAGGCATCTTTGTGTACACTTCAAGTATCATTTAAGTGTCTTGAGGTGGAGCCATGTGTCTTCTTCTCTGGAAATCAGAATATGGTCACCCTGTGTTACTGAAACTGGCCATGACTTTTTACTGGTACCTGAAACAACTGTGATAACAGGTTGAAGGTCCAAACAAAGGCAGACTACACACAGAATAACAGCAAACAACGAATGTGCATGTCACTGTTGCCCCGTGCACTCTATTTCTCTCATACAATGGCTTAAATTATTGTTATTATGTTTTTTTTTTTACAATGCACACCACCCACACTCTTTTGGTGTCCATTTTCAGTATTGGTCAACCCTATTGATGAACTGTTCCCTGTAAGCAAGGTACTATTATGGGAATGGTTTCAACATGTTTGCATGGTTAATAACACGTATCACATTTACTCAATATTGTATTTAACTCCACCAAACTCCACTTATTGTTTCCTGTGACAGAAGGAGAACCTCCTATTTTGCCGTCAGAACTTAAAATGTTGAATTTGAACGTATCATAATCGAGTGTGTAGGAGGATCATTTTCTGGTCAGGCACAGAATGTCCTGGCACAGGTAGTGCTTGCAAAGTGATTGGTTGTTGGTCTGGAGGATTTAATTACCACTAAGCCCCATGGCTGTATCATATACTAACAGACCATACATGCGTTAAATACCTTTGACCACCAATCAGGAATGACAAATAACAACCTGTGGCCATAACACGGAAACAGAAATTGAGCTGAACTGCAGTTGGAAAAGCAAGTGAGAAAAATATCTTCCTGACCACATTAACATGTGCTAGACGTTTTGATGCACAAGTCAAGACTCTTGGTGCAACACAACTGTCCAAATTTCAAACCAACAATTAAGTGTCCTACATGTCTTGCTGCAGGTCTAAATGAAGAGAAGAGTTTATCTATATCTTCACCTGACACGAGTGGGTGGCTGCTGTATGCTCACTGAGAATACCAGTAGAATACCAGTGTGTGTGTGTGGGGGGGGGGGTGAATAAAATGAAGCCAGAAGCCAGCAAGTTCATACAACAAAGAGTGCAAGAGAGCATAGTGAAGTGTAAACTGTGCATAAATGCTCTCAGATTTGGGTTAACTGTGTTTACATGTTTTTACCCTCAATTAGGGCCAAAGATGTTTTGCGTCTATTCTGAGTTATTTTCTGCTGTCACCCCTCTGTCTCTCTCTTTGTACCATATTATGTGAAAATATGCATCTGTGTGGAATCTTTATAAATTGGAAAATTCCTCCTACTGCCTACACGAAGAACTCAGGCCCATATTTCATTAAAGCCAATGATGCCTATGAGCTTGCACAGCAAGTCAAAAAAATGAGGCAGAAATAAATCCTTGCAGCTTACCAAGTAACGGAAATTGTACAGTGCAACCAGAATATTGAATGTGTACTTAAAAGTAAAAATAGTGCATCAATAACCTGCCAATTCCATTATGCAAAGCAGACTT
The DNA here is from genome assembly GCA_021432705.1 of Caranx ignobilis. Lineage (NCBI taxonomy): Eukaryota > Metazoa > Chordata > Actinopteri > Carangiformes > Carangidae > Caranx > Caranx ignobilis. Next base: position 50,119,765 of record MU270012.1, read on the forward strand.
AGGCTGCTGCTTCACAAGCAAAACATCCTTAAGTGAGAAACAGGTACTTTATATTTCATGTGTCCAAAAATGTAATGTTTGTACAGGACACACATAAAATAATACCTCTGCAGTTGGACTAATCTCATGACTCTTGTCACTGACTCTTTGCATTTCAATAGTGCTCAAGGTAGTGTCAGCCTTTTGTAGGGGGAAATGCGGGATGACTGGAGATCATGCACATCATCTGGGACTGTCCAGTACTGCAGGGACTTGGCAAGCTATAAAAGAGGAGACTGAACAGCCCATCCCACTGGACTCTCTGTTGTGTTCACTTGGAGAACCACCCTAAAATTTAACGGGCTTTATCCTGCACGTACTGGGGCAGCTGCAGCTCAGGAGGTAGAGCAGGTCATCCAGTAATCGAAAGGTTCCTCGCATGTCAAAGTGTCCGTGGGCAAAACACTGAACCCTAAATTGCCCCTGAGGTACAATGAGTGTGTGTGTTAGAGTAGTGCACTGTATAGACCTAGTGCAGTATGTGTGAATGGGTGAATGTGACCTGTAGTTTAGAGTGGTTTGAGCAGCGAAGAGAGCGCTATGTAAATGCAGTCCATTTACCATTTACATCTACTGAATGGTGGAAGAATGACAACTGTAAATTGGAGGAAAGCACTTTTACCAACACAAACTCAAACACTAAAACATGTCCACACATTAAGTGTGTCGCAGAGAAACTGGAAATGAAGTTGGTCTTTTTTTTTAAGATTAATTCCATTCATGGTGTGTTTAAATTTCTAAAAGCAAGAATGTGGACAGAAAGAAAAGTGCTTTATGTTTTACTGATATTTAAATAAAAAAATACATCCATAACCATTCAAAAGATGTTTCAGTATTATAATTCTTCTAATGAATCATAGCTTAAATCCTGGATTTAATATAAAGTCCGTCTGGGGAGTTTGCTCCAATATTGTTACATAGGTTCACACAAATGTGTTGCACTTTGCTTTTCCCTTTTGTCCAGTTCACACCAAACCAACTCTCTGGGGTTTAAAGTGCTGCTGGAGGAAACATTTTGTGTATCTGTATGAGAATGGTGAGAAAAAGACAAAGCAAAGGTCGACTGGACAGCCAGGGGTTCATCCTACACTAAGATAATGAACCTCTTTTCCTGCCATATTTCTACCATGTCACTTCATCTAAATGAGTCCTCCTATTGGTTGGCCCAGTACCTTGCATGGCAGGATGCACCCATGTGTGAATGGGTGAATGAGAGGAAAAACATAACTGAACGCTCCATTTAGCATTTACAAAATACCTTGCACCTGCAGGCCATTGTCCTGGGAAATGAGGATAGCTACCACATGGTGGCTTATCAAGCATTTGTGGTCATAGATCTGTTTAACTCAATAAGTGGATTTTCTATATATAAAGACTCAAAAGCACACTCTGTGCTGGTGCGGGCCATGCATGGGGCAGAGGCTTGTGTGTCCGTGCCATGCTGAACATGCTTCCATAGCATTACACTGGCCAACAAGGCAGCACTGATTTAGCAGTTGTAGCTTCCTGCCTCTGTAATTTGCAGAAGGCAGAGTCCATGTGGCTGTGGTCTGGACCAAGTGAGTGTCGTCACAATATAAGAGTTAAACATGTTAAATGTGTTTGTATGTTTTTACGAAACTCTGCTAGTCTGTGCTGTGTTGTTTTGATTTCCTCATCAAAATTATTTAAAACATCATGTGTCTGAAATCAATGGGCCACAAAACCCTTGTAATTCAGTTTAGACATATGCCAGTAATATCTGTTTACCTGATAGTGTCTATTGATTGCCTGGAAAAGACAGAAAACAGCAGTAGAATTTATCAAGGCCTTTCAAATGGGCTCTTTTATGGCTTGGGGATATGAAACACCACGAGCTGACTTCATTACAGTAAAAGGAAAGTTGAAACTATAGCAGGATGGTTGCTATTGGCTTTGGCTGCATCTATATTTGCAATATTCTTCCAGTTTGTTTTAGTCCAGACTGTAGGAAGACAAATGGGTGCAGAGAATGAGCTAAACTAAAAAAAAAAAAAAAAAAGAAAAAGAAAAAAAAACCCACCTTTGTGGAAGTCAGTCAAAAGATAGAGAAAAATTGCAGAGAGAGTTAAGGCTTCTCACTTCTGCTCAAATCAGGAGAGATGCTTTAATGATAGGAGTGGAGATATGAAAACCTCAGAGTGTCTGTGGAGTAAACATAATTGTGTCGTAGCTCAAGGCACTTCTGTGCATAAGAGCAGCTTCACAGAGCAGTGAGACACTGACGATGAAAAATTAAATGAATCACAAATGAATGACAACAATATACATGGTGAAGGCCTGTGACTGATGTTATGTTTTTAGGAGAGATTGCTATATACGTAAATGATGATTATAATAGTAATGACAATGAAAAATGTTAAATTGTAATGACCTAAGAAAAGAACAAAAAGAGTAGCAGTAAATAAGAACTGTCAATCCTTAAGATGGAAGTTCTCAGGAAAAGGTTGCAGTCCATGTTTTGTGCAATGACATCTAAGTACTCCATTTAAATTTATCTTTTCAATTGTTCATGAATAAATGCAGCGTTTTAACCGCTGAAGTGTCATTTTGACACTGTGAAAAGAAGCATCGCAACCTCAGCTTTTGAGCAAACACGATCTGCAAACCGGTGTGAGGCAGCATTAAGCACTGTACAATAGCCTCTGAATGATAACAGGTCAATCAGGAATTCAGCCTGCAGCGCCATCCCATCTCTCACTTCAAAGTCTTCCAAACTTTGAAAAACAGCTTACTGAGGTCTGGAAGTTCTGAGTTCTCGCTGCTCCGACATTCACATTGTCGAGGAACACAGTAAGGATGACACCCATGAAAGGAGAAAAGTCTCAACAATTGGTATATTGGTATATGTGCATCACGCAAGTTGTAAAGAACCAAAACAGATACAGCTGGCTATGTATGTTGCAAACTGTCTATAGTCTCCCACAGTTTTGAGCAGTGAGATGTTTCACAACAGGGAAAGTGATGATATTGGCATCATAAGCAGCAATCAGGAAAACATAGATAATAAAAATATATCTTGGGTCATGATGTTAGAAACACTCAAGTCGGAGCCAACTGTGGAAAGTATAACCTCCTGTTAGCATTGCCAGCACAACTGGGAATCCGGGCATCTTGCTCGAAGGCTAACCCCAGGCTAATTCATGTGCTGGCTAATTAGCTCTCAACTTTCTTTTAGTCAATTGATCGCACAGTGTGCCGTGTTGTTCTGTATCTGATATTTGCATGAAAAATCTCCCAAAAGGTACAAACAGTACACATACAGGTGAGGGGGTCACATTCAGTGAAGCTATAGCTTTACACCTGTTGTAAAGTTGGGTGTTTTCAATGCAAGACTCAGTGGACACTCATGGTCATTAGAGGAACTGCTCTTGTTGCTTCCATATTGGCTTAATTTTTTTTTAAGCCCTAGAGGTTGCCGCTTGGTTGAATCTGAATTACCCGAGTATTTTCTTTGAGCATTTCAGTTGCTCAGGATCCATCATGTTGAATTCTTCATCATTACTGGGTCTATCATATATTCCTTGCGCAGCACATTATTGGAAAGTGCCATTAATAGCTGGCAGTAATCACCTGTCTGAGTGTAGATATTTACATTAAATCAAGATCAAGGAGTCAGTGGCTTGCCTATGGGGACAGGGAAGGGCTGGAGGTAGACCGAGGTAAAATGATGCTGCTGTAGACCGAACAGTGTGTGTGTGTGTGTGTGTGAGTGTAAAACAAAATGAGACAAGGACAAAATGATCAGTATTAATATTGAGTTACTAATAAGCTCACTCTGTTAGGTTACCTTTGCAGCATAAAAACTAGCTCTAACTACTGACTGGAAAGTCTAATACCAAAAAGCAATAAAGGAACACATGGATATTCAGACAGCTCTGGAGAGGCTTGTGCTAGAAGTCCTTAAGTAGGGTTACAGAAACAAAAGGTTTGTTTTGAGGTTACAGAAAAAGTTCAGGATTACGGGTTGAGTAATAGTAGTTTTGAGTCACGAGGTTCTTCGCACCATGAAGCATCAGAATTCAGAGAAATGGGCAGAGAGATCACAGTGGAAGCAATGAGCCATTATAAAGCCATTTACCAGACAGCTCCCTGCACAGTAGCAGGGTAATGAACAGGGCTCAGCTGAAGAGTTCACTCTGGAGGACTAATACATTTACTACTTCCATTGAGACAGATGGAAAAAACAAAGGATTATCTAAGATTCAGCTGGGATGTGCTTTATCTTATTATATGACGCAAAAGTGTCGGAGAGGTCTGTATCACCGTTATTATAGTGTGTCATCCAACCTAAACCACAAAATAGATGGTTGTCAGCGCTGTTAACAACAATCCATGTTGGAGGATCAAACTTTTAGCAAACACAACAAAACTTATAACGTTACTGCTTGTCCTTAAATTCACCACCTTTCCCTTATTGCTCACAATTATATCAAACTGTTATTATTGTTTCATGTCATCATTTCACCCTCACTAATATTTTCCTCTCTGTATGCCACGGCCTTGAAGTTTAAGACTGCAGTCAGAATCATGTGTAACAATTAGTCTACACACTCCCCACAGAAAAAGCTGCAACCTCTGTCTCACCCCTTTTCCACCAAAAAGAACCTGGTGCTACTGTCAGTGTTTGGCTGGTTCAACGGATCCGCTTTAACACCAGGTGAGGAGGCAAGTCAGAGCCACGCTCCCCATACAGCTGGTCCTGTCTTTGCAAGCTGACTTCTCAGTGGGCCTGAAAATTAAAACCCGACCCGCTGGTGTTGAAGCCTGGACCCGACGTGGCTTGACTCATTAGCATTAATTCTCAGCCCAAACCCGGCCAAAAAATACGGAAAATACAACTATTACTGGCTACCCCTCTTCGTTGTAATCGCAGTGAATGGCAACAACATTTCGACGACAAGACATTTTGATTCTTCGATGAACATTTGCTGATGTTCGCCAATGTTTGCCACAGCCTGTAGCTCGGCTACTTAGTTTCAACTATGCTTGCATCGATTACACAGCAGTTTAGCAAACGTAATGAGATATTGTTAACATCTATGTAGATCTTCACAGTGGTCCCGTCGGTCAGCTAACCCCACACCCAGCCCCAAGCGTAATCGGTTCTTGGCCCTAGACCAGCAAGGAGTTGCCGCTTGTCTGGAACCACTTTTAAGAGCCAAGAGCCGGTGCTTTGGTGGTCAAAAAGCAAAGAACTTGTGCTAAGCCAGACTCTGGAACCAGCTTGGTGGACAAGGGGTATTTATGTAAATTATGCTGCCACAGCGTGTTCACTTATAGCCGCACATGTTGACCACACATTCATAGTCATTCTACTGCATGATATAAAGAAAATCTGTGATGTGAGCTGAACTTGTTCAACTGTGCAATGTTTGTACGACTTAACTGAGCTAAGAAGGTATAGTCTGTCAGTTAATGTGTTGGCCGCCCACAGGCCAGTGGAAGTTAAGGGGTTAAGTGTGAAAGTACAGTTCCAATGTCTTCCTCTAATGTTGTGCTAGCTAACCTTAAAGTCAGCACCAAACTTGTACCACAGCCCATGCATCCAGATCTCCAACTGACAAGTCAAATGTTTGCATGCTGAGTGTGGATGCAGGGTTTTCCCTACGTTTCTGGAGGGCTTATGTTCAAGTTGCAGCAGTGAGACAGTGGGGCTTCGCTCAGTGGGTGCCCAGTGGGTACGACTTATCCAACTCTTATTTTTGTTAGGAAAAAAGTTCCTAGGGCAGCCACAATCATGTTTTCAGCAGAAGGGTCACTGTGTATAAACTCAATGATATCTCTCTATAATAATCTCTATAATGTTACTGACCCGAAAATACTGAGTGAAATTGACTGAAAAATACTGATGGCAGTCACTATCGGTCACCTCCTGCTAGAGAGGTGGCAGCAGCTCAGCAGTTTACTTTAGATTTAAAGTTACACTTTTAGCTTGCTCATAAAAAGATGACTATTAGTGTAACGTAAAGTGCACTGGCTGTGTGGCTGTGGATGGGAGCAGCTGATAATGTGTCTTGTACAACAGTTGGTGTGATGAAGGAAGCTCATTGGAATCTTTTGCTTGTAAACATTTTTCTTACACTTTAAGTGCTGCAACCATAGTTGTTGTCAATGCCAGGAAATGTTGAAATCTCACTGGCTGTGTGTGTGTGTGTGTGTGTGTCAGAGAGTACAGGCTGCCACCCGACCATGAGGACACCAAAACACAATAAAGCACATGCAAAAAGCTATGAATGCTCTGTGCATGTAAATGTATTATTTTTCCTAACTCAATGCCTTTCTGTTAGTCTTTTGTGATATGTTGCGTGAACATGTTTGAATCACACTGACAATAAAAATATGATGTCAGCACTCAGTTTGTAAGTCTGTTTTTGTTTTGTTTAAATCAAGCACAACCCAACAGACATGCTGTCATCCTTTCTAACAAGGGGTGTCGCATCCGCCCTGGTGATAAAACCATAAACTTGTAAAACCCATCCTGCTCGTCTCTAACCTGTTCTTCTCTGTACCTCCAGCTCTGTTGGCGGAGGTTACATCTGGGGTGGTCCCACTGCCAGCTGTTTCAGCAGCCATAAAAGTTCATTTCCCTCATTTCCATTTCAATCTTTCACCCCTCCTTAGTTTTGCTTCTGTCTAATGTAGCCAGACATGTTGGCATGATGCACACTCCAGGCACTCAAAGAGAGGTGAAGGTGGTTCAACAAACACAATCCACTGAAGCGGGATTCATTCGTTTATTTATTTATTCTTACATTGAAACATTAACTTAGGCATTTGCCAGGTTCTAATACAGTGTCGGAGTACAAAGACTGTGACTGACAAAAATGGACTAATCTATAAGTTATTTAGTTAAACATGACTTAAATCACCCCCATTGGTCCTGCACAAGGTCTCTAGGCCTCCAAAACAAAATGGAGGTTTAATGTCATGGTTTCAAACACTTAATGTGACGAAACTCTTGTCAAATGAGGAACCCCAGGACAAAATCAAATCAAATTAGGTTTGTACTCAAATATGTGTCAGTTTGAACCAAAGTGCTCAGTGTGAAAAGGAAAACCTTTTACAGATCATCATCTCTTGTGCTGCATAAATCCACTCAAAGCACACATTTTTACATCTGCTTGTGTTCCACAGTCATGACTGGAGCCTTTATGTTTTCAAGTTGGACCCATACATTCACATGGTGACCATATCTGAGGAACCCCTTAAAGGAATTTTCTCAAATTTGGCCTAAAAATTTCACTTGGACTCAAAGATGAACTGATTTATATTTTGGTGGTTAACAGCCAAGGTCACTGTGACCTTTCTGCAACTCAAGAATTCCTTCACTTATATAATTTAACAGAAATGCCCGATGCAATGATGAAGAGATGACATTTTATATCAGAAAGGTTAAAGGTCATCTTCACTGTCAAATCATAATGTTCTGAAAAAAGCCATTATTCAATGCTGTAACTCACGAACAGAAGGAGGGATGATTGTGACCATATTTCCTTCAGCCTGACTGGCTGGTGGAGGCACACAACCATGGGGCAGTAATTCTAGTTTTTCAGCATGTGCCTTAAAATGTACATTGATAAGAACACTCTCTGTCTGCACTACAGTGTCGGTGATGAATGGATGATGCTGCTGTTGCATTTACATCTGATCAATAATTTGAAACAATTTTCTATGCCAGCATTCATTCCTGAGCATTGTGTGTGAAAATGCACCCCTCTCATTTTCAGCCCAGGTATTTTGTATCACCACATAAAGGCCAATCCCTCTGATTCTGATCCTTTGTTTGATTTCTCCACGTGAATATTAAAAATGTCAGTGATTTCCAAAACCAAATGCAGTATGCCCTCCAGGGTCAAAGTAAATTACCTTCTCCCAATCCTCCTGCTCTACTTGTCCTCTATATCCTTTATTTTTTTATGCATGGTTTGAACATCTTCTTCAGACCTCAATGTTCCCAGAAAATATTTAGCGTTGTAATTTTTTTTTTTTTTAATAAAAGGCCGGTTTGCACATTCAGTCTCTGTTTCAGATGAAAATGCATTGTTGGAGCTGTGACATTGATCGCAGGGTGGTTCACATTACATCTGTGGGCGCAGGGTAAGGATAAGCTGGTGTGTGTCTGTGTGTATCAGTGTGTGTGCTTTCATTTACATTGTGTAAGCATGGGAAAAAAAGAGCTATTGAACCCAAAAGCATTGTTTGATGTTTAAACCTATTTCAGTGTACGAAGAAGAATACTTGAAGAACTTCCATGAACTGTGCGATTGCAGGGAGGTTGAGTTACACTGGGACACAATCCATGCAATTAAAAAGAAACGAGAAAATAAAATCAATGCAGATCACTTACACTGTGGTGACAAAGGACTCAACAGGGGACAACACAGACCTAAATCTTAATTAGCAAGAATATTGATGCTGTAGCACAAGGGGCAATCCGATGAAGGAGCACATTGTGCTGAAATGAAACAACCAAACATGTGCCACAGGTTTTGATCCAGAAGTAAACAGGAAAAATAGAGAACACCAACTTCAGTATTCAGTCTTCCTCGAGTTATAATTGAAAATGAAACGGTGACTTTAGGTGAAGAGGTACTCCCAGAACTAATTTTTTCACATGCCCCCAAGTGCTTGACTTGTAATAGAAAAATCTAGAGTTAAAAATCTGTCTGGGCTATCTGGGCTGCCATGATCCATCATAGCATGGAGGAATTTACTGGTTGAGACATGAATCCTTTGTGGCAGTTCAGGTTTAAGGTGTGAGCTCAGTGAAAGGAGGATAGTATGTCTGATTGGGGAGAATCACTCAACCTGGACTTCATTTCTCCTATCTAACAAAGGATGTTTACAATGAGAGAACATGAAAATAAAGCCTTTTGTAGCTGTACTGAGAAATAAGATATTCATTTCTGAATAAAGACTTGACTGAATATCACCTAAGAGCAACTCCATATTGCTACGGGTTTGGTCCCTTGATCGTTTGATCAGCAAAATGCCACTTAGAGAAAAGCCGCTCTTGTTTTATGATCAGCAACCATCTGTCTCAGTACAACACCTCATCTTCTTCCCTCTTTCATCTCCAGTACATTACTGTATTATAAATGCCCTTACCTGTGTCTAAAATGATTAAATCTGCACTGTAAGACCTCTTAGTCTGTGTCCACATGGCTATTTTCATTTTAAAATGGCATTTTTAACAACAATCTCTGTTCAGTTGATTATTTTACCTTCATATCAGCAACAATCTCTGTCCATACTGTCACCTCTGAAAACACAGTATGATGTAAACAGGAAGTAGACTGTCTTCTCTGCAGCCAACTAGTTACTAGGAAAGATGGACAATAATGACAGCTACATTGTCAAAATGCAGAGTTGAACCGAACGAAAGTTGTTAGCAAAGGCAACAAGGTAAGTAACACTTGCAAAAGAGAGATGTTAAAAGCAACAACATAGTAGTCTATAGGAAGCCTGAATGAAAATACGTCATCTTCTGACACTCTTTTGAAGTATTGTAATCCTGTCTGACAACACATCTCCAGCATGGGGATCACGGAGCTACCTGAGTCAACTGAGCTGGCCCAAACTAAAGACTTTGTGGATTGTTGTGATAATCTGTTGAGAAGATAACCTCAATGCCAACGATCAAAAAAGCAAAGTTACAAGGTGAAAACACTTTTAAATGGGTTTTTACATCTTAAGATGATGTATGCTCGATCAAAAGTGCTTATCTGTGGGTTTGGCACTGTTTCTTAACATAAGATTACAAAAAAAGTTAAAATGCTACCATCTGGGAGACACTACCCTAGAGTCTGTAATAGCTCCTGTCAATACCTGAACCAGAGGCTGATATTGTCTGATAATTCTGTGGATATTGTAGATAAGTAATATCAAGCGTTTCTCCACCCAAAATGGATTTCTTTCATGTACGTGGTTTTGCTTATGCAGCCTCACCTTAAACCTGGATCAGTGTTGAGATGTAAAATGATTCCACACAATATTTTGCATATTCTTCAGACATATACAGTTTAACCTCAGTGCTGGTTTATATTTACGGTGAAATATGAGAAATAATTGATGATCTGCATACTGGCTGAAACTTCCTCTGTGCCACAGGAAACTGAGAGACCAGTATAATGACATGCAGGTCACATAGAGAATCAGAGGAGCTGAATGAATTCATCTATCTATTCATGTGAACGACCCCCGGACCCAGACCCCCTCAGGGAAACATACCCTATTATAATCAAAAATTCCTGGGGAGAGATATGGCTTTCTACAGATTTATTGTGTGATCTAGGTGCCACTAAGTAGTCAGTTCACTTGATGTACAGTGTTCAGACAGTATTCAGATGGCTTCACCGTCTTTCAGTGTTGCAGCCTTATGTGAAATCATTTACATTCTTTTTTTCCCCCTCATCTATTTAAATTCAATACCTCCTGATGACAAACAAAAAACCTAACTTTGCTAATTACCCAGACGGGAGCTTATCTCTTCTCTCTCTTCTCTCCTCTCTCTGAAAGACTCAGGAAAAAAAGCACCTAAAAGACCGTAAGAATAAAGATTTTCCGGTCTGATGATGAAACCAAGATTGAACTGTGAGGCCACCTTCTAAGTGTCATGTTTGGCGGAAACAAAGCACCACTCAACACCTGAACAGTGCAATGATGAGGCTGTGTTTTCCGCAGCAGGAACTGGGACGAGACTTTTCAGAGTTGAGGTAAGTTTAAAATGGTTGCAGAGCTTTTAGGGTTTTCAGATCATTGTGTTGACACATAGTTCAGATGATCAGGTTCGAAAAGAAGCTGGATTTGAGTGAAACCTTGTATAGAAATAAAATAAGCAGAGCTAGATCAATAAATTGGCCATACAGAAGAGCCACAGTAGGTTCAAGGTGATTTTGAAACAGCGTATGTACGTAATTTTAACAATGTAAAACCTCACACTTGGTTTAAGTCACTTTTATGAATACAAAAAATAAAAATAATCTGAGGCATACATACCATTTTTAATATGTATCATTATTGACTAAATAATTGTGATGGGATTTTTAAATCCCCGTACGTGAATGAATTCTACTGTGCGATGACAACACTGTGAATAGAGAAAGAAAAAGACACAGGTTCAAGTAAAGAGGGCTTACCAGGGTTTAAGGGCTTCCTTTGATGTGTTTAAAGGTGCACACTGTGATGCAGGTAACCCTCAGGATAAAAGCTGCATTGATACTGCATGCTTAACACAAACAACAGCACAATTCCTACTAAACCCTGTCTGGGAGCATGATATGCCGGTAACAAATGGATTTAGTCAGAAGGATTAGACCACCCAGACTGTACCGTGTACACCTCTTGTTGGCTAAAAAGCCTATGTGCACCAAAACACTGCTTTTTTTTTTTTTTTCCAACAGAAAGTACAGAACTGTGTACTGGGTAAATTGCTTGTTTCCTATGGATAAGCCATTGTTTGGTACTTAGATTTAGGATTAGTTCCCACTCATGGCGCGGCAGTTAATATTCTACAGTGCTACCGTGACAGCTGCAAGGACAAGCACCACAGAAGTGGACACTTGTCAATGTGAAGGTTATTAAACCCAGATCTCTGTTTGGACCTGTACTATGTTCAACTTAAAGTCTGAGACATATACACCAAGAATTCCTCAAAACACAGGGAGTGAGGTTAAAAAAATGTACGAGGGGTTTATTATCAGTACAGCCCTCTACACTCCATTACATATGTGTGCAGAGAATGATCCTTGTACACGTGCCTGTGAGACGTGATGATAACTTGGACTTTTCATGGCCCGAGAGCATAAAAATGGATTATCTTTCAAGTTCTTGTGAAGCTCTGACATCCCAGTGGGAATGAGCTATTATATTATTCTCTCTAATTCAGCATTTGTAAAGCACAGAAATAATTTCAGATCATCCCGTGGGAGAAATAGAGAGTGATGTTAATATTGTAGCAAAACATGTGAGAACTTACATGATGGCATTTCAGAAATAATCGCACATCTTCTGATATTTATTGGAAGGAGATTGAAAAGAGTATGACACTCGGCTGTAGCAACCTACTGTACTTTTACTGTCACCGTCCACTGATGCAATGACTGAAGAACAGTTGGATGGTCTAAGAACTAAAGGCAAGTTTGACCGAAGGGAGTTTTGTTTTCCTCCGTGCTTGGGGGCATATACAGCTCAGTCTGTATCTGAGTTGATAACCACGTTTTGTTGAGGCAACCGCCTGTACGCAGTACTTCATGTTTTTCAGCTTGTCAAAGATAAAGACAGACTTTTATGTACACACTGCTGAGGAAATGCTGCAGACACAAGCTGTAGGCTGCCACTGATAGTGGCACTGTCCAGCTAATGGGCAACCCATCAGGATAGCAACCCGCCAAGCTGGCCACAGACCAGCCCATCTGGCTGGTGGCTAACCTGGCTGACTATAAACTATAGCTTATTGCAGTGGAGGGGATGCCACTCTGTTTCTATCATAACAGGAAGAAAAGCCTCTAAAGTGCTTAATTTTAACATGTATTGATTGCTAATGTGTACTTTGTGATTCTCTGGAAGTGGTCATGTCTATAAATAATCTTTTACTCTTTACTCTACTGTTTCCTCTGTGCTCTTGAGCAGTTCACACAGAACATTTGTGTTCAATATCCCCAACGTTAAACATGACTCAGTGTAAAACCTTGTGTATTATAAGACCTGGCAGCCTTCTGGATAGCCAAGGTCTTGTCTGCAGAATCTGTAGACTTGTCACTAAAGGCGTTTTATTGGGGGTGAAAAAAAATCTTTCTAAATCTAGTGACAAATGGTCTAAATTCAACATTACAGACTAAAAAAAATGGTCTCATGATAGAAAGTGTTTGCATCAATTCACTCTGAAAGGGCAACCAGCCCCATGGCATTTGCCTGACCAATGGAGGAAATGCGATCAGTCAGTCAGTCAGTCAGTCGTGGAGCACTTCATTGTGCTCCAGTCAAAAAAATATATGTTCTGTAATTACTTCACATACTTAATATTTATTCCTACTTGGTAAGTTGGATTTGAAACTTAAGTAGGGCTTAGTGTCTTAGGAACTGTTCTCAGAATACGATTAAATATAACAACAGTATTTTTTTTTATCCATTCTGAAAGCTTACTAAAATTGTGGCTTCTTGCCCTCCTGTATAAAAGTATCTGCTATCACAAAATATTTCGTTCTCCTTTTAGTGCACTCACAGTTCTCTGTATAGTACATTATACATTATGCATCCATTTTAATAATACGTAAACTTGTGTCCCCCTCTCTCTTTTTGTCATAAGGTTTATCACTAGACCTGATGTTGGAGGTGGCGCCATATTTGGAGAATACTTTCAGTATAATTTTGAGACTTGTAATCACCAAAAATTATGTTCCAGTCATTTAACTGCCTGGAACTGACCATAATAGTCTGTTATTAGCTGTCCCTGTTGTGCATACTGATACATTTTGTTGCCAGTCTCTAAAGTTATTGAGACTTTTGTAAAAGTATTTTTTCTTATTATTCCCTCTTAAGTACATGTGCACGGCGCACACTTGACATGATATAAAACAGCACTAGATAAGAATTAATGAACCAATATAATTGTGCTTGACAGCTGAATCACTCTGAAGTAAAGCGATAAAGCCAGGACCACAGATTTCTTGACAGTTGCCTCTAGTATAATATTCTGTGAAGTGACCTCTATATCATTGTGATGTAGCCGAGACCTTTGGTAGGATTATGACAACCTCTCTTCAACCCCAGCGTGAACCAAACACTGTAGCTGAAACGCAGTTTTGAAATCAAGCGGCAGCAATTTAGAGACTCACTGAAACGGCTGGCTGATGTTTATTTGGTGCACTCTCTGGATCACTTGATGACAACTCTGTGCATTTCCACTGTTTTATTGAGCTCCCTGTGTGCTCAAAATACAATAAAAACACAGTAAGGTGAACTTATGAAATAGAAAAATTAGAATAAAATAAATGTACTTAACAGTGGTTCATGCATAAAAGCCTGAATTTCTTGCTTATAATCTTACTTCTTACTCATAATATGGCCAAACGATGGCAGAATCCACAATGCTAAAATAAAAAAGGACCTACTGAAACTAAACACTGTGACTGTGTCTTAAATCAACACATCCTTATGTTAACTGTATGAATAACGCATAAATGTCTGTACTTTAAATAAATATAATCTTGATGTAATGAGATTCATTTTAATAGGCACAATGTCACAGCTGATAAAGGGGAACACGTGGCTCTGAAGGCAGAAGAAAAAACTTGTGTCACTGTGACAGATAGGCTGATGTTGAAACATTAATGATGGTGCCAACGCAGTAAGAAACACTGGAGAAAACTAAACAAGCCTTCAGTCAACACGTCCCCATATAAGTAATCTCTGTGAGACAGTCACTGGCAACACTCTTTCAACAACTTTAAATCCAGGCCCGTCTAATGAGACAATTTGTTTCAAGTTTTTTTTTTTTCCTCAGTGATAAACACATTCTCACATTTTCTGACACTTTCTGTCTTTCTCTCTTGCTGTCCATCATGCACAATTTTCCATTTATTCATTTATTTTTGTATTTATCTGTTTATAACCTTTGTTATGTTCTACTGTATTTGCCTTTTAGCAGGGGTTCTCCAGGACCCATGTCACATATTTACTTTAAAGACAGCAAAATGACTTATAAAATCAAGGGAAAGAAACAAGTGGATGTGCATTTGCATTGAAACACAGGCTGTGTAAGATTTCCTGAGGTTGAAGAGAACAGATTTGTATAACTTAAGTACCTAAAGGTCAGATTTATGTCATATTCAGTCTGATAATACCTCTTGATTTGCCTAAGTCTGCACAGTCACACACACACACTGGCATTTCTCCACCTGCCGCAGTGACTCACATGTCAGCAATGACTGTTGTTGCTCAAGGAAATTCATCATTTCATTCAAGTTTCTCTAAAATAGTCCAGCAGCCCTCATCATTGACTGTAACAATGACATCTTAAGAGATTTAATTATCCTGGGAAACCAATTTTCATGGATGGATCACTTAAGAAAGACTTCATAAATAATTTCTGTTAAATCTCAAAGTCTCAACAGCAACAATGACTGCGAGGAAACATTTGGAGAGAAGATAGTTACTGACTTAATGGTATCTGCACTTTTAAATTGAAGAAGGATGGCACTGCTATGAAATGGTAATGACCCATCCTCTTCTACAAATTGAGACAGTGACTGTTGGCTGATGGGCATGAGCCCAGGAAGCCATATGCAGTGATTGCTCATGTGCATAGTGCATAGCCATGCTGATGACATAAACTGTATCAATCCAAGTTCAAGTCTTTTGGGAACAGAACAGCTGTGTGTGCAAATATAGGATGCTTCACCATCAGCTCATAATGATAGGATCACACACATAAGGGAAAGTGGGGATGGACAGTGGTAGGCTGGATGGCTACCGACACACAGACCAACGAATCCATCCATCGAGTCTTTAATAAGTTTAGATTATAGGTAATTTTATGTGGCTGCTACAAGTGCTGTGTCAAGAATATGGTGATGCTACAGTGCTTCAGGCTTTCCATTAGCCTTCCTGACAGGACACTGCTGTGGCCAGAACTCCCACAAGTCTGATGGTGCATGAATTATTTACACCTCATTTTACTACCTCTTGTGGCCTTGTATATAAAGACAGAGAAAAATATTCTTCTGCAGCTGCCCATTGTAATTACATTTCAGAGTGGTTAAAAATCACCTAAATTAACTACAGCTCAATTCTTAATCAATAGATCCATTAAATACCTCGAAAGGGAGGTTTAATTTAGCCCAGTACACAAACAGTGGCTGCTGAGAGTAAAAATAATCACTCCGTGGGATTGAAAGACCAAGCAAAGCATTGGTAAAGGCTAGGAAGTTGTCAATAATTAATGCATGTCACAGAATGTAACTCAACTTCTTCAACTGACATGGTTTTAGGCAGCAATTTTGCCAAGACATTATCAGCTACGACCATATTCTATGTGGTTGGATATCACTGCAGGTAAGAGCTACTTTAACAACCCACGTGAACAGTTTAAAAACTGCATTTGTATTCATTGACAAGGTAGACGTTGTGCCAAGATGCTGGTAGGAGCTCATGACTAATCAGAGGTGGTCAAAGGGACAGTCACACAGATATTAAATGAAAGAATATTATGGCCTAGAGTTGGTGATGTTGCAAAACTACAAAAAAGAAAAAGAAGCCCGAGGCAGATTGAAAGAATATTCTGAAGTTGTGGCAAATTATACCAGCCAAATGCTAAAATCTAAGAACACTGTCAGAAAAGTGTTAAGACCTGATGATAATGACGATGAGGCCCTCCATTTTCCAAACTACAGTATATGTTATATTGTGTTTGTTTTGGCCCATCCATGATGAGCACATAAGTCACATAATGTCATTACTTGTGTTCAAATCAGGCAGGCTGCCCCCCCCCAATCATCTTTATCCAGGCTTCTCCATTGTTGCTCACATTACTGTTGAAGACCCCAAGAGCCCCAGGTGGTGACCTTTCCAGGACCCTTCTCAGAGACTCAAAGACAGATGGATACTCTAGGAAAAACAGCCAGAGCCTCGTTTTCAGCAGCTTGCAGTTGCACAGAGGTGGTTCTCTGGTTCTCTGGGTAAGGCTCCAATACAGCAGTTTTTGCCTTGGGGCTGATGCATATCCAGTGCTTCATACCAAATGCAACTGCAGAGTCAGCTGCTCTCAGAGAGTTTGGTTTCAGAGGCCATGCTGTGTGTGGAAGTGAGGCCAACTATTGGTAAATTTCCACCTCATGCACCAAGCCATGCAGCTTACATAGCATCAGGTGACCAGATACTTGCTGGTGAGTTTGGCTCCAGTTTGCTTGGTCTGGGAAGATGACACCTTCTAACAAAAATGTCCTCTAGATTCGTCTGTATCACTCATAGTCTGGTCGATCCCCTGGGACCAATTTGCCTTAGGGGACCCTACAAGGCGGTGCTGCTTCTCTGTCATGTTAAGGTGGTGAAGAGCGATGATACAGTATGGTGAAAAAATACTTTGCATTAGGTCTTGCTTTGTTATTCTGATTTCTCATAAAAACCATGACGATAGTCACTGTCAGAGTAAAAACATGAGCAATGCATATGTCTGTCCTACGGTGGACTTGTCCTGTTTTATCTTGGATATAGAAGAAGAAAGAGTCAATAACAGTCTGTATGTCTTGCCTGTTTACTGAGAAGGATCTTTGCAGTGCGGCAGCATCTGGAGCTGTTGGTCTTCTAGTGTTCTGCAGAGCTACTGCATCTTTAAAATGCCTCATTGTGAAACTTTGATGGCAGCCACACTCCAACTGTCAAATATGCGTTGTTATTTGGGAGGTGAGATTTCTTGAGAGTCTAGAGCAGACTAATGAGGTCAGAGGTTTCTGTAATGGACCAGCAAATTAAGGGGGTGCCTTTCTGACCCCGAACATGCTGCACCCAAAAGTGAATTTTACAGCTGAGGTTAGGTAGATGTGATCTCATTATGAAATGTTCGGCGTTGTTATATGGCAATAAAAGGGAGCAAGCACTGGCATGGTGTTTTCTTTTAGAGGGTTTTGTGTCAGAAGGCTTCTGCACAAGACGGAAAAAAGGTTCGTTTATGATCAATATTCCTCCATCAGCCTGTTTGATCATTATTCTCTGTGTATTTTGTGTTGCTGCAAAAATCAATACATTTATACACAGGAAACATGAGAAGTGTAAGTACTGGGCATCTTATCTTTATGTAAAATAAAAGATAGACAAGATAAAGACATGTATCAGATTAAATCTTCTGCAAAAATCAATGTGTGCTTGAAATCTTTCCTCTAAAATGGACATAGTGGCTAGAAATGAAGCTGCTCAGCAAGACCTAGTGGCTTGCGTTGTCCATTTAACATGACAGCTCGAATCCAGTCTGTATATTATGTGAATATGTGAATGTAGCTGTAGAACATTCAGACTGCCTTGTTGTTGACTGATGAATTGTTCATTTATTTTAAACTCATAAAAACCTACTATTTTATAGAACTAATCTCTACTCAAAGCAGATTTTTTTGTATTAGGCTTTGGTAATGTTTTCTCTCTAATTATAGTAATATATTCTATTGCCTGTCTTTACTTTCTGGCATATCCTTTGGCATATCTGATATTTAATTATTTATAATATTCTACTCTTTTACTATGTTCAGGCTCTTTTTGACCTCACAATGGTGGCATTATAACAATGATGGCTGAACTAAGTTAGTTTCGGTCCGAGTAGCTCCCCAGCATTTGATGATTTTGACTACTCTTAGTACAGTAAAAACACTTAAGTATAATAATGACGTGGTTAATTTTGTTGACATATAAACATATATATGACTGCTAGTTTTCATTTGGGAATCAAATGGCATTCATTTGGTGCTCTTTAATAGCACATCACCATACTTCCTTTCCCTTTGCTCCTGTCATGATAATTACAACAAAATGTAGCTATGAATCATAAGAACTTGCTGCACAAACTACATGTGGGTGTGGGCTCATTTTTTTTTTTTTTTTTTTTTGGTTCGTTTGTTTTAACCAGACGATGATCTCATTTATTTTAGTGCTTTGTCTTCAAATATTCTGTCAAACTCCTTGTCTTCCATTTGTCAGCTACAGTCAACACTGGTGTTCTGGTGGTTGTTGACCTATTTTACATCTATTATACACAGAGTGTCACATTGTAAGATCCAATAGTCTTAGGCTCTTTTTTCCTCCACCTCTGCTCTTCGCACTCAGAGTGTACACCTCATTAAAATAACCATGATTAATAGATCAGAGATTGCTCTAGAAACTGTGCAGTCCCATGGAAGACCATCAGTCTCACATGTGTAATAGGAAGGTTTACGTATGTCATACTTATTAAGAAAAATGAATATGTTTAAGTACTTAGTAATTCCCACATAGCCTGAGGCAAAATGCATCAGCTGTCAAGGTTATTGAGAGCTTGCTCCTCAGAAGAATATGCATCTGACTGGAAAAGCCTGAACTGTTTTGAAGAATCAACAGCTGAAGATTTGCCTTGGAAAATATTCAATAATACATACACGCACATGCTTTCAACAATCTTAGTTTCATTGCTTTAAATAATCTTATTTAAATGCAGATGTGATGAGAATCATTTTCCCATTTATATATTTATTTAATCTGTTACAGCTATTTATGTGTCTGTTCGTTTTGATTATTTCAATTTCTCTGTAACACACTGGCATCAACTCTCATTGTTTTCACACGTGCTCTATATATAAATCTGTCTTGTGTCAAATTGGCATAAAGCTGTTGATTTGCAGTGACATATTTCTTGACATGGTGTAGATGTTCAAACCGGGTAAACCTACACACTGTTGTATTTCTGTGAATGACATTGTTACAGTTGGTATTGTGATGTTGGCTCGACTGCCAGAAATTTTATTTTGAATTATTCACATATTAAAGCTGCAGATGGTTCCACTGCCATGACGCAAATCAAAGCCATTACACCAAAAGCAAACGAATACACAGACAAGTCTGATAAATGAATATTGAATGAAGGCTCTGCAGCTTTTCAGACGGTCACGTTAAGTTCTTACAGTTGCACTCAGTACTTCGTCTAGGGAGTGGCAAAAGAAACGCTGCTTCGACTCAGCTTTTCATTTTGTCTTTGTTACACCCAAGTGTTACGCATTCCTGTGAGCACATAATGAAAGATAATTGGCCACTGCAGCTTGTAGAGGAGCCCAAACTCTATGGAAACAGTTCATCAGTTCCATCTGTTATACTTCTGATGGCTGCTGACCAAAGGGCAGGCAATGATATATTCATCCCTGTCACACCTTCACCCTCCCACACAGCCATAATGAGTGGGTATTCCTCTGAGTTCTCTCCCACACACTCTCTCTCTCTCTTTCTATGTCTCTGTCTGATCACCCACCTATACTCTCTCTCTCACACACACACACACACACACACACACACACATACATACACACTCAAACAAAGCTTGGCTAAATGTGGCTCTCCATCATGTCTGCCACCAAACAGGTCCCAGGTTTCTGCTGCTGGCACACGGTCCACCCCTCGAGCCCGGTGAGAAGCCCTCTCAGAATCAACAATGTCAACAGAAAGCCGAACTGAGCTTACACTTACTGCAGCAGAAGACTTTACATGTTACATCCTTCACATCTTACCTTGCGATGTGCTTGTCTCGCACTGTGGATAACGACTCGAGAGACCTGAAGGTTAAATACAGAATCTATATTGGTGTCTGGCAAGAGTAAAAGTTATTCTATTGATGTAGTGACGGTTTGTCTAGTTAAACATGCCACTGAAACATGCCACAAAGATGTTCTTAATTCTCAACAGAAAAATAAATATATATAGCAAAAACTAGATTTTATCACTGCATCATTTAATTGTGATTGTAATATCTACTATTCATTTTTCTCCTAAGACAGTTTGAGTAAACAAAGACATCTGTGGTGTCACACATAATACATTGCACAGCTCTAAATGTAATTGATTGTGTAAAATGACTGACAGCACTAAGTGATTTTCCGTGTGTTAGGGTACATTTAATGGTTTGGATTGATGGCACTGCTTAAGTATAAACTAATTCAAACAATACATTTCTGAGAAAAACATTATTTGCTATAGACAAAGTTTCCAGGGTGGAGAAGCTCCAGGCATTTTTTTCAGTTTCATAGAGTTAGAGTAAGAAATTGTTTTCAGTTAAGCCATTTAGACTTATCTTAAAAACCTCTAGCAGCAAGAAACCTTTTAATGACTCAGACATTTGTTTATATAATTATTCTTATTTATTATGCTCTTAATAATTTGGAGACATGGACAAGGTTTTTGGCAAAGATTAGCTTATTCACTTGAGACCCCATCCTGTAACATCAGGGAAAAATAACACACATTATTTAACAATAAGGACCATGTTTTTAATGAATGGGGGAATTGAGTAGATTGGATATACCTGGATCAAATTCTAAGCTGCACCAGATAATCAAAGCAGTGCGATATAATACATCAGGTGGAAACAGAAAACTTACTTTTTCCAGCTGAGAAAGATTTTCACGCATTTGGCTCAGTCAGTCACAATTAGCTCAGGATGTGAGAGGAATAATTAAAGCAGTGACATGCAGGAACTGCCAGAGAAAATCGCCAGGCTGAAGTTAGTTCAAAGTTTGTTAGACACAAAGTTTACTTTTCCTAGAGTTTGCAGCTGAACGTCAGACTTCCACAGGCTGGTGTTGATCGCATCAATGACTCACATCAGAGGGTTAGTACACATAGGTCTGTAGTGTGTGTGCAGCTTCATAATATTCTTATGCACAATCTGTTACTCAGTGAGAAAGACTTCACTGTATAAATATCATCTCACCAGAAGAGTTAAAATGTTACATTTTTCTACCGAATCATGTGGTTTCCTTTACTGTGAAATTTGCATCCGTGGTAAAGCAAATTTAGCAAAAGAACTAGATTTTTGACGGACTAGAAAATGTTCTGGACATTGAACCAACCTTGTCTACCACAATACACACACATACACACACACACACACTGACTTCTGCTGCAGACATTCTTTCGCCAAACCTTTCCCCTGGTGTGCTGTTTATACTCTGACCTGATCTTAAATTAGTTTCTTTTCAGCTCTCTCCCTTATTGTTACTCAGAGTGGGAAGGTTGAATTTTTCTACCGCTGCTTTTTTGGGGCTCTGCAGTTTCAGATTCCTTCATATTATCTTTCGAATGCTGTAATCTCAAACCACAATCTATTAATGGGGTTCCCCATTTACTATAAATATTTAGCATTGTCTGGCATATAGTGTTTGCTCACATTTCCATGATTCAGTGCTTGTGCACTCACACAATTTGTGGAATTTATGTCCAGGTGGAGCTTTACAAATATGGGGGTATTACATTAGCAATGCAATTTTTACCACTGCACAGGGAGGTTGTGCATCTGGTATCTCTCCACTGCCCATGTTCACGTGCCAGGATATATTATCCACACTGATTTCGCTCCTTAGTCACAGCCAGGGTCATGCTGCAAATCAGCAACACAGCTTGTTAATGGGCATATCGTAATAACTCGTATCGAAAGCAGCCCTCAGCGTCAGAGAGAATAAAATACAGCTATCCAGTCAGATGGTCACATGTTTGTTTGCAGAACAGTGTGGCGATGTAAACATGCATACATGATGTGAAGAGATATGTGTGGATTAAATGCATGAGCTGTAATTCGACCTATTCAAACAATGCAACAGAAATACGTGGCATGTGCAAGCCCTAAATAAGCATGATTTAGGCTTGAGGAAGCATGGCTGAAATGCTCAGCAAAGCACAGATGCCAGAAACAACAACTACAGAATAATTAATTAATAAGTTGCAAACACGGTATTTTCCAGTGAGCTGAAAGTGTCTGAAAACTGCAGAGTCGGGTGTTGATTAGGCAGCAAACCCCTACTATCTACAGGTGGACATCACAGACACTGCTGAAAGTTTTTGGTTTTTAAATTTTAAGCAATGTTTTTTGGAAAGTCTCTGTATTGGTAAACAGAAATCCCATTGCACAGCCAGTCCTCCCTTTGAGATGATGGTTGGTTGCAAGTGAAGCTCGGCTGTTACACACAACACAATTAAATTACTTCTCTGACTTTATTTATTTAGAGAGTCATAGTGAAGCAATTCCTGTGTGTGTTGGTTCATTTTAAGCATCACTTGTAAAAGTTTCATGATCTTGTACTTGAGTCTTTCTATTTTGTGCTGCTTTATACCTCTGGATTTCAGAGGGAGAAAACTCTATCATTAAACTACATTTCTCTGACACCTTTAGTTGGAAATTGCTTTGTTCACAAAGTATATGACGACTTTATGAAACACAGTCCAGTCCACTGGTATAGACTTAAGTATCTAATAGTCAATGATATATCTGAATCTACCATGACCAGCTACAACAGTAATACGCTGCTCACACATAAATGTATTAGAAATAACACTAATAAAACAGTACTCACCAATCACCATCACTGCATTATACATATACTTTGAATTTTGCAAAACTCTTATTACATTTTTCTCATGATTTTTACATTACCAAATAAGGAGCCATGAAACAAAGTTGCTAAAAGTGCCCCACTTCTTAAATGTCTGCCAGCCTATCTGGGCTGGTCTTCATTGGTTGTGTGAATAATACAGGCTCGCTGTTTCTCCTGTAAATATTTATCAGGCAGTGTAGTGACACATCAACCAACTCCAGGCTCTCATGATCTTGAATAACCTCAACATACTCCTCCGCCCGGATCTGCACCTTGAGTCTTCTCTCCCACACAGCTGTCTGAGTATACACACTCTATGTACAGACACACACACACACACACCCGAAACACGGCTGTCTTGTAGAAGAGTTTGCTGCACTTTAGATTATTCTTGTAGTGTTGTATCTATTTGTTTGTATGGGAATTTGCTGTATATGCTGTGCACGATTAAGAAGAGCTGTATGGAGGTGTGCAATGGCACATGACAGATGAGCTTTTGATATTTCTTAATATAACAAAATACATTATAAAAAACATTGTAAAATATCAGTAAATACATTTTGTTTTGCTTCATTTCATTAAAAGCAAAAACATCAGCCAAATGAAGCTTTAAAGCTCGTTACTTACATTAGGGGTCATACAAAACTCATCAGAGCTCATATTATGCTATACGTAGCATTGCAGTGCAGCAGTCATTTAAAATCCATTACTCCGTTAACATTCTTGAACACATTTTTAACAGTTCCCTGAATAAATCTCCTGAAAACTAATTGGAAGTCACACTCTATGTCCCTGGTATAGAAACCCCTTTGGCTAAATGAAAAGCAAAGGTGTGTCAGTGGTGGAGCACTTCAGTGTGCAACCTAGTCTGTGGTGGCAACGATGCATGTATTTCCTTATAATGGATGAAAACTTTATAGATTGTAAAAGTGAATATGTATGAGAAAAGGTGTTTAGGTTCTATACCAATAAAAGGTGGTGTTTGTCTTTCAAAGATGGGATGAGGTTGAAGGATGAGAGGAAAACATTAATGAAAGCTGGTATGTTAGCATAGACCTATTATTTAAACCTTTGTATCTGGTTGTTTTCTGTAATTTGCAGTAAAGCGGGACAGTCATGTTTGTACCGGCACCTCCTTTGCTGTTATGGATTTTGTTCCAATGAAAAAAAATTAACCATGGTACAAGTTTGCTAATGTAATTAATTTCTGCTCATCCACCTACACGACTCAGTATTTGGTGAAACACCTTCCTGGAACTTACCACAGTGTAAGATTATTTTCTGCTTCAATGGGGTCTATCCTCCAAGTCATTATTTCCTATTAGCATCACAAGTTTTGATTGATTTCTGGAGTTAATGCGAAAATGAAGGTTCATTACTTCAGCTTGTATACCAGATTTTTTTTTTTTTTCATCATCGTAATCTGTTTAATCACAATTCCTTAAGGCTTTAGAAAGATTATACTTTTTTTCCATTAATGTGTGTGTTTCCTTTTTGATTGTTGTTTTTTCTCCCTATAACATCTGTTATCCTGTGATTACTGGAGTTTGACTGCTGTTGTTTTTTGTACTATAGCAATATATTCTCAAAGAGTGACAATTGAAATGTTCTTGCAAGAAATGAAAATTGAAATGATTCCACACATACTTCAAAAAGAACAACTGACAAGCACCTACAGCGAAGACACATGCAAATTGTTTTAATTGTTATTTTCTACAAAGACATCCCGGTTGTCCTAAATCAGGACTAAAATGGTTTTGCCAGATGTTTGCTTGTTTGGCACACTTCCTAAATTACACGTCTTCACTTGTTTTGGCTCTCACTGCCTCAAGCATAAAGCTCATGAAAGTGCAATATGGTGCAGAAGTGTTAAACCAGAGACTAGCTCACTAGTAGGCTTAATGAAAAGCCTACTCTTTGTCTTTTGACAAGTTTTCACCAATTGATCTTGAAAAAGAACCCTTTAAGAAAACACCAAACATACGCACACACTGTCACGACTCTTTTCCACTTGACGCATTCATGTGAACAAGACAAGTCAAGACTGACACATAGTAGACTTCATTCTTACACTACAGGTATGAAGTAAGTGATCTGATAAGATGTTGAAGCATGTGCACGTTCTGCATGTGTTTCCATACTAATGAGGGAACACTGACAAATATGAGCATCAATCTCTGTGGAAAAACAGGTGGCAAAACACATTTCGACACACTTCCTTCAGAGCAGTTACAGTCCACACAAGTTTGAATTAAGTGCATAAGAAGGCAGTTTGGACAGAGCTCTATTAACACACATTAAGATCATAAATTACACCTTCAGCTAAAACTCTGTCTTTTCAAATGCACTCTTACTTCTGCACTCAGTCTCTCCTTGACCTCCATGTACCAGCATTTCAAGGAGAGACAATCTAACGCGACAGGTGAATGTGTAAATATGCACTTTTGGGGTTATTTTTTTACGATTTTTTTTTTTTCTTGAAATATTTGATAAATACTGCACAACATTATATTGTTAGTTCACTCCATTCATGATGGGAAGAGGATTCACATCCGTCAAAGCAGAGTTTGCTCATTAGTAGGTAGACCAGCAGATAAAAGGTTTTCATTTAAATGTAAATCAGAAGAGTAACAAATCCATTATAGTCACTTGGAAAAGGAGCCCTCTCTTTGCCTACTATGCCATATCTTTGACTCTTTACTCTCAGTCAGGGTGTTTTTACTGCTTCCCATTCTGGCCAAGGAGATACCAGTGTCTAAAAGCTTCAGTGACAACAAATTACAGCTGGACACTGCTGGACAAAGCTCTGAAGACTGATTCATTTGAAATTCATATTTTAATAAGCACCTCTATGGATAGAGGCAGGCCTGTTATTAATCAGTAGTGGCCCTACAGCTCAGTTCCATTAAAATGTCATTCTAGGTGGAATCCATTAGTCTGCCCCGCTGCACATCTCAATAACACTTTCTTTCAGCTGGGTTCAGAAAGCTTCATTTAGTGCCTTCATATAGATACTGTCTCCCAGCTGCGCCCTATACAGCTACAGCCTGTGGTTATTTTCTGTATTGATTATTCCTTTCTTATTCTTATTAATTCATTGTTTCACATGTAAACTGTTAGAAGAGTAATATTAATACCTCTCATTTGTTCAGAGTGGAGGTGATTACTTACTTTGATATATCAGTTATCCCTTATAGCCCACCAACTCATTTCTATTTTGATACAGGACGGGTGAACTGGGGAGAGATATAAAAACATAATACTGGGATGTGTCTACAGTCATTTCTGCAACAGTTTATGGGACCATACTTTAGCGCGCTGTTGGAGCTTATTTGTAATCTCAAGGAAAATGTTTCTGTACTCACTGTTCCTCTGGAAACGCAGAAAGTTGTAAGTTACACTCAACACAGGTTTCCTTGGCAGCTGAAAAAGTCCGGAGCAGCTCTACTGACGCAGCACAAGTGGGCAGGTCCAACGCACACTATCAAAAAAAAAAAAAAAAAAAATCATAAACTCTAATAAACTTTCTGTATGTTAGTCATAAATGTCCATGATTCCACTTTACGGCATTCACAGTCACTCAGAAGCACTTTGTAACCACACACTCGATCTCCGGCGAAGGCGACAGCTAACCGGCTAACAACAGTACGATGTTGTGTTTCCTGTTCCCCGGATTGCTTCAGTTGATTTTCTGTGTCTCTCTTAAGTAATGTTTATTATGCTGTGTGACTTCTTGAGATTTCTCCCTGAACCACCATCATGGTTTTGTGAAAAATAGCACAGGGGCGTATAATGAAGCTAATGAGGTAATAATATGTTTGGAAAACTTTACAAAAACAAATGATCTTGCTGAAAGTCTGCTGCTGCGCTGCTTTCTGCCTCTGAGCTTGTTTCTGTGAAATCCTAAACAAAACATATTTCTCTTTAGGACAAATGCTCGTCTGTCATAACTGCAATATGTACAACACGTATTTGAATTGTTTCATTTAGCTGTTAATACGTTTACACACTAAGCCATACGTGCTGACATACACCAGCACACACACATTAAAGTAGGAACATTTATCTGTTTAAATTCCCGTAATAGCCCCCTTAGAAGAGCCCCCTAAAGGTAGACGGAGAGTGTGTTTTCCTTGGGTTGTGTTAATGGGGTTATTGATCATTCTGGCAACTGCAACATTTCTATAAACCAAATGAAGCCCCTGCTCAAAGTGTGCTGTGTCAGAGCAGAAATGCATTTAGATTACTTCATTCCACAGGAACTCCTCAGAGATGCCTATCTCCTACATTCACATTGCCCCTTATAGGATATCTGATATTTGAATGTACACGATGAAATATTTGGAAGAAAAACCTTTTTTTTTTTTTAACTTGAAGTACTGCTGTTTTCTTTCAAGGTTGGCTTGTTCCCCTCTGAGATTTGGTGGATAGACATAAAAGATTCTTAATGGGACACCTAACATCAAGATGCTATAATTATTCAGTGAGGAGATGCTGTGGAACAATACAAAAAAAAAAGTCCCTGAACATACCCATGGGGGTCATTAAGGTTTCTTCTAATATAGCTTGAATGCACATGTTCATTAGTATAACGATGCTTAATAAGTGCAGGCATTTAAAAAGCTCCATATTTCATAAGTATTACACTGCTAAAGCAAATAAGATATTAGTGTCTTGCACATGCATTTTGACATTTCAGCATATTGTGCACATTGCATGATACAGTAGGAACTATAATATCTCGCACCTGTATTTTGACATTGCAGCTTATTTTGTACTTTGCAAGATATAGCAGGAACTATAAATGTCAGTTATGGCACACTCAGACCGCTGAGGGCAGTTTTGATAGACAGATGAAAAACCAGCCAAATTCATTATCTCTCAAACATGAAACAGCACAGGTGTTAGGGAGTCTGTGCTGAAGTTTTCAATTTGACCTTTTGGTTATAGTGTCTGGAATTGCAATTTCTAAAAGGATGAACCAAGATTGCAAATATGAATCATCTAATTGAAACTGGATCTGTGGCTTGTGGGATATCACACTGACGCCTGCTTGATGCAAACAACCACACAACAAACCTTTCAGTCTTGAAACACAATGTAAATTGTCTGACAATGTTAACAGAGAGAGAAGTGTAATCTGTGATAAAGTGTTAACTGCTTCCACCCAGCAGCAAAAGAATGACTGGAAATAAGTGACTGTAATAGTCCTATCTGGAGATGCAAAAGTATCATGTTTCCTCTGAAGATACTCTAGGACTCTTCCTTAAAAGCCCCTGCTCCCAATCTGTGTTTTGTTCCATTTTCTTCAATATTTCATAAAAATTGACATGAAATAACTTCTAATTATAACCCTTTCAACAGAATCATGCAAAGATTTGCCCTTTTACAGAGACATAACACATGTGACTCACTGGCCAGGAAGTGACTAAATTAACCCTAGTTGAAATACAGACAGGTCCATGCTGTAAAAAGTGGTGTAGCATTGTATAAGTCATGCATATTTCAACAACTCACATGCAACTTATTTTATTCTTAATAGTATATTCAAAAAGTAATTACACCTCACTTTCATGGACAGACCGTTTCAACAACTGCAGTCTAGTTCAGTTCAAATGACAGAACTAAATGTGTTTGTTTCTTAAATGTATAATAAGACATGAGCATCTTTAAGATCAATGCATTCAGCAGGAGGCTAAGTCAGTCCATTTAACAGTTAGCCAGAGTCAATAAAGTCAAGCCAGTGTTAGCAGGGCGTCCATTAAAAGTGTCCACCAGACAGGCTCCAGCCACTAAAACAAGAAAAAAAAAAAAACTAAAGCCAATGCTACTGTGGTCCAAAGCTGTATGTGCTGCACCCTGACTGTTGGTTAGCACAGAGACTATATTGACGAGAATTATTTTTCAAAGGCTGTAAACATTTAGCACATAGACAGACAATAACACTTCACTTATACACCTTGTAACTGAAGTGCATAAAACAAATTACACAACTTAACTGACAGAGAAAACAACACACAGTTTTACAAGTTCAAAGTCATTCAAATTTTTGACGCATAGAGCTGTGACAAGTCTTGCTAATATATAAATATATTAGCAGGAGTGAACCAATCGACACTTTTTCAGGACACCCTGACAGTACTGAAGGTGACTACAGTAGGTGTCAATAGAGGATTCAACAGACATGTATAGATGTGTATTTTAAGCAATTTAGCACAGGACTGAATGTGTTTAGCAGTCACACTACTGACAACTTCAGCTGGTGTCGAGCTAAAGTTCACTTCCATGTCATTAAATAAAAGCATCACGGCTGCGTTCGTCATATGCTTCTGCTGTGATGTCTTTGTAGTGTGTCTCCATACAGTATTCTTTGAACCACCACAGTTAATTAGTTAACTTTGAATGCACAGTATTGAGTTGCTGGTTCTCAGATCCTCCTTTGTTATCCTGCCTTAGAGGCTCGTTGCAGACCTCAAGGCGAAGAGAACTTCATGTCAGCCTTTGTGTATGTTTTCAAATGTCTTGCTGTGAGATATTGAGAGCTGAGTTTGCAGTGTCACTGTTCAGTTGATTTCCAATGAAACCCCATTCAATAGACTGAAAAGGGGAACACAATGTGCACACACACTTCATTGATACATGGTACATCTGCAGGGTGCTCTCTTGGTGATTTAAAACAAAAGTAAGAGACCAGTTGAACTGGTGTTGGTGTTGCTCCTCGGTATATTGTGTGTCACCTGAACCTGTGATTCATCTGTGATTCATTTGTTAATAGCGCAGCTTCTCCTGGATCGGTCTGATCGAGGAGATAATCGGATTGAATAGCCTGATCTTTAATTAGCGTGAATGATGTTTTGTAAACAATTTTTTTTTATTACAAAGACAGACTGAATACTCTGCTTTGCTGATTAAGGTGAGTGCTGGATCCTTGAAGAGAAAAGGAGTTTATAATGCAGGTGTCACGATGAAGGATAGGAAATGGGTTTTCCAGAAAGAGGCTTTGTTTTATCACCATGCTGAAACAAAATGTGGGCGCAACAGTGTCAGGCAGAGGGCCTCTTGATCAGCTGTATTTCCTAATGAAATATATAACATTTCAGCTGCCAACAATCTAACTTTAATAGAAAGTCAAGAGGCTGTTACTCCAACCTGTATCCCAAACAATGCTCTGCAAGACCAGCAGGAAGCAGAGATCGTGCAGGAAATGTGATCCTAGGCTCTGAAGGTGTCATCTGGCCCTGCGTGGTTCAGCAGGAGACACACAGACTGCTCATGGCGTGAGGGTTGTACTGTAAAAGATGTCCGCCAGACACATTGGCAGCAGGAGAGACACAAATCGATTTCCTGCAAGAAAGCGCAGAGAGCCTAAGTGGAGGAGGGCCTCTTTAGCAAAGCTCTTATTAATTAATAGTGTCTCATGAGGGGATTACATGATCTGATTCCTGCTTCTTCATCACAGCACAGCAGCTAATGATATCTGAGGGAGCTCTTCTGCGCAACACACCTCCACCCAGCATCGCATGTGATCATTACAGTGGAGAATGCAACACTAGTAGAGCATCCTCTTATCTTATCATGAGTATCAAATGATGGACCCTCTGTCATGTGTCTCATTCATAATGAGAGCTGAGAAACTGAATATAGCTGTGAACTTTGAGCTTCACAGTTTGTATCATCTGACAGAATACAAACACACCCACCATTATAAACCCTGCTGTTACTAACACACTCATCCATTAACACAAGTTTGACTGGGCGTGTGTTTATCAGTGTGTTGGTGAAAACCAAGATCTCCTGATCTTCATTGCCTGAGAGGCATCTATGATGTCTCATGGCCATTTTTACAATATAAAGATAATAGCCCCTGTTCATGCTGGACATTTTGACATATCATTGCAATAAAAGCACATGTCCCTGCAAGCCATATGAAAAGCGGTACCTGCTCAATACAAAAACCCATCAAATGGCAAAAGCTAAGCCATTATTTACCTTTTTAATTGCACGCAGGGTTTTCCTGCTTCATATCAAAAAACAATTTGTCAGAAAGCGCCACATAGGAATCTTCTTTTGTGCAAAAATATTTTTAAACCTTCCCCACGCAGCCAGCAGAAAAAACACACATTTGAAATTGTTTGTAATTTGTAAGAACCCAAGGTCAGTGTACAACAAAAGCCCATGAGAGCTTGGTAATGACTAACCTCTTTAATGTAATGTTATTGTTTTGAAAACGATGCTAAGCCAACCTGTCTCAAACACTTTGTGAACTTGTCATAGATGTGTTGCCTCTAACTGCATTTCACCAAAGCAAATGAGCAGTTGCACAGTGTTCATGCAAGTTCATGCTGGTGTCGGCCTGATGAAAATGATATATATTTTTTTTTATTCCCCCCGCTTATATACATTCCTCCGTCCATATTTCACCGGCTGGCTAAATGAGCTGTGGCCTGTGCGCAGCAAAACACATCAGCATTAATAAACCATGAAAAGGTCAATTACACATCATTCTGTGGACTGTTGTGACCATTTATAATCAGCCTTGTAACAGATACACTTAAATCGCCTGACCCAAAGAGCTGTTACATCATTAGCAGATTAACAGTCCATATTGTCTGGTTTGGAGTGTGCTTGCTGCTCCAGCCGACATCAGTAACTTTTGTCTCAAAAGAAACAGTCACTGATCAGCACTCATGGTTTTGACCCTCCTGTTAAAATAAATGTTTCTTAGTATCATATGTTCTGTGTAAGAGGTGAAACCCAAACTGCTCGGTTGAAAGATTTAGATTAACTGGTGCTTCCATGAAATCACATAACATCAGCAGCTGCACATCTCAGTCACTTTAAAGACTATGAATCCACTGATTGCACTTATCCCGGCTGATTAGCTGGATTTACACGATAACACCTGACAAACAGAAGGTTTAACAGGTGCAGCAGCAAAACAGATAGACGTGTCAAAGAGATGTCAGCAGCCCTGGATTCCTGCGTAAAACTGCTAATGAAAAAGGAGAAAAAAATGACACAGTAAAACACGAACCAAGTCACAGTACTACAAGTCAGATTTGGGTGGTAGAACCCAACCATCAGTCTATGTTGCAGCGGATTTATTCCCAACAAACAGGCTAGCTACATCTACTAACATGCTAGCAGGGTCTACATCCTGTCCTTGAACACAAAGCTTCATTTTTACCTGTATTTTCCCCAGAAATGATTAAAAGTTTGAGAAACCTGCTGCTCATAAACTCGCACAAGTAGACTTCTCCTCAACAAGTTGTTGAAAGAAATCATTAGATCCTTTAGAAATGATCATAACAAAGCCATCTATACTGTCGTGGTGGTGACCAGCTAGATGCTAACTTTTTCATCTGCATGTAATGCTGTGCAGGACGTCTCCCAGCTGGACTTTTAACCAGTCTGTTATCCTATTAGTATTGTTTTGTGTGTAATGCCCTTTAAAGCTGGGGTTGGTAATCCTGGAGAGTTAGCAAGATTTGAAAATTGCACCTGCTCTGAGTTCCTCCCCCCTCCTCCCCCTCCCGTCAGTGTGTACGTCCAAGCCACGCCCCCACAAACTACGCACACCGCACGAAAATGAGAAGCGGCAGGAGAAGTACTATATATATATATATATATATATATATATACATATATATATATATGTATATATACTATAATCTATTCAGTACCAGCGTCACCGACCCGTTTTAAACCCACAGAGAAGCTAATATTAGCATTAGGCTAATACAAGCTACAAAAATAGCTACGTTAGCAAAAGTTACACATTTCATAAAAATAACAAATCCTCCCCGAAGCAAAGCATATAATTACCTGTCCAACAGAAAGAGGGCAACCTCAGCATCACTTTTCAGGCCCTTCAAATCCCTCAGTTGTCTCCACTGCTCAAAAGCAACACCGATGTTTACTCTGGTTTGACGTCTGGCTTTATCCAGAGCCTTTTTGTTAGCAGCCTTTTCAGCCTCCTGCTTTCTCTTCCTCGCCTTTTTCTCGGGGCGAGTCGTTACAAGTAACGTT
Source organism: Caranx ignobilis (assembly GCA_021432705.1). Classification (NCBI taxonomy): domain Eukaryota; kingdom Metazoa; phylum Chordata; class Actinopteri; order Carangiformes; family Carangidae; genus Caranx; species Caranx ignobilis. Next base: position 50,152,944 of record MU270012.1, read on the forward strand.
ACAAGTAACGGTGGAAGTAGTAACTGGGGCTGCATTTTCTTCTGCTGTAACTCTGTACGCTGATTTCTTCCGGCAACAGCGTCAAGTGAAGATTGCGCACACGCGTCGGAGACAGGGATCGAGGGGGGCGGAGACAGAACTAGACATGAAGGCATCTGATTGGTTTTTGCTCCTCACACCGAGGAGCGTGGATTGGTCGGAGTTGTGTCAGTCCTGCAGCTGCCACAGAGGACTGATTATTTTCGTTCCTTTTTCTGATACATAATGTATTGATTACTCAGAAGGTAGAAGCACCATTTCACCCAGTATAAAAAAAGTGTGTCTGAACAGGATTACCAACCCCAGTTTTAAGGGTTACGACAGTATCATATTACGGCAGATTTACGGCCGCCGGTTGGTTACAATGGCGCTCCTAGTGGGAATCGCGGATCGGTTTAGCTACAGCCGAGCAGGTGTGTGTTTGTGTCCCCAGATAATGCGATGTTTCCCCGCAAGGTGAGCACTGATCCTCAATGTGTGATGTCCTCTGCGTTATGTGTTACGGTTAAGTTTTTCTGACCAAATGAATGTTATTATGATGCTAACGGCGAGTGACACTAATCGCTCATCAGTCACACTGGATGCTAATCAGTCACGATGTGTGTTTACCTGTTGCTTTGAACTCAAACACCTGCTGTTCACTCTCACAGCAGAGAGTTAGCTTGCATGGTGCGGTTTTACGCATGTCTCTGGTGTTACAGCGTGTTACATGTTATGTGTTATGTCTTTAACACCTTTTATTCAAAAGTAAGTTACGGTGGACACCACAGACTTTTACTCAGGACCAAGGCGTTTAACGTGGGCTCGGATGGGTTCAGCTGCAGCAGTCAACAGGTGTGTGTTGCTCATCAAAGCTCTGCACTGCATTTCGCCTGATAATGTTGTTCATGTTTTCCCTACTAGTGGATGGACTTTGGTGTGAGAGACTGCTGATGTTTCCCGGTGTCCAGAGAAGAAGATAGCTGCTGCCCATCGTCTGAGCCTTCCAGGTAAATCACATACACACCCAACCTCTGACACATACTATACAGATACACATAGAGCTATATATAGATACATTTTCCTTTTCTTTTCTATTTTTGGATTCAAGACCATTTGGTGTTTGTTATTTTCGCTGGCTGAGAATGGCCTGAGGTATAATTCCTTGTCAAAACAGAAAATTTTAAATTACAGACAGTTTGCACTTGTCTGTGATTGTACGTGGACGTATTTCTGAGTGTCGCCTGATAGAAATGTGGGTGTCCCGTGGTGTTGTTTGAACGCTGATGAAGCGAGATGAACTTCAGTCCAGCAATTTGATGAATAAATTCTTCTCATTGGTTACATAGACATGATAATACGCTGAAACCAAACCAATTTGCTCCGTTGCCTCGCTGGTTAATTAACCAACCCGAATCATTTTCTTACCTTCCACTCACTGCTGTTTAGGCAACAGGAAGCAAACTCCCCAGATCTCTTTGACCAACTCATGCATACATACATTAAGGAAGGGATGCCATATGTTGGTGATGTGACCTCCCACTTCTGTGAGTCAGACATCTCTCCAGTATGTCACAACACACCATGACCCCATAACCCCCCTCTGAAAGCTTAACAGCCAGGGCAGGAGGATTTGATGTTACAACAATGTCAGCAGCCCCCAGAAACACCAGGGTGTAGACGTAACAAACACACGTGTGTGCTTGTTTTAGTCAGATGTAAAATGAGGATGGGTACCTTAAGGTCAGCGTTGTGCTTGCACTTGTTCTTAGATGGAGGGCTGCAAGGAGACTGAGCATGGACTTCAATCACATTGGTTAGGTTTAAAAATAGCATTATGAAGTGAGGTGAGGACGGGCGTTTCGCTGAAGACGGCTTTCAAATAGAGGAGATGCCCCAGAGAGCACTTCGTTACATCAGTGTTTTCCTCTTGTCGGCTTTGACAGGATGTTTGACTACTTCAACACTTTTGCTTTTACTTACACACAGTTGCGCATGCACTGCCTGATCAGCTCTTCTGAGAATCGGTTCATTTGTGTTCATCACTGTCGCCACTGAACAGCAAGAATGACACGCTGCATTTTAAAGAGCAGTGACATTGTGCCACAACATTTCTGTGCTGTGTTTTCTTTGTGTATCCCTTGAATTTAAAGCCGCTATAATCAATATGCTTATTTATTCATGTAGTAACTGTGGAGAAAATGACTTAAGGTTCCCTCTATGCCCACGTGCTGCAATGTGAGTGACCACAGTGGATGTGGTGTGATGTAATGGTGTGTTTGTGGCGGCTGCGCTGTGTTTTCATTTTGGCACCCATGTCAGGACAGATAAACTGCCCTTGTGTGCATCTCACAGCTTTATGGCTGTGTAGATCCAACATTCAAGTAGCCTGCAAACTCAGACAGAGCTGGTTCGTGCAGGAGGTCAGGGATGCAGCTGCACACATGCACACACACATGCAAAACAAGCAGTGTGTTCCTGGTGTAAGACTCCCTTCTGATCCCAGCAGGCGCCAGAACTTTAATATAAATTCAGAAAGGCTTTAGACTCTTGCATGAAAAATTTAATTGAAGTCAAAACCCATACTTGGCAAACTAAAACTGTGATATTTAGCAGATGTGTGGTTTTAGCCGCTGTCTTAGCCACTGCTTCAGCTAATGTTGGGTTTCTCTGATGATGTCACATTGACCAAATGTCAAGGTCTAATGACATTTGCGAGCTGCATGCCTGCTGGGGCTCTCCGGGTTTAACAGTGAGCTCAAATGGACTGCTCAAGATTTCTGCTTTGATTAAACTTTTATACATAACTTTAATGAGTATGTGAAAATAGTTACGCATGCTTCTATCTATAATGCTGGACTTTTCCCTCATAACTCTCATGAATGTGAGTAAAACCACAGCGCTAGCTTAAGGGGGGCATCATTATGTCTGCAACTGTCAGTCATTATGTTTGCAGATATGAAATTTCAGTGAGGTGAAGGAGCCGTCAGAGATATCCACCATTCATGTAAGTCATTCATAAGTGTGTTTATAGATCTGTGAGAATATTGGGATGAAAAAACAAGCCACATAATCCGCTCATTGAATCGATTTATTGCCGTGTCGTACATTCCTATTATTCCAGCAGGAGGTGCAAGTTCACAGGGTGATTCAATAAATTATGGAAAAACTGAAATTCACAGAGAGAGTTCCAGTTTATCCACTAAATGCTCCTCGCTTGTCGATAGCCATGATTGAGAGCAGCAATTATGAAGAGCTCAATATGTCCAATACGGCTGTCCATTAGCATTTTTCATTACAGATCCTCCAGGTGACCTGTGGTTTAAACCCCGGGCACGAACATATCAATCCTCTGGTCCTAAAGCTGTGACCGATCAATTAATTCATCATGTGTGTTCAGATTTATATATTGTAATGGCACAAAGGTCAATGAACCGTTATTGATTGTGTGATGTCATACACCTTTTTATATATCTCACTGTGCTAATAAGCAATGTTGAGGACGTCTTTATTGGTAACTACGGGGACCTGTAGCGTTTTTCATCCACCTCCTTATCGTCTCAGATGGAAACAGGTAATTATCCAACTGTAAGTGTTGTATTCAGGAAGTGTGAGTGTTGCCAAAAATTAATCATCATTGATTAGAGACCCTGTGATTTGAATCCCTCTCCTCCCCAGATTAGTCAGCTATCGATCTGTGACAGCAATTTCACGCTAGCGATCAACCAATCGACCCGGTCATAATGTATGGCCACTGCCGGGTTTTTTCCCTGACCTCCTCGTTCATCAGAGTACCACCTGCAGTAACATTTACTCTATCTGTGGACATACAGGATGAGAAAATTGCCTCAGTTTTTCTCTGCATCAAAAATGTACTTCTTTGTTTGTTCATAGTGGCCTATATTTAAAGATCGAGATGGAAACATTCCTGCAAGTTCAAACCTGAGAGCAAGAATTTTCCCCTGAGAACTGCAGCATGATGCCTCATATTGTTTTCTGCTGTCTGCTGATTTAAACCTGGTCAGGTGTCTGGGTAGATTACCCTCTGAATTAACCTTTTGTTGATTGCAGACAAGGCAAAGACTGACCTTTGCTGGGACAGAATATCAGAGATTGTCTGTCTCTGATAATATACAGTTAGATCATCGTTTCACTGCCCAGGTTCCAGGCCTCAGTGTTGCTGCCTATAGCTCCAGTTTTTTTCAGTCAATCAGATAGTATAGTGTAGGTCTGGTTTTCTGGAGGTCGTGTATCTGAACCAATCACAGCTTTCTACGCAGGACCAAGAAGGAAAAAGTTAGCTTCTTTTGTCAGGGCTGAGTAAGATACCGACAGAAAAATTGAGTAAGAGAAAACTGATGAGCGTTGATGAGATGGGCGCAGACAGGAAGCCACAGGCTTAATGCAGATTTCTGTGTTTACTGAAAACAATGTTGTTGCGTCGCATCATTTGCTGCTGCTGATTGATGAGGGAAGAGCAGGGCCGAGTAAAAATGTGTTGTCATGGTTTTCAACCCTGTCTCATATAAACTGTTATAAATATGATGCTTCACATGCATTAGCCATATATGTTTTTTAACTTCAGCATAAAGGTGGGTTTAATGAACTGTATTTCTACAACAGGCTGGTGACACATCACATACCAACTTGCACCAAGACTGATCTGCAAGGTGTATCAGAGGTGTGACTGTATAATGCACATATGTGTAGGTATAGTGCTCAGGTTCTTTGTAAGGTAGGTATACAAACACCTCTAAAATCACATTATATCTTTTATATATACATTATATAACTCATTCCTGAAACAAATGCATTTATTTTTTTTCTAAACTCCCTTTTACACTTTCCATCAAACCACACGGGCACCACCTCATTTTCACAGTCTGAATATTTTCCATGCTTCTTTACTTAATGGGCAAAACCTCTTAATATTGAAGGATGGTTATTTGAAGTTATCTGAGGTTGCCATGTGTCTCTCGTACTGCCCCCTGAATGCCATTATCTGTCTCCCAGGTTTCGATAGTGTGGTATAATGTTTGCAGAAACTCTGTGTACGAGATCTAGGCCATGACCGACCCTTTCACCAAACATCATTTTAAAAGCATGGTATTGCTGCCTTCATCCTTCATTCAGGGACTGTGTGAGATGAATTGAGATCCGTTCCTGTTTTGCAACAAGTTTTATTTTGTGGCTTAAAAATTCGTGTCCTCCAACGGCTGAATATGTGTATTTAGCCTTTTCTTTACAAACCCTCTTTTTTTAAAAGCTTCTACCAAGTATATTGGCATTTATATCAGGAAACAAGAAATTACACGTTACATAAGAGAAATGCTAAAGATATATTTTAGATGATTTAGAAACTATTTTCTCTCACACGCGTTGTAACATCTGTTTAGTTCACATATTACTCACAACTCTGTGATAACCACGTTTGAATAATCCTTACAGAAGTTTTGCAATATCAGTGTCAAATTTGAAATTCAGGGTCTCCAGCTGCACAGTGGATTAAAGTAGATATCCAGATGTCTGTGTCAATTTTTCATATTAATAGAATTGATCCCTTTGTGCCGCCCATAGTCATTAGGACTTCTATGTTTCCTTGCAGTTGAGCTTAAGTCAGAGCAGCTGAATTAATGTATGTGAGCTTACCTGCTATACATATGATCTTTAGAAGATTTATTTTAAAGTGTGTTAATTATGGATTTGTGTCATAGGTCAGGCTCTGCCAAAGACACCAATATGCACTCTTAATTAGGGTGTGATAATCACACAGCACTATAGGCTTTACATATATATCTTACTGTTCAGTGTTGGGTCTAATGCTTGCAGCAAAGGTCAAGTCAATGTGATCTTAGTGGATGTATAATATTTCATAGCATATTGTCTTAGTTGAAATGTACCACATGGTGAGTGAGGTTAGATGAACTCTTGCACTCAGCCTGAGGTGATTTGTTGATGAGGGTTGCTGTCGTATGTCTGTGTTTTGTTTTTGTCCGGATTTTGTGATATTGCACCATGGTGTCAAAATGTCAGACTAACTATGAAAGGCTGATTAAACGAGAGGCACTGTGGTCCAGTTACCTCGTCAAACATATATAACAAGATCTGCGCGTCACGGTGGCACATTCTGGGAGATATTTCTCTGCAAATGAATCAAGCGAGCAGCTTTCATCGTCCACCATGTTAGGTTTTCTCACTCTTTGTTGAACACACTCCATTAGCAGCCTGACATAGGCCAGTGTTGTTTGTTAATAAAGCACCGATGACAGTGTGTTGTATAACGCCTGTCACTGACAGCACAGTCCGTGAATATGATGACAGCAGCTCCTGTTTTTAGCACCTACCCTTTCTGGACTTGTCCACTAATGGAGGGAGAAAGATCTTAGTGTGATTTCTCTGATCAGTAATGTGATCGTTGGTCATTAGGTTTCACTTCCTGGCTTTGTTAACTCACTCCTGTTCTCACTTTTACTTGACTTTATCCTTGTGCTTGTGTGTGGTGAAGGTTTGCTGGGAGCAGCTTTCTCTTATTTGTGTGTTTTGTTTTGTTTTTTGTTGTTGTTGTGTGTCATCCATCCATCCAGTGCTCTCTCTCTCTGCCCCTGGGTCCAGACTCAGAGTACTTCAGGTTGTGCTCCAAGCAGCCTGATTGTTCAGTGGACACCCGCAGCAGGTGGATTCATATTCTTATTCTGAGCACCTGTCTGAGCCTGATCCCTTCTGGTTATGTTTGCTGCTCCTTTGAGGCACTTTATTTCACTCTTGCTGATATCGCTCAAGTAGTTGGAAATTGGAAGGGGGGAAAAAGGGACCACAGTTTACTGATCATTCAAAGGCACTTAAGTTCTTCTCTTTCTGTCTCGAGTGTTGATTTTGCAATTTATATCATGCCACCTTTAAGAGGTTTTGAATAGTGAAGTGACTATTAAATGTGTACACAAGTAGTTTAGTATGCCTCCTACCATGGAAAGAGTCCACTTCAGTGTCATTCATGAAAAAACCCTAGAAATGGGCTTTGGCATCCTGCTTGCTTTGCATTAAATTAAACATCACCAAAGTCAGAAACTCATTTCATGGCACATTCCCACTTCTGCTGGGTCAATATGGAGCATTTCTCTGTACCTCCACTCTCACTCCTGCAGCTAACTCACCATTTATCATCCATATTTGACCTCTCACTTTGCTCAAGAGGCTCAAAGAGGCTGCACATTGACCTTCATATAGAAACAGAAGAAGGGCTTTTCAGAGCAGATGTCAGAACCAATAAGTCGAACTGTTGCTATCTATCTATCTATCTATCTATCTATCTATCTATCTATCTATCTATCTATCCACCCATCCATCCATCCATCTATCTATCTATCCATCTATCACAGTGTGATAGAGGTGAAAAGTGACTTCATGACTATTTCATTTGTTACAGAAACTGCTGTTGTTCCTGAAGCTGTCGCGATGTTAATATTTGGTGTCAGTTTTCACGCTCTCACCTCTGTGGGGGAGGAATTTACATTCATTAAAGGAAATGATCATGAATATTAATCTAGACATGACAGTCCCACTGATTTTTTTTCTGGACTGCATGAGAGTTTATTTGTCAGTAACAGGTAAATAACAAAAACACAGAAATTGCATCGGAGCATCTTACATGATAGCAAAAACCAAAAATCTCCATCTCAAGAACTGGTAGAGACCAAAACCTAAAAGAATTTGATGATCTTGTATGTGTTTTGACAGAAGTCAGGTTTATTGTAAGTTTGTTTTTCTCTACTGTCATCTGTCAGTGCTTTACAGAAGCACAGATCAGTGCTTGTGCTCTGTGGGATTGTTCTCCTGTTATTCTCAGCCTTTACTGTATGTGATGTATAACTGTAGTCCTGGAAAAACAAAGCTAACTCATTACTGGCACATACAGTATTTGTAAATACACGCCACCCTCTCTGTCTGGAAGTTGTCACCAGAAAAAAGTGAGTTTTAATGAGTCCATCATCACTCTTTGTCTCGCTCTCTTGACCTCCTCCCAGGGAACATGGCAGCATCAGCAACAGAACGTACATGTGTGAAATCGTTTTTTTTTTCAGCCATACATTGATCTTTCACACAGGAACAATACCCCAAGTGATGTTATTGAAGCAAAGGAGCACATTAAATTGTTATCGCTCATCACGCCTCTGACAGCAATTCATGAGTTAAATAAATTAATTGAGCTGAGTCCCGGATTCCATTGTGAGAATACACAGAGGATATTACAGAAAGGCTGTTTTCCATCACAGAGAAGACACAGAGTCTCCTAAGCAGATGGAATTTTTAATTAACACAATGCCACTGACTCCGTTATAACACTAGGCGGCCTGATGGGAGCACTCACAGGTAGTGCTCAAATACGTTGTTGATAGTTCATCACACAATATATGTGAGATTTAAAGATATATTCCATCAAAGTTTAAAGTCTATAGTAAACAGAGGTTAAGCCATTAGAGGAAGCTGGTCAGGTGACGTGTGTAAACCTTCATCATAATATCACAATCGCAGTGAACAGAAAAGCATGTAGAAAACAAAGTGTGGGTGTTTTGAGATGCTTCATGCAGCTGAAGTAGTTTTAAACAGTAACCACTTTGTTATTCTGAACGGTGCTGCATAAAGAGCTCTCCACTGCTGTTCAGGCTCTAACAGGAACTGTTTCTATATGGAGGAGTTAAAAAGAAGGTACAAAGTACAGTGATGATAGATTCACTGAAGCAAAACACAAACAAACAAACAAAAAATGCAACGCACATGTCAATGTCATAATACATCATAGGTAAACAAATGTAAAGTCCACCGTGGACCTAGCCTGGCTCCACTCGATTTTCATTTCCCAGTACTCCACCTGGGATTGAAACATACAGAGAATCTGCCGACCAATTAGCAAACAGAGGGAGTGGCTGAGAACAATGATGCTGAGGTTACATGCTAAGTTAGAAGTTGTAGTTCAGTAATTGCAGCGGAGTTGGATGTTTGTGAAGCCACTCGTTCTGTTGTGGCAGCGCTGCTGTTGTTGACGGGCATCTAGCACATGCTGGCTTTGCTCTGCTCACTGCAATAGGGGATGGTCGTTGTTGACAGCGTGCAGCAGCTTCATCACGTTCCAGCCGGTTCTGGTGCATGACATACATCAAGACCAAACGTTAACGACTGGGTAAAGGCAGATCCAATAGTTTTAAAGTTCAACAGAGTATCCACCTACCAGGAAATTCAATTGCCTCAACTTGACTTAACTGTTATTGAGTAATGATAGTGCATCAATTAAGTTCACATGAGTGCTTCTTTTGTAAAAGAGCCCTTCTTAAGTCGTAGTTTTGTCCCAAAGAGGGTTCTCCACATCCAGATGCCTCTTGATATACAGCCACCAGGGAACTTTTTCAACCAGTACGAGTTCTTCAGTGAAGTGGTTTTAAGCAGATCCCTTGTCAGATACACATGACTGGTTTTCTTTGTGCAATTGCTTTCCATAGTTTAAAGGAAATCATGTCCCTAACTATGGTATTTAAGTGTAGTAAAAGCACCACATCGACTCTTCCTGTATTCAGTGCTCTTTGACAATTTGGCAGCATAATCATAATGTTCAAAAGTTTTTGTCAGGTTGATTTACCCCTTTCTCAAATGGGGTGGCAGTGGTTTTATGTAGTGATTTCTCTTTTTCCTCTCTTTTCTCTTCTTCCTTTTGGAAGATTACACATGCAGCTAAAAAAAAAACACAGTCATACTTGCCAGGATATATATGTAAAAAGAAACATAAAAAACAACAAGAACCTGATTTATCAATCGTGTTCATGTCGTAAAACAGGGTTGGAAAACTGATGAGCCTTTTTTGTTGTTAAGACTTTTTTATGCAAATGTCTCCATGTATCCTGACGTCTCACAGACAATAAACAACAAAGTCCACCAATGATCAAATAACACACAGAGGGGAACATGTAGGTGAGTGGGAGATGTCCAAAAACAGCATGCATGATGTGGCAATAAGGCTTAGAAACGCTTTATTCATTTTAACTAGACAATGCACGCAGTCTGAATGTAGGGTGTCTTCTTCTTCTGCAACAGAGCACGTCCTGGATGCGAGCCCGGGCCTCTCATTCACAGATGCTCAGCATGTGAGAGCTGAGCAGAGAGCTCCCAACACAGAGGTAAACTGGGGGCAATTGCTCGGTGTGAACACTGCAAAGTAACTCATCAGCAAAACAGCAGCCTGCCACCCCAGGACGGCAACCTGGTGCACTCGGGTCACGTTTTTTGTTTTTTTCCCAAGAAGATTACATGGGTGTGTGCAATTTGTGAGGCATCTGTGGAGTGTAATTCTGTTCATCAACTTCAGTCTCTCTGAGAACAAAGTGGATCTAGCCTTAGGAGGGTGACACCATCAGCTGGTAGCTAACCGTCATCAACTCACCCATCTGTTAGGAACACACATGTCTAAGACGTGTTATCGTCATCTCACCTGTAATGTTCAAAAACAAACTGTGTTAATATCTGTTTAATTTTACATGCAAAAGTGTGAAACGTGTTGATTCAACTGTGCGATCATACTGGGCAGCTGCAGCCTGTGGTGCTTTTGAACATTTTCTCTGATTGACATTGATTTGAATGAATACAGCTGAAACACCTGTCAGTTTAATGTGTTAAAATACACCACGAAATGCCTCATTCAATGTCTACATGTACCTAATAAACTGACAGTATGTGGCACACCTTCAGACATACACACTTCTTTGCACATATTAAGACGTCATTGAGCAAAGTGGCAGATTTAGGGTTAGGTGTGTTAGGTTTGATATGATGCATTTCAAAGTTGCATTATAAAAGTGAGTTAAATCAAATCCTTGAGTTTTAACTGGACCACTTAAGAGTATGACTAAGTATATACTGTATGGAGTGATATGGAGCTTCAGTGAGATACAGAGCTCATCATTTTTTCTTTGAGACTTTTTTATTGGGTCTATAATAGGAGATAAGTGAGCAATTGACCCAGGAGCACAGAATCTGGGATATGTTCTTCATAGACATTAGATTCCTTTTTTCATTGATGCTTCTTTTTAAACTGCCAGTAGCAAAACTTTGCCTTTTCAAATTTGTTTGCTGACAGATTGTATTTGTCCTATAATGCTCAATCAGTTGTAAAAGACACAGCCAGTACAGCTCCTCTTTTTCACTCATAATACTGGGAGTGTCTCATTTCTGTTCAATTCTTTATCATTTGTTTGTTTTTTTCAGTTCTCCAAATGAGAAAATTTCCAAATAAAAACTAGACCGTTGTAGCCAGACAGAAAGTGATTACACCACCCGTTGATGTTTCATAGTCTCTCTGGTTAAAAGCTGAGCTGAAGGTGGGATACACATCACATCCCACTGGCTCGTGCCAGCTTCAGTAGGAACGATGTTTTACGTCCTGAAGTGCAGAGATTAAGGGCACAGCAACAAAGATGCACCAAACACTCGTACATTTCAGACTGACCCCAAAACACATGACAAAAAAAGTTTTCAAACACCAAAACAATTTCTTCCTGATTTCCCACAGGGGGAGGAAGTCTCAGGGCGTACAAGCCACTGCATCATTTGCATGGCAAAAAAACTGGAAAACTTTCAGTCACCAAAGCAGCTTGCCAGCTTTTGCCAAGGGAGCGCAGCCCGTGGTGCTGCGATGAGAGGCTCACAGGGCTCACAGGGTCTGTGCTTCTTGCAGAGAGAACACATTTCTCTTAACAGCTTGGCTGAAATTGGACCACCAGATGGCATCTCTACATCTCTCCTGACACTTGATTAAGATCTGATGCCTGTGGTCCATCCTCTCCAGAATCATGGCTCTCATGTGGAGTGGAATCAATATTTGATTTCCTCTTTTAAGTCGTGTTCCCTTAATTCTTCTTTTCCTCCTAAAAAAAAAAGTCTGTACAGCAGATACAGATGCAGATCTGTGCATGGTAAAAAAAAAAAAAAGTTATGAAAGCTTCAAAGGCCTGACAGAAAGTTTCCTATATCTGTCCTTGATAAAGAGGTGAATCACCTCACACAAGGTGGTGGGATTGAGGAATTACTATCTCTATACAACATATATTAGTGTGACTGTCCTCTAATTGAATGAGGAATTAAAGGAGCCCAGTTTACTCAGCTGTAGTTATGGATGTTGTTAAAACAATAATCTCTCTGTATCACCCCCCCCCCTCGGCCTTGGAAGTCTATAGTGGAGGCAGATCTGACATGATAAACACCAGTAGTCTGAAAATGTGCTTGTGCAGTGTGTCAGTGTGGTTCAAGTCCAACCACAGTAGTTTAGAGTCCAGTCACAGCCTGCTTTCATCAGTCATTGGCAGATTTGTTTTTCTCCTCTTGTAATTACTTTTACTTATTGACACCAGCGTTACAGGAGTTGAATAATCATGTCCACCTTGTCAACAGTCAGCCCCATGACTGTGTGGGAGACTTGAAACCAGCCTGTGATGCTATCCGGCGAGGCAGAGGATGAGAATGGCAGGTGTGGGACTAAGAGCTACTGGAGTACTGTGGGTTGACAGATTTTAGCATTGAAAGCTGAAAGGGCTAAAGGCACAATCGCTTGTCAAACTTTGTCATGCAAATGACATCCGGCGTCGAATGCAGCATTACTAATCAAAGAGTGTAGTTAAATAAGCCAGTTATAAACTGTCAGACAATCATTACTAAATGAATTTACCTAGAAAAGACGTATCACCCTTTGACTTTATATGTAGACTCAACTATAGGCTACTTCTCTATAAGCTCCACCAAACACTCAACTGATCCTCCATAGTGAACCAAAAAAAGTTGTTTGTCCACATCTTCTGTAAAATAATTTGTTTCCCATCTTTTTCAATGACACTATACTGTTATTTTTCTGTATCTTCCAAATCAGTTACAATGGTTAAGGATTCATCAGGTATCAGCACAAAAACAACTTAGCTATCAAGAGAGAGCATGGCTTGGGCAAAAGTGACTAATAGCTACATTAGGGTTAAAGAACCTTTGTTGTCATGGTGACAATAATCAAATGCTTAGTGTTGGGAAACAATGATGACTGCAGATTTACTGTGAAAAACAAAAACAAAAGTCTCTCATGTTTAAGTCCAGCGTTTAGTCGAGCCATCCACCCACCCAGACCTCCGCCCAGACTCTTTCTATAACAATGTCACATGCTCCAGTTATCATTGCTACAGGCCTTGAATTGCTTTTGTCACTTGAATGAAAACGGATGTTGTTTTGAGGCACTTGTTCTTCTTGGAAAAACAAACAACAATTCATGTACCGAACAAGCATCGCCGATCAGTACACTATGTATGAACAGAGAAAAAAGCTCTTACAGCCCACAGCTTTTATTTACAGTTCATTATCACTATCAAACGACTCCAGACGAATGCTAAACATGAGCAGGTTTGCAAGATAGCTGGACTCAAAAATGTCACATTTATAAATCAGAGAGTTTCTTCCCCCCGCCCCCAAAATAGCAAAAAATAATACACAATACACTGACTAATATGATCTCATTTACTAATTTGATCAAAATCTCAATTTATATATCTCACTGACTGTTGAGGTTGTCCCTGGTACTGTATGACACACAGGATCACTGTTAGATGCTTTGAAGGGAGATTAATCTGAGAAAGTTTAAAGAAAGAAAGGTAAAACAGGGAGCATTTTTTCCTGCAGGTTTTCTGCCATGCCCTGTGCATCTATGCTTCCACCTCCACTGCAGTGAACAGAAAACTGTGGAAACCCACTGTTTAGTGTCATTTCTGAAGGCCAGATATTTGTGATGGTCGGTGCCCCAGATAGAGGTCAACACATTTCATAGGTGGGTCATTGGAGCTGATGTGCTGTCTACCCCCTGTAAGTTCAGGATTTAAAATGGAGTGGGTATGCTAGGACAGGGCAATTACTAATATGTCTGGTGATTTCTACACTTTGAAGTGTGAAGTTATTACTGTGACACAGGCCACCGAAACACACTTTCTTGCACAAGACCTTCAGATTTTGGTCTTGTGTTCATGTGGACATGGAACTTTTCAAATTTTTGTCTTTATCCAGCTACTTCAGCACAATTTTACATGACTTCAACTTTTAAAGGATAAAGGGAGACTCAAACAAAACTGCCTTCTTCCTACTTTTTGTACACGTTTTGTTAGGGGTGCACCAATCTGATATTAAGATTGGATAGGTAAGGCAAGGCAAGGCCCATTTTTACAAACAGTTTGTCTCAAAGGGCTTTACACAGCATTATGACAACATCCTCTGCCCGTAGACCCTCACATCAACTGAGGAAAAACTCTTTTCACAGGGAAAAAATGGAGAAACCTCAGGGTGAGCAACAGAGGAAGGTTCCCTCACCCAGGATGGACAGACGTGCAATTGTATGTGGACAAGAAAAAAGATAGATATTGACTAAATAGCTAGATTTGGTATCAGATAATGGAGCTAATCCATAATACCAATCTTCAAACTTACTTCAAGCCTATGTTTGTGATGAGTGCTCCATTACCTGTCAGCAACAGTGTTTTACAAAGTTAGGAAAGTAATGTTTAAGTCAAGCCTGATGCCTTGACTTTCTTCCACATGGAAAGGTATACAGTTTATATAAAGGGAGCTATGCAAGTCTGGTCTCTCTTTTGCTGTTTGGTAACCCCCTCGGATTGGTATTGGGTATCAGCCGATACACTAAGCCCAGGTATCAGTATCGGGATTGGAACTGAAAAAGCTGGATCTGTGCATCCCTACTCTTTGTACGCTGATGATAAATACTATGGACATACACATTATGATCCATAATAGCTATGCTGTTCCTCATTCTGTTGTACAGTAGTACTGAGAGCTCAGTGTACTGCAACTTAAGAAAATGCATGCAAATTCACAAAATCAGCAGATCTCCATCAGCTTGCACTGCAAATTCAAAATTCACAAAAAAAAAAAAAAATTGGCACGTTTCCTGCAAATCCAGTACCAACAGTAAGAGAAGCCCAAGCCACTGCATTTAAGATTATAACTTCATGGTACATAATTAAATGAAGTTATTTATTATTTATTTCCAGAAGTAATTAATTTCGTAGCACTTCATTTGACCAATGAAGATTGCAGGCGATGTTTATTGGAAAGCCTGTTCCAACAGGGGGAACTGGAGTTGAAATGTATTTTTAGAATCAGCAGCATCAGCGTTTGTGAAACACTGTTAATTCAGCAGCACTTAATTCTAATCTAATCCAGTCTCTTTTAGCAGCTCTCCACACAACCTTGCTCATCCGCCAAACACTGGATAATTTGAGCTACATGTCACATCCCCGAGTCGACCCTACTTAAAGATTATCTCAGCATGCACTGAGTGGCAGGCAAAGAAACACCCAGGTCAGCTCATCAATTTCAAGTTCATTCACGCACATGCACACACACACACACACCCAGGCAAAAGGTACACGTAAAAGGAAATTACAGTGACACAGTTGTTTCCACATCAATGAGCAATTTATAGCCACCCACTCACCTGAGCAGTGCAGTCTGGGCTTTGGGCTTTGAACAGGAGCTCTTGAAGGAATCACGTGAACATGGAACAAGAACCAAGGCCTCCTACTGTGCCATCCTCTGACAGACAGTGCGTGTCCAACGTCAGCATTCAGAGCCAGTGCAGGAAGAAAGCAAGCCTTGGGTGGTAGCATTATTGACGTCCATGCCGGAAAGCAAAAGCTAGCAAGTGAGGCACTGTTTAATTAAAAGTAGAGAATATTAGATAGATTTTTCTAGATTTAAAGAGAACATGTCAATGAGCTCTTCAGGTAAACCTTTCATTGAAGAGATGAAGGCTACAGCACTTCATTCATCACAGTCGCATTGTTATCAGTAGGAAGTAGCAGGAAAGAAGGGACAACAATCACACAATCACATAAAAGCTGAAAATACAGGCTAATGGATGCTATTAGCATGAAAATACCACACTTTGAATGGGATTGTTTTTCCTTTGTGAAAATGTGTGGCACGGCAGTTGACTGGAGAGAAAGGATTTCATTTGTAAGACTTGAAGCGGATTTAAGGCTTTCATAATTCAGATGTTGGGGGCAGATTTTGTGTCATATGAATTCTTGTTGCATTCATATTTATGATGAGCACCATTAACAGTTACCCGCACAGGATTCACCACACCACCACCAGAATGTTGCACCAACATATGAGAGCACAAGCAATTTGAGAAACACATAACCCAGATCAATCAGGCTCTCATTAGGCTGTAACCTGTTAAGATTGCATTTGGATAATGTGCTCTGCAGCGATGATTCAACCTGGTTAAATTTGTTTGATGTCACGCGATTGGTGTGAGATTGGCTCTGATGTCGCCTTGGGGTGCAGAGCAGAATCTGCAGTTTAGCATGTCTCTGGAAGAAAGCTTGAGGACAGGCTTATTTAGAGGCACCATGACACACAGAGTGAAGTAGGAGGCAGAGGATAAAGAAGCTAATCTTGTCAGCCTAAAGCCTGCTTCTCTTTCTGAATAACACTGCAGTTTGGTTAGTCTTTGTCCTGGCATTTAAATGGAAATATTATGAAACTTTGGCCTGTTGAGGGGAACATTTCACAGCTGTCTCTGCCCTGGGAGAAATCAGGCAATTTGGCATTAAGGATTCTGCAAATGTGCTGCATGTGTTTATCTGTTCTAATGACCTTAAGAGTATGGATATTACCGGCATACTAATCACCTGCGTGCGCTGTGCTGCTGTTTTGCATTCAAATAGTTTGTCAGGCACAACATACATACAGGAAATAGTATAGTACTTTTTTTTTTTTTTTGCACCTCCCACCTTTATCTGTTTAAATGAAATATAATATAGTCGACTGCAAATGTGCACAGAAATGCCACAATGAATGAGGTAATAAAAATTTCCAGTGAGCCGAAGCTCCTGCCATCACAAGAGAGACAGTACAATTAGGTTGATTTGCGGCGATGAAAATGTCATTTGAGTGCGTTGCAGTCACATCTTGTGGGTGACACAAATATGACTCATTCAGGGTATAAGGCAATTCAGAAACCTACAGATTGGGCTGCTGCCACTTGGCGTTCGTATTAAAGATGAAGAACATTGTTTGTCGCTGCATTTAGAGAGACATGTTTTCAGCCCTCTTGTTTAATCAAATATGTAAAACCCACTCGTGTCCAATAATAACTCAAAATTTTCAGATTTTATACATCGGGAATTTTATTGCACATTCAGAAGTGAGTTTATTGGATTGCACTTCGTAATACAGTAATATGTACATATCCCACCCATGGGGCAATTTGGCCTTGGTATGTCTAGGTGTGTTTTAGTCTGTACTTGACTCAATCTCCACATAGCATTGAAAAATTATATCTTGCTTGAAAGCACCTGATTCTGTCCATATGATGTGTGTATTTATTGTAAGATCTCCATATTAATTAATTCATCTTTTACTTATTCATGGAGGACCAAATCAGTACTTTGTGTGTGTCTCAAACAAATACTCAACCATATCCAGCAACAGAGGCGTCAGCGTGATCTATTAAGTATAAGCAGTAACTCCACTTCGCTGTCAGTCCACACGAAAAAATCCGCCCTGCCTCAGTTTGCCATTGTTGTTTTTCCGGTAATGAATTTTTCCAGCCTTGTGATTGGCTTAAATGGCCTTCCTGTTAGCAGTGATATTGTCACCGACTGCTTTGGCATGTGCATGACATTGCTTGAGGCGGATTTTGCAGTTTCATGTGGACGGAGATATTTTTATCACACCATCGGTGTGGACGGGATTTTTTTTTAACTGGAGGCCAAAAAAGTTTGGTTTCAAAAATACCTGTGTTTGTGTGGACTAGGCCTCAGCATGCATGTCAGTGAGAATATGTTTAAAATGAAGGAATCAAGGCATCCAACTGAAGCTCTGACAGAAGCTTATTCCATTTCAATGGAGCAAAATACTCAATATGCAATTTTTCCTTCGGTCCTAACAGCTGGGATATTAAGAGGCAAGGAATTGAATAACTGAATAACCTCACTGGAACATCTGTTAGTAAAATACAGCTCTTCACCTTTTTTGTTTGTTATGAGGGCATGCTCATGTACTAAAATCTCTCTCCCAGTGATCCCAGTGAAGAAAAGAAAAGTAGTCCAATAATCAGGTTATCGTGGGGGGGGGGGGGGGGGGGTGAAACAACAGCAACATATTTGATTTCATTCTGGCTGTTTGATTGATTGAGTCCAGGGTTGTGGCTATAATCGGTAACCTTGAGCCATAGTTGCCTTTTTCTTTTTCTTTTTTTTTTAATTTTGGGGACATTGCTTTCGTACCTTCTTTCCTAAAGCATTTTGCACTATTGCTTTGGTGCAAGTGGAGCAGCTCTAACTGCCACTTTATTACAACAGCTACAAAGGAAAGTGGCCAACCACACAAAGACAAACCTCAGATCCATAAAAAAAAATCACTATAAGAGCAGCACCAACAGAATATTTATTAACCTCAAAGGTGTATACAGTGGCTATTGATACACAGACTCATTTTTAGACAGTGCAACATATCCTCTGCCAGGCATGTATTATTCATACATTTTAGCAGCACAATAAGCAGTTTGTAGATTTTGGGCTGCCAATCATTGGCATTCTTTAAGTGGTCTGGCTGCTCATTGAGTGGGAGATACATGAGGGTGGGGTGCTCCATCACTCTTCTCCTCTTCCACTAAAAGGCTCTGACATGTCTCCCTGGAGGCCTACAGCCAGCCCGGTGCTCTCTGTACACAACTTAATGGCTGCTGTCACTGCACAACTCATCCATGATAGCCCGCTCAGCAGCAACCCAATTACCAGTTTTTGGAGACAGTTGTGATATACATGTTACATTGTAAAAGTGTTACACAATGAACATCACTGTTTCCTTAGTTGTTGAGTTAAACATGAGTATCAGAAATGGAGCTTTACCAAGCCTATTTTCAATGAATATATGTACAGAATAACACTTTTGTAGTATAATATGTGATTGAACTGAATGTAAAGATCAAATTAAGATAAAGAGACGGGTAAGATCATCGCCTGTCTCCACCCCTCACCCACCAGAAACCCTCATCCATGCATTATCACATCCAGATTAGACTACTGCAATAGCATCCTCTAAGGCTCACCATCCAGAACTCCACCGCCCGCCTGCCTATCCACACCCACTCCTGAGGCCACATCACCATCACAAAACTGGCTCCCCATCACACACCAAATACAATTCAAAATTCTCCTCCCAAAACACAAATCTGCTTCTCTACCCCACCCCCTCCCGTGACCTCCACGCATCGGAAAGAAAACTCCTCTCGCTACCTGCACAGACCAAGCACAGACCCTGGGGGACAGAGCCTTTTCTGTCGCTGCCCCCTCCCTCTGGAAGTCACTCCCTGAATCCATCACACAGACAGCACACACCTCCAGCACCTGTAAAAGCGCTTATCAAATGAATTGTATTATTATTGTACATGCCAATATCTTTGCAAAGTTGCACAAGCCATTGAAGTAATGCCAGGAGACAGGTTGGGAGCGGAGATGAAAACACACTACATTCAAAACTGTACAAATGGATATCACAAGAACCAAACACACAAGTCTTTATCAACATCCCCTGTGCATGTTTAGCTTTGTGCAGCCCAGGGAAGCAAAATCCCCCTTTTAAACTGCAGGAAGGTGGGTGGCGTGGGTGGTGAGAGTACAAAGCACAGGGTCCTGACACAGGAGATCAGTGACTGCATCCCGAGCCCTGTGTGTGGTGGTAAGGTTAGGCATGAGAAAGAGATAATGCGCTTCGAGTCTGCGCTGACCTATTCACTGTTTATAACAGTCACCCAGTTGATCAACTTAAAGGTACCCTGTGAAGTTTTTGACCTTTAGTTGCACAGTGTGATCAATGTGAGGCAGAAAATTGAGACATGTTAGAAATAAAATTTACATTACCATAAAACATTATTCCTGCTTTAGTTGTCTCAAAAATAATGCTTCATTGTTTCATTTTCCTTTTGACCCCCTCCCTGGGGTACAAGGGACAACAACATGAAATGAGACCGAGTTCATGTGCATACATAACAGCTCATTTAACACCCAGTTTGAACAAATTTAACTCTTCACGTTGGTCTTTCTTAAAGAAGGGACAAATAAGTCCATGATATTCATCTCTTTGATCATCAGTCAAACAAAGAGGATATTGTTCTGCTCTGAAATACACAACATATGGTTTCCACAATGAAATTTAGAGACACAAAACCTTTCAGCTGTTCTTTACATAGTCGAATGTGGTTCCAAAGTAAAATGTTTCACCACCACTTAAAGGATTACCATGTCATTTCTCATACCATCTCTGTAGTTCCATGTCAGACAATCTACATTCAATCATTGACTTTAAACACAGTATCACACCAAAAGTAAGAAACCACATTCGTCAGGAATGTTTTTGACTTTGGAAATCCATTTAGATTGAAAAATATTATCGTCATACCGTTTCTTCAGAAAAGGGAGGAGGAAATCTTCTGTTAAATGTTTTTTTGTTTTTTTTTATTAAATCACAAATTATTAAACGGGTTGACAGCACAGCGTTCGTGGCTCCTCTGTCTGTTACCCAATGAAGACACTGTCAGATGTGAATTCAGAGTGGGCTGCCACACTATCTGTGTGCTGTATCTTCAAATAGCCATCCTGGGGACTGCTCTGTGCTGAATCAATATCCAGTTAATTTCAGGCCACACTCTGATCCTTCAGCAGTGGCTCATACATACAAGCCTTCTCTCTCGAGGAAAACTGTCAATGAGCACAACACCTGCTGGAGCTCTGAGACCAGATCAGGACTCAGGACAAACCTGATGATGGTTTGTACATCAATGGCCAGGGTGTAGTCTATTTTCTGTTATTAGCCCTTTTCTTTGCTCAACAATTGATTATTTCACAAGGAACAATTTCAATGGAAATCATGCTCCAGCATTTGTCTCTTGCATCTAAAGGACATTGCATTGTCTACAGCAGAGTGAAATGCTGTCAAGTGAGGTATAAACTAGATTTATAACTGACTGAGATCAGGTGTTGGAGCTCACGTATGAGAGACCATGCAGTTACAACAGAATACAGAAACGTTGCTTTTGAAAAGTCTTGAAATTGCAGACCGCAAACAATACAAAATATGTCTTCAGAAAGACAACCTGTTGCTGCTACAGTGCATTCGACCTCCATTTCACATCATTCACTCACTGACACAGTATGTGAATCTTTATTCCATTTGCAGTGAAAAGATGCCTTCTTTCAAAAGAGCTATTTGAAAGGAAGTGCTCTGGGAGCTTCCTTGGCCACAATTAATCAGTGAAATCAAATGTCTCTGTCTTCACTGTGAGATTCACAAAGACAACTTAATCATTGCTTTCCATAAGTGTCAAGAATATAGATGCTCCTGATGGTCTTAAATTTCTTCTCAAATTGATGTTTTGTTGGTGAAATCAAAAACATGTCATCTTTTGCTACAATCTTTGTTTTCTTTGTCTTTTTCTACACATTTTTCCTCCTTTTCTTTCTTTTCAGACCAAGCATATTAAAAGTGTGTCCTGTATGCTCGAAAAAGAGCAACAAAATCCCAAAAATGTTGTTGAGTCTCAACCAGATCATTAGGCGCGATATTGCAGTGAAATGGAAGCAAAAACTGATTATCAGTTGAATGTGGTGTTCAAATAATGACACAACATTTTGTCCTGATTTAAAAAATAATGATCTGTTGATTGTTGTTTCATAGCTCTAGTACAGAATTAAAGATGAAATCTGTTCATGTCTAAATAAAACCACAGATTTGCTTAAATGAAGGAGTCACAATTAGTTCTTTGTTAGTTCACAATCTCTTTGTTCTTATTTACTTTAAAGGACATATATCCTGCCCCTTTTCCGCAGATTAAAATAGTTCCCAGGTGTCTTAAAGACATGTCTGTGACATGCTTCGCTCCCCAAACATCACAGCTCATTGCATCTGCTCAAAACAGCCCTGTTCAGAATGGTCTGTTTCAGTGCCCTGTCCCTTTAAATGCAAATGAACCACTGCTAGCCCCGCCCCACCCCTTCTACCAGGTAGGGGCAGAAAACTAATGACATATTATGGAAAAACCAAATTCGAGCAAATTATTGACTGATTTTTTTGTCAGTTGTCACATTTGGGCCAGAAGGCAAAACAAACACCCAAACAAATGTTAAAGAGCCTTCAAAAAGTGATATTTCCATAGTATGTCCTCTTTAAACTACTAAATATTGAAAAGTACTGGATTTTTGAAAGTGCTTGGTGATTAAATAGTGAACTTTTGAATGGATAAGGTGATGTACGTACGCAAAGTACGGAAGGATATAGGCTACAATAATAAATGCCAAATACAGAAAACATGCAAGATAAACTAGAATATAAATGATATGAAATGATCATAGTTTTTTTTGTGTGGTCATTGATTGATTGTCAGTAATCCAAACTCCAAGACACAAAGTGGTGGTATAGACTGTTAGAAATGTCATGATAACAGATGATGATGCTTTCAGATATTGGATCATTCAGTATTTGTGGAGTTTTGATCGTTTTTACCAAAGTACTGCAACATTAGAGTGATTCCTGTTGGAGAGAGAGAGAGTTTTTTTTTTTTTTTGATTGATAATCTTTGAACTAAATGTGTGGTGTGACGGAGGCTAATGGGGTGAAGCAGGAAAAAATCAGGAAGGGGAGAACGAGCAATAGAAAATGATGAATCTGGCCCAGCTGTTCGCCGAGGCAGGAGGTTTCTGGAACTACTGCAGATATCAAGTTGGCTTGGATGTCATCCAGGAGAGCAGAGTGTTATTTATGACAACAGCAGGAATCACTCACTCATCATCAGGTGGAGACGAGACTTCACCAGGCAGCAGCAGAATTAACCGAAGGCAAAGAGTTCAGGGGATTTCGGTGGTTGGAGCCAACTCCATTAATTACACTTCTATTGTCAAATACTGTATCCACTTTAGCAGTGCGTGTCTCTGACAGTGCCATTATGTCAAACTCATTGTCCTGGTTTGTAAATGTTTGTGTGCACGCACTGATGAGAGTTGACACATACTCTCTGCTCTTATATTAACATGCAGTTCTCAGTTAGTGCTGTTTTGTTCAGTTTACTCGACTTAGACTTGTTCAATATGCACTCAGCCCTCTGGCCCTGCCCAGATCAGGTGTTAATGTAAGTCTCAGGTGAGCCAATCACAAGTGGACAGGTTTAAGTAGAGGTGGGACCCCACCCAGGACAGACTCAGGACACAGTTCAGGTCCAATCACCCAGACTCTAGTGGGAGGCAGGAACTTCCTCTCACTCGACTTCTGCAGAGTAGAAGTAGAACCTGCCGGACTCTTGAGGTGACGGAATCATTGTGCAGCAGTTCTGATTGTCATGTAGTCGTCTGTCCACTTACCACGCATCTTGTCGTCTTTTACAGCTCTTGTTGTTGTTGTTTATTCTTGCAGTGTCGATGCTTCCTACGAATGCTCCTCTTCTGCTGAGTTTTAAAAATGCCGCTCGTTTTTGTGCTTTCTGTTGGTGTCACATCCTGCTCTGACTTCACCCAATCAGCACCCTGTAGACCTTAACCTCCACCCTGGAGTTATTTGGAGCCGCTCAGAGTCCCTACCCAGTCTCGTTTAGCCCCTGTAAAAGTTTTGCGAGATGGTCTTTCAGAGGCGATTCCTGCTTTGGAGACACGCACCAATGCCTGTCAAATTACCCAGAGGTTCCTGCAGTGAAATGGTCCTATAGATATTTCTGCGAGTAACTAAATAAATACACATTTACATCTTTGTAACCTAAACCATGTATCACATTGAAAACTAACGTGCATTGTAGATAGTACCAACAATCCAGCTCCTTTAAAGACTGGTGAATATTGCATTATTGCATCAACTGGCACATCAGCCTGTCAGGAGGTTTTTAATACTCATATTAAGTCATTGCACATGTTTATGAGAGGGCTGGTGTCGCAGGGAACAGTTCATCCCCAAATAACAAAAGAACGCTGCCATTACCGCTGCCCTTCATGAGAGTGACAAGACGGCACATTTTACAGTTTCATCACAGTCTTCCACTGATGCTTCATCAGAAATGCTCAAGTAGTAACTGATCCACAGTCATAACACCTTTGCCCATTGACAGCACCTTAATATCAACCCAACCACAGCTCTGCTATTTGGCTGATATTGAGTCGAGGAGTGTTATAAGAATTCATCGAGACATCCTTCCAAAGGTAGCCAGTGTTTGGATCACTGCTGTTCTTTTTTATCAGGTCTCCTTGACAGGCTGCCTCTTAGGACTAAAGGAGAATTAGTTCTTAAAATATTAGCTTTGCCCTCTGCCTCCCGAAAAACTAAAATAACTACCCTAATTTATACTCAGTCATGGTTTGAGATATTAAAGAAGACAGAAGAGGTGCTGCACAGGTCTTGCAATAAATACTGTCTCTCTGCTTTACCGTCCTCTCCCCGTCATCTATATTGTGCTGCTGAATATACGGTGTGGAGTCATGGCAGATTTATTTTTAAGTGACACACTCTGCAGCTAATTGCTAAGAGAACATAACTACTGCTACATACATAACTTATGTTATAGAGAGTTCTCCTTTTGGTGGGTCTCAGGAGAAGGCCGTGTAGTCCCAAAACAAAACCACTGTGACTTATAGCTGCGGCAAAACGGAGGTGTACGGGTTATTTCTGAGGAGAATTAAAATGACAGCTAACAAAAGCACCATGTCATTTGTGCATGTGTGCGTGTGTGGGGACAAGGATAAACCCGTAGATTATACCATGAATGTCATTTTATGTGGGAACCAGCCATGAAATGCTATGATTCACCAAAATTGCAAGAGTTACTTGTGCTTTTTTAACCTTGCCGTTGAGTTGGAGTTTTAAATTTTAGCAGATGCCACACCATATGTGCACTGACCATTAGTACCAGCTGTGGAATAAATGTGCAGTATGTGAAATGAAATTTAAAACACGATAAGCTTTATTTATTTTTATGCACTTAGACCACATTCATAGCCTTTGCATGGACATGATAGCATGTATGACCTTCATAATCTCAACATGTAAGCAACAGTCATGTGTGCAGCAACAGCAGCAGCAGCAGCTCTGTTTATGTGTCTCTTCACCCAAAGTGGTGACATACAAAACATTAAGCACCACAGTAATTGGATTAGCTGGCTGGTGAGTGATGTATCCTGCTAATGGTCCTGTAGATTTATGAGTCTGGCATCCTCTGTCCGGGTCCTATAACACAACCCTGAGTGATACAAATACAACAGGGGGCAAGATTTGTCTTATTTTGCACCTTTTCTCTCTCCTTTTTTCTTTTTTCTTTCTTTCTTTTTTGTTTTTTGGAAAGTAGCCTTGTGATATCTTTACTGGTGAGAGAGATAATTGTCTTGGCAGACACAGGACACATTTAATCCACCTCCTCAGTTTTGCATCCTGTTTACATTTCTCACTGGACCACAGGGATGTTTTGCAGCAGGGGTGTGTGTTTGATGTAATTTCAGTATTTTTCGCAGCATTTTCAGCTTGGGAATGAAAAAACATACTGTATGTTTTTTTTTTTTTTCCTTCAAATCTGTAAAGTGATATTAGGCAGATCAGCTTTTTGGAATTTTCTCTTGCACCTCTTTGGATTTTTTCTTCTCCTGCAACGTTGTAAAACTTTTATCTGTCCTTTTTTAGGTTATTTTAATTGCTTACAGCAGCAACCTCAGCATTAACAGCCGTGGCATAATCTCGTCTTTAAGCTTAGCTTCTTCAGCAGAAGTTGCCTTTCATTACCCAATGCAGATTCCCTGAAAGCCAAACCTCACTGTTGACCCGTAATAATATTGCTTTAACCAGAATTCCCTTGGAGCAAGCAATTTATTATGCTCCTTGTTACACTTTTGCTATTACACCTCCAAAGTGGGCAATCACGCCCTTTCTTATGTTGCTGCAAACAAGGATAACTCAATTTACCTTACTTGTGTGCTTCGCTGCAAAAGGTCGGGGTGTTCAAACAGCATTGCTCAGCATGCCGTGAAGGAGTCTTTCTCATCCTTTTAATCCTTATTTGGAGGTCTTTTGACACAAATTTGCTTCTGGTGCTTCAGGGAATTAATTGTCTTCTAACTGTAGTGGAAAGATTTTTGTGCTCAAGACTTTATGACTGACAATTATTGTCTTTTGCTTTTACAAAGCTACTTGCCATTCACACACAGACTAGCATGTCTGCATGGAAAAGGGTGAGCGTTTGATTTAGAAATGTAGCTTCTATCTTTATTTTTGATTCCTAGTTCAATAGTCATCTGTGATACCTGTTAACATGTGACAGTGTGGTATATTTCCATCGCATGTCTCTGAACCACCTGCTGACAACCAATTTTTGACTGCCCCAGCCTCTTTAAGGGCTCAAAATGATGCATTTGTAGTTTAAGGCTTCCCTTGTTGCATCTGTAAAGGTCAGTGAAATCTCCGGAGTTCTGGAGCTGATCTGATGCATGATTATTATTGTATATATATTTTTTCATTCTCAGCTTCACAGAGCAGGAAAGGCCAACCTTGTCACTGGAAAGGAGATACAGGAATGAACCCTTTCAGGTAGAAATAAGGAAAGAAGTTGAGAAGGGGCAGAGGCTGAAATCTCATCCCCTGCCAGTTTGATCCCCACTGTAGAGAAGATGATAACATCCTGGGTTTGGAGGTGGCTTTCATGTGGTAATCATGTTTGCTTAGTAATTTCTGTCTCGTGTACATATCGTCGTCCTCTGCTGCTTCTTCATATTCCAGTACCATTTAGGTTGTATGCAAATGAAACACATTTGATCAGTTTTCGAATTGATCATAACTGAATGAGTCTGTAGTCACTAGACAAAGAACATTAGTTTCAATGGTGGAAGATTTACTCGTAATTGATGTTGATTATAGCACAGTAAGTAACTTTTGGTAGATAACCACAGCTTCAATTTGTGATTCTTGGAACTGATTAGTGATATATTTTTGTGTTTTCTATCTGTATGGCCATTATAGGAAGAACTTGGAGTTTTCCTGCAGGACCACTGGACAATTAGGCTGATGAGGCTGATGTGATGAAAATATGATGGTTATTGTCTACAAAACTTCACATATGTGTTGTTCATTTCCAGTTAAGTTTGGCACACATGGGCCCATCCCAGCTACTTTTCCCATCCCAAGAGAGAGTATGACATGAGGCAAAGGTTAGGACTTTATGGTACATGCTCTACCAGGTGAAGCACCAGGGCACCCTCACTCTCATCTTCTTTGTTTAATGAAGGTTAAAACTTGGACTACGTTCTTTTATCTGATATTGCATTACCAGACTGGCATTCTTGTGCTTCGTCAGAAAATAACAGTTCTCTCAAAGGCACATATAGCAAGATATTCTAAAACTTCTTAGGAAGGAGGTTTGACCGGGGGCTATTGGCACTTTTAGGGTCTGTTGCCTTATTTTCAAAGGAAAAAAAAACAGATATATAAGAAGGAGGGAACTGTGAGGTAGAAGGTCAGCAATAAAGCCTTCATGTTTTACATATTTATGTGTGGAAGTGCAGGTGAGGGCCAAGACAATATTAAGACGAAAGAAGAAAGTAAATTATTTCAAGGAATATTGAGCCGAAGACACA
This sequence comes from Caranx ignobilis, assembly GCA_021432705.1. Taxonomy (NCBI): domain Eukaryota; kingdom Metazoa; phylum Chordata; class Actinopteri; order Carangiformes; family Carangidae; genus Caranx; species Caranx ignobilis. The sequence goes on from MU270012.1 coordinate 50,180,639, forward strand.
GGAAGGACAGAGAGACAAACCTGACAGAGAAGATGAAAACAGACAGAGAGGATGCCCCCAAGAAATTTCTTCATAGAAGGGTGACGGACGGGGTGACGGTGCCTAAAAGACTGAGAGGAAAAGACTATGAAGCCTTACTGGGAGGAATAAAAGATGAGGTGAAAAAAAAACAACTCACATTTCACCCCATATGTTCTCAGTATTTCATTTAGTGTGGTCAAAAAAAAAATAAATAGATAAGTGAAAATATGACAGCATTAGAAAGACGACCTGCAGAGACATAATCCACTCTGATGCTGCTAAAAAAAATCAGGTCTAATAACATTAGATTGGATATTGGACAATTGGATATTGTTCAGATATATACAGGTTGCACATATTATGTAACCCAACATGGTTTGTTTGGCCTACCATATGCCAGCCACGGCCGGAGAGTGAAGGAGAAGGACCTGAAAGGATGTGTACAAACAAAGCAGCACAGATTTACATTCATCAGATCTTAAATATTCGTTCAAAACTTTCATTTTTGACCCAAGTTTAGTTGTTTCAACCTAAATATGCTGCACATCTTCTGGAAGAAGAAATGTAAAAACTCCTTGGATGTAATTTGATGCTCCCTGTTTGAATATGCACAACCTATAGCAGATATATGACCATAAAATAAAGTAAAAAAAGAACAAAACTAAAAACCACATAAAAAATGCTGTGAACTGAACTGATGATGCTAAGGAATCATCAAAGAAGTGACAACAAATCCTGTGGAGGATCGAGTATTCGTGTACCATCTCATGCAATCCAACTAAATGTTGCACAGATAGTTCATATTTAAAAAGTCAGGGGATTGCCAAAGTCATTATGATAATCCTCTAGAAAAATAAAGTATTAAAACAACGGCTTACAAGATGTCTTCAAAACAACCAGATGGAATTGACATGTGTGTGTGCATAATGTGTATAACTGTTATGACTCACAAAACCAGATCAGTATACATAAGATATTGTGTATTGTAGGTGAAAATGTGGGTCATCTGTAAGAGACAGAATATAGAGAAAGCACTGCAGTGTTGTCACAGGCAAACAGGCAGTGTTAGAGAGAAGGCTGAGTTATACAGAGGTCTGCATTAAATTCTGTGAAATATTTTTTTCTTTTTTTTTTGACCAGGGTGCAGCAGCGGTTGAGGCGTTCTGGGAGACAAAGCAAATGTCAAAGCATCATCACACAGTCTTCCTGTCTTACAAAAGGAAGTGGCACAGAGCAAGTGCATCACTGTGGGGAGATGTATTAAAAGGACAGGATTCCCTGAGCAAGATATTACCAGGGTTTACCTCACACTTGTCCTCCTCACACCAGAGCTTTATTTGAAGGTGTATATATCTATATATTTATGGGCAACAGTGTATATATGTACAAGACACTTTCACACCTCCATGCATACATCCACATGCAGGAGGCCGTGCATCTTGCCCTATACGACTCAAGGACAGAGGGAGCTGTGCACAAAAAAGTCTCAATGTGAGGCCAAAGTATATAAAGTGCAGTTTAAAGATTCGGGAACGTCGGACCATATGTCAACCTGACACATTTTCCTTTATCCATTATTAAAACACATAAATAAATGTGCAGACAGGAAATCATTTTATGGTGAATAACTACAGCTATGCTCTGTATAGCATTAATGTGCATTTACACAGCATCAGCGTACACCCGCTGTGAGTGTATAAACCCTGCCATTTAAGTGCAGATTCATTTATCTGTGTGACAGATTCACAGATATTTTTTATATGTTCATATGAGACACAATGGTTAGTGCCACAAGTTTCTGCAGTGGAAAAACTTGTAATATACAATCAACACTAGAAGCACAAAATAAAAATACATGTGGCATTATCTTGATGCCATATTTATTTAAAATTGAAAGGTCAAATGAGAATTAGCATAAATCAACATAGTGCTGATGGGGTCAGTAACTGATGTAACAAAGTGGACATTACAAGTTTAATATTGCCTTCGAGTTATTTAAAAGTAGATTAGGTATTTCTGGCCACTAGTGGGCAGTGGAGTGAACTTTAAACCCCATACTGACAGATAATTAACCACTCACCTGGATGATCTAGTAGGTTATTCCACCTCCCTGCCCCTTCAGGAGACCAGTGGCAGGTCTAGAGTCTATTCATTCTGATGGGAGAAGTCAACAAGATCCCAGATTTGTCACTGAAGTAAATATCATAGCTATTTTCCACAAGCAGCAGATCACCTGAATGGTCTGACATCAAATGTGATCGTGACATATCTGGGGAAATATCTTTCTTTGTAACCACTAAACGCTCCTCAGTGTTCACCTGCCAGTCGCTAGCTCTGCCTTTCTGTGACCACTTTCACTGCTTTTCACTGAAAACTGCAGCCTGTTCCAGCTGGAAATGAGGTTCATGAGAGAGCTGAGATTCAACCAGAACGTTAATGCGAAGAGCTGAAAAGATGATGCAAGGCGTCACAGAGCTGCAGAGTTGGGTGATAACTCTCCATAGGCTGATCACCGTGAGCTGCACGATCCACATTACACACAGTCCTATGATAAATTGTTGATGTGCAAACATTGATTATAGCCTCTTAGTATTCATGTGCGATACAGTATCTCCCATTTGTTTTCAGGAGTACTGTGTTTATGAGCAGTAATCAGTAATGAAACAAGCTGTCTAAATTGTGAAACAAATATTGTCTTTCTGTCACAAAGATAAACAACAACACTCTGTGTTGCAAGGCGCGTGAATTTTAATGCTGTACTTTAGAGGTAAAGGTCACAGGCTTAGGGGTCCTGTTGAGTGTGTGTGTGTGGGTGTGTGTATGTGTGTGTGTGTGTGTGTGTGTGTGAATCTGATCTTGAACTTGACTGGTTCTGTGAAAACAAGAAACCTTTTTTTTCCTGGTTGTTATTGTTGTTATTTTTCTTTTTAATTACAAAGCTTGATCTCTGGATCAAGATAAATCCACTTTGCTATCTCACACTGATATCTGCATAATGCTGGGTTTTTTTGCCTTCAGGCAGGAAATGTGGTGTTAGTCCAGCACGTCTCCACCTCACTTGGTTAAATTCATGTACGCCAACTCTTGTCTCTCACCTTAATGAGCTGCCATCTTTGAAACAGCACCTATCTTGAAGCCACAGGCCTCTGTAACACTTATATAATGTGTTGCAGGAGCAAGCGTGTCGTCTGTGCTGAAGCCGTCACACGGGACTTGCCGTAAAATAGCACTTCTGGCTCTCACCTTTACCTTTGTTCCACATCTGACATGTAGCTGTCATTGCTCTGGCCTGACTGCACTAGACTCCAAAAGTGGGGTCACTACTTTGTGCCCACTGAACATCATGAAGTCCTGTAAGCTTTAGTGCATTTTCACACCTTGAGGTCCGAACCAAGGGTCGTGTTTTTGCGACATTGTCTACATTTCTTCCGGTTGGTTCTGGTTTCTTGCTGCATTAATGTGAGCGCACCAAAGAACTGTTTATGACATATTGACATCCTGTCCTCATTACCTACGTATTCTGTGTCTCCCTGCACTTGACATTAATTGGTTTGTAAACAGGCGTAGGTGTGGTCATGTCACCAAAACTCTCCTCAAATTAGCTAGTTAGCAAAGTAGCGATCCAGGAAAATGGAAAGAACAAGTTCGTGGCATCGTGGCAGCAACAATTATACTGTCACGGTGTCTGAACCATGGTTTGGTTTGGTCCAGACCACCTCTTTCAGTCAGACCACATTTCAGGTCTTTGGTTCGTGAAAGCTTTCACACCTGGAAACTTGGTTCGGAATAAACATAAAAGTCCAAAAGTCCAGCTCAAAGCAGGTAGGTGTGAAAGCCCCCTCAGAGACTCAAATGTCTTCTAATGGCTTTGGCAGCCACTTGAATCCTCGTGGTACCAAGTGCTGCAAGGGCAAAGCCACTACCCACCGTCTACCCACTGCTCTGGAGCAGAACAATACAGCAGATGAGTGATTAATTATTTGGCTATCCTCATTACTCAGTACACCTACGATGGCACTGGTTGCTGTGAAGCACCTGCCCAGCTCCTCACGGCAGTCCCGTATTTATCCACCAAGCCCGACTGCACCAGTCTCACTCTTTAGTTTGAGGCTTTTCTGTGGCGTTTAGGGAGTGACCACACTGTTGGAAATTCTCCTTTTACATTTCTCTGGACAGTGTTTCCTTGCTAAGCCGTGTCAGAGTGATACTTTCTGGAAGCTGCAGGTGTGTTCCTGCAAAAAGAAAAAAAAAACCCTATACACACACATCTGCCAGGATAAAGATAACACACTTCAATTTGTTAACTTAGACTGCTGGAGACTCACATAAGCCTCAGTTGAACTACTTAGTGCATGTCTGCGTGCAAGGACTCTGGATGTGACCCCTCCGCCCCCCCTCCCCTCTTTTCCTATTTCTTACACTGTAGTCCCCCTACAGAGGTAAAGCTTCAGAGCCACCACAGACAGGAGGGATGACTACAGCAGCCAATAGCTCTGTTGTCGTGGATCTGCCATGTGAGCGCTGTATTACGACAGATTTGAAAATATCCAAACCTATCCTACAAATGTATCTGTCGTATCTCATACAGACATCCTGCTATAAAGACTGGGATCCGGTGTAAAGACGACATCCCAGCAGACACTATGATAAACCAATTCACATCGATTTACAGGCAGCAGTTGTCCTATGTAAAACATTTACTATTAACATTTCAACAAACTTGTATGTCAGATAATGAGGTACTGGCTCATGGCTGATGGCACATTGTCATCTGATCACTGGTTACCATGGTAATTCTATTACCACAGTAGCTTTGCTCTCAGGTGCTTGAGGGGTAAATATAGGTTTTACATTACTGATGTGAGAATAGTCATAACCTGTGTGTCACATATTTCATGACTTGCCAGACTTTTACAGTTATGTATCAGTTCATCGGTGTCACCTATCAGAAACACATGATTTTTGTTCAGTTGTATTTTTGAATTGTTGGTGTTTAATATCTGACGATGCTCAGGCTCTGTTTGAACTCTTTGAACTCTTGAAATAGTTGGGGCAGAGCGGGGGCAATGGTAGGAGGTATTAGGGTGAGACTAGCATATTTTTTGTTATATGTACTATAAATAATAACAACAACAACAAACATATCCATATAAACATATCTCTCCACCTCAACTTCCCTCTTAACGTCACCTGACAACCACTATAGGCTCTCTAACAACAAACCGTAACCATGGGTCATAGGTCAAAACAAGCTGCTTGCACAGATGACCTATGGCTCCACTGTACACTAAGCACATTAATAATATATATTAGATAATTGACTTTGGGTCTGACATTAATGATCCCATCACATCTCTGCTGACACACCTTTGACAGCCTCGTAACACACTTAACCGTCCCGGTCACTAGCCCTAAATATTGTGTTAAACTCTGAATATAGCACATCTATCAGCCTGGCCCATGTGTCGCGTTCACCGCCAGAAAATAAATCAATCTTGTTTGTGGATGCGTTGTTGTTGGTGCTTGCTAACGCTACCTACCAGCACACATGTGATGAACACAACCTGGGGGTTCAGTCAGCCAATTTTCAACTATTTATACATTGCTAGGCAACTCGGTGGGGGGGGGGCACACTAGAAACACATTTTGGACTCTCGCCTACCAAGTTATGATTAGGACAGAGCCACAAAATGAGAGTAAACTGAATTTAATCAGACACACAGGCTCTCATCTGAGCAGGCTGGAGAAAACATCTGTATTTATGGTAGGTCAATGGGTCAATGTGTTGTTTTTGTGTTTGGTTTTTGTTCTTCAATAAATATAGGAAAATATTAACAAGAGGTCTTTAACCCTTCCTCTCGTCTTATAACTGTGTCTTCTCTTTTGTAACCAATGTTTTCTGCAAATAATAGGAACAGTTATGAGTAATGGATTTGCTGGTCACTAAGTGGACATGTGTGAGTATGTGTGCAGGGAAAAAAATGCACTCAAAATACAAGCACAAAATACCATGTTGGTCAAGATATAAGATGTTAGATTTGTTGGCTTTATTTATTTATTTCCATGTGTTTCTCTCTGTAATTTTGTAGCTCCTCCATGCTTTTTAATCTTGTCTCAGTGGTTTTTGTTCATGGCGCCTTGTGTCTCTATGTCCGTGCTTCCTCTGATCAGCTGATTGCCACATGATTTAGACTTTTTTTTCCGACAGAATTAGGTACGAAACTTTCGCGCTTCACTGCTATGGAGGAAACAAATTCCTGAACAAGCTCTAGTGAAATTTAGTCAGAAACATCTCGACTGCAAAACCAGGTTGTGGGTGAGCCTCCAATCGCATGATAGAAAAATGAGCATGATACAGTTCAGTGCAAAACTCCACTTGCGATCAACAAGTCCTGTGTAGTATCTGACACGCTGGACAGCGGATCACTGGCTCGCGTGTTAACTAATCTTGATGCTAGGATGATTACTTTTCATGCTCTGCCTGTAAGTCGTCAGACCCTATTTACAATATGATTCAGATCTCTAATTACTAAGCCGTAGGATATCATTAATTAGCTCAAAACAGTTTTCATCCCAGGAAAACAACCACCTGAAACTATTTTGAATTATGTATGATTCATAAAAATGGCTCACACTGCAATAATTTGAATAAATTACCGAGGCTTAATTGGATATCAGAGAAAAACGAAGTGTTCTGTTAAGACTCAGACGAAACAAACTTGCACTTACATCATGCCATGTTAACCTGGCACACTTGGTTTGAAAACAAATGTAAATACAATGTTTATGCAGGGTAAAAAAAAAAAAAAAGTATTTGTATGGGAGAATATTCCTATTAGTTTCTCGTGTATTTAATATTTCTGCTGCTCCTGACATGACTGACTGTGCTGATGTTTACAAGCCTGGTATTCACAACAAGGTCCAATCTGAACACTCGTGTGTGGTGTATAATAGGTGATACAGGTCTGCTTGTTTAATCTAAATAATGCCTGTCAACAATGGATTGATGCTGCTCTGACATGACCTTTTCCATGATATGTGAAAATGATTAAGGACTGGGGCATACTGTGATTTAGCATTTGAGCCAGCATGCAGTTTATCGATTGTGTGTCTTCACATCTGAAATCATTAGGCGGTGCAGACCTCTTGGAATAAATTTGATTCTCTTTAGATTGCTTTTCATTCTTCAGCCTGCACTGCTTCGGCACAGCAACTGCTATAAAATACTTAGGAATTCATCTTTGCTGGTTAGATTGAACATGTAAATGTAATATTCTGTCAAAAAAAAACATGAGGACCCAGATTTTTGTGTGGTGAAACCTGCTGTGACTCACGTCCATGAACCAACTGGAAAAGAATATAAAATGATGTAAAACACATTGGATGATGTAAATAATGTAAATGCAATTTTAGCAGAAAAAAAAATCCCTCCAACCCTATGGCTACAGATACACCACATTAACTCCTGGGATATGGCCAAGACATTATACAGTACAGCATTTCAAATCGTGAGAGCAGCACGGACCGATGTATGTTGACGGTTGATGTTTCGCCAACATGGTAGCATTTGCAGCTAATCAGAAATTTGTCGCACAATCTGTCTTACAAACAAAACACTGACGCTGTTCAAACAAACTTCTACAAAATTTCTATCAGATCTTTTTGCACAATATGATAGAAAACATAAGTATATGGGGAAATTAAATAAAAATCAGTTTGATTCAACCCATCCAGCAACTATTTAATCAAATGTGAGAGAGGTTTACAATGGATATTGGCACTTTTGTCTTTTTTTTTGATAGTTATCTGTAGTGTGGCTTGGCAACTTCGAGTAATGGCTGAAACGATAAGATTATTTCAGCAGGGTGGTTTGGTTCGGCTGCAGAGGAAGGATGAGGAGCCTGAATTGCTGCTCCATCAATTTCAAAAGAGTCTGTCAAGATGATTTGGGCATGTGATTAGGATGTCTCAGTGTCTCCTCCATGTGGAGATATTCCAGGCATATTTAACAGGAAGGTGGCCCTGGGACACACCGGAGGTATATTATATCTGGGATTACAGGGTCTGGGAATGGTGATATCACCAAAGGAGAAGCTGGAGGGCATGGCAGGGCCACTCTGTTCAGTCTGCTGTTACCATGACGTGCTCTTGGATAAATGGAATAAAGCAGATGGATGGTCAATTTCATCCAAACACACAAGATTTCCCGCACATGATTCTCCATGGTTATAACGCTGAAGGGTTTCTTTAGCTGGAAACATGCAAAAATGTACACTCACCCACACATGGATATATGATAAGTGGTGCTGAAAAATGTTCTCCCACTGGTTGAAGTGGCACAGAGTCACAGTAACTGAATCTTTCCGTCATATTCGACAGAAAAGTTGTTCTTGTTTTTTTTTTTTGCCTAGTGTGCGTTCTGAGCTCCTCCTGTCTTTGTTTGCATATTTGTGTTTCCAGAGCAGGCGTCAAAAAGCTCAGGTCTTCCATCTGTGAAAAGAGTTTTTAGCTCTTTACAGTAATTGCACATATTTGTCTTAAACATCCATGAATTATAAATATATGATTAATTATTCATCTCCCTTTGCTTGCTGTGCTAATGTGCACAAAGTGACCTTATTCTTCATCTGCTCACAGTGCATCTCACACACGAGCTATGACATTGCATGCCACACTGTTTACGGTGTGCACTGATTTAAAAAAGTAAAACTTAATCATAGGCAGCACTGCGGAAAACACATGCGTAAAAAAGGGTGTCACTTGTTTCCTTAAATACAAGGAGTTGTGATTTTTATGCAAATGCAACCTGGGTGTTTTACATGCAACAGTTAAATAAAGATGAGCCACAGTGACGACTGGTGTGTGTGTGTGTGTGTGTGTGTGTGTGTGTGTGTGTGTTTTCCGTAATTCTACCATCTTTAGTCTTAGGCCTTTAACTGAAATCCATAGGGATCCACTGGTGAGATGTTAATATGCATCCATTCATCCATCCATCCAAACACATTATGTGATGGCGTCAGGCAGCTGTTTGTCTTGCTAGCTTGCATATAGATCCCTTTATCTATTGACTCTGATTGATTGGTTAATCTATCTTTAGGTCAGTCTATCTGTCTGTCAATCTCACTATATGCATCCAACATTAAAATAAAACATCCTTACTATCCTGTGAAAGATGAAATCAAATTTCGGATCATTAACACTGTTTGGAGAAGCAGCCGACCTGGCAGGCGAAAGCATCATTTTCTCTGTGGTGCACCGAGTGTGTGAGTCACGATGAACCCTGTGCTGACTCCTCGTGGTGAGCTATCGATCCATTACCAGGATCACCTTCTCATCATCCCTGGGCCTCATTAGCAAGGGCTTATTAGCTGAGTAGGGCTATTACAGTGCTGTGCAGATGAAACCAGTGGTGAATGGGGAAAACACATTTTATCTTGGACTTCCATGCCTGACTGGCATTGCCTGCCTAAATGGAATAGATAATTGAATAGAGTCCAAAACCAGGGATGGGACACTTCAGATGGCATGAAAGGAAATCAGTGTGGGCTAATTTGGGCTAATCACTCAAAAATAGAAACAGACGTTGTCATAATACCTGGTTTTGGTGTCTTGGTGATCACAAGCAGATGAGAAATCTGAATCTCCATCTCCTTCAGATCTGAAGGTCGAGTTTCGACATCGACCAGGTTCAGTCATGCTGCTCTTAGGTACTCTGAAGAATCTAAACACACAGATATGAAAAACATGTTTTCAGGTTCTTTCTGAGGAAATCATTGTGTTTTATGTTCATCATGAATCAACTCCTGCCTACAAACAGAAATACTAACAAGTCTTTCTTTCTTAAACAAACTTTTCTTTCACCCGGATGTCTACATTGACCTAACATGACATGAACTGTGTTACCAGCTTACTTGGGGCAAATTCTAATCATTAGTTTTTATAATCCATTTTTCTTTCTATTGAATCAAATCAGTTGATTAGTTACATGATGACAAGATATTTAACACAGAACAAAGTCGAACAATGCAGACATTCATTTCTGAAGCTGAGAAAATAGAGAAATTAATTTAGTCACATTTAGTGGTTGAAAAGAGGAAACCGCGTTCCTGAGCCGTCTCCAAATTATCACCATGATGTTTCATTTTCAATCACCAGTGCACTCCACAATCCTCACGAGACAAAAAATAATCATTTCCCTTTTAATCTTATTAAACAAAGACCTTGTATGAAAAAGAATACGATGAGGCAAAATTAAATTCCTTTTCACTTAGATCATATAAATGACAATGTGTGTCTTCTTTAGCGGCACTGAGAAGATCTGACGTACTGGTCTAAATGTCCTTCATCTGATTTAAGCCCACACACGATGTGACCCCTGCATATCTGTTGATTTAACCACGACAACATCACACTTTAGTTTTATAGCTCTAGTTTTATTTGTCATAGAAACAGCTCACATGAAACTCTATTTAGAGCGTCACAAAGTGCCACTTACACATAATGGTCATTATTAGCACAAAGAAATCTCTGTATCAGTGACTGGGCCAACATCAACACGACAATAGTGCATGTGAATATGTAACATATTCTGATTTGAAATGTTTTGTCATTGAAATTATCTTCCAGCAGAGCATCAGGCCCGTCTTTTGCGTCTGCGTGGACGTTTTAACAACTGTCCCATTCACACTTGAATTAAGGTCTCGTGGCCCCTCTCTTCACCTTCACCCTGAGAGTTTACCTGTTCAGTGGAAACAATGATTCAGTAGATTGGAAAATGGAGAGCTCATTATTCCAACAATCTGGCATCACACGACGCAGACGAAGCAACACAATGACTGTTTACAGTTTGTCTTTCACAGGATCAATATTAATTCATTACCCACATCGAGAGCTGTGACATCACAGGTGCGCGTGCTTGGTGGTTTCATCACACTGGAGACCAATGGGGGGGTTATTCAGATATTGACAGACTGACCTGAGTTGATTGTGTGATTTATCTTTGTAAATTATTTCATTGAGCACATGGGATTCAGGGATCATGTGCAACTGAAGCCATATCATTTGAATTATTCATTATAGAAGCTGCTTTGTTTCATTAACATGCTGGATGGATTTGACCAGAACTGGGGTTTTCACACACATTCCTTCTTTTATTCCTGTGTATATACGTCAGCAATCACCTTTGACCAGGTGCAGTGATCACATACTGAGTCCCAGTTACCCAGGGAGAGAAATTCAAGCTTGTGGACAGTATGCCATGACCCATTGATCCGTGTCAGTGGTGGCCATACTCAATATTAGTGTCCAAGTGACATTTGACATTTGAATTTATGCATGAAATCCTCTTTGAACATGTTTTTCTGTTAAACTGGCCAAAGTTGAAAAATGAAGATGAAATGAAACAAAGCCTTCAGTCGTGTTGTTCAACACCCCCAGTTTTGCCTAAGCCTGATACAGTAGTTTGCAAGGATTAATTGTGGTGTAATTTTCACAGTAGTCAGTTTTCATCCAACTGCGTGATTTTTTATTGATGTGGCAAAAGGAAATATGCATTTGGACATGTTTCCATCCACCACAGTTATGCACTGATTCTCTAATCAGCTGCCATTCTGCAGGAGAAAGAAGACGGCATGTGCGATGATGAGTAGGGCAAAAAAACAGGAAAGCAGGTGACGAAAGGAAAACAAGGTGGGAGGGAAGATAATGGACCAGATATGTGGTCTTGGAAGAGTTATAATAACAGCCATGTCAGCTTACTTGGCCGTGTCGCCCCCCTCCCTATACATGGGAGCATATAGGTTCATGTCATCATTTGTGGACATAACTTGTTCGCTTATCCGTTTCCAGAGCACCAAAGCACATTTATCTGTATTGATACAGCAGATTTTCCACCTCCTCTTTGCACATTGGAGAGCTGAGGTGCAGTTTTGGTGTTTTTTGAAGCACACATTCAAAGTGTGCATTAAAACAGGTGGATGGAAACATGAATAGTGATTGATCAATACAATTTTGAGAAGATATACACTTTATCTATTAAGAATGAACCACCATTTCATGAGAAAAGGTAAAAAGTGATATTTTATCCAACAGATGAAGTGTCACAGTAAAAACATCCTCTAATGGAAAGAAGAAAATGTATCTTAATAGAAACAGACACTAACCTTGATGTTAGAGTGAAGCACCAGGGAGGAATTCCAACATGTCTGAATGTTTGTTTGTTTGTTAGTTTACACCTTCTTTAGCTCTTTCTTTTCACATCTGTTCTGTCTGAGTGTGAAAATGATTCAGATAAAACAGGAGCTATCCTTGATTTCTGTGTCGATCTTTCTTGGACTATTAAACATCTACAGTGACTTTGTCAGAGAGCACACAGCATCAATTATCAAGTACCAACAAACTGGACTGACGAGAATCTCAATATCCATAATGGATTAGCTGATCAATAACGATCATTTCCGTTAACTTTTCGTGCTCCTCCATCCCCACTTCTAAGTGGCAGAGGCAACAATTGCTCTTCAGATTTCCTCTTTACACTTCACATCCCTGAACTGTGGATAATTGCACTTTTACAGTGTCTTTTATGAAAGCTGATTGTAACAAGCCAGCTGTAGCTCCACAAACCACCAGAAACACACTGCGGGAGTGTTGGTACTGGATATCATGAGATGCACTCTACTCTCACACTCTCAAGAGAAAATCTCTCACATTATAACGAGATACTTTTCATGTTAGATTTCCTTCATTATAACAAGAAAACTTCCTCCCGCCTCCTCAAACAGACTTTGTTCAAGAGCTAAAAGAAATACATTTAACTAATGACACACTGTGATGTTGGGTGATCAATCAGCTCTGTGCTGCAGCACTATTGTGTCTGCATGGTGAAGTTAAATGAGGTAACGTCTGACTCACAGATATAAGATCTAAGTGTGATGACAGACAGATGAAAATAAACATGTGACAGAGCACATGGCAGTGGAGTGTGGTGACTTTCACTTTTCACATAATCGGTGCCAAAAAAGCCTCCGAGTGAAAAATGGTGCATCTACATGTAACTGTAGGCCACGTGTGTCCTGGCCGGCCTCGTTTGACAGCCATTATCATATTACCTCCACAGGTTATGTGTCATCAGGAGACGCTGAACTGTCAGCAGGGGCTCTCAGAGTTAGTGGGATTAAAAAAAAAAAATACAAGAACAAAAGCACATGATGTGTTTGTTGCACTCCCGCCGACGCGACCTCCGGGTCCCCGCGCCGCCAGCACGTGTCTGCGCTCCGCTGTGCCTCTGGCGCGCATCACCAAAGGACGCGTAGAGGCGGAGGACAGCGCGCGCCCACTGGATGCGAGCTGCTGAAGTCGCAGCCACTCCACTCCATGTTTTGCCCTGCCCTTGTGCGTTCTGCTCTGCTCGCCGTGCAGCGTGCGTCTCCGTTGCATTTCTCCGTCCGCACACAGACACAAACACAGAGAGCTGGCGTGTGTGTGTCTGTGTGTCCGTGTGTGTGTGTATGCATGCATGCTGCTGGAGTGAAGTTGTTGGCACCGACGGCACCAGGTAGCAAACTGTCCTCTTCCTACGGATTTTGGTTGAAGCCGGGAGCAGCAGTCGGACTCACCGGCTCCTCTTTTTTTCTTTCTTTTTTGAGGTGGGAAGACAACGGAGCTTCTTTTGCGATGAGGTGGACGTACCAGCATCTGAAGTGAGGAGTCATCTCTTCTTTTTTTTTTTTTGGTTTTGTTTGAATGAACATCTGACATCGCGCTCAGTGGAGACATTTCTTCTCTTTTTTCAAGCAGCCCTTGTGGATTTCTTTTCTTCTTCTTCTTTTTAAGGAGCTCGTGTTTCCCCCCTACACACACACACGCACACACACGCCGTGAAACGCTATCAAGGATTTCACTGATGTATGCGATGTGGAGACTGCAAGTCGCCTTATGTACTCTGTCGTTGCTGTCCCTGTCATCTGGTGGTGAAAGCAAAGCGCGGAGCTGTAGCGAGGTTAGACAAGCTTATAACGCTAAAGGATTCAGCCTCGTCAATGCACCTCATCAGGAAATATCAGGTAGGAGAATCTGACTGAGCATCTCTGCCTTTGGCCCTTTTCACCACGTGTCAGTGCCCCGTTTCCCACCTTTGAGATGAAACAATTTGATCATGATCACACACACACACACACACACACACACACACACACGACCTGGACCATGTGATCCTCCTAAAACCCTCTCAGCATCAAATTCATCCTGTGCAACTGTCCCGTTTTATCAGAGTCCAAACACAGTCTGGGCTTTTTCCCCTTCCTTCTTGCAGCATCCCGTTTCATGACGAGAGACTTTGTCTGAATTCTCACCACATGCAGTCTGCTGGGCTTTAAACAATGGAAGACACTGAGCCACATATGATTTAGTGCATATCTGAGGTCATTATGTTTCCTTATTGGTTAATTGTGAGCAGTAAACCAGCTGCCTTTCAGTCATTCTCTTCCACAAGGGGTTTAATACCCAGAATACACCTGTGACAAGTGCTTGGGGAAAAAAAAACCCACTCACAATCCTCAGTTCAAATATCTCTTTCTGACTCTTTCGATTTTACATATCAGAGGCCAAACTGGTGGATTTTTTTAACATCGATGTTAAAACTGACAGAACCCACTGGTCACCTTCTGCCTGTTTCTCCCCAACCCTCGTCACTGACCCTTAACAAAGAGAGGTGCAGCTCACCTCAGAGGAGGCTGCTTCGCCCACAGGTTACAAAAATTGATTGGTAGGTAACCTATTTAACACCAGGTTTCACCATGTCACACCTCCGCCACCTTCATCTGAGGTCATTTTACAAATGGAGGGTCTCGCACAGAGATGAACGGTGACACCTGAATATTGGTTGAGGCAGCGGCGGCTGCATACCTGTTGCTCACATTCAACAGAAGATCATGGAGCTTGTTGTGTTGTATTTGGATGAATAGTGAATACTGTTTACCAGTAGGGGGCTGTCTGCACTCAGCACGAAATAACCCACTCCCATTGCTGTGTTTCTTTCACCCTGTCTCTCGCTCTCGCTGTGTGTCTCTCTCTCTTTTCGATATTCCTCAAGGCTACAGCTTAGGTTTTAATTCATGCTCTTTGGTAGTGCAGAGATATGGGGTTTTATTATCTCTTGTGTGGTGGTAATCACATTTGTGGTCAAAGCAGGAAAGGAGATTAGTCAGTAAACATAGTCTGCTTCATGAGAGGGAAGAGGGGAGGCAGAGAGACCTGAAGTTAATCCCTCTATTGCCTCTTTCAGACAACACAGAGATACTGTATTGGTAATTGGCAGTGTCAGGCAGTAATGATCATAGAGCCGCCTTATTTGGTTTTAACATGGTTTTGGCTTGATGGGAATTTGATAGTTTTGTTGTTGTATGTGTGTGCGCTTGTGTGTCTGTGTGTGAAAGATTGTGTGTGTGTTACAAATAACATCCCATACCAATATCACCTAGTTAGACCTCTAAACCAATCACGACTTTCACTGTCAGTGTCACTGCTGACTGCTATTTCATGTAATGACTAAATCAGGCAGTTTGTGTGTTCAGAGAGCGCAGAGAGAAAGACAAAACTTTGTGTCTTCACTTATTCTGCTTTAAAAATCCTCAGTTCATCAACAGTTGAAAAGGAGACGTGTTCAGCTGATGACTCAACCAGAAAGATCAGACGCTGTGGTTACAGTGTAATTAACACAAGCCTTTATTTGTTTCACCTTTAAAGGTGCTCATGCAGTGCTGCTGCTTTATTCTTTGTTTCAGTATTTGACTCTGACATGACAGATCTGATTATATAAGTATATTTTCTGGGCTTTTTTGCCTTTATTTGATAGTACAGTATGAGAGAGACAGGAAATGGCGAGGCAGAGAGAGGGGGAATGACATGCAGTAAAGGGCCGCCCGATGTGGGATTCGAACCGGGGCGCCTGCTTAACCCACTGTGCCCCCAATTTTCCCCTTTTGTCATCAGTGTTGCCAAGGGTTGGTTTGTGATTGAACTGATGTCTCTACAGTTGATTCCAGGATGTAAAACACACCTCAGTTTGTGTATTTTGTATTGAGTGTGTGTGTGTGTGTGTGTGTGTGTGTGTGTGTGTGTGTGTGTGTGAAAAGGGTTGTGAGGTCGAGTCTGATGATTCAGTCTGACATTTGCACAAAATATTTAGCACTGAAACATGAACACGGCTCATTTCACAATGTTTGACATCTGGTTTATATTTGGGTGACTTGTTGTGTATTTTTAATCTATTGTGTGACAGGATCTTGGACTCGCAGCTGCTCAACATTTCTTCATACGGGTGAAAATCTTGTAGTCATCCAGTGTCTGACCACAGTTTTTGTTTTGAGTCCTGGACGGGTTCCCTGCACAGGAACTCAGATTGTGTCAGATAAGGTTTTAAAAATGACTTGGACATCCTTTTATTTAATTATGAAGAGTTTTCAGTTTGAATCATGAAACAATCCTGATCTGGTTGGAACTTCGGCAAGTTTCAGTCACAGACTTGAGCCCATACAAGATGTATTTTGGGGGTTGTGACCAAATCCTGATGACAGTGCATGTGCAGCCCATACACTAAGTGTAATTGGATCTTGTTGTCTTCAAATAACCTTTGGATAAATACAACAGAGGTTAGATTTAGGCCTCTGGAGATGGGATAGTAGAAAGCTCTCAATTATGCCTAATTAACAATGCTAATACAAACGTGCGGTACGCTGCATGAACAGCGTTAGCGCTCATCCCTCCATCATCTGCTGTGTCATGCTGCTGCTACGACACTATATACAAAAAACAAACAGGTCTAATGCATTTGCAGAGGTGGCTACCTCAGGTTGTAAACCTCCATTTGCATAAGCTAATTATTTCTGACAGCTCTTTGCAAGCGACAAGAGAAACACAGATATGTTTATACAGATGTTTGTTTTTTGCACATTCTAATACAGTAGGCTCATTATCGAATCCACTCTTTAACTTAAATTAAACATCAAGCTCGTTCAGTTTAAATTAATGAAATTTCAATATTTGTTGAGGATAAACAAAATGCACCTTTTTTCATTCTGGCCTACGTCGTGTGTTTCTGGGTGGAATTTCTGAACGGAGTTGTTACTTGCATTGTTGTCAGACTCTTCTGAATGAGCCCATTCTCTCTGCTACTATCTAACTTCTGCAGGCCATCCATTATTGAAGTATTATAGAAGAGTCTGAACGGGTCTCATGGGCTCCAGAGTCATAAAAAGTATCCAGAACATAAAGAACTTGGTAAACCGTCAAAGTGGAAATCCTGAATTGATGCTTCAAGGATTACTCTGGGAGTCCGGGTCATCTCTTTATGGCTTTGGTATCTTTTGATCTAAATCAGCAAAGTTGCTATGGGATGGGTTTTTTTTCCATTCAGAGTATATGTTTTTTTTCCTGGTGGTTGAACAAGCTGTGTTCTGTGGTATAAAAG
The DNA here is from genome assembly GCA_021432705.1 of Caranx ignobilis. Classification (NCBI taxonomy): domain Eukaryota; kingdom Metazoa; phylum Chordata; class Actinopteri; order Carangiformes; family Carangidae; genus Caranx; species Caranx ignobilis. The sequence goes on from MU270012.1 coordinate 50,198,124, forward strand.
CAAAACCATTTGGTGCACGGTCTTGCACCGCCTCCGACAGTCAGATTTATACGTGTGGTTTCCTCACCAAGAGACGTCATGTACTCTCAGCAGTGTAACACGTCTGTCACACTCACTGCTGTGCTTGGCAAATTTTCATCATACCTGGTTTTATTCTGGGATTGAAATAAGTGTCTGACTCCAGTGCAGATGTAAGTTTTAGGGGCTCGGTTCGAGATCAGCCGTGGTGCCCACTTCATAGATTCTTACTGCTTTCTCGTTGAACCAAAGTGCTTCAGCTTGCTTACAATCCGGGAGAGGTGGGAAGTCGGGGACAGTCAGAAAATCTTACTGCCCTCAGACTAGTTTTCATACAGTAAGAGGCCTCTTGGATGAGGGCCAGGATTCTTTGTAAAGAGCAGGTGCGGGTGAGATAGAGAGGTTGTGCTGAAAAGCACCGCTCCTCTCTATGTGGAGGGAATCTGAAAAACGTTTCAAAGTACGTGGTGAACAGCTTCATTAAGCTCCAGCAGTTGGAGCCTGTGATTCCTTCCTTTGCTCTCTATGTTGTCAGTGTACCACTGCCGTTTGCTGGTGTGTTTTTATGCAGCAGGCAGCCCCAACAATACAGCTCGCCTGCGAGGATCACCCCTGTGTGCATGTGTCAGACGTTAGCTATAGTGTCACGCACACAATGCTGCTTGATTGTCAGCCCTTTGTTCATAAACACAACCTCTCCTCAATGCTTCAGTCGGGCCCTGCCATGGAGCTCCTGCTCTGAGACTTTGCTGTTAATATCAACATCCACTAACACAGAGCAGTTGGGATTCTCATGGGTGGACTCGGCTCTTTGCTACGGCTTTGAAACAAAATCACTTGATGTGCTGCAGTTCCTATTAATGCACTGCCCGAGTCTTATATTTCCTTTCTCAGGCATAACAATTACCTCTGGGGTTCATCTGTAGCAACTTTAAAGAATATTATTTGATTTCTCTCAACAGAACATTTATTAGCTCTTATACAATACAGCATTATTCTTCCTCATGTGAAAATCCTGCTTAGCTACAACGCTCTCTGTTTATCGCTCTGATCTAACTCGACTGTTTCTGCAAGGTTGTGGGATGCGTGCAGTTTTCCCCAGTTCCCGCAAACGCAACACAGGTATCAAGAGATCTTTGATGTTTCTACATAAATGAGTGTTAGGACCCAGTTGAACCTTCAGCTGTTATTCTCAACAGTGGCCACATAGAGCACATTACTGCAGCGCTAAAAATAAACCTCTATCTCATCTGTCTTACTGCACATTAACCTCTAAATGTGAGATTCTTATGAGGTTCTATCTATCTATCCATCTGTGTACGTATTTTACCTTTTTATTTTTAAATTACAAATGATTCACTATTGTAAATTATTCACGGAAATTATAATTTTAGCCATCAAATTATTCACATGTCAGTGCTTTGTTTCCTCCATTGTAAGAATCAGCATTTCAGGTTTGAACCTATTCATCACTGTACATTATTTCTGTCAGGAGTTTTCATATATTTATGTATTTATGTTAAGATTTTCATCACATTTTCACTTAATTCTGCAGTAAAAGTAGAGACAGACTGGAAAGGCATGGGACATAGAGAGGGTGACAGGCAGTGAAAGGGCACAGGCTGCAGTAAGGACCCGGCTCTGGTCTGTGATATGTGCTCTACCGGAGACATTCACACCATGATTGATCTTCTGCACATCGTCTCAAAGGTATTTAATCAACAGTCTGTTTGTTACACTGATCTAATTTTAATTTACTTATCATGTTGGGGCAGTTATGCAAAATGAATTTGGAAATATTCTTACATGTGTTCACAACCAGATGCCTAATCACAAAATAATGGAATGACATGAGACCTTTAGTGAAAGTGTGGGAATACCACTCCAAAAGGCCCAGCTCAGGAAATATCCATATAAAAATTCTGTGGGGCATTTTTTCCAAAGCCCATTAAGATGCTCTTGGCGCTGCCAAATTGGAAATAAGTCTCTTGCCAGCTTGTATACATCTTCAGAGAGAACGGTTAATGAGATGTGAGGGAGATTAGGCTGTGTGTGTTTGTGTGCGTGCACGTCTGCATGTGTGAGTGGAGCAGTTTAGCCTCACTTTCCCAGTCTTTCTTTTCCTTTTGCGTCTCTATTGTGGTAGAAAACGACAAAAGCGTTTTGTTTTTCATTCGCAGGGACAGATTGTGTGCATCATGGAGCATCCGAATGAGTTTGACGGTCAAATCTTCCAGCGATAATTTCCCACCTTTTGTTGGATTTAGCGAATGAAAAAATGTCAGACAGTTGTCCTGACCTGAAAAAAATGTGTCAACCCTCAGCAGGCGTTCATGCCCGAAATGCATACGGTCTGCGAGCTTCCTGGAAGCTTCCCTCAGCACCATGTATGGTGTTTTCTGAGTGGTGTGAAAAGCCTCAGGCGTAGCGTAGGAGACTGCTGTAACACTTTTTTTTCCCCCCAGTTTTCAATCAACTGCTGGCCTAAATCAGTAATGGAGGGGGGATTAAGGATCTCTACCCTCTCAAGCCTCGAGAGGAACTAGGAAATAACAGCAAGAAGTTAAAGGATGGATGTGAGTATATGTTTAGGGATTAGTTTGGAGGAGAGTGAAGAGAGATCAAGCAGGAAAATAAACAAATATTATCAGTAAAAGAGACCACATCAGGTTGGTGGAGCATCCTTGACTAACCATGTGTTGAAATCATGAGGTCTGGGGAGTCAGGTAGTGTGTAATCCATCCGAACCTGAGGGATTAGTGATCTGACTCGCTGCGTTGCACAGGCGCATTGCTACATGGTGCCCTTTATACGTGTTTCTAGAAAGAAGAAAGAAGTATTCAACTCAGCTCCTTGTTAATACATTAGTGAAAGCAGAGCTTGAGGTAACAAGCCCCCCCCTCTCCCCACATCTCCACCGAAAGAAGCGTTGCTCCTGGCATTCCTCCTTAAGGAAGGTGTTGCAGGAAGGTGGGGATCAGGTTGTCACATAATTGTTGACATGAGGTGGGAAAATGGCTGGATATTAACAATCATAGAGGAAACCCTCAGGACAAACCTGAAGCCATATAAAATATACTGTTTACTGCACAGTCAACACTAATCACTTCTATTTTCATCCTCCAGCCAGGCGGGGCTGTGTGGTTTTTCTCCCATTATTTATTATGTATGTTAGAGAACCAAGGCGTTGTGTTGTGTTTATGGTCTCTCTCCCTCTTTTTGCCCTCAGCGCCTATTTCCCTCTGGGGGTTTAGTCTCTGAATAGAAGTCCCAAGCTTGACACCAGTGATAAAGCTCAGGATGAGGAGGGCCACACAGAGGAGGAAAAACCCACGTGGGTATATCATATCGAGGTGTCAAGGATGCAAATATGTTTCACACCGGGGACTTTTTATTTTTGTTTTTCAGACACAGGCGAGTACACATGGCTGAGGTGATTTGCTAAATAAGTTTACCCCTCAGAGACTTGGAAGTAAACAAGCATTAAGCACAGATAAACAGGATGTGCCAACAATTGTCATGGAAACGTCAGATGCTGTCAACAAACGCAGACAACAATGGTGGAACTGGCGTTACAGATGTGGCGATGACACCGTTGTTGTTGTTGTTTCTAAACCCTGAAAGGCCTCCGTGATGGTGTCACTGTAGTAAAAACCACAGGGGGGTAGGGGGGCTTTTGATGCATCCAAATCAATAGTGCAAGTGCTCCAACATGCAGACATCTTTTCAGTTCAAACAAAGCCCCAGACGTACATCAGTGGTTATCTTTAAGGCCTGTGAACATCATCCAAGACTCTAAATATAGTGATGCTTTTATCACTGAACCACTGAAGGAACTGGAGTAAAAATCAAACAAAGAAAAAAGAGAATAAAAGCAAGGATTGGAAAAACGACACAAAACTTTTTTGTAAGGTCAACAATAGTAAACAATAAAGCTCATGATTCTGTGTCATTTTACCATCATTAACAAACACTGAGCTCAAGAGCGTGCCTCGATATTCTGTGAGTTCCTCAGCGTCTCTGCAGCGCTCAGCCACAAGCTGGAATTCATCGCCTCTGAAAAGCCTTTAAAAAAAAACAAAGGGTCATGATTACATACTTTCATTTTAAAAAACATCAAGATGTTTCCCTGAAACAGCTGGACACTGTAAATTTTCTGCCACACTTGACTCAAACAGGAGTAAATCTTGTGTTTGCTGGGGTCTGTTTTCAGTGGTGGATTTGCTGCCCAGCAGTCCAGTGCACTGAAGCCTTTTCAGCAATAATGGAGCTCTGTGGCACAGAGGAATAAGCTGAAGCTTTGGCCACATGGACAATATTGGTTAGTGGCATTGATCCAGTTTTGGTGGGATGGGATTTTTGTTGTTTAAAAAATACACGACAGTGCTGGTTGTCACTGGTTTTATCCTTTAACACTATATAGTTGTTTTTCTTGAGCAGTCACTTAACTGCTCCCTCGGTTTATAGTTCATCGACTCAACAGTTCTTTTCCTTTTTTCCTTGAGAAAATTAAATACAGCCCAAAGAAAATCAGTGACATTCACTTCAACCTGTGCAAAGTGAAATCAATATATCACTGAGTGGAGGCTCCTGTTTAAATGCTCTTGGCTGCCATAGAAACCTGTTCTACATTGCTGTTCTACATCCAGGTCAAATAGGATTCATGGACCTGTAGTTATGTTTGTCCTGGGTCTCAAGCCTAAACCTCAATATATGAATGGATGGTCTAGAGCTGGTGTTAATGCAGCTCAACTCGTGCACAGTTCCCAGCCCTAACCATTTTGATTTTAATTGGAATACAGTGTGGATTGAAGAGGGCCGGCTCTGAGTTTTTGGTTTTGTGCCGTTCTTTGTGCGATGCAGTTCAGGAAGCTGCAGTGATGAAGAAAAGCTTTGTGCTGACAGTGAGCTAAGGTTGTGTGTTGCTGCTACGTCTCGGCTCTAATAAATGAGCTGTAAGCCGCACGTTCACTGTAACATTTGGAAATAGGACAGCAGGAAAAATGTTCCACCCTGGCAGCATATTTCAACATTTACCTATACTGTGGCAAGCGTTGAACTTCCAAGTGCAGTCGTTTCACGTCTGCAGCTCTGTAGTCGGGTTAACAAGAGATTTCCAGCTGCATGAATGGTTCTCAGAGATGATGAGGGCTCGCCAAGTAACAGGAGAATAGGAAACCACAGCAGGACTCTTAGAGATTTGTTGTGAATTGTATTGTCAGAGAGCCATAGCTGTTTCTGAGGACAAGCCATGCAGAGGAAGCGTGTTGTTCCAGTTATAAATTAGGAAATTTATACTGATTACACGAGTTCGTGACCCAGTTTAGTGTGATCTCGTTTACAGCTTTGAGGTGGAGAGACTAATTGGAGGTCGTTATTATTTTTATGTTAATGCAGAAAGGTAGAGGGCTGATCTTAACCCTGCGGGGTCACATTCTTGGGCTTTAATTATCACATTAAATAATAGATTTTATCGGGGAAATGCTTTGGGGGATATAATGACACCCCTGCTTGTGTCAGAGGTCTGCCCCTGTGTCCTGTCACCCCGTGTTGCCTCATTTCCTCTTTACTCCCATTTCGGCGCAGTGTTTCCTTCGCTCAGTGATCTGTGAGAACCGAAAATTACACCGATGTTAATGGATGTTTTGGGGGAAGGATTTCTGGAGAGGATTTTTCAAATGGGATATTAAAAAGTATTAAACATGATTTAGTGAGTGCTAAAAGTTCATCTTATTTTAAAATAAGTGTATCACAGAGGCTTTTAATAGCCCTGCGTAACCGGGTGTATTTTGCATGTGTGTGACCGTCCTGCACATGGCATCCCTTTGATACCGGCTTCTAATGAAGCATGTTGGATATATGACTTGCAAAGTGCCATGGAACGACATCAGAAGTCATCCGGAACTAAAGAAGTACAGCGGGGGTGAACCAACAGTTCATTTAAATCACCTATCAGTGTGGCTGATGAGAGAGTGGAGCGGTTTTGCAGTAAAGAGATATCCAGGCTCACTAGGCTCACACCACTGACTCAAACGGGGCCACATAGTGCATCTCCGGGGAGTCTTCACATCAGGACAAATGTGACAAGCTCGTATAACCTTAATGTCAGGAGAGAAGCAGTTTGAAGTCTTGTTGCTCAGAGAATGTTGATGAGAAAGAATATCTTTCGCTTTCATTGATTCAAGGTCCATTAGAAAAGGAGCAGCGAGCATTTTTGGAAAGACTCATCAGGATATATGGGTTAACAAGCCTGTGTCCAGTGTTTACATTTTTTTAAACATTCGAGTTTCTGCATGTGTCCGGTGAAACATCTGTCATTGTAATGCTTCTTGGCACCATCCTTGTTCTTCGGCTCCTGGAGGGTGCTTGAATCTGAAAAGAAGCCAGCCTCATCTCCTGCTCCCAGAACCCTGCCGTTTCCTGTCCCCTGTGTAAGCTGCTGGTAAATGAGTGGGCTGGTCATCTCACACCCTGGGGCTCTACCTCGGGCTTTTCAGACCACCAGCTGTTGTGTTTAGGACTGAGTCATGCACCAGTTAGCATGATGAATCCAGAAGCAGGAGCGCAAGGATTTAACCTCGCCGTATGTCTCTGCTGCTCCCTGCCTGGCCTTCTAATATTGACCAAGTGTGGATAACTGTGCTGGAAACTTGAAACAAATGCAGCTCAGTAGTTTGAACGTCTTGAAGATTAGAGAGCTGCATTTTTTTTTTTTTTATTTCAGGAATGTTAATGATTAATCACAATTAAGAATCTGGTTGCACATAGTTGGCATGGATTGAGTTGGCACGGTTATTTTAACAGCAGTGGCTAACATCAGGCAACTCACTACACCTTTGATTATCCATATGCTGACAGCAAATGACAATGGAGTTTTTCATTTTTCTTGCTTTAATAACTGTTGATTGTTAAACTTTTTCTAGGACATTAACAAAACTACTGAAATCTTCTGCAGCTGAAATCTGCACCACCTACCAGAGTACATCTGCAATGGTCTTTAATGTTGTACATGCTGACAGTTAATCTAGTGATACTATATGGAAGCTAAGTAGTTGGGATGAGGTGATAGCTGTTATCAGTATGTGAGGATGTGGCTAGCTCCTGGAAGCAGAAATAGTTCAGACTGAACTTTGAAAAAGTGTGAAAGTCAGTGTGAGTTCATTTCTGCCAGCCTCTGTCAGACAGCAGCTTTAGCACAGTTAAATATATTTTCATATCTGTTAAGTGTAGATTTCTAATACCGCATTTACAGAGACACAGCATGTTAGGAAATGCATCAAATAAATCAGAACCAACAATATAAACATTAAGTGAAATAAATAGAAATGTGTGTCAAGCTGTTTGGGTTTTCATAAAAAAAAAACATCCTGATTTGATATGACTGTACATCTGAACTGAAAGGTGTGGATGAAAAAAAAATCATCATGCTCAGGATCTTGAAGTCAGTGTCTCTTTATTCAAGTTGTGCACAGAATCTCCCGCGACAGAGTCATGAGAGAGGAGCTCCCCGAACAGAAAAAGTCATCAGTATTTAAGCACAATGCAGAGTACTCATAAGACACGTCATGCTGCCTAGCAACAGCCACGTTATCTCTTACCTCCGCATACCTCCACTATCTTCAAGGCCACTTTGCTAATTAAAACTGGGCAGGTTCTCACAAAACTTTCCTGCAGGACAGGACATATGATCAACATGGTGAAATAAACACCCAGTATTTTTCCATCACAAGGGTAAGAAGAGGGTAAAACAGTTCATCTCTAACCAGTCAGGGACTCCCATCATTCAGAAATGCCTAATGAGGCTTTGTGTAATGATTTGGAAATTCATATGCTATAATGTTCTTACTTCCTCATCCCAGGCTCTGGTGTAAATTCTGTTTGGAAAATTGGTCACAGGCGTTGCCCATTAACAGAGGGATGAAGCTATATACAGTGCACTGTGGGTCGGCTTTAATAGACTGCATGCATGGCTGGAGCATGGGGGCCATAAGCTCCACTCAAGTGGTTGACTTGTACAGTGGCATACCTTTGACATTTGCCTGCAAGAGCCTCCAGGTAACTACCACACTGGATGTGAAGTCGAGGGAGCACAGAAATACTCATTAAAGCACAAATGCATGAGAAATTGAGTTATAATTAGCGAAGGTGCAGGATTGAGATGTAAGGTGGGAGGAAAACTGCGGTTTATAAAAAGCTCAACATGAGTGCTCCAACCTGTACATCAGAGGGAGCGAGCATCGCAGGTCCTGGTGTTGATCAGATTTCAAAGCATATTTGAAACTGCCTGACTGCAATGAACAGAAAACAAGATATCCACCGTGGAGATGTGATTTGAGGTTTTTTTGATGTGAGGATGCATTCTGTGTTTGTTCATAGATTTTTTAAAATCTGGTGTAGATTAACAGAGCTGTCGATGGTGTCACTTTGGGCTGGACTGCTAAAGCTGAATCCCACTCTCATCTCATGTTGGTGTTACCGTAACAACCCAGGCTCTGTCAAAACGGCCGACTTGTTTTACTCATGAATTCCCTGTAATGCTGATTTCCATGCCCTGCCCTTACTTTGTTGGAAAAGCACTGTTTATTCAGACGTGTACCTTGTCTGTCACACTTACACACTTCAGTAGTTCATGTCCGTGGTGTGGTATTCCCATGATTTGGTATTAGCTTTTCCTTTCTCACATCTTTAAATCATGGTCTGAGGTTCACTCCCATTGCCTGTAATTTAAGATATTGCCTTTTCATACTCCCAGCTCAGTAATAGTTTCTCATTTAGCGCCGACTGGTTTTTCAGCACAGGACCTGGCTGGTGCAATTCTGTCACTGTACAAAATGGAACGCCTCCAGCCCTTATCATCTTTGGGGAAATTCAGTAAAAGATGTTTGGAGGAAAATTGAGAAAAAAAAAAACAAAGAGGTGGAAAAACAACTATTTTTCCCCAGTGGGACTTCAGCCCAAACGAGAGCATCAGTAATGCATACCATCTGTAGACACGGAGGTAAAGTACCTCTTTGATTGACGACGTAGTGAACAGTATGTAAATGTGATTAACACTTGAAAGAATCCTTCATCATATTATGTATCTTCCATGCTGTCAGTTGTGAGGAACACCAGGGTTGATAATTGTGAACACAACAGTCATCACACAGTCCCATAGATGCAAAGTGTGTTTATTAACCTCCACCTACACTGCCATCATCACAGGCTGTTCGTCAGGCTAAAAGGAGATGAGAGTTGATATCAGATCAGCGAGCGTGCCATAAAATTATAACCTCGAAGAAATGTCTGTTTCAACTCACACGGTGAGTTGTACCTTGGTGCTACATGCCACAGTGTGAACCCTGTATTTAATTATCCATTACTGTCCCACTATTTTTTTTCCTCCCAACTCTGGAAGTTATTTGAAAGTTAGAAAATCTTTCACCAGTCTTCAAGTGTGGTAACATATGGTTGGAGCGATTGTGGGAATTATCTGTGTCATCTTGTTTGGACATATTCAATTTGGGTCTCAAGCCCCAGTGGAAATAGTTGAAAGTGGGTGATTTGGGTGATGGAGAGGAGATCCAGATGGCAGAGCAGCAGTGAGATCAATCGAGCTTGATGCATTTTTCCCACTTCAACATGCAGACAGATGTGATTTAACACAGTAATTGGGTTTACTTCCACTTCGTGGATTTCTCTTGACAAGTAATAACACCTTAGAAAGCATGTGAAAACTCGCTTGTAAAAACTCTTAATCATTCATTATTTCATGTTTTATTTCACCATAACAAGTAATTAACATAAATCATCTTCTCAGGTGTAACAGATAGTGGATGTGATATAGAGAGGAGCCTCTTTATGGTTTTCACTGAATGTTACATGCAGTGTGTTCAGCCAGGTTGATGCAACGCAAGTAGTGATCATCAGTTTTATTTTAATTTAGTTATATATAAAATATTTCATTATCAGGCATTTAAATGGAAGAAAAACATATTTTTGTAGCGCTCCCTAGTGGCCACACGAGGGTTAACAAATTGCTTCTCTTCTAAAATCTAATAAATTCACAGGTGACACATCTTACAGGGTCATGTCAGAGTTTTAAGGAGGAACGATGTGAGATTTCTACCTTCATTAAACAGCCTCAAAGTAATTGTGATGATTAAACAGCTCTTGGCCGAAAACCAATGTTGCAAGATCAGCGTCTCTGACTTGGTGTCCCAGCGGCACTGTGACACAAACAAGCTCCATACTCCGTAATCGCTTGTTTATGACAGATAAGACTACACAAATATACACATCGTAAAATGTATTTGATATATAATCCATCACTCGATGGGTTGCCTTTGTTGATTGGCTTTGTTGAAAACAATGCACATGGCCGGGGGGGGGGCAAAACAGCGAAAAAGCGACCAGTTTTCAATGCTTGCTCATTTTTGTTGAGTTTTCTTTGCCCACATTTCTCTGCTAGAAAGCCTCCAGTTTTCAAAGGAAACTCTACATTTCTCGAGGTTCATCGCTGACCAAGATACAATCTAGTTTCTGCAAGTGCCACGCTCTGATCAAACACATTACTTCAGTTACCTCCAGTCATTTGAAAATGAGTGCGGTTATAAATATTTAGCCTTTTTAGGAGGAATGGATAAAGGGATGTGTTGCCATGTATAATGAGTAATTAAAGGTACTCAGAGCATCACCTGACAGGTGGTATCCTGCATTTTTACTTTGCATTTTGGACACAACCTGTTTGTGTGTTCAGATGTTTAGAGGCAGATGATGTGCCACTACATTTAGAAGGACTCTGACTGCAGGGACCGACTCCTTCATTATGCTGATTTGAACATTAACCTTTAAAACAGGACATCTGTAACATCATGCTGACAACAGAACCTGCAGGTTTTAAGTCACTGTGCTTGTAGCATTTCTCCTGCATATAATGTAGCAGAGTATTCATACACTCCCATCATTCAACAAGCTTTAATTCTAGCTGCGAGTGTGATTGAGCTCCCTTTTGCCCTCTAATCTAGGCCATGTCACATGAATAAAGGGCCCTTTAAATATGCTGCAGCCCAAATAAAGAAACGACAGTCATGGCCCAGATGTGCGAGGGGCCTAAGCTGAACCTGAGTCAATAGATCCCACAGATAGAGGTGTCAACCTTTCACGGAGAGCTGAGGCGCCGCCAGCCTTTCAGCCTTTACTCTGTGCTGAACTTGGCTGAATCACTGAGCGCAAAGAAAGTAGAGAACAACAAGAAAAGGTGAAAAGGCAAAGAGCAGCACTGTCAGGGACCGTCATTCAGAGAAATTCTTGACATTACCCCATAAATCCATTTGTCTTTGATGTGAGCTTTATTACCTCTGATTTAGTTGTAATGATAGTTGGCTTTTTTTTTTTTAAATGGTTTGAATGACCTTTAGCCCAGACAGAGTGTCGTTCTTCAGTTCTTCACACAAAAGTGACTTTTTCATTCCTTTTAGAATGAATACAAAGATATGCAGGTTTTTACTTAAATACTGCTCCGTTAATAAGAGGAGAGAATGTAAAATTCAATGTGCATACATACAGTATTCATACTGTATATTATCTGTATGTCACAGTAACCTGTCATGAACCTACAGTATGAATGTTCCCTTCCAGTTCTCTGCCATTTAGTGACGACACAATGTGAGAAAGCATGAAGTCAAATACAAACGCACAAATTATTTACACGAAATCAGCGAAGAGAGGTATTGTTTGAATTTTCCTCATGTGTACATTTATACATTTTATATTTCTTGTGTGAAATCAATTCAGAAGCTGTCTGTGATTAAAATAACCGAAGGCCAATGTCTGTTTTTTGTTGATCCAGTGAAAAAAAAATCAAGGTGGTTCATGACATTTTTAGACATTTTACACCTCCAGAAGCTGTAGAGAACCTCTACTTGAAAACATGGGGGGACTGGAGCTGGAATGAAATTGAATTATGGATATCGTGGGAGACCTGGTCCGAGTAAACTCAGCTGTTGAATTGAAATGTCAAGAGCTTGGACCTGTTCCTAAAGGCCTCTGCCCTCATTTGAAGTCAATGAGTCTCTGTGCTCTGTGGCAGCCGGACTTTAAGAGCAGAGAGAGAGAGAGAGAGGAGAGAGACTGGAGACTGGTGGCAGATCAATGTGATAATAAATGTGATTCATTCAAGATGGTGCTTCCCTGTTATTGAGCTTGGCGCTGTGCTGCGGTGTGAAAACCAGCAGTCTAAGACGTCCTGGAACCAGATGAAAACAAATCTTGATTTCAATTTAAATGTAGGTTACATGCATCGTACACTGCCTGAAGCATACACACTGCATTTCAGGGCTCTTTAGTGAACTGTTTTCAGGGAATAAACTTGGGTGAAAACTCAGAGTACAATAGATGCTGCAGCACTCTGCAGGAATTAATTCAATTTACTGCATCACTACACCTTTTTTTATGAATTTTCAGCCTGGGTGAATAATACATTTTTCTTTTGACTTTGTGATCTGTTGGCTTGTTTGGCACGGAGCTCTGGCAAGAATGTTCTCACTTTCTAAATGCTGGCAAGAGTGGTCAAGGGATGCACCAGATGGCATAGCCCATATGCAGTTTGCCCTTTGGCCAGGTAGACTAATGAATCCTTTTGGGAGTCAATCACACTGTCTGGCATCAGACCCTCGATGGGCAGAGAACCCGCTCTTTTCCCACAGCTTCCCCCCGATATTCTGGAGCATTCACATTTCCCTGCAACATATGTTAATGGTTATGGGAATAGGATTTAAAAAAAAAAAAAAAAGGCTCTTTCACTCCAGCATTTTTAATCAGACGAGAAGGAAACACTACTGTGTCTGTAGATGATGGGAAGCATTTAAACCAGTTCTTGACGTGCGGCTGTCATTGGACTGGAAAGTTCCCCTCAGCATGTTTTAATCATGTCGATTTATCAGACATCAGGAAGTCTCTTTTGAGGTGCATGTCTATAGGACACTCCAGTGGCTGGTGAATGTGATGTGCCTTCAAATGCTCCTTCCATTACTTTACAGCTGAACAGACTTATACTGACACTGGAAGCAGAGATGACAAACATAATCCCCCCTTCCGTCCGACCAGCAGGGATCATTTTCCAAAGTTAGAAGTGAAATAATCAAACTCCATCATTTCTGGCACTGTAATCTGATCAGAAACATATGATACTGTTTTGGCCAGGAAACTTGGTAGCAGGACATATGTGTGGTGAGCTCACCATCGGCTCTGTGCGGGCAGATCACTTGGTTTATGTCGGCTCTTGGCTGGTGCTTTGTCAGCTCAAAACATGACGACTTAATGGAGGTTTGTGCAAGAAGAATGGCTTCCACAGAACCAAGGCTAGTAGCTTTCACTTGCCACAGTTTGTGGATTACAACATCTGTTCTACTGGAATTTTTTTATATTACCATTGTGTATATACAACACATTTCAGCCTTCGCACAAGCAGCATTGTATATTCACTATATTCTTCTTAAATAGTTTCTACAAATCTCTGTAGAATGTAGGGATCCACTGGTATGGTTTTTTCAAGGCCGATACCGAATCCAATATTTAGAACCGATATTCATTTGCAGTAAAAAAAAAAAAAAAAGACCTTAAGTTTTTGTAGAATAAGACAAACTCCAAAACAAATCTTGGTTCAGTGGGGGCTGTGCATGGTTGGGACATTGTTACACAGCCAATCGGTTATCGTGGACAAAAATGTTGGATGCCGATTACTTTACTTTCAGCAAAGTAAACTGTGGCAGGTTATTTTCCCATGAGTGGGATCAATAAAAAGTCTTATCTTATCTTATCTTATCTTAAATTTCAGCTTTTGGATTTTCTTCCCAAAAGTGTTTTAAAAAATGAAATTTATCATTCGCTAGAATGAAACTTGAGTTTACAACTCCAGTAACAGTAATGAGAGCTTGTCTACTTCCACCTGACACCTAGACATAGGACACAGACATCAGCGTTAGGGGGGTCCACAGCCAGTGAACACTTGAGGCAAGGTGCACACCTTGCAATGTATGTATGCAAAATAAACCAGTCAAGGGGGAGATGGGTTTACACCCTTTTTTTCAGATTACTGCATCAAATCTTCTCTTAAGTTGACCTCCCGTGTTGAAGTGGAAGCCTCAGGACCTCCTAAACCTTGGCTTTGAAGACTTATCCTCGGCTCTTCCTTTGAAGCCTTATCATGAGTCGGCAAAGCGACTGAGACCAATTGGAGTTCAATTCAGTGCTCTTGGACTGTCGAGCTCTCACACCTTGTAGCACAACAGAATAAACAGACCCACCTGCTGACAGCCATGCAGTGGATGACCAAGCAGAACAATTCCTGAGTAAACAGAAGTTAGAGTGGCATGACCATGTGTCCAGCTGTCCACCTTTGCCTTTACTGACGGATTTCAGTGTGTGTAGCTACTCTCAACTGAGTCATTGTGAGTCCTTGAAAAATTGCATTTCTTTTCCATGTCTCCATGTTGTTTTTGTTATTTGTTGCCTTTACGTCCTTTTCACCATGATGGTCACGTGTCAGTGTGCCACCCAGGCATCCCTGCCCCTACTACTTCACAATACATAACAGTGCATGTGATTTGCAAAGTTTACTTCAGTTCTCCTCTGAACTTTAGGTTCTCCTTTATGGACTTGCTTTTTCTCATGGCGTTCTCCTCAGGAACAGTATAAAAAGAAAAATAATATGCTGAGACTTATCCTCTGTCTTATTGAATCATAAACGCTGAGTTATTTTATCTAAAGCTCTAACAGAATGTAAAGTTTCAGGGAGGTGTGATAGTCGGAAGTTCAGCTTAAAAAATCCAATATTTGGTCATTTGAATTACTTTTCACATGTTTTTACAAGACAACAGCTACGAGTTCGTCCTTCACTGCCTGAGCTCTTACCAACTTACTGTGATTAGAAATCTGAAGAAATGCTGATATGTTTTTTGTTCTCAGAAATGTTTGTGCATAAAGCATTAAGTTGGAATTTAAGATGATTGAATCAGCTGTTTTTATTTGCCTGTTATTGCTACATTGTCAGCATGAACAACATCTAGCTGGAAGAAAGGTTGTGAGTTCAGCATTAATTTTTTTTTTTTACTTTCTTTTGCTTATTAAAACTGTGTCTTTTATTTAAAGGACTTAGTGGTGCTGGTCACAAGGTGTGTTATAACCATGCACTGCCCACTGAACAATGGCTGAAGCTGCTGTTTAGACTGGAGAGTTGACAGGTGTGGATGCTGTGCTGCAATGCAAAATTTCCAATTACATGATTTAAGGTTAAAGAAAAGTTTAAAAAGAAAATACTAAAAAACAAAAGAAAACCAAACAAAATGATTTTCTGACAATACCTGTGAGCCAAAAACCACAGGTCTGTCTCTCCAGTGACAGTCTCTCCAGTGAAGAAAACACTTGTTGGTACTGTCAGGAATCATGTATCTGCTGTTGGAAATGATTTCTATTTGTCGTGCTCATTAAGAATCAGAACAAAAGTGAAGGGAAGAATCACCACAGTAGAAGTCCTCATCTGTGTTTCGTCTTGGGAACTTCTTAACTGTGAATCTGATGCACATCACCAGGGCGTCTGCTTCAATTGTTGAGCTTAAACATCACACAGCTGCCTAACAAACTGTAGCCTCCTCCGCCAGTTTTAATGAACCGCTATTAGAAAGGAAGGATAAGAAATGTACCATCCTTCAGTGCTTGCCTGTTAGACATGATTGCAGCGCATGTCCACATAAGAAACTTCAAACATGCGTGCATGCTTCTTTAACATCAAGGGCTATGGAGCCAAAGGGAAGTGAGCATGTGTGGAATAAAGCGGACCATATGATGATAGTTCTTCTTTAATCTCTGCATGATCATACCTCCAGGTTCATCCATTTCCACCAAATGACCTATATATGCCTTGCTTTGTTATTAAGAAGACCAGAATATCTGCTTGGTTAAATGTGCCTAATATGCATGATAATCTAAGAGCAGCATTTATAATGCGTCTCTGTTTCTGTCCAACACGCATCGCCTCACCAGCTTGTCTCTGCCCATTGATCAGCTTCCTCTGAACCTGCAGTCAGCAGTTTTCATCTAATCACTATGCCGCGCTGTTGCAGCATGTGATGATACTGATCCAGAAGAGCCGACAACATCTGTGCATCAGAAGAAAACCGAACAAAACAACTAACGTGTGATTGCATTTGCGAAGCCCCAACAATGTTTCTTCTGCCTCGCTTCCTTTTGATTAGGAAACATTTGAGTCTCTGCCAGAACATTTCACTGTAAAATCCCCAAAGAAAATTAGCATTTGTCCTTAATTATCTTGCCCTCTGTAATTACATATATTTAAATCTCTGATCAGCTTGTTCATGATGTGCACCAGCCCCTTCTGACATCTGTGCTCGAGGCAGCTGCAAGGACAGAACGGTACATAAACAAGCCAGACTGGGTCAAACGTATGAGTGAAAGCTTGTGTTTTTTCTCCCTTGTACAGCGATTACATAACTATTTGCTCATAAGTCATAGATAAGCCTATGAGTAAAAAAATGCATTATGCATGTGTGTACGCTCGTCTGTCTTTGCGTGTGCTGATCCATGAATTCGTGATCGGGTTAAGAGTGTAATGAATCTTGAATGTGGGTGGATGTGCCAGACCCGGAGCTTTAAGATGCAGCTGTGTTGTTTTACATCTAAATGGAAGCAGGCATCTCTCAGGATGGAAAAGCTGATTAGACACGTTTGTCCTTTTTAAGTATATTAGTGCCTCTGTCAGTTTTGTCACCTCGGGCTTGAAGTATGTGTTTGTTTCTGTTGTTCACACACTTCACATTCTTCCTTTCGCACCTTTTACCTGTTGTTTGACAGGCAGAACACATATAACCAAAATATCAACAGCTCAGCTCAGAAGTGTCGCCAGCATTTGTTGTTGTTGTTGTTGTTTTCTAAATAAATGTGCAGTAGTTTCATTAGCAGTGAAAGATTCGGTGGCAGCACTGATTTGGCATTTCCATTTCAACAGATGCCACATACGTGCTCTGGGACTGTTCCCAGCTTCCCACTTCTCCCCTCTTCACCTGCAGCCATTTGTAGAGTGAGCGACAAAAACAGTCCTGTTTTTTTTATTTTTATATATTTTTCCCTCAGTGCTCCACTTGTTACAGCTCTGCTTTCTGTAAAAATCATCACTGAGCCTCCTGTTTATGTGCATATACAGTAACACAGACTTGTTCCAGATAAAATCATATTAGATAAAGTGAATGTTCTTGTATTATAGATGTCATAATGGGAGGGGAGATATTTCAGTGTAAGTTCTTCATGTACTTATTTTTTTAATATATTTTCAAACAAGTGCCCAGTGTAGGTGTTATAAAATACACCTCTGCTATATAAAATCACATTAATTCTTTTTCTTTAAGAAAGGTGTGAATTGTTATTGAAATATTAATTTCACTCTCAAACACTTTCTTTTATCCTTGAAAAGATCTCAGCTCTTGAGGTCATGAGGTCAAGAATGCACTCTTGCATCTGATGTGTTTAATTAATCTGTAAATGTATTTCTATAGTAAAAAAGCTTTCTGCCCAAACAGACATCTGTGGCTTTCCCTCGCGTGTCTCCATTTTTTTGTTGGCACGGTTGATATTGAGTCTTACAAGCTGAAGTCGGCCTGACAGAGCCTGAGCACAACTGTGAGCTCGCAAGTGTGCCGTGTATTGACAGCTTGGTTTCAAATTCCATCTTGGGTACAAAGCAGCCA
Organism: Caranx ignobilis; assembly: GCA_021432705.1. Classification (NCBI taxonomy): domain Eukaryota; kingdom Metazoa; phylum Chordata; class Actinopteri; order Carangiformes; family Carangidae; genus Caranx; species Caranx ignobilis. The sequence goes on from MU270012.1 coordinate 50,215,880, forward strand.
ACTAGAACAGGACAGATATGGTCCACTGAGCCAGAATCCCATCCAGGTTTGGGGACAATTAGTCTCCTAAGTTCACTATAACAGGCATTTAGGTTTGTTTTGTTCTTCTGAAACTGAGCTCACGACGAGTAAACACAGCAGGGAAATCTGGGGGAAAGTTTGGTGTAAACATCAGAAATAGTTTTGTCCCGTATTATTTTGGCAACACTGCTATTTATATCCTGCTGCTTCATTTTGGTATCTATCTATGTTATGGAAAGCAGCCCGGAAAATAGACAAGTCGAGGAGAGGAAGGAGGGAATAATTTGGGACAGACTCAAAGTCACAACATCATAAACATGCAGCTCACAGAGTCGCCGGCTGCTGCACAAAGGTTTTTATTTTATGTTGGTTTATGTAACAGCACTGAGACAGTGAAAGGGTGAAAGCTGATACACTGTGAAATCCAGCGGTGGATAACCCATGTACTACATTAGAATCTAATATCTGTAGTATTTTTATTTATTTTTTGGAAAGTTTGGATTTTTATTGGATTTTTCAGTGGAGTTGATTTTCTTTTATTCTGAAAATCTGGTATGTGACCTCAGAATGTAAAGTGGAGCACTTCATTTTTGTCATATAAACTGCAATACCACCTTTGACCACAATGTGTGTTGCAATAGCAGAGTGGCACTGTCCTTGTTTTTGCTCGTCAAGTCCACTGGCAGAAAAAGACGCAACAACGTAAAATTCAATCAATACCATTCAAATAAACAAACAGATCCTGGTAGTTTTTTTTTTTTTTTTTTTTAAGAATTCTTTATTCTAAGAATTTCATTGTTGTTTGCAACGAGTGAATAAGTGGATAAGCAATAACAGTCAACAATGGTAGTTAATATGATTTGCTAACAAACAGTTTCCTCATTAAAATGCAAAACAGGCCACTTATTGGAATCAAATTCGATAATTAGTTAGAAGTGAGGGCGTGATGAAATTCTTAAAACAAGAAGCTGCACCGCACATTGTTTCAGTTAGCCCAAATAAACTCAAACCTCAAGCTGGACAAACGGTCTGGGTTGTGTTTCCCTCTTGACGTTACAACAGGTAGATCTGTCCTTCCAGTCAGGCAGAGCTCAGTAAAAGGTTGATGACCGATCAATGTAAACATCGTCCTCCCAAAATAAAATCTTATTGATTGAACTGATTCTGTGTTTCAGTAAATGGAGCTCATATGAAAGAAAAACAGCTGAAAACTAAACAGCAGTAATAACTGAAATTGAATTTAAACAAAAGAAATAAAAGAAATGGTATCAATATTCAACTCAAACCCTCAAAACGCTGCATAAAACAGTTTCCTCTACAGGCGAGTGTTGAATCGACCACTCGTTTTTAGCAAAGACTTTCACTCGGGGCTGCATCTCTGCATGCAGGAAGTAATATGTGACAGTTGAGGAATGCTGTTTATACATTGTAAAAAGATGACAACGACATTGTTGAGCAGAGAAACAAAAGAATCGCCAAAAACCAACGGCTGTGTTTCAGCTCATTTTGTTGTTCTAGAGAGTTTTGGTCTCTGTGGCCAGGAGGCTCGTGCAGCACTCTGGAGACAATGGGCTTGTGTTGAACCGTTGATGGTGCACCTCATTACTGTAGCTCGGTGCCTCTCTAAGGACTGATTAAGGATTAAGCACATTTGAGAGTGCCAGCACGTACATACTGCATCCTCCTTTTGTTTCATTATCCATGCACAGCTCCCTCATCTATAGCTTACTGTATATGCATGCAGAACACCAGTGTGTCTGCCAGTGCCTGCACTGTGCAGTGTGTCTGTGTGTGTATATATATGTTAAAAAAAAAAAGGCCCACAATCGGAGGCTATTCTGCACCAAACCCCCCACTGGGACACTGACAATCATTTTGTCTTCCCCTTTTCTCCAATGTTAATAGTAGAACTGAAAAAAAAAAACCTTCACAAAACTCAAACCTTTCATGCATCTGCTGGGCCAGACTTTTTGTTCTTTAAACCTCTGATAATGATGTCTGATCCTCTCAGTAGAGCAGGGGATGAGATATAATACAGCATGTGCAAAAAATGTGGCTCCTCCTGAAACCGCTCTATTTGTTCAGATCAGTAATGAATCAAAGGCTTTTAATTATTTCCCGAAGACTTTGTGCGGCGGCCTTCCTGGGCCACAGCTCCTCTGCAGATGTCGTCGCTGCCCATGAAGACAAACAGTTAAAAGCACAAACTCTGAGCAGTGTTCGCTCCCTCTCTCTGATTCCACAGCCACTGTCTCAGCTTTTTGTTTATTTATTTCTCTTTTTGTTTGTTTACCCGTCTTCTCAGTGACATGTAATCCACAATGAAGCCCTCAAGTCCTTCTCATAAGCTCCTGCTGCTGAGCTCTCAGATACAACTTTACAATGAAGTGCTTTTTCCTCCGAAATCACAACAGAACGGGGCCTGTAATGGAAAGAAATTTAAATGTCGTCACTCGAAGGAAAAACATGTCACATTAGTTTGGAAATGGGCAAATTCTGGCCACAGGGTTTTCTGACTTTGAATCATTTATGAGGCTTACTCGCTTTTATTTTCTTCTGTCTCTGGCAGTTGTTAAATGTCAGTTGATGGTGCTGTTTCCAGTGCATTTAGTCCAACACCAGATCATCTTCGTAGATTTCTCCCTTTTATTGGAGCAGTGTGGTGGAGTGTGGGGATTTGTGCTGCTTCGTTGATTTACAATCTCCCATTTAATGTTTGAAAATCAGCAAAAAACTGTATGTGGAAAAAAAAAAAGACACACTTTTATATATTGGTGAATTACTTTATTGTAATGGATCTTTGATCTGTATAGTATTGAATGGAATTGAAATGTTTATTTTGAACATGCAAACAAACTAAAATGTATAAAATAAAACAAAAGAAATACCACAAAGACATGACAGACAAAATACACAAACAATAGGCAAACAATATATACAAATAAAAACTGAAAAATAAATAAAGCTGCTTCCTCTCAGTTACTGTCTAGATATATTTTGTCATTTGTCAAAGTATAAACATTATATAAATATAGATATATATTGGAGGTGGGAAAAAAATCGATACAGCATAGTAACGCGATATTTTGCATGACAATATTGTATCGATATACAGACGGCAAGTATCAATCTGAACAGACTGAGAAGTTTATCTCAGCAGAAAAAATAGATGTTAAACTTTTCATTTGGAGTATTATTTGCATTGAAAAAAGTCAATATATCGCAGCATACTGCAATATTTTTAACATCGCAATAATATCATATCAAGACACAAGTATCGTGATAATATCGTATCACGTGTTCTTCAGAGAACCAGCAGCCTCTTCTACCACCTGGTAACTTCTAACATTTACTTAATTTTATTTCCTGAAAATTAAATCTTAGGTTTCAAACTGCGTCTTCTTCTTCTTTGATCTAGTATGTATTAAAGAAAAGTACAACAGACTGGATCAGAGTTTTGTTCTGTGTATAAATACCTCATGTAAGATGAAACAACAACAACCGTATCTAGTTGAAGCAGCTGATTTGATCCTTCATACACACTGGGTGAGACATTTTATCACACGCATCCCTTCAGATTTAGTCAAGCTTGGTCAAGTTGTGTTGTGTCGTCTGGGAGATTAGACGCTGGATCTTCTCTTTTAAAGTCACCCATGGACTTTTTTCAGTGTTTGTCCTGAAGCTGTCCCGGCGTTTAGACGTATTTTACCGTGAGCAACAGCATCAACTGCGCCGGCTTCTTCCTTCAGGAATCTGTATGTATCTGGCTCAAATCAGTGTCGCCTCTAATCTCACGTCTCTCAGTCCCTGTACACCTGCCTGGTGACGCTGCCATCGCCGTGCTCCGAGATAGAGATAGTGTTAAATGCTTGATGGGCTAAAGCCTGGCTTCTGTCAGATAGCACTGCGCATTACGACGCTAGAGTTAACTTTTTCATTTCATCAGACTCCACAATCTTGTTTCCTCGTTTCTTTATGTAAGCCATGCCTGTTCCACACCTGCACTCCTCCCATACAGAAAGTAGCCCCCCCTCCATAAACCAAGGTTGTAACTATAGTTTCTTTACAAATAATTTAATGCTCTTCCCCAAGATCCAATACTTCTATTTATCAGTTATACAGATGGAGTCCAGATGACTCAGTTCTGCTAAACCACTCAACCTGTTGAGACATTTTAAAGGTTTTCAAAGGATTTTGAAAAACACTCTGCTCACCTTGGATCAAGCTCAGAATCCAAACACTCATTCACTATAGACCACTGTTTCAAACGTCTTTTGAGCAGAGGCTTCAGCACCTCAGCCTGTACAAAGACTCAAGAGTCCACGTTTCTGTAAAACATATCATCATGATAACAGTGTTTTTCACTTTCTTAAAGGGACCATTCTTCTGAATAATGAGTATCTGGCCATGCAGATAATATTGGTTGTATGTGTGATGGTAATTGAGTTGTAGTGTGCGAAAAAACAAACCAACAACAACAAAAAACTATTATGGTAAATAAAACAAAATGTAAGGACCTTAGATTTGGACTGAAATTGCTTTTATTATATAAGAAACGTGCTTCAAGAAATTATTCTGGAATTCAGACATCTTTGTTTAAAGCTGCAATTATCCATATTCTTTTCCTGTTAACAACATAATATGAAAGGTGTGATCCTTTGTGGTGTAGCTGTTTTGTGTCCAGCAGCTGGACTCCTGTGGTTCACTTTGTGTTTGTTGTCAGACACAGCAAGCTGTTGTGTTTAAGCTCAGTTGGACCCATCGCATACTACCTGCTCAGCATTAAACTGCAGATGTGCACAATTAGCGATGAGGTGGCAAACGCTGAGGAGCAGTTACATTTACATTTACTCATTTGGCAGATGCATTTGCATTTGAGGGACAGCAGTAAAGCTGTAGTGCAGAAGAAGTCCTCGAAGTAAGCAGTGAGTGGGCAAAGTGTATTTAATAAGGCGGAATGCAAGAAGAACAGGTAAAGTAGTGCAACCAAAGTGCAGGCTAAGTGGTTGTTAGGCATGTTAAGGTGTTAGGAGAGGAGTTACTCTTGGAAAAGATGAGGCTTAGAAATGGGGGGAAAAAAACGCTCCTGTTCAGGTGTCATCGGGTAGCTTGTCCCACTGTCGGGGGAACAACAGATAAAAACAGTCTGGAGTGTGGATGCTGGGATGGAAATGTCATTCCTGAGAGGGAATATAAGCTGGTAAGACTGAGTTCAAGTAGAAGGGTCCAGAACCAGAGGTCACTCTGTAGGCAAGCGTTCGTGACTTGAATTTGATTTGGGAGACCATGTGTTTTGGTTGTGGAGTGCTGCTACAGAGTTACTGTAACCCTCCAGGGTCTACGATGATGCAGGTCTGATCAGATCACGTGACGTTTTCAAATCACCGTAACGAAAACAACCAGGTCCCCTGGAGCGCTGCTGTCGACTTAACTCCAAATGCAGATTTGAAACTCTCTCCCAGTTTTTGTTTGATAAATAGTTTTAATTTGATAGTGTAAAAATATTTGTCAGAGCATAAAGTGGGATCGAACAGGCGGCACTTTTTTCCGTTTTACAAAATGGAAAAAAGTGGTCAGATCAGCTCATACTACTCTACGTGACTTTTGTGTGGTTTGGGGCCCAATACGTTAAAAAGTAGGTTAGTGAAAAAAGTCATTGTCAGATCATGCAGGTGAAGTTGTGACAAGACAAAATCAAAAACAGCTGAAACGGGCTCAGACACTGAGGGTTAAATAATTCCCTCAGGAATTGGTGGAGCTAAAACTGGACTTTTGTTCATCAGGTGGAGAGAAGCAGGACCTGTGCATCAGTGAATAATCATTTTGTGTCTTGTACATTTGCTCATAAGGTGATAATACATCAGTGTTTGTTTACAGCTTGTTGTGCTGACCCCGAGTTGATAAAACAAAGGAAAGAAAAAAATCAGTGAATGCAGATTTAATGCTAATTCTTGCTGCTTGGTTCTTCTTGGCATATTCTAAGCACTTTCTGTAAACTGATTTTGAATGCATTACTTCCCATTGGATGCACATAACGCTGATCTAAATTAGCCCAGTTGCCGATGTTGCAGCAGTTTGGCCTGTGATATAAAGAAACTCCTGTGCTGAGTGTTGGTGCTGCCATATCAAAGCTGCTCTCTGTTTCACACGATAGCAGGTTACTGACAAATATTATCCTTCTCCATTTGTTACAGTCTGTCCTGCTTTGATAGCGTCAGTGATGAAGAGTCCCAAAATCACAGGAGTCTTATGATCAAAGACTCGGCTCAGCCTTTTGAAAGAAAAAAAAAAACAAAAAACGAATTCTGTGGCAGATGCGTGTTTAAAAAAACGCTGCCCCTATGTCTCTGTCTCCCTCAGGTGAGCACCTGCGTGTCTGTCCTCAGGGATACACCTGCTGCACGTCCGAGATGGAGGACAAACTCAGCCAGCAGAGCAAACAGGAGTTCGAGAACCTGGTGGAGGAGAGCAGCCGCAACATGAGGACGACGTTTGTCTCGAGGCATAAAAAGTTTGACGGTAAGCTGCCGGGGTTTGTTTCACCTGTTTAACATGCAGGGAGAGTGATCTGTAGAAATTGCTGTCCTGGGCATCACCACCAAGTGAATGCACTGTGAAAGTTGTAAACACAGACTACTGATGGCATGATTAATGATTACTACGACTGGTATGAATAACATATGGGCAGATTGGTTTTGAATATGCTTTTTCATCCGTGAGAGTGGCCAAAGTAGCTATTACTTCTGCTCTTCCCCACTCATTAACACACTATATGCTTCTCTAAACGACTGATGTATGCTTTGTGCGCTGGCGCTTTGTGCTGCCTTGTCCTTTGTGAATTTACTCACGTATCAACAGAAATAGACAGCGCTAATGGGGCCGTGTGGTGAAACGTGTTATTGGCGGATCTCGACAGTCTGCAAAACAGAAGTTTGTGTATTGCATCACTGTTAAAGAGACCTCCAACGGTGCACAGTGTGAGATCAAGGGGCTGCAGAGCCGTCCTGTCGCTTATACTGTCACTGGATTACATATGGCTGTCTCCTCGTGCCTAATTGATGTGTAAACAAGGTTCACATCATCTTCAGTCAGTCAAGGTTTGATCAGTAAAATGTTTTCCCACCAAACTTGTGGTAGATGTTGAAAAAAAAAGATCAGTGCATTGAGGCTGTGACCCTGTGTAATGTAACTGAAAAATCAGTGAGCCTTTTCACTCAGTCTTCTGTGGTTGTGCATAAGTAATATCTGTGTGCAGGTGGGGGAGTGAATGCAGGTCCTTCGGTACAAAAAGAGACACTAATGAATCTTGAATAAGGACGTTTTCTGCGGTCCTTGGCAAACCGCATGTTTAAAATCCATCTCTTTTTCCCTCTCTCTCTTTCTCTCTCTGTATGTGATGTCAAGTGTGATACAAGCTGAAAACTGTGTGGCAGCACTAAACAGGGAATAGCTGGAACGAGAGAGATGGATGTTTCACCTGGCCAAAAATCATCAAGAACACTTTTTCTTTCTCTCCACCCCACCCACCCCCCCTCCCTTTTTTATGCTGACTGTTAAATGATTCATCTGTCAGGTTGGCAGAGGACTGAGGAGAGAAGCTGCACTGGAACTGGATTCAAGAGTTATTGTTTCAATTGACTGAATTAGTTTATCAGGATAGTTTTAAACGTGGTGTGAAAGCTGAGTTTACATACTGGGAACTGTGCATAGGAATTGTATGGATTCCTACTATATTATCAACAAATATCACTTTTATGACTTTGACGACTACACACATGGATAGAAATGGAAATGTATAGAATGTATTATCCTTAGATCCTGGCATTGACTCCACTGGATGATGATGATGATAATAGAGATGTCCCCAAGTAAACAGAATGTCTCCTGAGACACAGTAGAAAGAACCCACAATAAGAACATAAATGACCTTCTTCCATAAAACTTTTAATTGATAGCCATAGGTTACGCAAGCGGTCCCAGATTGTTTGAAATGTACAGTGAAACGCTTTAAAAGGCCGGAGTGGATTTCTACACTAATAGCACCATTTCACAGACGATGCCTCCAGAACAATGTCCATATATCTGAACAGTTATAAAGCAACAGCGGTGACACAAATCACTTATGCAATTCCATCTTCTACACATGCCTATAACGCCAGGCCACTCAACATCACATTCCCTCTCCTTGCATTAAGTTCCCTCTACCTCGTGGGGTTTGAATCATCCCTCATCAATTTTACATGCCCTCATTTCTGTCCCCAGTTATTTATAGGGCCCTATTATGAAAACCTTAACTTACTTTTTGATTACCGACTGCTTCCCCCGGAGGCCTGTGGGTTTTGATGCATTATTGAGCAATTCTGAAGCCATAAATGACTGTTGCACACTAGAATTAAAGTTTGGGTATTCTGAATGTCCAATCGTCTTTTTTCCTCCATCTCTCTGCACGCCTTATATTCTCCCAGAGAGACTCGGAGTCCGGTCATATCCCAGTCCAATTGATGCACAGTATGGAGAAAAGAAACTCATGGCAAACTCTGCAGTACCAGAGCTCTCTGCCTCTCTCGTATGGTTTCACTCCCAATTCTATGTGCATCTATATATTAGTCTGTGAAAGCATTTGTGTCATCAAGTACAGGGCAAAGAGTTGCATCACGCCTGTTAAAGATTAATTGCAGTGGAGGAGGCATGATAAAAGGTGCCTCGTGCTCAGTCAAGTGATTAGAGATTGAAACGGCAGTTCAGAGCAGTTGGCGACCACCGAGTCTGTCACACAAGACCAGGAATCTGAGAGCTTTCTTTGTATCATATAATTACAATGTCACCATTTTAGTGGAATTGGTTTTCCTTTTTTTTTTTTTTTTTTTTTTTTTAGATGTGATGTGCTTCGGGAGGGGGAAAAAAGAAATAATAATAATCTCAAACATTGGTTTCAGCTGCTCCCATGAATCCAATGGTTTACTTGCAAAAGTTGATTAAAAATGCAAAGGTTTCCATTTGTGATGCTGCCACACACATGGCCATCCATGACCAGAGAAGAAAACATTTGAAAGCCCAAACAAACTGGAACCAACCTCGCTCTTACCCACTAACCCTCCTCCCACCCATGTTGTTTTCAATGAAGCTGGCTTGAAGGCAATCCATGGAGCGATGTCTGCCGAGGTGGGTAACGTTAACAAGAGGTTATGGATTACTGGGCGTCTTTGAGTCATAGCGTCGTAAAGCAGTATATGTTTTTCTCGAGAGATGAGATCTAAGACACCGGGTCGGAGGCGCTGATCTTGCAATGTTGGTTTTCGGCCAAGAGAGCCAAGAGAGCCCCCATTCTCCCTGTAACTAGTCATTTAACCCTCAAAATCACTCTGAAGCTGTTTAATGGAGGTACAAATCTTGAATAGTTCCTCTTTCAATGACCTAATATTGTTCCAAAATAATCAGTTGTATTATTTATGTGAAGCATCTAATTCCAAAAGGTCCTCATTTAAGAAACGTTTTGTTCATCAGATTCATACCAAGCAGTACAGTGCTGTACCAGTGGTTGTAGATACCACCAGCAGGCCTGTGGGATTTCAAGAGGTTAACAGAAGAGAAGTGTTTGACTCATCTGTATCTGCAGTGTGAGCTTTTCTGTTTGTCATTTGATCTTGTTGTATGGTAGATGCTCATTAGCCTCTGCTTGGTTGATGCCTCTTTGTCTTCTCACGAGACCTCAGTGAGAGATTAGTGTGTGTGGTTGGTTGACTAAAGTCTGGATTGAGCAGCAGCCTTGGTTGACTGAGTTCTTTGATCCTGCCCCAGCAGAGCTTCTCCGCTTCAACGTCGAGAGCTGCAGCACCCCTCATTCACTTCAACAATCCCTTATTCACACCCGACTTAAACTAAGGCTGACTCGAGCACAGCGGCCCATTCTCTCTAATCTGTGGTCTCTACAAATTCACAGGCTCCTCGTGGGCTGTGTAAGCCGGCAAACACACAGGGCAGAAACACTACACCCGAGTTATAGCGTTTCACAGAATCGCTCTTTTTACCCGTAACATTTTATTTCAAGGTGAAGTGCCTCAGAAATGGGAGATTTTGTTTTATTAGGTTTTAAAGGAAAACAGAAAGAACCCATCTTCCCTCTGTCAGACAGAGATGAGCAGAACGACTGACACAGCTTCTCCAGGACTCATTGTTAAACTACATCCAGTTTTTAGATTAATTGCAAAAGTCTATCAAAGCTGTTTGTGTACTTCAGGACACAAAGTCAAAGAACGTGAAGAATGAGATCCGAGCACCTTTGTCATGCATGGAAGAGCAGTGAATGGGACCTGAAACGTTTCCCTCCATGCAAGTGGTGGTCTTTTGCATGTTACCGTGGCCTCTTTTAAAAACACAAAGATGAGCAACACAAAGCTTTGATGCACAGAGTGATGAGTCATAGTCAACAGTGCACTTCAACATTGACCCCATTAGAAAGGACAGAGGGAGTGACGGGGGTCTGTGAACCACCGTGTTGTAACTTATTATCTCAACAGTAATGTCTGACGGACTAATGGACAATAATTTTCCTTCAATTTAAACACATTTTCTCCTCATAAGGCAAACAGCAGAGTAATTGTAGCCTGCCTTTTCATGTTTTATGTAGTTGGTGAATCATCGTACGCTTTTGATCTTTCATATCCAATTAACCAACCCTTGCAGCTTCAGCTTTGTGAGCGCTGCTGATTGGATTACACTGGTGAGGCAATAGTACCATATTTACCTTTAAGCTAAGAGCCCTTCAAATAAGGATTAATATAAATTGGTGTTTATTATAGTCAAATAATGGAGAAAAGCTTCCAATTATTCTGCTGAGAATGTTTTTTAAAAATTGGGCTTATAAGTGATTAAGAGTCATAAATGTAGGTGCATTACTCAGTCCCCCAACACCAGTGACCATGTTGTTGTTCCAAACCCTCTGACCAGTGGAGGCTGCTGGTGTTTCAAAGAGGAGGGGGGAGGGGAAGCTCATTTATAGCTTACATCATCATAGATACATCACACTAACAAAAACTATATTAGACTTGAACAAGACAATGTGAGAATTATGTTGATAATTGTGTTTTATTTACAGTGTATGATAGGTACAATGGAAATGGGCTACGTCACCAAGCAAATTGCTCCGGTGCTGGTGTATATTTCAGAATCGCTGTCAATCAAACACAGATTCAGCCTTTAGACAGATCCTCCAATCATCATGCAGAAACCCAGCATCCAGACCCCGCCCAGAAACACTAACAGAATCTCAGCATTTATCCAATGAACGTCTGGTTTCTGCTGCCCCATTGAAGTCCATGAGCACTGAGCTTCAATGGGTTTAATGCACTGAGACGCTACAGGAATGTAAATTGCAATGAAAATTGCGTCAGTCGACCTGCGATAAGAAACTGACTCTGAACAAACTCGTCCTAGAGTTGAATGTGTTCTAACACATCTTCAGTCAATGAAATGTAAACACAACTGTTCATATTTGACATTTTACAGGAAGCAGAGGCAGAGCATTCACCTCTGCGTCTGACACAGCAGCAGACGTACCAGACCTTCACTGTGGTTGTTACAATAATAAATGAAAAGCAGCTTCTGGTCTTAAACTTCTCCACCTCCCACTTTATTGCTCTTCAGACTACATCACCTCACCTCACCTCACCTGACTACATCATCATCCTTTTCTCCCACCAGAATTACTACTCCTGTTAGATTCTGCAACAACAATCAGCTCTATCAAGCCGCAAACACAGAAGACCCATCGATCAGTAGATGATCTTGTGAACACATCTCAGAGCTTCTGCAGCTTTCAGACGAAATGTTTTATCAGTAACTTCAAAAAATGAATAGCTTTTTCTCTCTTTTTTTAAATAGACTGACCCTTGAAACATGTTTGTTTACTGATGGATTGCTCATAGCATTTCTTTGTGGGCCCCTCGTAAAGAAACTCCTTCAGTGTGCCTCAGAGAGAGAGAGAGAGAGAGAGACGACGATGTTATCACCTCGGTGCTTTTGAAATTTCTTTAAGGGAATGTGTCTTTGTAATCTACATTTATTTAATGCTGGATGTTAATGTCAAGTCGGTTTTTCCTCGTGAGGACAGGAGGGAATAAACAAAACATAGTAAATAGTTCTGATTTTAAAAAGGTATTTAATTAAAAGTCAGAACATTAAAGCCATTTCTTTTCTTATATATGGTTATATAAAACCACTAGTAATCCGCCGAGATCCCCAAACATCACAAACTCAGTCTTTGCATTTATTATTCATGTGTGACATTCACCAAAGTACTTACCAAGTAAAATTTTGAAAAATGCCCACAATTCATAGCTGACATCAAATGGTTACATCAAAACAGGATCTCAAAGGTCCTCATTATACTACACTCGCCCCACTTCAGCTCTGAAGTTATGTACTAGAATCATAATAACCATTTTTCGCGTAATGAGCATTATCATCCTTTTTCCCAAAGTAAACGATTTGTTTGCTTAAAATTTGGAGATCATCCTTCATATCCACGGTGCAACAAATTATGTCTGTTTTGCTTCTGCAAACTTGAATGATAGCTTTAACACCTTTAATTACACCATGCACCGGCTCCACTGTTTCAGACAGAGCACTTGAGTTTGCGGACTGACTTAGAATTCCCATTATCCTTTGTGCATAATATAATAGCCAGCATTATTAATTTATACTATGAATAAATTGAATAAGGAGGTTACACTTGATACACAGTGCATGATTCTGATGAGTTTTGGCCTCATTTAGACATTAGACATGGGTTGAAAGTTGGGGGCGGCTCTGGACAGCTAGACTCTGATTTGGCTGAGGTGAATTTACTAGATTACAGCCGGTGGTTGTTGATGATTCATTAGGTGCCGCTGGGCCTCGTACTCATTTAACAACAATGTGGAGAATCTCTCTGGTATAATAGTCCTAGTGTTCACCATATTTATTAGTCTTGTTCAATTAATATTGTAACAGAGATAAGAAATGTTAAGCCTTTAATGAGGATTGCAATCATGCCTTCGAAAAGGGAAAACGATGACTTCATTAAAATCAAAGGTGGTTTATCCTCTGGGGATCCTCAATACACTTTTATTATGACAAATGTGGAAAATCTCCCTGATCCAGTGTTATGCATTAGCACGATGGACTATCTTACTACATTGGTTAGATTTGGATGGGGGTTAGGGTTGACGGGTGACATTCAGGACGGCCTGTATAACTAAACCAGAAAATACTCTGAAAAAAAACAAAAAACCAAACAGAACATTTTAATCATGAAACTTTGCAAAACACTTTGTTTGCATGACCTCATAAGGCTGCAGTAATCAGCGGGTATCGCCCTCCCCACTCCTCCCAGTACCTGCAGAGACATCATCAGGTCCCAGGACACCAGCCTCCATGTCAACAATGAATGACAATAATTTGATTACCAGTACATAATTTAAAAAAAACTACAACAGCCATAATTCATGTAGGAACAGCTGCAGCCAATGAGCAGCTGGCTGCAGGATGCCTCGACCACCATGATCAGTTTTTAATGTGTAATAATGTTTTATCAGGCAATAACTACTGTTGCTCTAGTGTAATTTTTGGAACTGTCCCGAATTTTACTGGACGTCCGGTCAGTCTGGTTGAGAAGTTTTCTCGGGAGCAGTATTCTTCTTTCCGACATTTTGATGACACCCTTTGCAGAGATGTGTATTATGTCTGCTGCTGAAAAATACTGCTCAGTACTAGAGATGAAAAAGTCAACCGGTTAATTTTAAACTGTACAGTGGTGAAGTTTTGTCACATCAGATTGCAAATATTACTGTAGAGCTACTCCACAGACTGTGCTAAAATAAAAAATAAAAAAAAGTACAAGTCAAATCAGATCAAGTCAGTTTTTTATTTATCCAGCCCAGTATTCCTCAGGGCCTTTATTAAACATCCTGACACACTCACTGTGCTTTACCCCTGATTTGTATAGGGGGAAAAACTTTTTAATGGGCGATTAAGAAACTAAGGCACTAACACTGTGACACTGAACCACACACCTCGTAGCACAGGACATAAAACAGATTTTCAGGACACAGAGGACAACACAGGACTTGGAAACCATCTGACAGCACAAGACCTTCATTACACAGGAGATGACAGTAAATTAGAGACGGGGCATGCAGGACACATGGTGAGGATGGGCCATGCATTGATTTAACCCCTGTATAGTCCGGTGTTGAAGCTGAAACCTCTGTGACAGTCGCATGTCCATTTCTAATGAAACCTAAAACCATATGGACGTGCAGTTCCTGGAAGTGTTCATAAATAAATAACCTCTGTTTTGGTGTCCCTGGGTTTATCCTAAGTGAATGTCAGGAAGACTGCAATTCTCTGAGGACTGAGGGAATGGGGTCTGTCCAGCAGTGCTTTAGCTGAGAGTTGGTGGCAGCCTCCATCATCTGGCACAGGCTGCAGCCCCGGTGTCACTTTTGTACTTCAGGATGGATGGCTTTGTATGGCTTGGACACTGTTAACTCTGTCCCACTGGTGAGCTTCAAGGAGAGGCTATAAGAGGAATACCTTTTCTACAAGCTGCTGCTGGAGCAGAAACGAGCAGGAAATCTATGGTCCCGGTGCAATGTGATTCTTCTTTTCAATATATTTATTAGATTTAAACTTTGTGTCAGATACTGAAACACATACACTGTGAAAACTCACTTACAAAAAAGAAAAAAAGAAAGAAGAAAGAAATCCCATCCTAGGGATATTGAGTTTGCTGAGGCTACAGCTGCGATCGAGCCGCCTATTGAGACAGATGAAAAATGTTACCGCCCTCCTGTGAAGGTGCTGATATGCTTCCCTCGTAGATCCCCGCTGTTCCATCTCCTTTTGATTTCCATGCATCATTTAAAATTGACTGGATGTGGTGACCGTGAGGTTGGCATAATTTTTAGTTTAGCATTCACTTGAGATGTGACAGTGAGTAATTGGCGTGTCATGCCTTACGTACAAATTGCAGCGGGAGAGATTTGACATCGGGAGTGCTAAAAGGAAAGGCAGTGATTGTTCTTGCATCGCTGATTAGGCTCCAGTTTTTCTCTGCTTGCGATGCTTTTTCTCTGCTGCAATGTCTGCTTATCTATTCTGCTGGTGTATCATCAGTCTATTAAATTAGTTATGAGTTTTGCTGTTTATCCTGTACAGTTGTTCCTTGTGATGAATATGTGGGTTTTAAAAGCAGATGATGAGATTGGTCAGAGAATCTCTCTGTCTACACACCGCAGACTGTCTATGGGAGCACGTTTCAATTTCAGTTGAAACAGTAGGAAAGTGATATGATTATTTTCCATTGTGGTGTATAATCTGATTATATGGAAACAGAGATGGACAATCTTGCATCTTGTTGCTATAGATGTACACTTTATTCGTTCCCTAGAGAGAAAACACATGTCCAGTACCTCACTATTAAAAATTAAGTTTAAAAAAATACAACTATAGGTAATTAGTCATGAGCCACCATCTTTAGCTGAGGTGTTATACAGCCTGATGGCAACAGGGACAAAGGATCTCGGGTGAGATGAGACGTTGGCTGCAGTTGTAGCAGGCTGTCTGACTGTTGTGTAGAGGACGGTTGGTGTTGGTGTTTAAGATTGCTGCATCTTACATTGTGTCCTGAACAGTGTGAAGTCCTGCCAAGCACAGATCCCAGCCTTTTGGACCATGTTGTCCAGTCTCCTTGTGTTCATGTCTGACATGCTGCCGCCCAGCAGACCACAAAAAAAAGGGACACAGGCCAGTAGATGATGGATAAAACATGTAAAGCATTTCACAGCGGATGTTAAAGTACCTGAGGAAAAAGAGCTGACTCTGTCCCTGCAGTCTGTGTTCAGAGACCATGGTCTGGTTTACTGTTCAGGTGCAGACCCAGGTGTTTATAAGTCCTCAGTGTCCTTCACTCACATTCTTACCGGCTGGTGTGTGGGCTCAGATCGGAAAGTCGATGATCATCCCATCGGTCTTTGAGGTGTCCTTGTTGCTGTATTTACTAAAGACCATCGTGTTTGTCATCAGGTACACAGACATTTCTCCAAATCTGCTATTAGGTTGTTAAACTCTGATAGTAGTTATTTTAAATATTGATGCTTTTATGATGATGATTACAATGATTTACACTATTGGTCGTCCTTTTCTGACCCCTGACTGTCTATGGTTGCACTGACACACAGTATGTGTTTGTATGTTGTGTGAGTTATGTATATGATATGAGGTAAGCTGCTCATGACTTGCCCTTTTAAGTTTTCTGAATCTGAGTCTGAATCTCAAATGTGGTTCATTTGTGCTGCTCTGTGGAGACTGTCCAGGTACATTATGGACAGCTTAACTACTTCCTAATATGAAGAAAATTACAGGATATGTCTATTAAAAGTGACGTTGAAAGAAAAATTGCATTAAACAAGTTAAAAATCAGTCAGTGTGTATATACTTCAAATGCTGAAGGGTCAAGACTTTATGAACACATTATTAAAGGGCAGTTATTTGGCACATTATGACAAGCTCAGCCTGTGTGTGCATGTCAACCTGGCAGCTCATTTCCTGCTCAGTCTAACAAAGTGGTACAGCTGATACTTAAAACTACAAAATGTCTCTTTTCGGTCCTCAGTGAAATACAAAAGATTGTTTTTCATCACAACAATAATTTCGAGTGAACCTTGAATAATTGCTAGTACGTTTACTAAAACAATATGCTTTTATGAAATGTTATGAACTGTATTTATTTATTGTATTCATGAGTCAAAACAGGATTGAACTATACGCTCAGAGTCAGTGGATGAACAGCCTCAATGGCAAAAATACTCTTGACCAACAACTGAAAGTATAAGAGGAAGTTGTCAGCATCAAAACAGGAATCCCTTGTGTGATCTCGCTGCTGTTTGCCCACTTCCTCGGAAATATTTGTACAGTTCCTCTGATGTTGCCACACTCCCACGACACACAACACACTCCTGCACATGTTTACCCTGAATGCCTTGAAAGAACTGAATCGTCCACAGCATTCATAAAAATGTAATCCCACACTCACAGCTGCTTTATTCTCACTAGACGCCCGCAAGTGAATGCATCACCGCAAAACTGTGTGGTGGCTGATCGTGGCTCGGCCCCTCCCTCAGGAAAATCTGATCTTCATTAAGAAATGACACAACCATATAAATAAAGACAAAATGGACAGCACACAAAGATTTTTTTTTTTTTTTTTTATCTTTACTTCTTCTAAGAAGCTCAGTAACCTTACTCAGGTGCAGGAAACACTCTGCAGGATGGATTAGTCTGACAAAGCTCTGCATGGAAGCTTTCATGGGGAGAGGCACTCCAACAGCCGGGGTGAGACAAAGCTGCTTATCCATGGGGTCACAGTCATGTAATGGTGTGTGCAGCCAATTTGCTCCTCACTATTCAACAGGTGTGAATGTCATCCATGGGAGGAAATCACTTTGATTTCCTGAGCCTTGCTAATTGACTTCTCCAGTGGCTCTCCACACTGAACTGTGTCAGATCTTGGAAGACACAGAGATGCCTGCAGCAAGAGGTGGCTTTTGTCAATATAATTAACTGAACAGAGAAGAGGAACTACTGCTTTGCCTCCAAGTTTTGGTTTGGAGCCAAGTTTGAAAGTGGCTAAGTTGGTAACCACTTTATATTGTACTCAGAATTAATTACACCACTGCTTTCCAAGGATAATGGTCTAATGTCACTGGTTTGCATGGCCAATGTGTTTTGCCCTTGAACATGTTGGTACTGACGTATTAATTCAATTATTATATATATATATATATATATCACATTGTAGTGATTGCATTCAGTTACATCTTACAAACAAATGTTGCCTTTAGAAATACCTCGGTTTCAGGTGTTTGGTTTTTTTTAAGGATGAAAATTGATGGAGAAATTTGTCTCCCTTTTCAGAAACTTCAACCCAAGTTTCACAGTTTCTCGTGCTGATTCAAGTGACAGCTTCAGTACCTGCAAACAGAGAGTAATGTGTGAAATCGGTGAAGTGATGTTCAGGGGAAAATGAGCAGTGGTGTTTCACTGCGTAGAAAAGGCCATGTGTTAACTGAGTGAAACAGATGTTAAGATTTAAAGGGATAGTTCAGTTTTTTATAAAGTGGGATGTATGAGGTACAAATGGCCACTAAGTATAATATCTGCAGTAGAAAGGTCTCTGCCCCCCCTCCCTCCACCCTGAGAAGTACTGGCGCACCGTTCTGCAGCGAGACACAGACAGTGAATGGTTGTGAATGAGGGACTGTTAATCAGCGCATTTACGGCGCCTACAAGAAGTCCCTTTTCAAAATAATACACCAGTTCAAGAGTACGATATAAACTAAAAATTTACAATACATCAGCTGGTCGGGAAAAAAATCAGTTTATCTGGAACTAACCAACTCACTCAGTATTCCTCCGCCTGCCTGTGCAGTAGCGCAACCTCCCAAGACGCTCCATGTGAAATGTATTCAGATTTATAATCTTAACTGACAAATTATGAGCCTACAACAAGTGTGTTGTTGTGAGCGTCATAACTGGTGTCCATGTGAGAGTAAACTCAACACATATGCCGCTAACTAAATTATGCCGTCTGTTTTGAAATCAATACTAAAGGTTGGAGAGAAAACGTGAAAATGAGCCATCATCAAAGGAGGGAAAGTGCAGATTTAAAAAAAACAAACAAAAAACCATCCTCACCAATATCATTTTACTGTTAATTCTCCTGCATGTTTTCAATTTACCAAAACATAATCATCAGTGCAATCAAATCACTGTGTAATACTGTATAATCACTGGGCAGTAATCTGTTTTGTCTGAATTAATTCAACAATTAAAGGTATGTATTCTCCACTAGATGAAGCTGATGGGTGGTGGCTGTATTACAGCAGCAGCTGCAATAACAACGTTGTTTTTAACGCTAATAGAAGCTGAAGTGCAACAAGCTGCTGGGATTACTCCTGAAAGAGTGATAGTCAGTCTTATCTACTGGGTGGAGGACGCTGGCTGAGCTTTGTCTTGCCTGTCTTAGTACTTAAAGGGTTTGGAACATCTTCTACATTTTAGTGGTTCATGTGGGACTTGATTTCAGAGGTAACTAAGGTGTGGTTTGTAATCATAAAAAACAAGTGACGTGCAGATGCCTTTTGAGACACATATTGACAAATTCCATATTTAGAAGCTGATTGGAAAGTTGGTGCAACTTTTGACTGGTGGCTGCGTATCTGTTCATATTTACACGAGTATGAATTGTCAGTGACAAAACTCCAGCCTCTTTTTCTTGTAAATCAACAAGCAGATTTATCTTCTCTGCTCGTACTGACACGCTGTCCTCAGCTCTGGGAGGTCACTCAGTGCAGATTTACAGCTAAGAAACAAAGAAAGATTATGAACCCATAACACTGTAGGTGTGTCAGTGAGTCAACCTCAGAGTATTTATTCTTTCTGGTGTCTCTTCAAGCCGGGGCCTCTCTCTGGACTTCCACAAACACACACACACACACACACAAGATAGTGATTTCAATCACTCCTCTCCTTTTCTACTTCTGTTAAACGTAGGCATGTAGAGTAGGAGTGCAGTGCAGTGAGGAGGGTGGAAGGTGTTCTTCAAACATCTACAGGGCACGTATCCAAATAAGTGCACAACAAACTAGACAGGTAACATAATTAGCAGTGGTTGGGTCTGAGCCCCGGTCCTTGTAGGAGGGTGGGGGGGGGGAGTCAGAAGACAAGGTGCAGCAGCAAACAGAGAGAGAATCTGTCGACTTCTGACTGAGTAGGAAAAGAAGAAAGAGACTTGAGTGAGGGGATGAATGAAGGTGCGGAGGAAGTAGCTTTGCTGCTGATTGTTGTGGCTTTGTCTTAGTTTATAATGCGGATCAGTAATAATAACTCATCAGGGACGTGACGAATAAAAGACAAAGAAAAACAATTCATACCAGCGACAATATGCAACAATTATAAACCAAAGTTTCGTGCCGCATGGGTGGTAGTTTGCCTCCATGTCGTGCCTTAAACCTGCACGACACACACCTCACATATTCAGCACTGGTTTGTTTACATTATCCAAACCTGCTGTGCCACTGTCGTCTTGTTACCAGCTCTGTGACCTCAGGCACAGCAGCTCGCTCTCTGACCACCGTCCTGACAGCCTTCGCCACGCGTTGTCCTTCACTTTGCTGTCTTTGTAATGTTTGTGGACAGGGTGAGGGTGGTGCTGCAAGACGCAGGTGATTAGTAGGTCCACATTTGTTGTCATGGTGTTGTGTGTAGGGCTGCGACGTACCACCTATCCATGCGACATGATTGTTTGATGCGTTTAGACGCTGCATGAAAGCTCTGAAAATCGACCTCAATCTGGGGAAAAAAAATTATGTAGCATTTTTGCTGTGCAACATTCACTGTCTGTGTGAAAGGACTCGTGATGAAAACCAGAGTGAAAAAAAAATATTGACTCGTGAATTACTCGACGAAAAATACGTCCCCCGGTGGGTAGGTTGAATTATGTATGTGCTGGTTGCTGTTGTGCCCTCATTCCTCTGTTGGACTGGAGTACTGTAAATGCTGTGCGCACAATGAGTAACACTCCCACTTCCAGTGCTCCTCACATAATGGTTGCACATACTCCATAAATACGTAGACAGGTGACTGCATTAACTGAAGCGATTCATAAATACTGGTGGCTCTATGAAGCAAATATAAAGTGGAGATGTGTCACCATTTCCATCTCTTCCTATTTTCTTGATCTGCTGCGGGTTTTCACACTGGAGACCGTCTTGTGTGCGTCGAAGCATTGAGCAGTAGGTGGGGAACACCTTTTATTAATATTAAATGTAGATCTTAAATTCCCCCGGCTTCATGTTGCTGCCTTTTTTTTTAAACAGCATCTATTTCAATACCCAAATATGCCGTTTCTCATTAAGTAAGACCTTGTGCAGAGGCAGAACAGGGTCAATTTCTCACAGCAAGAGTGAGGTGTGAGAATGTGCTCTACTTTTCTCATTCCTAAAACTCTTCAAGCCTCATTAACTTCGAAAACAAGCCAACTATCTGCTGTGAATGGTTTGTAGCGATTGCTTGAGCCAAGAAAATGCTCTGTACCTCGCGGAGGGAGACACGGTCCCCGCCAGAGCAGGCAATCACCGATACTGGGGGGAAAGTTTCATCATGTTTTATGTGGAATCTCTCGTGCTGAGTGGTGCTGTATATCTCAGGGAAAATATTTGACTTGTGTGTTTGTTATATCGGAGACACGTTTTTTAAATAACGAGGATGAAAATGTATTTAGAGATAAAGCCTCACTCTCAGCTCTGTGAGGCTGCACTTTGGCACAGCCATGCTTTGAACTGAATATTAATGCATGCTGAAACGCTCACAGTGGCAAAGCTTCATTCAGCCATTTGACATAATAAAGTGCAGCACACTGTTTTGCACTGGTGCATGTTGTAGATATTTGAAAAGCTAAGAGATCAACAGATGCTACCCACAACCACCCATCCATCCATCCATCCATCCATCCCATCAGCACCACGGACGTCTGGACAGATTTGCACAATGATCCACCTGAAGGTTGTTGAGGTTTTAGTGGTGAACGGACTAAAAAACTGACCTCGCCGTCCCACGGGCTACGTTGCTCTAACATAGTAGCAGTCAAGGCCTTTGCAGCTGTTGCCTTTCTTATCTCTTGAATTCAGCACTTTGTACTTGGCTGGTAACAATGATTCAGCTCTCCAGAATTGATAAGCAAGTGCTGCTCTCGGGGCGATCTCGTACTCTCATACATACATCAGCTCATAAAATTCATCTGTCACTATCGACATTATCACTTGGTCTTTTAAGGTACTTGTCAATTTCCTCTTACCTTAATCCTCTGTGGCATGATTTTTTATTTTAGGGGGAAAACAATCTTTCATCCCAGTTTTGGGGAGCTTGGAAATCACTGATAATGAACGATCAAAAATCCTAAAATGTTCCTGCATCCATTTCCTGTGAGGACTAGTAAGCACTGGTCGTAGTGGCACTTCATGCTTTTGTTGTATCTCCATCCATTTGAATGTTGTTGTCCAAGCTGATGTGCTCCAACGGCACAATGTTGCCCTGAGGCAGTGAACCATATTTAGTATGTAAATACAAGCAAAAAGTGTCTTTTCTCAATTAAATGTGCTTCTTCACATATATATGCACATTCAAAATATGTTTTCTACATTGTAGCAGTGATATCAATGGTATCACACCATTTGCTGGTACTGTTTTGGGTCCAGCGAGGACTGATCTACCCTCAATGAAACAGTCAAACCCATTTTAGCCCCATATTTCTTGTCATGTTTCTTTCTAAGGACAGGAAATTAAAGGGGAAATGTGAGCGCCAAAAAGTGGTTTGATGCCTGAGGGCGACACCATGCCATAGAAAAATCACGAAGTAGAATGAATAAGAAATAGTTAAAAAGGAAAAAAACAAAAACTACTTAAATGTCCAGACGAAGCAGCGATGAACCATTCGAGAGCAGCCTAACACTTCCTGGTCTGAGCCAAACCAGCAGTGCTCTTTGCCAAAGTGTTTATCCCTGTCGTTCCCCCATGGAGTTGCAGGCTTACATCATGTTTACATCCTGTAAACTTGTATAAGCAGGGAAAATGAAGATCTGTGCTGACCGCCACTGTGTGCAGTACTAACATGCATAAAATTTCCACTCTCATGTTTTTTCTTTCTTTTCATTCCTGTCTCTAAGTCAACAGTTCAAGTGAATTTACATTCTGTCTTTCTCTGCTTTGCAGCTGTGTTGGTGTATTTGTGATTCCTGGCGTTTGTTATCCAGGGGCTTCTGTAGAGCGCCTGGTGAGAAGTCATAAAAATAGTGTTTGGTGTAGGGAATGAGAAATTGGTCTGCATGGATAAGATGTAATGCACAAGAAAAATGAAGCTCACAAAAGGTTAAACAGGCCAAAGAAATGTCATCAAAATGCCACTTAAACATGATTTGGCCTTTTGGATTCTTTCATCACATCAAACTTTGTGCCAGGGCTGTGGCTTGAATATGGGTGAAAACGCAGCGCGGTCTCATGAAAAGGTCGCTCCAGATCCGTTTTGAAATAAAACCTGGACTTAAAGATAAAATTTGAAAGAATACATTTTACGCCTCAGAGAGCATGTTAATTGAGATTAAATAATGGAATTTGAATTATATGATTGAGAAAGAAAATAGACATTTGTCTGTAACACATTGATAACACAAGTTAAAATGCAAATCACTTCATTCTTTATGAACTCCTCGAGAGGTCTTATGTCTTATTGTCTATCTGTTAATTAATAGGTAAGACACAACATCATATGGATTATGGAATCTGGGCCCTGGCAGCTATAGGCGCGAGACTGGGAGACACTGAAATGACAGCTTAATTAAATGTATATGGATGGGATCATGCTGCCCACTCTCACACACCGAATGGGCTTCTGCTTCATTTTCTGCACTTAATTTCATGACCTGCTCAGGGCGGTGACGTACTACACACAAGACTGTGGGTCATATGGGAGGAGGAGGGAGAGGAAGGCTGGGGGGGAAGGGATTTCTGTATTTATGTACATTTAATAACACAGATGAGTCATAGTGACACTGGCTATTGGTCCTTTCATTGTTCTCTGCAGTCTCATGTGTGTTGCTGCATTGTTGATGCTACCTGATAATGAACAGTGTTGTATTTACATCTTCACTGTAAAAATTACTTCCCTGTCTTATCTTTGCTTCATTTGCAATTCCTGCAACTTCTCATGGTAAATAAGATAGATGTACACAGCATACTGCTGAATGCACATTAGTGGTGACAAAGTCATAATACATACTGACCTTGTGTGTAGTTCTACACCTGTGTGTTATGGAGAAAATGGGGATTTTTATTTATTATTATTCATATTATTTTGACAGTACTGTGTTTTGCCACCGGGAAAAATCAGAGCATCAAGGGGTCACCGCAGGCGTGTTTCCAGCTCTCTGAATACATCAATGCATGTGGCCAGACTCTGGTAATGATGTATGGCAACTTCTATGTTGCCCAAGGCGAAACCCAGGGCGAAAATACAAACAAACAAACAAAAAGCACTTATGCCAGTTACTTGCTGTTGCCCATAAAGCTAATTAGTGACAGCAAGATAATCAGTGAACCCTGCTCTGATGAGTGAATCAACATTTTGTCTGTTTTATCAGCAGCGTCTGACGCCTGCATGGAGAAATCTGAGGACATCATGTTCCTTCCTCCTTAAAGACAAATACTGGCCATGTTTTCTGCCAAACACAGCTGGTTGTAAAAGCTCATACACCACCAGCTACTAACTTATTACTGTAGATCTTCCTGACTTTAACTCCACCAATGTTCTCCAAACACTGCTGTCCCTGCTGTTTAGGCTTTTTGGCAGTGGCTCCTTGCCCACAGCCTGCTTCGCCTTCGTTTCTCCTCAGATGTAGGACCACAACAGTCGCTGACAGTGGAGGGTTTCTCCCCTTCAGTCTGATTGGCCCAATTCACAACAAGTAATAGGATCAAACCGAGTACGGCTGCAGTGCAATCACTCAGAACATTAGGAGGAAAAAGAAAAGGACGGTGTCTCTAAGCTTGTTTTTTCCCAAGTTGGGTAAACTTTGTTGAAGCAGTTCAATCTGGTTGGACAATTTAGAGTGCTGTTAAAAATAGCAATCTATTCTTTTCACCTCTTTTTGTATCTGACATATCCTGATGTGCAGGATTGTTTCAGTGATGGATGTGTGATTATGTGAGGGAGCCTTCTACCTCGTGTTAATGGAAGTTGGTGCAGTTACCTAGCAATTTGGAGAGGATCAAACTGGCCCAGACTGTTTCAGAAGTGACTGACACTGACTCTCAAAAGTTCATGGAGGGTTTTTTGGGTCGTCTGCAGCAGTGGTAGAATTGCTTTGACAGCTACATCTGATAACAGTATGAATTGTCACATAATCACATCCATCATAATCTTATCTCAATCTTTGAAGTGTGACACAGTAAATCCGTCACTGATGAGATCCTCACATTGCTAATTTTTTTTCATTGTGGCAGAAAGTGCTGCTTGTTTTTGCAAATATAAGACAAAACGTGTGCATGACTGAGATGATTTTATACGACAATCTACCACGACCGATGCAGCAGAATTGTTTTTATGCTTCTTTTGTTATCTTTTTTTCTGTCTTTTTCCCATTTTACTATGAAGAATCTGTTGAATCCTCATGTGTACAAACATGTTGTGCTCACAGCTCTGTGCAGTGACCCCACCCAGTTCAGCTGATGCTATTAGCCTGAAAAATGAGGGACAGTGGAGGAGATGACACTGCTTCAGCTTTCATTAACTCTAAATCACTTTCCACACACAGTGCAACAGTGCACAAAGGTAATTAATTTCCTCAAGGGCAATTATTTTAGTGCTTTGAGATAATGACAGGAACTCCTCAAAGTTCAATCTTGGTAGGTGCTGTAGGTGGTTCTGAAGGAAAATTATCCCCACAGGCCTTATTTAGTCAGTGATGTGCCATGTGAAGCAACAAAGTTAATTCACAGAGCACCTTTTTTTTATCTTATAGGATATAATTTATTCAAATAAGTTACCAGGAGATCTACTTTTCGCAATACAAATACCTACATGTTATGCCTCAAAATGTTCATTTATTTTTCAGAGTAAATGTTGCAGAACAGCCTGTGAAGACCTGGATCAATCAGGTGTGCATAATGTGACGTACAAGGTGATTTCAGTGGGGGACAAAAGCGCACACATCTCACCCAGGTGCTGCTCAGAGCAGGCTGAGATTAGGGAAAACGCATTATCAGTGGGTGTGCTGGTGTCTCACATGAGTTCCTTTCTGTCCTGTTAAAAAGCAGAGTTCTCCTCCTCCACGGTCCCATCACTGAGGCAGAGACACAGAGTTAAGACCCGGTTCTCCCAAGAGGAAACAGATATCCATGTCTGGGAGTTGCGAGACACAAATATATGGCACCTCAAATTTTCCTTCCAAGGTCGAAGGATGTCCCTTTTCAACTTCACTTTTTCCTGAGGATACCAAAATCCCTTTACAGAGGTTCTCCTTGTGCAAAGATGTGCACCAGCACTGGTCTCTGTCTAATGACTGGAATGACAAAAGCAGTGAGGACATCAGGGTGGAGACCTTACACTACTATTAAAGACCCCATGAAATGAGAGATGTCAATCAATATCCATAACAAGTCCCTGCCTACCAATGTGTTTTTACTGGAAACATGTGACCATGGGGAACTGGATGGCTTCATTCAGAGAGACGTTTGAGGGCATCTTTAATTTTAAGAACTTGAATAGATATGAACTACGGGGGTGGCAGGGGATGTTATTATTTTAACAGAAGAAGAAAGACATTCATAAAGTACTGATTTAGAAATCTGCATTTTAAAAGCACTGAGATAAAGACACCTCCTGAATGTAAAAGGAGAAAGATGACAGTATGTCACCACCATGGGCTTCAGGTTCTGAGGTCCACAGACTGCAGCGTCCGTCTCCTGTGGTTTGCAGTGAAAGGCCCATGTAGCATTCACTCTTCTGCTTCCTCCCTTGTCACACAGGCGGCTGATGGGTGGCAGGAGTGATGAATGTGGCTGGAAGACCTGAGACTTGTTGGTTTTGACACAGATCACAGACAAAGATCCAAGAGCTAGCAGACTATATAAGCTAGCCTGGTCATAGCAATCCAGACCACTTACATTCATCATTCCGTGTGTCATCTCCTCTGCATGCGCAGGATGATAATGCCCATTTTCAGGCCAATATTTTCACTGCTTTGTTGGTTTACTGGTCTCTCTCTTTTTGATGAGCTTGTCAGGAAACAATGATGTTCTTGGATTAGACAGCTTCAGTGATGCCGCAGTCACACAGTGAAAAGAGGAAACACAAGCCATTAAAATGTGTTGAAGTCATGAAAGTTAAATACAACAAGTCAAGTGTTCCTCTGTGAAAACATGTTCAGGGTAAACTTTAAACATCACATCCAGCTGCTTGGTTATGTAAGGGTTAATATGTCATCACACCTTCAATATAAACAATAATAAATATTGTGTGGGCTGTTTTTTTCCAGCGCTGGATAATACTGTGTGTGATGATGGTGGTATTAAATAGAAGGGAGGAACGTCAGCATTCATTAGAACTTAATGAAAGATCAGTCAGGAAGACGACTTCCTCCGCGCCCCTCTCTCCTTCTTATTACGTTATGAATGCCAAAGCTGTGCCTTTTGGCTTTAGTCTGCTCGTATAATTTACCACCATCCTTTATTTAAAAGGCAACTCCTTCCTGGTTCACACCATCATTCAGCAAGTCTTAAACTATCATTGCCCTGTCTTTTTCACACTGGAGGCCATCACAAATCATGACTCTCTTTAAATGATTTAGTTGCTCTTTTATCATGCTGCATATTGCTTCTTATGCTGGCGCCAGCGTTACACTGTAGTTTTGAGACCAGAACCTCTGAAATCTGGACAAGATTTAACATCTTTATCGTCATTTCACTCAGTGTTTAAGTAATAAATTATCAGTTGATCAAAAACTAATCAATATCCAAACTCATGCAAATGAAGGTGTCAGCTCACACCTACAGTAAAAGCATGTTGTGCCCACCCACAGAAAAAGACAAAGGGGATTATTATGGAGAAAAATAGCAGTAACAGAACATAGCACATTATATTTGACATTACAAACAGTGGGAATGTGTTCCCTGTGCAGCCACAACTGGCTCTGTCAGTGTACATAATAACATACTATACAATAATAGATAACGTTTGTAAGTGGCATTTTAATGTTGTAACTGGCTGCAGTGTAACTGTTTTTCTCATGTTATATACTATGTGTAATGATGCAGTGTACTTTGTGTACACATTATAGGTTTTTAATTGATTTAATTAAATTCTTTATTATCTGAAAATAACTGGGGAATTATAGCTGCTGTGCAAATGTAGTGAAGTAAAAATAACAGTGGAGTAAAGAAGCATGGATTGGAAATGCTCAAGTGAAATGTACAGGTAGGAAGCTCAGATCAGACTTTATTACATGGGTTTAAACTCGCTACTGTACATTCAACTCAAATCTCATCACAGTGCATCAAGCCACCACAAGATACTATTGACAAATACTATTGACATTAGCATCATATATTCAGCTGTAAAGCCAATACATGGCTTCTTCTTCTTCATAAGGTGTAAGGTAAGATGTTTAGGTTCATATTGTAATCGTGGCACAAGATGATCAGAAAAAGATGATTCAATCATTCAGTGCAACTATTTGTTTGGCAGTTAACCGTCAACTAAAATTTCATGATTGTGATGACGGTAATTAGCAATGGTAGAAATATAATGAATCAACACCCACCGCATCAGACCAGCACAGTCATCCGCATTCACAACAAGTCTGGTGACAGTGCTGCTGATTGAGAACGGCTTTCATCGACTTGATAATTATGTCACAGTTCCTATAATTAAACCCAGTTGGAGTCAGTGTTAAGGTGGAATTCATCAACAGCAATTTATGTGGAACGACATAGTCTTGAATATTGGACTTGCACGCAAACAGTTCTCATATTTGGTATAAAATCTGAACAAGGAGCAGAATGTAATGACAAATGCTGCGCTGATGTCGGCAGAGTCACTGGGATTCCCACTCATTGTCTGTCTGCCTGCAGGAAGCCTGTTTAACATACAGCGCCAGCTATTTCTAGCACATAGCGTCTGTGCATCGCTCATCACAACAACATACAGATACAGTAAAGCAAACAGGGTCTTATTATTATTTCAGTGATTTGTTCTGTCACTCAGACGTTACAGTATGTCTTCCTGCGCTGCGATGGCATTACAGTGGCGCGGCGTGATATAAATTCAGAGCACAAGGCGTCAGGCTTTAATGTGACAGCAGCAGAAAAATGACAACGTGTGTGTGTCTCGACAGTAACAGGGTGATGCCAGAGTGTGAATCTTTACAGCTCTTGGGGATATGTGATCCGGTTTAATGTTTAAAAAAAAAAAAGATATTCAAAGAAAATGAATTGTTATTTTCTGAATTTTTCAGGTAGACCCGATCACTCACTGAACGCAGCGCAGCTTGTTTTGATCTGAATTCATTTTTCAAAACCTTTTTGCACCACAGCTCCAAACCAGTGACTTCCAAACCTTTTATGGTTCAGTTAGCAGCAGCAAATGTACCGTATATATAATACCAGATAATTACGTTTTTGTTGTTTAATTATTTCTAGAGATGATCAAAAATGGGCACGTGGTAATTTCCCTTTATTGGAAACAAATTACCTCTCAAGCAGCTTATAAATCTGCAGAAGAAACTGGCATGAATGCCCACTCATCCTTTATTTACAGAGCCAGATGGTACGTTTGGACACCGCCAAGCATTTTTTTTTAATACAACAGATGCTGAATAGCAAAATTTCTCTGTTTTGGCGAGCTGGCTGTGTGCCATTATGTCTAAAAGCCCATTTATCCAAGGCAAATATGTGACCCCCCCCCTCTCTGCTACTATCAGAGAGCATCAAGTACAGCTAAAGTTATTTCTTTGAGAACAGAGAGCAGGCTCCTTCTCAATTCAGTCTGTCAGCTCTCTGCATAAAAGTCCTCTACACTCAACCTTTCTCCCAGAGATTTCAGCAGAGATTCACTTAGCTGTCAGAAAACAATTGCTCTTTGTAAAAAGGCGGTGGCTGGTGCAACTTTAATTTTAAAGATGTTTCAAATGAGCTGCCACCGTGTGATTGATGGACTGTGAGAAACTTGCCTCCTGTTCCTCCAACACCCTACAACAGAGGGCTTTAATTACAAGGCCCCCTTGTATTGATACTGTCACTGTGTGATATGCATCATGTATGTGGAGGGAATGGATTTTTCCACCTGGTCGCCAGCTCCCGTGCAAGTGTCATTGCACACAATGTCATCAGTTGAAAATGCATTGTCATCAAAGTGGAGTGATATTGCCTGGGGATGGAGCGCCTTTGTATTCATGTATTCAGTCATCTGTTTACTCCCACTCATAGCTTAAAGTGAATTTGATTATGATTGATGAACAATCATGGATGAAGTGACCTACCATTTAATCAATATCTACTCTATGTCTGTTTTTCATGCAAACTGTCTGTGCATCCTAATATTGAAGCTGTAAGAGAGGAAATTTGGATAAACGTCAAATGTCAGAGTTGACAATTTTATTTTTATCCTTTCAAAAGGAAAAAACAAAACAAAACAGTGTTTGAATATTATAATGTTGCATCAATGTTGATAAAACAAATGTTCATTGAAAGTCAGTCAGTGTAATGTAATTTAAAAGTCCAGCTATATTGGACAGGAAGTCACCAGTGAAAGGATATACTAATATTAAAAGAGATATATAGTACATCCACACTTCCATACAAGTAACATAATTTGTCATTTTTATGAAACAAACACAACACAACATAAGCTGAAAGACCATTTCAGTTTGTAGCCGTCTGTAGGCGGAAGCTGCACAGGTTAATGGACTTAGAGATTTAATTATGATTATGTTGAAATAAAACACTGCATCTTGAAAACAAACATGATTAAAAACATAACACTCAAAGCATGTGCAAAATATACCAGTGTAGATTTGTAAGTGTTTTAATGCTCATTATTCTATAATTTGGGAATTTAAAAACTGAAGTCCCGTAAAGATTTGCACTCTGAGGAAAGGAGACTCAGGGAGACTCACTTTACTTCAGCCTACAGTTTGACCTGGTTTGTTCCCTGTGGTCCATCAGCGGGTGAACTATTTCAGTGGTGGGTGTGATGCCACCATCCTCGACTGGAGCGGCGCCAGCGACTGAAACATGCCCAGGGTCAGCTGGGGCGAACACACTGGTCTCTTCTCATGTGGCCTTTTGCTCTGTGTTACTGTTTTCCACTTTATTGGAAAGTCAAGATAACTTTTGACTTGATTCTCTGAGAGGATCGACTGTGGTTTTACCACCTCCTGTCACAGATTTTTCTTTTATGACACACAATCCAATGTGTTGCTTTGTGCTATAGTCTCTGTTTTAAAAGCCTCAGTGAGTCAACTGGGGATGTCAACAGATATTTCAGATTTGATTAAATATTATTGTTGTGTGTTCTCGGGTGGCTCTGTGGTCGCTGCCCTGAATGATCTGTCACACACAGTCTGTGTGTCTTTCACTGATTGAAGATGCAATGTAGGTCAAACTGAAACAGGCAAACAATTCAGCAGCAGCTGTTTGGTAATGATGGCAGAGGTCACAAGCTCAGCTACAGAGAAAGTGAGTTACACTTCTTTGGTGTTTGGTCACTAGTTTCATGAATCCATGTGGGAAAGTTGTGTGTGATCTGTAAACTAAGTTCAAACTAAGTTCCTCATTCATATCCACCTAAATGAGCTCCTGTGCAACTGATCAAACATCATTTTCCCCAAATTTAACTCAGTTCAATTCTTTCACCATCTCTGTTATCAGTTATGAAAAAGAAGTGTGCTCCTGCATTTGAGCCAGCAGCCATTGCAATGAAGCCTTTTTGATTTTAACATAATTAAATAACATTTAATTTGTGAGAACATTTTAATTAAAAGATCATGAAGAAACCACAAACGGCAGCACAGGTACAAAACACACACATCCAGAGTCATTTCATTTCAACAGACACGTCTGAGCCAACCTCTACCCCTGGACTCGCTCGTAGGCTTTTCTCTTGTGTAAAGCCATGACATTTATCCTGAAAATGTTGAGGGCTTATGGGAAATGGTGTTCATTAAAGGCTGCCGGACTTTGAATCAGGTTTCACTTCTGCTCTCTGAGCCTCTGCTGTCGCTCCAGACTGTTGGATTGTAAGCACCTACCGTTGCCTTTGAATTGTGACTCTCTGACGCTCCTGTTTGTTGCCTTCATCAGTGCCATGATTGTCATCTTTATTATAAATGTGGGTGTTCTTTACGGACTAATACGACATTTCTCTTCCAGAGCCATTAGGATATGTTAATTCACAATAATTAAGGTCTTGTTATCATTGCCTTCCATTAATGAATGATTGGGATTCATCAACATCGACATGGATGTGAATGAAAACAGATGTTTTTGAATATTTAATGAATGAGGCATCAAGTGTTCAGTCGGGGTGTTAAGGAAACACAGTGAGAAGCTGCAGACGAGGATGGAATATAAACTGAAATACTGACACTGTGGTTTTAGTTTATAAGGTGCAGCAGGTGTGTCAGAAAATTACAGTGTGTAATATGCAGTGTGTGGAATAAAGTGTCTGCTGTAAAGAAGGATATATTTATAATCACGGTTTGTTTCACTGTCTTGCAGCTATTTTGCAGCAATTATGAAGCTTTTCACCATTAAACAATGTGCAGTTTTAAATCTCTAGCATGTTTTATCTAGAACCACCATATACTTACTGGTCACACAAACCTGTGACCCCAGAACACATGTTTGTCCTCAGTGTCATTTGACAGGATGTTAGGAGAATATTCATTGGTTAAAGCTCAAACATGTGTCCAAGGAGACAGAAAATGTCAGTAAAATGTCCTCATGCCATCTTCTTCTTTTCTTGGGGGGGGGGGGGGGTAAAGACAAAAAACAACAGATAATTTTGAACACTGTTTGCTTTGCCCCCTAATGGCAAATGAATTATCCACAAATAGATGGGAAATACTGAAGCAAAACATGTTTAAGGATTGTTTGTCCACTCTCCCAATCTGCTCAGGGTAACAAACAGAGCAGAAAACAATATTATCATAATTAGCTGAAGACACACACACTTGCTCACACACACACACACACATAGATGAATTCTGCAGCATCTTGCAGGTAATGAATATCGGAGGGGAACTAAACAAAACAAACCATGCAGTCTTTTCAAGTATCTGCTCTGATATAGAGAAGAGAAGTGTTGGCTTTGAATCGTGAATAGCAATGAGATGGAACATACGGGGGTCTGTTTAGCTTGCTCACCATATGTGCACAGGTCCCTCAGTGCTAACATGTACCACTGGAGGTCATGGATTACAGAGGAATGAATGGATATGTCATATATGGAGACTGTTACTGGAGTCGCAGTTTAATATACTTTTAGAAGTTTGATTAATGAGCAAGTATTTAGCAAGTAATTATAGCATCTGTTAGTCCTGAGCTTTGGTTGAATATGTTTTTTGAAAAAGGAGTTATTGTTTGGTAAGTGTCAGTATAATGACTATGAATTCATTGAGGAAACAGAAACAGAAGAAAAACGAGTTTTTGACAGAGCAAGGTTAATGCAGGATGGAAAATGTAGTGAAACACCTGAGGCATTTTGTAAAATTGCTATGATGCGTAAATGCTACATGTCCTTGTCCATATTGTGTTTGGTGTGTCAGACATCCACGGTAAGCATCAGGTGCAGGTGTCAGTTCCTTCAAGTCAAGAGAAAGTGTTTTTGTTTTTTGTTTTTTTACAAGATGACCAGTTTCCTCACCTGCAGTGTCCTCAACAGGCCACATGCAACACATTCTGATGATATGTTGTGTTATCTCAACAACAGATGCCACTACCACTATAGTGCTCTCTCCTCCTGCGCAAAAAGGCTAGAGACTAGAGAAGCAAAAACTATTGAGACAAACAAACAAGTGTCGAGATTTAAGTCCAGGGGGGAAAAGATGTCATTTTATGAATGAGGTTTGACAGTAATCGGCCTTTTTCCATCATTCTGTGAACAGCCATGATCCGATTTTAAGCTGCACATGGCAATGAAAGCAGTTTGTTACCTGATTGAGGAAGTTGGAGATGTTCAGCCTGTCGCCTGCAGCTTTTCATCTAACAGCTCACTGTGGCTGCTCCGTCTTGTTCCATTACTCCCTGCAATATTTCAAACTGGTCACAGAATAAAGAGAGCGACCACTGCCTTGTTTTGTAGATGCATTTTTGAAAAGTGCTAACCAGTCATATCAGGGAGGATCAATGTGATCTGACAGTATAAACAGTATATGTATAGGCCACCAGGACAGTTAGCCCTGTCCCGGTGGACAGACACATGCATGAGACTCTATTGTGCACCCTGAATGACAAAGATTGGTCAAAACAACTTACGTGACATTGGTGTCCACCTAGCTCACCAATGGCCAGACATGTCCGTCATTAATGCGCTTGTAAGAGAACAAGGCACGAAGGGGATTAATGCTATAATGAAATAAGATTTTTGCCGTTTGAAATGGTGGAAAAAAAATGGTGGATCATTACAAATAAATCTGTATGCGTATTACAATACTGTCATAATGGCCAGTGGCGTCGCCATTGTTTAACTTTATTCTGTGGCAAAGATCTTATTAAAAGAAAAGTCTTTGAGTCATAAATAAGTTCTGGATGATGACTGCTGTCAATGTTTTAGAGGATGTCCTCAGTGTAAAAATAGCGTCACGTTCATGTTCCACTCAGGTACAATAACACATTGAACACAACAGTGGATGAAATGTGACACCGCTGTCTTCAACCTGGAACATGGCATCTGGATCATAGGGGCCAGCAAGGTCAAAGATGTGGTTAGGTGCTGGTCCAGCACAATTGTCTGGTCACCTTTGAAGGTATCCATGTTCCCAACACGTGTGATGGGATTTCAAATAAAGAGAGAGTGAAGAATAATATAATATATATTTAAAAAAAAACAAAACAAAAAAAACAGTATTTAATGATCTAATAAGACAAGTCTCAAGCTGCCAGTATGTTTCTCAGAACAGGTGATCTGACATTCACACTCACGTTAAGCCTTGATTGGCCGGCTCTGTAGAGCTGTGAAGAGGCCCGGGGTTTGAACTTCTTTCTCCGGCTCTGTTTGTTCTCGACAAAACTATTTCTGTCACTTTTCATGTGAACAACAGAACACACTAGGAATGTCTTCCAGGAAAGATTACATGACAATCCACAATTAGATCCCTGTTTAAAATAACATTAATATGGAAAATTTAAGATATTTAGTTTTACTTTTGCAGACGGTTGGTCATAGTATAAAATTGCTGATAAACAATGTTCTTACAATGCATGTATATACATGTCTACATAATGTTTGTACCAAATTCCTGTGCAGTCCATCCAACAGTAAAACCAGGAGCAGTTTCTGCAATTTGAAACTATTTTCCCGACCAACTGGTCCAACAAGTTCTCCAGAGGTGAGAAGCAGTCTAGACAGATATGCAACACTGGTAACTTGCAGCAGAAGTAGTTCACAGATCGATATTACTAGGTTCTGTGGGAATGTCTGTCCAAAGATCAAACTGGTGCTGCATCAATCTGAAAGTGATGTATTTTCAGGTCATATTTAAGGTAAATCTATTGATGCTTTGGCCATTAGACAGGCAGTGCTGTGTCTTTTCATTACACCATCAGGCTGAAATATATATACATTGCAATAATACCCATGTCAAGCAGTTCACAAAGCTACTCTCTAGTATTCAGTAGTGTTGGGTCATTGATTGAAAACTTGGTTTTTAATGAATTATACAGTGTTTGAGTCACTAAAATATGAGCAACTGAATTTTCAAGTAGTCTTTTTTTTCTCCTGCAGATACAGTGTTATTATCGGAGCAACAGAAAGGTCACCTTTATTAATCATAATAATTATTTACAGTAATTAGGCCAGATATCAGAGGAGCACTTTGTGCTGCTCCACAGAGAAAATTGATTCTTCATGCTCAGAATTACTTCAAGGGTGCTAATACATTGTATATTTTGTATTCAATATGAAAATGACAAAGTCCAACCTCAATTATGGATGGCTCTAATGTGGTGCTTCACCCATACCGTAATTTTTATATCTGTTATCAAGCTTTTTATTCATAGTTCTTTCTGCTTGAAAAAGAAGTTCAGTAATAATGATAATTCATGATGTTTTACAGCAACTTCATGTTTTTGCAGAGCTTGAAATATGGTACGGTTGAAAACTAAGAAAGGTTATTAACATATATAGATGTTGATAAATTTCAAGAAACCTCATGAAACATTATGAAAGTGATGAAGAGACAGTGTGAATAAGTAAATTCAAAAGGACAGAAAAGTCAGACTCACAAATGCAGCTCTTTCCTCTTGTGCCTCCACAAAAGGAAAACATTCAAGCTTTTGAGTGGATTTCATTTAAGTTAAGAGGAGACACTCGAGAGACGAGGCTTTTTATGTTCAGTCAAAATGTATTTTTAATTGATCGTCTTATTTTTCCTCATGTTGATGAACTGAGTTTGTTGGTGCTGTAAAAATACTCCACAGCTGAATATGGTGTGATATATATAATGTATAAGTAGAAGAACATGGTTCAACAAACAGACAATGAAACTTTTAAAGAAACCTTTTGGTGTGTACATGTATGCCTGTCAGTTTCACTGAGTTAGTTTCGCCCTGAAATTGAAGTCGCCCCAAGTTCACTGGCTTGGCCTTTCCATTTTTCTTGCAACATCCATAACCTAGTCCAACTTTTTATAACCTTCATTACTCAAGAGAGTTATATGTGGGATGATTCCTAAATGCATTGTGTCAGTAATCATACACCCATGTATTGACATGTTTCCAAGTATTAAGACCCCAAAGGCTGGAGAGCTGAATGTTATCCAAGGTCAATAACTCTCAATGATAATTCCCAGGCCAAATATGTGTTTTGGCCAGCAAAGAGCAATTCGCTCCTCATGAGTTGGCGAGCTCCAGCTCCAAACTAAAATCCTCACTGCAGTCCTTGTCTTTTTTCCAGGTAAAAGAAATCACAGAAAAAGCCAGACAGTTGTGCAAAACAAGGATGGTGATTATTTCAGACTACCTCCTCATTAGTCCAGGGTGTTTGCAACTGAATTTTGTTCAGTTTCTTAATCATGATCATCTGAAGATACAGAATGTCACAAGCAATGTTTTTAAAGGTAGTTGTTAAAAACAGTAAAGGCTGGTGGGCTTCAGAGAGACCTCCTGAGATCTATCATACTGCTGTGGATACAAAATGCTGCTGCTAGACGTGTCAGGATTTTAGCAGAGAAGCTTTAAGTCCATAAAGGACCATTGAAGTCAGTCATATAACATAATTTTGATTAGGAAATCAATAAACCACAGTTCAACATCACAGAAATGTCTTTATCTGCTTTCAGTTAACATTGGCTCATAGCTGCCTGTCAAACCGACAGGTTACTTCATCAGGTTATATTATCTACTAATTTTCTATTAGCAGCCTTGTATAGTATTTTTGTTCAACTTCACAGTGCTGCGCAGAGCAGTGTGTGATCGGTTCTTAATGACCACTAATGTCATTGGGACTTCATTACCATGTATAAAACATAATTAATTTTGGACATTAAGACTTTTCTCTGCAGTGCAGTTCCACTCTTTCTTGTTTTAGTAGTTAATTTCTTTCATGGGAATAATCGTAATGGACCCCCCCCCCCAAGAAGAAGGAAAAAAAAAAAAACCTGACAGACACTTGATTTTGTACAAGTGAAGAGTGAGTATAGGGGACAGATTGGAGCTCCTTTAGTATAGACATTAGTTGCATTAGTAAGAATAGCTTTAGGTCATTGGTGCACACAGAGATGTGAATTCTTCTCTGATGACATTTAAAAACAAATAAAAGTAGATAAGTAACATTTGTATTCTCAAATGTAGTACGTATCAATCAATAATACTAAATCAATATCATAATAATACCCATACAAAAAGTGTTGTGTATGCTTTTGTAAATCCTATATATCTCCCATCTTGTGAGCACTTTAAATAGTAGCACAGATATAGTATCGCTTGCAAAATACACAGGGGCTTTCTTGTCCTTGATTCAGGTCTAATTGAAAAAAAAATGGAGTGAAAAAGGCCCTACAGGCTCCTAATATTTAAACAAATGTAGTGATGGCAGGTCATTCAGCTGCAAAGAAACTAGAATGAGTGACTAGGGATTGGTCTCCTGGGTGGTTTTTTGCGTGGATGTGCCATTTCAACACAAAGAAAAGAGGTTTGGCTAAACAAGGTCCAAGAAAGTTGAGGAAGACAAAGCTGGTCAAAGGACTCCCACAACACATCAGCTGCATCAATCTCAGAAGTGGTGGGCAAGCAAACCTTCTGGTGACATCAGCACATCCAGCCAGAGGATATGCAGATGTAAGAAAATACTTTGTGAAGAGCTCACACTGGTGGTCTGCACACTTTGCAGAACAGTGGATTATCCTGCCAGGGCACAGGATTTTAGTCTCAGAGGTGTCAGACCTTTCACAGCTTGAATCTGCAGCCCGACAGCAGTGTGGCAGTATAAAGACACGTTTAAAAATCACTTCATTTAATTACTTTATTTAGTTTTTAATCACGGTTTAATGGGACTTTAAAGAAGTCATTGTTTTTCTTTACATTTTTATGATCTGACATCCTTCTGTTTCCATTTCTTTACATTTCATGTTTTGAATTTGTCAAACATTACTTTGGTTTTTTTTTCCACGAGTGTACATGGTCGAGCTCATTATATGGGCTGCCTTTGAAATGACTCATGCTGCTTTACCGTTTAGTCATATGAAGGAAAAGGTGACTACCATCATTAACAATTCAGAGAACTGTCAGGATATCAAACCAGGAGAGGAGCCCTCTAATAATGTTTTATTAGAAACCACGACGCATGAAATGTATGCAGCGTGTTTGTTTACGATGCAGGGTGGAGGACTAGTTGACATTTGTGCATGGAGAGATGTGTTATGATCTTCCCAACATTAACGCCTGTGCACTCAGCAACACGGGAGCCTATTAGCTAGGCTTCAGTGAGACTCCCCAGCTAATGCTGCTTTTTTCTCCTTCTCTGATCTTCTCTATGTTGGCTGACTTAATGCTCAAGAGATCAGGTTCTGACATGGAAGAACGCCACTTGGACAGATGACAAAGAAGCAATAATATAATTGCTGGGAATGTTAAATTTGAATTATATTGTTGCAGTTGTGGATTTTGATGTCTATGCTTGAAGTAATTTCCAGTGCGAAGCAGCACTTGATAAAAGAAGAATTAAAGTCAGAGGTCTTTTTTGCATTCATATGCAGGAAGCCTGGATTTGGTAGGACTGTGATCATGGTGTACCGTGTGGAGTGCTAAGAGTCACATGGTCACTCGTGGCTCCGACTCTTCATGGGTCTTCTGTTTATTTACCATCTGGAACATAGAAAGATGGCTACCACTGCTTATGTCCTAGAACGTTTGTATAAAGTGGAACAAACACAACAGCGTGTACGAGTTGTCGATCACTTAGCAGATGTTGAAATAAAAGGTCTGTCATTTGCAGTCTTGAGCACTTACTGTGAGAGCACAGTCATGTGACAGCATGAAACAAACAGGTGCATGGAAAAATACAGTGGGCGAAAATGCCAACACACACTAAACTTCATTAGCACTAAATTCCTAATACATCCTCGATATCCTCTGTGGTGAAGTGTACACTATATGTCAGTGTGCTGTGCCCACACCAATCCTGTTGTTGGCAGTAATGCATGTATAAGCTGATTATAGGAGTGCTATTAATGAACAGACATGAAATGGTATATGACATGTTGAATTATTCATGTCCAAACACTACAAGGTTATGAAAGAATCTCTGCAGCTGGTTATCACTCGTTATTAACAATCTGTTGTATTTGATGGGGCTAATAAGATTAATGTCAAATCTGACAGTGTGAACATAAATCTGGAATATCTTCTTTTTTTAATTATAAACATTAATATGTTTTATCATTAAGAATGTAATCAGATCATTAAAGATAATATGTATTGTCTGCCATATGCATAGTAGCCATAGGTGCTTCTGTACTAAGTATTCCTTCAGCTCCTGGCTGTTTTTAGTGTCAGGTGATTTTCACTGTGGTACTAAATGATCCAACAAATCACTAGAACTTGATTCAGCCATGTGTAGGGATTTCTGTGGGGACATGTGACTCATTTGGTTATTGTAACCAACCCAACATGAATGAAAGGTGACATCTAGGGGGCGGAGTTGCTGAAAGTAACGCACTAGGCCTGGCTACAGCTAGTACGATCATAAATTCTCTAGACTAACTTCACAGCATGAAGGGTCTTAAAATAAATGAGTAGACATCTTTAAACACTAACTATGCATAAGTAGACTTGTTGAAAGATGTGACTAAATGACTTGTCCTGAAGTTGAGTGCTTCCCAGTAATCCTGCTCTAAAATGTCAGTCAACCCTTAGCACTGGAAAAAGCCCACCTAGAGGCTTGAAGCTTAGACAGCGTTTCCACAAAAAAAGGGGTTTTTATTAAGGGATTTATCGTTTTTTTCTTTATTGCAAAATTGAAAAGTATGCACAATAAGAGAAGAATTAAAGAATGTAAACTTCAGTTCAGCTTTAAGGGATATTAAAAGACATGTGTTATTACATTTTATGTGTTACACGTCGTAAGGTTTGTCTACGAATCAATGACAAAATGTGATAATAAAGATGGAACAGATGCTCTCATCTGATGGTGAAATTTTCTACCTTACATTTAAGGTTCTCTTAGACAATTGAATGAAGCTTCTTTCAATATAGGCTACTGTAACACAATATTCAGTTACAGGCTCGTGGGCCAGCTGCCTCACTGGACAAATACATTGTTTCAGTGAGAATCTAAAGCATCTGGGATTAATACTGGGTGCTCAGGATGATCATGTATACTAGTGTCTGTGTCTAAAACTTATGAATATTTTGTTACAGTATGCAATCAGAACCTTTACATTAATCATTCATAGTCCTTGTGGCCCATTATTTCTGCTATTAAATTATGAATGCTTTGCGCTGACTTTCTTCATATAATCAAGTACCTATTGTTGGCTGCTGCATATTCTTCCTCCATATGCAGATAGAGACATAGAATTAATGTATAGACAACAATTATACTGCAGCAAATTATGCTCTTGCACTTTTGAAGCCTTTCGCCTGGTTTTAAATTGTAGGACAAGACATCAGATACTGTAAATGTCTGCATACTGACCCAGACTGTGTCCTTTTTTTTTTTATCCCTCCCTCCTCTTCCCAAACTATCTATC
The DNA here is from genome assembly GCA_021432705.1 of Caranx ignobilis. Lineage (NCBI taxonomy): Eukaryota > Metazoa > Chordata > Actinopteri > Carangiformes > Carangidae > Caranx > Caranx ignobilis. The sequence continues at coordinate 50,256,958 of MU270012.1, forward strand.
CATCTAGAGTTTTTCTTGGAGCTGTTGGACAATTCTGAGAAGTCTCTCAACAGTATGTTCACACGGACATACGGGAAGCTGTATATGCAGAACTCAGAGGTGTTCCAGGACCTGTTCACTGAGCTAAAGCGCTACTACACTGGGGGCAACGTCAACCTGGAGGAGATGTTGAATGACTTCTGGTCCAGGCTGCTGGAGCGCATGTTCCAGCTCCTCAACTCGCAGTACCACTTCACAGACGACTACTTGGAGTGTGCGAGCAAGTACACAGATCAGCTAAAGCCCTTTGGGGATGTGCCCAGGAAACTCAAAGCCCAGGTCACCAGGGCCTTCATCGCTGCACGGACATTTGTCCAGGGACTAATGGTGGGTCGAGAGGTTGCCAACAGGGTTTCGAAGGTGAGTTTAATTTTCTCCTCCTAGCTGTTTTGACTGTTGTTGTGTCGCTTGGCTGTGTGGTGAGTCTGTGCTGTGGAGCACTGATGCTTCTCACTTCAAGATGAAAGTAACAATCATAGGAAATATCCTATAATTGCCTGCAATTGCATACATCTCTCCTATAAGGCTGCGTTCTCTGAGGCCATAAATTGTTCCAAGTCCATATTGCAATGTTGTTATTATGGTTGTTAGCTCTAATACAGGAGAAACATGTTTAGAAAAGCAAACACAGAACATTCAGTTATTCACATTCACTCTGTTTGCATGATGTACGCAAGGTATACACACAGCACCGACAGTCTGACCACCTTAACCTTTTTAAATTACGGATGCCGGCTCTTAAAAGCCCTGAATCCTGTGACACCCTCCCTCCCTGTGCACTTCACACCATACTCTTATAGATGTAGATTCCATGTGAATCATTTGATTATAGCTCAGAATAAAGAACATATTTTTTGATGCACTTTATCTCCCAGTGTGGTGCCCAGTGTGAGGCATTTCTTCATATGGCTGGTACAGTACACAGTAAACTGTCTGCTCCACATTTCAGTAGAATCACCCACAGAGAGTAAAGCTTTGGCCAATGAGGAAAGATTGAAGCACATTTCCCATGAGATTTCTCATGTGGTTGTGTTCAGAGTGCAGAGTGAAAATTAGTGACATTTCCGATGCTGAGTTTGATAATGTCGTTTTTTTGTTTGTTTGTTTTTTTTTTGTTTAGTTTTTTTCTGTACTGATGTTGTTTTGGTTTTGATTGTGAAGTTGATTAAGTTTCTGAAAAGTAAATATGTTTTTGAGGCTTTAGCAAACACTGAAGATTAAAATGTGTTTTTAAAGACTTAGTGGATATGTTTTTCTAAAGCCATGTTAAACACAGAAAGTTATGCAATGGACGTTTATATACATGTTATATAATGAAGGCTGTTTACTCTTGGTGGCTCATGGCATTGCTCCTCTCTATGGAACGGATGTAACAACTGACACGATGCAAAATGGTGAAAGTTTTTTTTTTTCTTTTTAACTTTAATATTTTAAACTCTTAGTTCAGTCCATAATCAACAAGTCTTTAGACTTGGTTTATAGTTTAAACTTCATCTTATGGTATTAACAGAAGCAGTTATTAGATATTTTGCAATGTTCACTCTAGTTCTAGTTCACTCTGCAAATTTTTTACTGCTCATCATAAAAGTCTATCATCAATATCCTCTTCCCTCTCTATACATGTAATTGTATTGACCGCATGGCTGCTGGCATGGACGTATATGATCCCTCTATGTGATAATTATTTAAGTAAAAATAGCCAAACAGTGACAACACTGTGTTTATTTGTTTGGTGTTTTTGTGAGATGACATCACAGTCAGCCAATCTGAATCTCAGCAACAGCAGCTTGGAAGTAAAAGCTGGTTGACGTGGGGTCTTAATAAGCTCTGTTTCTGTTAATATTTCAAGTTTGTTCCATTTTCTGACAACAGAAACAGAAAAACAGGTAAATCAGAGCAGCTTTATTAGAAATCTGACCATAAAACTACTGTATATGTGATCACCAGGAGTAGGAGAGAAGCAAATATGTGAAAGGCTGAAATATACACTAGGCAATTAGTGTACGACATCATCTTTTATCTTCCATTGAATGTTTGTTTTTTACAATAATTTCACATCAGTTTTCACCTACATCTGATCTTGCACGTGGCTACACACTGTCCAACCATATTGTTTTTACACTCATGAAAACACTACGTTCGAACGCATTATCTGCTTTTATGACTTCTCTTCATTAGAACAAATACCAAACAACTGCCAAAGTTTATTACCATCGCGTCAAAGAAACCATCGGCTTGATTTATTCCCTCCATCCTCCATATACCCAATTAAGGGGGATTGTGTAAATTTGCATCCAGATAGTATGCACATATTAAAGTGATATATCCTCCCTACTGTACCCTGCTGCCATGTATCATCTCTGCAGAGCCAGTCAACTTAAATAGTTTATTATTGTCTGTTAGCTGTGCCACTGAGCTCGATTTTCGCAAGCCCTCAGTGGCACGGCTATTCCAGACGAAGAGTTAAAATGAGCACGTCTATACATCTGTCTTAAACTTTAAAGGCACCGCCACTCAGGATCAAATCCCATATTCCCTGCTTCCTCATCAATTATGAAGGTGAGCCAGGAAACAGTGTGGCGTAGCTGAAGGCTGTCAGGCTGGTGAACGGCCGCAGCACTCGAGGTTAGAAGTTGCTTGACGTGACAAATCACCTTGACCTAAGAATCACCCGCGGTACTCGCCGCTTTCAGCGACAAAAAGCCACTTGCATCTCCTTACAGCACAATCTCAGCATACATGCCAATTTTTCTTTTCTTGAGTGTAAGCACATACACACAAGGCAATTTCTGCTCAATTTTGTATCCATAAGTGACAGCAATGTATGTTTTATGGCAGAATGCTGCACTTTCGTGGTCTTAATGCACGCTTTCCTCAGAAGTCAGTTTGGCTTCGAGGGTCATTCAGCAGTGTCTGTTATCTTAGCAGATCAGTCACAGCCAAATGCTCCTCAAACGCATCTCATACATAGACAGCTTTGACAAACTGACCATCCTGTGTAATGTTGTACACCGAGATCAGGTAGGCAATAGGGTGAGGATGGTCAGGTCTCGAGTCTATGACAGAGCCAACACAGACAGACAAATAACCTCACATGTTCACATTCACACCTGCGGGCAATTCAGAGTCACCGGTCAACCTAGTGCGCATCAATCAATCCATCAAACTTTATTTATAGGGCACTTTTCATGCAGAAGGAAGCAGCCCAAAGTGCTTTACATAAAAAAAAACTTTAGATAACAAACGATGTCTCACATTCACACTGAGGAAACAATTATGTTACACTCAACGATTTGAAGTCAGATTAGAATCATGAAAAATAAAAATAAATAAAAGCAGAAAGTAATAAAATAATAAATAATAAACAAATTATTAAATGAAAAGGGAATAAAATGGTAAAACTGTATAAATTAAAAAAAACTGTAACTATCAACAATATAAAACAATAAAATTCAGAAAAAGCAAAAGAAGACAATCACAAAAAACAACAAATTGTGCTTATAATCTAAAAATAATCCAATAAATCAAGTTCAGGTCGTTCCATAGACGTGGGCCATGATGTTCCTCACCGTTCCTCAGCTACTGCAAAATCAGGCACAGTGGGAAAGTGAAGACACCTCAACAGGGCTGACAGTAAATTACCTGTTGAGATACGATTGTACACCTCGCACAATGACAGGCGTGAATCACAGTGATGTCATAATTGTGCATATTAGCACTGTCTACAGAATCATCTAACAACATGTAGCAACTAACCCAGCAGGCTTCAGCCACTTTCAGTTGAAAGTAGAGCTTCCATGCTGTTCTCAAGATGCCTTTCATTTCATTTACATTGACCATATGTGCTCCGCAGTAACCATATACTAGGTTTTGACCGAGTCTTGTTAGGTGAAATGGCTGCTTTCAACCATCTGTTGGTTCAATTTTCTATTTTACTTGAACACAGGATGACGGACTGACTATGATGAGCTGCACATAATTACTGCTAACAGACAGTTCTGTGTGCAGCAAAGTCAGAGCGGCAGAGATATCAGCCCATAAAAATGGGATTGGGCTCGACTTGCACTGAACAGTTTCCTGGATGTGGATCCTGGATTAAGTTCAGGATCTCTTTGGATTACAGTTTATGATGACCATTAAGAGTTTTATCCTAGGGGTACTTAAAACACAGTCCAACCACATTAAGTCCTGCTTTAGAGTAGATTGCAGGGATTTGGACCTTTTGAACGGTTTAAAGTTCAGGCATTTAGAGCACTTATCACTCACTCTGCACACACGGGAAGCAGGCCTAGTCCATGGTGCATATTTAGTCATGATGATGGAAGGAAGTAGGGTATTTTGTACTGAGGGATTTGTTTTTCCTGATGGCTTATACTGTCATGTTGATCTCATTATACACTCATTTCCTACCACGAACTGTCAGATAATTTAACATTAAGCTCCAAGGCAGTTTCTAATCTTTACACAACGTTTACCTTAGATTAATGCTCTGCCAGATTACTGAGCCTTTGCTGACATGTGAGAAATACCAGCATCAGCTTCATGTTGTTTCCATAGTTTTTCATGGCTTTCTGTTTTTTTTCTTTTCATACTTGATGTCATCTCTGCCATATATCAGTGCAGCCCACTCACTGTCAAGGCGTAACATTGAAGTGCATTCAACGCTCAATGGAAAAATGTGTCGTTCTGCGTCAGTACCTTCAATTTATTGAAAATAAATCAGAGTTAAGTGATGGAAACCAGTGCTGTGTTGATGGCTAACACGCTACTTGTGTGCTGCCAAGTGTAATTGAAAGATTTTTTTGTTCCTTTATCAGAATACATTCATATGTTCTACATCTCATTTGTAAACTGAGTAGGAGGAACACCATTAATGAACTACCACAGAGAAAACTAAGTGTTTGTTGAGGGTGTCCTGCTCCCCTCTGTAGATTGCCCCCACCTCAGCCTGCTCCTTATTTTAAATGTATTGCAGCTGTGAGTCGCTCCTCTGTTTCTTAAGTGCAGTTAAAACAGTGGTGATCAAGGGCTTTTTCAGAAATCAAGCGTTTTTGTGGCACAGGTAGAGACTTCATGTACAAGACACTATGCTTAAATGAAGGGAAACAGCAGGTGTGCTTGTGTGTGTATTCTCCATTATTGTGCTGTTGAAATACGTGGCCCCCACACACGTGTTTTTATGACGCTAAATGACACAAAGAAAGTGTCAAGCCCATTGTTAGGATTTTGTGTTCTGTCGGAGTCTTAGAAATGATTGCAGGATGGTGATTAGTAGTTTATTAATCTCAGATGATAATGGATTTATCATTTCAGTTACTGCTTTTAGAAAAACACCCTCTGCTTGTCAGTTTTTGTGATTTTGCTTCTTCTGTCCAATTTTTGCATCTGATGCTGCTGTAAACTGAGTATCAGTGTGTTGTGTGAGTTTTTCCGAATGTCCACTTTGGTCAGAGTTTTCACTCGCCTATAATCCCTCTTGGTGACTTGAAGCTCCGTTTTCGTGTAAATAAAACGGCCAAAATGCATGGAAATATCATGTGTGACTGATGACGCTACTTGAGACTCAAAAGGTTTTTTTTAATGTTTTCTGATATTTTACAAAGAAAACAATTAATCAACTATTGAAACATATCTGTGATGGATAAGTAGCACAGCTACAACATGGATGCATGCAACAATTTGACAGCAGATGCAGTTCAGGGCCAACAGAGTGACCTCCTCCATGTGAGAGCCTGGTCCATCCTTGTTTCTCAGCTGAGGTCCATTTCTACAGATGAACTGGGCAAACTTGTCTCTCCCCTCTCTCTCTCTCTCTCTCTCTCTCTTTCTTTCCCTTTCTCTCTGCCTGCCTCCTTCCCTCTTGCTGGCTCACAGCTCACACAGCTTGCTGGGGATAAGGCCTCAGCTACAGTGCTGTGACAGCAGATGGCAACTGGCTCAAAAAGGTTGGCACATCATCGGGAAATGTGCTGCACCAAAGATGTCCCTTTTTAATTAAAAGATTTTGATCTGTGGTGAACTGCAGAATGTTGGAAAAAATGAGAGACGGCATGTGGTCTGAAATACAAGGACATGATATGAAAGAATAATAAAGACATATACTGTATACTCCTCTCCGCTGGATTGCCCTCCTCCATTTTATATTGCAACCCCAAAAGATCAGTCAGCTTTCAGACTGAGTGGGAGGACATTTAGAACAAAACACAAAAGGATGGAAAATTTACACAAAAGATGTGGAAAATATTCATCAAATTTTGAAAAGAAGGGAAAAAAAACTTTCAACAAATGAAAATATGTCACATCATGTGACTGTACCAACCGTGATCATACACTGTCACTACTTTTTTGCACCTTGATTTCAAGTGAATGGCACCACATTTTTATTTAACAAGCACTTAGAGGAGGCTGACAGCACTGATGTTGTGACATTTGTCCAGAGGTTTCTTGGCAGCCACAAGAGACCTGTTTGCCCCTGACATTCAGGCTGAGCTGCAGAGCCTTCAGAGTCGGATGGACAGCGGGTGAGCGCTGAGCTTTAATCCAGCAGGCAGCACAGCAGATGGATAACAATATAGTGTATGCAGGTTTTGTCCCCACTAGGTATGGTGAATGGCTGGTGGGACGCTGTCCCTAGTCATCGAGCGGCGCGGGCTTGGCTTTTAATGTGTTTGCACTTGTCTTGGTAAATTAAAGAAACAGTCCCAACTGCTGCTGCAGACATGCCACCTAACATGGTATATGTCAGGATAGATCAGCGGGTGATGCCGTGCACCACCCATAGACAGACACGTGTGCCGACTAGTGTGGGTCGCTGGGGCCCGCCAAGTACCACTGTGTTGTTTCGTGGAGGCACAGCTGCTCACATGTGGATTATTCTGTCAGTCTCAGACATTCATTGATTTGACAGCGACTGATTTTAGTGCAGCCCCTGAGGAATTGTCTTTGGCTCCGTCTTAAATTTAACATGCTGAGTGGAGGGAGACTCTTAAAGTTCACAGACAAGCACAGAAAGGAGACGTGATTAGTCAAAGTACAAAGTGCTACAGAGCGTGTTTTATTATCAATGACATCTTAAGTGCATACACCGTCATATTGGCCCCTGACTGTGACTGTATGTACTAGAGGATTAATTTTCATCTCAACTTTATCAATTTGCTTATTTTAACTACTCTCTAAGTCCCTAAATATATTTGTGAATTGGCATCTGTGTGGTTTGCAGAGACAAAATATCAGCAAATCTCCATCTGTTCGTGTGAGTCGAGGCTGTTTTAGCAAAATGTCTACCGTCAAGAAATGTACATTTTAGGTGTCATCATCTGTTGAAGGTAGTTTTGTGCTGTTGTGGCAGAAAGTGAAAGTTGGATTAAGAGAGAATCAGTTGGTCGAGACAGAGGTGTCAGATGGGGGGGTCTCTTTATTCACAGCGGCCCTACTGACAACGTAGTCAGAGATATCTCCCAGCATTACAGAACCAACATGTCTTTTATACCATCAACAGTTTGTGTGTGTGTGTGTGTTGGACGGACTCACATGCTCGTGCATGCAAGCAGAATGGGTTTCATCTTGTTTACCAGACTCTTTGGCTATCCCATATCCTAAAAAGGGAGGGGGGGGGGCATTCTCAATTTCACTCATCTTGAACTTTAACCATGAAGTGCATTTCCACACTGTGTGTGTGGTGCAATCCTCCATTTCCCAATATTTCCAGAGGTTTTCTGTTGTTTGGTGGACTGACATGTTCGGCATTAGACCCGGCCCTCATGGTACAGTACACACCGCTCAGCTGGAGTATTTTACACTTACATTTGGATTTGAACAGTGTTGTCAGACTCCCAACAAATCTAAACATTTAAACAACAAAATAGGGCACTGGTCTGGACCTTCCACAAGGACCCATATGAACATTTTCTGCTCTGGCACCCCTGTGATTAAGAGCAGCTATGTTTAGGTAACTAAAACCATTTGGTTAAGGTCAGATCACCTTCATGCTTAAAGGAAAGCAATGCTTTTCTGGAGAGGACAGTCTCTGTGAGGCATTAACATCAAGCTCGTTCATCACAAGAAGTGTTCTCCTGCTCCTTCACCCACACCCACCCGCATTTATGACCAGCTCCTTTCTGCAAGGCCTCGATGCACACAAACACTTGTTTGTTTGTGAGAGTGAGAGCTACATATAGATTCTTGACCTCACTTCAGTTTGTGCTACTGTTTTCTGACGTTTCATGTTTCAATCTCGAAGTTTTAGTATTTTTTTGTCTTTTCAAGAAATGATATATAGATATAGGCTGTCTATATTAATGATGCCAAGTTGTTGTTTCCTTTCTTTGGGAATTAAAATAACTTCAGATTTCTTTTTCCTCTGTAAAAGTTAATCATCCACACTACTGTCTCACTGATCACTGGTGAAACTGATTCTCAGTAAAAATCTGATCAGCAGAAAAGTTGTTCCTTTAGAGCAGGGGTGTCAAACATACGGCTGGTACGGTATCTTCTTGTTATTTATAGGTTCTTTTATCTTACTGGTCCGGCCCACCCGAGATCAAATCACACTGTATGTGTCCCCTGAAATAAAATAAGTTTGACACCCCAGCTTTAGACCTTTATGTCGCCCCCATTGCCAGCTTTGTACCAGTAAGTGCACCGTCTGTTCAGCTTGGAGAGCATCACATTAATGTGTTGACCTGTGGGACGTATCTGCCCCGCTCGGGTTAAACTCCAGCAAGGCGTCAAATTTTATGAGCCCGTCACATGTGCAGCTAAGTCAAGCGAAATGGTTAAATGCAATGGAGAATATTTACAATATTATTCTGTTAAAAGAAGTTTTCCTGTCGCGCTAAATGAAATTATAGGAAATGATTTAAGTGCAATAGTTCACATAAGCACCAGAGCAAAGCCACAGCGTTCTGTTGCACATCCTCCTGTATGTGCTCCAAGAGCTGTTCTTCAACTCATAATCCACAACAAAAAGCCAATCTAACCAGATAACACTAATTTCACTACATAAAAGCTGCATTTGATGACATTAACTCAACAATACTAGCACTGGCTATTCAGTAGAATGAAAGTCTCGACCTCTTTTCAGGTTGACGTACAGTTTTCTGACGTTTTCTTTCTCAATCTTACAGTTTCAGTATTTTTCTCTTTAAGATAAATGAATTTTAGATTTTCATGTTAACATCCCTTCCCCTGGTTGCGAGTAAATTACAACTTGAGTGAAGTTTTTCCGCAGACGTCTTATGTGACCATGCACATGTTTCTCTTGTAAGCAGATGGTCGTCTGATTTACACAGAGACAGATCATTTATATTGCCATTGACACTAATGGCTGTGGAATTGAGTGGGGACACTGGGGCAGCGATGTGGTCTTACATCCATGTCCAATCAGTGCAAAGCAACACAACCTGTCACAATAATTATGACAGAACTATCAAGACTTTTTTTTTTTTTTTGGCGACAGACTCACTGTCCCACAAGTGTTCCCCTTGATTGGCCTTGGTAACTTGCAAAGTCATTGTCATTTCTCACAACTTCATTACTTGGTGGCACAAAGCAATTTCAATCGTCTGTGTTCTTCCCACTCTGTTACCCCCTAAAGGGAGTTCACGCCATATGTGCATGACAACACCCTGTCGGATAGACAAGGTGATGCCTTCTCAGAGCATCTTTAGCAGGTATTCTGCAGGTATGACAGTGAGCCTCTTCTTCTTTTTATAATAATAATTTACTTATCACTCATATTGAATTCAGGTGAGCATAATGGTTCCCAGCTGTGGCCTTTTATGGGATGAATTTAGAGAGCTTCCCTTTCATTATTGCTCAGGCTTATTGCATTTGTAATGTTACATTTTTAATCCTCAGTAAAGTTAATGCTCACATCAGGAGTCTGGCTGAACAGCCGACCGCATCTTCCAGCTGCAGCAGACTAATGAGTCGGCCGCTGTTTACACCTCGCTCTCGTTTCTCAAAGCACATTCATAGGAACCGTGCTGTAGTAACCGTACTTATTCTACAGTGTGAAAATGCTTTATCACATGTAAAAGCCTGACATTTTAATGTTTACTTTGAAGAAGAACATCAGTATTTAAAGTAATACTTATATCTGAAGTGAAGCTACTTGTCACTTCATTTTGTCCTGTTTTATGCTTCTACATTACTGCAGTGCAGACAGAAATACTACTTACTTGACATCTCTGTGACAGCTTTAGTTACATAAGAGATATTGACGTGCAAAATATATGAAAGGCTTGTAAAATGTGATGAAACTGCAAAGAATAAACAGCCATCTAGAGCAACAAAAAGCTGCTCACACGCTATTGTATGTAGAATAATGTTGGTATTTTTACATAAGAGACATGTTTCAATACAGGACTTCCTTCTTCTGGAATATTTTTATATTGCAGTACTGCTCCTTTGATTTAAGTAGAGGATCTGAATATGTTCAAGGCTCACACACAAAGACTTGCTCCCCATGCAGTGTTATCATAGCACTCAAACATCAGATGAGTAGGTTCGCATCTCTCTCTGGATCTGAGGCGTCTCGCTCCCCAGTCCTGCCCTCAACCTGCTGCGAAATACTCCATCCGCTCAAGTGTAAATAAGGGGGCTAACAAGATTATCAGATTACCCCTTCATCCAGGGCACCAAGCGACTGCTGGGCACAGTCATTTCAATGATGGTTAAAAAAAAAAAATCAGAGTAAGATAATTGCGTTCGGAGGCACCATTTTCTTGCAAATTTTCCAAAGGCTGACGAAGCTCAGGGGCAGCTTAAAACACTCCTCCTATTTGCAGTGTGAAATATATTCTTTTCTCTTTGGTTGCCATGCACTGAAAAGCCACACTGGATATAAAGAGCGTAGTTGGAACAGGTCTGTATAGTTAACGAATTTCTCCCAGTGTTTCCTTCAGGTCTCTTAAATAGGCTGTCGAGAAACTGGGCCAAGTTTAATTGAATTGACAGAAACAGATTAATCCTGGAACTTTTTTAAATTATTTAATATTCTGATGAATAAATACTGTACTTTATTGTACAAGCTGCAAGAACAAAGAGTATGTTGGTATTAAATCGTACAGTGTTTTTTGTTTGTTTGTTTGTTTGTTTCTCGCATCCTGTCAAGTGGCTGCGTTCACTGATTGTGGTTTAAACTGGGATGTAATGTCTTTGCAGAGGTTTTGTGACTGGGCTGGGCCGAGGCAGCAGAGGAAACAAAGACGGACAGACTCTCCCTCTCTTCCTCCTGTCACTATAGCAAATATATTTATATGCAAATAAGGCAGGGAAATAAAATGATTCAAAGAGCTTGATAGCAAAGTGTTATATTTAATCTGTGCGGTCTGAGTCATTGACGAGGGAGAGAGGGAGGGAGATCACTGGAGATGCATGTGGATGCGGGTGGAAGTGGAAGTGCAATCTAAAAACTGTCTCCTCCCTGTCTCAGTTACAGTAGACTGATGAATTGCACGTAGCAGCCAGATCTGACTCATGGATTTATTTGTGTGATACTGATTTTGTCAATACAGAAATTGAAGCGGGGGACATTTGTGTGTGTGTGTGTGTGTGTGTGTGTGTGTGATCGGACTGAAATGCGAAAGGTTACAGCTGTATGCCGGCTGCCTCTGGAGGCTGTGTGAGCTCTGTCATTAAATCAGTAATTTAATAAACAGAAACTCTTCAGCTGAGGTTTAAGCGTTTCAGTAATGTGATAACAAAACCAGCTAGTTTTAGAAAATGTGTCATTTACAAAAGTCATTAAAAAAAATCTCTAATTGCAAGTAAATTCTTTGGGAAATAAGACGATGCTGCGTCCAAAACAAACACTGTGATTGGCTGGGACTTGGTTGTGTTTCTCAGTCCAAATGTTGCAGGAGCACCTGCCTGTTCCTTCTGTTTGTCTGCTAGTGTCTCGTCCGGTTTTCTCTCCGTCTGTTTCATCTGTATCTGTCTCTCTGTTTCCTTGGTGTTTGTTTCTCCACATCTTTGGCAGCGACTCCTCTTTCTCCTCAGCCTGCTCTCTCTCTCTCTTTCTCTCTCTCTTTCACTGTCTCTCTCTTTTTGCTTGTCTTTTTCTTTCTCTCTTTTGCTTGTCTTCTTTCTCTCTCTGGCACAGCTGGTGAATGAGCAAAATGTAGGAATTAAATGCTGAGTTAATGTGCTACATAAAGTCTGATGACAGTGAAGGGTCCATCAGGCCGATAGCAGAACAATAAATGTAGGAATCATTTGTAAATATATAAATAATCAACACTTCACTTTAAGCCTCCTCCTGTTTAGAATTCATTAGCAGCACATGAAGATTTAATTTCTTACACTGTAAAATAGCTCTGAGCAGATGTAAGTGTTTATTAATGTATTGTCAACAACCATAACTCCTCCTGTGGGCTATGGGGGGCGGCGTATATAAACCAATAATGCAATGGATGTGTAATAATACAAAATAGGAGGAGTCACAATTGCTGGCAAATGTCGTATGTGAAAAAAAATCATTTGACTCTCTGGGCTCTATCTGGCCATTTGTGTCCAACTCTTTATCAATAATATACTGTATACATCGGATTGTACAGAGGGTTAAACGTGTTGAGTAGCTTTGATGTACTGTACATGGCGTCCATTCACCAGCTGTGAAATACGTCCAATCAAATGAAGCTCATTTGTGAAGAATTAACTACAATTAACTAGGACACGTACCAGCAGACGATGACGACGACGGATTGACATCAAGCAGCCCAGTTTAATGGCCTTTTCTTACACGACATCACGTGATGTCAGCGGCAGATTGCAAATGTCAGAGATGGTTCATTTGATCCTTGTTACCGCGGCTGCCAGGCACAAGTGGAAGCAAATACACTAATAGCGTGCATCTCTGTCTTCTCCCCTCTCTGTTGCTCTTTGTCTCCTCTACCTCATTTTCCCTCTCATCTCCTCACTCTCTCTCTCTCTCTCACACACACACACACACACACACACACACACACACACATATGGACACGCAGGTGGTCTGGTCATTGTACCAGTAAAATCAAAAGGCAACCTGCAAGGCTAAAAGCAAACTGAAGCTGGATGTGTTTTCATAGCACACCCTCAGATGTTGCCATGGAGCTACAAAAGTGAACTGATGTTGTTATTTCATAACACTGTTTCCTCCTCCCACTTCAGTTTTAGCTGAATTTATTTGACTTGGTTTCGTGCTGTCTCATGCTCTCTCTGTCACATGCCTCATTTTCCCCTCTTTCCTCCAACAGCATTAAAAAAAAATTAATGATAATAATCCTGACCAGGAGAAAATGAGCAAATGGGAGTATCTTAAAAATGAATAAATCAAGCTCAGACAAAAAAAAAACTCAACTATGACTGACACAACCCATTAATCAGTGTCAACGGAGGTTAAACTGAACTCAAACAGAAAGCGAACAATTGATATTCATTCTGTCCTGGGAGAGAGAGAGAGAGAGATCCCTCCTGTAGCTCCTTCCTTTTCTTCTGTCGAAGGCTTTTTCTTGGTGTAAGTGTTTCCAGACCGGAGTGGAAGGCTGGAGGCGTCAGAGGAGTTTGAAGCCCTGAGAGACATGTCTGTGATTTTGTGTTGTATAAAAATTGCTTGGACCAAACCTGAGGGTGTCTGATGAATGAACTTTGCATTGCTCCACCTTCAGATATATATATTTTAGGTTTGTATGACCATCGCTGATCACAACACTACTACCACTCAATATTACAGACCAGCCCCTGCACACACACACACACACACTGACACTGATGCACACACTTCAGCACTCTCAAGGGTGTTGGATGGACAAAATCTAAAGTCAAGCATGAATACAGAGGCTGACAGGCCAATTATCAGATGTACTCTTCGTTCTGCATCCCCACCTCTGAAGGGAAGCAGAAGTGAGAATCCTGTCGCTTTCACTCAAGCTGGTACAATGACATGGCCCAACAACAAAAGGCACAGGCTTCACAAGGAATCGAGATGGACAGAGTTGTAAACCTCGTCCTGTCATACGGTTTTATCTGGTGGCTTTTCATATTTCAGGCTTCAGAAGATGTGATGTTGTGTGGATATGTTTGTTTCAAGTGGGAATCACACTTCTGATTATAGACACTGACTGGCTCTGGTTTGTTTCTGTGGAAACCTCATGATATGAAAACATCACTAACATTGTTCTGCTTTGTATCAAGATCTCTCTCTCCATGTTAGCAATCACAGGCCTTGTTCACACTGCCACTCTAAATCAGATGTTTAGCACATCCAGATTTTATCTGTCTTGATTTTTGGACAGTCTGAACATCCAAAACCCACACGATTCATACAAATCTGATTCAAAACACATTCAGAGGTGGTTTCAAATGTGATTCTGATCAGATTTGTACAAATTAGTTTCAATCTGAACGCCTGGGTTGCTCTGATAGGAAGTTCCTTCTGCGTCACTCACCACAGCACGACAAGAACAAAAGCAACAACAATGCAGTCCTGGTCGCAGCAGGTCACAGATCATGTGGAATGTCTGCTCTTGCATCCGGAAATTTGAGTGTCACGTTGCATTGTCCAAGGTTTCCACCACGCGACTCCACCAGGCATCGCCGGTCTGCCTTGGTGTAGCCTGTTAACATAGAAATCAATGTGGGTAAGACAAATGCAGATTGGATCTGATCACTTGCAGTATATAATGTGGACTGTCAGTCTGTAAGATTGGATCAGATTTGGGCTGCAGTCAGAACAAGGCCATAATGTTGGAACGCCGTGATAAAATGTCCAATTCCCTGACGTAACTGAACGCATCTTTGCCCTACAGGTGAATGTAGTGCCAGCATGTGCCCGAGCCTTGACCAAGATGCTGTACTGTCCATACTGTCGCGGGCTGCCTGGGCTGAAACCCTGTCACAACTACTGCCAGAACGTGATGAAGGGCTGCCTAGCCAACCAGGCAGACCTGGATCCTGAATGGAACCTCTTCATCGGTAAGAAAAACAAACAAACGATCCTGATTCATTCCTCATCTGCTGTTCGAAATTGTTGTAGGAGTGTGTCTATCTGCCTGTCGGCCTGTCTATCTGCAGGCCTATCTGTCTGTCTGTGTCTCCGTCTTGTCTGCCTGCCTGCCTGCTTGCATGTGACTTTTCCCAGGCAAGTGTCTTTGAATAGTCTCTGTGGGACTTCAGTAGGATGTGCTGTGTTAGATTCAGCTTTAAAGGATTTACAGAGACAAAACTGAAATCTTATTTGTGCAACCATTCCTTCTTTTTTTTTCCTGTCTGAAATGTTGTTTGCTATTGCTGGAGCCCTGGCATAGTGCTTAAAGCTTTGGTCCCTGCTGTTTGGGATTGATAAAGGAGAGCAGATCCTAGGCAAACACATTTTCTATAGTGTTTCCAGCTGAGCTTGGTGAGTAATATAGCACTTCAGTTAGACTGTAAGTAGCTGGCTGCTGTAAGCCCTCCTGTTAAATGGATACCAAGGAGGCACATAGAGTGTTCCCTCTGGATCTTTTGTAGGCCAGTGCTTTATTTGTTATGTACCCCAATCCCATCCTCCCACCCATACTAAGTTTTTTTTTTTTTTTTTAAATGGGGCAACGTTTTTTTTTTTTTTTAAAGACATCCCTGAAGACTCTGTGTCAAGTGAACTGCTCTTCTAAGCTTTTGGCTGTTTTGTGACAGGGCTGTCGTTGGAGAAACCATCAGATGACGTACTGCTTGTTCTCTCTGATGGCACGTCTGAAGTCTCAGATCAACACAGGCCCCTGTGCACTGAATGAAATGTCTCACAGCTTTATGACATGTGTTAAAAAGTTAGTGTCTTGTTCGGTTGTGAAGAGGCAAATCTATTGCTGCAAAGGGACTCTGCGCTTGACAGTAATGGGAGAAGCTGTTGTTGCAACAGAATGATGAATCTGGTTCGACAAAAACACCCTTGAGGTGTAGACGAGGAGGACTTTTTAATTTTGAACCAGTTTTTTGTGCAGATGTTTTGTTTTTTTTTTGTTGCGGAGGGTATTATAATTAGAAATGTAGAACCCAGGGGATGTTTATTTTCACCATGAAAGACTCATTTTTTGATATCCACTGACATTTTGTATTCATTATCTGTTGCTAAAGAACTTCGATTTGCTTACTGTGCAGCTTGCAAGAAATATTGATTTGCCTTTCAGAGACAACTTCTAAATGTATCACAGGTCAGTTCTCACCACTGGAGCACATCTTTGCATTATAGAAATTTATGGATCGAGCTTGTACATGGTCTGTCATTGTCATCCCTTCAAATCATCACTTATTAGAGGAGGTTAGATTAGAAGCACAACCTTCAAGTTTTTAAGAGCCCTCGATAACATTTACCTCCAGATTTTGTCCGAGCTTAAATGTCACTATTGACATCATTGATTCATGAGGAGACTCGAGGCTTTTTATTCAGGTTTAAAGTTTTTACAGCCAAAGAAAAGCAAGAGAGACAGAGATATGGAGAATTGTCTGTAATCAGGGAAATTCATGTCATAAATAATTTTTTTTTGTTCCCTCCCTTTTTGAACATACAAAAAGAAAATACAGCCAAGTCGGCTCTGCTCCATAACAAATGATAAATGAAACCACATAAGGATTTTTTTTTTTTTTTGTTCCTCCCTGATGTATTAAACTGCTCTTACCTCATTCTCACATTGTTGGAACAAATCAAAAATTGAACATATTATTTCAACATCTGTTTCTGGACTGAGACCCAGAGGCAGACGCTATGAGAATTTCAGGCTTGAGTTGTTTTGTTAGATGAAGGGTAAAATGTAGTATATAAGGGAAAAGCACACGTCATCAATCAGTGAATAATTAGTAATTAATAAAGAGTTGATTTCCAATCACATGCTGGAATTTGCAGTAGCAAATTACCTGGTAGATAATGTGTTATTAGAGGCTGCAGCCCCGATCACTCCCAATATATTGATACACGCGCCTCTCAAATCGATCTAAATGTCATCCGAAGGACTCCTAATGACACCAAAGTTATATGGGTGAGTGAACAACCGTATTTTATGCCGGAAATAAGGTCCAGGTTGTAAAAAATGGCACTTCTCTTGTCAGATCATATAGGTAAATTTGTGCTGAAAACCCAAACCAAGCTTAGACCTCTAAGGGTTAATAACGCCGGAGCTCAGGTTACTTACATGTTATACAAATGAACAGACATGCTTGTAACATTTAGAAGCCGTTTTCACGCGGCAGAAAAAAATTCATTGCTCCCTGCACAACTTGTGACAAATGGAGCAGCAGAGAAATTACAGCTCAGTATCAATTTGCTGTTTTTCTTGCTCCCTGTTACAGTTTCATCGAACATTTATGGCGTGTTCCCTCATTCCCAAAACAACAGCAGCTATCGGTGCTGACATGTCAGCAGACAACAGTTTTTACTTAAGCGTAGAACAATAAATGGAGCGCACCCTATTATCTCTCCCTCACTCACTCTAAACACTTGAAAGTCACATCATGTCACTGATTTTCTAATTTGTTGGGGAAAATGGATCAGGATTTATCTGTCATCATTACGACAAAAATCTCTTCTGAAGGAAGAACGCAGAGGACACAGTCAGTGTGTCTCCTGAGGAACTGCAGGGACTTTATTTATTTATTTGTTCATTAGTAGCGCTGGCACAAAACGCGTCGACAGTAACAGTACCAGCTCCCATTTATGTCTTTATAAAAGCGAAGGTATGAAGTAAATTCACATAATGAGGCGATGAAATTCACTTTGGTGTTGACAATAACACCTGCTGATGTTATACTGTTCTGTGCATGTCCACACCATGTATCACTTATCACTAAAATATTGAATAAAAATATTCTGTGATGTGCTTTTGCTTCGTAGAAAATAAATTGATGAAAGTCGGAGACGGAAATGAATAAAAACAGTGAGAACAGAACGTGATTTCAGCTGCATATAAGCCAGTGAAGTCAACAGTTTCTTAAGAGCTCTAAAAGCTGTTTAAACCTCACTTAACATCCAGCTTTAATAAGATCCAGAAGAATTTATGAGACATCAAACAGTGTAACATCAAACAAATCCACTGCATTTACAGCAAATTCGAGGCAATCCAACAAATTAATGGTCACCAGTGGTTTTAATATAGACACAAACAGTTTGGCATATTAAGATGTCAGTATCACAGAGCAGGGAGGGGCAGAACAAACATGACACTGTGTTGTGTTTCTTCCTGAAATCTGTGTAACATTGAGACAATAATGACCTTGGGTGAACACTTGGATGCAGCCCCATGTATCGCTATGCAGAGGGAAAACAAGAGTGATTACAGCATCCATGTCATACATTTCAAAGTTACAGTCACAGTACAGTAGTTTACAGTTGGTAAAGGTTAGTGTAATGACTCCAGGCTGTGAGTGGGAGACAGACTGTCAGTGAACAATGAGCACAAACCTCAGAAAGGATGTCACATACCTGCTCGTACCAGTGCAGCGCGGTCGTGAGGCGTGCTGGCTTTTTAAGTCTGTGTGTGCGTGTTTGTGTGTGTGTGTTTGTTTGTGTGTGTGTATGGTGTGTTCAGATGTTCAGGGAAGGAATTCATGGTTTGGCCAATGGATGAGATCAGACCATCAGTCACCTGCCATCATGACAAATTTACCCAGCTCTGCATCATGACAGACACATCATTATCATTTTTCTTGTCAGCACCTTGTTAAAATACCCTCAGAGAGAGAGAGAGAGAGAGAGGGAGAGAGGGAGAGAGAGAGAGAGAGAGAGAGATGCAGACAGTTCCTCTCACGCCACAGTTTTCCAGCCTTACACCATGATCAATGCCAGCTTTGACATGATAATCTCAGCCACACACGGCTAAAATCAACCTGCAGATTTTAATTGACTGTTTCATAAACAGGTGGATAAATAGTGGTTAGAGCTGCCACATAACAGCACCAGGGTGTGTGGAGTGCATGTGTGTGTCGGTGTGTGTATGTGGGGGGGGGGGGGTTGAACCTGTCAGTTGGCTGGAGCCTGTCTGTGTTGAGTTTTCATGCCCCCACCCCCCTGCCTCTGTTGCGTTCCCTGGCGGGTTCTCTGGCTTCCTCCCACAGAGCAAAGACACGCAGGTTAGATCAACTGGCAACTTTGAATTGCCTTTAAGTGTGAAAGTGAGCATGAAAGGTTTGTGTGTTGGCCCCTGTGATAGACTGCAGACCTGCCCAGGGTCGACTCTGCCTCTCTCCCCGGGACTACCTCCAAACACTGAATGTGTTCATCCACCATGTACAGTAGTTCCTCAAAAAAACATGGCTCAAACACAAAATCCCACAATACAACTCTCTGCATTGTACAGATGGTTGAAACGCTGTTAGTGATGCAAAATGATTTAAATTACAATAACAATTATTAGGAAGTGTCCAAAATCTCACTTACTGCTGCTTATTAAGCTCAATGTTGATTATGTTAATCAACTCCTGGAGCTAATGTGAGGTTACTGAGCTGATAAACAGTCAGTTTCCATTTCGGCCTTTATAAGTAACAATGTAAGAAGCCTATGTTTGCCTGTCTCCATCTGAAGTGAAGAGACTGCTGTTTAAATCCACAATATTGTTATCAGCGTAAGTGCAACCATAACTGAGCAGGTCTCAGTCGACTCTGTTTCTATGGATTTATAGTGAAAGTAATGAACTCCCTCTAGCTTTCAGCGATATGTGGTTTGTAAATATCATTGTGTTCCCCTAATTATCACATGCTCTTTGCTGTGCCTGTGTATATGCGTTATTTCTCCTAATTGAGATATAGGCTTGACTTGTCCTCTGTTCAGTCCTTTGACACCACAGTGTAAGCAATCCTCATTGATTTTATTTGCTCATTTCTTTTTAATTGCATGGATTGTGTCCCGGTGTAACTGGATCTCCCCGCATACCCACCAGTTCACAAGAATCCAAGCCAACATTTTTCTGTCCTCCAAGAAGGACTTTCTGTGAAGTGTGTGAGATTATGAAGACGAAACTCCCTGCCAGTGCTTTACTTTAAATGATATAGATAGCTTGGCAGGAGCTAAGCTCACGGGCTGCTTCCCTGCACATTGGAGCCTTCAAGATGTGTAAATCCTTTACCTCTCTAAGTGTAAGAACCTGCAGTGTCACTCAACATCCACATGCTTTAATTATTCAGTGGACTTTAAAGTTCCCCAAGTATTACATGAAAAATATTGCATCTTTAAGGTAACTGTGAGACATTCAGCGACACACACACACACACACACACACACACACACACACACACACACACACACTCGAGCACTCAATCTGAGTGAAAATGAAGCATGATAGTTTCAGTAACAGACATGACAGGAACAAACAAGCCGAGCTCGTGGCTTTCTGCCTGTCACAGAGCTGAAGGCTGGATGACTCACTTAGCCTGGTGGAAGTGATCTCCATATCCTCAGCATTATCAGGAACCTGTATCTTTTCTTTCTAATTGCTACTGGCTGTGCAGAATCTGCAAAATTCTGCTCTCCAGTATGCGGCAGGAATGCTTATGCAGCTGCACTTAATATACGAGCAACATATCCTTTTCTTAATACCATGAGTTAAAGTCACAGCTGATGACCGGCTGTGTTTTATTCAGTCGTTTTTTATTTTCTCCACACACACAGCATGCATACTGACTTTTATTCTCGTCATACTTCGTCCTTGTTTTTTTCATATTTCTGGAAAGCACTTTGTTGTACACAAACATTGTTGTTGTAATGTTGTTGTTTATGCCTCTTCCATTACATTTAAAAGAGCAGTTTGATGTTATGATAAAGATTGACTCAAGTTTGACACCACTCCAATAGGCAGGAAGCAGTTACAAAAAGCAGTTAGCCAGTTAGCTTAGCTTTGCATAAAGACTAAAGGGGCAGCTAGCCTGTTGACATCATGTAATACTTTGTTTAACCATCTGTTTTTGCACGACAGAACCACATTTACCTATCTTTACACTGAACCAAGCTGTGTTAAGATAAGCTAAGCTAAACCTCATATTGACCAACCCAGTGGTGTCATCTTCTCTTCAAACTCTCTAATAGAAAAGCAAATACATTTATTTGCCTAAAATTCCTCAAAACTTTCTCCACAGTTTTTAAGGAGTAAAGAACAAACCAGAGGCTGAAAGGCAGCAGGCAAACAGCTGTGGAAGAAAGTCTTAACATAAAAAATGATATAAGATATTCATGTGTGTGAAATTTTCAACTTACAGTGAGCTAAAATAATCTGGACATAACTTTGAGCCAATAAAACAAAAAAAGATCTCCATCAAAAAGTATTTGTGTCCGCTGTTATTGAGATGTGATCCAGCTGCGAGTGCATGAGAGAGCGCCTGTGAAGACTCCCCAAAGACAGACAGATATGTTGACAAATTAGTCCTTGCAACTGAATCGCCCTTTGCAGCTGCAAAGTGAAAAAAACAAAAAAAAGGTGTTTGGAGGAAACTTACTCTGAGCTCGACTTTGAGCAGAACAGTTTTGGCAGCGTTTATCATTTGGATGGGAATGTTAAGAACAAGACTGGAGGAGTGCAGGTTGTGTCACTTTTTTACCAGCATTACATTTAGATGTGTTTAAAAAGTCAGTTTAACAAAGGTGAAGGGTGGAAGTGGTATCTTGTGCAGGATATTGATACCGTATCAAACCTGTTGGAACAGTGATCGATGGGAACAAGCTGATACGGAGCTTCCGCATTTAATTTCCTGCCTGTCTGTTTAATTCATAAAACAGTGCGAAACATCTGCAAGTCATTTTATACCGTGGTGCTTAAAGTAAAAAAATAAATAAATACAAATGAGAGCACATTCACAGAGACATAATGTGTTTGGTTGCGTGTCTGTGTTTCATTCAGTGAGACTGAGCCCTTCAAAGAAAGGTCAGAGAGCTCATGGTCTGTCGGGACAAAAATTAATCCACAGCTTTACCCCAGCCAGTCTCTGTGGGGCACTTTTAGGACAGGGATTGTTTTCAAACCATCTGCAGGTCTCCCAGTTTGTCTTCTAATCGTTTTTTGTTTTTGTTTTTTTAAAGGAGTTTCACCACCAATGTGGCTCTGTACTTTTATTAACAGTGTTAGTCTCGCTCACCAGACGCTTCTCCAGAGAAGAGAGGTCTGGCTGGACCAACTCTGATTCTGAGATTGGAGGGAAAAAAACACCCCGGCTGTTTGGATTTCTTTCAGCCAATCATAATTGTTGTGGGCGGTGCCGCAGCAATGCTGCGCTTGCTAAATATTACCGGGGGAAAACGGGAAAGGGTTTTGGTGTAACACACCCAGCAAAAAATCGCCTACCAAAAAGTTGGTAAAGGACGTTTGTTGAGTCTGCGATACGACTTTTACAAATAAAAGAAACAAAAATCACTAGCTCACTGAAGACAATGGGCAAAACTTGATAGATAAAACTTTTTTCGTAGCCGGTCGGCAAACAAGCCAGAACGTCCTTCTTGGATAGCAAATGGTGTAAACATACTCTTTGAATATCTTAACAGTCATCCACCAAAAGAACCGAGCATGCCTTCCTTATCGCAGTCTGCAAATCTTCATCAAATCATTTTCAACTCTGAGATCGAAACATCCGCGGTTCCTGTTGTTGTTTCCTTTCTCCGAGGGGACTGTGAAAGCTGCAGCAGGAAGGCGGGACTTCCACCGGGTGGCTCATTCCGGCCAATGAGAGGCTAATCACAGCAGTGAACTTCCTTCAGCTCAGACTGTAACAGTGTTGGACAAATGTGGGCTGCTTGGAAAAAAAAAAAAAAAAAAACAAGTCTGAAAAATGAAAATTGCAGCAGATGCAAATATATTGTCTTCTTTCAAATTTCATGAACACTTCATCTTTGTCATAACTGACAAAAACAAACAAAAGATGGAGTTTTGAAAAGTTAAAATATTAAAACTTTTATCTTTATCTATTTTTTCCTATGTCACTTTTCAAACTCTATTTTGAACTCTCTATTTTGTGTCATTTCCAAGACGCCTTCCCATGATTAACAATTATTCACTGTGTCAGGCAAAATAAATAAATAGATGGAAGAGCGACAGCAGGAACAGACAACGTATCAAAGAGCCGTACTGTTGTATTGAGGTGACACATTTGCTCGCTGAACAAAGCCAGTGTAGTTTCCTCTCAGCTTGTCAAACTTGTAAGCGTGTAAACAAGAAAGTGCATCCCCGCTGCAGTGACGCCGTGATGCCTCCCTGACACACAGCTACTCTCTATATCCAGTTTTCTTCTTCTTTTTTTTGTATTATTTCATGTTTACTAGAATAATGGTATTGTTTGTATACAAAAAGCACTGGTTGTAAAAAGGGACAAAAGATTTCTTCTTCTTCCAAAGGGATTTTGTTAATTAATAAGATATCAAAAGGTTTATCTTCTAGGCTTCTTCTCTTAATTGTGCCATAATTCTTACAAGCAGAACATAAAGCAGTCCCTCTAAAAAAACGCAATTATACAATCCCATAATTTTAACGCATAATCAGCCAAAGTCTGCATATTATGCGGAGAGTCGCATCTTTTCAAAGACACTGCACTTTCACCGCATAAGTCACACATTTCCATGCAAAATGCACCAAATATAGATGATTTCATAATCCCTGCCTTTCTGTGGCAAATAAGTCATGAATATTTTATATCATATCTGTATCATATAATGTTGCATGTTCACTTCACACAGGAGCAGCTGTTTTCTCCCTGTTGCCTTGGGAACATTACGAAGTGATGTTATGAAGTGACGTAATTATGCGACATGAAGCGTTATCGCCTCCATCCCAGTGGCAGGACAAAAGCTTCATCTGATTGGTTAATCTGTTTTTCTTTTTTGTGATGACAGCTTCTCCTGTGAGATGTGACTTCATCAAATCACACTTTTTCCCAGCTCCTGCAGTTTTTGCAAATTCCTGCAATTTCATCAAATGAAATTGCATATATACCCCACATATCCCATCATCACAACAGTCACTAAAAAACTCATGTTTTTCTGGAAGGACAGCAGTGATGAAGAATTTCTCTGTTATATTTTAATTTTTCCTTCCATGAACATCATGTCCTCCTGACATGTACAGTACAGTTAAAGCCTGTTGAACTGAGAGAAAATGATCAAATCCACGCACTGATTTTATAAAACATTTGTCACAATGAGTGTAATTTCCAGGATGTGGATAAACACCACTGTCGGCGATGCAGTAATCAGTCGTCGCTGGGAATTTATGCAGGGTGTCATCAACTTCCATTGTCAGATACATAGTGTTTGCATGCAGACGTTTTCTCCAGTTTGCACTGGCAGATGGTGAAGGTTTTTCCTTTTCCATTTTCAGCACTGCAACTCTGAGTCACTGGCCAGACTTGCATTATGTTCATCATTTCCAGTATGACGCAATTATCCTCCATTAATCCATATCAACACTGGAAGTGCAATTATGGCAATAACACACTGTTGAGGGGAAATGACTGAGGTACAGCCAAGTTGTTCACAAAACTATAACATACAACATGTGTGTTAGATTAACCTTCAGTCAGTCTGAATAAAAGACTCACAAACAGAACCACAGCATGTTTCACGTTGTATGTGAATATCATGCGCTAACAGAAACTCTTGAACTGAGCTTCAAACTCCACAGCTGCTCTTATAGGTGTTGTTGGGTTAGCAGGCATCTCCTATAACTCCTCATGTTGTCATAAACATGCTATGATTTGGTTGGTGTGAATCCAGAGGGCGAATGGCCTCCCATCACATAATCCTGACTAATCACACTTTGGCAGTGGCATGACAGTAGCTTCATCTGATTGGTTAATCATTCTTTTTTTGTGTGTGATGACAACTTCGACCCGGCCTCTTAGGAGACCGGACATTATTTCTACAGAAGGCCTTTGTAGCTCACAGACGCTTCAGTTTCACCACACATCATGTTGGAGGGACAGTGTTTACCTAAATGAGGATGTGGAAGAGGACAGATCGCAGCTAGAGCACAGATTATTTAGTCCAAGTGTTTTTTTATTAAAATACAGCCTGGAAGTTGGGCTTCACTGACACTATAAGCTCAATGGAAACGCGGAGCCAAGGCATTTTCTAAAATGGACTCAGTTAAAATGATTCCAATACAGATTTGATCATCATTAATGAATACCTTAGTCACTTCTCTATCCCTTCTGTTATTGAAGAGATTAACAAACCATGAGTTACATATAGGAGCTACCAGCTCAGGTAATTGGGAGTGATACACCTTTAAATCCTGAAGACCAGGTCACACAGGATGATTCTGAACACTGGACTGTTTCTCCTCTGGATTCTGAGTTTAGACCAGACTTGACACTCCAGTCCTCCCATTGACTCCAGAGCAGCCAAGCAGAGCCCAGTAAGATTTTTTTTTCTTCTGTGTTATATTTCACCAGTGTGGCTTATGATTCGTTTATAAAACCATACCTCAAGGAAATCAGCAGTGAGCCTGGATCAGTAGGTGTTAGTAAAAACTATAAATGGAGTGAAAGCGGGCGTATAAGCTCACTTACTTTTGGCCAGCGTTTTTCATGTCACTGTTTTAATCTGTGCAGTTTCTCCACAATGGGCAAGAAACCAGACAGCACATATTTTATAACTGATTTTATAGGCACCTGCTCGGGATGAATCTCATATTATGTGACAGAAATTGATCTTACAGTGGGTGTATTTATTGAACGCTCCAGCACCACTCACCACATTAAAATTGTATTGACTATGCAGTGACCAAAAAGTAAAAGCAGGTAATGTGACCTACTGCTGAGACCAGAGACCCGCAGCAGCAGAAAAAGAAAAAACACTCCTGAAAGTTCATGAAACAGTCATTAATTTAACAAAATACTGCTGATAATTAGGAATGCCCTGTGTTTGTTTCTCAGCATGTTCACATAAAAAGTTGTTGACGTCTCACATGAATGACTGCCGTGTGCCCCAAGAGACTCTGTAGGTATAGTAAAGTGGAGTCTTGCCAACTCCCTTGAGGTTAGAAAGGAAAAAAAGTGAGTTTTCCATTAGAAAATAACCAAGCATGTCGCCCTGCAGCCTCAAGCTAGAAGACAAAGGGAAAAAAAAAAATTTGGCACAATGCAGCCAGCAGTGAGTGTATGCCAGTACGTCTCTAAAAGTGTCAGGCAGAAGATTTTTTCATATACAAGGCAAATGAATTCATAATTCAAAGTAATCATAACATAAAACTGATGAAACACATATAGCAGTCTGCCTTTATGAACAAATGAATAATTTCCCAAGGACTCCAAAAGTGCAGACCACAGGTTGGAGATGACGTTTGATTCTTTTGAGGGTTTATTATAATAACAGTCAATATTATCAGTCCTGGCCCCTAACAATGGCAGCTGAAGGAGGAAACAGAAAGGTAGGTCAGGTAACATTGAGAGAATATGAATACATGTACCTTCAGACTGTGCCTCTATGTTAATGCTCCACTAGAAACCTCATGTTCAAAGGCACTGAGAGCTCAACTCATGGTGGGCAGTGCTGCAAGTACCGAAAACATTTTCTTTTTATGGAAACATTTCTAAAACTCTAATGAAATGTGTGTTGAGAATCCAAAACAAAGCCCCCCCCCCCTTCCGAGTTGAATCTGAACAGAATAAAAGTCAAAATATTCAATACTGAATATTCACATGTGGATATTCTGACTTCAAAACAAACACTGTCCTCATTGTTTACGAGCCTGGAAAATGATGCAGCCAGAATGAAATTACTACATTAAACCCTCTTGAATAAAGTCTCCGTCCCTTGTCTCTGTTGAAAGGTGATTCTTTGGACTTAGCAACCAAGTCACAAAGCTGTGTACCTGTGCCAAATATCTAGAGGAACAAACACTTTCTAATTTTGTCGTCTGTGCTGTTGTTTCGATGTGTAATTTATCAAGCTGGAATACGACGACTACTTTTCCCCTGACATTGACAAACAGGATCCCGGACAGGCAGTGGTGACCAAATTAAATAGTAAAGGGTACAGATGGCACAGATGGTAGGAGCTAAACATTGTGCAAAATTGAAAGAGCAATGCCTGCTCACTGTAATATGTCATATTCTTTGCAGCCCCCTAATGATTTATGGTTAGAACAGATTAAAATTTAAGATGCTTTCCATCAGCAGCCCATCATTTTTAAAAAGTGTTCCCTTATGTGACATAATTTCAGAAGTTATTTAAGCATGTAGAAGTAACCCTTTCTCATAGCACTTCATATGGCTGACTCATACTCGCAATCCATCAAATATTCATTAAGCTATATGAAAAATAGCTTGTCAGGACTCAGTTGAGGATATCATTTAAGTCTTTTTATGAGTAACACAATTGCTGAACCCCCCCCCCCCATTCTCATTGAATTCCACTGAGGCTTTTTTCTCTGCTTAGAGCAGTAGCTGCTCTGCTAAACATAGGCAGCTGAAGACTTCACAGGACTCAGGTTGGCCCCCTGCAATGACCTCCAGCCAGCTCCTGATGGAAATCTAACCAAGCATCACGCCCAATTTGAAGCTCCAGAGTAAACAAACTGGAGTGCTCTTCAAAGGCACAAGGCACTACCAGACAGAAGAGTCTGTCTGTGGCTTTATTCTCTCAGCACTCTATAAGAGCACAGGCCTGTCTCACAACACATGTCTCAACACATGCTTCTCTTTGGGTTTGTCAAGTTAATTCACCACCACCATTTTCTTTAAATGTCTGTAGTGGAAAATGAAATGCTCTTAATTAAGATAAACAAGATCAGATGATATCCACCTCTCTGCAGTTGTTGCCATGAAAAATGAACGTCAGTGAGTGCAACCCCAGAGCTAATGTGCACTTTTCCTCCATTGATATTGAAGTGGTGTCTAATTTCCATTGATAAAAGTCTTTATATGTTTTTATTATTTACCTTCCAGTGTATGTGAAATCTTTTTGTTGAAAAGCTTCTGGCCAGTAGTAATGCTTCCCTTTGTCTCGCTTTGGTGCTGCAAATTTACATCCTTCCTTTGGCTTCACTTGTTCGACTGATTGTCAGCTGGCGGCAGAGAAGCACAAAAACACAACAGTGTGAAATGAAGAAGAAAAGAGTCAGTGAGCAGCTGTGAATGTAAATAATACAACATGTAAGTTTCCTGAGGAAGGAATTTTTAACCTGGGAGTGGTTTTAATCTTCTCACCTGACTTGCAATTTCTAAAAGATCAAACATTTCTTTGAGTGAACCAAATTATCAGCCAGTTTAGATCTGATTGACTGAGTCCTCTGGGTTTGAGAATGTTAATTTAATACATACTGACAAATACATGACATACTGACCAGTTCTTACTCTGTCGATCAGATTTCTGCCAAATCTGTTGGTAACTCTTTTCTAATATCTTGTCAAACCTTTGTCTGGCGATGATATCTGTGTGCTGCCTGTGAATGTTTTATTAAATACCGTGTTTCTATCTGTTTCTGGTGAGGTTGTGTTGCAGTGCAGCTGCACAGCTCAGACAGAGGCCCTTGATATTATTACAGTTTAATTCAGCGTTAATTGACAATACCAGGTTTACGCATTAATCTTTATGCTTTTAATTCACCTCTCCGCAGCCAGACTTGTGCTCTCTCCTCTGTACTCACTCGTCCTCTAAATCATTCCCCTCAGTCAAGCGGCTGAGCTTAATATCCTGCCCTGTCAATAGCCAGTGAGAGGAGGGAGACTTTATGTTCCTTAGGTCTCATGACAGGCATTTTGAAATGCTGGCCTCAGGGCAGCAGCTCAGACTCATTCTGCAAAGGGCTGGTCAGGACCGTCCTGAATGGTATTGGCTTTCCTCAGCGGTGGCCTACACTGTAATTGTAAGTTTAACTGTTACACTGCAATTGCCAGAGTTATGCCTCACTTACCCCAATTATCTTATTTGTCGATTTTACATGGCTCTTAAGGTTTTTCAGACTGAACAAAGTGAAAGTTCCCACATAGGGCTACAATGCACGGTACTGCTGTTAAATGCTCTGCACAGCACCAAGTCTGCAGCTTTGACACTGAGCATTTTCCATCTCCTTCCTAAGAGTCAGGAAGTGTTGCTTTCCTTTAACCACTGGAGCAATCTTCTCAACATAACTACAGCAAGTAGTTTCAGTTGCATAAACATAATCACAGCTGCACCACAGGGAGGCAGATGAGAAAACACCCAGGAGTCATGTTGTTACAAAAGGCACCGGCAAATTACCTGTTTTGTCAGTTATGTACAAAGACCTCATGCCCTGATTTTGTTCAAGAGTTCAGTCGTTCTCCCAGAGCCCCCAAACTTTCTCCCGGCTCACTGCTGATGTTTGTAAGTGAATTGTGTGAGTTCTATGCTGAGTGAGTGTATAATGGAAAGAAATATCTGGTTATGTTTTAAATGAAGTTTTCTTATTGTCAACAAATTCCTCTAGAGGCCAAAACTAACAATGATCTGATCGTGTTAACAAGTGTTGTCTCGGTAACCTCTGTACCATAGACATCCGTTGCTGTTGCTGCATTGGTGGATGTTAGTTTCCTGTGATAAGGTTGACTGTTAGCTGTATGCTGCGTCACCCTACACTTGACATTGATTGTTTTTTTAACAGCTGTGCATATGACGTAGTTGCATCACTGAAGCTCTCATCAAATTAGCTTGTTAGCAATGTAGCGATCCAGGAAAATGAATGAACAAGTTACCAACACCACGCCCAATATGCGAGTTTAGTTTGGATTCAGATAAATGTCCTTGTCATGTGGAGGCTTTACCATCGCTGGCAGGAAAGGAGAAGAAGACTGCGAGCTATGCTGTGAGCTCGTAAGCCCGTGCAGAAAAAAAAAACTTTCACACTGCAAAAGTCTGAACCATGGTTTTGTTTGGGCCGCACTGGGACCACCTCTGCTGGTCGGACCAAATTTCAGGTCTTTGGTCTGGAGCACGGTCTGGAGGAGCTTTCATGCCAGTAAATTTGGTTCGGATCAAACGGAAAAGTCTGAAAGTCCGGAACAAAACACCTTGGAGACATTAATTTTCACCTCTTTTTGTACTGTATTGCCTTTCAGAGCACAAACACTGTAAACAATCCTGTAACCTGCCCAGAATGGTGCTGTTAAACCAAACAACGCAGCAGCAGCAGCTCTACAGGATGAACAGAGTGAGAGCAGCCTCAAAATAAGCTTCCAAAATGCCCAATCACTGATCGAGGTGTCTCATACTAACGATCTGACACTTACAGGACCAGGAACCCAAGGATGAGAGGCGACAGATCCATTTCTACCAGCCTAGAGGCTCATTCAGTCTCTGCAGCATCTGTCTGTGTGTGTGTTCTCTGGTTCTGTATGTGATGATCTGCAGTTGTAGGCTCTGGAGTGGGGTGGTTTCTTTCAGAGTTACAGTGAACTGTCTTGTTTTTTCCCCAAGCTTCAGAGAATTGGTGTTAATTTGTTTTGCTGTGGACGTCCAAGTTTGCCTCTCACTATTTTGTTTTGTAGATAAAAGCACAACTCAAACATCTTCAGTGTCTCAGGCCTTGTTCTTATTTTTCTGAGATAACTAACCCACTTTTTTTGTGTTACAGTAACATCAAGTTTGGAAAAAGGAGTTGTCCATGCTTGTACAAACTGTTTGGACAGTTTGTCCATGCTTGTACAAACTGTCCGATTTTGTATCGTTTGATTTTGAGTATAACAAAACAGTGCGAACGACACTGCCCAACTGTTTTTAATTTATTTACGAATTAGTTTAGAGAGGAGCCGTCCACCACCTCCGTTCTTTTGGTCCACCAAGGTGTTATGAAGTGGAAGATCCCAGTTGTTCAGAATGGCCTCTACCATCTTCAGTGTGGTTCTCTCCACCACATCCCCCAGTGAATACATCAAACATGATTGAAGTCATATCATTAATAGTGCCTCAGGATGTTTCCTAGCAACGACTTCATGGAGAACCTCACATGGAAGTTCAGCAGTAGCCATTGGGTGGGGATGTAGGCCTACACAAGTGTTCTCCATCTTCACCATTATCTCCAGCTCATCATCACTCTTGTTGGACAGAGTTGACATTTCCCATGATGATTGGCAGCAGAAAGGCCCGACAGTAGCTACACCTCCACTTCCAAGCCTTTACCTTTGCACCTGCAGCACGGCAACAATGAACACACCTCTTCATCTCATCATCTCAGTTGGTACAGGGTGAAAGAGGCTCCTCTCCCCACAGAAATATCCATCCGTAGTTGACAAAATATGACAAAAACATAAATAAAGCAAGTGACACCGTTGAGGCACATGTTCTGGAGGAACATATTTTGGTGTATATTACTGTATGTATATGTTTAGACTCCCGTGCTCAGGAGGAACAGGTGGTGGGCTTTTCATGGACTTTGTTGATAAAAATGTAGAATATTTCCTCTCCTCAAATACCATATATTCCATCAGAAAAGGTCACATTTACACTGACACGATGATTTACACTGCCTACTGAGTGAGTTCCCTTTCATAAGGAGTACCCCCCCCCCCTCTCACACACACATAGTGAGGTGCAAATAGGCTTTTCCTGATTGGTCCACATCCCTGCAAATGCCAGTGCACACAGAGACAGAAGTCTTCTTCTTTGATATCGCCGCCCTCCTACTTAACCAGTGCTAACCCCTCAAACAAGGCTTAGTGGACTTTTAATTACTTTTGTGCAAGACAAGATAGAGTATAATGAAAATGTCAAACACATTATTTTCACCACTGACTTCTCCCAGTCTGACACGATCAATAGCACCATCCCCTCTGTATGAACATATTAATATCAGATTGTTTTAATGAAAATGAAGAGTGGCAGCTGGGTGGTGAGGCTAATCTGTTTAGATATCGATTCATGCCAAGACTCATCCAGAATAATAAGGTCATGGTCTCTGCATTTTGTCTTTAGTTTTGTGTTTTTTGTTTTTTTCTTCAAGTGTTTTGTTGTTTTTGTATCTGATTCCTGAGAGGACTTGTGTGTTTCGATATGATGTGAGGATTTTTAGTATTTGTTCCAGAAACCAGGAAAGAACAATACAATAGTTGATTTATCCGATGGCATCAGTTGAACAAAAGACGTGTTTAATATAAGTGATGCACAATGGTAAAGCCTAGTATCTGCAGCGTGCTGTCATTTCCTCTCTGGTTGACAGAAATAATGAAGTGTCTTGGCTGTAATTAAAAGATAATTACTAACATGAGACATAGACATTAATGTATTAACTTATTGATTTCCACCATAGTTAGAAATATGAATTCAAAGAGATGAATAAATCATGAGTCTTGTCATTCTCCATCTAAACCAATTAGCACATGCAAATCAATGATTTGTTTTATGTATAAGCTACTTTAAGCAGAGCTCATTGAAATTTCATTACTACTTGTTGCTGTTCAAGCAGTTCTTCTATCTTCCGATCTTTTTTTACACAGCATGCGTTTGCATGTGTGTGTCTGTGTGTATGTGTGTGTGTGGTACTGCAGGTTCATTTTCTTGTTTGTGTTTATTACTGTGTACATTTGGAGTAGACAGCGATCCTTTGAAATCCTACTAGGCCAATGTCAGAGACACATGATAGAGCACACAGCACCCGGAGGGGTTTTGCAGTGACTACTGTTAATGCTCAAAGATGATGTGACCATATTGGCGTGTGTGTGTGTGTGTGTGTGTGTGTAATATCTCTGTTTTGACATGTGTCCTCTGTGTTCTGACAGATGCTATGTTGCTGGTGGCAGCCAGACTAGAGGGACCCTTCAACATTGAAGCAGTCATAGAGCCAATCGACATCAAGATCTCCGAGGCTATCATGACCATGCAGGAGAACAGCATGCAAGTGTCGGCCAAGGTACTGTATCCTCAACAAGCTTTGTTCTTCATCCTCACATGTCCTTTGCTCTTAAACTCTATATTATCTTTTTAATCCATCTGATTATGATGATGTTGGTCACAGGCTACACTACACATCCCTGTTCCCTGTCAACGTCTTGCATCAATTTTTTTAAATGTTTTTTTTCTTTCTTTTTTTTATAAAAGCAATAACATACAAACATCAATACACATAAAATACCCCACAAGTGATTGTGACCCCACTGACAGAAAAAAAACACACAACAACAACAAAAGGATCTAAATAACTCCCAGAGTTAGATTGACAGTTGCTGCACAATATGCATTTTAATAAAACTCAAGTTTTGTCCCGTTTTTCGTTATGTCACACCACCTTATCTTGATCTGTTGCAATTATTTTTTCGAAAAGACACTTTTTTTTTTTAATTCAAATTCAAATTGATCCTCGATTGAGCCTTGAAAATAAATATTTTTCCCAGAAGGGTAATTGGATTTATTATTTTTCCTCAAGTACCCCCAGGTCAATATTTGAAAATGTGAATTTAAAATGATTATTGAAAGGACTTTGCCAGATAAATGACCACAGACGAACCACATATGGACAACAGGAAAAACAAATGTATCTGATCTTCCACCACACCCAGGATGAAGGTTGGGAACTCTTCTTGTCTTCTTGTTTTAGGAGACACTTACTATGCAAGAGAAGTGTCTAATTTTCTCTCCAGCCTCCTTAGAGTTAAAACTACTAATCAGTCTTTGGGGGAGTTTTAAATTTGAAGCAGCACATTCAGGATTTTATCAAATACAGAAGAGTTTTTCTTGTCAAAAGGAAGTCCAACTTTTTAATTCTGAACCTTTGGTGTAATCTGGCCTCTCCTCAGACACAGAGCCACAAAGGTCAGTGTGAATTAGATGCCCCATTCTTTTCCATATCAAAGGGAGCTGCAATTTACAACTTCACCTATTGTCTATGCACTTGACGCTCCGTCTCCACTGCGAGGTTGTAGCTGGCTGACAGATTGTCCTGAGATTACAATCCTTCCCCCATATTCACATTTCTAACCGTATGTCGTCCTCTTCCCTGCATCGCCACGCTTTTTGCAAGAATGCGTTGGGTCACAACGCGCCGTACCTTCATTTCCCGCAGCACAGATCCGTTAAAAATCAGTTTTTGCTTGTGTGATGCGTAGGATAGTGGAACTGTAATCATAGTGAAGGAGTGATAAATATTAGAGGAAAGACGGCCCGGTGTCATGACAGTCATGTAGCACATTAGAGTGCTCCATCACTCTCCGAGCCAGGGGCCAGCAGACATGCCAGAGAGGAATGCTAATGAGCTATGCGGTTTGGAGGTCTGTTGTTTGGGCCCTAACAGTCTGTCGAGACCGAGCCATCTGAAAACAATCTATCCTCACAATGAACCTCTGTGAACTACACATTGATTAATGTAAGGTTCAACTAATAATAGATCTGCATTTCTATTTTTCTTCCTGGCTGTGTAGCAAAAGAAGTTCAGTTTGTTTTTTCAGGAAAGTTTAACAATTATCTACAGTATACAGTTAATGTAGTCTTTTCTAAGTGTCAGTAGGGAGTGTAATATCCAGTAATTTAAATGTCATGGTCAAAGCTCAGAGCAACATTATATATGAAACGGAAAATATGAAAATATGTGAAAAACTAATACTTTTCTTTGTCTTTATGAAGGTACTTTGTCATATTGTCACAGTGACCTTAAATGGCAAGTGAGCAACAGCCCCTGAAGGGTTAATTCTTTCTTTTGTCTTTTTCTTTTTCTTTTTTTTGCTGCCAATATGACACTTCCTGTAAAAGTGACTTGGGCACTGATAGAGAACATTGGTTCCACGTTGGCTCGATATAGTTTTCTATCTCAAATCACAGAGCAGGAAAGAAGCTGTGGGCGAACTGACGGGAAGGTTTTTCCAAGGGAAAAATGTCATGGTGTAGGCAAACTACAACTTTTGTGGGATCAAAATGGATGTGTATTCTACAAAGGAAAGACTTAGCCCTGGCTCAGTTCGGGGTTCCTGCAGCTTCAGACTGCTGACAGCCTGCTTTCCAACTGTTCAGGCCTGCAACGAAGAGCTCACTTTTTTTATGACAGTGAGGATTTGTGTTAATGCAGAAATAAGCAATTTCCACAAAGTTGTGTTAATGTTGGACATTTTTTCACACACTGATACACTCGTGTCCTCTTGTGTTTTTCCGCTCCCTTCATTTTTAGGTTTTTCAAGGATGCGGCCAACCGAAGCCATCAGGGATGGGCAGGTCTGCACGAGGCATCTCAGATGTGTTCAACAGTCGCTTCAGACCCTACACCCCCGAGGAGAGGCCGACCTCCGCAGCTGGAACAAGCCTGGATAGACTGGTACGTACATGGATGGGAACTGTAAAGCATTTAGGGCCTGAGTTACTAAGATCCCAGACAAGGGGCGCTAAATTGCTGCTCTGGCGTTTTGTCAGCGCACGCAAAACGGGTGTTCTAATGGTAACCGTTTCCACCATGGAGAGTGTGGACAGAGAGCTGGATGGCCACAAAGACAGACTGGAATTTGATCCGATGGAGTAATAGTGAGCTCAGGTGGGACACTCAGGCCACACTCGGATCTAAACGCCCTGACCAGAGGGGCTCAAAGAGGCAGCAGTGAGGTCTCTTAGTCCCGGTCCCAGAGCTACTCCAGAGCTACTCGAGACGTGCAGCGTGCGTGACGCTGCTTAAAGGACTTTAAATGCACCTGGAAAAACTGCTGCAGTTCGCTGGAATGACCCGGACGTGAGGAAACACAGAGATATAAGAACTTTTGCCACGGCAGGTATTAAATCAATGACCGCAGCCATTTGTGCGCAAAGCTGTGCCAGTTAAGACTTGACTTTCAAAAGTGCTAAATAAAGACGTCAAAACCACCACCGCAGTCTGCTGCAGGTTTGGTAAATCTCATTGGTGCGGTAAATAAATCTGTTTGCATTGACTCCTCCCACTATTTTGCGCGTTCAGAAACGCCCATATTTGCATTTTCATTAAGGCAAACACGCTAAATGGATTGCGCATGCAATTTTGCCCATTTTGCAGGCCTCCGTTTTCCCGGTTAGCAGATCAGCCTCAGCATGTGTTTGCGCGTGCAATCCAGTTTGCACACGTTTTAACACACGTAAACCTTTAGTGAATCAGGCCCTTAATGTGTAAAATGGCAGAATGATAGTGAAATATTTATGGTTGCTGTGCCTTGTTCACTCCTGTTTCCATTCTCTAACAACACGACTGATTTTCTGGGTTGAGAGTTTTCTTTATTTCTTGGAAACAGACATACTGAGCTTAAGGTCGACTTACCAAGGCTCAAGTCCAAAGGCTAGAAAAAAAATTGAGGCCCTGAGAGGAAAATATCATAATAAATCCATGTTCATATCATCTATGAAGAGCTCAGGTGCTGCACTGCAGTACTCAGGCTTTTATTATGAGAAAAAAAACTAAAGTAACCAAACATATTATTTTGGAAGTTATGTGTATTGCTAAAGTCTTTCCACAGAAAATGATCCTAATCAGAAAATTCACCAGTTCCAGTTCTGTTTTGTCTTGAAGAGTCTAAAACTGAATTAGCATTCACCCACATGGTGATGGAAAAATTGTAAGATATTAATTGTGGCTATAAAAAGATC
Source organism: Caranx ignobilis (assembly GCA_021432705.1). NCBI lineage: Eukaryota > Metazoa > Chordata > Actinopteri > Carangiformes > Carangidae > Caranx > Caranx ignobilis. The sequence continues at coordinate 50,293,455 of MU270012.1, forward strand.
CACTGCACCAACCCCATGTCCGTGAAACAGACAGTGTACAGTAGGAGGTCGTGTTGTCGTGTCAAGTTCCAGCACAGAGCAACACAAACGCGTTACACTCTGCCCTGCACATTGTGTTTTTGCAGGAGCCTTGTATTATTATCACACATTTGAATTTGTTAAAAGCAACACTTCTGTGTATAAGCAGAGATAATGTGTTGTGTTATTCCATTGAAAACAACAACAACACACACACACACACACCATGTTGTCTTCACAAACCTTTGTAGAATCTCCATTTTAATGAAAGTGGAGCGCTGAAGATGAAGCACAGCAACGTTTTGAGTAGATTACACGACACATTTCAGTGGAAACGACAACAGTATGTCAGGACATGGGCTGGATATTATTAAACCATATTTTTTTATGTTGTCAATTTATCTCGTGGCCAATCCATTTAACAAATGCTGTTTTATGTAATCCTTGGACAATTCGCAAATAAAATCTTGTCCTTTTAAATAAAAGGTACAGTGGATAATCCTCGGCTGTATAAGTTGTTTGACAGGATTAAAATGGAAAATATGCAGAAGCAAAGAAAGTAGATTAGAGGCTACAGAATACATTGAGTCTGTCTTTTTAAGTAGACTGCACTCCAAAAAAAAAAAAAAAATCAAGCTGTAATTGTGAGCAATAAACACGTTAAGTGCACTACAAAGCTCCCGATCCTTTAAACTGTTATTCTTGAATTCGGCGTATCTTAACACGCAGGTCTTGTTTGAAAAATCTAACCAAACCTTCCCCCCTTTTTTGCTTCATAACATTCACATCAAAAGGGATGTGAAAGGAAAGAAATTACCAAAAGGCAAAAGCACGTTTAGACTCCACAGGTTTTCAGCACAGTTAATAATTCATCTTTACACGCTCTCAGCCCAACTTGTTATGAGAGATGAGAAAAAAGGTCTTCTAAGAAAAGTGAGCGGGGTCGCTCAGTGCAAGACGTCTTCCTCACTTGATCACATCTCAGTCATCTCACCCAGTGCTTGTGTTTCCCTGTGTAAATCTATGAGGGAGTTTAGGTCCATAATGAAGCATGTCTGAGCATTAATGCTAAACTGGATTGGATAAAATATAAATACTGTCATTGGGCCGCTTCAGATGAATTCTGCCGCTGTTTGTGTCCAGGCCCCAATATTCACATTTTTAAGCATATCCAGATTGTATCTACAGTAGTTAGATTTTTTGACAGTCTGAACAGCCACAAACCACATGAGATCAGATTTTTACAAATCTGATTCAAACAACAAACAGAGGTGGTTTCAAATGTGATTCTGTTCGGATTTACACGGATCCATTTCAATGTGAACGGCTCGGTTCCTTAAATAGGATTTTGAAGTGTCTTCTGTGTCACTTGCAGCGCGACACGAACAAAAAGAAAAAAAACAACATAGTGCCGGAGAAAAATAAGTTAATTCAAGGTGTGTTAGCCGGATATTTGAGCGCCACATTGCATCGTCAAACGTCCCCCACCACGTGATTCCACCAGACATCGCTGGTCCACCTACACCAAACGGCCCCTTCCACTTCCACAACTCAGCAGTCGTCTCCGTTTCTGGCACCTCCTTGCTATCAGCAGACCGTTTGAGCCGCGGCTCCACATAATGATTCGGGGCAGAAACAAGCACAGGTCACAACAAGCACATGTGGACTGTCAGTCGGTGAGATCGCATTCTGATCAGATCTGCAAAAAAAAAAAAAAAAAGAAAAATCAGATTTGGGCTGCAGTGTGAACGAGGTGTAAAGCTCCCAGTGAGATGAAGCTCACTGGAATATTTCAGTGGCACCATTTGTCATTCAACTTTTTGCTTTACTAACTGCTAACGACACTCTTCGCTCCTAGTCTCTCTCTCTCTCTCTCTCTCTGTGTCTCTCTCTCTCTTTCTCTCTGTCTCTCTCTCTCTCTTCCTCTCTCTCAGTCTCTAAATTCCAATGTCCAATTAAATCTCTTTCTTCTTCATTTCTCTCCTGCTCCCAGAGGGCTGTCTGGAGGACAATGCAAGACAGTGTAAGCCTTCCATTCCTCATCTTATGTTCACCAAGTCATCTGTCTTGTGGTGTTTTAATCAACCTGCCCATATAGAGCTCCACTTCTTTACATTATTCAAAGTTGATATTGATTGCTTGTTTGTGACACGGCTGTTCATTTACTTTGCTTGAGTTATTCGGCTTTCTCCCTCACTCACCACCGAACTATAAGCTGCTCAGGTCAATATCTGTAATGGTCCTCCTCCATTTCTTATTTGGCCTTTATAGCAACAAGGTTGTGAGTTTGAATCTGTGCCTTTTTTTCTCTCTTTTTTGGGGGGGGGGGTGATTTTCTCTTTGGTCTTTTTCTTTCCACCATTCAAAAACATGCAGCTCAGATTCATTTGATACTCCATTGCAGAGTATGCTGGCCTGTTTCTTCTCAATGTGCATGAGTGTTTCAGATTCCATGCATTGTTGTGGACATACTCTCTGAATGCAGACATTTACTATCATTCAAAAGCAGGAAATGAGGGATTTTGGTGAGCAGGGTTTCTTTTTCAATAACATGTAATTAGCATTCCTATTGACAGTAAATATGTCTGGAAATATAATGTAGTAGCAGAAGCTACTCCGCAGTCAGGTTTTTTGCAAAAACGCAATGTAAATAGTTTAAGCCTCCACCAAGGCCACTGTCAAACAAAATACACCAGACTTCAGAGGAAGAAAAAAAAGCCTGCTTCAAACTTCAATGGCTTCTTCCCTGGTCCTTGCCCTGTCCCATCCACCAAGATCAGTAGAAATCGATTCAGGACTTTTTGTGTAAATCCTGCTGGAAAACAAACAAACAGACACGGGTGAAAGCATAATCTCCTTGGCAGAGGTAATAACACAAATTGCAACACACTGTTTCCATCTCAGAGGAAGTAACAAGATGTGTGTCAGCCTGTTCAAGGTCGATGTTACATACATGCACGGTTACATGTAGGTCTGTGCTTCCTTACTGAAATGTTTGTGTGCACCTACAACACGCAATTGATGGTAACAATAATATTTATTTGCCCCTTCAAACCTTGGAAACAGCAGGAGAGATCCATGTGCAAGAAAATCACAGTGCAACATTAATCTCTTTTGTTGAATTTACTCTCACACTCTGCATGAGATTACAGGGTCTGATTCACTGAGACAGCAGCTAATTACATAATCGGTGACTGGGACCAAGCTCCACACACACTCTGTAAGTTCAGAAAAGGTCAGAGGTTGCAGTTCAGTGGAGGGGTTTGTCTGAGATCAGCTAGATTGACAAAGAAAGCCAACTACAAAACATTGACTGGCTTCGGGCACAGCAGAGACCAGGAGCAGGGTTTGGTAAATAAGACTGATTACCATTGAGCAGTGACATTTATGAATGACCACAAAGCTCTCAGTCATCATTACTCCTTGTACAGTATATCGACTCACACAGTATTAAGTCCGTGCTCCAGTCATGGTCTGTTTTTCGGATGATGTGTATCTCCAACGACCCCAGTCTGTCTCCTGGATCTCAGATAAGAACTGAAGGAGATACGAGTGTTTACACACTGTCTAATCCACTCCCCTTTACAGCTGACTGCTCAACGATTTTAAGCTGAAAGAGGTCCGTCTTGATGGGTTTATTATAAAGAGCTTGCTTATGTAACAGCTTAAACACTGCCTTTTTGAGCAGAAAGAATAACTCAGCCATGGTTGGAAGCGCTGTGTTTTCGTCTGAATGGTCCAGACTGTGCATTGTTGAATGGGCATGAGGGGAGTTTTTACATTTGGCACAAACGTTCACTTGGCTGAAGATCAAAGGTCACCGTTATGAAAGATTTGTGAGGTCTCACACTTCATCTTTGGCCATCACTCAAGATTTCATATACTAATTATGACCACAGTCTTCATTACATATCTTGTGTGAGTCTTTAACTTTGTTCTTAGTTTGTGCATAGTGTGTTATTTTCTGGCTCAGAGACTGTGATGGTTAATTAAAAAGGAGATTTTTTTAATGTCAGCTATAAACCCAGTGCTAAATGTGTGTTTTTAATTACTGTATTAGGAACTAACAGTGGTTACATTGCACAGTATTGTAGTTCCTCTCAGGATCTGCTGTTATTTGAATCATATTAGTGGCATGGCTCTGAGAATGGCATTGTAGGTTTTCTGGGACATTTTGGTCAAGACAACATACAACACATACATTTTTCTTGTTTCTTGGCTTTTAAAGTGACACGACTGTACTCTACAGTAACTCATTTAGTGTGGGATGGTGTCAGTAATTGGGGGGGTGGCTGGATGTGAAGGAGGAGAATAGTTCAGAGCAGCTCATTAAAAAATAAAAAACAATTCAAGGAATGAACAGGAACCAGTTTGTTCTTGAGAACTGAGTTCAAAAATACAAAATTGTGAAGTTTGCATGAAAATAAACTTTGAGTTAGCTCCTGTGAAGTGTGAAACTGCGTAACGCTAGCTCTTGGTTGTAATAATCTGCTGGTGTTAACAACCTTTGGGGTGGTTTTATGTGGGAGGATAGACTCAAAATATAGTGTTGTGTGTGTACGGTATCGTATTGGAGCTCGTCTTCCACTCTGTGTTTTACATTCACGTTTATATTCTGTAAGAGTTGAGACAAAGTCCAAGCCGGTTTTGCAACACCAACATTTGTATCCTTCATTTATTTAGCCAGTGATGAGCAGATGTCTGATGACACGATTGTGACTAAAACGACTTTGCTCTGGTTCGGCTCAAACTAACTCAGCTGGCAGGACATTACTTTCAATTTCTCCATTACACAAAATGCTCACAGGAAACAACATGATGGACGATCCCATGGGATTCCATTATTGATTTATTTGACCAATTTCTAAATATTTTGAGCCTCCCTAATGGGTTGTTTGTTGTTGAGCACCGTTGAAATGAGGATGCAGTTGGAAAGAAAGTAAATCAGTCATTACCAGTGGCCAGGCCTTTCTCCACGCTCCATTTCCCGTTGTTTTAGCGGAGTGCCAGGACCAGGAAACAACCTGGCAACAGCCATTTTTCTCGGAAATAAGAAGTGTAGAATAAATCATCCGTTTTTCATTCCTTCAATCATAGCAATCCAGTGTTGATAGGATGTATACTTAAGAGTCCATTTGATATGGTAGCCACATTATTCTAATAGCACTAAAGGGTTCTACTGAGCTTTAAGGAGACACACTGTGAATTTGAATGCATGAAAAGAAACCAAGGGCTGAACATCCTTCAGATTCACCATGGGAGCAGAAATCACTATTCCCATATGTAAGTTTCTTCCTGCCAGAGTAATCAGTCATTGAGGAATCACTCCGCCCAGTGCACTTGCAGACACAAATGCCAATTATAACCAATGGTAACATGGCCAAATTGGTGAAATCCATGAGTCATGCCATAAAATGGATCCAGTTACCGCTCTAATGGAAATCTGGCATGTACTGTAAACTGTTCTCTACAGTTTTTTTTCTCTTTAATGGCCACAGTTTCTGTGAAGATCAGCAGGCGAAGAAAAGAACAAATGTTAAGACCGGTTAATCGCGCTGGCGTGCTAAGTCAGTACGCACGGCATGCTGAGCTAATGTTTTAGCAGCAGTAATGGCCACAATGTGCGAGTGCAGTTGGGATCTCCAAAGTCTGTTTAACATTGTGCTGACAAAGATTTGTTGAGTACTTGGTGGTGTCAGTGCGTGACTGTGTTTTTAAATAGGACGATCATGACTGTCTGATAATGCAGGCTGAGAACTCGCACCTAAGATACCTGTGACTAAGACGGGGTGTGAATCGTGCAGGGCTGTCACAATGCCGTATTTCCACAGGCCTCAACAATTCAAGTGAAGAATATCATTATTGTTCATCTGTAAAAAATGAATAGTATAAATGCTGTCAGTCAGATTCATTCTTGGTTTTATTTATAGTGTTTTGACTCTTGTTGGAAAATACACACAGTGGAAAAAAACAGAACAGCTACACCTGACTGATGGTGAAAAGGCAACTAGATGAACTGACAAAAGATCTACAAGGCCTGTAAATATCAATATTTCATTAATGCAGTCACCACAAGTACAAATCTGTTTTTTATCCGACATATAAAAGTGTAAAACTGTTGACTGACGTATTATCTGCTTCAAGAGTTTGTGTGAACCACAGACATATTTCAGCCATCTTCAAAAAAAAAAAAAAAAAAACCCATAGTCAATATCAGTATGTGGCGACACTCACAGTATTATTGTGCCACAGATTGTAACGTTACACCCTCCACTATAAATCAGTCAATTCCAAGTTGATCGATGTTTTTTTTTTTCGTCTGAACACTGTTTTTGTCTGTAAAGTAACTCTGCTGCCGGCTGTACTGATGATTATAGATCAGCGTGTTCCCAGAGTGTTTCATGTGATGGAAGTGTAAAGTTGCAGGTTTTGAACTAAGAGGTGTGAGAGCCACAGATTGCTGCTGTGACCCCACTTAGCTCCATTGCCTTGGTCTGGCATGTATGAGAGCAGAAAACCACACGACCACACTGCCACAAAGAGTTTTACTGTCACTGTGGTGCAGTGTTGTTGTTTTAGTGGCCGCAGAAGCAACAAAACCTGCTGTTTTATTGTAGATTAAACTAAAATCTCCAAGGATTTCAACATTTTTCTGAGCTATTTTAAATCTTCCTTTGATACGTGATGCCGATGGGTTTAGAATAAAAGGATGGTGTAAACTATGTTGTGTCCGTTTACACTTCCGTGACTTAATAGAGGGTGATGAGTCCGTCTGTCCACGGCTAATCTTGTCTGTCAAAAGAGATGGAAATCTGACAGAGACTGACGTGTAATCAGCCAAGCTCACTCAACAGAAACCTGTCTGCCCAACATGAATTAGGATTTATGTCCGTTGTTAGAGACACAACAGATCAGTGCACCACCTCGTAACTCCTGCTTCATCACTTTACTCATCGTTACAGTCGTACCCTCTTCACTCCCTCACAGGTCATTTGGGGTAGTTTGTTCCTTTATATGTTGTGAAGTGAGACTTTCATGTCGTCCCTCTTTCACTGGTCCCAATCTCAGCACTTGCATAATGATGCCTGCGTTATTCACTGTCTTCAGAGTCTATTTTCTTTCCACAGCTAACATGCTTCACTAAATAACCAGTGCACACACACAAACAGTAAAATATCCTTCATGGATGTGGTTTATGGTAATTCTAATGCTCCATTCTCTCACAAAAAACACATAAGATGAGAAGAAATGTTGCTTGAAAGGAAAAGGATTTCACAGTAGTCTGTGTTAATGTTGCAGCCATTGTAGTGGGCTGCCGTCTGTGATATGTGCACAGTACGGGTCACACAGCGAGGAAACACGTTTGTCATTTTCAAAACTAGGGTGATCTTTTTGTTGTTTGGTTGTTTTTGAGCTGCTCTGCCTGGTTCCCTTTGCATGTTTTTGTTTTTTGTTTTTTTTGTTTGTTTTTTTCCAAGGCTTTTGCAGCTTACTCTTCTGGGAACAAATCCTACACTACAAGCGCGCTGTGTGATTTTTACACTGACAAAATCAACAGTCAGTGTTCAAAGAACGTCTGTCTGATATGGCACAGAGACTTCCTGTCAGATTTCCAATTACACCCGCTCAATGAGTGTCAGTGACAGCCTTTCACACCTAAACATCTCAGACATTAGGATTTGTTTCAAATGTCTAAAAGCCTGTCTAATACAACAGAGTGTGAGGTTGTGAAGTCTGCATCTCTCTCTCTATATAGACACAATCTTACAGCAAAGCCTGTTTCATTTGTAGGCTGTTTGGAGGTTGCTGTAGTTTCCAGTTGGAATAAAAACAAACTACTCATTACTCATTAATTTAATAAACATGCCTCATGCATCCTGTCCCTGAATCTGATATATATACTCTATGTAGAAGAGAAGTTAACTAACGTCCCTCTGCACGTAAACGTCATCAGTGTGTGCAATATGCATGATGCTGTATACTGCAGCGTTGCCTGCACTCTGATCTGGAGACAGTCTGATTAATTAACCGGTCATTAGACTCTGTCATGCAGCACTGAGGGAAAGTTTCCTTGTAAAATCCTCAACAAAGATCTGACAATCTCTGGTCCCATCATTCACAGACCTCAAAGAAAATCTAATCCAAACATGTGCATGAGGTAAACAAGGAGACATCATTCATCCACTCCATTTCAAGTCTGCCTAACTCATACCAATCGTTCCCGGCGCTCATACACAGCCTGAGCATCACATTATCTTTCAGTTTTTGTGTAAATGAAACTGATTTCCCATCTCAAGCTAAATTTGGGCCCAGGCTGCACCACCAAACCTGGCTGCTTTACCCCCTGAGCAGCTTGTCAGCGGTTGCTGCCAGAGAGCCACAGCATGTACTGGAATCTGCCTCACCGCTCATCACTGGGCTGTTTAGCCCTCTCCTGATTCCCATGACACTGTGGTTAGCACATCTGCCTTAAGGTAGAGGGTGTTTACCTTGCTTTAACACAGCAGAGCCTTGCAGAGCGAAACTCATCTACGTGGGTTGGCAGGCAGGATGAAATAAACCACAGTATGTCCAAGGAAATCCTATTTAGCGCATTATTCAAAGCACTGAATCACAAAACGCCGGGGCCATTGTGCCTGGAGTAAGCTAACCTAGTTGCCATGAACGCAAACAAGGAACTGACCGTTTTGTGGCGCTTCCCTTCGGAGATTTTCCTGCTTTTTAAATAAATATGTCTTAAGCATGCTTTATTTAAATCCCTCAATGCAGGAGGACAGACTGGTTCAATCCATGATAGCAGGATAACTGGTTCCACTGGTATCCATGTGACCTAGAAAGTAGAGGACTTTTAGTGATGCTGCAGTGTTTCCCTGCATATTTATCAAGGTGAGATAACTCTCATTTATTTGGTTGAAATCAGACAAACATTTCTGCAGAAGGGATGCTAGACCAGTGTCGTCGGTGTGTCTTGTGCCACACTCTCGTGCACGTGGATCCTGAGTTCGTGGGTTGGCACAAGTTACAGGGGATTTGTGTCTTTGGTGATTGGGCTGAACACAGGAGTACAGAAGAAATCCAAATGAACAAATCACACTCGCTGTTGTTGTTGTTTTTGTGCCGATAACTAGCCCAAGGTCAATCAATACTCGTGCCACCGCCACTGTAAATTATTCATTCATTTACATTCTGCCTTATTGCTCTGGTGCTGGTGAAAGACTCTGAGTCACTTCCAGTCCTGCACTGGACTTTTCACCCGTCACTTTATGGCCCAACACATAAACACATTCATATTTGACTTTAAAATTCTCCTGACAAACAACATCCCCATACACAAATGTAAAATATGTACATATATTGAATTTCTATGGCTCATATGTACATATAACATTTTAAAAAATGAATGTAAAAATCTATATAAAACCTATTAGAAATTGGAACAATTTCCTATACTGACCTAGTTACTGAGCCTCTACAAATATGTATAGGTGTGTGTGTGTTTGTGTGTGTGTAAGTGTGTTTTATATGTAAAATATAGAATAGAATAGATTTGTTTGTTGAGTCCAGATGTTAATGCATCAATTTGGATGTTTCACTGTATTTATCAAAACTTTGACCAATTTATTTATAAAGTTGCTTTAGTAACTTTACCTTACAGAGGAAGCATCTGTTTAAAGAGGCGTTTTTTTTCCAACCCAAATGGTGTGTTTACCCTTGGGATGGGACACAAAACCAGCTGTGTATGAAACTTCCATCTGTGCTTACATTAGCCAGGTCACGGTTTGTTTAACACGGATGTGCTGTACTAAAACTGCTCAGCATCCCTATCATTAGAGGTCCCATTTTACTGCTTTGTGCTAACACGAATTCAGTTCTGTCCAACATGAAACTAAGTCTTAAACACAAAGATACAGCTGTTTCTATTATTTAGTTTAGCTCGTACCGTCTGTGGAGATTTAATGAAGAACATCTTTGTTTGTTTGTGGGTTGTTTTTTCTTTTTTGTGAGATTTGCAGATGCTCCACTGGATACACATCACATTCATTCAGCTGGAGACAGCTACTGTTTAGGTATATACATAAAAAAGCAGTATATTCTCAAGGCTTGGTGTTCTCCTGATAAGATTTATACTTTGTTGCTCTGTGTGTAAATTATAGGTGAGCTTTTCTATTGGATCAGTGAAGCGATACCTGAAATAAGTCGAGGTGGCCAAGTTTTTTTTTTTATTTTTTGTCTCAACAGTGGAGCGACCTCATAAAAGTGTTATAGATATTGGCTGTAGGGTTAGTCTGTAAGTGCAAGTGTGTGTGTGTGTGTGTGTGTTTCATTCATCAAACACGAGTGGTGGCAATGAAGTGCTAGAAGAGACGCTGTGTATTTCGTCTACTTGTAGTTCATCCAGGGACCCAATCAAGTCGTTATCACCGCACTGACCCCTCTGTTATCCATCTTTGATTTTCTGCCCGAATAATAAATCATTTACAGATCTGGAGTCCCTCAGCAGCAGCACCCTTTGAGCCTGTGTAAGGATTTCTAAATTAACTGATGCTTACAGGCACAGGTGCTTTTTCTTTCAAATGCTCCAAACCGCTTCTTTATTTTGTAGTTTTTGCACCACACATGGAAAATTGATCAAATTCAGATTCACTTCAAACAGACTGTTGCTGATTTTTTTGAAAAAGAAAAAACTACAGTGGAACACAGAAGCTGGTACTTCAAAGAATTGGGTTGTAGCTGACATTAAAATACAAGAAAAAGTAAAATATTCACAAGCAGGTTTTAGCAGATTTGTTCTTTGAGTAAGACACGTCAAATGAAAACAACACCGCAGTTCTACAAACACTAGACTCTTGTGCTTGGCCCTCTTCTGATGGCACTGCAGGGCTTTCAGACTCCAAGCTAACAAAAGAGTAGCACTGATGATGATCCATCCAATCCGTCCATTATTCACACTGTTTATCCATGCAGGGTTGCAGAGGAGGGCTGGAGCCAATCCCAGCTGACTGGTAACAGCCTGGACAGGTCACCAGTCACACATGGCTGACATATAGATAGAAACAACCTTACAACAACACTCACATTCACATCTATGGACAATTTCAAGTCAATCCAATCCACCTATTGTGCACATCTTTGGACATGGGAAGAACATGCACATTCCACAGAGAAAGAACCATCTTGCAGTGAGGCGAGAGTGCTAACCACCACACCACTGTGCCCCGGCCCTTGCACTGACACTTTCTCTGCTCCACAGAAAATGCATCAGGAATCAATAAAGAATCAGACTCTTAGACCTTTAAGCACGAATGATAACGACATTGGTATCAATAAACTCATCAGTTCCCATCCCTAATTAGTTATAGGACAGTTTGATTTATGCAACTGAAGACAGGCTAATAGAGAAAAGGTGAAATGGAACATTTGAGATCACAGAGCCTCTCAGTGTGTATGTACACACACGTACTCACTGATCCTACTGAGCCAGCGAGCAATTTACCTCTCCTCGCTCACTACAGTATCTGCTCTGAAACCGTCTGTTCAGCCAGAGCAGGGGAGACAATGACGAACCTGACAGACGGAGACACTCGTCTAAAAAAAAAAAAAAAGGCACTTTTCCTTTAAGAGGTCTGACAGGCAGATGCTAAATCTCTTGTTGGTTTCTCTAAGTGGGTGTGGGAGTTCTTCTATACTCGCTGCTCTCATGTTCTCATGCCTCCCCGCTCGCATTTTTAGTCGGCTTTATTTTTCTAATCTATTCGTGTGCACGAGCCTGATTACAGCTGATCACTGCTGACCTTTTACACACCGGATCAGACACGGGGGCCAGCACTATATCGCAACTTTGAAATAAATTATCCCCTGTCCTAGATCTGGAAATAAATAAATAAAGATTAAGAATAAATAAATAAATAAAACATTTCCACTGCTTTCATTGACCCAAGGACAAAAATCTGCACTTGTAGATTGTGTATATTTGTAAAGTGAGCAAAGTTTTTGCACTTACAGTTTGTACAAACACATGAAATTATTATGTGAATCTTGTTGTCTTCACTTTGCTCCTGCATGTCTGAATGTCTACATTTACACTGCAAGATCCTATTGGCAGATTCTACATCATACAGTGTAATATGTGCATATCCTTTATATAGCAAGTATACACACACACACAGAGTGCTGTAAAAACACAAAGGTTATTGAGCAAAGCTGTTGTCATGGGGACAGGTTGTGAATTGCATACCAACTATACCTGCTCTCTAATGGATTTAACTGATGTGTGAGACATACTGTCATGTTTACAGAACATCCAATAACTGGGAAATTAGCTGAAGCCATGATCAGTGTAAGGGCTGAGGTATTAACCAGTTCACCTGCTGTGAGAGTGAGTCTGTACAAATGGTCCCTCGCCTGCCTTTACCTAATGTAACAGGTACTGGAGATGGACTTGTGTTTAAATCCTCAGATGCAGTACTGTGCTACAAGACCTACAATGTAACACCACTGTGGTTAGACGCACCATTAAAAGTTGAGGCAGCAGCTGAAGGAGACTCATGTGTAAGTTTGTAACAAACTGCTCCTCTGATACTTTTCTCATCCTGCCAGACCAGACAGCCATCCTCCTTAAAAGAACTCAGTGGCCAGAGGTTTTTATTTCCCACGTCAGCCATTCCTCCCCACAACTCGACATCTGATATTGATAACTGATCTTGTCTATGTGAAAACAAAAAAAGAGGCCAGCACTGAAGCTGCTGAACTTTCTTGGTTCCACTACAAAAGACTACAACAGCAGCAGCAGGACTGGACTCTCCTCACCTTCCTCCCATCCCCTCTGAAAATGTAACTGCAAAACATATTTGATGTTCTCAGAGTACTGGACAGAGCGTTGCAGGCTCCTGAGCACTAGGACATCTCTCTGTGGCAGGACTAACTTTTTAGTTTGTTTGGACTGGTGTGCCTAGGAAGGTACACCAGCACCCAATTTAGCTGCATCAAAAATGTTGTATTGTAAGCAGTGTGAAATTTCATTATGAGTTCTGCCTTGGTTTGCCTCTGCCTGGTGTTGAAACTTTGCAGGGCTGTAGGCTGCTCTGCCTCACACCTGTCACATCTGTCCTGAGTCAGGATGTGTTTTTAAAGACATTGTGCTTTTTTACATTAATTATATCTGAGCCACAGAATCCTTTGTGAAAAGTGAATATCGTCCATTTTATATGTATATTTGTATGTTTATTGTTTCAGTCTCTGGTTCTCCTGGCGTTAGGAAAATGGGAGTCGGCCTGATGATGGTTAACTCTATCAATTAGGGCTGACCAATTGATCGTATTCGTTATCGCCATTGCAATATTAAGGTTGCCTAAAATGTGATGAGTAAGGAGAGGGTTAAATTAACGTTCAGTGTAATTGATTTGCCTATCGCAAGTTATATCGTCATTGTAATATTGAACAGTGTCATCGCATATCGCACATTTTGCTTATATCGTGCAGGCCTACAGTATGATGTCAACAAATAAACTACAGCCTTCATTTTTTCCCTTCAATTTGAAGTACCAGCATGTTTCATGACTGTGATCTGCACCAGTCACAGCTTCACACATGTACAACACATGGCTTATCTTTCCTCCCACACCTGCCCACAAAAGACAGAGTTGCTGAAGGTCACATCACACCAGTGCGACCGATGAAAATACTTCATCGCACTTGACAGATTTTCGGTCGCACTCTGGAGCCGTGCACTGCCCACATATTACCTTGACCCTCTGTGTTTGTCGCAGAGTGACCCAGCTTCTGGGAAGCACCAGAGTATCTCACCCCATCCCCGCCATCACAATATCCATAAAATCCATATTCCATCACAGATACAAACATCATGGAGTTCCCTCATCTTAAAAAGTAACAGTAACCGCAATTTACAGACTTCACATCCACGAAGCATTGCCCATGTTGGACTTCATGGATGCCATGTTGTTATTGGTTTTACTGCTGTGGCCAGGCTTTTTCCAGAAGACATGTGGTAATATCAGTATCACTCAGAAAATAATAGAGGATTCTCATCCTTATTAGAACTGATGGTTACATCAAACTAATTAAATGTATTCTTAATTAGGCTAAACAAACATATGTGGGAGGTGTTTGCACTAATGATTAGAAATTGCTCATAAGCAGAGCCCATAAGCTCAAAGTCAAATGTAAATGAAGTTAATGATTAAGTGACTCTGAAATATGAAAAAAAAACAAAACAAAACACATTTTTATTCAGTTCAGTTGCTAAATTGTGATGGTGCATGTTGCATCGCCTTTTTCTAACCGAGCCACCCACTTTAAACCAGCGAGAGGAGCCGACGCAGCAACGAGAGCTGGAGATTTTTATCATGTGAAATTGCCAAAACTGTACTCACTTTGGCAAGAAAAACTATGTGTCCTCATATGACCTGGACAGTGCTGATGTAGAGGAAGAGGAAAATGTGTTTAAATCTGTTTTTTCACTTTAAAAATGAACAGCAAACAATCACATGTGGCTTCATTTAACTTTTAGACTCGTACTGTGAATGCAGCTGCAGCTCAAATGGCTTCAACTCAGTGAGAAGCGAGGAGACACATTATCTTCATTTTTGGCCCTCTGACACCAGCTTCCTCTGAAAATCTCTATCGATTTGAATTCTATTAATTCTGTCTTTTTTTTTTCTTTTTTTTAAATTAACCTGAACACACCTGGAGATTAGCTGACAGTATGGATCTCCCACTGCTGACTGACTCAGATCAGGGAGCAGTGGACTTTATCTCACAGACTGTGGAGTGGTAGAGGAAGGTAGAGTTGTGCTCTATTAAAAGTTATGTTTTTTATAAAATCAAAAAATCCAACTAGCCACAAACGGTTCCTGTTTGTTTTTTTGTCCGTTTCATCATTATTCCTCCCAAAAGCGGTGTTTGTATGAGTCACTTAACAGGACTGACAAGTCAGTGGTGCGTGCTTGTGGTTGCGATTTATGCTTTCCTCTCAAACACAGTGAGTCAGAGTGGATCACAGTGTTTTTGTGAAATTGATTAAGGCAGGTCTTTTTAATAGCCCAGAGCATCACATATGCAGTGGCCAGTCACAGTGTTAGATCCTTGTGTCCATAGGTACATCTCTTCACAGCGACAAGTAGAGACACACAGGAAGCCTGAGAGCGTAGGTACAACACTGATAAGCATTCATATGTAAGTGCTCACAAAATGTCAGGAGTATCAATGCTTAACAATACAAACGAAAAAAAAAAGATTATAATGAGAAGTCGGGCTTAAATCAACTCTGTGCGATTTGCATAACTGTGTCCATGCTTAATAAGGTTACTTCAGTGTAATGTGGAGTCAAATGCAGGGCTGTTAGTCGGAAGTGAAGCAGGTGAATGTGACCTGTCAAAGTCCTAATTAAAATGACTGGACCTACATTAATATGCACAGCTGGAGGGTGACCTCCATGTTCTCATATATAAACAAGCACTTGACACCACTTCCAAGACTCAGCAAACCCAGGTGGAGGAGGCAGGTTGAGATGATGCTTTGTTTGTATAAAATCTTTATGCCAGCCATCGTACATAAACGAGGGGTTTGATTAGACCTGCACTGTTTTTCAGTTGGTTATTGAACCTGCAGCTTTGGGGGAGATTTTTAATGAGTTTTAGCTCAGATCATCCTGAATGAGTCATCACCAAGTTCATTCTGTTAGCACTGAGAATGAATGTGACACTTGTGTGTATTCAGACATGTATACTGAAAGAGTCTGGGGTCAGTGTTGGTGAATATAGCTGTAGAAACTTTTGCTATTTTTCTTTTAGGTAAACCAACTCATCCTGCAATACAACTCACTGGTTGTGCAGGTTGTTGTAGCCACTTAGCCCAGTTCAATATCAAACAAAATAGTGTAGATTACTAAACATCGTCTGCAGTAAAGTTGACAGTTGAACATTTGCTTCTCATAACAATGAAGAAGTGACACATTTATTTTAAGCACACGAGGTCGTGTCTTGACACGCATATCACAATGTTGACTCTTAAGTGTGGAAACAAACTCATATCTAATGTTTATCTGAGGAAAAACAACACCGCTCTCACTTTCTCATATCAATGAACCTGTACTTCATGTGATCAGTTATTCAGCAGTGAACTCTGAATGACCAGTGAGACAAGGAGAGGTGTTCAAACTGGAGTCGTACTCACAGCTCTGGGCGTTCATGTAAAGACCAATAGTCACATTTTCTCCAAATTTCACACTTCAGGCGTCTTTGTGTGTGTTGTTGTGTCTATGTTTGCATTTATTTATGAACAAGTGCTTGTTTGCTGCAGTAGAAGCCCAAGCTCATACTGAACTCTTGACACCTTTTATGTGGACTCCACCTATGTTGTGCAGCATTATACTTTAATAGCTCTCTGTTCCCAAACAAACCATAAATGGACTTAGTTATTTATTTACTTGCTTCCATTTATTGTCCTGCAGTTCATGTGTTTCCTGTTGGCCACATCATCACAATATCAATATCAAAGTGGTTCAAATTTAAAGCTCAAGTAAAATGAGCACCAATGTTCTGATTTGATCCATACTGTTGTCAGTGCCGCGGTGCTGTGGGCCATCGTGAATCAGAGCTACACCAGCGTGTGTTAAACCTAACCAGCTTTGGTGACAGGATTACCACATCAAATGTGAGGGCAGTCTCCTGCAGTGGCATCCTGTTGGTACAGGCCCTTTCATGTCCTGTTAAGACCCGAGGCTTCACTCTATGCACTCCCCCAAATCCCCAGTGTAACTAGGACATGACGAGGGCTGTGTATGTGTATGTGTGTGTGCACATGTGTATTCACTTGGTCTTTCATAAATGTCTTTCTTTTTTTTGTCCTGTACTGCTGTCCATGTAGAATAAGTAAGAAGAGAGCAGACAGGAGGGAGGTTCAAAAGGGAAAAAAACATGTCTTTCAGAATCGTTGGTTCTATATTGGACCTATAATTTTGTAGAAACCCAATAAACTAATGCGGATGGAACCAAACAAGATTTGTTAGGTCTGGTGTTGATGTCTGTTAGTAGAGACAACAAGCACGTCGCATGCAGCATTAAGAACATTGACGTCATCTTCCTACATAGCTGTTGGCTAAAGAATCAAGCTAAGTGTATGAAAGGTAGCATGACGAGTGTGGAGGAGCTGTATAAATCTGTGAAAGGTGACAAAGACATAAAAGAAGCTCTTTCATCAACATCTAATGGATGAGAAAAACATCTCAAGTATTTTCTCACTGCAGCAGCTTCCACTTTGACTCAGACTGTGCTGTTGGCAGGAGGCATGCAGTACATCACTCATTTAGCCACAAATACAATAAAGTTTAATATCAACACTCTGTCAGACTGAATTAAGTGCAACAAAATGGTTTAGAATAATATTAACAGGAACTAGTTTAGATATTAAGTTCATCAAAGTGTTTCCAGTAAGCATGGCTTCTTCAGAAGAGCTGCGGCCAACCTACAGTATTTAATCCATCAAAGGCAGAGTAACTCCAACTTATTTGTAGTCAGGAGTGTTTGTTTATCCCAATATCACACCAACAATCTGCTCTCCAGACTCCCAGCAGCAACACTTCCTGACCCGGCATTAACTCGCTATAAAGCAGCAACACAATTCTCCAAATACCAGAGGACATAAAGAGAAAAAGAAAGAAGAAACGTTTAAAGGAATATTTCAGCAGGAGCTGTAGGTCAGAAAATGGCAACTGCAAAACATGAACAGAAAGTTGTAACGATTGGTAAAACTGTAGCATAGAGCGATGGGATTATAATTCTACAACAGGATTATGACAGATCCATTATTAATGTAGTAAATCCAGCATAAGAAGTCCAATAAAATATCTGAATCCAATAAAATGTGTTAATCCAGTGAAACAGTTTCAGAACAAATTTGCCACCTGATGTAGAGTCCAGGAAGCCAGGCAGGTGGAATAGCATTCAGATGAATGGGCGAGTGGATATGTTTTAATTAGATAACCCCGCGGTTGACCACTCCATTTTCTACCTGTTTTGAAATTGATTTTTAAATCTCTTTGAGAGATCATTCTCAGAACAACAGCTGGCACATGCAGATGTGTGCAGTATGAGGTGTTTACTCCATTCAGCTATGACTTTATTGAATGAACCACGGGCTACTGTGGCACGTTGCCAAAGCTAAGATAAAGAAAAGCTGCCGCTCGCTCAGCTGTTATCTTCAGGCTGAGTTGATCGCTCCAGCTCTCTTTCACCTGACTCTCCACCACCCTCAAACAGCAGTGCAGGCAGTCCAACGACCGAATGAGGCCAACCACAAAGCACACAGGCTGCAACATATACAGTGCACTGTGACGGACAGCTAACGCTACGAGCTATGGTTTTGTTTTGGTTTTAGTGTTAGTGTTTTGTTTTTTACACTCCAACAGCTCAGTCCAAAGTAGTAGTTGTAGTGACACACTTCCTGTGTCTTTCCAAGTTACTCATAAACATTAAAGCCCCTTTTTTAAAAATTGAAAATATGGTTTATCACAGCTCTTTTCATCCGCTCAAAACTGCACTGTTCAGAACGGTCTGTTTTAGTGCTCTGTCCCTTTAAATGCAAATGAACCACTGCTAGCCCCGCCCCACCCCTTCTACTGGTACCAGGTAGGGGTGGTATAATGCAAATTTGAAAACTAATGACATTATTGTCAGACAACCGAGGGAAACAGGTCGACAAACCACATGGATTTCAACCTGTGGAGCAAATTACACATTTTTTTTGTCAGTTCTCACATTTTGGGGCCAGAAGGCAAGACAAACACCCAAACATATGTTAAAGAGCCTTCAGAAAGTGATATTTCCATAATATGTCCCCTTTAAATTAGCTGGAAACCTTAAAAACATTCAACATCTCATCTCATGTAGCATAAGTAAATAGGTGAGCTAACTGTAACAAATGATAAAAATCTGCTCTCAACATCAGTTCAGCAGATAAAATCAGTGGTTATCTCTTACAAATGAAAGGCACATTGTTTTCCGCTGTGTGAAACCAAACATCCTCTGTTTTAATGATAAACCTGCCTCAGTTATCACTGTAAACTCTCTATGTGCTAGAATTGAAAGCTTAGGAGGCATCACAACAGTAACTATAAGGGATGGTTATCAAAATGTCATTGTCATTTTTGTCATTTGCCATTTTGAACAGTAACCTACAGATTTTCAGTACCTGTGAGTGACTGCTGTCTGTGGATATCCCTGAGGCTGAAGTGCAACACAGATATCTCTAAGAAAACTGACTTGTGATTCATGGCATTAAAAACATTTTTTTGCTGATTTGCTGAAAGGCTGCATAGTGTATGTAAAACTGTGTGCAGAACAGTTACCACCAGTGAAAAATGTATTAAACCTGATCTGCCAGAGTGTGTAGATTATTGCATTTATGAATCCCTGTGCTGTTTGAAATATGCAGTACCTCTATTTAACACGCATTTATTCAAAGATGTTAAGTGAACTGTGAGAATTAGTTTTATGTCTGATGTAAAATTCTGCAGGAATGCGTGCTCTTCAGTGTTGCTGACAAAAAAGATTTCATTGTTATTTTGTGTTTCTGTTGGCATGTGAGATTATCCACATTTTTTCAGCCTTGTCCTTCATGTTGGCCTGAAAGAGTAACATCAGCACCAGGAGTTGTTATTTGTAACACACCCTCAGGCCATCGGGAATTCCCAGGAATTTTTTCCTGTTGGACCCGCACATTGGTGGGCCAGTGGCCCGTCAAAACATCTGTAAAAATTTTTACCAGCCCTGGTCGTCTGTTTACTGATCCTCTGTGTGTGGCTGTCAATTGGGGTGTCACATGAGAGCATACTACATGCTTGCTCCAGGACAAGGCTGACAGACCGATAACAACCACGTCTCGACTCACTGACCCCAGCTCCCATGAAAGAACTCGGGTTCAGCTGTGTGGTTCAAGGACTGTGGCCGGTACAGGTGACTTCCTAATATGTACTTTGGCAACTCTGCTCAAATATTACTGGGATTAAGAATAAAAGCTTTGGGCTTTGCATTCAATCAGATGCTGATTTGAAATATATCAGTATAAATTGTATATGGCAGATATTTTGCAGTCTGTGCTTTTCAGTGCTGTGAAGATTTCAGCCGCTGAAATTGGTTCAAGTCCAAAACAATTTACCTCCAAAAAAAATGCAATGCTTTTGAAAGCAATAGAATTTTGCAGAGAAGGTCGTGACCCATAAACAATGTTGTTTTCTTGCCCAAATATA
Organism: Caranx ignobilis; assembly: GCA_021432705.1. NCBI lineage: Eukaryota > Metazoa > Chordata > Actinopteri > Carangiformes > Carangidae > Caranx > Caranx ignobilis. Next base: position 50,313,736 of record MU270012.1, read on the forward strand.
TTTCAACACACACACATACACATTACGCACACACACACTTTCTCTCACACAATAAATATGTCCCTGTACAGGGCTCGGTTTTATAGCTTCATTCTCCCATGCTCAGAAGGGGAAGCCAGTGAGGGATCAAGTTCCTTGTCCATGTCTGTACTTTATGGAAATATGCAGCCTGCTATCTTATTGCATTATCCCAATACTTTGGGAAATGTGCTAACTTGCATCCTTTTTGATAGGGGGATCGATCATAGATGCCATTTTTATGTCCATGTGGCGCACATGAAGCTACTGTACAGTTAGCGTTTAGATTTTAAAGTTCAACTAATTAACATGTTACATCTTGTTTGTGAAGTAATGTAGTCATGATGATTCATTGCTCTTGGGTCAGAATGTAATTATGGGCACTGTTTTCTAGTTAACTATCCATTTGTCACTTTGTGACTTTGTCTCAACACATACACAACACTAGACCATCTTGTCTTGTCTGACAATGATCATCACACCAACTGTGATGCCTCATGTGGCATTTCAACCTATGACTACTCAGTAGTCATTACCATATTATTGCCTGAGTACTCTCTGCCCATGCACTCCTCTTTGAACTCAGCCTTTTGATCTCAAATACACACATGTAAGGTGTCGTGACAGTGTCTTGCTGTCATGGTGATAAAAACTTGTCCAAGGACACATCAGCACTTACCAGGAAGTGCCTTTTGTCACAACACACACACACACACACACACACACACTAACACACATAGATAAACTTTTATCTTTGTGAGGACACTTGTTGACATCACGCACTCATTAACCTCTTCCCTCAACCTCAGCCATCACAATTAAATATCCAAGACCACCCTTCACCTAAAGCTAATTATAACTTTAACCCTAAAACCAGGTCTTAACCCTCAAACAGTTGTGATGAGTGATCAAAATGTCCTCATGTTCCTAATCTGTCCTTACCACTAAAATCTTTAAACTGGTCCCCTCAAAGACAGAAATACATACACACAAACACACACATTTTGACAAGGTGAAAACAATACCAGTCACCCTGTCGTGGCTGGTAAAAACTAGTTTTTCATGTTTATAATTAGAGAGTGAGCAAAGGAGGGAGGGGAGTAGACGGCCTCATTCAAACCTCCGCTCCTCATGTTTTTTTCGGCTGTTTGCCGGTCAAACTTCTCGCTGAGTCCAGATGGAGTCGGTCGGGGGTGACCACTCATGCCAAATATCAAATTCAAAACCCTGAGTCTGTCTTGTATGAATCAGAGATGAACACAATATGGGTGGAAGTGGACGAGAAGTAAAATGGAACGGAAAAAAACTCCAGGCAGTCCATAGCTAGTCTTCTTCTCTCCTGGTGGTTCACAAGAACAGACGGGATTGTGCAGTGTGTGCCTCACTCTTTATTACAGATGGAACTGAATCTGTTGGACTCATGTTAGTTTTGTTTCAATTTAGGTCTCTTGAGTCTGTATTACCGTGACTTAATCTGTGTACATCTAAAAGCTTTCTCCACAGATAATGAAACCATCTCTGGCATTTTGCATCAACTCTTGATAATTTAACATCCAATCTGAGAACTATACATGTTGTGCTCTGTGCTTCTCAACCATAAAAATGCAAAATGACCAACCAAATTTATGACTGTCTTCTGCACCAGGTGAGTGACATCAAAGTGAAGCTGAAGGAGTCCAGGAGGTTCTGGTCCAACTTGCCAGACGACGTCTGTGCCAAGGGTAAACTCACAGAAACTGACGACGAGCAGTGTTGGAACAGCCACGCCAAGGGCAGGTGAGGACTTCTGCAACTCTTTCTTACCACAGCACAACTCTCCCTGCTCTACACTTATCACATTTTGCCTGCCAGGGATTAAAATAACCACACTGTGTTCCCAGATTAACACTCTCTCTGTAAGTACAATGGTTAGTGCTTATATGGAGAACTTCTATATAAGCTCTGAGGCTCTAATACCCAGGAGCCGGTGGAGTTTCCAGCACCTCTTATCACCACCGCAGTGTGTCGAGTATTGCTGAGCCGTACAGTAGATTGGACAGTAAGTTGTTTTCCTTGACAGTGAACCTGAAACACTGGCAAAGAAAATATATCACCCTCGTCAATGTGGCCCTCTCCAAGCAGCAAAAATCACCAGATGGTGCAATAAAAGATATGTTAATTCTCTTGTTTGTGCCAGTACCTTTTTTTAAGCATCACACTAAATCTGGTAGGTAAATTGATTTCCTAGAGATAATAAAACGTCAGCAACAACCAGAGCATGGGAAGAATGTTAAATCATTGGATTCTCCTGTTACTTAAACGTTAATTATCCACACTTCATCTTGCATAAAACTAATTAGATTAAATACAACCTTAATGGTTAAATGGTGACTCAAGACTCATACACAAGTGTATAAACAGATACAAGACTGCAATCACTGCTGCAATTAAATATGAAACAGACTATTAAGCCTTTGCACATCTACTGTATGTTTTGTCAGATTTAAGGAGCCGTCTTGAGAAAGAGTAGCACTTGTGATTCTTTCCAATTTCAGACGGGCTATTTTTGGGTTCTAACTTTGTTACACGAGATAATGAGATATTCACACATGTTTCAAAGAGAGATTATTAATGTGTGGTCCTGTGGAGAAAGTAGGGAAGCAAAGTGGTGGTCAGACACACTTGAAAGAGCTGACGTGGCAACCACACTGACACTGAAGGAAAATAACTCTATCAGCTCTGCGACGTCTGTGATTTGATTAAATTGCTTTTGGTTGGAGGAGAGCTCTCAACACACTGCAATTTAAGAAAACAAATCAAAGTCGACACAACACAAGTAAATGAAGGGGACTTCTTCACCGCACTGACAAGATATAAGATGTAACAGTGCAAATGACAAGCAAATTGAAGTACATATTCACCAATTTGGCCCTCAGATACAGCGTGAAAATATTCTCGTTCTTTTAGTTTGTGTGTTTTTAAGGTTTTTTTTGTTTGTTTTAAATGTGTTGAAGATGTTTTGCTGTTTGTAATGTGCCAGGCGCAGCCTCCAGGAAGTAGATTGACTCTGATCCAATGTCATTGATGCTGGTGGTGGATAACTTAATATAAATGCTCTGCAGCACATTAGAGACGACGCTACTTCTATTTCAGTCCATTATTGGGTGGTAAATTAGAGAAATCTAGCACAGACATGAGAAACATTCTTTGCTGCGTGATATTTTCTATATTATCTTCAAGGACAGGTTCCCATTTGATTTGGCTAATGTTGAATCGTCACATTAGCTGCAGCACATTAGCTCCGGCTGAACAATACATTTGAGCACAGATTGAGGCCTGTGGATTTTGAGAGCCTGTGATTTGTCCATCAAGCGTTTTAATAATAATAATACATGACGTTTTTTAAGGTCTTTGGTGTGTATCTGTCCAGATATTTCCCTGAGGTGGTGAAGGAGGGTCTAACCAACCAAGTGAACAACCCAGAGGTGGACGTGGATATCACCAGGCCCGACACACTGATCCGGCAGCAGATCATGGCTCTACGTGTCATGACCAACAAGCTGAAGAACGCCTACAACGGAAATGACATTTATTTCCAGGACTCCAGTAAGTTCTCCAGTGATCAGGTCGTAACCAGTAGAGAATAATCATCTATAAAGTAAAGCACAGAGACAGATTTGTCTGTTGATTTCACTCCCTGGATGGTAGTTTTGACACATATGCACAAACATACTCCCACGCATGCAGACATATCAGAAATCTAAAACTGTTATTGCCAAAGTAAGATCTCAGATGTCATTGATATAGCGACTCATCATACATCTCCGCAGGGTACATCAGTGCTGCACGGAGGCAAGACTCGCATTATTAGGATAGAATAAATAGCTGCAGGTGCGGTGACAAACAATGATGTACCTCTCTTATGCTGCCGTGACAGAACCCATTCTTCCTGTCTGACTGTGGATCCTCTTGAGCTGACAAGACGGAAGAAGCTCTGAAACAAAATGTGTGGCTGCATGACTGCTGCCACTACATTTTACACCTCAGCTCCATTGTAGTTGCTGTCACAATTGTTTTGCTGTTAGTGCTGGTTAAACATCAGAGACCCTGTGCTGGAGCAACTGCAATTGTTGCATAGGGTTTGCGCTGGATTTCTCACTTAAACTCACTGTTTGCACAACATCTTTGTCAAGAGATAACCCTGTAACACACTCACTCTTCGCAGACATCTTAGCTTATCAGCTAGCTGGTTTTATTCATTAATTCTTCACTGCAGAATTATGTTGGTAATTGCTAATTGCTCCATAAGAACAGATCAGTGGTAAAAATGCAGCTCTGGGATGAACTGTGAGCCATTAGTTTTCCATTAGCGACCATAGTGTGCTTGCTACTGTAAGTAACAAAAAAAACTAGCCCTTCCAACATCAAAGCGCCACAGTGACAGACTAGTGCAATCATGTTTGCAAGTGCATTAGCTTTCAGCTCACTAGCAACAGTAGTGGGTTGAGCAGCAGTGAAGTAGTAGCTGATGGAGGGCCATAGTTCATGGATGGAGCAGGTCTTCAAACTGAAGTGCACCATCTGATGCTTCGTTGTCAATGAAAGTGGTGTAATGCAAAAATATGAGCCCCCAGTTCATTTGCTGTAAGGTGTGTAGAAATAAATGAATAAATGAACCACCAGTAAACACATGCATGTTTAGACATCCTTGTAATAGGCAACAATCAAAAGTGTCTGTGATTTGATTATGAGATTTATGAACATCATGACATTTTTTTTCCCCCACCCCTTTTTCTTACTCTGAATCCTGTATTTCAAATTTAAATAAGATTTCACTGGATTCTTGTTTTAGTTACAGAGATAAGCTGATTAGTCTCCAGCTCTCAGCAGTCATGGCTTTATAAAAGTTTAGAAACATAAATGCACAGTCAATTTAAAAAAAATAAGAAGGCAACCCCTATTAACACTGAAAACACAAAACACAAAAGCCACCTCTGTTCATTTACTGAAGAGCTATTAACCCTACACGAAGTGTCTGACCTAGTTTTGTGCTAAATTGAATGAACAGTAACACCTCGAACCAGCGAGACACTAAAAATCTGAAGTGAGTCGGCTCCAAGTGTCATGAAGGGAGGATGTGCCTACGCACTGAGGTGTATCTGGACAGTCAGTGGCTCTGAGTGTTGAATTGAACAGAATAAAATGATTCAAATCTGCAAACTGAGTTATCAAAGTATCACCTGTATCACTAGGATGCATGAGTGAACTTTGCTTCGCCACTTGCTGCTGGAGAGCTGACAGCTTGATTCTGTATTCTCACTTCCCCATTGCCATAGACTCAACTAATAGTTGCTTGTGACAGTGTTATATTTATGTAAATTTTAATGGATGTGATTTTGTTGCTGCAGGTGATGAGGGCAGCAGCTCTGGCAGCGGCAGCGGCTGCTCTGACGGCTGCACAACGGAGTTTGTTTTCATTGGAACAGAGGCTCCTGTAATCGGAGCTGACAGGAGCGACGAACGCGCAGCAGCAGCAGCCGCTGGCAACTCACTTTCCCGTGGACCCTCCCTGCTGATGGTGATGGCCGCTCTCACACTCCCATTTTGGATAATGCAGACTCAATGGAGATAATACACAAGCGCAACCCGATCAGCTGACTCTTATACTGTGTCGTGCAGTATGTTTAACAGCAAGTTCTACTGCTGTTCCCTCACTGGACTTGTAGAACCTCCTGGAAACCTGTCAAGAATGGCTTACTGTATGGTAGGACTGGATGTGAGTGCAGTGCTGCATCCTGCTCGTCCCCCAAAGAATGCGCGGTGCCATCACTGAACCAGCTTTCACATCTCTGACAAAAAAAACAAAAAAAAAAAAAACAAAACAAAAATACAAAACAAAATGTGATGTTTTCTCATTATTCTAAAGTGGATTTTGAAAAATTGCTTCTCTTTTAGAAAGTGACACCATATCTTGAGATGGCTCTGTCAGATGAAGGAGAATCTCATTTTGTTTTTCTTTGTATGATCATGAAGTTGTGAAATCGAGACACCCTACCTATTAGTCTTTTCCCCCTCAGTCAAAAGGAGAAAGTCTTACTGTGTGCATGCGTGGCAATGATGTTAATTAAGAAAAAAACAAAGAAAAACAAGCATTTTTTTCTTCTTTGATTTTTTTTCTTTTCTTTATTTTTTTTAACGCAGGCTACACAGTTTTGGATTTGTTGGTACAGGATTGTACAGTGCTAGCAGTTCACCTGGTTTCCTGTTTGGTCATAACAGTGCAGCTTCAGGAAGCAGCAGTTCTTACAGCCACTTTATATTTGCACATTTGGTTATCTCCACAGAAAGTGCTAATGTTACAGCACTGAGAGATCTACTTTGCACAGATTATTTTTGTTGGCTACATAAGTTTATAAAGCTACAGGAAACACCCACCCCATAGAGAGAGAAGATATATATTTTCAGATCCTTTAACTGATTGTATTGTACTTAACACAGTTGGAGTATGTATTTCACTGGAAGGTACTGAAATGTAATCTTACTGGTGTAGTTAATGGCTACATTTTTTTATAAATGTATTACGGTATTTGTTTTTACAAGTTATCTGATCACCGTAAAATGAGGGAAGACAGTTTTTAGTAACAGCAGTAAGCCATTACGCTACTATTGCCTGCTAACAATGTTCATTTACCTGATTCATGCTTTTTCTGTTTGGGCTTTTAACGAGCATCCAAACAGTTCCTTTTTTATTTCTCAGAGGTATATTAGAGATATTAGGAATATGTTAATGATATTTTCCTTTGCTATCATGCTTTAATTATTTATAACTATGGTTTATTTTCTATCTTTTCCATTAGTCATTTAGCTACTTTCCATCCGGGAGGTTCCAGGTTATAACCCTAGTCCTGTGAGTTCACATGTAGCCCTCTGACAGGCTCTGCAGATTTGCCCACTCACATCTTAGGATGCATCACACAGAAATTATTTGCCAAACAAACACACACAACACCACAGCACAGACACACACACACAGACATAAGCACATGCACACACCTCCATACTGCCAGTGTGCAAGCTTTAGTTTGGATTAACTAAGAAGTTAACAGAGCCATGGTGTGAAAATACGACTTAAAAACTCAGAGCGAACAGTAGTGACTGTAGCCTGCTAATGTTGTGATGTTGTTATGTTGCTATGTTAGTCTGTACAAGATAACATCGCATTGTTGTGTTTGGAGCTCTACTTTGCTACAACAGATGATAGATGTCGCAGATCACAGATTACAAACAGTCGCATTTGAGAAGGTAAAAATTTGGACGGCATGTTTGTGTACAGAACAGGATGTCTGTCTTTGAGGAGGATTCACCTCAAATTTGAAAGGTTTGCATACTGGCTTACGGTCATCTATAATCAGTATCAAATTGTATCTCCATACACCATATGTTGCGATGGACCTGCTGCTGCACCTGCACCTGCTGAAGCCATTCCACGTGTTGTTTTTATCGCTTACTGTGCCTGCCTGCCTTCCTCCTCGAGTTTGATGTCAAACCAGAACGCTCGTAGGATTATTATACTGCCATCGTGAGTCCCGAAGAACCACATCAACATCTTTCAGATCTTTCTTTTCAGAACTTTTGGTAGAACGCTGGTCCTTGTGGCGGTCCCCACTGCAAACAGACCCACCACAGGTTATAGAAGTGGTCATGTACAGTATGTACTCTTACAGGACATGTAAAAAGTCGGCAGCTGGAAAAGAAGCAGGGTGCCAAGGTTAGAGGGCGACAACTGTGCTTTTAGAACTAGTGTTACTATTCATAACCCCCGTTTTATCTCCTGCAGGCTTTGACCTCTAACAGGCTCTGGAGGCTCACAGAGCAAAGCCAATAGCTTGCACTCTACCAACACAACACAATGGCAACGACCTCTGGTCACAGCAAAAAGGCAGGTTCTAGAGGTGTTGCAGGTGTACAGCTGGAGCAAACCAAGGGGAAAATGTTCACTGCTCACATGAAAGAAGGCCTTTGAAGCAGCCACCCTTATGCTGGAGTGTGTGTGAAGCATCCAAACCCATCAGCATATAAGCACCCGAATAGCACCTGATATACTTTCACATAGCCAATGATTCTCTTGTCTTGTCTTCAGAGACCTCGCCCACAGCCTGGTGCTGTAACAAATTGCTATCTGATGTGAGCATCTTAAAAAGACTGTGCATTTCACAAGTTTCCTGTCTCCGTCGCCAACGATGGTGCAGTGCAAAAAAAAAAAGCATCAAGCTGCACCTTCCAACCAAGAAAACTATCTGATGTTCTTAGGCACAACTGAGAGGCGCGGGGTGCTGCTGCTGCTGATTCAAATGAGCAAACAACTAGAATTGACTGATCTTTGCATGAGGTGACTTCAGAGTCGTCTTCACAGGCGCTCGTGTCTCACAAGAGTGACCCTCAGCACCACAGGGATCCCGCCGCAGAACGATTGACCTCTGTCACCTGCAGAAAGCACCTGAGGAGCAGGTGACGGAACAGCAGCCTCCCACCAAAACCAGCAGAATCAAATCTTAATTATGGAGAGCGGCAAAAACTCCACAATTTTTTGATTTATGCAACATCCCAACATCAAACCGTGTAGATTAGTAAAACAGACGGTCTGTTTCCATCCACCTGCTTTCATGCACATTTTCAATTTGCCTGTGAAGATCTTGGAGGAGGAGAGAGGTGGAGTTTTGGGGAAAAATGAAACTAATGTCAATTACATGAATGAAGTATTTGATTTAGATATCCACGAAAACATTGAATCTAATATGGACTGACGAGGGGATCATAACATTCTCCAATGAATCCCGATATAAAAGACTTATTTCTATCACAGTTTCTAGATGCATGCGTTGCTTTACTTTGTTTTTTTCTGCAGGAAAGTGGATGCTAGGTTAGGATGCATTTAGATGTGAACTGGTGAATGCACTCTGATTGCCATTTCAACACGCACTGCGGGGGTGACTGAGCAAGCCTGTTGAGCCTTTTCTAGGTCAGAGCCTGTATGAGCCAGGACCAGGGGGCGCAGTGGAAACTAAACACACATAACACACACTAAGTTTACCCAACTCTCCAAACCCAAGATAGTGTTTTCTCTGAGGTTTATGCAGTTTGTTCTCCATGGCACCTTTTCTCTCTGTTCATGTGTAATCTGCTGGATCATGGTGTCTTTTTATGAGCACCAACGGTGTGAAGGAGCAGTGAAACAAAGGAGGAGAGGGGTCAGATGGGAGGTTAGTTTGACAGGATGCATATATAGCACTATTTAGAAGGTGCTGTGTATTGAGTAGAGTAACTAGATGTCAGAGCTGATGTGCAGCGGCAGTTTCCCCTAGCTCTTAGCATTTTACCCACCAACCCAGGAGCAGTCCTCTGATTGCACATACAGTAACTGCAGTAAAGGCAGGTTCATGTAAAAATCATGGGTCTGTTACATGGAGCTGATGAAGCTCAGACTTATGATTCAGTTTTAGCTTCAGACAACAAAATCGCTCTCTCTCTGTCTCTATCTCTCTCTGTCCTGATACAGAATGTTCTATCCTTTAGAATTAAACACAAATAGGTGTTTTTGTCTGCACTTTTATTTTTTTGCCGTGTAGTGCAGTGTCATATTGTTTCCTGAATCTAGACTCAGTTGTGCAGTAGCAGAGTTGCATTCAGATGATCTTTGTGCTTTGGTGATTCTATCATTGGTAAATGGAGTTAATATTCAGTATAAAACAGGAAGAGGTGATTTAAACGTGGGTTTTATACATAGAGCTTAAGTCTAACAGCCATATAAGTTCTCCTCTCTCTTTTTTTTTGAAGTATTAACCACAGTGGAGGCAGATATTTGTATACTGCTAGTCAGGGTCAGGGCTACGTTTGTGAAAGTGTAAAAAACACACTGCACAAGCACAAAGGTCGAACGCTCACGAAAGAGCTTCTACTTTATCAGTGATGACGGCAAGATGAATTTTGGATGGATTTAGACTGAAGTGGATTTTTATTGGTGTTCCTGAAATTCAGGACACACACACACACACAACAAAAAAATAAATTAGAGGAAGATCCAATTTTCCCAAAGAGCTTGTATCGTGACAAACAGTCAAACAGTCGTCCGTCTCTCATTTCAGCAAGAAGTCCGTTTGCCATTTCCCACCCTCCGCCTTGTGTGTTCCTCTCTCCCTCCTAACAAGCTGTGTCGCTCCGGTCAGACATGCAGTTCACTGTCTGAGATGCTTCAGTGCTTAACTTAATTTGTTTGTGAGCATTTTTTTTTCTTTTCTTTCTTTTTTCTCATTCATTCTCCTGCATTTAAAAAAAACTGAAAAAGGGAGTAATATTGTGGCTGGTTGGATTTTTTTTCTTTCTCTACAGAATGTTTAGATCAAGATGTGTTATGCAAGGTCTTCTCCATTTGATGTTAATCGTTTGCTGCACTTTTGCTACAACATATGCTGTGAGTGTGGTACTGTTGTGATTTGCAAAATCAGATAAGTAAGGAGCACATTAAGGTTTCTGGAGCTGTTAGTGCACGCTGTCTAAAGTGTTTGGGGGGAACTGAAGTTGATAGTTATACAAGCAGACATGCCTTACCATTTTTTAAAAGACTAAAATGGATTGCTTATTTGGCTTTTGTTACACATTCTTGTATACAGAAAATAATACAAAGGTAATAATAAACATTTTATTAAAAAAAAAAGTTCTCTGTTGTGTCTCCATTTTGTCACCTCATTGTGAATATGTTGTTTTGGGGCACTGAAACAACTCATTCAGAAATCTCAAAATTTCAACTTTTTATCTAATAATTTTGACTTTTTGTCTCAAAATTTCGACTTTTTGTCTCAAAATTTTGACTTTTTGTCTCATAGTTTTGATTTTTTTGTCTCATAATTTCGACTTTTTGTCTCAAAATTTTGACGTTTTATCTTATAATTTTGACTTTTTGTCTCAAAATTTTGACTTTCTGTCTCATAATTTTGACTTTTTATCTCAAAATTTTAACTTTTTATCTATTAATTTTGACTTTTTGTCTCATGATTTTGACTTTTTGTCTCAAAATTTTGACTTTTTGTCTCAATTTTGACTTTTTGTCTCAAAATTTTGACTTTTTATCTAATAATTTCAACTTTTTGTCTCATGATTTCGACTTTTTATCTCAAAATTTTGACTTTTAGTCTCATAATTTCAACTTTTTGTCCCAAAATTTTGACTTTTTGTCTCAAATTTTTGACTTTTTATCTCATAATTTTGAGTTTTTGTCTCAAAATTTTGACGTTTTGTCTCAATCTTTTGACTTTTTGTCTCAAAATTTTGACTTTTTATCTCATAATTTCTACTTTTTGTCTCATAATTATGACATGTCATCTCACAATTATGACTTACTTAGGGGATATTTATCTCATTTCACTGGCAGAAACGTCCTTCCACACACAGAGGCCTCTTTCACAGCAGACATTTTAATTTTTCATAGTAACATATGCATAGGTGTTACTAAATGCATTAACAATGGCATTGTTCAATTCAAGTGTCCCAGTGAGACAAGCAGCTGAATGAAATTCAGCCATTATTCACTTTGTCCTTAATGTCTGTAATTTTCCTGCCGTGACATGGTCATGTTTTCACGGTCATGTAAAGCAGCTCTAAATCCAATAAGAGTTCTTTCACAATTCATTCAGTCTGATGATCCACTGCTGCAGGAATTACAGTTGGACAGGACCGACGAAGAGGAAGAGGAAGAGGAAGAGATGTCCTACATTTATAATTGTGTTTTTATATATATATTATATATATTCCTTATTCTGAGCTCTTCACTGAATATATAACCATTTATCTGTTACTTTAGACTGTCTAACATTTATCATCACTTTTAGCTACTCTATTATTTATTGAGAAGGAAAATTAATTGTAGTTTACCTTGTAATGGAGAATAGCTCACTCAGCCCGTTTATTCAACTTCTTTTTAATACATGTAGATTCAGTATTTACCAGAGAACATATGGAAGATTGAATCTTGTGTGGAAACATTAAGTCAACATTATGAGATTATGAGGTAAAAACACAGTGTTAGACACTACGTTTCAGACTCTCCATTAGTGGATCAGTTCTGTTTTAGATATTAATGCAACATGATGAGAGGCTGAGCTAATACAGTTACAGGCAAAATAACAGACCACTGCTTATGAAATAAATCCTTTTTTTATTAAAAAAAAAAAAAAAAAAAAAAAAAACACTGAAAGAAAACTAATGATGTCTAATAAACCCTCATTTCTAAAAGCAGCCTCTTTCTATTTTTTCTGTCTGCTCTCCATCTGTCCTTTGTTCTCACCTGTTCTACACACACAGCTTTCACAAATTACTTTGAACTTTAAAGATGGGACTGGATACATCATTGGTAATATTTTCAGACTTAATGGGGAGTTTAGCATTCAAACTGAATGAACTGTAATACAATAGTATGATAATAATAGGTATCATGAGAAGCAGACCTATCTGACCTGGCTTCAGTCAGAAGCCATTAGAGGAAAACACTCTGGCTTTTAGTACGTCAGAGAGCTCCAAAGGAGGTCACAGTGGAAATCTCAATGATAACAATAACTATCTGTTTCTTGTATAAGCAAAGTAAAAGTACAGAAGAGCATTAGGGCCAAATTCTGAGTTTTTTTTTTTTTTTTTTTTTTTTTTTGAGAAATTCAGGCTTTTTTCTCAGAATTTCTGAAGTTTTTCTCAGAATTTCTCACTTTTTTTCAAGAATTCTCATTTTTTTCTCAAAATTTGTGGGTTTTTATCTCAGAAATTCTGTTTTTTTCTCAAATTTCTCACTTATTTCCCAGAATTTCTCACTTATTTCCCAGAATTTCTCACTTTTTTTCCAGAATTTCTCACTTTTTCTCAGAAATTTTCACTTTTTTCTTAGAAATTCTCACTTTTTTCCTAAAATTTGTCACTTTTTTCTCAGAATTTCTCACTTTTTTCCCAGAATTTCTGACTTTTTTCTCAGAATTTCTGACTTTTTTCTCAGAATTTCTCACTTTGTTCCCAGAATTTCTCATTTTTTCTCAGAATTTCTCACTTTTCTCTCAGAATTTCTGAAATTTTCTCAGAATTTGTCACTTTTTTCTCAGAATTTGTCAATTTTTCTCAGAATTTCTCAAATTTTCTCAGAATTTCTCACTTTTCTCTCAGAATTTCTGAAAATTTTCTCAGAATTTCTCACTTTTTTCTCAGAATTTCTCACTTTTCTCTCAGAATTTCTGAAATTTTTCTCAGAATTTCTCATTTTTTTCTCAGAATTTCTCACTTTTTACTCAGAAATTCTGACTTTTTTCTAAGAAATTCTCACTTTTTTCCCAGAATTTCTCACTTTTTCTCAGAATTTCTCAATTTTTTCCCAGAATTTCTCACGTTTTTTCTCAGAATTTCTCACTTTTTTCTCAGAATTTCTAAAGTTTTTCCTCAGAATTTCTCACTTATTTCTCAGAATTTTTCATTTTTTTCTCAGAATTTTTCACTTTTCTCTCAGAATTTCTGAAATTTTTCTCAGAATTTCTCACTTTTTTCTCAGAATTTCTCACTTTTCCCCAGAATTTCAGACTTTTTTCTCAGAATCTCTATAGTTTTTCTCAGAAATTCTCACTTTTTTCTCAAATTTCTCACTTTTTTCCCAGAATTTCTCACTTTTTCCTCAGAATTTCTCACTTTTCCCCCAGAATTTCTGTCAATTTTTTTCTCAAAATTTGTTAGTTTTATCTCAGAATTTCGGAGTATTTTTTCTCAAATTTCTGAATTTTTTCCCAGAATTTTTCACTTTTCTCTCAGAATTTCTGAAATTTTTCTCAGAATTTCTCACTTTTTTCTCAGAATTTCTCACTTTTTCCAGAATTTCAGACTTTTTTCTCAGAATCTCTAAAGTTTTTCTCAGAAATTCTCACTTTTTTCTCAAATTTCTCACTTTTTTCTCAGAATTTCTCACTTTTTCCTCAGAATTTCTCACTTTTTTCTCAGAATTTCTCACTTTTCTCTCAGAATTTCTGAATTTTTTCTCAGAATTTCTCACTTTTTTCTCAGAATTTCTCACTTTTTCCCCAGAATTTCAGACTTTTTTCTCAGAATCTCTAAAGTTTTTCTCAGAAATTCTCACTTATTTCTCAGAATTTCTCACTTTTTTCTCAGAATTTCTCACTTTTCTCTCAGAATTTCTCACTTTTCTCTCAGAATTTCTGAAATTTTTCTCAGAAATTCTCACTTTTTTCTCAGAATTTCTCACTTTTTCCCCAGAATTTTAGACTTTTTTCTCAGAATTTTAGACTTTTTTCTCAGAATTTCAGACTTTTTTTTCCCCCAGAATTTCTGTCAATTTTTTCTCAAAATTTGTTAGTTTTTATCTCAGAATTTCGGAGTATTTTTTCTCAAATTTCTGAATTTTTTCCCAGAATTTTCACTTTTCTCTCAGAATTTCTGAAATTTTTCTCAGAATTTCTCACTTTTTTCTCAGAATTTCTCACTTTTTTCCCAGAATTTCTGACTTTTTTCTCAGAATTTCTGACTTTTTTCTCAGAATTTCTCACTTTTTCCCAGAATTTCTCACTTTTTTCCCAGAATTTCTCACTTTTCTCTCAGAATTTCTGAAAATTTTCTCAGAATTTGTCACTTTTTTCTTAGAATTTGTCACTTTTTTCCCAGAATTTCTCACTTTTTTCTCAGAATTTCTCACTTTTCTCTCAGAATTTCTCACCTTTTCCCAGAATTTCTCACTTTTTTCCCAGAATTTCAGACTTTTTTCTCAGAATTTCTGAAATTTTTCTCAGAAATTCTCACTTTTCCTCAGAATTTCTCACTTTTTTCCAGAATTTCTGACTTTTTCTCAGAATTTCTCACTTTTTCCTCAGAATTTCTTACTTTTTTTCTCCAAATTCTGACTTTTTCCTCAGAATTTTGTTTGTTTTCTCAAAAATTCTGAGTTTTTTTCCCAGAATTTCTGTCAATTTTTTTCTCAAAATTTGTTAGTTTTTATCTCAGAATTTCGGAGTTTTTTTTCTCAAATTTCTGAATTTTTTCCCAGAATTTTTCACTTTTCTCTCAGAATTTCTGAAATTTTTCTCAGAATTTCTCACTTTTTTCTCAGAATTTCTCACTTTTTCCTCAGAATTTCTCACTTTTTTCCCAGAATTTCTCACTTTTCTCTCAGAATTTCTCACTTTTTTCTCAGAATTTCTCACTTTTTCCCCAGAATTTCAGACTTTTTTCTCAGAATCTCTAAAGTTTTCTCAGAAATTCTCACTTTTTTCTCAGAATTTCTCACTTTTTCCCAGAATTTCTCACTTTTTTCCCAGAATTTCTCACTTTTTCCTCAGAATTTCTCACTTTTTTCCCAGAATTTCTGACTTTTTTCTCAGAATTTCTCACTTTTTCCTCAGAATTTCTTACTTTTTTTCTCCAAAATTCTGACTTTTTCCTCAGAATTTTGTTTGTTTTCTCAAAAATTCTAGTTTTTATCTCAGAATTTCGGAGTTTTTTTTCTCAAATTTCTGAATTTTTTCCCAGAATTTTTCACTTTTCTCTCAGAATTTCTGAAATTTTTCTCAGAATTTCTCACTTTTTTCTCAGAATTTCTCACTTTTCCCCCAGAATTTCAGACTTTTTTCTCAGAATCTCTAAAGTTTTTCTCAGAATTCTCACTTTTTTCTCAAATTTCTCACTTTTTTCCCAGAATTTCTCACTTTTTCCTCAGAATTTCTCACTTTTTCCCAGAATTTCTCACTTTTCTCTCAGAATTTCTGATTTTTTTCTCAGAATTTCTCACTTTTTCCCCAGAATTTCAGACTTTTTTCTCAGAATCTCTAAAGTTTTTCTCAGAAATTCTCACTTTTTTCCCAGAATTTCTCACTTTTTCCCAGAATTTCTCACTTTTTTCCCAGAATTTCTCACTTTTTTCTCAGAATTTCTCACTTTTTCCTCAGAATTTCTTACTTTTTTCCTCCAAAATTCTGACTTTTTCCTCAGAATTTTGTTTGTTTTCTCAAAAATTCTGTCAATTTTTTTCTCAAAATTTGTTAGTTTTTATCTCAGAATTTCTGAGTTTTTTCTCAAATTTCTCCCTTTTTTCCAGAATTTCTCACTTTTTCCCAGAATTTCTCACTTTTTTCCCAGAATTTCTCACTTTTTCCTCAGAATTTCTCACTTTTTCTCAGAATTTCTTAGTTTTTTTCTCAAAAATTCTGAGTTTTGATTTCTGACTTTTAACTCAGAATCTTAAAAAAAATTCCGTTGTTGGTCCTCCGTTCCTCTTCCATATAAAAGTGACTCCCACCGTAAGGTTTGAATCCTGCAACATTTTCTGTGCCTACAGGTGTGACATTTTATTTTCACAATTTAGAACCAACTGAAAAGAAACAGCAGAAGTGCCTTAGAGTATTTTTTTTATCATTATTATTTTTCAATTATGATCACATTTTTGATCATTTTTGTTTTTGACAGTTCCAGAGTCGTGTGGCCAAAGTTATCGAGCATTAAAAGTTAAATGCGTGAGAGTTTTATGTTGCATCAAACTGCAAGAGAGGCCAACAGATGAAACAACCTGCTCACGACCACCTGCAGAGAAACCTACAGTACAATGAAACCTGGAGTGCACCAGACAGGGAACCTGCTGGCAAATTACACCAAAGCTGAAAAACTGCTCAAAGACTTTGTCACCGTGGCAACAGGACGATGCATCTGGGAGAGTCCACTCATAGCCCAGCACTGAACTCACAGTAAGCTAAAAATATTTAATCGTCAAACCCTCATTCACAGATGTATTTGTTGTGGTATCATTAGCTGTGTATAGCCTTAACATTAAAGGTTGCAGCATGTTCTCTCCTGCCTGTTTCCTAACTCATCATCACACAGTTCATTAGTGTTTCCATCTTGTTGATTATTGGACATTGCATTTACTCCGTAGTTACAGTAGCACAGTTTATTATCCTGTGTGTTCCTTTGAAGTAGAGACTGCATGAAGATCCATTGGATCAAGAAGTCACAGATTCTCATCTTAGACTGATCATATTATTCAGTAAATAAAGTTTGTGTTCTCTAGCTGGCTCAAACTATAGATTCTGTTGTACATTAAACCTGAGTTCATTTTATAAATATTGTTGTTGATCAGTACGGTGCTCTTTTAATAACCACTGTATATGTATCACATTACATTTATTACATCCATGTGTCCACGTGCTGCACATTACAAAACCTGGACTCCATAGATTTCATGAAACGCAGAGCACATAAAGTGAAGACGTTATCCTCCCCCTTTAGGTAGAGTCAAGCTCTGTCAAGCTCTGTCCAAATCAATGTATTAACTGCTACCTGTAATCTATCAGTCCTGGCATCGTGTTCTATCAGGGGAGGCATCAGGAACATCTGGCAGACTGAACACACACACACAAAGGGCTTACTGCATTGCCTCATTCAGTAACATCTTAGCAGTTCCCCCAAACATCCATTTATTCATTTTCACATGACAACATCAGTGGGAACAACACGAAACGGCTTCACATCTTAACCAGAATTATTCATTATAATCTCTCTTTCTGTCTGTACAATTATTTATGTGCTTCAATTATGGATAAAGCAATGTGAAAGGGCCAGACTCCAGATGAAATACAAAAAGTTTATGGATTTCAAAGACAGGGTTGAGGTCGTTTTTTTTCTCTGGAATCTACTTGATGATGTTGGATTTTGCTTTTGGCTAAAACCTCTGTGAAAGTGAAAGGAATTTAATTTTGCTTCACTGTAGTAGCTGGAAAAATACAGTAGAGAATGTGTTCTAATTGCAGCTGCACCATCTGATCTGCTGGCATAATTTACTTCTTATTTAATTAAATAAAAAAGTGTTCCATGTTTTATCTTAGCATTCAGAGTAGCTGAATAACTTTCACACAACTAGACAGTTGTAGAATTTCTATCAATTTTAGTGATTAGGTTTTTTTTTTCATTGTTTTTTTTTTTTTGGTCATTGCTGCAACAAATGGCTGCAGAGGTGTGAAGGCCAAGAGCCGAAGTGGTCAGCTGGTAAAAAAAAACAAAACAAAGATAAGCAGCACTGTGCCTCATATAAAGGCACTATATGAGGCACACTGTTTTTAATGATTAACTGCAGTCAACAGAAGAAACCTAAATCAAATCACAATCTGGTGTGACCACGCTTCGTCTTTAAAACAGCACCAGTTCTCCTGCACACACTTGCACACAGTTTATTTTTAAGGTACTTAGTTACTTGACTGTAATTTCTGGGTCGTTGTAATGCTGCAGAATAAACATGGGATTGATCAGAGGCCTCTTGGATGGTACTGCATAATGGATAAGAATCTAAACACATGAAGTGTCTAAAACCTTCGCACAGTGCTGTTTGTATAAAGATAGAGTGAGTCCAGACCCCTGCTGAGCAAAGACCCAGGCTTTTGGACCAGCTCATCGCTGTAATAAACAACATGTTAATCACTGAGTGTCTGAGGACCCGACTGGCTCATTTACCTTACTAGCTATTTATGGTAAACTAAGCTATTTAGCAGCTGGCTGTCTCATACCTATACCTTTTAGATTAAGATATGGAACCCAGGGTGGGAATTACTGTGTTACAGGCAAATAGCACTTAATATAAATAGGAAAATAAGTGAAAGAAAAAAGGCAGAAGCACAATTTTGAATATCAAATATATAAAATAATGATACATGCACGTATGTTATGTTGGCTGATGATCTGATTATCTCTTCCTCAACACTACCCACTACAATCTAATGTTTTTATGTCACCCTTTTCTTTATTGCATCTACACAGTGACAGTGGCACCAGCTTAATTACATAACTAATATATGAGCAGAAGAGGCTCGGACACAACAGGAACACTTGTTTCATTTAATGTAATACAACAGCGCAGCAATAAAGACCTTTGTGAAATCGTAATTTCCTGTCTAACACGACCGATTTGACAATGACACCGATGTCTTTTAATTGCCCTTCACAACTCATAAAACTCAACGTTGCCTCTGAAAGTAGGGTGGTGACTGTAAATATTAAGGTCTGAGGACATTGTTAATGGATTCTCTGATGACACATTTCATCCAGGCACTGATTGTAATTGCTTTTTACATGACAAGTAATAGTGCGAGGGCTTTAGAGACGGTGAAAAATCCCTTGAAAATAGAGACCTATGAAATTAAACCTTGGTTTTCAATTTTCACTCCCACAAGAATTGAGCAATTAAATTGATTTAACCCAGTGCTGTGCAGTTAAGACATAAATAAGTTTCAACATTTCATATCTTTTGGAGAGGCTTCATTAAAAACACTACCTTTTGTAGAAGATGCACTTTCACCGTCCGCTCTCTTTGTGTTTACGCTTCACCTCAAAACCAAACACAGCAGGTTCAATACTCCATCACACTCAGCTGATTCCTGTTGATATTGATATGACCTTGGTGTGCGGTGTTTATCGTCTGTGAAGGGCTCATTCAACGCCTGCGATTCGCTGGATTAGAGTGTTAAGAAAAGAATTCCTCTCAGTATGTAGCACCATTTAACTCCACGTGACCATGGGACCCTAAGTCCTTTGCAAACCATGTTACTTGTGCAAATACACCCCCCCCCCCATACATTAGAGGTTTTCAAATAGATTCTCTCTCTGTCTATCTCTGCTGTCTTTCTCTCCCTGGATTTAGGATAAAGACTGAATTACACAGCAGAACAGTCCTGGATAGCAGAGACAGAGATTACCCTCCCTGATCTTTCTACAGACAAGAAATAGTTCAGTGCAAAACCCTCCCTGAGGGCCTTGCCACCTCAGTACTGACAGACTGCGTATTAGCATGCATCAGAGAACAGAGAGAGAATGGTTTTATCCTTTTTGACCCACCACTTGACTCCAGAATGAGAGGAATCTACTGAGCCCATGCAGCGGGATGTTAGCACTGTGATCCGTATTCATGCATACTGCCATGTCGGAGGCATATGGCTCCAGAGCAAACAGGTGCAGGTGCTGTCCTGTTTTTTTTTTTTTTTCTTCTTTCAAATGACAAGGAAAAACTAAAAAGGCTTAGCTTCCAAAGCAGCTTGGATTTGTCGGCTCTGAAAATACAACGTTTTCTGCCAGCGTTGAACCTTTTGTTGGACATGTTCATGAATAAAGAGACGATGTTAAAACACAGGGCTCCAGGCTGATTATCACCTAAAGTTAAAATTTAAAAATCACTGTCCATATTGAACCATCACCAGTTATTATGTTACTAGACTTTAAGTTCATTCTTCACTATGAATTACTTTAATATTTATTCATTTCAAAAAATGTGAAAGTCAGAGCAGAAATTATCATCAGCTCACCAGACATGACAAATGTAAACACATCATCAATCTGTGAACATATTTTTCATTAACACAACTTTTCCAAACAGTTTATCTGCTGCTATTTGAATTTCCATCAATTAAACCTTAACCCTAACCCCTTTAAAAAAAAAAAAAAATGTGATAAGAAAAAAAGAGTGCATGGTGTTTGCACTTCAGACGTGGTATTTTCTCCCAGAGGAAAACTGATGTGTGAAACCAAAGTGTCCAAACACACACCTTCTGTACAAATGTCACATCTCTGAGGAGGCAAGGTACAAGTTGTCAGCCATTGTTATTTATGAAAAATGAACAATAAACCAGTCAGAAGAAGCTACCGTCATGTCACATGACTAAACAGTGATTAGACAGGACGACACCAAGTGAAGCAAACCGTCCTCCGGCCTCACACCAACCAAACCATAAACCAGAGCATGTTTATAAGTGTTACTGAAATTACAGGAGGTGAAAAACACTACAACAGGAAGTTGTAAGTGCAGCTATTATTAGCATATATAAGTATTGATGAGTCATGTGATTGATACGTGTAGGGACTTTATGATGTGAAAATAAAACTTCAAATGTTTCCTGGCTGAGTTTTTGAATGAAGGGATGCACAGGTGAATGAAATGTTTAGTTTAGTGTGTGTGTGTGTGTGTGTGTGTGTGTGTGTGTGTTGTGTGTGTGAGGGAGGGAGGGAGAGAGAGAGAGAGAGAGCATGTGTAAGTAAACCAAGTGAAGCTTAGTATCCTACATAATGCACTCATGCATCTGTGTGACACAGTTTGTGTAAAGTGAACCCAGGCTCCTGGCTTGCTCAGTGACGCTCCTCACATCCTGCCACTGCAAGTTTTATGGTTTAAAACCTTTTCACATGTGCTAACTTTGCAGCTTGAAGAACAAACTCTCCACAAGTCTCCAGGTGTCTTCAGGTATTTAATACCCTGTGTGATATTCCTAATCTTCTACGTGGGCGTGCACTGATGTTTGATGAACACCCTGTGCTCACTTGTAAGCTTTCTTAAAAAATGATCTTTACAATTTCGCCGCCTGTAGCTAAAAATACCGCGACCTGTCTAAAACAGTGCCACTTCTCATCATGTTTCGCTTTTGTACGTTTGTGGCAAAGTCGTGGTGAAAGTGGCTTCCAAAACCCTGATCTACTAAATGTCTCATTCAAATAAGCGGCTGCCTCACTGCCTAATTAAGAAGCATGAATAATGCAGCAGCTTGTGTCGTAAATGGAACTGGCAGTACGTCCGCCCTGGATCCAGAGAGAGGATGTGTCAGACCTCAGTCAGGAACTGATGCTAAGCAGGACACCCACCTTGCACCAGAGAACTCTGGGAAAATAAAGTGTGTGGGGACTGGAGGTGGAGGAAGAGGAAGGGCTGGAAGGTGGGGTTGGGGGGGGATTAGGTGGTGGTGTGCAGCAGAGGGGAAATATTAGGGAAGAGATTTAAGCATGACTTATGCGATCTGAATATTTGAAATTGTGAGGGTTGGCTTCTCTGGCAAATGGGTCAGTGGCCACAGGGATGGTCCAAGTTGTGGCAGCCATGCTTGTGTGAGCTGCGATAAGTAGGTCAGTAAATGAAATTCAACTCTCCGCCCAAATCATTATTGAAAAGTGATGATGGTGAAGCTGTGGGATGGACATATTTGATTTGTTCCTTTTTTTTTTTTTTTTTTTTTTTTTACAATGACTCGTGTGTGGTTGTTTTATTATATCAGTTAGAATATAATTGAAAAAAAAAACTAAAAAAAAACTTGTGGGTGTGTGTTCTTTTTAAAAAATGTAGGTTTAAACAAGGGGCAGATTAATTAAATTTTCCCTTCACACAAAAACCAGAGAGCATCCTCTGTGCATTTTAAGGATTAGTGACAGGAGGTTTCATTTTGTGCCAACTCAACCCTCTGTTGTGCAGTGCTCACTCTGCAATAATACAAAACACCAACTGACCTTCCAAGAGCAGACACGAAGATGAAGACGATGGAGATAGGCTGCTGTTTACTCCTTTTCGTGGTGTTTATGTATGTACATATATATATATTTTTTTTCTTTCTTTTTTTATGCTTTTCAGTTTTATCTTTTTCAGTCACCTGCTGGTGTTTCTCACCTCCACATTAACTGTCCTAGATTTCTCTTTCCCCAGCAGACAGCACGTTCACTTGACACCACAGCAGTACATCAAATAACATTTTCATAAATGTTAGACTCCAGCACACACAAATTTCAAGCTTATTTATGGTCACTTACCCTCGCACCTGATCCCAGTTCACAGCTCGCAGAGAATAGACCTGGCATGGCGCTCACGGCTCACGTCCCTGCAAATTTGGATTTTAGGTTGAACAGGCAAATACCTTTGACTGATACTGTGTCACTTGAGAGAAATTGAACTGATATGCAAAGTAATATAGAATATTTATATGAAACTTCTGTACTATAATGTCGACCCTTGTTTTCCCAGAGATATAGATTCAACAATGCAAGAAAAATCAGTTCCTGATAAAAACAATACATTCAGGAACATAATAATTCAAAAATGCTGTAATGTTTCCTGCACAATATTATAAAATGCACATTTGCACATTTGTGAGAAGGCAATAAATAGTAGGAGTGTAGTGTGAAACTAAACCTCACCTTATAGTGGGAGAGTAAGTTGCGAAAGAGTGAGGAGGAGTGTCAGAGTGATGAAAAAACAAGATGAGTGAAGAGGAAAGCAAGGGAGGGGAGGGATGAGAGGATTTATTGTGAAACCTGTGCTGTAGTCCTGTCTGATAATCTGGAAGCAGTGGGTGGCAAGACAGCGGGAAAACACACGATATTGATGGGACTGTTTACCCCACGAAGAAGAAGAAAAAAGGCTTTAACACAGAGAAAAGGGAGGAATGGAGAAGGTATAGAGCACTGTCTGCAGGAGGTAGGAGATGCATGTGTGTGTGTCATGGGGGCTGTGCCTTTAACTTATCATTAATGTCTGGAAACACACATCAAGAGACCTCGGGTACCTCTGGTGCAGCAGGGGGAGGCTCAGACTGGTGCTCGTTCTCTTTCTGCCTGAAAATGAAAAATGAAACAAATGAATAAATGATCCAGCTCAGTCATGAATAAGTGCAGGTTCTTAACCTTGCTGTTGGATTCAAGCTGTGAATGTTCACTGAAATATACCTGTGATTACCCTTAATGTCTCTGTGTTTTTTAACACTGTCTGGGTCAACAGCAGCACTTGACCTGAACTCCACCTGTTGGTGTGGGTACCACACTTCCCTACTTCACTTTGGACCACTAATGGTATTAGTGTGTGCACTTGTACTGCACGCAGTGGGGAGCGCATTGTGTGTCGGGTTTGTATAGGAGGTTCTTTAACAAACATTTCAAAGACCTCAGACCTGGGGGAGGAGAAGCTGAACAGTGGGGTGGACCGCTGTTATACCAGGTTCAACGCTTCGGATTAGAACTGGCTCTTGAGTGAAGCAAAGCCTCCTGGGAAAAAAAATGGAAATACAGATAACACAAAGTGCTAAAGAGAGAGAATACATTACATTTATGTAAATGCATTCAATGTTAATGCAATTCATACATTATGCACAAGACTACAATCAGGAAATATATTAGTAGCACTGTTACCATGTTTATCAATATTACACATCACATCATACAGGGACCATGGATGTCTGTGACAGATTTCATGTCAATCTGTCTGTTGAGATATTTCAGTCTGGTTGGATGAGGAAATGTGGCAATTCAGGGGTTAAATGATGAAATGCATCACATTAAACTGAATTTCTTCACATTTGCTGTTCACACATCAGAGACGACAGGCCTGTGCAACTGTTAGTGCAGCATTGAGCCCACCTTAGTTAACAAAACACCTCACTCCTACTCCACAACAATGTGTCTCCTTGACGCATTCAAAGGCACGTCCTGCGTTCAGAGTTGAGCTTTTCAAAACACTGGTTTCAGCCATGAACAACTTGAAGAACGACACAAAGCCTCGTCGGTGTCTGCACTCTGATGATTAAAGCTCCCGTCTAAGCTGAGGCTAAACGTTAGCCATTGTCAAGGTCACAGTAATAATTTTGAGTGAAACAGAAACCTTGATGGGAATATGAAATTAATCTCTGTGTAAGTTTAAGTGGTGCTCAGCACTATTCTCCTCAGAAGGTCCCAGGAGCCCTCCTTCAGTGTGCAGAGATAAAAGACTCCAAAGACAATGGTTCACACTATATGAGGCTTTACCTCTGAGTAATTTTGAAGACACCACAGTGTGTTGTAATTGGCCAGCGCCAGCGCAAAAAAAAAAAAAAAAAAATACTGCAACCAGAGCCATTCAAAACAGCCGCCTTCACCTCTTACAAAATCCTCTTCATTAACATCACCAGCTCTTCTTCTTCTCTGTGTAAAAAATGAACACTGTTCTATTATCGTCCAGCTCCCAATTACCAGAAATAAAAAATGTAAAAAAAGCCAAGTTTCCACAAAGAGTCGCTGCACTTTGAGCACCTGTCCAAAACTGTGAACATGTGATCAGTTTGATTTGTTGGTGCAGTTTGAATTCAGTCTTTTTAAACCTATTTCAACATTTCACATGACATGATCCAGGACTTAATTAGGCAACAGATTAAAGGCCTTTGGTAAGTTTAGCAGACACACTAATAATCTGGATCATTACTCAAATTTCCAAATAGTCTCATTAAGAATTATTTGTATTTCCATTATGTTCTGAGGTTGCAAACTGTTCCCTGCCAGAGCCAAAACTGACTATGATGGTCATCTGTGGCTCGTGCACTGTTTAAACAGAGGTACTCATCTAATGCTTAACAAGACTATGACTGTTCCATAAGAGTAATCACCAACAGCCAGCGTTTTGATCATTCAGATATATTATATCAAACATATCTCTCTGCAGAGGCGTCCTCCTGCCGACATGCAGTTGTTATTGTGAACAAACTGTGATGAGTAATTTTGGTGTTCCTTAAAATTGTAGTTTACATGATTGTTCGCAGCTGTTGTAAAACCAGGGGCTGGAACCACGAGCATCGGGGCTGTTACAGGCACAATTGTTTGGTAGTTACTGGAATCATTCAGGCAGCATCTCTGCAGTAATGAGGTACTGGCTGTGAGGTGTCCATGAATGCATCCAGGCACTTGGAGGAAGGGGGAGAAGGGAGAAGCACTTGGTAGAAGAGTGAGGTTAAACAGGTACATCCTATATACAAAAGTCTGAGGAGTCTGGGCTCTGAATGGCAGACTTCAGACCGACTAAATGGGAGTGCAGCTTCCCAAAGAGGAGGACTTTATAAAAAAGGGATTGTGAGTCCAACTTCAAGATATAACGCACTGACTGAAAATTGACTGCAAGGCCGGAGCTGAGCTGTAAATCGAAGATCTCCGTTTGATGCTGAGCCCCTGCTCCAGCTCTCACCTGTGGGCCTGACTGCACAAAGGGGCGAGATCATGAGCACAAGGTGATGAGATGCATGCACAGCATGGAGGAGTGAGCGGCTCAAACCAAGGGGCAAAATCCCAGCCACAATTACCTCCACCTGTCTCTCCTCCTTCAGTGTTTGTGACCTTGAATGACAAAAGCCAAACATCATCAGGAGCTGTTGTATAGTCTTTATCTCTTTTTTTATTATTTTAATTAAAAAAGTATTAACATGTCATCTAATTTATATATTAAAGAACTGCCAGCAAAAGAAATATACATCATTTTCTGTAGCAGTGACTCGCAGTCTCCCGGGGAAGAGAATTAATTTAAAGCCACGAGAAAAATCACAAAACTCTGCATTTCATGTCCCAGCAGGTTCGGCTGAGGGTTGTTGTCCAGCTAAAACATTGTTTGGCTGCTGCGTTTGCCATGTGCAGCCACGGTGAACGGTATGACAAAGAAAGGACGGTGGAGTTATACTTCATAGACTTGGATGTAATAAACAAAACAATGATTGTAGTTGGCAGAAAAGTAGTTCCTTGGTTTTGTTCATGTATTTTACAAATGCTTCTCAGCTTGATAACATCGTATTCAACTAAATCATGTCCAGTGATGTCAGAACACAGTGAAATCGTTAAAAGAAATAGGTCGAAAAACACGAGCAGACAGCTTCTGCTTCATTTTAAGGTAAACCTGAATATCGCAAATGATGCTAACAAACATTGGAAAGGCAAACAGCTAATGCAGTAATTCAGCTGCAGCAGGTATAGGCTATAGGCTGGAATCAGGAGTCAGCTGTCTACACTGAACAACTTCAATCATCTTTTTTTACTTTTTGCGTTCAAATTCTCCTCCAAACAAATCTTTATTACCTCGGGGGTTTGTTTAAAACTTGCTCGTGTCTGTCTGACCTATTTTTCAACTCTTCTGTTATGCTCTGATTTCCCAGTGATTGCTTAGGTGAGTACAATGTTATGACAGATTCAACAAGACAAAAGTTGTAATAAAAGAAAAACAGCTTTCTTTTACAACCCATTGTTTATGTATTACATGTATGTCATGCATGTAGAACAGGATTTTCCTTTTCAAATGACACATTGACTCTTCAAACTGCTGGGTGGTAAACAAGTTATTCAGGAGCTTCTGACTTGTTGCCATGCCTGCAGGATGACATCTGTCTGTATACGTGGGTGCAGATACATAGACACCGACATCAGTATCTGTCCCCGCTTTCCTCCCTCCACTGGATAACCCTCTCAATATGGAGCTATAATAATCACATAAGACATCATATTGAACCCTCTCCCTTAAGTACAGAACAACCTGTATAACCTGACATCTACATTTCGCCTCCAGGCACCTCCGTCTCTGCAGCGCTGCAGTGCTGTTATCTACCCAACACCACTCTCTAATAGTCTCATTAACATGGATGTTCAAATCACAGTAGCTCTGCCTTTGATGGCATCAATTTATGGTATAATTGGTTGAGGTCGACAAAAGCCTCATATAAGGGCTACATGACATTAGAGGTGACAGTACAGTAAGAAATTATGTGTATAATTAATCTCAAAGTTATTGTCTCTAAACCTTGAGATGAGATGTGGTTGAAAAAGCTCATAGCTACTCAAGTGGTTCAGATGCTCAAACAGCCTTGACTGTATCATGATAAAAAAGTCTAACCTGGTATATCAACGGAGAAAATGACTAATGACAACAATTACTATGCATGCTTTAGGACAAATGCACCGTGAGGAAGGTCGCAGGCTTTTAAAATATGATCATATCTGATCAAACCGAGCATCTGAGGAGAGTGTACGTTCGGCTGGAAAATAAAACGCTGCAGCTGAAAAAAAAAAAAGAGAGTGAATTTGAAGATGAAACGCAATGATGCAATTTAGATCTGTAAATGGTCATGGGTCAAACAAATACATTTAAGTATAAATTAATTGAAATATAACTTCATAAATTAAGGTTGTGTCATCTTAGTAATGATGACATCATTATTATGTGGCAGTACAAATATCTCTGTACATTTGAAGCCATATAGAAAAACAGGGATTTTTTTTTTTTACAATATGATCTATTTACAGTACCAGCTTTAATGACCTCCTTGTCTAATTGTGTGGCATGTGTGGATACGCTTTTAATCAATAGTAAAATTTGGCTATAAAAAGTGTCACTTAGCTTCAAAAGAATCTGAAAATATCTTTTTTTTTTTAGCTTCCCAACACATCTGAGCCAAAGAACAAGTCACTGCTCCCACTGAACACTTCTCTCTCTCTCCAGCCACTGACTAGACATGCATGGCATATGTGAAACAAATCATTTTCCTTTTTTCGCACAGAAAATCCAACCAGCAGCTGGCAACACACCAGCAGTGTATGCAGTCAGGTAGTAGGTAGAAGCAATTGGATTCTTCCTCACCAGTGGCTCCAGGAGCTATCAGCTCCCATCCAGGCCTATGAAGGCAGAGGAGGATTGAGTTTGAAAGATGATAATAGACTCCTGAGGAAACTAATCTATTTCTAAAGAAGAAAGGAATATGAATTCGTTCACTTGCCCCCCCCCCCTTGCCTTCCTTCCTCTCTACTACTACTTTTTCTGCTGCCAACCTTTCTCCTTTCACCGTGGTTCTTACCAGTAACATTATAGGTCAAGTTTGCAATTGAAATGCACCAATTAAACAGGTTCTGGACAGTGTGGCAGATATTATGGGTGAAGAGAAGCAGATGTATCAAACTCCACTTATGCAGAATTTCATAAATACATAAGAACAAACAGCACATGTCTGAAAATGACAGGTTTTCTAGAAATGATCTGAAACAGACTTTGAATTGTAAAAATGACTGTAAAAAAATGTGGTTCATGCACATTTGGATTGTAGAAGAAAAACAGGCCATCTGAGCTGTGTAGACCTCTTTCTTTTCTTTTTTCTTTTATCTCTCTCTTTTTTTTTTTTTTTTTTTTTGAATTTCAAATCCAACACCAAAATTTAGGCCACTGGACAGCACTTTCACAGCAGCTGTAAAATCCAATTTAAGAAAAGCACAACCTGCCTCTGCCTGTGTAGAGGGGACGGGTATCTTATATGCAGAAGCAAATGAAGAAATACAATTGAATTAATACCAACTCTATCATAGTATGTTGTACAGTTATCTGTGAAATCCAGCTGTTGTAAGTAAGTAAAGTCATTATTAGTGTTAATGAATGCCAGGTAACTGATTAAAAACAAAACAAAAACACAAACTGAACCATGTGCTGTCTCACAAAAGCCACAGTGTCCGGTCATTTTTCCGCATGATGAATTCGCTCCTACTGTTTCCTGCACTCCGTGGAAGAGGTGCTCCATTTCATACCACAGCATGTTACGTCCACTGGACCCCTTGCATTTCTGGATAAATAAGCTTGAAATCAAGTCTTGACAGTTTCTTGCTGCAGAAAAGGCAGCTGTTACAAGGCCAGGAGCATATGTAAACAAGGCAATATCAGGACCCAGATGGCTCCCGTCAGTCCAAGGCCCCTGGATCTGCCCTCCGTTTCCGAATCCTCGACAGGTGGATGATGGTGATAATGATGATGGTGTTTGTGATCACCAATCACATCTGGACTCGCTGAGGAGAGAGAGCAGAAACCAGGAAGATGCTCATTAGCAACATAACATCAAGCAAGATGTAGCCTATTATTGTTGGACAAAGATGAGGCTGGTTTCACTGTACATTTATGTCATTCTTACTGTCAACACAAACAAAACCACAACCATCAAAACCTCACACTCCAATCTGTGGCACTCAGCTTGCAGACAAGATTCCACTGTTAAAGTGCAATTATGTGCATCAGTGAGTTAAAGCACGGTGCCCACAGTCTTACAGCTACAGTCATATTGCTTCACACACCTTTCCCAGCTGCAATACATTAGGGCAGCCACTAACCATTAAGGGAATTTGTTAATTTTCCACTAGCCTATTTATAGTGAGCTGATGTAACTGGTGGAGCACCTTCAGCCTTACGCTCCTCCCCTGAGGTGCAACACAGAGCATCTTGGGTGCTCCTGTGTGTCAACAGTGTTTGTCCCAAGGTGTAAAAGCTAAATGCATGCACAGTTACAGCAAACTAAAATAGCTATAAACATTACAGCATTAATCAACAGAGGAGTTTCACTTTCTACACGGACTGCAGCTTGAAGGTTATAAGAAATGAGATGCTCTAAAACACATGTTCAGGATTTACTTTTAGTATTTACTTTTAGTTTTTATTTTATAGTAACAGAAGACTTATAAACACCAGAGGAGAGGCGGCGACTGTAAAAATCCCTAGACAGAATCAAAACAGGTGATGCTGCAGTTATATGGTCCGTCTTACATTTGGTACTTGCACATTTAAACATCTAGACCATGACTGAGTGTAACTATAGTAGATGTTATAAAGGCTTCAGGTATCAGGGGTTTAAATTAGGTAATGAACTTCATGAACAGCTAAAAGGATCAGTAACACATGTTAAACTGATGTCACGTTGTTTATGCAAATACCCAAATGTGGGATATTTTGCATAATCTGCTTCATCTTCCAGCTGCATCTGCTAATGACGTGCTGCTGTTGTAATCACATTCAAATATTGTATTTTACCATTTCCTCTTTCTGCCGTCAGTACAAATTATATAACATACACATATACACATGCACATTCTTTTCATAGTGTATGTCCCAGAGGCTTTGTGTTGCAGCTGCTCCTCCTACCATTTTATGTTACTGTGAAGTCCCTCTTTTGTTCTATAACGACATTTAAACAACTTCAATGAAATAATATTATTCTAGTTTGGATACAGAAATAAAATGTGGGCTTTTCTTTATTACAGCGTTTGTTATCAGTTCCTGAATGCTGCATCACAAAGTTGATTTTTCACTTTGTTGATTTTGTTTTTGCGTTCAATTGAATTTGCGCTGCACACACAGTATATGAGACAGTAACTTATCTTTTTTCCTCTGACCTTCATCTTACTGTAGATTCACAACATATACACCAAACCACCTTGACTTGAGCTCCAGTGGATATCAATTCAGACAACTGCAGCACACCGGCTGCTGACATCTATCTTGCTGTTTACGTCTCTTTGGAGGCCTCAAGTGTTGAGGGGGGAAATTCACTGTCCCTCCCTGAGTGAAATACAGTGTCCTCTTTAGCCTGGCTGATGTCACCTAAGGACACCTCAGATTCCTACTTGATTCATCCCTACAGGGATGGAGGGAGGGCTGGGCCCCAATAGATGGCCAGCCACTCCAGGCCTTTTCCAGTCTGTGACTCAGACCTCAGGATCATAAGTCTGTCGTGGGCAGGATTACTCTAACGCAGACCCTTTCAGAGTTCTGTAAAGGCTGTGTTATTGAACTTTATCTTAGTAGCAGAAAAATCAAACCAGCTGCAGAGGACATTCTCTGG
Source organism: Caranx ignobilis (assembly GCA_021432705.1). Lineage (NCBI taxonomy): Eukaryota > Metazoa > Chordata > Actinopteri > Carangiformes > Carangidae > Caranx > Caranx ignobilis. Next base: position 50,344,962 of record MU270012.1, read on the forward strand.
GGACTCCAATTCCACTTTTTTATGGTCCAGCAGAAACAGTTTTTTTTCCTATCTACAGCATTACATAAACAAAAGGTGAGCACAACACAAACGTAACTAAAACATCATAGTCTTCTGCTTTTATATCATTATTCCTGAATTGACACTTAATTGTTTTCACAGAAATGGACACGTGTTGCTGAACATACTTCTGTTACATGAAGCGCACATGTATGAGCCATCGTGACACATCTGGACAGGGCCTGAAATGAACTGTTAGGTATTAATTCAGTGCCACGGAGTCCCCAGGACAGCTATTTGAAAATGTACAGCTCGCTGATAGTCCATCTGAGGTTCTTTACCCAAGAGCACTGAACTTCAAGAACTCGATCAATTCCTCTTAGTGAAGCTTCAAGGTTTCAAATGCAGCAACAACCTGTGGTCAGGAAGACAGACTGTACTGCATCTTTCTCATGAATACATTTCATTCTGAAAGCAGCTGATAAAACCTCAACCAAAGGTCACGAGGAAAGAATAACTTAAAGGATCCAAAACTGTTTAAAGAAAAATCTCGTCTTATTTGTACGCTTAAAAGAAACTACATTAAATCCGCCTTAGCACAGGGATGTTACATAAAGTGCGGTCTTTGTGTAGAAGCATTAATGTTTGGAGGTGTTGGATATTGTTCTTTCAGAAAAAGTTACCTGCTATTGTTGCTAGTTTCATTAGTGGCTCCAATCTGAGGTCCTAACAGGTGTACTCCACAGGTCCACATAATAAAGGTGAAACTCAGGTTATGTACTGTTATTAACCAGATCTAGTTGGATATTGCACTTCATGACCTTTATGTTTCAAACATTTTTCTTTAAGCTTTTTGCAGGTGGTTGCATGATGGTCAGAAACCTCCTTTAGTGAAAAGAACAGCAGACACTGCCAGAGTTTTGTATCAGGACACGATGAGGTTTCAGACGACTAAAGAGGGAAAAACAGCGCAGTTTGAAAAATACATTTTTCAAATAAACTCTCAAACAAGCTTCTAAGTAATGGAGGTCTGATCATTCGGCACACACATAATTACAAACACAGGCACATACGTGTTACTTAATATCTCACATACACACACACAGTATTGACTCTGGCTGCTTTATGGCTATTAATAACCATCATTACTGCTGAATCCTCTGGCTGTAAGTGGGTTCATTTTAGGAATGATAATGAAGGTCCATGAAAATAAAAGGAGCATCTTTCCCTCAAAAAGTCCAACTACGTGTCCTAAATGGAACGACCCAAACACAGCAGACGTCTTTCTTCTGCAATTGAGGTCATGGTGAATTTTGTCTCCAAAAGCTAATGGCTGAAAAGAGCTATAAAGGCCTCTCCTGTGTTTCTGGATCAAATCTTGACAGATTTTGGAAATTTTTGTGGCAAGTGCTGAAGTAATGATATGTTTTAGTAAACCCTCGGCAGAGATGTTAGGACGTTTGAAAAGGTGCTTGGTCTGAAGAGAGACATAGGTCAGAAAGAGAGGCTTACAACTGAAGTGAAATCAATACAAGCTGATTCCTGAGGACTCGCACCAACAATGATCAATACCACACTAACTGCACCAGGAAAAAAAATACCTAACAACTGCAGTGATGGAAAGTGCTTTTGTGTGATTATAAGAGGGTCAGCCTTCAGAGCCTTAGAGCTTGAGAGAAAATCTTCAGGTTGCCTGCTACAAAGTAAAAGGGTTATTATGAAAAGCCCAAAGTTTGTCAAACTTCATTACAGCTTCTATTAACAGCTTCCTCTACTTCAGCAGTCTCATTACTTTGCAGAGGTGTCTCACATGGAAATTATTTTCCTCTCTCACTTTCCAATGGCCCCAGCCTGCAACTGAAACACTATTAAAATCCAAACATAAACATTAATTAGTTAAAAGCAGCACAGAAGGTGAAATGATGATGAGAAGGTTAGGAGAGTAGGTGCCATTATTTGCTCCTTCGGTGTTAGTTGTCAGCAGTTTTTAGCAGTAACATATATAAATCCAAGCCATTATTATTATCATTATAATTAGTATTATATCCAAGTGTCTAAATAAAAGTGGTCCCTTAGTAGAGTCCCTTTAATTAAACTTTGGTGTACATCCACTGTAAATAATATTTCACCGTAGAAAGTCCAGGTGCATGATGCAAAGTCTAAGCACAGCAACTTTAATATGTTTGAGTCAAATTACAGTTTAGTCAGAGACACTTCTTCCAAGCTGCCGACCACATATTGCAAATGTTTAGATGTGAAGGAAAAGCTTTGCTTTTGATGGGGTTATCAAAGAATACAAACAGCAACAAGGGCTCTGCTGAGAGAAGCCGTCGCCCTCTCGTATTATTGTAGATCATCAAAGCTTTCTGTAAACATTGTTGAACATTAGGTCTAAGTCAACACTGTTAAAGCTTCAGTAAAGAGTATTTGGGGACAGTGAGGGGAGCTGCAGTGTTGTATGAGACAGACTGAGAACTAACAGTTTATAAAGCCGTATTTGTGTTACACATGCATGAACAGGAGCTGATGTTACTATTCAGGCTGCAGCCGCCGAACAGGTGACGCATTAATCAGCCATTAATACTGTGCATGGATGAGACACCTGGCGCCAACCAGCAGACATGAGCACCACTTAACTGTTCTGCCTGAATACACTAATGGAAAGCTCCGTCAATACATGCTCTGATCATATCAAATAATCAATTAAATTGATCAACCAAAAAGTCTGGTTGCTTTTTCACTGTTTTGCTTTTGCTGTTTACCCCCGTCCCCCGGGGTGACGTAACCAGCGAAAAGGCAATCCATGGAATGCTAGATAACGTTACATATCATACACATTTTACGATGTGTATTTTTGTGTAGTCTCATCTGTCATAAACAAGAAATTACAAATTACAAGGTGTGTTTGTGTCATGGTGAGTCAGAGAGCCTCCAATCTGCCTGTAACAAGTCATTTAACCATCACAATTACTTCGGTAAAAAAAAAAAAAATCCTGCTCTTGTCTTTAATTGCCACAGAGACAAAAAACAGGAAGAGGGAGGAGGTGACAACATGCAACCTAAGTCTCAATCATCTCAATTTCCCCAATATATCTGCAAATGTTTTATATCTGTTTATTGGCATGCTTTATTTTGAATGCATACTCTGTCATGTCAGTGTAAAAGAGAAAGGCACTGCACATTTACCTTTAGAAAGTGGCATATTGAAGGTGTGGAACCTGCAGCTGAAGTGTTTGGATTGTATTCGCTAAACTGAACTTTACCTTAAGCCACCTCTACTTATCGGGAAGATATAGTCTATTTGTAACTTTTGACAGTAATGTTCATGTTTGTCCTTGTGTCAGTGTTTGTATAGAATGGAAAAGTGGATTCACGCCGGTTTATGATGAACACAAATAACAGAGGATATGAATTGGAGTGAATGGGTTTCCACTGAGGTTATTTTTGTTTTCACAGCAAAACAATCACATTGAGCGAGAGAGAGAGCTGGGACCTTTCAGCCTGAGGTAGAGGCCTCACCACCATTTAACCACATTGATTTCTGTGTTATTTGACAGTCTTATTAGACTGCCTGCTGCCAGAAATAAACCCAAGAATTGAACCTGAGAGAAGTCGTAGAATCTTCTTTTCAGTCTACTGCAAACAAATAAAGTTTGAGAGATTACACCGGCTTTATATTATGAAGAAGCAACAGCAAACAGCAGAGATTGAATTCTCTAATCCTTCTTTTCTTAAACGTTTCTATATAGTTGGATGGTGAGAGGGTGGCTTTCCAGTCTGGGCTAAAGGTAGAAGAGATTTCTGAGTACATGTTAATCATAAATAAAACACCAACACTAACTCTATGATGGATGACAGCTTTTGTTAGAGGCAAAAGTTCTTGTAGCAGTTGTACTGAAATAAATCATCCCATTGCAATCCGTCCAGGGGAGTGTGAAAATGTGTGTGTGTGTGCATGTGTGTGTGACTCTGCTTGAAAATGCATGTGTGAAGTGTGAACCACGAGCTTCCTTACACTTCTGTGTTTGTGCTGCTAAAGCGTATGCAGTGGTTCATCTTGGAATGGTGTAAACCTTTTTTGGGGGGTGAAAATAAACACAAATTAAAAAAAAAAAAAAAAAAATCAAGATGTAGGAACTGCTATTTTGGCACCGGCAGATAACGCCTTTTGTTGACACAAAATTAAAACAGATAACAGAAGAAAGTGGGAAGAAGCGTGAAAGCTACCGAGATCTATTAACATTTGGAAATGGAGTGGAACATGATGCCAATCACAAACCATAAATAGTGTATTCTACAAGCATCTGCTGTTGATACTGATACAGGATGTTAATAAATCCGGTTTGGATGAGGGATTAATTTCTAACGTGTGCCGTCATGCTACCGTCATTTCATTTTGTAAAGTTGTTTTTTTGTAAAGCAATGACAAGGAAAGGCTTATGAAAAATAGATTGTTCTGTTTTGTTATGTGAAGCAATTGTGTATGAACACTGTACAGCCAGGGTCCTTCAACTCTTTCATCAGGGGCCCATTTATAAATTTTCTACACAGTATGGTCAGAGGTCTGAAAAAACACAAACTCACACAGAAGCAAAGTTTTTCAAACTGTAACAAAAAAAAATTCACCCAAAGACCTTGACTGAACATTAACATGTCATAAGAGCTGCATCATGAATGTGTTTGCCCTTCGATTACACATCCAGCAACACTCAAGCACAAGACCAAGCACAGAGCTACCCAATAAGCCTGAAAATCAAAACCTGACCCGGCCTGGGTGTGGAAGCCCGACCCAAGTCATTTTTATATATTTTTGTCACAAACCAAGTCAGAACCTGGCCAAAGGAAATAAAAAAGCACCTGGCCTGAGGGGTTAGTACCAATTCAGTGCATTTCACAATACAGAAAACATAGTACAACCAGCAGGATGATGTGTTTTATAAAAAGGCCCAACCGGACCTGACCCGACCTGAGTCATTTATATATATTTTTGGCCTGAACCAGTGTGTCCAGGTGGGTTTTTCGGCCCGTTGAGAGAGCTCTAACAATCTGATCTGGACAAATGTGTCTGTGATCAAACCTTCTCTCAGCTCGATATTTGCCCGTGACCCTAAACTTTTGTTAACCTGCTGCATTCCTTCTTAAAGGAGGTGTAATATAACAGAAGTTTAGTCTGTTTCATTTCTTTCTCTGCATTGTGGAGCTCATAGGAGTTCATTTCACTCTAACTTCAAGATGTCATTGTCCTCTGCTGCATCCCCATTAATCCTGTCACTTCAAGGGAAGTCTATTTCTGGAGCTTGGATCTATCATTTGACACAAATAGAAAAATATGTTCATGTCAGAACTGATGCTTTAGTGTCATATCTAGTCCATCACATTACACAGTGTAAAACAATTGTATGCTGTTGTCATGCCTCTGTTGTTCATGTCTTTTTTTGAGCTGCCTGTAGCTGGTAGCTTGTTGTTTTTTCCCCTCAACAGTCGTTGCATCATCAGTCGTACTGATCGCTAACCGATATCTTCGCCCTGCACCGTCGCTTTAGAGGGCCATTACATCAAGAAGACCCAACTAGCGCTGTGAGAAGAAAACTCTTCACTTCATTGCCCCATGGGGAAAATTATCCTTGTCACACTTTGAAACCCACATGCATGCAGACACATCACCGCGTCCTCACTTCTACGCACCAGCTACACACTCACACATGCTAGTGGCGCACACAGCTAAGCTTCTTAGAATGAATTTTAATAATCAGCATATAACCCAATCTATGTGTGGCATATACAGCATGGCAAGCAGGATTAAGTGTAAATAAAGAGAGGCATGCTGATTTCTCTCGGCAAGTTGTTTTTCGCCCCAGAATTGTTTTGTTTACACATAAACGAGATCAGCTGAGGAGAGGAGCTAAACGAAGAGAAACCACCTGAGACCTCTCGGAGAGAAGGCTGAGTGCTCCCATTCACAAACACAACAATTGAATATAGCTCTGTGCTGCAGACGGCATCCCCTTTCAATTAGATTCAGACGCCCAGAGAAAACAGAATAAATTAACTCTATCCACGAAAATCGTATCATTTAGCACGATTTCACTCATTTACATCTCGTGCACAATTATAGTGCTCAGTGAAAAAAGGCAGTTTGTGATGATTAATACATCATAACTGCTCTGTCAACACTATCACCACCATGAGGTTCACGTTTGTCAGGTGTTTATTGTCTGACGCTGGTGTGCAAAACCTGACTCAGTGCAACTGGATTCACCGTCCAAGTATCATGTGTTATATAATAAAAATACATACTCATGGTACCTATAGTGCCTACAACACAAAGTCAGCTGTGCACACATCGACAGACATACACAGACACAAACACATGCTGTATGGAATATGGCTGCAGTCTTAAAGGACAAGCCTGGTGTTATATCACATATTTCTCACTCTGGCAGCAGCAGCAGCAGCAACTTCTTGATGGATTGCCATGAAATTTTGCACAGACAGTCGTGGTCCTTGGAAGACAAAGCCCACTGACCTTTGTAATCCCGTGACTTCGAGAAGCATCACTGTAAGGTTTGACCAAATACCTCCCATCAGCCCCAGCAGGTCTTTGCACTTAGTGCTAATAAAAAGTGCCTGAGGGTGATACAGTTTTTAAAAGGCTTAAAAAATGCTATTTTGCTGTGCTGCATGCATATGATGTGTGTGTGTGTGTGTGTGTGCTTGCTGCATCACATGCGCACTAAGTTGTGATGTGCTGGGAAACACACCCATCTTTGAAATCAGCCTTCATCTTGATCTGAAGTGTAAATGAGTCTTTCCTGTGTGGTTGTGACACAGTCACATCAACACAGTCTGTCCACAGACATATTAACACCTACTCTTTGGTTGCTCCTATTGCAGCCGGTGTCTCCAGGATTATGCTGTGCCACAGTGACACACACAGATTCTCAAGGTGAAAAGAATATCAGCAACAGAGTCACAGCTAGTGAGGATGAGCAGGAAGTTAGAAAACATTAGTTAGAAGATATTTCGAAGTGTGTCCTGAGCAGCAGAGAGCTGAGAGACACTCTGATGGTAAATCTATTACAATCCTTCTGCAACTGGCCAGGTTGGTAAACACAACATAACTGTGTTTACTGACAACACATCATGTGATTGTTTATATAGGGAAGATCCGTTCCTGATTCTGCTGCCGTCATGTGAGGTTTCCCTGCATGTTTAAGTGACTAAACTGCAGTAAACAGGTACCTAGTGAAGTAATTACTGTATCTTCAGTGGAAGATACAGTAATTAGTGGAACAAAGTGAAATGATACATAAAAGTTTGCACAATAAGGTTTTGAACAACTACAACAGCTCTAACAATATAAGCATTGTGTGAAAATCTCCTGATGGTTCAATCACCTTGAATCAGGTCAACCTGCCTTTTGTCTGATTTCATTTACCTGCTGTACTTGAAGGCAACGCATTGCAAATGTCTAGTCTGACCCCCAATAAAATCAGCATCCATCCTGTTTGTGCAATTATAGAGAAAAGCAGGATCAATGGAATCTAATTTAAGGCCGAGGCATTATTCTAAAACACAGAGCCTGGTGCATCTCTGCATGGAGCCAGCAGAATGATTAAGTGCTCTGGTTATATCCTGTACGGCTCTGCTGCACATGCCACAGTGAGAGTGTTCATGTCCTGGATCCTATCACCCCAGCCTCTATTACATCCTCAGTGCAGTCAATACTCGACTCTGACCACCAGTCAGTCACTCTCAGGTTGCACACACACAGGCAGAATACAAATCAGCCTGGAAAACTCTAAGCTCTGCATCCTCTCTGTGTCCACACCTTTTCTTGGCCGGCTGCTGTTTGAACAAACCTATTCCCACAACAGACTTGGTCGGACACAAATGATCTCCATATCTAGTAGAAATAAGGCATAAGGCACAAAATGGACACATTAATAGTAATGACCACGTTTCCCTCTTTGAAAACTGCAGTATTAGTGATGCAATGCCATCCTCAGCAATATAATCTATTATCAACACCTAAACCTGGTGAGAACTATTTAACTGGCAACAGCAGCTAAAGCAGAAAAAAACTTCTTGGCATGTGATAAAAACAACAAACTCAAAACAAGCACGTTAATATTGTATCACATAGAGCCAGAGAGTGTTAACAAAAGGAGGGGAAGTGTTCAATTTTTCATGCATGGTTCCGTTCTTTTTTTTTTTTTTCCCTCCACGGCGGAAAACAAAACATACGCACCCTGATCAAATTGACATGCACTGACAAAGGTCTCTGTAAACCTGCCCTTCTCCTTCTACCCCCCCTGTGTTGTTCTTTACCAGCGGCAGCTCACATCCTCAGAGTTAAGCCTCGCTGCAGTCAACTTCATGCAACAGCAGACTTAACACCTCTGGCACCACATAAACAGGACAAGGTCATTCAGCTCTCTCATCTGTAGACAAATACACACTGTACAACAATATAAAACAATTAATGGAGGTTTTAAAGGCCCTGAAAACCCACTTTACCTCAGTCACCTTCTTCTTCTGAACAATAAAGTCCCACATCAACACAGCTTGTTTTTTGTTACACTTCTGGTCAGATATTGTGTCTTTTTTAGTTTTGTGTTATTGTTGTTGTTGTTGTTTTTTTTAATATATATATTTTGGCTTGGCTTGATCTCAAGTTTGAAGTGGGTGGTGCAGCTGGAAAGAGGCACTGTCCTGTGTTTCCCTGCAGCGATTGGGATTTAGCTGCATGGTTTAAATTTTAATGAAGAAACATCTAATGGCATCTAAGTATGTTTGTCTCTTAGTCTTGGTTATGACTGTTGTTTATTTAGTCACGTTAAAGGGGAACTAACAAGCCCGGTCACTTTTTTGCTGTTTTGCTAACCCTCCTCCTCTAACCCAAGTGCATTTGTTTTCAACAAAGCCATCAAGAAAGCAATGCATGGAGTGGTGGATAACGTTATAAATCATACACAATATTATGACATGTATTTTTGTGTAGTCTTATCTGTCATAAACAAGAGATTACAGGTCATGGGGCGCGTTTGTGTTTGCGGTGCCGCAAACAGATGGGATACCAAGTGGTGCAGTGGCTCACCTCTAAGAAAGACTTTCCTGGATTCGTATGGAGTTGTGTATGGAGTTTGCATGTTCTCCAGCTTCCTCCCACTGTCCACAGACACACACACTAGGGCTGTGTCTAATTATCACTCCCTCCTTCACTACTCCCTTCTCAATTTATAGGGAATTATAGAGGATGAGCTGATTGGTTAAGTGAAAAAACACTTTCAGACACTACTCCGCCACACAGTTAATTACATTCTGCACTGTCGCATGAGTAAAACGTCCCAGATCAATGTCGACCACAATGCACAACTACAGTGCATTATGGTGTATATTGCTTGGTCAGTGACCATTAGTTGTACACTACTTATAATTAATTCTCACTATACATTCAGGCAGCACTATCAAATGGTCTAGTCACTATTATGGTGAGTAGTGAGTGATCCTGGACACAGTCTGGGTTGAATGTCAACTCTGAATTGCCCACCGGTGTAAATGTGAGTGTGTCCAGCGTGTGCACCACCATCATGAGCTGAGGTCCAGCTCCCCCACGACCTTGCATGGATAAGCGGTATAGCCAATGGATGGTTGGATTAACATTTGTTGCAGAGAAATACTTTGGATTTTGAACCACATTTTCAGGAACTTTAAGGGATGATTGTTCTTTGAGTACTTGAATGAAAGCAGGATTAGTTCTGCTTGAAAAAACTATTCCTGTGTGATTAAAAACAGCTTTTGCAAGCTATCAATCAAAAGTCCCAGAGGAGTTTCATACGGTGATGATGATGATGTGCGAATGCTTTTTTTGGCAAATGTATCGGTTTCCATCTGGCTCCGTTTTTGGTGGGATTGTCGAGTGTGAATGAGAGTCAGAGGGGCGACACTGCACTCTGTTCCAGCTGTGCAGCTTTATGTACGGGTTAGATGCTGAGCTCAGCATGATGTTAACTGCATCAGCAACGAAATGGAAAGCACTGGTCCCAGTTTAGATTGTGTGCACAATAAAGCAAACACACACAGTCAGAGAAGAGTTGATTAAAGGAAAAAGGGATATTGCAAAAGCCACAGGGTTCATTATTAGTTCGACAGGTTTTAATGAAACACCTAGATCAAGAATTATTTCACAGTATGAGTAATCAACTCATGTCAGCCTCATAAATAATGAAGTCTTTCCTTAATATTTTACCTCAAAGGTGCCTCCGCTTTAACCAGGCTAAAGACAATGTGCTAATTAGCATGACCGCATCAAAACCAGATATTACTCTTCTCAGAAAACACAATTTGCATAATGAGGTTTTTGAATTTGCACTGTTCCCTCTCTTATTAACCTTCCATTAACCTTTAGATAAACAGAGGCAGCTCTGAGCATTATTCCCTGGGATCACACACCAAAAGGCTTGGCCCAAATTCATCAGACCAGCTGTGGAATCGCTTATGGGTGATTAGGCCACTGATAGCAGCTCGCCTCGCTGAAGATGAAGATCTTGAACAAGCTGCTTGGCAGTGAGGAGGTTACAAAGCAGCTCAAGCTTCTTTTGTTGTTCTTCACAGCACTAATCTCAGGAATCCATGATGATGGGTAAAATCAATGTGAGAGGAAACGTTGATGGCCGCTATTTTGAACACACCTGATGTTGTTTCAGTCCCTGCAACTAGAGTGAGTGTGTGTGTGTGTGTGTGTGTGTGTGTGTGTGTGTGGGGTTGGTGGGGTAGGTTTGGCACTGGGGTCATTGGGTGGGCGCCCTCCTTTCTGATGTTTTGTTGACTCACTCATGACAATACTCAATAGCAGCACCTGGCGTCCCAGGTGCAGCCGAGTTGTTGTTTTTCCTTTTGATCCAAAACCAGTTGCTGCTTTTTTTTTGTTGCATTTGACGAGTGGAGGAAATGAACCTTCACCTCTATTGCCTTCAATAGACTGGACACAGAAGTAGGAATTAAGAGCATAAAACTGTAGTTGTAAACAGTACTGGCAAACATGACATGATAAAATGTCCAGACTTGGCGAGTACAGCTGACATGTCCACATTTTTTCCCTGTATTTGACAACAACTTGAGAACATGTTGAGGGAAAGATCTCTTATCACCATTTTCTTCAACAGACTGGTCAGAGATGAAGCCACAAGCCACAGATTTGGTTGCTGTTACAGCGATTGCTGTTCCCACTGCCCCTCCAGTGATGATTTTGATTTAGCATGTAAAACAGGCAGTGCTACGCCCGACGAGTGATTGGCCGGAGAAGCAGTAAGGTGGTCTAGAGTGGTGCAGCAGTGTTCCAGTCCAGGTTGTCCTACACCTGAGACTTCCTCTCTAAGATCCTCAAAAGATCGGTCAGAGGATCGCTCGTGGGCCGGTGTGTGATGTGAGGACTGGGCCTACCCTGTCTTTGGTTTCTGGACTGTGTTTCTTTTGTGCTTGGTAGCTTGGAACAGGAGTGCTGGTTGCTGTTGTTGTTGTTGTTGTTCATTTACTTTGGCAATAGAGTATTTTAGTTTGCCTTTGTATTACTCCCCATTAAGGTCGAGCATTTTTAGTTCTTGATCAATCAGCACTTTGTTTTGCCCTGTTCCTCTCTTTTAGTTCACTTGTCACTTTTGCCTCCGCCAAATAAACCTTTTATTTATTAAAAGCTATTTACACCTGGTTTTTTTTTAATGTTACTTCCCTCCATCTCCTTTCAAACTGAGCGGGGTCGTAACAGTTGCAGGTGGTAATTTCTGCATATTTGGTCTTTTTTACCAATCTTGCCATGGTATCAGTCACATGGCCGCTGAGGCAGCTTTGAAGTGTTCTGTGCTCCTGTTTTCTTCTCACCTCCTGCACACTGAAGTCCAATGTTTGTGCCTTTGAGGAGCTGTTGGGTCAAACCCAGAGCTGGCTCTGCCTTGTTAAACTTGGCCAACCACCTTCCTCCTCACTGCCACACAGGGGTCCACTGTTCAAATAACAATATCTTCAGTTTCTTGTGACTGACCTCGTTTTGGTATATTTGAATTTTTCCATGTGACCTGTATTTGGTAATTCCAATTGGCCATGTTCTACTTTGTTGATGGGGAATTCATGCAGCGTTACAGGCCACACAAGTCTTCATAGTATGACAAACTGAAAGCTCCACAGCAGCGGAGTCTTGTTGATGTGAGTTTTGTATGTGATAGTGTCTTTTTTTGAGTTGTTCAAACTGCTTGGTGTGAGCTTTGCATCACACCATCAGCCCGAGCTCTTCACTGGCATTTCTGAAACAGTTCAGACAAGCTTTCCATTAATTTGAAACCTTTGATCCATGACTTGACCTTTGACAACGGAGGTGCTTCTGCACTTGCAGGATTTGATCTTCATCCACGCCCCAATGATTTGATGAAGCTTCTCTCTTGGTGCAGGAGACGGTTGTTGCCAAGGTTGTTATAGTGTCCATATATCAGCAGTGCCCTCTGACCAGACTGTGACTGTCAATCTGTATCTGCTGTTAATCTTTAGTTTAGGTTTGATGCATCCATCATCTTATACTGTATCAACTATCTTCCTCCTTTGATCATGACATAATTATTTATTACTATAGGTTTTAATAATCTGCTTGCTTGGGCAGATGACCTGTTTGTCTTTTACAGAGGGAAGAAGCCAGCCTTCATCCACTGTGATTTTTATACTATGACATCTTTGTTGCCTCATTGTCATATGTCAAACAGTAATGGGCTCATTACTGCCCCCCTGAGGCCAGAGGGATGAAAACATCCCCTGGTATTTCACGATTGGTGAGAACCCCTGTGGTAGTGTTATTTTTCCAATGTAAATGTCTCAATGGGGAGGATGCATATGACTCAACTGCTAATGAGAGAAGCTCCAAAAGACAAAGACAGCCTGCAACTCTTTGATACTCAAGCATGCAAAAATAAATAAGTAAATAAATAAAGAATAAAAGTAGAGGCCATTTTGGTCCCATGCGTTTCCTAACACATTTCATGCTTGATTGGACAGATTTTAAGCTACTATTATGGCAATTATATGCAAATCCTACAGCTTTGAATACAAATGAGTATTTACTTGAACTGCATTTCTTGTCTTAGCACTATTACTCTGGTAGCACCATAAGCCTGCACACCCTCGATCACTAAGTGCATCCAACTTGCATGGAGTGCCTACAGAGTCACAGTGAAACTGCAGGGGATGAAGTATTAAGGCCAAAGACCCCTTTTTGCTTGTCAGGCTTTTAAAGAGACTGAATACCTTATGTCTTCTGTGATGTGATGATGATACATATGTGGACAGAAAATACAGGAAATAATAGCTATGGATCATTTATATCTGTAAATTCCACTGGCCTTGAAGGTTTAGTTTAAAATCTGAAAAAAGAAAGTTTAATTGATAGTTATTATGATTTCTACTGGTGCAAAGTTTTCATTTATTTTTTAAAACTGCATTTTGTAACAATATTATTATTGTTGATGTGATATTGTCTGTGAGAGTCACTTTTATATTCATTTGGCAGTGTGTGTGTGTGTGTGTGCGTGCGCATCAGGGATCTGGGGACTCTAACAGTCCAACCTATTCCTTCAGATCAGTCAGGCTCTCTCTGCGGTTGATTAACTTTGTGATCCATTAAGTGGCTTCATCCCCTCAGCAGGGAGAGTGTGCCCTCCACCCTACCCTCTGAGGATTAGGGGAATCCCTTAGACATCATCAAAGGGACTCCAAGGTGAACAGAGATGCTGACTTTCTATGAAACGTAAGGGAGGACAGCAACAGCATCAACTCTGCTGAAGATGCTTCAGCCAACGCCTGGTCAGCAGAACAACGTCAACAGCATTGTTATGACATGTGTATAAAACACATGTGTTGGTTTACTGTCAGTACTTGAGCTTGATCAAATGAAGACAGCAACGCTGTAGCTGGAGAAGGCTGTAGTAACCCACATGCAACATGATCAACTTCCAAAACCCTTTTCATATAGGAGCAGTTTTTCAAGCTTTGTGAAGTGAACTAGTTTTATGTTTTCAACACATCGTATCAATTATTTAATTAGTTGATTTTTCTTGTTTTTGGTGCCTCACCAGCTTAAAACAGTCACGTTTTTGGAAAAATTAAGGATCTAGAGAAGTCAAAGTTTTGTGTCATCTCAAGTGGAGTTTTAAATGTGGCTTGTTATCATGAAAAAGGTTGAGATGTAAAGTGTCCAACACTAAGGTAAATGTCATCTTTTGTACCCAGAGTATCCCCAAAATCTGCCAGAGGAGCCCAGAGCTATTATTTTTTCAATATATGAATTAAAGAAATCTGAGCTATGAAAAACTAAAACAAGGAACGTTTTCAAGACAATTCAATTCTACTTCTTCTTCTTCTCCTCCTCTGACAACTGACCTGCTGTTGTGATGGTGTGCTGTGACCAACACCTGGAGAGTGTTTTGCCACAATAGTTTTACATATTGGATTCTAGATAAGGTGAAATGAACAAAAATAAAAAAAAATGAAAGTGAACATCAGTAAGTGAACTCATTCATACAGACAATGTAATTCTGCTGTGATGATGATAAAGGTGCCAGAATAAGAGATCAACAGAAACAGTGGAGGTCTCATCATTTTTAGTGTAAGATCCAGACAGAGGCAAAAAAAAAAAAAAAAAAAAAAAAAAAACTTTGATGTGTGACTACGAGGATACTGCAATCAACTATAATTGTGCTGATATGAGTGAGTCCATGAGCCAGTCATTAATGCCTCTGCAGTGTGAAGAAAGAAATGTGTGGAGTTTTCACAGGTGACACTTCCTCAACATCATATTAAATTTCAAATCTGCAACCTGTGCAAAATATTCAGCCATGATATTATGTATCACTGAGCACATTACAAAATATAGGGAGGCCTGGGGCAACACAGAGCTACAGGTTTTAATGGGGGGGGTATTTCATCACTAAACGTCTATGCATATGGACTCTGTTCAAATGTATATGTTCAGTTGGGCATTTAAACTACATGTCAGGTTATTCTCTCAGTATAATGATACAATCTTTCATGTCAAAGACCATTTGAGACCATCTTCGGCACTCTCTCAGTTTGAAGCTTAAAATGAGCAATCAGCCGCAATCATTTCCTATATTTTCTCACCCCTCAAGTGGAAAGACTTTCCAGTTGTTTTATTCCAATTCTGACGTCCTTCTCATGAACTTACTGCAGAAATCAAATCAGAATTCATATTGTTGGGACCGAGATGCTCGAGTTGAACAGTGCTGTGAATTGTATGATGCTGCAAGGCCACAACTTTCATTTTAACTTTTCCTCAACAAGCCCAGACAAGGTGTGAATGTGGCATGAAATGAGGTACGGAAGCAGGGCCAATTGATATTTAATTAATGCTAGGCCTGACTGGAGGGCCCAGGCTCATCTGCTGCATGTCTCATCCAATATGCATGATTTACAAGCGGGCTTCTTGCCACAGCAAACTTTCCACGCAATAAGGAGCATCAATGTGAAGTGGTGTACACCGCCAGCACACAGAGGAAGCAAGTATTCTGCAGCAACACTCTGTAAATCTTGACAAATGCTCTGTGGACTTTGCCAACGCGCAGAATATTTTATGCATAAGATCCAAACATATCACCAAATATCTGAAAGCACTTAATGCAATGAAATGTCAAAGCAGCTTGCAGTGTTTAAACTTTGTTTTGTTCGATCTTTGTATATCAGGATGAAGATTTGTGTTGAAAGGCCTTTGTAATTTCATTTGAAATATTTATAAGCAAAGCAAAGCATAAACACCTTTGCTGTTTTGGGAAGCACAGAGTTGCAGAGGACACCATTTCTTTTTTTAAACCCTTGTGTTTTATTAATGAACATGCTCTATAAAGATGAATCTGGTGCTGCTTGAACTAAAGTATGATTTTACACATCCCCTGTTTTGCAGGATAGCATGTATTTAAACTGTTTGACATTAGGGTGCTGTTATCATGATGGGCTGTGCACACTGCTTGCAAACCTTATCATTGTCTTTTTACTTGAACATTTGAAGATTGATAGAAAGAAAAGCAATATTCACTCAGTGCAGTGCAGCAGAGAGATTGCAGAGAGAGCTCACAGAATGAATGTCAAACAGGAGCACAACAGCATGTTGCTTGATTGAGGAAATTGATATGTTTAACAGTTTTCATCCGAAGCACTGCTGATTTGTTGCCAGGAGAGATGCTCTTGGCCGTTCAAAAGTAGAGTTTTCAATTCAAGAACACTTTCATTGTTATTATAGTGAAATTGTTCTGTGGAGACGTTATTCTGCTCATGTTGGACTGAGTTGACGGAGCACACTGCCGTGAAAGTTATAGAGCGTGCTCAGGATGTAATACCATGTAATACTGGTGGATGATGATGGTGTTTCACACGTTGATAACAGGGTGTGATGTTGTTGATGATGATGATGATGACGACAGCCTGATGCACTCCAGGTTTGGTGTTTAGTCTGAGCTTGTGCTAATGCTATGTTTTTAATATATTTGATGTATTTTGTTTATGTTTTATGTTTAAGCCTCTGTGTGTTCACAAAGCTAATCAATGCCCCCCCGAGAACAATAAAGTTTAGTGTTAGCAGTTAACAATTAAGGAGAAGACTGATGAAAACACAGTCTACTCTTATGAAGCTTATATTATAGGCTTTTAATAGTTAAAACTTTCTGAGAGGTGTTAATTCCACTGTATTTATAATTGAGTTCTGAGTTAGTGATGACGATGTTGTACTGCAGAGTTTTGTATTGAAATGCAAATATTCCTTGTAAATAGAGTCAACAGAGCACTGGGAACACCTCTGCAGATACCTACACATGTAGGCTTCATTGAAAAGTGTGATCACTGGATTTTGGAAAGGTTACAGTCCTATAATGTTTATCATATTTCCAAAAATGTACACAAGAAAGTGAGGAGTTGAAGTCTTCATTGACATTCACATATGAATCCCTGCAGAGAGTTTAAGGTAATACCTTCCTCCCCAGGCTGCTGTCCTATATGAATGCAGCAGGTAGAAGAAACAGGACATCATTTTTTTCCCCCTGCCTGGGCCATCTGTCAGCCCCCCAACATTGCCACACGTTACATTAAATAAATGCTTGGCTTTTCTCAGGAGTCCACAGCAGCGTTATTAAACTGCCTACCTGTGTTACGATGATAGATCTCTCCAAAACTTTGTACCCCCAGCAAGTCCAGGTTACCCATAAATGCAGAACATAAAGAGATTGCTTGTGTGGACAACTGGTACAAGCAATGAAATCAGGCTGCACACAGCTGAATGGTCCTTGATTGAGACAGAAGGCTACAGAAGGCGAGATAGAAAGGTGAGCAGCCAGCAATGCAAGGACTTCAATAACAACATGTGACGGAGAGAAATAAAATAATAAACGCTATTGACATGTACAGAACGTTAGTCAATGCGTTTTCCATTCAGGTGGAAAAAGGCAGATTCCTGACTCTGTGTGTGTGTGTGTGTGTGCGTTCGGTTTCACCAGTTGCGTTCCTGTTGTAATCCTGACAAAGTATCTGATTATGTGGCGACTGCTGCCTGAAGAAAACTGGGTTTTAAGTGGAACTTGTTATTACAGATTGCAGAATTACAACTGTAATCAAATTTCCAAAAAACTAATTTATACAAAGAAAACCTGCAGCCAGATATATTGCAGCATGGGGGAATACACACAATAATGAAGTATAATGAAGCTGTCATATATTATCTGCCTTGTGCACAGAGGGTGGGCGAGGATACATGAGGGGCTTTCCGCCCTTGGGCAATGGAAAGGTTAATCTAGCCATGACCAGAGCAAATCCATACGAAGCCCAAGGATGAGATGTATAAATATTCTATGTAGGTTAGGGATCAATTTTTCTATTCAGTCTTCCCAGTGATAACCCAAGAAAAAGCAAATATAAAGTAAGTGGGAAACATTACACAAGACACAACAAAAAGCAGCACAACACTTTTAAGGGTGAGGCTTAATCCACAAGCTTAATGCATAATGTAAATCACACATATTGTAGCTGATTCAAAACAAAACTCATGCGCATGAAACAACATTCATACATATTCTACGCGGCAACAAACCCACACACGGTATAGGCTATAGTCAATTAATTATGCAACAGCTTTGCTGACAGAAACTAGAGAACCGAAATCTGCCTCTGCCTCACAGTCACAATCATGTCTGCTTGCCAATTTCCCACCAGGCCTCAGTGACAAGCCTGTGGATGGCAAGCGTAATAATGGATGGTTCTAATGGTCAAGCCTGGACCGCACATTAGGAATCGGGTCGATTCTTAGTATTGCACACAGGAAGTGCTGCCAGCAATCAATGCTAGGCTAATGTGCGAAAAGGAGTAAGTAGAATGTCAGTGTTGCTAATCAATAACTATTCATTTTCTGCAACCACATTTCCACAAATAGGACACTTAATATTGTGTGATTGGATAATTACCATGCCCAATTACGGATGTGTGACACTAAGCGATGGATGGCGGATGGAAACATCTGCCACAAGGCGCTAATGGAGACACGCAGCAGACTGTGATCGACAGTTGGGAGATGGATCTCGATGTCTGCAAACTGTGGGATGCCAGCTCAACCTGCAGGAGTCAGATAATCCTCTCTCTACCTCTACGGCACCGGAGATAATGGATGTCCATCCTCTCAGATTCTGCTCTAACAGGAATACGCTGCCTCCAAAGGGACAATGACACAAACCACTTCACAACCACTGCATCTGGTGCTAATCCTACACATTTTTCATGCTTTACTTTTTTTTCTCCAGCATGGTAACAGTTTGTTTTCATTTTCAAAAAAAGAATAGTGATATTTTCTTACTATTACAAAGACAGAAACCATCATGCAATTTCTTCCAATTTCATCACTGCTGTCTGTGGCCTCTCATGGCGTCAGAGTCTGAGCTGACTCAAACATGTTTTGGGTCCAAAGCAGCAGAAGGTCAGTACAGATTATCTTGTAGTGGGTTAGAGTGACATCTCAATCTCTTTCCTCCCAATCCAGCTGAAACCAGCCCTGCTGATAATGTCAACATATTTAATTTCTATGATTCCCTCACACTCATAGAGAGAGACAGAGAGAGAGAGAAAGCTACTGAAAGTCCAGACCAGAGGCCATGGTGGCATTAAAACCTTTGAAATTACTCGCAGCATACTCCAGCCCCTGAGGTAGATCTGACTTTAGGACACTACATGCACTAAAGCTCCTGCACATCATGTCTTCCCTCATAAAGAATGATTCTTATCTGGTAAAAAGCAATTTCTGCGTCCCATCATCCTTTCACCAAAACCATAACTCAAATGAAATCCTCATTCTGCCAACTAGACACTATTCCCACACCTCTCCTCCAGAAGATATTTCAAACACTTGGTCCCACCATCCTCTCCATTATAAATAACCCTATATTCTCTCAGTTTCTCCTCTCATTATTTAAACATGCCTTAGTCCAACCCCTTCTAAAAAACCCAGCCTTGATCCCCATTGTAACGTCACTGGGTGTAGCCACACACGCAAGTGGCTCCAGCAGGGGCAGATACAACTTAAATTCTTCATGTTAAATACGGAGCTGGTGCTTCAAAGAGAGACATTTTGAAATGATGCAACCTAAGTTAACTCACATTTAGAGGGAAGCAAAAAAAAAAAAACTTTGGGTTTTAGGTCCAACCGTGATTTAATTTTCATCACAGAAAAAATCTGAAACTACTTCTCTGTTATGTGCAACGTAAAATCTCAAGTTAGTGCAGGCAACCGTTAATAATCAATAACAAAACTGAGAGTGGAGGAAACGCTAATTAACTAAAAAAGCGTACTTATAGTTTGATGATCAATAGCCTCTGTTCTTCAATGCTGTCAGCCAACATTAATATTCAGTGTGCAATATATACAAATACAATACTCTCACACTAATCAACTTTGCAAGTATCATCTTCGACCCACCAGTGTTCAACAACAGGAAAGTTGGCACCCACTGAAAATGTAGCTGAGACTGAGGAGGCCCATTACAGGGATGCTAAAAGCTAATTACCATTATGTTGTCATTTTGGTGATTCCATCATTTTAGTAATACAACCCCAGGTTGTTTACTCTCAACTGAAATGTAATAACTGGATTAGATGCATGATGTGATCACGATCTCTGTGACTGTGAGATGGGAAGCACTCTGATGGACCAACACCTCCTGGTTCCCCACGGAGAGGGCAGTTACCAAACAACATGTTCCAAAGCACTGTACAGTCTTTTTCTTTTCTTTTCTTTTTTTGGATGAAAGATGTCATTTAATGATGTAGAATAGAATTATAATAAAGATTCATTAGACTTTTGGGGCAATAACTGTCATAGTGTACATGCCATAGGATGAGAGGAGTTCTGGTTGTAGGGTGAGAGCTCCTGCACAGTTGCTTTTCCTGAATATATTTCCATTAATGGAGCGTGCATTCAATATTCCAAGCAATTTTATCAAATAAATTTTAGGGATGGGAATAATTTCGGGGACAGACTTGCTGAAGGATGGCATCTATATTTGTCTGTCTTTGAGGATTTGAATATATGAGGTCTGTATAGAGACCGGACTGGAACTCAGCCATTAACATGACGGACCAGGCCAGGGACACAGCAAAGTGAGGGACCAGGCCAGGGACACAAAGGCCCAATTCTCTTCCGCCTCTCAGGCCCTGAACCCTGACTGACTTGAACTATTTCAGCTGTGAGTGAGTGAGTGTGAGAGCCTGAAAGGGTCCAGATGCTGTGATGGGACTGGGACAGGCCCAGGACCACAACCACCAGAGCCGGGACTGTCCTGGAATTGGGATGAGGACCAGAGCCAGGACCATGGGGCCGGGACAGTGCCGGAACTGGTATCAGGCCCACCGGGGACACAGTAAAGTGAGGGACCAGGCCAGGGACACAAGGACCCAATTCCCTTCCACCTCTGAGGCCCTGAACCCTGACTGACTTAAATAACGTCAACTGCAAGTCCCAGAGCCAGGACCGTACCGTTTCCGGGATGAGGACCAAAGCCAGGACCACCAGAACAGGAAGGGCCCGGTTCAGGGACCATACCGGAACCCTGACATTAAAGGAGTCGGGAGCAGGCCCAGGACCAGTACCAGAACCCGAACCGGTACCGGTAATGGAACCCGACCCGGTACCAGAACTCGAACTGGTACCGGTACCTTCCATTCATTTCCTGGCAACAGTGGCAAAAATGTAGCGAAGACAATGTCAAGGACGTTGTCTAGATTAAAATTCAAAAAGCAAATAGTAGCAAGCAAAAAGCAAAAGCAAAGCAAAAATACCTTAAACACAACATTTAATTGCTCTGAACCCACAACGTCATCTTGTTTTGCTTTTATTTCACTCTCCCTTTGCAAAAAAATGTGATTGGAAGAAGCAATGAAATCAATTTCAGACAAAATGTGGAGGTCAGTGAGGCATTACTTTGATTACTCTACAGGCGTTTGGTGATTTGAACGATGGAAAAATATTTTTATCAGTTCCACTGAATAAATACATTTCAACGATGAATATACAGCTCTGACAGCCAGCTATTCAGATAGTGTATTTCTTTTTTAAGTCAACTCCAATGTGAGCGTAAGCCAGAACATTGGCCTCTTGTGTTTGATGGAACAATTACTAGTGAGTAAATGTTCGTTCTTTGGCAGCAAACAAGCTGAAACCATTTAACAGCTTGCAAAAGCTGACCCTATTAACAGGTTTTCACTGAGCATGAAAACATCCACAGCATTTGTTTTACTTCTGTGCTTTTGCCTCATGTGGTTTTGGCAGAGGTCGACACATGTATGCTAACACAAAAGTCTATAATTCAGGTCTCGGGGAAAAGACTGGGAAAAAAAGGGATTGACTATTTCTGAAATGTTTAATGCCTCTCTCATTGTTAGGCGCAGCCTCAACGCCTCAAAGTTAATTGAAAAGTAATAAAGAAAACCTATTGCAGAAACCACAAAAAAACCTTCTGTGTGTGCCAACTGCTTCAGTTTTGGCTTGTGTGCCTTTAACTGTGCAATCATTCATTCATTGGAGGCATTCAAATGAAAATGTGAATTTTGGCCTGAGATGGAAAACATTTTCTCCTGCTCCAAGAAGAAGCATAAAAGACAGTCAAACTGTTTGCTTTAATAAGGCTCCGGCTCGGCTGGGCCGCTCAGCTCCTGGGTATTCTGTTTACTCAGTTGACAATATGGTGCACTATTAAGGCCGAAACCTGCAATTATTCTTCATCAAAACTTAAACTGATAAAGCATTTCCAGTCCTTTCTGATTGCACAGCCCTATTGCTTCCTGTCCAACTCAACACACATGTGACTATATGAATCTAGTGCACCCACAAAACATGCTGCCAATTTCATTTTGCCTGGTTCACTATCCAAAACATCTAGACTGTCATCATTTACAGATACTTATGAGACTCTTTTCATATAAAAAGCACACCAATCCATTAGAAACTTAATTCAGACTAAATCTCTTCAGAGTAGTTTGCACTGCTGCTCACTGCAGAGCCCAGTCATTCACCAAACAGAGGAGTCTGTTCAGAGGCAGACTGCTGCTCCAGTCCTGCTCCACTGATTCAAAACTGAAAACTCAGTGACTAGTTAACAAATGCTCACCTGCTGAGCTCCAGGGCACAACAGGTATTTGCACTGTTCTATATCTATCAAATGCACACATGCTTTCAAAGTGACAGCTCTATTTCTCTGCACATTATATTGCATTTGCATTTTGCACTACCTCTGTGGCTACTTAGACTTACTGCTTCTTTTTGTCTGTTTAATTATTCATACCAACTTCTTCACCTTCTTTTATTGAGCATTTTTATATTTGGTGGGTAGCAGGTTTTATAGGCCTATGTATCATGTAAGTTACTGTGTGTCTGAATTTCCCCCCAGGATCTTTCCATCCATCCATCCATCCATCCATCCTTGCTTGCAGCAGAAGATTATGAGAACAACATGCAAACCAGTTCCTTTGCTTAATTTTTATTGAAGAAAGTTGTTCTGTGTTATTTTTGGTATTTATGCCAAATTGAACAGCAAGAAATACACTGAAATACAGGGTGAGCAAAAATATATAAATAGGAAAGAAAGACCAAGATGGACACTGTCGGAGCATGAAAGACACAACAAGCACCTCTTAAGATAAAAGGATGATACATGAGTCAGTAAGTTGGTACATGTTACACTGAGAGGTGGAGCTCATGACAAGGTGTGAAAATCCTCAGAACATACTTAGTCGATATAGACATAATGATCTACTGGATATGATCAGTTCTGTGAAAGTGTGAGATGTTATGTGACTCAATCTGCAGAAACTAAAACCAAGATCTAGACAAGAAGACAGAAGATTCAGAGATCTCTTTTCCACTTTGACGTAAAACTGGCAATTATGCACTTGATGTAGAAGATCCATCTGGGTCATGGTCTGAAGCTCTTATATCTGTAATTCAACAATCTGTACTCCAAACCCCATCACAACGAGTGACAACAGAGTTTTAGAAATCTGCAGCGTTAGAAGGGACCAAGACCCCAATGGTCCCTGATGGCTGAACTCCAGTGTTCCCATGTCGAGATGGATAAACGCCCAGAAGAGCGACCATCACTGCAGATCTCCACTGATCTGGGCTTCATGAGAGAGAGGCCAGATGGGAGCTTCTCTGAGACTCTCCGACTCTCTTGGAGACAAGTTTCTCTGAGCTGATGAAACCGAGATTGAATTGTTTGGTCTCAACTCTAAGTGTCACATTTGGAGGAGACCAGACAGGACACTCACTCACAATTGATTGTTAATCTGATGGTTTCTTCAGTCTGCACTCAGGAGCTATGGAGTGAAACCAAATTGAAATGGTTTTCACTAATATATTCCTGACGATCTTCTGCAGCAGATCATTTGACCTTTGGTCTGGTTGAACATCTCTCTCACATGTTCATATCTGGTCTGATAGTTTAAAAGGGGGAAGTACAAAAGTGCTCATCTTCGTCCAAGCTCAGAGAGACAATGGTGTTGTCTGGATCTTGGCCTTTAAAGGCAAATTATACAAAATTTACATCATTGTTTCAGATATCTAGGAAATGTACATAGTGCAGTGTAATAGAATGAATTAATGAAGAAATGACTGTGTAGCATTGTAAACTGACCTTGGAGTTGAGCTAAAGATTTGATTTCATTGCTTTACAGCACTTAAGACTCTCTGTGCCCCCACAGTCTGAATCCACTATCCCACATTGATGTCTGCAAATCATGTTGCCAAGAACTGACATGGCTCTTGACAAGGAGAGTGCTCTCTTCAGTCTCTCTCTCTATCTCTCTACCCAGAGACAATACCTGCAAAGTGTGCCTAATTCTTAAAGTTTATTTCATTCAACATAAGGTGAGACTGACGACCAATCCCCTGGGCTCAGCTCTCTTCTATCTGGACCATTTCCACTTCCGAGTTGTTAAAAGCCATTCAAAGTGGGAAAAGATTAAATGAGATCCAACAAGTATCAAACCACATTTTATTATGGTAATGAAAAAACACTTGCCAAATAAAATGTGGCAAGCGTTAACAGCTGACAGGGCCAACAACACTCTTCATGTCAAAGAGAAATGACAGCTCGAATTAGCTGTTAAAAAAAATCACAGAGGACAGGATTCAGACGGATATCTGTCTGAGCTGAGGTAGTAACAGTCTATAGACACAGTTTAGTAGTTGTAAATTTTGATTTTTGAGAACCTGGTGATAGTTTCAACATTTGCTAAATGTTCTGCATTAACTTTATGATGTGGGATAACTGGAAATCATCCCTGTGTCTTCTTGGAAAGATACAATGGACACAGACCAAAGACACATGATATGACACTACTGTAAAAAAAAAAAAAAAAAGACTAAAACTAGTCTATATCATGTAATATATGACATCAAAAACACAAATGGAGTTGGACATTTTTCTATTAAGACTGGCTTCACTTCTTCGTACTTGAAAGTTTAGGATCTGGAGGGCAAGAGATCTCTCTGTCAGGCACTGTTTCAAAGTGTTTTACATCACTGACATTGAAATACAACTTTTTTGGTTAGTTTGTTTTTCCAGATTTATTTGTGCGGCATTGAACAGAACAGTTTCAGAGGAGACCGACAGCAGCCAAAGGTCGAATATATGAGTGAAAGGAAAACAGTTTTTCTCACTTAGGTTTGATTTGTTAAAAGGACGAGAAAACATAAAATATTACACACTGCACAGACACACTTTAAGAACCACTTTCCAATGGTCGCAGACTTAAAAGATACCTCCAGTTCAACTTCGTTTTTGACATTATAATACATTTTTCCTTTAGAAATGACATTATCATCTCAACAATTTCTGTGAAAAGTCAAACTTTGCTAAATCTAATGAATGTCTGGTTTGGTACAGTATTTGGTGGCTCTATTGCTTTACTGACAGCATGCAGTCGAAGTGGCAGGTCTCAACAAGTTTGAGTAAAACCTGATGACCTGTTTTATCCCACTGTGCTCAGACAATTTCTGTGATGCCACAGAAATATTGGGTTCCTCAATCTGAAAGTACATCTATAAATATTTGGTTGAATTAAGGTCAGGTACCTCTGCAAGAAAGGCCATAACATCTGGACTCTTAAAGTTCTCCAGCAGTTCTTGTTTGCATGGGGTCATTAACCTGCTGCATCTATCAATCATTTTCCATAAGGATGTAAACCAGAGGGTAGAGTCTGCAGTGTCACTGCTCCCTGGTCACTGTGCCCACCTTCATAGTAGGAAAACACAGACTAGATAAACACATACTAGACCATACCCATTAGTTTGATGGTCAGCAGGACCTTTCTCCCTCCTGGTCATCCTTACATTCACCTCTGTTACTGCTACAAATCTCAAACCTTTATTTACCAGTAAATATGGCTTTTTCTATTCATTCATTCATTCATTCATTCATGGTGAAATGCTGGCATTTCTTAGCCCACCCCAAAGCATTTGGCCTCGTCTCATCTCCAGAGAAGTGGTTTAGAAACGGATGCTTGTCCTCTGAGACCAACACAAGGCCAACTGCTTTTGATGGCACTTTGCTGGTTGGAGTCCTGCATTCTTTATTTAGCAAATTCTGTATCTGTGATGAAGTTGCTTTTCTATCTCTCAGGGAGCTTGATGTATTGATCTTCTGATGGTGTGGTCACTTTTGGTCTGCCTGATCGCGCTTTGGATTACAACTGATCCAATTAGAGTTCAATGCACTGTCCCCCAAGAAACCTTTAGTATAGAAAGGATTTAATGCTGAGAAAGCCCCTCCTTGCTTGGAAAAACAATTTGACCTCTGACAGTTTCACTTAGGTCTAATGTCATTACTCTCAGCATCACTGTGTCTACATTGGAGAGCACTGATCTGGTGGAAACCTGAGGAACAGACTGATGTCTAAATGAACACCGGCTGCAACTTGAGTCACTTGAACAAACCTCTGTAAGGAGATCAGATCCAGCACAATAAAACAAATCTGAACTTTCTGCAAAGTTAAGATGGGATTTTTCTTTTTCTTTCTTTTTTTTTTTTTTTTTACTGTTATGTATATTTTACAGGTTCTTCTCTTTTCACAGTGCTGGGGAGAAACTGATCTCTGCATCTATAAACAAGATATATCTCTATTCCAGCTTTGCAACCTGACAACTGGAGAGAGAGAGTGAAGAGTGCTTTGCATATGTAATGGATGTGTATATAAGACATAAATCACCATTTAGTCAACAAGATGAAATGATACTGATACTTAATTTGTATTTGCTGCTGTTGTTCACCACAGGGAAAGAGTTTTTTTTCTTTCCCTTCACACACACTAGTTTGGGGGAAATTTATTTAAAGAAACAGTGAGGAAATATAATTTTTAATTCACAACCTTCAGTTAAAATTCAATACTTTAATTAATGAGCAGCTGTCAAATTTGGGATTAATGAATATTAGCATGTGAGCTGAATCCAGCTGTACTGAATGAACTTTGAATATTACACATTCATCATGATGTACAAGCTTACATCTCATTCATACCAGCTTGTACATCATGAATCTAAACAGCATTATTGTTCTATACGTATATGAGATAGATATTTTTGATGTTGGACATGTGCGTGTTTGTTATTGGCAAATTAATTGAGAGCGATTGGAGAGACCTGAGATTATGAAGTGTTTGTTTAGTGAGAGCTGCTCATCGCCTTGTGACATCCAATCACTCTGACATGGAAAGTGGGTCATTGTGGGACATAGAGAAGGAAACCGGGGGGGGGCATGACTCCCACGAGGGGATCACAGATCCCTGACACAAATCAGCTCTCTGATATCAGGCTGATATCATTGTGTGGTTGCAATACTGTTGACAGTACTGTTGTTCCAGATGGTTATCGCATTCAGTGCTCTCAGAGTTTCCAGCTCAAGAAGTTGCATTTCATTAGGTCGACTGACAGCTCGTCTTTTCTCTTAGGTTTATGTTTTGATAGAAGGTTCTTTAAACAAATATTTCTGAAGTGAATTATGTGGTTATAGCCCAAAGAAGACAGGGCAAAGAAGTCAGAAATGTTTGATTAATCAGAGGAAAAGGAAGAAAATCCCATGCCAGATCCAGAAGCTGCCTCCCCCCTGGAGATGCTTGTGCACCGGACCATCTAGAGTTTAAAGGGGAGTGAAATAGTAAAGAGCAATATGCAGTCAGTGGCTATTTTGTAGGTGGGAGCATGTTGTCAGGAAGAGAGCTCAAAAGAAATTGTCATTCAGGCCAACAGAAAGGCCACAAGTACAAGAATTTAAAAAAAAATTAGGTGCAGGAGTGTGTTTCAGAGACACATCTTGTTGAGCATTTAAAACCTACAGACCCTGGCTACCAGGCTCCACTGCTGAGAGCTGATAAGAAGGGAACGAGGCCACAGATTTAAGAACTATAGCATTCAGAGCATTCACCAAATCTAAATAGTTAAGTAGTGGAAAACCTTGAGTGAAGCCTTTGGATCTCTGCAGCACGTTAGTGATGGAGCGGGACTTTGTTTTAAAGTAGATCCTGGACCCATCTGCTCTGAACAAACTAATGATGTTGGTGTAATTCTGTGAATAGTTTTGTGTTTCTTGGCACACGTGAGACCTTTCAATGCCAACGGAGGATCATTTAAATGCTGGACCATTCTGAGCTACTGACCAGGACCAACGCTTCATGGCCACAGTCTACCCTTCTTTCAAAAGGACATTTCCCAGTGGGATAATGGAGCATGTTACAAAGTACTCATTATTTCCAGCTTCCAAGAAAGTGACAATGGTTGAAGTCTACTCCACCGGCCTTAACAGTCACCACAGTTTAACCCAACAGAGAACCTTTCAGCTGAGCTGCAGCGGGGGTTTGCTGTGTGAACACACGAGCACAAGATTTGCACAAGTGAGTGACGCTGTCGACCGAACATAAGCCAAATGTCCTAACAAAACAAATTCTGAATGTATTTTATTCTCATAAGGAAGCTTAATAATTTAACAGTGCTTGCTGTCATATTTTAAATGCAGTCTACTTTTGTTTAGTCTTTGTGAGATCGTATCCTCACAGTACCTTTCTGAGTGGGCTGCAGGTAACTATGATGACTTTTTCATTATTGGTTTGTTTTTTTCTTGAATGAATTGATTACTTGTCTGCTCAGTAGTGTAAAAATGTTCATCATCAGGTCCCAAGAGCCCAAGATGACATCTTTGCTTTCGTGCAGCCAAATGTCCAAAGCCAAAGCATTTTAAAATGATACCGATTCTCACATTTGAGAAGTCCCAAAACACAAATGTTTGATATTTCTGACAAACGACAGCGTTCATTTAAATACATTTGAATTAATCATCATTTCATAATGATGATAATATAATAATGACTATATCACAGAAGAGAAAGGACTACCCAATTAGAACGAATGTCCTTTTGATGCAGACTAAAAGCTGAACCAACAGATTCAATGGAGCTGGAATATAAAAAACAGCAAATATGCCATTATTTAAAAAATAACACATAAGTAATGACTAACACCCCCTAGCAGCTTCTCGTTTAGTGGCACAATTGCTCAAATGCGTGACACGAGTAGAACGGCGAGTTGTGTTCATCCTGAACGCCACAAAAAGCCATTTCTTACTCCAGTGCACCAGCGCAGACTGTAGCCATGGCAATCAAAGGCTGATTACGAAAGGTGAAGGATTCTGTAACATTTACTCATTATCCATTGTGTCACAATAAACCACAACCACAGTTTAACCTCAAAATATAATACTATCAAGCTTGTGCTGTTCATACACAACCATGACAAATCAACATCACGCTGCAGTAGAAATGTCTCCTGCCGTGGATATCAGCCTTTTCCATTATTTCTGATCCATTATCACTGAAGGTCAGCACAAAACATCAGTCTGAGTAGACTCAGACACCTTGTTCCTGTTGGCCGACTCAGATTTTCACCGGTTCACCTGATGTGTTTCTTTCAGCAGCTGTGTATGTGCGAGTGCAAGTGTGTGTGAGTGTGTCACCACGCGTGGTTCTGTATAAATGTGGTTGTGGGTGTGCATACTAGTGAAAGAGAGGGTGAGCTGAGGGCTTTTGCAGCAGACATACAGTAGATAGGTTTTTTTTTTCTGCCTGGCAGGTCAGGCAGACAGAGAGGAGGGATGATGGGAGAGCAGCGCGTGGGTCTGGCAAGGCTGCTGAAGCACATCTGAGGATGACCTTGGAGGTCTGAGGATGAAGGCTGAGCGAAAATTTTCAGAGGACAAGAACAGGAAGGAGACAAAACCTGCCTGTCACATGTCACAATGCTGACAAGTGGTGCAGGCCATGCAAAGTCTACTTTCATGAAGCCACAAGTGGAAATACAAAGTTCTGTATGAGAAACATGCTACACATTACAACTGGATACATTGATCAGTAACAAGATGCTTTGTTGTGTTGGGTAGGAGATGTACAACTCCTTTCAAACATGGTCCGGCCTCTTGGCAAAATTCAGCTCTGTCATTACCGAGGCTACCCACAGATGTGTTTTGAGCCATGCTAACAAAATTGAATCCACAACATACAGTAGTGTATCGTAAAGTACCAGGTAACAGGTACTATCCCGAGTGAAAGAGCAAAAAAACTGAGTCCAGTCGAGTTGAGCCAAAGCGCTAGTGTAAAAAGGCCATTAGTGCCATAATTAGAGATGGTGTAGTTTGATTTTACTGCTAATGAGAAAACGTTATAAAACTTTATATTTAATCACAATACTCACTACTCACTGTAGCAAGTTACATTTCTGTTAGTTAGGAGTCTGTATCATGTGATGGATAAATGCTATAGGCTATGAGGCTAAAAACTGAGTGAGTTGTTTAAACAACCAACTGATAAAAATCTGCAAGAGGGAAGCTGTGGTCAGTCGCGCCTTGAAAGCTTCTGCTTGGTAGCAGACCGACAGAGTGAGAGCTGCAGAGAAGAGGAGCAGACATGCAGAAGGAAGAGGGTCAGAGTTGATCGGACGTCCGTCCATCACAGAGTTAGGTTGTCTTCATGGAGCGTTCGGCGTCTGTGTTTACTGATAGAGTTTTGGTATATAGGGCTGCTGTGTGTCTGACACCAAGCTGATTATTAAAACTGTTCACACAATGATGTGTACTTGCCCTTTTCATGGTTCATTAACACAATGAGATGTCCTTCCACATGCAAGCCGCAGCTCATTAAGCTGGCCATTTAATCATGCAAGGTATGAGAAAATGATTGAAAAGCAGGAATGTGCTGTTAGAGATAATGACAACTTACTACGGTTAGAAAGCTTTACCTTTAAAAAAATAAAAAAATAACACAAACACCTGGCGGGGAAATGATAAAAGAAAATGCAAGGTTTCTATTATCTTACAATAAAAGTGTCATTATGTTTACTGTGGCAAATCAAAAAGCAATTGCATTTCACTTTCCTCCATGCATGCTTTGAGTTAGAGCAGGCGCCGCCGTTCAAAGCGTGTACAGTACACTCGGTGTGTATTTCATCTGACAAAGAATCCAATCTGAGCTGTGACCATATGTTAATGCCCAGCAGATACTAATCTGTATGCTTTCATCTGCCTGCTTTTATGGCTTACTTATGTGAAAGGGTACAATTTTTCATATTCGTAAACAAGAAGCGTCTAAATCTGTATTTTCTCCTGTGTACTTGAACAAGGACATAAAACAAAGAGGAGAAAAAAAAACAAAACCTTGGAGTACCTGCAAAGTATAGGAGGCAGTCTGGTCATACATTATGTCTGTGATCCACAGTCTATGTTACTGCTGATTGATTATTGACTACACATACTGTAGTATATCCCCTCGGCTCATCAATGTTATCTATTGAAGAGGTATAAGTATTGATCCAGGGTGCAAAAAAAAAGATGTTCCTGATGTTAAACAACATCAGGAAGTGCACAGCTTCACACACTCACACACACTTATTTTTTTGGTTTGCTTACATTACCTCGTCTCACTAATCTTAGCATCTGTCTTGATAAGTCATGCACATCTATCATTCCCAATAGTTGAAAGCAGACTGAGTTTGAGGAAAAAAAGGTGCACGATTACCCATATGAGTTAGATAAGCCCACAGCAAACGGGGGAGGCATTCGTGATGAGTCACAAGAGACTGATTATATAAACTAATCCCACAGTGAAGCTAAAAACCTGGAAAAACAATCTGTGGATGAGGAGGAGGCAGTGGGGTTAATATGCTGTTTGAGGTAGTTGAGTAATCTAGGGTAGTTTAATAATCTAGAGCTTATCAAGTTAAACGGAGAAAACATACAACACATAACGTCATTTCTAATGTGACGTCCATTTGAGTGCATTTAAATTGGCTTTTGTTATTGTCTGTCTGCGTTACAATGTGAAGCCTATAGGGTCGAAACTATTTACACTAAGATCTCTTCCTCTTTCCCCTAGAGTCTCTCCACCAGCACCATCTACCACCAAAGAAATAAGTTAAGAAATAAGGTGTCCAGAGTTCTCCACCAAACGTTAAACACCACAAGTTACAGAGAACAGCCAGTGGTGTTATGAGAAATAGTGTGTGTGTGTATGTTTGGCCAATAATTGGTGAACTCTGAGGTCTAGAATGAAATATTTACCCTCAGGTTTTCCAGCTCAAGTGAAACCCACAGGATGTAGTGGTTTTATTTCTGCCGCCTGAGTTTTGAGAATCCAAACTGTTTGGCCTTGGTATACAAAATGAAATTGACTCCTCTAGCATTAGATGCTACAGCAGTGTCTATCATTGTGCTAGCAAGATCACCTTCAGGCCAACAAGGCCAGAGCAACTTTTTTTTTGCTACAAAACTCACAGTCAAGCTGCCGACCCTCCTACATCAACACTGTATCTTGACATGTGAGCTCATGTCTGGTTCTGTATGAGACTTTAAACAGAAATGAGGTTATGTTGTATTTCATATGCATTTTGCATTTGAGGCTCATGGGGCCTTTCCACCACAGGGACTTTCCCCAGGGACTGAGAACCTATTGAGGACATCATGTCATTGTTTTATAACATCAACCAGAAAGTCAGGCTCTGCTGTCTGTTTCAGGACCAGGGTATTTCACAGTGAAATCCCAGTGACTAATAACATCACCATCATAATACAGTGGTCATTTGTAAATGGAAAATTTCACATGCACTTTAAAAAAATGTCATCAAAATGCTGTCTGCAAAACCTAACTTGGCAAAATTGCTGAATTAAGACTATAAATTCGTTATCAAATCATTTGCTGCATAAGCGCTGGAGCGCTTTTTAATGGCAGATGGTGTCTTTTCCTGGCGATCACTGGCAGCCACCTCATCTGTCTGCGATGACAGGAGCCATTTTACTAATGTACCCATGAACGCTTCATGTTTCATACAGTGTCCTTGACAGTCACCTCATCCGTCTCCAGCTGGGTACAATCCTCTAGTGTGAGGATTTGCTTCTCCCAAATACAGTACTTGCAGCTTCAGTATCCTCACTGTCCCTGTGTGATAAGTGGCAGAATATCTAACCACCAGGAGGGGCATCCTGTTTGCGTTGAGGTGATAATCACCTCCTGTACCTCGGACGGTGTCTGCACGCCTCATTTAAAGTGTGTGTTCTGGAAAATCACGTGTGTGATTTTTGTGCAGCTCTTTTCATTTAACTATCTGGCCCCAGGATCCTGCAGCTGCAGTTCATTCCTTTCGGGTCCAATTACCCCCCCCCCCCCCGTTTGCCTCCACCCAGTCACACTTTTCTACTCCAAATGGCTCTCCAGTGTCATTGCTGTGGATTCTCTTGTCATTCAGCTTGATGGCTTGCATGTCAATGTGGTGACTGGTGGTAGAACCTATATCCAGCAATTTTTAGTATTTTTCCACTAAGTTTTCTTTTTCTTTTTTTTTTGATTAACCTTCAAGTGTGTTGTTGACCTTGTATAATGCAAGAGGTTGCATGGATCTATATATGAGCAATCCGTTCAGTCTTCATGTTTGTTCATCCAGACCACTGTTGTTATTTAGCCCATCTCTGTTTGTATGAATGGGTTGGACATAAGATAGAAATATCTGCCTGTATGATGCAATAAACTTAAAGTGCACCAGAAGCTAAATCCATTAAAATAACCAGTGAATCACCACCTCTCCAAAACAGGCACAACAAAAACTGAACATTATGATTTTCACGATGAGAAGTGTTTTTTTTTTTTGTTGTTGTTTGTTCCTAATAAATTGAAACTGAATTAACATTTCAAGCTGAGGATCACTGCAACAACCTGCATAACTCTTCTCATTTCTCACTGCTTTATTAATATAAAATAATACACCACTCAGTCGTACTTATTGATGCCAGGCTGGGAAAGTACTGTGTTTCAGCAGCAGCAGGCAAATAACACACGATGCAAATAGAAAAATAGGAACGATTTTGAACAAATATATATATATAATGTTAATAGTATGTACAAATGAGTGTGGTAAAGTATTCTGTCTGCTTCCGTTCTCTTCCTTTCCTTTACAACAGGTCCCTCAGTCTTTAGGTGTCGCTTTCCTGCATTATACATACTTCATATTTTATGGACAGCGCAGCACAATGTAGTATTTCTACTCTTACTAAAGGATCTGAACAGTTCTTCCACCACTGTCTAATTCAAACAGTGCCCAGGTTCATTTGTTTCATCTTACAGCTGTGCAGTGACAGCTCTGTCTTCAGTAGCGGCTGCTTTGGGCCTCGGGTGTTGTTTCCAATTCCCCTGCTGAGCTTTGCTCACATATTGACACACGTGTCACTTCAGCTCCAACACTCTGATGTCTGACAGGAGCAGTCCACATAGGACAGTAGCTGGATGGTGCTATGCCCTTGTGGGGACCTTTCATGATCAGTTTTGTCCTGTCTTGTGTTAAGACAGTCACGGAGGGAGTCGGCAGACAGTGAATGGATCATTTGTGCTGCTTCGCATTAATGCAGCACTATTAGTTTCTTCAACCAGTAGGTGTGGATTATTTCAGGAGCCATTTGCTTTTTGTAATGGTGACTGGTTCCTCTGGAAACCTACAATGGTCTGGTTTTGGTTTGGTTTGGTATGCACCAATCAGGCATACCATTATGACCACTGGCAGGTGAAGTGAATAACACTGAATAACACTGAATAACACTTCGTCATAGCACCTGTAAGTGGTTGGGATATATCAGGCAGCAAGTGAATATTTTGTCCCCAAAGTTGATGTGTTAGAAGCAAGAAAAATGGTTCAAGCGTCAGGATTTGAGCAAATTTGTCAAGGACGACTGGGTCAGACGGTTTGAACAATTGCAGCTCTTGTGGGCTGTTCCCAGTCTGCAGTGGTCAGGGTCTATCAAAAGTTGGTCCAAGGAAGGAACAGTGGTGAACTGAACCGGCCACAGGGTCATAGGTCAGGGCCAAGGTTCATTGATACATGTGGGGAGTGAAGGCTGCATGGCCCATGTGGTCCGATCCAACAGACAAACTACTGTCGCTCAAACTGCTGAAGTTCATGCTGGTTCTGATAGAAAGCTGTCAGAACACACACTGCAGCGCAGTTTGTTGTGTATTTGGCTGCAAAAGGGACCAACACAACATTAGGCAGGTGGTTGTCATGTTATGCCTGATCGGTGTACATAATTACCTCTACCTCTAATAAAATATGTATTAAATCAAATTGATAGTGTGGAACATACATACATCAGCTGTGACTTATTTGTACAACCTGCACATTAAATACTCATCTTTACTTAGAATATGAGATGCAGCCATATACAGTACATATGAGGTAATCATAACACCACACTTCACAGCACCATCTTCCTGAGATGAGAAAATCTTTGATGAATCCCTGAGTCATTAATTAGTTCATGGGGTTAATCTAATCGAGAGATAATCAGACAGCGTAGCAATCCACCCAGTATCACTCGCTGGTCAAAAAGGTTATGAACCACACTGCTGTGAATGATTTTGATCCTATTTTCATTGGCACAGAGGAGGGCAGGAGTCACAGCAGGTGACCTAATTTGATCTCATTCTGTAATGAGGATAAAGATCTTCTAACAAGGCTGGCCAAGTATTACACAGCCTGTTAGGAAATTTCCAAACAGCTCCCAGTGACAGGCCTATTACTGTATGTCCAACAAAGTGGCCTTGATGAAATCCCCTATCTCTCAGATCTCTCATTTAGAGCTGGAACATATACAACACTGTAAACTATCTCGGCAAATTGGTTTTTCTAAATGAGCGCTGACCCCTGCACCCTGCATCCCCAACGAGTGCCGTTATGCCCATTATCACTTGACATTAGATAGTGGAGGAGTTCTACATGCAACAGCCACATTCATTGTTCATTTACCACCGGGCTGTGAGGGAGAAGATCGGATAACATCGAACACTCTTCTGCTGAGACACTATTAATTAATAAGGCTCATGCTAAAGGAGCCTCTGCCCTTCCCCTCATTGTGCTTACCTGCTAGAAATCGATTTGTGTCTCTCTTGCTGCCACTGCACTAACAGATGTCTCTCTGCAGTACAATACTCATGCTGCAAGCAATCACAGTGTCTGCAGCTAAACCACGGCATGCTGGATAAAAGGCCCGGAGCTGCCTGCTGGGGTTGGGAGCAATGAAAGGCCTTTTAATTGTCCCTCCCCCCAAAGGCGTTGTGGACAGGTCACAGAAGTCTAAGATTTAGTATTAGATAAAGGGAAATTGAGGGGGTAAAATACTCTCCCTTTATATTCCGCTGGTGTCTACGAGCTGACACCAGCCACAAACTGTGGAGAAGTTTGAGCAAAACTTTTTAAGGACAGCTCTGGGGATTTTATGTCCACCACTTTAGTCCAGACTGAAAAATCTATAGGTCAGACTGACTTGAAATTTTGAACAGACGGACATTCATTGTCACCAGAAGATGACACCTCGTTATCATTTCATCTAACAGAAGCAGAAGGTCACGTCAGCATCTGGCGGATGGGCTGGCAAAGAAATCTGTACAGATGTTCCTGGTTTCCAGATGATGAATCCTGAAAACATTGTTGAATCCCTGACTTCTCCCTCTGGTGTCAACAGCTGGTTCTCATCTGCAGTGGTCTCAACTTCACAACTATTAGTCCTGATCAAATATTGGACATCCTGACACATACACAAAATAAGATGTGAAGATGAGACCGTCTCATCATCCACATGGTATCGTTGCCATAGGTTGCATGTTTGCTGACGTTAACACAATCGTAAAACGCCACTTTGGTTAGGTTCAGTCTCACAGAGATGACTGCAAACTTTTATATGTCATCATCTCAAAACTGATTAATTAGTCATCACAGCTTAAGTGGGAAAAGTGTATTTACTTTATTCAAAGTTTAGCCTGGTGAGGTTTTTATGTGATTAAATCAGGTGTATAATTATCTCATCAGGTTTAATCATGAAGCAAGGCTGAGGCAATGAACCTTCCAGCTACTTCTCGCCTCCATCTTATTTATCAAAATAGCAGCGTTAAGGCTGCGTGTGCAACAAGTGACTCACACAAAGCGCACACAACTGGAGACTGGAGAAAACATGCTTTTTCTGACAGTATTCCACTCATGTCTGCTATAATTAGTAATTATGATCCTGCAATACTCACCACTGTGATCTCACAACAGTTCTGACATTGTGGTGCTGGTTCTCATTAGCGTTAAATTATCATTTCATTTAATTAATGAGGGAATGTCGAATGTGTGTTTGTTGAGGCGATTGGCAGCTGGGTAACAACTGGAAAAAAACCCACAAACAAGGCCTGATGTGGAAAGACAATGCACGCACAAAATCCTGGATGCTCGCTCTGTCTGGGATTTCCTGAGTCGTCTTCGGTCTGTGTTACATAATGAGCAGGGAGGAGTGAAGTGAATCACTCTTTTCAGTAAGTGTCTGGGTTTGCACACAAACACACACACAAACCTGATTGTGTTTTTACAAAAACAGACACTCTGTCAGGTGGCTCAACAATCTGGAGGGCGAGATTGTAATAAATACAACCCTGTGGAAATGCTATTGTAAAAAAAATGTTTTGAACTGTCTCTAAAGAACGAACAGTTGACTGTATTGTTGCTTCTTGTCACATACACACTCAGTCACACACACACAACAGTAATTCTGCTTAATGAGGATAATCCTTTAAATCAGACTCCTATTGTCAGTATTGAGCTTATTCCATTTTATTTCCTTATCATGCTGATCCATCGTCATCATGTTCAGCTGATAAACATCAAAGGCACAAAGGAGAGGGATTATGGGTAATTGCACAGAGAGAGAGAAATCACACTAAATGTAGACAGGCACACTTGCTATTAAATGGCAGCTGGAAACATATCGCACAGTCCTTCACCTGGTTTTCTGTCGTCAAAGATTAAAAAAAAAAAAAACTTCCTGTGATTTCGTTCACTTGTTAATAATCCCACAGTGATGTGTCATGTTGTTTAAAGTTGACTTCATCTCTGTTTGTGTCGGGGGGTTTTTTTTGTTCGTTCTCTCACCTCTGCAGCTTTTTTTTACCTGGTGCTGGTTTCCTTTGTTTCTGGGTCTGTAGCTGTGTTTAATATTTCATGTCTGTCTCTTTGGCTTTCTGTTTTGAAGTTTTCAAACAGAGGCTGGATGAAAAAAACCAACAATGTTGTTCATTAATACTGTATCCTCAGCTCAGTGATTTAGCCTCGTGGCAGCCAATTTATCGACGCTGCCTTGCTACAGTACAAATGCAATAACTTCTCAGGACTCGACTGTATTTCTATCAAGAAATAAAACTGAATTAATTACATTTTAATCACCCGGAGAGGAGGACGGTAACGCGTTGACTCTCGAGCATTCGACGACAGTGCAGCTGATGCCGATTTGCACGACTCGCTTAATGTCTGTTTGGCACGGGTGTGATCATCACAGTGTATCTCAGACACAGCAAAACTCTCTGCCTGCATTGAGAGTCATGTACTGCAGCAAACCAATCTGTGTGCTACTTAGCATATCATGTTGTCAGGCAACTTGTCATGATCTTTAGTCGACGGTTTAATTAGACTTGCAACACCATTCGGGCTTCCTGTTGCTTGAAATGCTGTAGTTGTAATCAGTTTTTTTTTTCTTTCTTTTTTTTAGAATAACAATGTGTTAAAAAAAACTGTCAAAACAGTGTGACAGTGTGACAGGAGAGTACTGTAGTGATTAACCTGCAGAGATCTATCACCTGAATGTGCCGCTGCCCCCTGCTTTACAGAGATTTACAAGCATTTCAGACAGATAGTTAGCAGCTGCTCGGTGATCACAGCGAGGGTGTTTAGCAGATCAGGAACTAGACATTTCCCCCAGGAGTTGGTTGATACTAAAAAAACTAAGAAGAAAAAGATGCACAATATTAGTCTTTCATTCTTCAGCTGACCTCATGTGACCAAAAAGGCAGTGTTACGCAACTCAGGTTTGATCAATAACTTCATACATAACAGCATTTCATTAACAGTAAGGATTAATGCATTCAGTCCAATGTAAAGCATCACACTGTGGTGGTTTAGACCAAATAAAGTCCTGCAGCAACAGCACAACAGTAGTACTGTGATACTGACTGTACAGCGTCTGCTAAAGCTCCTATGCAGACTGGTTCTTGTGAACACACCAAGTGTGTTCATCACCAGTGTTCCTATTTGATGAGCCAAATGAGGGCGTAACACTTGTTTATTAACCTGCCTCATACCTCAGTTGGTGTCTGCAAGTGTTATGTGTCGGCCTCAGTGACAATGATGGTGGAGAATGATTCAGCGAACAGCGGGATGTTTGTTTATCTGTGACCTTTACTCACTCCTACGGGCTGGATTAAACCTCCAGCAGATGAATACAGTACTCACCTCAAACTATTACAACATTAATGCAGGTTTTTATTATTTAAGTTATTTATTTTTTACAAAGCCATGGTATAATTAATTAAGGCTGCTGTGAAAAAGCAGACTCAGTAGACTTCAGGATGATTTGAGGACTTGTTGTTTTTAAATTAACGATTCTGTCTTTTGGTGAGACAGCAATAAGACATGGTATTGTTAGTGCTGCTTTGTCCTTGGCTTGCAAAGATCACAAATCCATTTAGTTCTAATTAAAAACACCAAAGGCAAGTAAAATACGCATGTATGCACATATACAGGTTTGATATATCAATTTTTCCAGCAGTAAATGTCTTAAAAGCAAAAACCCTGCAGATGTCTGCAGGGACCAACCAGAGGTCTGGTTGAGGTGAAGAATCCTGAGTGTTGGTGTGAGGGTCAGGCAGCGGGGGACAGATGCTCGACAGAGGTCACAACAGACAGTGGGTCATAAATATGGGAGACAGGTTGATCTGGCCTACGACAAGGAAAGGGCGGCTCCACTGTAATGGGTGATAAATGTCAGCGCCTCCCTACAGCCTCCGATGAGCGATTGTTAAGCAGCTTCCAGAGCCTGAGCTGCTGAAGCCTCGAGACAGACTGACAAGAGGCAGAGGAAACATTTACACGGACAGAACGGCTTGTTTGGATGACACCCCCACCGCCGCCAACCCCCTTCTCTTCCTCGCTGTCGCCATAGGCAGAGTGAGCGAGGTGATTAATCAGGTTGTTAGCATGTTTGATGGAGAGTAAAGGAGAGAGGAGAGGAGGAATCCATGTGCTGAGAGGAGTGGAGAGTGTGAAAGGTAAAATGAAGAGGAGAACTCTGCTGCTGTGATTCATCAGGGGTTACTGATCCTCTGGGGAGCAATAATTTCAATAATTTCTAAAGTAACAGGCCTTGATTGCAATAATGTCCCCATAGCAACTATTATCTTTAATGACTATTATTATGGCTGTCATAAAAATGGAGACTGGAGGAAGTCTTATTAAAATATAGCGTTATGCAACTGCACCTTTCAAGGCCTTCACTGATCACAAACGACTTTTCATTTTGAAATTCACCACAGAGACTGACAGGATGGATGTCTGAAAGGACTTATGGTACATATGGTATGTGCTATATATATATATATATATATATATATATATGTGACGTATATATGTGACGTACTTTCATTGCCGCTATTCAAGTTATTTCATGATTTTAATCTGGAATGTTTTGCATGTATTTGTCAGGGACCAGTGTTGGGCATTGCTTAGGTAATAACATGGAGACTTGATGTACTCTTTGGATCAATTACAAAATAAAAGAAACAAAAGACTTACTTTTGAAGACTCTGGACACTTTCCTCTTCACTTCACCGCCACCAGATCCACCACAACCATCCTCATCATCACAGTCGCCGCTGTAATGTCCCTCCACGTCTCCACTCCCCGTTTCAATCTGGTCCAGTGAGCCCAACTTAGGAATGGACTTCCCTTGCAGCAGCTGAAACAGAGAAAAAAAATACACCTTTGTAGTTTCTTTGCCATTTTTTTGTTTTCTTTTACCTCTGAATTTATGAGCCCTGATTTTAAAAGCTGCTTTTCCTTAATGCAATAATCATTTTACCTGTGTTACATGCATATCATGTTCACATTCAATATTCACAACAGGCTACTCTGTACAAGGTCCCTTATAATGGCAAGGACAGTACAGACTATGCTTTCAGGATATGAAGAGAGAAACAGGGATAAAATGCAAAAGAGCTGCTGATTATTAGTCAACCAGAGTAATAGAAGGTACGGATGGACAGGACCGCTGCACTGCAAATGGCAAAAAGAATAACCTATTTCCTTTTAAATCACATATTAAACACCTGTGTGATGGTGTTTACAGCAGCCACACCTGCCTTTACTCTGGTCCACTCACTCACTTTACTAGTTTACTGTTAAGTTTCCGCAGCTAAAACAACAAGCGTCAAGTCCAAATTATTTACTCTTCACTCTTCTACCCTGAACTAACACAAGCTTGTTTACACTCAGTGCCTTGCCCTTCTTACTGGTTTATTAAAGACACAAAATGCTAATTGAAATCCATTTTCACAATATGAGGGCCTTTTAAGGAAAAAAAAAAACTTGGGTGGCTGGTGAATTAACTTTTTTTTTTCCAGATTGACTGTGAGCATCAACAATTATCCTGATCACCGCCACCTACAAACTACACTTTAATGAATCAACACTGTGAGCGATATGACGCTCACCCATCTCAGCTACAGTGGCCTGCAGGGCAGCTGAACTTTCTGCTGTGCTGCTGTGCAGGAGAATCTCAATCAAAGACTGCGTGATACCAGGGGAAATGCATTCGCTAATTGGCTCATTTAAATTCATGGTGCATCATTGGAAACAAGAGAGAATGCTTTGTGTTGATCAGAAAGGTAGTGTCTATGCTAATTAGTTACTGCTGTGGTTCAGTGCAAGGGAGCAGTGAAGTGTCAGGGCTGCTGCCTTGGCTGAGCTGGGACGTATCAACGCTGGTAATTAGCCTGTCTGGAGTCTTTGCTCTTCAACAGTGACAGGTTAGAAGATGGAGAATATTGAGGGTTTGGGCCAATCTAAGAGCTCCCTCCGTGTGTGTAATTGGTGTGATTTTCTTTCCAATTACATGAGAAATCAAACCAAATGTTTAATACATTATGTGGAATAATGAGTTTCTGTGGCGCATACGATTAGACTGGTGTTGGGAGCTTGACTGGATTTTAACTTTTAACAGGACGTTTAAGACGACGACTCAAACGCACGACCGTCTCTACCTGTGGATACAAAACATAGGAGCAGAGCAGCAGCAGGAGAAGGAAGACCAGACCTTCATCGTCATGGTTACAATATGAAACATGTGGTTCAGGTTGTAAACTAACTAGGCATGCTTAAAAAAACACATCTACACACTACGTCACCCAACCAGTCCTATCATAATCACTGCAGCTGCTGCAGGCCACATAACAATAAAACATACAGGCTTCACATACGTATGAGGACACAGCATGTGAAGTTCAAAGGCTGTCGACTCCGAACCCTATTTGCAAAGCTAATTAATCTCCTTATGGAGGACAATATGCAGCTTTAACATTCACAAGACGCACGCGTGTTTGTGTGCAGAAGAACAAAAGGTGTCTGCTTTATAATTACATGAGGTCAAGTCTCTAATTACAACTCTATTCTTTAGAAACTTAGAAAATTACACGTTGTTGTTTTTGTGATGTGTTTACAATCACAGGATATCATCTGCCACATCCCACCACGCTGTGAGAGGGACATTATTTATTCAACTGATTGGAATAAAAAATAACTTATAAAAATGAAAAAAGTGGGATAAGAGAGCAACATGAATCCAAAATGGCCTCATCAATTTTGCAGTCAAAGACGGAAGTTCTGTGTAAATCACACATTTCCAAAATTCAGCTGTAAACCCTGGAGTACAGACATCTGTAATTTATAATTCATACATGTTCTTTCATATATTTAAAAGAAGTCTTAAGCATGTGTTTTGGTTCGTGTGGTTACTGGCAGATGACATCATTTGCTTCAAACAGCGGTGATCAATTAATAAAATCTTGTTCACTAATGATGTTCCACGACAAACTAGGAAACATTTACCATGTCTGACCACGTCTGTCTGTCAGTCCGCAGACGGCTCTGTTCTCTTACTCCTCTGGGCCGGGAGGAGAGTAACCACTGCGCATTTGATTGTATTGAACAGCTGTACTACTCTTACTGACACACAACGAGACAGAGTCTGAACAGACTAACGGTGTTATTAGCCTCACTTCTGTTGATGGCGTGGGGGTGTTTTTTTTGTCCAACACCAGGCTTGTGAGACAGGTGCTCTGATTCATTCGATGCATCTCCAGATGAGAAAAAGCTCCGAGTGTAGGAACCCTTGGGCAGGCCTCTGGCTGTTATTGCCAGAGTGTGGAGAGAGTTAGAGACGACCAAATAATACCAATTACTCTTTTCACAAACAAACTGCCCACGCGCTAATAAACTGCACCGCTGCACGCTTACTATAGAGTTTTCTGAGCGCAGACATCCCCCAGTGGTCGGTCACTTCCTTTTCATTTTTTAATTCCTGCACCAATTAAGAGCTAAATCGACAAAACCCAGCGACAAACAACAACATTTCTGCAAATCCTTGCTGTTTAAACTACAACAGCACACAAGCTCATGACCAACTAGGTCTTCAGATTTAATGGAACTTGGATATGTAGAGATATAAATATGTCCAGAGACAGTTTTGCATCCTGTTTCACAAACCTCTACACACTCCTGTACTTTACAAAAAGAGACAATTCACCGTGAACAAAGAAAAAGAGTTTGGCCTTTAGCCTGTTTTTAGAGACAGGTGATAACAGCCGATCCTCTCTTCCTTATTTGTACTTACACTGTAATTTGTTGTAGCTGCTGCTTAATGAAAATT
The DNA here is from genome assembly GCA_021432705.1 of Caranx ignobilis. Taxonomy (NCBI): domain Eukaryota; kingdom Metazoa; phylum Chordata; class Actinopteri; order Carangiformes; family Carangidae; genus Caranx; species Caranx ignobilis. Next base: position 50,388,836 of record MU270012.1, read on the forward strand.
CCCCACCTGTTCCACATTAAATACCTCCACTTGGAAGCAAAGACAAAATCTCACTGTGGCAATTAAATGCCTGTTTCCCTCTGTGGCTCATCTGGTGAAACTCCACGGCTTCTTTAACATCTTTCACAGGTGGCCTTTCTACAAACAGTGACACACCTGTAAACCTCCTGTCATATAACTGCACTGGACAATTGACAATGTAGAAAAACAACATGTAGAGATGATATTAGGGATCTTATGTAGTGAAATCCCTACATAGCAATTGTGTGCTCAGGGTTTTCAGTCCAAGTCCTGAGGGTGCACTATTCCCTGGTCCGGTCCCGGTTTCATCACAGCGCTGACATATAGAGACAAACAACTGTTCCCACTCACATTCACACCAATTTAGAATGATCAATTAACCCTAACCTGCTTGTCTTTGAATTGTGTGGGGGGAAGCTGGACTCCCTGGAGAGAGCACATGAAGGTGTGGGGGAGGACATGCAACTGCCACATACAGAGACTCTTCATGACCAAGGCGACTGTGAGTCAGTTTCAGACGAATCAGCTCCATGCAGCCGTAGTGTTCCTTCAGTCTTGATCAGTCGAATGTTCAGAGGATGAATATGTTGAATATTATACTCACTAAACATTAGTATGTCAACACTGTCTTTGTGAGGGTGTTAGCACTTAGCTCAAAGCACTACTGTGCCTAGAGCAGTTAGTGTGGGTGCAGCCTTGTTATAAAAACATTACTCATATATTTTTCTTGTTTACATGCTTTGTTGTTTTTCCAGTCTCAGATCTCCACCCTTATAAAAACAGCATTGCCCCCCCCCCTTGATATATCTTATACATTTCTGAACCCACCGATGTACACATCACAGACTTTCTTAATAATACCAGATGTTGCATCAGGAACAAAGGCAGGAGTTTGTGAGGCTTGCCTCTCATCACTGCACCGTGGAGGCTGTATTTTGACAGACTGTATCACAACGCATGGTTCTGGTAAAACTCTGACTGCACACGACTGGAAAATGCCGCAAAACACTGCTGAAACCCAGCATCAAAAATTTACTGGTAAAAACCTTCTCCGGCTGTGTGATATCTTCATTAAGCCACTGCATAAGGAAAAACCCAAGGCATCGTCAAGGACACCAGTCATCCAGCAGCCCACACACTATTCTCAGTCCTGCCATCTGGAAAATGCTACCAGAGCATTAAATCACGCACCACTAGTTTCACAGACAGTTTCTTCCCACAGGTAGCTACTCAGAGAATGAGTAACACACATATATACACATACACATGCACAGAGACACATCCCCACATAAGTACAGACATTATAACTGTGACTACAATGTGTATATTTCTGTTTACTTTGATTTTTCTGGAGGTAGCATCTACTATCTATAGCATTTTCAAGCAATTTTCCAGAGTGACACAGTGCCACAGTTTTATTCATCTTTTAATACCAAGAAACTGGAGACTGATTATTTTTTAGTTACAGGTGTGATTAAAATCCTAGAGTTACAGAAAACATGGTCATAATCTGTCCTTCTGTGTTCAATAAACACCAGAGGTGTTTTTTATAGAACGTTATTATGTCAAAGTGAAGTTGACCTTTGACCTTTTGGATGTAAAATGTCATCAATTCATCATTTTATCCTATAACTGTGGGTCATAATGTATCACAAGAAGTGATGAATTCTTGCTTTTACTGCAAAATAAAAAATGTGTATGTGTGAGGTCACAGTGACCTTTGACCACCTAATTCTGATCAGTTCATCTCAAAGAAGAGGTTTTCCTTAGGTTTTAGTGAAATATAAGCTGCGTCCCAATTCAGGGCTGAATCTTTTGGAGGAGACAGCCTACCCGGTCTAGGGAGGCTCCTCCGACAGCCGCGTCGACCATCGGTGAATGGAACGGTCTAGCCTGCTCAGAGGGTTAGGGGTAGACCATGCCAAAGGACAGGTGCGATGCGTCCTCGTAGAACAGGCAAAGGGAGGCCAGATTTGTCAGCTGCATTTGGAGGAGCCTTCAAATTGGGACAGACCTTGTCGTGACACTGTGATGTAATCGGCCTTCAAATGCCACCTCCGAGGGATGCAGCCCCTGAATTGGGACACAGCTATTGAGCTCAAGAGGACAGGACTGAAGGTTTGGACACCCCATAAACACGATGCTGCCGGCCAGGGCTGGTACTCGTGCAGAGGTTTAGTTAAGAGCATTTAAACTCCTCCTATATTTCCGTCTGTACATGTGTAGTTTGGACTTGTGCATGGGGTTGTCAAAAAAAGCAAACCATGTGATTGTTGCAGGATTTCTGAAGTATTGTACATAAAGCAGAGAAAACAGAAAATATTGCTGTACAACCATCTAATGCTTGAAATTTTCCCTCAGCTGTCAGCTCCAATTTATAATGTCAAACCATTAAGATACGTGCTCAAGCTGTGTCGACAGTAATGGAACAAGGTGCTGCCCATCTTGTAAATGGGCATTATGGCAACAGTTATCCTGCCCACACAACCACTCAGTCTATACTACAGACAAAAATGCAAAGAAATACAAGTACCAGCCAGTGAGAAGCAACGCTTCACAGTTGTTGTTGATCAAAATAAACACCGCACATTATGTATAGGATACATTTCCTAAAGAGGTGCAGGGTGTCATGTGGCAAAACGAATCACACCTTCAAAGCCCAGAGATGAATCAAGCTGTGTGTGGATTTTAAGCTCATTAGTATTCCCTTTGAACACATTCTACTATCTGTAAATAGTGGGTGGAGGAGAAATCTTACAATGGTCATATTTGCCAATGAAGGGAAGAAAAGTGTCAGGATGTGAGCAGGTCCCAAGACACACACTGTCATTTTCCATCTCCCTCACTGCAGCAGCACCACTGACAGGGTGTTTATCCAGGCCGAGTGCAGCAGCGAAGAGGCAGCGGGTCAGTGAGTGAGAGGCGGAAGCAGGAATTAGAATAAAAAGTGAATTTCTCAAAAGTGGTATAATTTCAAATTAACCCTCTGTCCTATGACTCAAAATGCGGAAGATTTCAAGGATGTTCAATATTTCTCAGTATTACCAGCACGTCCCATCCTGACAGAGAAGTGACGCCACTGGCATATAAAGTGTGAAAATGTGCATTCATCCAAGTTTATTTTATCAGGATAAACCCCTTGACATGAACCATCTCGTTTTCAAGGGGGTCCTAACATACAACACATACAAGGACAAAAACAGAACAACAACCAACAAGCTTACAGACATACAACATACATACCATGACAACACACATCATCAACACACAAACACTGACACAGCGTAACATGGCAACAACAATTGCGGACTTCCATTGGGACCCTCAGATCACACGCCTGAAACGTGTCCACGCAGCATCGAACGGTCTATTTGTTCTGACACAACGACTCGTCTTTATGTTTGGAGTTTGTTTACAGCGTGCAAGCTTTCCACTCTTCTTCTCTGTTTTTAGTGTATTTGTGCGTGTTACAGCACCACCACAGGCCTGGTGTATGTACTACAGCATTTTCAGAAAGACCCAGGAACTGTATGGTTGATACACACACCTGAGTATTTGCTTGTTTATCACAGTTTATAGCAGTAGAGACGTAGTATTGTGTGAGTGCCTCAATTGATATATTGAGGAATATCGAATCAAAAGCTCTTGTAAACAGGTATAATAATAGAAGAAGAAGTAATAATATTCTTCATTCTTCAGCCTCATATAAAGACCAAAAACACAGCAAAGAGCATCCAGCACAGCACTGCACTGCATGACATGCTCTTCCATTACCATTAACAAAGGCATTATGGTTTATTTTGAGAGAATCCCACAGACACTTCCCTGCTGCCATAAACACCCGCTGCAGCACCAAATGGGCAATAATCCACCGTCCAGGTTTACTGCATTTGCTACAAACTGCAGTGCCAGAGCGCTTTGGTATCCAGATGGTAACAGCGCGTAACACACGACCGCCACATCCACCATTCGATTCTCGGCCCAGGGACCTTTGTTGACTGTCACAGCCCTTCTTCTCCTACTCCTCCATGCTTCCTGTTTGTCTGTCTCTCTGCTGCTGACTCTCAAATAAAAAAAAAGGCATAACAGACAAAACAATGATCACTTAAAAAGACGTGTAAAAAAAAAAAAAACAACAACAACAACTGTGTCCATCTGTTGTATGAAATTGCTCAACTTTTTTTGTTTTTGAAAAAATAATTTGAAGATTTGAATACACATAAATGAGTAACCATGGTGACTGTGAACATTTCTCACTGTGCAAACTACACTTGGTGACATTATTAGAAAACACTGGCTGTGCACATGAGAAGTTGTCGTTTCCCCTGAGACTTTTTTGCTCAGGTAAAGATAACTGCATGGTTTAGTGGTTAGTGTGAATTACTTGAATGTGATTTTCTCATATAGAAGCAGAGGATTATCCAGCTGTTTCTCTAACTGGCTTTTTATTCATGTATAAGCACATGAGATCATTTCAGAAAGTTGTTATCTGTAGGTTTGCAGCTTGGCTGGATTTGTCTTTGAGTGTTTTCTTTATTAGCGATGGTGCACAGGTTAAAACATAAAATTATTATGCTGCAGGTTTACAGGTTTATCTCCAATTAAAATGCACTCGCAGTCTTGACATGTCTGTATAGATTCCTCGCTGGATAACAACATGAATTAGTCAAACAAATTCAGTGCCTTTAGTCGTTCTCAGTGGGTGTGGTATGTAAAATATAGGGGAAGAGGAAGTTGGTGGGTGGAAAAAAAAAAAAAAAAAAAAAGAACGATTGCCTTTGGATTTCTATGGGAGTTAAATGTTATGATGTGATGTGCACATTTAGGAGCACCACAAATAAAATGTGAATATATCCCTAGTGTTAATCCCGTGGTCTGAGAGGAGAGAGTGCATGAATAATTCACAAGCAAAACTGCTGGTCAACCACCACATCAATGACTGGTAAATAATTCAGCCCACAGACTGGATGAGGAGCTGCTTGCCCCTGATTTTGATTGAGAGACACAGGGACAGGGCCTACTTATAGATTCTTGATGGGTTTTTACCACATCAAGAGGAGAGGACAGGCGAGGAGGAGAGGAGCCCACAAATAATTCATAGGAAGGAGCTGCTGATGAGCAAGATGATGAAATCTAGAGTTTGTACTCTCAGATTGCATGATGAATTTGTCAATAGCTGCATAGCTGTTTTGTGTTTTCCTGCAGCCTTGGCCCGTGGAATAGTAATGATAGATTTCCATTTGGTCCGGTGGAAACTGGGAGCGGTTTCTTCACTTCATTTGCTCAAGGTCAGGGGCAAATAAATGGAAATATTACAGAGCATTTCTGATATGTAGATGAAAAACATGAAAATCAACATTTGCATGGACACACCATCCTTATCCTCATAAAAGTGCCCCAGCGGTGGCGACGTTAAAAGGTAACACAAGTGCATTTTCATCCATATATATTTTTTTTTTTTAGGCGTATACGCTCTCCTGTTTCTCCTCAGCCATTAAAACAGGCGACTGGCCATTCATGCACATGTGCACATTGTGCTTTAAGTTTCATTATATTAATAAGGTGCACCAATACCATAGTGATTTATAGAAGTAATACAATGTGTAGGGTACACCCATATGTGCGCACAGTCATTCATGTGTACCGTGGAATAAATGTGTGCACTGGTATATGTAATTGATGTTTTGGCTGGTCATAAAATGAGCTGCCATTAACACCCCCTCCACACACACACACACACACACACACACAGTGTTATGGTTCCTCTCCTTTGAATCCAGGTTTCATCTACCACAAATAAATTCAATAAATCAAAATTTCTAAGAATTACAATTTAACCCTGCCCACATTTTAAAGCACACTGTGCTGAGCATGACCCACATTTTCCTCCTCGAGCCCCAGTTGCCACTGTCAACGACCACATTTCCCATTTTCTGTGAATTACATGATTACCGCTTCCTGGGGACTCCCTGGTGTGTCAAAACACGCCATGTGCCTCAATACACGTGTCTTCATCACCTTAAAGATGGCAGAGGGATGGAAATTGATGGTAAACGACACAGTCAGGGTACACACACTGACACACATACATGCAAAGTTGACACTCGTGTTGCATTTCCCAGCAGCTAATGAGGTGCCAATCAGAACTATTTGCAAATCAAGTCCCAGTGACATGATAATGCAAAAGTAGACTTGAGGACTGACAAATGAATCGTACCAGATGTTTAATATAAAGGTCTGCAATTACCACACACATCCTCACCTCCTGTGTTCTGACTTCTGTTATGAAAACAGCTCCACTTTAAAAAGCCACATGGATTAATTAGCTCTGTTAACATGTTTCCTGCCTCAGAAAACCTGGGCTCTACAGCAGGAGTATGAGTTCAAGGCCGTCGTATCACGTATCATGTATTCACAATACATGGTTCAATGACCCAATTCCATTTTTTTTTTTCGTCTCAAGCAGCACAGATTGGGTCTGTAACATGAACGTGTAAATGCGAAAAAAAAAAAAACCACATGAAGTCAGATGTTGTCAGATTCAGCCTGCCTTCATATGTGGAAATGAATTAGATTTCTGCCAATGAGTCTGTAATCTAAACAGACAGATCGGATATTTCCTGTCACTGCGAGTCATACATCATCAATAATGCAACGATAGCATTGATAATAACATTGATGATAACATTGATAACCAATGTAGCTGTGATCATTGCTGCACACGCCCCAGGCCTTAATGGTAAGGGCTCTTTCTTCTTTCTCCTCCACCTTAAAATACGACAGATAATGCTTCACAGCTTGACATATTTTGTCAGCGTCCATGTTGTTTACCTGTCGTTTCACGCAAGCAAAGCAGATGTAAATAGAGATATCAGATATGGGTCACTCACTTCTAACAGATCGTGTAAACAGACAGTCGAGAAAAATCGGATATAGGCAACAAATCGGAGTTGGGCATCAAGGCCTGTTGTGTAAAGACAGCCACCGTCACATCCTTTTATGACCAATGTCCTTTTTTTTATTCATCCTCTCATGTCCTCTCATGTCCTCTCATGCAGACTCTCGTATCAATCCAGTGTTAAAATTGCACTGGCGGATGTGTGTTGTTTACATTAATCCAACTGGAGAAACAGATTCTTGATAACAGGCTCAGAGACACGGCTCAGAAGAGTTATCATGGCAGCGAGGGAAAATACAGTTTTGTCAGGCATTTTTAGTCATGTGTAACTTCAGTGCTGCACCTGTGTGCCCACACTGTGCCGACAGACTGGTTCCATTCAAATGCATAATAGGACTGCCTTTTTTATTTATTTATTTATTTATTTTTTCTCCACACATCTTTCCAGATGCACCCGGTGCCTCCTGTAGTCGCTTATCTCGGTCAAGACTCGACTCTGTTCTGGCTCCACGTTGGAACGAGCTCCCCACTGAAGGCAGGGAGGCACAGTCACTGCTGCAGGCTATAAACCCACCTAACTAGTGCATACATACATTCACCTGCTAGTACTTACTTCAAATCTCTTTAAGCACCTGCACCGTAGCACTGAACATTCCCACAGTTTGTGTCAAAAGGGATACACTGCAAACTTTGGATCATATCTCGCTCTTTGTGCCTATGTGATGCAAGTGCAGCTGCTGTAGATCACCCTGGACAAAAGGCTTCTTGCCATAGGAACGTAATGTAGCGTCAGACTTCGAACCAACTATCAAACACTGGTTGGAGACAGTGAGAGCTGAACAAGGAGACGCCTCAGTGTCTTACGTGCTGCTACGTCTTCAGAAGTCGCGCTTTAACCACTTTTTAAAATCTTGGAGAAGACATCTCACTCCATTAGGACAAATCTGAAAATACTTCACTGCAGCGATGGAGATGAAACAAACAGTGTGATCAATGATTGTGCAGATCACTGCGTTATGTAACTGATACGAGGCTTAAAAGTAGAAGAACAAAGCGCTTCCCTCTGAAACAGTTTGACCCTGTTGATGGAGTGTAATTTGGCCTGAGTTTGTTCAGCGCTATACATTTTGGATTATTTGCATTTGCTTGAATTTCCTTAAAAAACCCCAAACAAAGTGCTGGATGTGCTTATAGCAACACGAGATCTGGATCTGCAGACAAGTTTCACTGTTTACACTACTACACAGGCTCAGTATCTTTATATTTATTTCATCTGCATGTGCTGCAGGCAGCGTTGGCACAGGCCATGAGGATCTGGCAGCAGCTCTTGTGCAGAAGGGAAAATGTTGATTTTTGTGTTTTTGTTTTTTTTTTCCTGTTAAAGTGTGAAATCAAGATTCTACATGATAGAGTTTTATTCCATTTTTATTTTACCTTATTTACTTAATAAACATGAACATTAATGGGGATATTTTTCATGTAGCGTTTTTCCTGCATCTGCGTTCGTCTTTCACATATTCAGTGTGGGAATAATTAACAGACTTTCATTTCTCTTTCTTTGAGCTGCTTGTTGTTCATGATAATTATTCATATTTTCACACCTGACAAAGATTATTTGTTTCACAGCTAAAAACCACATCAGTCACATACACCAAAAAAAACAGACCCCTGCATTTTATACTGTTTAATTAGCAGGGATGTTGTCATTTCCTCAGAGATTTTCTCTGGATACTCTCTATATTCTGTGGGACTAATTAGCATGTTTTATTTATCTCTAAATGTGGTTGATACACTTGTAAAGACCTTTGCTGTTGCAGACCATCACATGTGTTTCTGAAGCTCTGAGGACCGTTTCATAGGTCAGACACTGATGTGACTTTTTATCAGCTCGTTTGAGGGTTTATGACGCTAATGCTTTGTGGTTGAGATGTGTGTTTTATGGCTGCACGTCTCTCATCCTCATTGTGATGCTGGAGGAAAAGTCAGGGATAAATCAGAGTCAAAATGTAGGTTTCTTTGTTTGTTTTGTTTACTTTTTACCTGGATGGGTGAAAACTTTGACATCAGGATTCATCCTCAGGGGTCGCGGTGTCTGTAAAACATTTCATGGCAATCTTGTCTAGACCAAAATGATGAAACAACAAATCTAACTGATGGATCGACTTTAGAGCAGCTGAAAATACAATATAAATAATAGTTTTAACAGGCCATTGTGTTGATCAGTGTATGACTTTGTGATAATGTCTTTTTCTAATAGCCATTAGTTTGTTTTCAGACACACTCGCTGAAAAGGTGGGATCACGACCGAGAGCCGCCGACACAACAGAGAGAAAGAGCACATGTTAATTAGCTTTGGTAGAAACACTGTCGAGGTTGCGTTGCCTTTTCATTTCATGCTGCCTTTGCTGAATAAATTCTGTAAATGCATTTAAATTTCAGGGATTTCACACTCGGCTGAGTTTTAAAGGCACTTGACAGCCTGGGAGTCAGCATTGTACGTTTGATTTTTATTCCACTCATATCCAACATTGCCTTTTTTTTTTTTTTTTTTTTTTATTCATGTATTAATAAACTACCTCTATTTTATTTCCCAGGTAAACTCAGGAGAAGTGTTCCTGGAGGAAACCACAGTCAGGACTTTTTTTTTTTTTTTTTTTTAGCAGAAAACTCAGACCTGCTCTGTGAATGCATTTGAATTGTTCCAGTGGGTTCTTCAAAAATTCAAGACATTACAAAGACAAACTGAAGACACAATATTATTCCAAAAACTGAAGCAAAAACACAGAATAAAACTAAAAAAAAAAATGAGCTATGCATCTGGAAATCAAAATGTCACACACTGTGACCATGTTTTTCCTCACGACCTCGGTTGGATTCTTTACACACCAGAGATTCGCTTCTATGCAAAACAAGTGGAGGGGAAATATTAACGATATAAAGGAAGGAAGATTTCAAAACAGAAAGAAAGAAAAAGGAATCAATATTCATCATAAGTGACAGTGATGTTTAGCTGCTGAGGAAAGCATTAAGAAAACTAAATGTCCTGTCACTTCTCATATTAGTCCATGTGTCAAAGTCTGACAGACAACACAGAGGAACATGTCCAGTTCAGGCTTTTGAACCTCAGTGGTGTTTGTCTTGTAGCTTTTAAGTGGTTATGATCAATATTTTCACATTAGCAGTGGATCAGCTGTGCACCGTGAGGATTCATGCTCCCTCTGAAATCTCCCATGACTCCACAGGTCTCTGAGCTCATGCAGTGGAGCGTTTCGTCGTCTTTCATCTCATTATTTTATTATTTTTTTTGTTTTCTGGCTACAACTTGAATGTTTGGTTCACTCAGTGCTTTTATCTGACGCCATACACAGCAGGCAGATGTATTCAGTGTAAAAAACAAAAAAAAAACACTGGAAATCCACTGTGTCTTTACCTGCCCAGCACCAAATGGCAGACAAACAACTTAGGAGCTAATAAGAGATGAAGGCTGGACTTAGATTCGACTAATTAAAGACTCCATGAAATGACAAATGTATTTTCTCAGCTTTAATCCTGTATCCACATGTTAACTCTTCATTTTTCTGTTGATATAAAGTTATTATCTTGAGCCGATGTATTTTTCTCATCCCGTAAAATCATTTCAGATGTTTGATGACTCATCCTGCACCCGAGGGCATTCCTGATTTTGCATCCAATTAAAATCGTTTCTTACGTCCCTCACCTGAAATAATATATATCCTGCCGGTCACCATGACAACCTCTGTGGCGCAACAAGCTAGTTCTGCCGACACTGTGGTTGTGCAAGCTTGTGCTAACTCTGTGGAGCATCATGAACCTGCATCTCTCTCTTGTTAGCATCACTCCCAGGTTCAAACAGTCTGCATGGTCTCAGTCCCAAAGTGGTTTCATCATTTTCTCCTTATCTAAGCACTGAGGTCCACAAGTGTGTGTGTGTGTGTGTGTGTGTGTGTGTCAAGGTGACAGAGAGCTGTCCTCCACAGCGGCAGACAAGTGGTTGTTAACCTACATTCAACACGATTGGCCACCAATCAATATCAGTGACATGTCCCCCCCTAGCTTCGTGTTTTTACTGGAGACATGTAATCATGAGGAACTGCATAACACTCTGAGGACATCTTATCAAAATAAACATGGTAAAGATTCAACATGGAGAAGAAGAGCAGAGTATGTAAAAGACACTCCGCAGATTATGATTACATAATCTTGCTGGTCATGATCTGTTTCTTGGTGGGTACAATAAATCATGTGCAGCAGCAGTGAAACAGTTTCTGATCATTTGAGCTCATAAAACTGACTCTCTATCTCTCCTGCAAGTAAAAAATCCACAGAAGCACAAGGACGTTCAAAGAAGCACATTTAAGATGCAAACCGTGAAGGCACACACAGTGAATGTCAACAAGGCAGCTCAGGAGCTCTCAAACGGTTATGATATAGATTTATGCGTTCTGACATCCCACAGATGGTGTGAATTAGTCAGGAAGGGGGTGTCAGTGTGAGGTCAAGAGAGATGACCTGGCCTTCAGCCTGCCTCTTGGGGAACCTGAGCAACAGATGCACGAAGCTGCTGCTGCAGTGAAACAACAGAGGTGGCTCCGGCAGCTGTTGTTGAAGCTGCAGCAGAGAAAGAAGCTCCTCTAAACTGCCCTAATCTCATCATCCTGAGAGATAAACAGCTCTGAAAGGATCCACAGCAGCGCAAAATGTGAATCGAAGCAGACGGGCTGATAGAACAGCTACATTGATTTTGACAAAGAGCAGAAAAAGGATTTTTGTAAATATGAAGACACACAAACCAGATCAAATGGGTTTCTAAATGTGTAATGATTGATTTTGTTTTTCATTGCCTGGAGATGATTTTGCATTTGAGACTAGTTTTCTATTAGCCGGTACTTACTGGTAATAGAGGATATAAATGAATTATTTTGTCAAGGATTATTTCAGAGGTAAAAGTGTGAAGAGCTTCAGCTTTGTCATTTCTTTACAAGGCAGCGGTCGGTGTTCCTTTAGGAACAAGCCAAAAGCTGACAGGAGATACTTTATGTTCCACAGACTGACAAAGAAGCACAGAGAATTAGCAGATTGCCTCTGGAGACGTTCACCATATGTCTGACAGGGTGAGGGATGGAAATATATAGAATTAAAACAAAGTCAGAGCTCCAATAAAAGAGGAAACTGCATCTTGTACATATGGCGAATGTGTACAGAGCAGCAGAGAGTCTCACCTGATTGATGTGTTTCAGTTTGTCAATGATTTGATTGATCACAGGGTCCGCCTCCTTCACTTTGACTTCAGGGTTGGCACTCTGAGCTTTGATCCCGTTCCCGACCACGCGGAGGGTGTAGCTGCACACGGAGAGAAGAAGACAGAGGGTAAAGCCTCTAAGTATTTTCATTTATCCTCCTGTCATGTTAAGATAAAATGAGAAATACCCGCGGTGGGAAGTAACAAAGCAGCTGACAAGTTCCTGTACTTCACTTAATTCTACTCCACTGCATTTCAGAGGGAAACATTGTAGTTTTTACTCATTTAACTATATTTATGTTATGTTAGGGGTGTAGTAGAGGTTTCATCTCCAGATTATTCATAATGCATCAAACATTATGAGGATGAGGTTATGAAACGACGCACTTTTCTTCAAGTATCCAACAGTTTGCTAATGATGGAGTATTTCTACGTTGTAGTCAAAGTACTTTTACAGTGAACATCCTCCTCCAGTGAGAAACACACGAGCAGCATCAGAAAAGCAAACTCAACACTCTGAATCTGAGTAAGACCCACCATATTATCTCTCCTCCTCCTCCTCACTAAAAGATGCTCAATATTCTGAACTCGCACAAAGGTGAGAGTATAATTCATTTGTAAGAATATAAATGAACTACCCCGGGGGGTTAAAGTAGGATTTGTGCTGTGGACGAAACATGATTCACCAGTGCACGAGCATGTGAATATCCTCCATGGCTGCAGCTTTAAACCTGCATATGGCACATCTAGCTTATCAAAACAATACATCAGTGCACCGTCACCTCAGCCGTTCATTTATGGCGTGCGCCGCTAACGTTTCAATATGCGGCATTAATCCTTGTTTCAAAGCAGGTTGCTGTTGTTGTCATTGTTGTTGTCGTTGTTGTTATAGCCCAGTAATAGGCTTCAGTTCAGCTCAAGGGCTCCTGACTCTTTAGTCTCGGTCCAGTCTGTCAGCGGTAATGACTCTGACCATGGCAGCTGGTGAGTGAGTACAACACACTCACATCTCAATCACCGGCATATCATTTAATCAAACTGGTAGATCAAGGTGAAGTCAGTCATGTCTGGAAATTCTGCTGAGTGTGTGCATTCACCACGGGGGGGGGGGGGGGGGGGTGCTGAGAGGTGTCTTAAAATATCTGGATCAGAGAGTTACAGATAAAACATGCGAAAAATACTTGGTGGCTAAAGCGACTGGCAAGGGGGATCTTGCAGAAGGTATAACACAGATTGCGTGTGCTCTTCAAGCCACATGAAGTCAACGGGGGGGTGAGAAAAAAACATGTATGAATAAATAAAGCGCAGGAAGCAAAGGTGTCTGATTTATTTAAAAGAAAAGGTGGGTGGCAGAATTCAAATTCAGTCAGGACGTCTGTCGCTGAGATGCAATTTTGATGTTAATTCCCTGTGAACCTGAATGTGATCAGTCCTTGGAAAAAAAACAGAAACAATCAGTGGGCTGTTATCACCATCATTTTTCACATGAGGCTCTTTTCCTCTGTTTTTGTGGCCTCCGTCCTCATCGCCTCAGCTGCAGCTACTGTAAAGGAACAGATGCTGTTTCTGTAAAAATGCATTCGTTTGGCAGATCTCTAAATTAAATAATGGCAAACAACTCAATCTAACTCCAACAAGACATTACTCAGCTTTCATGTTTTGGCTGCATCTTGTGTGGGACTTGTGTCATTTAATTTCCTCTCAGGCTCATCGCTGTGACTTTAGACGCATGACCCACCCACCCACGACTTCATAGCACCTGCCCACTGGCTCCCAGATGTAGTTTTGAAATTTGTCATTTAAATTCTTTCTACATTATGTTTTATTTTCTGTAAAGATCCAGCAAAGATACTACCTCCATATTTCTTATAAATAAAGACAATAAACCAGAAATATTAAGCTGTTTTTTAGGGCTACTGAAAACGGAAGTTAGTGCAACGACAGATTCAGAATATGGGAGTGTCTGTGTCTGTGTCTGTGTCTGTGTATGTGTATGTGTATGTGTCTGTGTGTGGCAAAAGCCATGGTTTTTGAGAATGGTCTGCTGTCGTCGTCTCCTGATGATTCTCTTGTATATTATGACTGAGAGTGGTGCAGCTTTGCACTTGCTGTTGTATTTAGGCCGGTGATGTCATATGTGTTGATGGAATAATGAGATTATTGCATTGATCATAGGCTGTAGCCCCCCCCCCCCACACACACACACACACACACATACATACACACACACACACACACACACACAATGTAGTTCATATGCCTGCCCTAAGAATGAGTCCTGGTGACGGGTCTGTTTCCTTTAAAGTTCATTTTAACATTAGATGTGAAAAGACTCAATGCAGCCAAATCAGAGTTAGCAGCAAAAAGGTTGGCTCATGTAAAAGAGACAGGAAACATGAGCAGCAGCTGCTGCATGTTGGGTTTGAGAGTAACCAGGTTTTTGCGGTGCACGTCGACAACAAGTTCTCAGGTTTACTCCGAGTACCTTGGCTTTCTTGAGCTCTTCTGATCGACCCAGAGTGTAAGAGTGAAAGTGAAAGAGCCTGTTTGCTCGATGCAGCAGACGCCCGTGGCTGCATGAAGACAGACATGTTTGGGACTAAGCTGCACCTGAACCGTGTCTACTGGAGTTATGATCCAGCTGCCTCCAGCACTGTTTAATCCCTGGACACACCTGCTGAGATTGAGATTGTTATGTGTAATAACTGGAAGGAAGATAGCCTCTTGTTGGACCAGCACCACTATAAATTGTTAAGGGTCAACCTGGTAATATATATATATAAAGGTAAAGGGAGATTACTAAATACACTTACACTTGCAGTCTTTGATAATCCCTTAGGTCGCTTACAGTTATCAAAAAAATGCCATCCTACGTTAAAGAAAAAAAAGCATAATCCACCGCTCCGTGACCTTTACTGCAGTCTTTTTCCTCCTTTGTATTCACTGTGATTAATAGCAGATTGAAAAGATTACATCAGAGCCATCTGTGCCCAGTTTCACCCGATGAAAGTGTGTGCAGGCCACATAGAAAGAAATCTTTTCTAAACCTGGATGTAATTACAAAAAAAAAGTGTCTTTACATTTGTGAAACCACTGCATGCATTTAGATGTAGTTAAACATGAAGCTCATATAAAATATTGTTATATCACACACACGGCTCCTCCTCTTGCGTTCAGTAAGCAACCTATTTCATTACCACTGGGATCTATAACCTGAAACACATGCAATCTCTCGTACCAGGCTGCAGGGTCGGCAATGCAACACAAAGACCCTCGAGGGGTTGTATTGCAACACCAGAAAATGAGGGTGTGTGCTCCTTAAGAGGTGCCACAGATAAAAACATTGATCATAGTCATTATATATTCTTGGGGGTGAGTGTAAAAAAAAAAAAGAAAAGAAAAGCATACAGTAGCATCAGGCACAAGCTACAAGAAGATATCAAACAGCTGAGTGATTGCCTGTGTCTCTGTGGACCAGCAGCAGGATCCTATAATCCATATCCTTCTCCCCAAAGGGACGCTTGGTTTGCATCTCATCTCTGCTCAACGCTGCTGTTCAGCCCTAGATTAAAAGTTTCAATCATTTTATTCTTGGCTCTTATCCCCACGTCTTTCAGCTACATTTGTCTGCAAGTGCAAAACCTTCACGTCTGGAACAAAGAAATCTCGGGCCGTCTTCGCCTTATGTCTTGACTTGAGTTGGACTGACACATCAAGGCAATATACTCTGATCATAACACAGGAGGAGCACGACCCACACACACAAGCCCACCGCTATGACCGTGTATAAAACACAGATGCAAGCTGCTGCGTAGAATATTATGCTTCCTGTTTGAAATGTTTTTTTGTCTCAGATGCACTGTCTTCACTGTGTCCTCTTGAACTTTGAGGACAAGTTTGAGAGTTAAGTTTAAATTTTAAAGTTGCACATTATGCTGCAACTTTATAAAAACATGTCTAAACTAATGGAGCACAATGTGAACATAGAGACAGAGAACATTAGTACAAGTCTGACGACACATGTGCAACATAAGAGTTGTTTTTTGTTTGTCTTTTAATTCCTCCATAACAGTGACCTTCAAAGTGCTTCTGTTTGGCTAAGTTCCCTATTTGTACATTTGCTTTCTTTTACCTGGCAGGTGATAATGTTTTCTTCTGCATTTTCTTCAACATAAACAGTACGGTATAATAGAATAAGTACTTAAAATTGGCAGAGTTCAAAATTTCATATTTCCTCTACCCTGGGTGAACCCAGCCTGCCAGCAATTTTATTTCACTTCGCAGATTTGCCTGGAGAAGAAAGAGTTGAGGCCGATTTCCCGAAAAAGAACCACATATACCACATAAACAGGTTTTTTTATGCAGGCGGGCACAACGCAGCTTTTGTTTACATGAAACACGACGGCCACCGAAGAGCAGCTTTCGTGAGATTCAGCTGTCGCTTCAATTTTGAGAAACTGCAGTATTGATTTTTCACTAAAAAGCAAACAAAAAATTGCATCAGCAATATGTTTTCCGTCGCTCTGCATATGTCATCTGGATCGCTGCTCTGATTGTTTTGAGGTCTTTCCAGTTGCACTCAGAGACATTTTGATCTGCGTCCGTTGATCTCGCCTTGTGGAAGCTGTAGGTGATTACACCTTCCCCAGAAACATACTCAGGCTCAAATATATATGAGATACTACACTTCTCCCTTTGTTTTCCAAAATTAAGTCAGAGTCTGAAACCAACATGTCCAAACTAAGCTGCAGGCTCTTTCTTGGGTTGATTTCTCTGTCTTTCAGCAGGAGCACAGAGACGGTATTCACTGCATTGGTGTTACTGTGGTTTTCATGATGGATTGCTGGATGCTGTGAGCCCACTGTAAACAGTGTAATAATTCTCACACTACCATCAAACAGCACTAGAAAATGGCAAACTCACTTTACAGTGGACTACATGGGGAGTAGTGAGTTCTTGTTTTGGCTCCTGGAGGCAGCAGAGTGACGGCTGCTGAACGCTCATGACATCATTTAGCTAGCAGGTCACAGACTGCTCCTACTGTTTGAGATCTGCTTCCACACTTGTGCAGCTTTTGAGGTATCAATAATGAGTTGCAAGTTAATTATTTGTGGTCAAACCATCTGTCTTTCAATTGTGAGAATAATTACAGTGGTGTTAAATGAGACGGTGCTAGATCAAAACAAGAAAAAAAACACATCATCATCCTCAGATGCTGATCTGGGTGTTTCAAAACTGCCACTAAAGAGGAAGGAAAGCAACAAGATGGCAAGAGCCAATTACACTCAGACAGTTATGTATCAAGCTGATAGCTCAGTTGTATGGTTAAAGGCAGGAATGTATTTTTCCCCGAGAGCACCTTCATCAAAATGTTATGGCAAGATGAGTTCAGTGGCTCTGGAGATAAAGGAGGTCGAGCGTGCTCAGTGCGCAGTGTTCATGGTTGGCTGAGTGAGAAACAAAGCAGGCCTGCGGTTAGAAGGCTAGAAGGCAATACCTGCCTGAGTTGTCACTGCGGAAACCAAAGTCCTTCTGGCTCATCGCTGCGCACAGAGAGGATCTGAGAAAGAGTCCGGCACTTCAAAGCAGCCTGTTCACTTAAGCTCAAAAGGACAGAAAATACTTCAGGCAAGACAACACAACATGTGCACTTTAATGTGTAAACTCAACAAGAGGGCCATGTTTCAAACAAGCATCTGTTTGCTGCAATAACCTCGAGTTAATACGGCAATAAAGACGACAATACAGTGACACGACACTGTGATTAAGTTAAAACATCAAGATCTCCCTACAATAAAGTGAGGACTGTGTTTTCTCTTATCTGCTCTTCTTTATTTGTGCACCAACTCTGAATCAGATAAATCAATCGACTGACAAAACTTTGGCAGACGGTTTGTCATAAGGTATTTTCATAAAGGATTATCATAATCAGGATTACAAGGTTTGCCGCTGTGTGTATCTAGAACTGTGTACCTTCACTGAGAGCTGCGACAAAGAGGATAATACAACAGCAGTCAACAGTGCCTCTGGCAAAGATTTAGCTCCAAACATCACCACTGCCATGTTTGTTCCAATTACTAGGAAGCCCTGAGCCTTGAAGTTGTATTGACTTGTGCCAGTGAGACACTATGGAATTAGCCAGACAGAGCTGTTTGAACAAGGTGGCAGCTGTAATTAATATGGTCTGGTAGCTGGTCGGTGGGTAATGGGCATTTTTGTGTCAGGAATCTGTACTTTCGCTGTCATATGGAGATGTTTCGGGTTTGCTCTGATGAAGACAGATTCATAAAGAGGTTTTTGAGGAAATAAAAGAATGCATAAGTGCACTGCCACGGCTAACAGCTATCATTTTCTCTTATTAAATGTTTAAATCTAATGTGTTCATGTGATGTGAGGATTTTGAGGTTTCAGTCAAATTGATGTTCCTTCACCACTCAGTGTCCTTTAATGAATGAAATATTTATTATCACTGTGTCAAGGCCTGTGAAAACATAGTGTTGAAAAAGTTAAGTTTGACTTGAAACAGAAAACATGGCACAATGACATAAACCAAAGTGTCTTATTTCCTTTTAGTGACCCAAACCTGCCGACACGTGGAGTGCAGGACCCCCTCCACCTCCACCAGCTTTTATGACGTATGATATCTGAGGCCATGTGTGTTATTATGGTGTTGTCACTCTGACACTTTCTGTTCATTATTATTTTTGCATTATTTTTCGAGTCTCCATAACGGGAAACAAAGTATAGCTCACTTCCTGATTGTAGCCTGCAAATTATTCTTCCTCCAAATTGTGTTTGGCAAAGTAGATGAGCAGCATATAATCAATCAAGGTCTCAGGAGATCAATATATTGGTGACATAAAAAAATATGAACATGACCACACAAAAAAACCAAAACAAAAAAAACAAACAAAACAACAGGATGTGAATGTCTGCAGGGGAAGGTGCTATTGTGAAAGTGAGATACATATTTTGTTGGAGACAGAGTTTTCTTGAAGCTTGGAGCTTTCCACTTGATTACACTGTACTGCCTCTTATACGTTAGGTTACGTGAACGTTCAGCCTCTGTAATAATGACTCAGCTCAGCTCAGCTCAGCTCAGAGGCAGCACACTTGATGTTTGATGCTTTTTTTTTAAACAACATGTGGGAAATTGGGGGAAATTACAGCTCACACTCTTAAAAAGGCACAGAGCCCCCGAGAAACCAACACATGAAGAGAACAGGCAGCATGGATTGGAAAATGAGGTTATTCATTCAAAAAGTGATGCCAGTGGACTTTGGTGTTAACAGGTGGTCAACAGCAAATTTCAATGAGTTAACATGGACTGCTACATGTTTAGCACCAACCTCACCGTCATAGCCACATCAAAAAAAACATCTGTCCTCAAACTCCATATAAACTTCCATTGTTTCAAAACTGATTCACATCAGCAAGTGCCAGGATGTGGTTTGGCACTTCGCCTCACACACCGATGCCCAAAACAACGCCTACATCACATTCACAGAAATCCATTACTCGGGTTGTAAAGAGTGTGTTATATTGTACCAATAATTTCCGCTGCAAAGCTAAGTGGCTCTGTGTGAGCTACTGCATCAGGCCCCCTGTTAATGCCAAATAGATATCAGAGGTCCTCAAATAGCAATGGGACTTTTATAACATCTCCTAAATATTTGAGCTTTATGGAAGGTAATAAGGGCAAATGGAAAAGTTGGCTATCTAGGAGGTACAATGGCCTCATAAAAGCAGATGGTCACCGAAAGAGGGAATTTTTAAAGATGTTAATGTCCCACAAGGGCAGTAATGTCCAGGATTAAACAGATGTGGTAAGAGCAGGACAGACAATAAAAGACTCATCAGAGCTTTTATGGTAACAGTAATCAACACGCTTGCATCCAAAATAACGTTCTGGTGTCTTTTCTTTACAATGCATAAATACCGTTTCCTCTCCATCTGTCTGAAAGTTTTACAAACAAATAGATTGCCTGCAGAATTGCATGTACTGATTTCTGGTCTCAGTCCAATGCAGATTATCAAAATCATCACTCTGATGATTTTCCTCTCTGGCGCAAAACTTAAGAGGCTTAGTCATCTTTGCCATCTTCATCCACTGACAGAGCCTGTCCACATTTCAACACCTGCCTCTTGGAGACGCAGAGAAAAAAAACCACAGCGAGGATGATTATGAATTTATGAAGAGTTCTGTAAACATGCATAAACAAATCTACAAGCCTAGGGCAACACCCTTATTCCCAGGCTATCAAATAGCCGAGGCAGCGGGGATGTCAGGTTTAAAGTAAACACTTGAGAGATGATTGGACTTCCTCTCCCAATACCACTGTTTCATAACAAGGCATCTATCCAGCCCAGCGACGGAGCCAGAAGGAGCACACACAGATTACAATAAGGCTTGGAGGAGCATGCTGCAGCACTTTTGTGTGGAGATATTTAAGCCGGATATTAACATGTAATTTGTCTGTGCTATGCTCAGCAGTGCTGCAATTCCTCACTGACTGTAAAACATCAGTCTCTTACTTTCAAAAGTATGAGCAGAGCAGAGCAGAGCTCACAGCGTCCACTGCAATTTAAAATGCATCAAGGTGAGCACTGATAGTTCGACGCCCATTTTACCTGATGCTGATGGAAAACCATGACTCGTTGTTACTGTAAAGTCATGCCATGCTTTAACACAGCAGCAGTGTAAGTGCATGTATGCTTTGTTTACTTATGCACTTTTATGTTGTTTGTATGCATATGCACTCTTTGTCTATTTGTGCACTTTGTGTTTTAGCTTGAAAGCCGCTCTATACATAAAATGACTATTGTTATTATTACTACTGGCCGTTCAACAGATGTGTGTGTGTGTGTGTGTCCTTGTAGGTTGATCGTTTGTTTTGTATGCAGAATCTTACCAACAACAAGAGCTGTTGAATGAAATCTAGTGCAGTTGTTCCCAGCACATGGACTGTGATGCTTCACACTAATTCAAAATCCCGTACAGGAGCCACTGAGGCCCATTTCAAGGCTCTAAATTACACTGTGTCGAGGCTTTTGTCCTCTACCGCACCTGGCAGGAACAAGCACCCACATCTGTTGTTCCTACATCCACAGACGCTATAAGATCCACTGCACTGTCACTTCACCTCAGAGAGAACGGTGTGGATCCACATCAGTAAACAACACGTTGGCAAAGGAGATCCAAATACCAACAGCCTAATCACCCCTGTGAAGCTGTTTGTGGATATTTGCTCTCTCGCTCATTCTTCTTCTTCTTCCTCTTCGCTCTCAGTGTAGCAGCAGCTGAATGGACCGGAGGGAGAAAGAAAAAAAACGGCTGCTAATGGTTCAACGGCTCATACGCTTCCTGCGGGGCCTTGAAAGCTCAAGGTGAATGACGGCTGCCAAACACCGGTCAGAGCGATTTGAAATGAATCAAGGCTTCTTCCGATTAACAAGTCTGTGTGTCACTGAATTTAAAAGAATGACAGCGATCGTTGAGCAGCAGCGGAGGGGAAGAAAGTGTGGCTGCAAATAAAATATCAAGACTGTATGAGGTTTATATTGGAGGATTAATTAAGTCCCAAGTCCCTTTGCCTGACGCAGCCTGGAAAAATTACAGACAGGGTTGATTTGTCAACATCGTCGTTATCGATGGCAACAGAAAATGCTGTTAAATATTAAAAGTGACTCAATTCTGGAGGCAGAAAAACAAACTATAACTGTGTTATTAAAGTAGTCAGGCAGTAATTCATCAATAATTTTTCAGGCATTCTGCGAGTGATCTGATTTTAAGTTGCACACACGCTGCAAACAGCGGGGCACAGTGAAAGTTGGTTACCTCACTGAGAAGTTGGAGATGTGCATCCTGTCGCCTGCAGCTCTTCATTTATCCGCTCGCTGTGGCTGCTCCCACTTGTACCACTACTCCCTGCAATATTTCATACTGATCCACTGTCAAATAAAGCCAGAAAGGGCCGTTGCCTTGTTTTTTTAATGCATTTTTGATAAACGATAGCGGCAAGCGCTAAGCTCAGACAAACACATTGCACAGAAGTCGACACCTGTTTTGTTACCACACACTGGAGTCGTTAAAACTGCAAACAGATGAATTTAGCAATATTTTCATCAGTGCATCACAGTGGCTCCATCACCGTTTGTGCCACTTCATTTGGTTCCAGTGACGCCTCATGATAAAAGTGGATAAAAACAATCAGTGTTGACATTGTTGGTTCTCAATGAGCCATTTCTTAAATGAATGATAGGAGCAGGACACTCAGTCGCTGTGGTACAATATATCACTGATGTGAAAGTCAGCTTGGATAACTTCCACAGCTGCTCCTCTTGCAGCTCTGTTTGCAGTGGATTTGAAGCTGATGAAGTCAGACAGAGGAGGTGGAGCTAAACTGCACATATTCTTATAAACTAAGCAAACACATTTGCATTTGATGAGGTTTCTCCAGCTAAACAGATTATATCTAGAATATGGCTGAACGGACCTTGTTTTAAGTTTTAAGTGCTTCTTTGTCAAATGATCCCAGAGGTTCGAAGGCCATAAAATGTCCTGATATTAGACAAATTTATCAAACAACATGTGATGACGGAGAGAACCAGTGTTGTGCATGAACACACAAACTGTTTGAAACTAATGAACGTGAACACGAGCGTCATCGGCAGAGCTGGCGTGGTCGGGGAAATGCACTGAAAAACATCAGGAGACAAAGAGCTGTGTTTTACAACAGCACCTGACACTGCTAACTGAAATCATAGCACATCTTTCAGTGATGGTAATGAAGCCAGCTGTTTTCACACAGCTGTAAAATTTGGTTCACACAGACTGGATCAAATTCACACTTAGATTGTTTTTTTTTTTTTCCTGGATTTGAAACATTTCTGTCAGTTTCTGATAAACCTGAATTTTACCTTATTACTGCAGTGTCCGTCCAGTGAAAGCTGGTTGTTTGGTCTGTGTTAGTTCAACTTGCAGTATTTGCTTTTGCCATGTGTGTGGCCAGTCTGCCTCATTTGTCACTGCTGGAGCTTGCTGCTCCGCTCTGATATTGTCTGGGTGACGCTGTTGAAACTGATGGTGCAGCTCTACTTGTCTAAAAGAATCGTCTGGGTGCTGCATTGTCCTCCTAGTGCAGTTCCTCCTTTTCCTTCATGTCAGGTCACATGTACAAAACCAGTGTTTGAAGCGCTCTCCTTTGTGCCAGTTGGTGTCAATGTAACTTTATGCATTTCCTCTTTCCTCAACACTCCAGATCTACTCCAGAATACTACAGTCAATACCACACTTCCTCGCATCACAATACTCACAAACTTTGACATTGATCGGAAAGGTGCTTTGTGGGAAAATTGAAATATAGACAGAAAGGCTGAAAGAGTTTGAATGCTCCATTTACAGTCGGATTAAGGACCCTTTAAATGGATTTTGAAGCAGAGCTGTGAATCTAAATGCGCTCCTAAATATCTGTATTCTGACAGAACTTGTTTCTCTGGGGAAAATCATTCTCCACATCGTCACTGTTTCTTTGGAGAAAAATGTACAAAGTCTTTTCAACACATTCATTTGCAAACATCACTGGATGTGTAACTAAGCATCTCTTCGCTTGTTTGCCAGTTTTACAGTGAGTAAAGGTAACTGTTTCATCAGTGGACAGGCAGAAGACACATCATTAATGTTCAAGTGGTGGACCCAGTGTAGAGCCCTGGGGGATGCCATATGGCACACGGGGGCTTAGATTCAGTACAACTATTATTTTTATCATCATTATTATTATTATTGTTAGGACAAGCTGGGGGCATAATGTGCTGCTGCTGCTAATGTGCAAAAATTGAAATTCAGTAGATTATGTCCATAACCTCACAGCTGCAGGTCAGAGAGTCATCAGCTTTAAGGTCACAATAACAACAACAACAACAACAACAACAGGCCAACAAGAGCTGTTTCATAATATTCATGATACAATAGAGAAAAAAACACTGAATATTAAAACCAGGTAAATGCTGTTTTAGCACGATTTTAGTTCACTTACTGCACCTTCATCTGGACACTGAGATGACTGTACACCTATCAACACAGCACGACCATCAAATCACCACTGACTCATGCTACGCTGCAATTAAAACAAACCTCAAGAGTCAGCTAACGGAGGAGTCTGGTGATGCTGACACATGCACAAATTCAAATCAGGACATAGAGAAACCACCCAGACAGTATCCAGATACCTTAAATATTGTTTAAAGCAGAATCTATAATGCAGATGCAAACAACGGGGCAGCCTCAACTGAGAACACGAAACTGAAACCTGCTGTAAAATGTTATATATCAAATATTTTAACAGTCCAAATTGCATGGAGGTAGCTCTTTTAGTACAGGTATATCCATATCTACTTTTGCTTATTTAACAGCAGTCAGTTCAGAACAGTTGTATTTGACCTTTATATTAATCCTGGGTGTAACATGCAATAACCCAATCACAGCGTTATCTCCCATCCCCTTCAGGTGTGCTGGCACCTTGACCACATTGCTTTTATAGTGGCATAAGTGCATCACATAATTACATGCTGTTGGTGGTGAGTTGATTACATATAGAAACTGACCAGTGAGCCCAGTCAAACCCATCATGCACACAAATGCTCTGTACAACCCTAAAGTGCAGAGAAGATCAGCCTGAGTCAATGCACTGCACACGGCTCTAAAAACAACATCCTGACGCTGAAGGCCGGATTACTGCGGCCTTCAAACATCATCAAAAAAACCAAATGGAGGAATATGTTTTGGAGGAACGGCAGCAGATATCCAGAGATGTGAAGCATCAATGGCAGCACATGGTGGCGCCACATGTTACTACACTTCTACACTTCACTCGTGGGTATTACCTTTAATCCCTCAGCCGTGTGTATAAACTGATAAATTTAGGGTTTGTCTTACTTCACTGACAAAGTTGAGAGAGAAAGAGATAAAATATAGCAGGATTGTTTCACATTTCCCTTCCATGTCATATCACCAATCTTCCTTGAGAGACAGTAAAACTGCTCGGTCTAAGCCAATTTTATAGTTGACTGATCACATAGCAAACCTCCCTTCATTCTCAGATGGGCTTATCTGTGTTTATGTTTCTGCGCAGTATCTCCCCACACTCATCTCTGTACAGGAGAATAATACAGCAGAAAAAGTGCACCTCTTACCGCGAGTGCAGCTCTTAAGACGGCCGCTTCACTCCCCAAAGGTCCATCACAATTATGCCTATCTCTCAATCTCCCTCTGTTTGATGCCAAATCAGTCAGTCTGTTTTCCCCACAGGCAGGAGACACTGTTTAACTTCCTTTTGTAATTAAGGAAACATTCAAACACTCCCCAGCTTTTTAGCTGCTGTGCTCACAGCTGCAGTGTATTTCATTTTTTTCCTCTCACATAAAAGCTTTAAACAAAGTATTTATTAAATTAAAGATGGATAAGAAGAGATGCACTTGTATACTAAACAAACAAGGGCAGTTAAAAAAAACAAAGTTGATGCATGGGCTTTTGTAGCTAATTCAGCATTAGCATATTCAACAAAACATTCAACAAACAGCTCATGCTGTGTGGGTGCGTTCACACATTTTACAAAGTAAGATTAAAGTCACATGTTTATTCGTCTGAAGAGCACAAACTGGGCTGATCCTTATTAGCACAAACTATGATATGCTTCCTTGTTGACTATAGATTTTAGGAGGAGAAAATAATTCATCTTCCCACTGTCAGCCTTGTACAAATAGGCCTGCGCCGCATAGACACACACTCTGTGAAGATCATCATCATTTATCTGAGAGAGACTGTGCATTATCCTTCAGCACAACTTTGCAGTTCCATTATGTGAACAATGGCTCCTATTTATGAGCTTGAAAACACCTCCCCCTCTTCATGAATACCACTTCCTGCCCTTGGCGTGGCTCGTACGCCACTGGTTTTTGATGGGTTAATCTATTCGGTGAAAGTTTTTCAGATAACAAGCCCCGAGGTCGGCCGTGAAATTTTGTGATTATCATCTGTCCTGTTACTGTGCTTTAACAACCTGCCCTCACGGTCGGGCACGGCGATTAAGATTCAGTGCTTTCTCAAAGAGACTAATTTACCACTGCCACAAGGTTCTTTTACGACAACGTGGTGTCAGTGCAATTTAAATGTCAAAACAATGCCTTCACTGTTATTTCACTTTAGAGGGCAAAATCATTTGCTTCAGAGCTGCAATTAATTCTCAGCCTACCTGCATGACCTCAAGCGTGAACGTCTTTTATTTATTTATTATTCCTACTAAAACTTTCAGTAAATCACAAACCCCAGGCATTAAGAGCCAAAGTTTAAAGCCCCTACAAGGAACTTCTAACTGGATATGCAAAAGTCTCTGTTTTCTGCTGATGTCTCTGTTTGACCTACAACAGCTAACGAGGCCATCAGTGGGAAGATCAGCTGTTTCTAAATGGTGTAACTCTTTACCTTCGGGAGGCAGTGGACAGGTCGGTCCACTGGACGACACAATGATGTACAGCATTCAGACCAGAGGAGACGGCACATTTGACGAGGCTATAAATTAGCATTGAGTTGTTGCTACACTAGCGAGTAAAAACCGAGCTCAATTTCAGCGCTTTATTTTCGTCATGGCTGATATCGGGACACAAAGAGAAACCTACCGCTTTTGTCCACAGGGGGCGCCAAAATCAACACAAATGAAAGTTCCTTATAGAGGCTTTAACAAAGAGAGACACATGGTTCAAATTTATCTCCGATACAAACAATAGTCTGAATTCTTAGATTAGATTAGATTAGATTACTTTAGGGAAGTACACAATGGCAAACAGCTCAGGAGCCCAAATGTATTCAACACAATACAAATCAATTAGTTACTGAATTAAACGTCGACCATAAGTGATGCACCCGACAATGAGGCCAATAAAACACATTGTACTTACTGGATTCATAATATTAACAAATGTAAAACCAATGCATATGAAACAAAACTATGGCTCTAAATAGCCTTGATTAATCTGATAATCTGTTCATGTCCTCATTTTAGGGAATAACAGTTTGTTTGTTTTTTGCCAGAAAGGTCCAGAAGAGAAAAACGTTGATGCAAAAGTGAAAGTTTACAATCAATGATACTGGGAAAAAGAGGAAAATATAAATAAAGGGTTAGGTGAGATTGTTGTTGGAAACCTGAGATGATTAATCAGTAATCAACAACTTCCCTGCTGATCAACTAATCCATGAATTAGCTGAACCAAAGCCTATAAATCTTTGTCCAAACGCAGTCCATATCTCAGAAAACAAGTGAGTAGAACATGTCATTCAGAAGCTTCACAGCTGTGACTAAAACACCTTCTAAATATGGAGCACTTCCTGTCTCGTGGCCGCTCACTCGACACTAAAAAAGCCTTAAACTGGGGAAAAGAAAAAGGAGAAATCTCAAGAAGAATTCATGCAGCGTGAATTCAAGTGTTATAGATGTACTGTAATGAGAATTCATCTTATTTTATAACATACACGCAAAAAAAAAAACCTTGGCTGGGTGCAATTCTTAAAATGTCAAGAGTGACGAATGGAGCATGCAGCGTATTTGGGTTTTCTCATTTTTTGACTGAAGCAGGTTTCCAGGCTTTCCAGCAAGCAGCAGCGCTAATCTTCACAACCTCTTCACACTTCTTCAGCTTGTGTCAACAGCACTGTGAGTCAGTTAGCCATTCATATGCTGCTACAGATGGTGCCATCCCTCTTCTTCAGCCCAGCTGCTGACATGATTCATGGGGCTCTGTGTCTTGATTTAGGGTCTCTTTCATATTTCTTCTCGCCCACAGCAGAGAGGCATTTCTCTACGACACCCCTAAGGCAATGACCCTGGTCTGCCTGGGAGGAGAAAGACGAAGAAAAAAACAAAAAAGAGGAGACCCTGGAAAGAAAGAGCTCTGCTGGGCAAAACTGGTCTCGACACAATGTGCACACACACATTCACTGTAGATACATATACACTATCCACATATATGCTGATTTGGGCTTCGTGCTGGCAAAGGCAAATGAGTCAAAGTCTTTGTCGAGCACAAAATCAGGATAAAGCGGACGATGAAAATTGTGTAAATAGGCACTAATTCCCTGCTACAGTGAAGGTCTCCACCATCTCATTAACAAACATGAAAACAGAGCAACCTCACTTTTACTCCACTGCCATTTCTCCACTGTTATTTCCACAATAGAATAAGTCACGTCACGGAAAAATTAAACCAACAGTCGCAGGTGATTGTTTCTCCGCTCAATCTCAGTTTGTGTGGATTCATATAATAATAACCCTGAATGTTTCCCTTTTCTATCTGGAGTCCTCCAATTTAGTATCTATGGGCCTCAGATTGCCCTGTCAGAGAGGACTATAACGAAAGACTGTGCGCACCACTTCCTTATCGCTACCAGTAAATTACCTCAGGATCAGATACAGGCTGCCAACTCACAGAAACTCTACTTGCCAGACACAGAGAAAAGAGAGAGAGAAGAGATGGAAAAGAGTGTGAGAGAGAGAGAGAAAGAAGGGGGTAAAAAAAAAAAAAAAGGAGTCAGGACATGACAAGAGGAGGAGAGTAGCCCCCGTGGAGACTGATAGTTTCAGCTGCTCTCAAAGGTCATCTGGTGTTATCTAAAGATCATCTTCAGTCACCAGCGCTCGACTTTTTACACTCTGCTCAGCAGCTGGAGTCAAACACCTGCCAATCAACAGCCTTCATAACCTGCAGCTACAACAAAGTGGCTTTTTCTCTCCACACTGTAATCAATCCAAAACACCACTCTCTCTGTCTCACACACACACACACACGCGTTTTAACAGCAGAGCCGAGAACAAACATCACCTGCAGGAGTTTGTCCTTTTGTTTCTTATCAGTTTGACAGACGATTTAACAGGAGAACAAAGCAAAACTGCACCAATGATGTTTATCATATACACTGAACTTTTTTTTTTTTTTTTTTTGATAAGAAAAGTATGTGGTATAACTAATCACTTTGATCTGTAATTTGTCACT
Organism: Caranx ignobilis; assembly: GCA_021432705.1. Taxonomy (NCBI): domain Eukaryota; kingdom Metazoa; phylum Chordata; class Actinopteri; order Carangiformes; family Carangidae; genus Caranx; species Caranx ignobilis. Next base: position 50,418,055 of record MU270012.1, read on the forward strand.
GTTCAGAATTAAACAGGAAAATGACCACTGGCAATCAATCTCCAGCACAACTAGAGTTATCAGCCATATCATGTCCGGCTGCATCGAACAATTATACTGTATGTTCGTTATCAATTCATCTACCCATTATTTTCTTGGCAGCAAATAATGAAAAATGAAGTCGTCTGAGCCCAAAGTGACGACGAATACATCACCATAAAGATGGAGAAGCTGGAATCAGTGTTTTTTAAATCTAAATAAATTGATGGACTTATCGATCGCCTGACTAATTGCTTCAGCTCCAACTTTACCAACAACTCCAGAGTGTAGATGACAAAGTCTGACAGAAGTTTTGGAATAACAACATATTTGTTGAAATGAGCTTTGGTTGAATGAAAATCGAAAGACCGCGTCTGACGGAAATGCTGCGATAGTTGTCAAAGTCTAATTCTGGAGATGACAACGACACATGAAAGCTGGAACAGTTAGTGCAACAGCTGATTAGTCAATCGACAGACAATTAGCAATTAATGATTTAAAAACTGTCAAAACTTCTCTGCTTCCAGCTTCTGTAATGAGAAGATCTGTCTCTGTGAACTCTGTGATAATGTTGGATCGTCGACTGTTTGTTGGACCGGAGTCGTGTGAAGACGTCACATTTGCATCTTGCATGAAACATGTGCTAATTGATTGTAAATAAAAGAAGACGCATCATTAGCTGCAGCCCTGTCTCACACGGCCCAGCTCCACTCTGCTCATGTTTGTTTGAAACACTTGGTCCTCGTATACTTGAAACAGACTCATATTTCTTTAAATATCTCTCGTCATTAATTATTGACACATTAGGTCTGCTGTTACTGCAACAACCTAATTCCCCAGTGGAGATGAACGAAAACACATGAGCACTGGGAGAGATGGTACACATTTTTATACATTCACAATCGCAGCGTGTGCGTTCATTTCTACTGCATCATTAGCTTCCTGTTTCTCGTCACTGCATCTTTTTAACGTTCATATCTCACTTCCTCCCTCCCCACCAGGACCTGCCCTGCTGCTTCAATTAAACTGACTGTAATAGATGATATGGGAGTGTATTATACATCAACATGTGAACATGCTGGGTTACTAACAGGTGAGGAGGCTCAAGAGTTAGAGTGTGGGTTTTTTTTTCCTCCCTTCAGGTGTGCGGTCCTGGTTTCTCAGGTGCTAGGAAATAAGTGGCCTCGGAGAGTCGTCACTTTAGCAGCTCGTGGTGTGAAGGTATGATTAAACTCTCGGTGAGTCATCTGGATGCAGGCGGCGAGTCTTTCACATGCGTCGAGGGACACTCGCGCTGTGGCTCAGACGTGCCTCGACTCCTCTCTGCTGCATTGTGAAGGGAGCAGCTCCAGCGTGGTGGAACTGAGCAGATGGTGAACGTATGCGGCGCTCATGCATGTCATCATCACCTTCATTAGCTGAAGGTGACATATGACATCATCTGGCCCGCATGCATTATGGGGGCCAGAAAAGAGTTGTTTGCTTCTTTTTCTTCATCTTTTTTTGTTTTTTTATTGCTGCATGGTTCAAGGTTGTTGATGGGAGGTATTGTGAGTAATCACACCCACCACCTCCACCCCAACCACACACACACACACGCTCACACATATCCTCTGCTGGCTACTCCTCTGCAAGCCTCCCTCATTCCCGCCACCTTCCAGCATTAAGGTAAATAAGGGCTTCCAGCAGAGAGCCAATGAGCACGGGCCACTGAGCAGAGATGCATGTTTGTGTTGCCTTCCTCCCAGGACCCTGCTCGTTTATCTTGGCTGTCAGGTAAAGGGCAGACTCAGAGAAGGTGAAACTTTTTTTTTTTTTTTTTTAATAAGGCCAGCTTGGTTTCCACAGAAACTGCAGAACAACATTACAGGGGACAATGATAAGAGAGCAAAGCTCTCAGGTCTCAGGGCTTCCTGCAGCGTGCCATATTATGGTTGAAGACGTTTGTGTTTACGTCAGAGAAATGAAAGAGCTATTTAGATTAATTCTCAGGGAGCCTCCAGACTCAGACCTTTTACTGTGGGAGGTGAGATTAATGAGAGCATATTCACACCTAGCTTTCAGCTTAGGTCAGGAGCTAAAAGGTAGGTTTCCACTTATAAAGAGGCGCTGAGCCTTCTGTGGCTACAAACACCCCAGTACAGACAAAGACGACCAATTACTGTCATGGACTTCTTTTGATAATGAAATTACACTGCATAATGAATGATAAGAATGTTATAAAGATCTGGATGGAATATTTTCTGTGATGTGGTAAATCATGAAAGACTGAGCAGCATAAAGGTTGCCTTCTAAAACTGTCAATACTCCAAATCCAACCTACCTACGCATCCAGAGCTGTCTCCAGGCTAAAAGTGCATAAAGAAGAAACAAATTGCACAGGTAATGAATACTTAATGACTACTACATTTTTCACTTTGTGGCAGTAAATGGGAAGCATGTTTAGTTAACAAATGAGTGGAAAATCAAAGGAATGGGGGGGGGGTACCTCACACATTGTCAGAGGCCTGCAGCTGTAAGATAAAGCTAGACAATGATACAAAGATATGAGCGTCTTTGTTTCCACCCACTCTCCTGCTAGAGAGAGATTTTAAGTTTCTTCTGGAGCAGAGCTCGCCGTGGATGTGGATGTGGTCCACACGTATGTCATAAAGTCGATATGAAATAAGGGCGCCCTTGATAAGACGGGCGCTATTAATTCACACACACACACACACACACACACACACACACACACACACACACACACACACACACACACACACACACACACACACACACGTGCTCAGAGCTCCTGCAGCGAGGTGTTGAATTCTACATTAGGTACAAATGTGGTTTCACTGAGCTCATCCCATTATTAGGATTATCTCAATAACAGAAAGTGAAGGAAAATAGTGGGGGGTTAGGACCCCCCCCCAGAGGGTCATGAGGTACTGGGGGGGGTGAGATTTCCAGAAATCAGATAAAATTTAAAGAGCTAAGAGCTATGCTACATCTTTACCTTAGTTAAACAGCTTCGGAGGATCTGTGATGGTTAAATAATCAACTGGAGGCTCTCTGTCTTCCACCCAGCGTCTCTTGGCCGAAAACCAACCTTGCCCAACCGAGATCAGCACCTCCGCCCCGGTGTCCCAGCTCTCGTCTCGGGAACACAAACGTGCCCCGTAACCCGTAATGTCTTGTTTATGATGGATAAGACGACACAAATATACACATCGTAACATGTATTTGATATATAACATTATCCACTGCTCTATTGATTGCTTTCTTGCCAGCTTCATTGAAAACAAATGCACATGGCCGGGAGGAGGGTTAGCAAAACGGCAGAAAAGCGACTGGACTCGCATAATTCCCCTTTAAAAGCCCTTTCAGCCATAATTGGGTTCGGCTCCGAGTGGCCGTCTCTAACATTAAACCCAGAGTGGACTTGCTGTGCTCCACTCATGGTGCCCAGTGTCCATCCATCCCATCAGGTGAGATTAACACTGAAACATCGTAAATCTGCACAGCAACAATGTCCACATGTTTACTCACACATTTATGGATATCACTTGGACTAAGATAAACTTCTGACGACACCGAAATGAAAGTTTGCACATGACAGCAACAATGTTTTTTTCAAATGTCTCAGTCACCTCCGGGGACAGTGGGGGTCACCAGCCTCTGGCACCGTTATTTTGGGGATCCTGGGCTGAAAAGTTTGGGAACCCCTGACACAGAGGAACACACAGGAAATATGTTGGACATGTGCATTAGTGAAATTGCTGTGTTAGTCTGTAGTTTAGTCAGTGGTGCAAGGTGCAGCAGTAAAGCTGCTAAAAACCAGGAGAAATAGTCGTTGTTTTCAAAACAATATTCCCGTGTCCTTGTGATTAAATCACCAGACTGGACGTTTTGTCTTTTATGACGAAACAAATGGATTTCATTCTCACTGTGGGTTTTTTCTCGCCAAAGACGAGCTACCTCTGCTCCCGCTTTACGAGCATTAACTTCACATTTTTTCCAAGTCTTTGTTCCCCCGTTTTTCAGAGACCTCTGATTTATATCTGAGCTAAAGAGGAAGAGCGCTCTGCGGGGACCGAGTGTGTGTGTGTGTGTGCGTGCTCGACAGTAGACAGAGGCAGGTTGATATCACACACGGGGGCGAGGGTGTGTGCTCTGACAGCTCATCACTGAACAATAAGGCCTTGGCTGTTAATGTCCTGCTACCTGGCACACTGCAGGGTCGCAATCTGCTCCAGATGCTGGAGGCAGACGTCCAACTCGTGGTGGAGGGAGGATGGGGGGGGGGGGCACTAAGAGCTTGAGAAGCAAAAGAGATTGGAAAAAAAAATGAATGGGAGTGGATATATACACAAACATGCACCACCTGCAACCAGCTAACTCTGAATGTAACGTCTCCTCTGCACAGTGACAGTTACTGTAGCAACATCAGGGATAATATCCGAGCACAAATAAATGACATCTCTCTTTTCCAGAGAGCAAGATTGAAAATTTATCTGTTCAGAGCAATCTTGCATAATTCGCAAACTGACAGGGGGGAGGAAGAGGGGGCATGAGCAGACACGCACACACGCACACACACATTCATATGCACATTCAAGAGGGATTTATGAACTCAATTTAGTCAGCCAGACAGACTTCTTGATTCTGTCACTTGGGATAATCGTCAGGATGTGGTACTCTGACCGAGCCCCCGCATCTAAAACCCAGGCAGGATATAAGGTCATGTTGGAGTGGAACTCTAGCCATGCAGCACCCAGACCTCAAGTGCTCCAGTGGTTTTGTGGTTATCTGCAGTAGCCAGCTGTCGCAATACAGAGAAGCTCTTCAAGAACGTCCCCTCTCCTCTTTTCTGCTTCTCGTCTTTCTTCCTCTCTCTCTTAATCAGAGCCGTCCAATCAGCCCCACCACAACCCCCCCACCGTCTCTGTCCTTTGTCTAATTTTAGGATGTGTGAATTAGTGATTTAGCCTTTTTTTTTCAGTGTTTGTCCCCAAAAGATTTAAGAACAAGTTAAAACAAAACTATTACGCTTGGTATTAGAAAACTCATTCCTTTAGGACAAGGTGCTAAATTGCTCAGTTGGTTCCCAGGGAGGAAAATAGAAAACCCTCTGTATTTGAATTCAACTTTATGAACAGTTGATAGCATTGCTGAGCGTATACCACACTGATCCCTCGTTCTTTTCTCCATGTTTTTCCTGTGATGGAGAGAAATTGGTCTCTTACTTTCTCGCGTGAGAATGACTAAGATGACAGCTACGCATAATATATTTGACGGTGCATGTTTGAGAGGTTATTCCTTCCCATTCAAAATTAGGTCAGTTCATCATTGTGAACAAAAAAACGTGTGAAGAGGCGATGAGACTGAGATGTTCTGCAGCGTCTGTTTATCATTTAAATTTGGTTTTCTGTCTGTCACTGTCACGGACAACATGGAGAGGAACCAGGACTTCCACAGCATGCATCATCCAAACTGATGCAGAGGAGCAGTGGAGTGATCAGCAATCTGGCATCTTGTCTCCAGTTGTGTCATAGTGTGTGCATGTGCCTGTGTGTGTGTATGTGTGTGTCTGTGTGCAAAACACAAAGTGCAGAGCTCCACCTGCTGGTTACAGAGACATACAGCAGCACTAAATCAGCCCTTGGAGCACAAAAGCATTTGGATTTATGACAGCAATGACCACAGTCATTTCACTGGATGTAACTCCACAGCTTTGTCAGCAGGTTCATTAATGGACCAAGAGTGGGCATTAATGTGTGCACTGAATAAAGAGAGCCAGCTGTGAAGTTATGCTTATTTGAGGCCGCACATCTGGAGAGCTCCCGACCATATGTACATGTAGCATGATGTTGACTTAATGTAATTATTCTTAAACTCTTCTGTTTTGTTGGATTTGGCTTCACTCCCTCATCATTTAGTTTCCTCTGATGAATTTATAAAACGGCTGCAAAAAAGGAGCCAATTTTTAAACCAGAACATTTCTTCCTTTTCTTTCTTATTCTGTTGGAAATTAATGTTCCCCTTGCCTTCAACCAAGGCTGCAACTTTGACGAAGGTGAAAAAACACAGAAAGGACCATTTTACATCAGAAAATATAGTTATACGATATTTTATTTTTCTTCTACCTTGCATCTGCTTTGACCCCAGAAGTCTAACTGTCTGTTTGACTTCTTCTGAACAAACTGTTATAAACTTTAATTCAATCAAACTTTATTTAGACTGAAGGGTAGTGAAGTGTGTAAAATACAAAAGGACTTTTCTTCCAATCTTTTTTTTCTCTCTTGTGAATCACTGAATAATTTTACCTCCAGATTATTGATCGAGACCAACCCAGGGAGCAAAGATTGGCCCTAAGTGACCTGTGATGAGGGGCCACAAGCTGCAGCAGTGGAATCATTTATTATTCAAGACGTGTTGTCCCCTGATGGAAACACCAGGTGGACGAGGAGCCATGTTCCCAGAGCGGACCCGGCTAACCTATAAGCTCTTGATGCATCTTCAGTGGATTCCTATTAGCAGAGCTTAGATGCTGTCATTTCAGTTAAGCCAAGGCAAATCACCTGAGCTTCACAAACTAGTCGAGGATGGAAGTGAAAACGAGACAAATGACGAAACCAGTGAAATGACGAAGTTGCAGGAATGAGCTGAAGGAGCACAGACCTACTTCAAAAAACCTTAAAACTTCACCTTAAACCTTAAAATCAAATCCCTCACTCTGCTAACTGGCCCCACACTGTGAAGAGGTTTCTGCTCCGCGACTCCAAGACTCTTATTACCATGTGATTAACCTCTTCAGGATTAACCGGGGCAGGAAAAGACACGGGAAAGGCCAAAAAGGTCAGCGCTCAGACAGCCACTCCAGCATGAGGGGTGGCCTATTAAATGAAAGGCCAGACTCAAGTCTATACCCGCCCCGTCTTCAAGCATCTCCACAGTACATGTGCTGGAGCAGTGCTCATCCCTGCATGTTCAATTCCAGCGGCATGCAAGGTCAGATGCCTTATTATCGTAAAAATAAAAACTGTTGTACTCAATTAGAAAAAAAGGCACTTTGAAAATATAAACACACCACCAAACACCTGGTGTGTGTTGGCAGCCGTGAGACAGACTGCAGGTGGGGATGAATTAAAGCGAGTCCACACCGGAGGAGGTAATCATGAATAAAACATCACAGCCGTACTTGTTGAAGCTGGAGCTGTTTAGCGCCGCTATAACTCCTGGTTGTTGGTAGGGATGATGTAAAAACATGCTGTTCTTACATAATAATAATAACAATAATAATAATAATATTCCAAAATAGGTTTGAGACGCTGCACAAGCTTGTGTGTAAATTGTAAAATCTGGTGTCAAACTGAATTAGGAGGCAAATGTGTGGCAGCTGAAAAGGAATGAGGTTCCCTGTAATCTCTTCCCATGACTAATGCAATTTTGTCTTTGTCACTCAGTTTCTCCAACAGAGAAGCAAAGATAAAATGGTGGCTGGAAGTAGTTCTGCACAGTTTCATTCTTTATCCGAGTGTCGTCTGCCACCGTAACTGCTGTGTGTGTGTGTGAGTGTGTGTGTAAGTGTGTGTAAGTGCTCTCGGGGAGGGGGCAGCTCATGGCAACCTGCCATTCCGCACAGTGTGTGCGTATCCATGACAGATGAAGAAAGCATGTGGGAATGTGTTAACCTTTATTGCCCAAACAGGGACAGTGTCTCCACCAACACATGATCACACACTCGTCCACAGTTTAGGAGTCGTTTCTCCATCTTTTTTTTATCTGCTGTCGTCCAGGGACATGAATCATAACAAGTTTTTGGTTTTGTTTTTTTTTAGCTCTTGATGTGTGACAAACCTGAGCGCAGGACCAGTCCAGACCAGTTTACTGGAGCTGGATATGGATCAATACTAGTATCAATAACTTAAGAAGCCTCAGTTCTAATGCTCATGCTGATCTTTACTCTAATTAAGCAGCTATAATCGATACTTTTATGTTTTATACAACTTTATAGCTTTATGTTCTTAGCTCCAGTGAATCAAGAACTTTTTTAACATCACAGTCTCTAAAAACCTAAAAACCTGTTTACAACCAGCTCAGCACCAAACAACCTGCAACTAAAGATCCAGATCCTTCCCCTCAGGAGCAGGTAGAGACCAAAACCAGAGACAGAGGAACAACAATAATAATAATAATGGATTTACGTTCGGCAGATGTTACTCCATACCTGCTTGTTCAAATATGCAACTCTTAATTGATAAAAACTTATCACTTATCCAAACACAATGAGCCAAACAAAAACGGAGTCCAAAATAAAGTTTAAAAGTCCAAAAAGTCTAAAATCGGCCAAATCTCGCTTTAACTCTGTGACAGTAAATAAAACTTCATCTCCTACAATGCATTCAATGATGACTGTCCTGACTGAGTAAACACCAGAACAGGTTATACACTGATTTCTAAAATGTGAAAAACAGCCGTAAAACCCTGATTTCTTTGTTTTTTTCTTCTCTTGTTTTGCTGTGAGCACATTAGCGCCTTAAAAGCTGCACATGGTGGATTATTAACTGTCCCAAAAGGTGCCACCACTGTTGATAAGCCAGAAGATTTCTCACCCAATCTATTTTGCCTTCTTGCACCAAGTATTGAAGCGAGGGATGAACCAGGAGACACAAACAGGGAGAAAGAATGTGCCACTAAACCCCCCCTGAAGCGAGACCCCGTCACGTATATTCACATAGACACTGAGATGAAAGCTGCTGGTGCTCTTCCTCTATGATCTTATCTGATTGTTCTTTATCTCTTTGTTTACCAGGGGCCCAGATGAGGACGTGCATTAAATCACTTTTAAATCCCAGGCTCCGGTGTCATGTTTTTTTTTTTTTTTCTTTTTGTGCTCCTCTTTCTTTTTATTAAATAAGGCAAATCTCTGGTGCAACTCTCCGCATCTTAAAGACCCATAAAACAATCTGTGTCAGCACATGCAAAGAGCATCTGCTGCTCGCATGTACAGTTTCATGCACACACGCCCAGAGCAACTGAACCAATCGTTTTCGGCCTCGATAAGCTTCTGTAAATCAGCCACCATCCGGCAGCGAGTTTTATTCCCCTCTCCCTCGGTGGATGTTGGGTTATGACCCGCAGGCGGGAGGTTATTTATTGCTTTTGTCTCAGCTTGTGTTGACTCCCAGCCACTCAGCTATGGTTCTAGGGTAATAGAAAGCAGCACAGGGTTGTAGATCTGCAGGAAACCTGCTGAGCTGCAGGGACTCGCTCTGCGTCTCCTTAGATTCTTAATGCCTCTCAATTCTTCAGCTTCCTCGCTCTGCTTTTTGGTAATGACTCAATCAAAACGAACATCTGTGAAAAAACCTGAGGTGAATGAGTCTCTATCAATAAGCGTTGAATGTGCGAACGAAGGAAGAGAAGGAAGGAAGAGAGAGCTGAGAAACGCCCGCGGACCATCGACGGTTTCCAAGAGGCTGCTGGCAGAGATGATGGACAGCTTGCAGCCCGCCGCCTCCTTCTGCACCGACATGAGAAACATCTCTATTCTCAGAGACGGCTGCCTCTTTTGTAATGGAAACTTCAGGCGTTATGTTGGAAAATAACAAAGATGAAAAGAGTAAACTGTTAATGTCAGAATGACTCTTAACCTTGGGGGTTTGTCTCCATAGCAATGTCACTGCTGATCAACCACACATTCTTCAGAAGTCTGTGAATCTCTCCGTTGCTAGGACTGTTGTGAAGGACCTTCTTTCCCTCCGTTGTTCCTACCTGCACACAGCAACCGTGAAACAATTACAACGACAGCGCTGTCAGCGTTTACAATGGACCCTCTCACCTGAACCAAGCAAATCCAGCCTCACCGTGTGTTTGAAATACAGTACAGGCCCACCTGCTGTTTCCACAGCGCTGGCAGCGGCTGACAGTTAAGAGGAACAACCACAGACTGAGGATATATGACGGGGTCCTTGAGTGATGACAGCACAGCTAAGATCAAGAGCTGTGATGTAGTGGAGACAAGGCCGCTGACTGATACTATGAAAGAGGCCAGTTTGTCTGCTCCAGTTCACAACCATTCATATCCAAGATCTATGTCTGTGGGCACTAACAGCTAATAGATTAATTCTACATTGGTGTCAGTTTGTCCGTGGGGGCAGTTTATATGTGGGGGGGGTGTTTGTATGAGCGTGTGTGTGTGAATTGGGCCAGGGTCAGATGATGTATAAACAGTCTCCTCATAACAGGATCACACAGTGAGCTGAAAACCTTCTGACTTCAAGCAAACCAAGGCTTCCTGGGAAAGGCTGCATACGAGTGGATACTAACTGAGGCTGAAACCTTTAACACAGACATATAAACACTTTTTTATCTAATTAAAAACTTTACATTTCATCGACTCCTTCATCCCTGATTGAAGAATACATAATATACAAATATTGAGATGAGTTTTATTGTGAAAATCTAACTATTAGACACAAGATTTCCCCTGTGTGTTTCCACATCACATTGTGTGAGCTAATCATAGTTGACTTTCAGTCTGGTTAGGATGTCACAACATCCTGCGTATTACGTTCACTTGTTAAAGTTTACATTTTAGATTTAAGGTGAGCACGAAAAAAAAAAAAAACTTTTCCCGCTTCAGCAGAATTGTGTGAAAACCAGCGCTCATATTTCATTCTGCACGGCCGAGCTCAAACACGTCGGTGCAGTAGCAACGAGAAAAACAAGAAATAACTCAGGGGGAATTTGTACGGATGTGAAAATACTGCGTGTGCATACGTGTCGAATAGAGGATATAAGGTATGTGGTTATCTGAATGTTGGCATATGAAACAGCCGCATGCCATTAAACTATACTTTTAAATGCTGACAAGGTGAACAAAGTCTACAGATGGGTGACGAGGCCTGGCTTGCCCTTCAGATTCACCCGATGTCAGCCCAGGTGAACTCTGGGAGATGTGTTTCTACCACTGTGGTCAGAGCAGCTGAGCAGCATCTGTGCTCGGAACCGTTATGTTTTGTGTGACATCACTGCTCTTGCGACTCTGTGCTTTATTAAGATTATTATCAACTTGTTTAAAAACTCACCTTTTCACCATGTCAGTCCCGTTCCAGCAGGACAGCCCGTCACTAGAGACCAGGTCGCTCACACACAGCTGCTCTGCCAAACCGCCGTAGTAGGTACGATACTGACGCAGACTGTTCAGAAAGTCCCTGAAAAAGCAGCCACATGGAGGCACACACACACACACACACACACACACACACACATAATTACCCTGCTTATCAAAGTGTTTAAGTATTAATTATAGATTTTGTGAAGATTTCTTTTCTGTGCACATTTGGCATCTTTCGCCCACTTACCTTCTCCTGACAGCGAGAGAGTCTCCCGACGCTCTGATGGGAGCTGTAAGAGGGATGGATTCCCTGCTGCTGCTGCTGCTGCTGCTGCTGCTGCTGCTGCTGCTGCTGCTGCTGCTGTGCTGGATGTTAACCGACTGTGCAGGCTTCCTGCTCGGTGGGCCGCACAGCTTATGCACCTATTACCCAAAGAGACAGACACAAATTTAGATCTAAACACTCCAGGAGGAAAACGTGCATTTTGAGACTTTGCAAATCTTGTTAAACTGTACTGGTGCATGACAAACAGGCCTTATTTTAGCTGTGGGACTGACAGATGTTTATACTAAGGCCATTAGTGCAGCCAAGCCTATCATCTCCAATTTCTGGATGTACAGCAGGCACAGCAGTTGGCCACTAGATGGAGCTGTGGTGTCTCAATTAATAGAGCAGCTGAGGTTCAAACATCCAGGGGCGTTGACTTCATTGTACAGAACATCATGGAAATAAAGGCTCGGCTTTTATGGAAGATGATGGATGAAGACTCAGGAACAGTTTCAGCTCCTGGCTGCTTTGGCTCTTTTTTAACCTGTTGTTGGTGTGGGGCAATTTCAAGCAATTTAACTTTGGTCTCTTCACCTCATATGTATCTGACATTGCTCTCACAACTTCTATATTTCAGTATAAAAATCACTCCGGGGCTGCAAGCCTCCACCCTTTATCTACTCTTCTATTATTTACCCTGTCAGATCTACTGGTGATACTGGTTTTCACTTCCCACAGAGCCTCAGTACAGTTTCCTCAGAGATGATCTGACCTGAGCTGAGAGGCGGGGTCCATTTTTCTGAGCTTGCCCGACAGCATCATGAAGCAACGTGTGAGCTCCCAAGAGCACTTGCTCTAAATCCTGATGTCCATGCATGCGCGCTGACAGGCCCTCCAGCGAGCGAACAAACTCCCTCCAGTGTGTGTCAATCTCTGCCATGCTCGCCAAACAGCCTCGCATCACATTGAGGCAGTAACCCATGCAGGGCTTGGACTGCGTCAGGCCCTGTGGAGGAAATGAGTTTGGGGATGAGTGATTCTGGTGAAGACTCTCATCAGTTCAGACACGCAGAGACACGTGTTCATACCTGACAGTGAGGACAGTAGTGCATCTTGAGCAGGGCCCGTCTGCACTCACGGCTCAGCTGTAAATGGTCTGTCGTGTTTATGACCTCGATGCCAAGGTGTAGCGCCTGGAGAAGAAGCTTCCCAGAGACCCCGGAGCGGGAAATCTGATCAGCCAAGAGGGCGGGGGCCCCACCGAAAGGCCTCACGTCACGTCTCGAGGCCCTCACGCACTCAGCGTAGCCCGGTGATATGTCGCTGAGGCCCGGGTTGATGAGGTGATTGTAGACGAGTGGGAAGAGAGCGTCAAAGAAACGGTGCACTAACTCATCGACGCTGAGCTCAGAGCCCAGCAGGAAGAGGCCGATGTCGGTGAAGAGTTCCCGCACTGGGCCCTTGGCCTGATCAGCCATGCCACGGTATGACTCATGAAGGACGGTGTTGGTGTGATTCTCCGCCTGCTTCATCAGAAGCTCAAAGGTCTCTGTGGGACGAAGAGAGGGAGTGAAAGAGAAAGAGAAAAGATTACACAGCGACTCAGGTTCATCTCTTCAACACATTATCATCTTTATCTCATTTCAAAAGGTAGTTGTCCCCGAGGAGAGGAGAGGAGAGGAGAGGAGAGGAGAGGAGAGGAGAGGAGAGGAGAGGAGAGGAGAGGAGAGGAGAGGAGAGGAGAGGAGAGGAGAGGAGAGGAGAGATCTCAGTCTTTCCAGAAAAGAAAAGTCTGTGGGAACCAATTTGTTCTCTAATCAAAAGCTGACGCTGACAACGAAAAATTTAAAAAGAAAGAGGTTACACACACTGGAGTGGGAAGTGTTGTGATATAATATGAACAGAGCTACAGTATAAACAGTGTTTTAATAAACCAGCCACTTCTATCAAAGCGGTGAGCAGAGCAGTGAGGAGGAGGAGGAGGGGAGGAGAGAGAGAGAGGCTCCTTGAGCTGTTGGAGTGAGAACAAGAGCAGGAGGATAAAAAAAAGACAAGTGAGAATGAGAGAACAAAGGTGGAGGTTAAGAGCCTGGAAGTAAAGGTTAAGAGAGACAGGAGGTGGATGATAGGAGCTCCGCGAATTAATAAAGACCATGAGCTATTATCATTTTACATACAACAGGCGTGCACACATCACATCATCACAGCATCGTTACAAGGATGAGACGTTAACTTTCAACCTAAAAAACATGTGTTCACTGTCCGTCCTCATCATGAGACGTCCCTCTTGTCCTCATCATGTAAATGTCAAACAAAATGTGGCATTAAAGTCTTTCCCTTCAGTCTGAGGGAGTCGAGCACTCAGCTCGGCTTAGGAGGTTACAAAAACAGATCATGCTGTTGCTGTTTTGACTGCCACAGCTTTGTACACATTCCTGTGAGCAATATCCAGCTCTGCTCGTGTGTGTGTGGGTGTGTGTGTGTGTTCCTATGTGTGTGCTTTAGGAGCATTTGTCCATTAAAGTGCGCAGACTGTGCAACATTATATGGCCTCCCAAAATGCTCAGGTGTGCCAGAGACACAGCCGAGGATAGAAATAAAAACCGTCGTTTCCCACCATGCACCGACCAGCCATTTCTGTCCAAATAGCTGAGGTGAAGGGCGGTTTAAAAGGAAAAACTTCAACATTGCAGGAATGTTTGTAAGTCTGTAAAATACTGGAGACAGGAGACGCGACGTCGGCTTCACATTCACGTCAAAGTAACGATGAAAGATTCATCTGGATTGAAATTGCTCTGATTGCAGGTTGATGTTTTTTTTCCAACATAGTTGAACGTCTGAGAGTTAAAAATACCATGTTTGTTCAGCAAAGCACTGAGCATTTAATCACATTTAACAATGTACTTGGATTGGCTTAATAGTTTGTTTGCCGTTGTTGTGCAGCGCAACAGCGTCAGATGAGCGTGACTCATCTGACCTCCGTTGTGTTGTTTCTGCAAAAGAAACTCTAACACATCTCCTCCTGCTTCCTGCTGAGTTATCAGCTCCAGCTCTAGATTTCATCACCGAGACACAGGATCGATCATCTTATCAAACTCAGGAAAAACAAATGAGTATTTTCTGCCAAGTATCAAACTATTTCTTTAGCTTCAATCGAGCCGATTGCATCACTCAGTGGACAGTGAACCAGCCGCTCAGCACCAGGAGGCTCAACCAAGCCCATCCAAACAGAATGCATCCGTCTTTAATGTGTGAGAAGCCAAAAGCTTGTTATGTACAAACACAGGCATCGGTTAGGATAGGTTAACTTTACTGTCCCCAAAGGGAAATCAGTTTTCAAGGTTCAACGTAGAGACAGAAAGACAACATGAAAACAAGAGATAAACAATTCACATGGTCAATGCCAGGGAGAGCACAGATCAATAATACAGACTAAAGACAAATAAACAAAGTGCAAATAGGCCTGGATAAGTGCAAGGAAAGAGTCAGTGCTGATCGATCTTTTATTGTGTGAACTGCACGACGGCGTCTCATTTAGCAAGAACTGAAATGATTTAAGTGACATAAACAAACTGAGAACTTGATGTTGGCAAAGGTCTGCACCACAATATGTTTCTGTAATACTGTAGGATATCGCAACATGTTGTATATAAAATAAAAACAAGAAGCTCTGCGTGGCGTTTTTTACAGACGTGGAGGAACAACAGAAAAAGTTTCAGCAGCACAACGAGCTTGTCTTGATCCCTTTGTCTCTCGCTCTTTTCACTTCTTGTCTCAGCTAATACCTGAGCCGTGGCCACTCTCACATCATGTGCTCGTCATGAGGTGTGAGGAAACAGTCAGGGTGAAGGCCTGAAGCTGCCCGGGGGGGGGCTGAGAGTCTGGTGGGTGGGTGAGTGAGTGGGTGGGTGATGAGGGCTTAGACGGTCAAGCGCTGTATGATACGCACCGATGTGGAAAGACTGACCGAAAGCCCCCTGGGGAGGGCAACTGCCGGGAAGGGAGCGGGAAGGGGGGAGGGGGGGAGAGGCAGCGTTAAACACCGAGGTACCAGGAGCTGAATTGGTTCACAGGTCCTCTGTGATCTCGCAGGGACGTGATAGGTCTAACAAGATCTGAGGCTCTAAGATGTGTGTTTATGTGAAGACGAGCTCGAAAAGCTGCACCTCCCACACAGCAAGCTCTCCGGTCAGAGAGCAGCGGGGAGAAAACAGAGAGGCAGCGACAAGTGTGACAGCTGTGAAAGTGCAGTGTCGATGCTGTGTGTGTGTGTGGGTTGATGTGTGTGTGTGTGTGTGTGTGTGTGCGTGTGTGAATGAAACAGGCTGATAGAGGGAAGGAGCTCAGACAGGCAGAGAAACAGAGAGAGGGAAAGAAATTATGTGCTCATGGAGTACAGTTGGAGATTACTGCAGCCCTGGGATATATGAGGCCGAGCAGGCAGAGTTATGAAGAGTCCCACAGGGATTAGAGCTCATGCTTCAGGGTGAGGGGGGGTTACCGCATCAGTTTGTGGGGTTAATGAATCCCACCTGTCAGAGCACACAACCGAAATCTGTGAAGTAAACAGATTTGTCTGTTGTTGTGTCTCGACTTCTCCTCCTCCGTCATCAAGTCCTGCACCAGTTTTTTTTTCTCCCCAAGGTACTTAAAAGAAGGACTTAAAACGGACTTGATAATGAAGCTGATCAGCAGTTCTGCTGCCTGAACAAGTCGGTTCTGTTAGAGGAGACACCCTCCCGTGGAGATGTTGCCGGCTGTCCGGGCCCTTAATGGCGTTATTTTTCACATAAAAATGAGTGTGAAGCTGCGTCTCTCACTCGGAGGCCTAGACCAGCGGCCAAGCTGCCGGGCAAGCCCGAGGACAGGAATAAGTCAAGGAGAGGAAGAAAGGGAAAGGAGGAAGAGAAATGCTGCAGAGGAGGAGGAGGAGGAGGAGGAGGAGCAGCTTTTACCTTTTACAGACAAATATTTAAGTGAACACTCTGGTGCTCTGCTCACAGGCCAGACATGTTACAGTTCAGTTTTAACAAGGCATCAGATTCCTGGGTGATTGAATGTTCTTCAGCACCACCCTGATGATGAATCCACTCTGATGGACAGTTAGCCGCCCGCTGGTGAACCAAGTGGAGAATTTAGCAGCTAAAGACACAAACGTCAGACAGGAGAAAGAGCAAAGACGAGACTAAATATTGAACTTTCTTCATCAGGCCTGAAACACAGCAGAGTTATAATGGCGTTGCTCTAAATCTGATGAGTGTAAACGAGTGACAAGTTCATTGTAAAACCTTTACAAGGTGTAAACAGCTTCTCATGCAGGTTTAAAGTTAAACAGCACAAACACAAGCGTCATCATGAAGAAAGAGTGTGTGTGTGCTAATGTGCATGTTGATGCAGATGTTGTTCTTTGCACCATCCACCTGTTGAACTGGTGATTTAACTCTGATATGATGTACAGTGAGCAGTTGTAGCAGACTGGTGTGTGAACAATCCCAGTTTGAAGTGAAGCCCAGCGACCATGCAGATATATTGGCTGTGATATTCAGATCACAAAGCTGCTTCAGCTGAATTCCACCGCAGCCCAGCTTTTCTCCATGTCTAAAAGGCTTTTAAATTTGATCCCATTTTCTTCCTTTTCTCACATAATTGCTGCACTTCTCATTTTCTTTAATGTAGGATGATCTCGTTAAGTGTGACGGGTGGGTGGGGGGGGGGGGGGGGGGGGGGGGGTAACCGAGTGATGAGTTACACTTAAGGTCAGGGCTTCTGGCGATTGACACTAGACTGGGAAAATTTTGATTTCATTTGACTTGATTGTGCCGTCGCTCCGTCTGTGTGACTGTGAGCTGATCTGATCGACTGGAGGGAAAACAGAGATGGTTTGATAGAGAGATGTATCGGTCGATTATTAATTATCAATCAGCACAGACACTGTGAGATGCAGTGAAAGCAAACAACACAGGTGAAACTGAGATAAGAGGGTGATAGGAGCTGCTTTCACCACCAGAGGGAGACATTTTTATCTTAATGCACTCACACACAGGAGATGATGCTCAGTCTGATACTGACAGTGTCTCTAAGAAAAAGAAAAACACAGAGGCAGAAAGAAAGTGGCAGGTCTCATACATATTCATATTACACAAGTGTGACTGAAGAGGCCTCCTCTCTTCCTCTTGTTTAACCTGATTTGGTTTCAGCTAAACAACTAAAAATACAGAAAATGAGGTGATATACTAAACTATTATTTGTCCACATGTGTGCGTATGTGCATTTACATAGATACATAGAGATTAGTGAAAGAAAAGATCAGTGAGCTGCGTGACAAAGAAGAGGAGCCTTTGTAGTTGAACCTTTTAAACCAGGGCTGCAGCTCTTTACACACTCACACACACACACACACACAAAGGATAAGCAGTGATATGACTGATGCAGTCCTATGTACTATATTGCTGTTACATCCCTAAATGTGCACTGTAATGCCTGAACTGATGGCGGCAGCAGCAGCAACAGCAACAGCATCAGCAGCCACTTTGAAGATTTATAGGTTTACAGCGCTCAGACGCCGACAGCTGACCTCAGCTGAGCCGCAGAGCACGGCAAAGATGGCGTTTTTTTTTTTTTTTACTGAAATGATTCATCCTCTGTGAATGGCTGCGACCACAACAGAGGAGCCCAGTGACATCTGATAGGCTGCAGAAAAGGCCATTCTCCATCGAGAAAGGATGAGTCAGTGGCTCTGTGTGGATTCAGCTCATGCATCCCGCAGTTAAAAGACACACAATGAGAGTCAATGACTTCCAGGGTGCCACGGTCCGTACAGTCAACAGAGAACTATGTCTTTAATTGTGGCTTCAGAGGAGGATGAGTAAAGCAAACCCCGCACTTTGTTGTTCCAGGACGTTGTTTGATGGCATTGTTTTCTGCACAAATGTTGGTGGGAACTAAAAAAGGAGGAAAAGGTCAAACACACCAAGACACTGTAGTTTAATCCCTGAGATTATTTCCCTTTAAACACAACTAAAAGCTCATGTGTTATTCACTTGTTGTCTTCAATGAATTATCTGTTTGTCTGTCGACACATTTTCATATTTTTTTGTCTGTTCAGCTGCGCAAACAACTCTCCAGGTTATGGAACGGCCAACAAGCTCAAAACCTATTAGAAAATGAAGGAGGTTAAAGTGTGGACATGAAGAGGAAAACTCTTCTCAACACAGCACACAATGCTGTTTAATGACCTACTTAGACTTTTCCACTTCTCCACTCCGCTTATATAATATTAGGACATGAATCAGACACTTGCAGACAGCAGTATCACCACAGGCACTTACCTGATTATGTCCATCAAGAGTCCTTGACGGCCCAACATCAAGAATTTTGTTTTTACTTCTTTTCCCAGGTAATAAGTCACTTTAATACACCACCTGTCTTTCTCTCAGGCTGTAAACTGGACGTTGATCTGGTTTTGACCGAGTTATCCCAACAAACTAACAGACTCTTAAACTGCAGGACACAGAACGTATAAAAATAAACTGTCTGTTATCTGTGAGACGAGGCAGCAGCACACGTTTACAACGACAATGTACAAATTCACCAAAATCCAGTGGATGTAGGACTGTTGGGGTTTTGATAAGAGTTTTAAATAATCTTATTTTAGCTGTTTCTGGCGTGACAAATTTCCACACAAGTATGTTAGTTTGTCAAGAAGAAGAAGAAGAAGAAGAAGAAGAAGAAGAAGAAGAAGAAGTGTGGTCACGACACACAACACAGAGCTCTCCAAGTCTGAGCCAGAGTGTCGTGACAGCCACACCTGGCTACATCTGTCTACCTGAGCTGGCTGCTCGGGCAGAGAGAGAGAGAGTGACAAGAGAGGAGATAAGGGAAATGAAGCAGATTTTGTATCGAGACAACAGTATCATACACACAAACAAGCACGCACACAGTCTGGCAGCCTGTCTCGATTTAGCCCCAGATTGAGGTGAAGTACAAAGTGTTATTCAGTGTGGATGAGTGAGCTCAGTGTAGCTGCATGTTCTCATCTACAAACAAACCACCAAGTAAAAACTGGGCCTTTCATGTGTGTGTGTGTGTTAAAACATGTGCAAGCCTGTCTGCCATGAAGGGGGGGGGGGGGGGGGACATGAAGAGGAAAAGGCCAAGTACAACTCTCATTTCAATAAACTTCTGCACAAGTTTCAGGCGTCTGGTTTGTCAATCTGCCTCTTGTTCGACCGCAAAACAGCGACTACCCGACCTGAGAGGGAAAAAAGAAAAAGAAATATTCCTGAGAAAAGTTTAAAAAGCCCTGGGACGTTTTTCCTTCCATCTTCAGTTTCAATAAAGGGGGCATTGTTGTAAAAGTGAAAACAGTCGCCTGCTCAGAGGTGTTACAGAAGTGTGCTCTGGCTAAGGAGAGGGGGAGGAGAGGAGAGGAGAGGAGAGGAGAGGAGAGGAGAGGAGAGGAGAGGAGAGGAGAGGAGAGGAGAGGAGAGGAGAGGAGAGGAGAGGAGAGGAGGAGATGAAAGAAAAACAAAGAACAGGAAAAGCAAAATGAGAGGAAAGGAAAGAAAAAAGGAGGAGAGGAAATGACAAAGAAGCCACATTAAGACATGAGTCATTTTAATCTATTTTGCCTGGAGTCACCACCGGCCTTTATCTCCACGAACTTCCTCCCCGCCACAATAAACACACCCTCCTTACACACATTAACAGTTGACAAACATATATATCTGTCCAGCCTCCTGTCAGATCCCACAGCTCCATGAAGTAAAACCAGAGACACTTCCCTCTGTCTCTTCTCTCCCTCTCCTCTCCTCCCTCTGCTCTCCTCTCCTCCCCACTCCTCTCCTCTCCTCCCTCTCCTCGCCTCTCCTCCCTCTGCTCTCCTCTCCTCTCCTCTCCTCTCTCTGCTCTCTGTTACCTCCAGAAGGCTTAAAAGTCAATATTTGCAGATCTGTTGCAGCTCTCCAACACTTCAAAGAGCACAGAGCTCTGCTGTGAACATGGCCTTTAATATGCCGTTCAGGAAAAAGAGGCAGAGAGGGTCACAGGGAAGTGTGTGTGTGTGTGTGTGTGTGTGTGTGTGTGTGTGTGGCAAGCATAGGTCAAATATCCTTTTATACATGCTGCACATGTACAAACAGAAGCACGGCTCAGGTTTAGCACACACTAAACTCATGCAGAGGAGGAGGAGGAGGAGGAGGAGGAGGAGGAGGAGAGTGAGCCGCCACAGTTTTAAGAGCTGGAGTGAAAATAATAATATCATAATAAAAGCTTTCATTAGCTCTCAAAGGTGGCTCTGTGTGAGGCTGCTGAAGGTTTCCTGCGGCCGGCCTTCAGGGAGCCGTTAGATGCCAGCGAAGGAGCCGACGGGGCCGTCGTATGAGCCTGAAGAGCGGCTAATGCACACAGCACGCCACTGATTACTCTGCTCAACTGGATAATTACATCAGATTTATAAAAAGATGATACAGAACATTAGGTTCAAGGGTCTGAAAGTGGTAAGCTGTGTAATTCCATCCCAGTGGCTGACCTACAAAAAAAAAAAGAGGAGCCATTGTGTTATTGATCTTGTCTAAATACGACATTCAGACCTCGACTAAACAGGAAAATAATGCAAAGAGCAAAAGACTATTGTGTGTTGGGAAGAAAAAGTAATTAATACAAAACCCACTGACTTGTAATATTCATTAATCTGGAGCCATTTGTCATATTTGCCTTGTGTTACTGGGGTTTGAAAAGCATTCAGTTAGATATTGTGCAGTCTAATTCAGAGGAGGCTGAATTATGTTCATTTAAGATTCATTTACTTCATTTTACGATCACTGGTGGAGGCACAGTGTCTGTCTTTCAACTGCCTGCTGCTCTGATGATGATGATTATAACAAGAAACTTTATACAAACAGATGCAGAAAACGGTCGACACCCTCAGGGGAAGACGATCAGACCGTCAATCTACAAGCCTTTTAGTGTCGAGGTGTTTCCTAAAAGTTCTGCAATGATCATTGAGTGTTGAGCGTTTCCGAATCCGCTGAACAGCGTCTGAAGAAGCTGCAGAAAAAATTAGGAAACAAAAACTGCACGATTTTTTTTCTGACCTCATTATTGTTTTTGCTCATTTGCGAGTCTACAGGCTTCTTCTAACATGAACACAAATGTTCTTAATGATGTCTAATGGTAAATGAGAAACAGTGTTTAGATTAGAAAAACCACAAATCAACTGTTTCATGGTTGAATTTTCAGTTTCCAGATCCTTCTCTCTTCTTTTGACCCACAGACCCACACCCTCTGTGTGAATGCTGTTCACCACATAAACAGGTCTGTTACACAAATAATGCTTAATTGAAAACTGATGAACACTGGGACCGTTCCCAGTGGCCTGCAGGTCCAACTGGGCCTCTGGTACCGGCTGCAACAACAAACAGGTCTGTTACACAACAACAGCATCATCGGTCTGATGGTTTCCGTGAGGTTGACCTGGGACGGAGTCAGACTCACTCACTGGCTGATTTATTGTTTCTGTCCACCACCAATTTTAGTCTTAATGTGAATTTAAGGGCAGAACATTACGTGCCTCGAGTGGCGGCTAAATCAATCAAGGTTAACTTTATTAAATTTCCACTCAGTGCCATGAAATATAAAAAAGGGAGGCGAGCTGTGAGCTGTAGACTGTTCGCACTGAGCTTTGTTTTCTCTGTGGTGTTTACGACATTTGCACTTTGTGATGGGATGATTTTTTTTTTTTTTTTTACAGGGCAGCTCACAGACGGTTAAATAAGGGAAAAGTGAGTTCACCATCGTCCTCGGC
The DNA here is from genome assembly GCA_021432705.1 of Caranx ignobilis. NCBI lineage: Eukaryota > Metazoa > Chordata > Actinopteri > Carangiformes > Carangidae > Caranx > Caranx ignobilis. The sequence continues at coordinate 50,440,252 of MU270012.1, forward strand.
TCCACAGACTGGAGACACTGAGAAGCTCTTAAAGGGATGTGCATATATACTCACCACTAAGTGCTGCTGTTAGGAACATGTGTAGAAATTTAAGAGCGATGGTAGAAAAACCCTCATAACTTCTAAGATCAATTGTTATCAGACCACAAGTCCCAGGTCTTATCTCCACTACAAAGAACAAGAGCTGGTGTGGAAAAACTAAGACCCTCTCTTGTGTTATCTACACTCACCATTTCTCTGACTGTAACTTCTCTTTACATATAAAACTTTAAACATACTCTGACTGAAGAGACGGATTCAGACAGATCTGAGACCAGTGACGTTATTTCTGCCGCCTTCACATGTAAAAACCCAGAACAACTGAAACGTCAGCATCACAGCTGTTTTTTCAGTGACTGGAGTTTTCCCAGCAGTCACTGGGAAAGTCACGTCAGGATGTTTCATCAGATTTTATGGCTGCAACTACCAATTATATTCAACGCTCATTAACCTCATGACTATTGTTTTTTTTTCTCCAGTGAACCACTGTGTAAAATGACTGATTGTTTTCACTAGAGAGGGGAGGGTCAGGTCTTCAAACCGTTTTCTTAACAACATACTCAGTCTGATTAATTTTCTACCAAATGGCAAAAAAGACCTTGAATTCGTTTTATAATTTGGATGTTTTAGCTCTAATATGTCACATCTGTTTCCAAGTGCATCATGTGTATGAACTAATTTCATAAACCAAACAAACCAAATCAAAATCAATTAACTCTTTAGTGCAGCCTCATTATCTAGGAGCGTCTTAAATCATGGCAGAGTCATGTAAAAACTTCTCTAAACTCATCTAATGAATGAATCAAATCAAAAACCCATTTAATGACCAAACCAAAAGTTTATATCAAACACCAGTACTGAACAGACACTGGGCTCCTGGTAGTAAAAAAAAGAACAAACAACAACAACATCCACTTGTCACTCATGCCAGGATACCAGTGATAAGCAGGACAATTATACCATTATATCTGCCATGTAGGGGAGAAGGACAGGATGAGGAGGGCAGGGGGAGGGGGGCAGTGGGAGTGGGAGCAGACAGTAGTGCTGGTGTGTGTTGGTGTGTGTTGCTTGTGTTTAGGATTTCATCGCCCAGACGACTGCGGCCTAATCCCTGGAGACTCTTTCCTTACTTAGAAAATACTTCCTTCCGTCAAACTGACAGAAGAAGTGATTTCTCTTTTCCTCCAAACAACTGCGGTGAAACGGAGAAGCACAATCCTGAGAAACATGCCAAGAGTTCAAGAGAGCCGGAGAGAGAGAGGAAAAAAAACTGACACTGATGTTTTCATAGAAAAAAAAAAAACCCGAAAGAGTCGAGTTTGTGCTGAAATCTTAGAGGATTCAGTTACAGAGAGTCACTTTTTTTCTCAACCAAACGTCCTGATGCACCAGAGAACGGCTCTAATCTGTGCCTGGTTCAACCCCTGAGCTGGACTGTGCTGAATTATCTGAAGAATGACTGGTTTAAGTTGAGGGCTACTTCCAGAAAAAAGGCGGCTATTACGGGGTCAAACCAGTCACTTAACATACCTCCAAATCAAAGTAACATGGAGCTGTGACTGTGAGCTCAGACTTTGCTGCTCAGTGTGTTTGTGCATTTTTGGAGCTGCACAGTCAGCTCTCCTGCACAAACATCACGCTGTAACATCAGCCCGTCAGAGTCGGGGCAGGTCGAGCCAGTGTGAATCCGCGAGGGGGAGAAAACACTGTGTGAATCTGTCGTGAAGATCCAGTTCCTGTTTAGCTGCGTGCTTTGTCATCTAATCTAGAAAATGAAAATGGCCCTGAGACAACAGCCAGGGGCCACAAATCTCCATTTCAAACGGGCACACAGGAGACAAACAATATAAAGTGCTGACAAGTGTGTGTATTTTTAGGTTTCATCTCTATGCAGTGGTGAGTGGCTACAGTGCAGAGTATGTGTGTGTGTGTTTGAATGAGACAGAGACAAAATGTAAGATAGAGAAAGTCGGGCTGTGTGTGTGTGTATTCATGTCGCCAAGTGTGTGTGTCTGTTGATACACACAACTGGGACACACAGCAGTCGTCCAGGATTTGAAGAAGTGTGTCAACTGAACTGGGTCTCCTGTGTAGCCACAAACACACACATTCAGTATCTAGTATCAGTGTAACAACACTCGGGGGGGTCTCCTCCAGGAATGAGGATGTCAGGCATTAAAAAAAAAGAAAAAGTTATTTAAAGGAAAAAGAAACAACAACACAAAAACTGCACTTTGCATACATCACTGTGAGTTTTCTGTGTTTGAAAACATCAGAACTGAAATGAAAATCTGAAAGAGAAGAACGTATGTGCTGTGCTCCAACAGAGAGACGTTTGTAGATGTGAAGATACTGACACAGAGGACGTTTACTGTTCAGATGGAGAGAGGAAGATAAGAAGATCAATACCACTCCTTTCCAGGAGCAAGGATGGACGCATGCATGGATGGATGGATGCATGCATGCATGGATGGAAGGATGGATGGATGGACGCATGCATGGATGGATGGATGGATGGATGGATGGATGCATGCATGCATGGATGGATGGATGGATGCATGCATGGATGGATGGATGGATGGATGGAAGGATGGATGCATGCATGCATGGATGGATGCATGGATGGAAGGATGGATGGATGCATGCATGGATGGAAGGATGGATGCATGCATGGATGCATGGATTTTGGCACCACTTCTCAATTAACGATGAAGAAGAAGCCTGTTAATGAATTCATTACGGAGCTGTGGAGACGCAAGTAAGGAGAGTGTGTCACCTTTGAACAGAGCAGACAGATAACAGCACCCATCTGTTTCCTGGCTCTATGCTAAGATAAGATAACTAGCTGCGACTGATGGAAGCGGTATCCAACTTCTCATCCAATTCTCTTGCCAGAAAACAAATGAGTAAATTGGCCCAAAATGTCAAACTGTTCCTGTAAGCACTGGCAACAATAACAAGATTAGAAAAACTGCTACACTAACTAGCACAGGAGCAGCGACAGGAAACAGGGGGAAAACAGTCCCGACTACGTTGTTTCTCTGCAGCAGAGCGAACGCCTGGATTTGTTGAAGGGTATTGACTCTGAATAATCCCGCTTCCCTCCAAATCCTTATCCTCTGACTTCAAACGCTGTGCAAAGACTCTCAATAGAATCTGGCATCCTCCCAACTTTCTCTCCATCAGTCGCTCATTCTTCTTCTGCGCATTCTTTTTCCACTCTCTGTCCTCCCCTGGATCAACTGTCCAGTCTTGAATCACAAAGCCAAACCCAAATTCTGTGGGAATCTCGAGGAGGAGAGGCCCCTGCGCTGGCTGGAATACACACACACACACACACACACACACACACACACACACACACACACACACACACACACACACACACACACACACACACACACACACACACACACACACACACACACACTCCCCTTGTAAGAGTGACAACAAAGAGGGGATGGCTGTGGACCTGGTGGACAAAGACTCAGCTTAAAGAAAGGTCACACACAAAGGAATAGAGAGCAGGTTGGAGAGGATGAGAAGAAGAATCAACCTATGAAATCTTCAAACAAATCCAACCACTGCTCAGTATATTCACTTTATGCAAATGTTCATCACACGTTCATATCGCAAAGTCTTTTCATTCACACTCAGCTTTTATTGTTTGACAAAAACATCTGAGAGTTGACTGGTTTGTCTACAGCCGAGCTAGAAGCCTGCTCAGAGAGGAACCACACTAACAGGATCACGACAGCATGGTGGTGATTTATCTGGTGCAACGTTTACTACGGTCCCCCTTTCATGTTAGCATGCTAACATTTTCTCATTAGCAGCAGCTGCAGGAAAGTCGTTCCTTTTGCAGGTTTCTGGTCTTAAAACCAAAGTATTACAGATACAGTGCTGCCTGAAAGTCTGTGAGCCCTTCACACATGGAGCCTGGGACTGTGGCCAGATAATTCAATTTTGGACTCATCTGTCCAGGGAATGGACGTCCAGAAGGCCTCTGGTTCGTCCAAGTGCTCTCTGGCAAAGTTTGAACAGGCAACTTTGCTCTTTTTGAGAGCAAAGGCTTCCTTCTTCCCTCTCCCATGAATGCCAGGTCTATACTTTTTTCACATGTACATGTTTGTCTTACAGATCTTACAAAACAAAACACTTGAGCAGCCATGTGTTTCACCTGAGTCATTTACCTATGTGACTTTACCAATGCAGCTAAATCTGAACTACTCGAGGGGTTCACAAAGTTTTCATGCAGCACAGGATATTCACATACTGACATGATGGTGAAAGATGAAAAGTTAAGGGACCAAGCTGCAAATGTCATGACAACACATCTAAACACAGGAGAGACGGTTCACTGACAACTAGATAAGGTTTGGGCTTAACAGAGCCGTTCATGCAGTCTGTGCTGATGCATCTAGAGATATTTAGAGGATCTTGGAAACTTTAGCGTATTGGTGGCGTGACAGGAAAAAGTAATCAGGATCCATGAAAGTCACAGCAATCAATCTGATGCATGCTCAGATACTTCAGCCTGGACAAACCCAGCTGACGCAGCCTGCAGCCTTCAATCAGAAACAACTACTCCACAGAAACAGGCAAACTGCTCAGTCTCATACGAAATCTAAAGCCAGCCTCTTATATCACACCAACATCATGGACGCTGAATGTGAGGCAGCCTGGTGTTTCTTGAGGGGAGTGTAACATGAGGAATGCTCATTTTCAAGACAAAAGATCCTAAAATGTAGAGGCCTAAAAACGGCAGCATATTTTTCCCTGACTGAGGCAAGCAGCCAATTTGTGACCAACATAGAAACTTTTACTGGAACACTGTGTTACTGTAGACAGTGATGCAGTGTTGTTCAGCCGCTGGTCACAGCACAATATCTGTCCTTGGGAAGAAATTACTGTTTGTGAACTCGAAATTCTTGGAGAAATGTGGATTGCAAAGGAGCACTTAGGTAAGTGTGGTGGCTGCTGCAGTTCTGCTTTTAGAGCAGCTCGCTCTTTACTCTCTCTCTCTCTCTCTTTGCACAGCGTCCTGTGAAGAGGAGCCTGGTGATCACACGGAAATATTAAAGCAGAGGAGAGAAGAAGAAATGTGTTGGTCCACAGTTCAGCTGAGGGAAGTCGTCAGCAGTGGAAATGAGTGTGTTATCTTTTTACACAAAGAACAACCGTGTCATTTAAAAAGCTGAAGTGGGAGCAAATGTGAGATGATGATGCTGCCGTTATAAATCTGACAAAGAGTACAGCCCCAAGCACGAAAACGGACTCAGTGACTTTTCCCACTGATTTCACCCCCTTAACGCTGCAGTCTGATAAAATAAGGATAAAGAAGAAGAACTAGTATTTTGTCTGTCTTCATGTTTTCCACTTATCAGCAATGTCCATATTACAAGAGCTGGATGAGTTCCCTCCAAATGAACTGCTGACACTGGGTATAATCATAATCTTGACACAGGTCTTTCTCAGGTACAGACAGGTGATCTTGCAGGACCTGCCTTGAGGCCCAAAAATATTTGAAATTAATGAAGACCCCAAGGGCCCGAGGGCCCGTGGGCCCGAGGCGGTTGCCTTCCTTGTCCAATTGGTGATCCAACTTTGCCTCTGGAGGATCCTTGCAGACTCTTTGCAGGTTTTCAGCAAACACACAAACATGCATATGGAGAGGAAGAATAGGAACTTAGTTTGTTAATAACATTGATGGTTTGACCAGTGACATAAAAAACCAAACACTTCAGATTTAAACATGTAAAAATGTCTATTTATTACCAAAATTGTCTCTTCTGTGCATAAAACCTCATTTCTTTTCTCATAAAAAAGAGAGATTGAATTATAACGTCATGTTTTGTAAATGCAGCAGTAACTGTGGCTCTTGCCAAGAGACCATTATCTCCACCTCCTGCTGCCAAGACACCGTGTCCAGGGGCAGAAGAACTTATCAAAAAACACAGGACCTTTAAGATAAAGCTGGATTAGACGAGAAATGCACTGTCACGGACCTGATAACAGGCTGTTTTTCTTTCCAAGCTTATGAAAAGTAAACACTGCACAGTAACCTGCAGAAATCCAACCTTTCATCCCTCATCCACTCAGATCGTAGCTCGTGACCAGTGGGTTTTGGTATCACTGCTATGCATTCCAGTGTTTCACAAAATACTAACTCTCATTTCTTCTTTGAGGTCAAATTGGTCACAGATAAAACTTGTCTTGATGTGCTGCATATCTACAAGTCAGAGCTGAAGGTCAGTTTCACTCACTCCATGTCCTTTTCTGTCCATTTCTGTCTCCTGTTTTACAATCAAATTAAAAATATTCTTTTATAGGATTCAAGCCCAGGATGTTGTGGTCGTATGGTATGGGCGTTAGCCAACATACTGCTGCCTTTACTGGACTTAACCAAGATTTATGTACTGAAATAGACACTGTACAACAACAACAACAAAAAAATGCTTTAAACCGTCATCTGTCTAATCAGCACCACCCCCCCTTGGCTTCGACCTCCGTGGCTCAGAGTGTGTTGTACTAATTTGACAGCTGACTGTGGTCTCCTCTCCGTCCTGCTGTGGGGCCGCTGCCATTCAACTAGTTCCCTTTTCAAGTCAAAAGAGTAGAAGTTGTGTGGTGGATCCCTTAAAAGCTGGTAAACAGAGACACAATTAGCATTTGTGGGTACAAATAGCACAGCGGGCTAGCTTTCCACTCCAGCGATAGCTCTGCATTCGGTTCGACTGCGACTGTTTGATCAGCACCACTTGAGCTCGGGACAAAGCAGAGGCTCACCGTTAGAAGAAATGCAAACAAAAAAAAGAAAAAGCAAAAGGCCGAGACGGTGACTGTGTCGACCAGATTCTTGTGTCTCATGTTGACTAAAAAGTCTTTTTCTTCTCTCCAGGATAGAAACCCAAATGACACATTGACTGGAAAGACGACCACAAGCCCCAGATTGTTAATGGTCACGACAGCTACACGCCACAGACGTTGATGCAACAGCAGCTTTAGATTTATCACAGTCGGTCTGCGTTTGCTCATCCAGTGGTCATGTAACGCTTGAACAAGACTTGTCACTGACTCAGCCTGTTTCTCACGAGCCAAGATGTTCAAAACTGCTATTTTATACTTCATATTTTTATGATAGATTATCATTATGCAGCCGGGAAAACAGGAACGCGTCAACATTTCTCTCGGTAAATATATTTCTAATCAGGCTATTGACATTAAATTTTCACCATATGACGAAAACAACCCAAGAAAACCACACATACAAATACATGTCCATAAATTAAGAAAAGGAGGAGGTGCAGAAAGGAATGGGAAGACAAGAACCCAGCTGGAATCTGTCTGTATTTAGATCACTGCTAATTAACATCAGCCACTTTAAGTCAGTTTCCTGAATCTGTGTCACGTGGGTTTCACCACTAGCCCCGCCCCCTTAGCAGACTAGCAGCAGCAGCAGGTCTTGAGTCTACTGACTCCAAAGAGAGAAGTGAACGAGGGCACAGGTCAATTCTTCTGCAGAAGTAAATATTGGATTCATTTTTCAAAAGCCACATATCTTGACGGACAAATCAGGAGAAAATTAACTTTGCTCCAGACCTGTCTCTGTCTCAACAACACACGCTCGCCAGATTTGGCACAGATCTCCTAGGTAACGACCACACTAAATAATTTTCGTAATGTTAAATATGACTGTGAGCTCTATAAATACCTCATGTCATCATGAGAAAATATAAAAAGCACACTTTCCTCCTCCACCAACAACTTTTATCCATCCACACACACGTTCACAACACAGAGGTGGGAGTACAGGTGACCACGCCCACTTAGGTGACAGGAAACGTATACCATTTCATATCATTAGCACAGCTTGTAATGAGCCATCTTGTCATGGCAGAGGATCTTTGGTACTATGAAGGACTCAACTGTAATAGAAAATGACCCAAACCAAGTCGAGTAGAGCTGTAACCTCGCAGTGGAAAAGAGCCATTACTGCCAGCACTGGTTACAGACCGGCCGCTATCTGGGTGTGAAAAGACAAGAACATCATTTCACCGCAAACCGGCCACGACCAGGTGCTCCTGCAAGATTTCTGACAGAGTCGTCCAAGAGCTGAGGACCAATCACGGAGAGCTTCAGAGAGACCTGGATGGCCTCTACACTCGCTCACCATACAAGACTCCATTGAGTTGATGTGTTCAGTGCTTCTGTATGTACGAGCTGCTACAATGCCTCAGCTCTGGATCGGTTCATGTTTTATTCCTCCTCAGTTTCTGCAGAAATCTTGTTTCAGGTTCAGTTTGATTCACAAGCGGCCGCCACAGCAGGAGGAGCCGTGTTGTAACAAAACCCCTCCGCTCCTCACATCACATCAGGAGCAACACGCTGATTATTTATTTACACAACTGGAGTATCCTTCAGCTCATCCCAGAGGAAATCATGCCTCTGATCGGCTGATCTCAGACAAGTCTGACCTGGGTTTGAGCTGTACTCTCTCCCCCTCTCTCTCTCTCTCTCTCTTCTCAGGCATCTCAACAGCTGATTCACTGTGTGGTTGAGTTTTATTTGAACCCTGCCCTACGGGACGCTGGGATTGCACAGGTTGGTTGCCATGGATTGAAGACAAACTTGCGCAGGATGGAAAAAAAAAAAAAAAAAAATCTCCCCCTAAAGCCGCCGCACAGCAGGGTGCATATTTGTGCATTGTGTGGACGACGTGCAGGAACCTCACAACCGGTGAATGAAAACATGAAGTCCTGAGAGACTTACTGACGGAGCAGGCACAGGAGCAGGAGGGGTGAGGGGGTGGGGGGGTGGAAGTGATGTGCTGCAAAGCTCAAAGGCCGGCGGCTTGACAGTATGCCATCAGCTTAGTCTTTATTCTTTCTATTTGCTTGCTCCCCTGTTGCCCCGACTATCTCTTGGCTGTGAAGTGACTTGAAAGGCAGTGGTCAGGTTCATTTAGGGACAAGATATTGAAATGGTGTGGCACATTTCTCAGAGCGAGGGGAGACAAATGTAATGAACCATTACTGCGGGGACGAGCTCTGCTTTGAAGCTCTGCTCATAATTAACAGCTAAAGCGCTTGTTTTCGGTTATTTGCGTTACTCATTATGCTGAAAGTATCGAGCGCTTCTTTCTACATAAAGGACGCCCTTGAAGGTTCCTCCTTTTTTTTTTTTTTTTTTTTAAACTGTAGCCCATTACAAGCCCGAAAACACGAGCATTAAATCCCCGAGGAAGAAGCATCTTAAACAGCGTTTTTATTTCTCAGTGTCTCCTGAGTGTTTTACAGTTATCCATCTAGATTCCTCTAATTTCTTCATCGCCCTCTCCCTTTGGCTGCATCATATAAAGACGCCTAATTGAAGGCTTTGCTCAAAACAAATGACCACATTAGCCTGCCCCCCCCCCCCCAACTTGTCCTTCTTCCTGTCTGTGGTTATAATGCATTACACACTCAAGCTGCTTGTTCTCCGTTGTCTCTCAAATTACAGTGCAGCCTGCCAATCATTTACAGACTACATCTATGGGACTTGTACTCACAACCACCCCACCCCCCCGGCCCCCGCCCCACATCTTCCCTCTGCTCCTCCACAGTGTTTATGGTGAAGTAGACAGACCAACACCACAGGAATGATAAGAAGTAAGTGCTGAGGGCAGCCAGGCAGTGTTAAAAGTTATTTCAATTTCAACATCATCTGTGCTGATGAAGCTTTTTTTTTTTGGGGGGGGGGGGGGGGGGGGGGGGGATTTCCACGTCTATTATAATCTGAAAACACTCGAAACAAAACCCACAGTCACACAAGATGAATTACAAACAATTCACTGGTATTAATTCAGCATAGTTGAACTCTCCGTGGATAGGAGAGGCTGATTAAATGCTTGACTTGCGTTTCTTTTTATGTCTTCACATGAACAGTGCAACGACCCCCCCCCCCCCCCCACCCTGTTAAGATCTGAGAAGCTGCCAGACATTTCTGTCCCTCCGTGCTTCCCATACATATGGTGCCACAGTTGTCCGTGTGACAAAGACTCCTAAAACCTCTACGGCCAAACAGAACAATGCCACGTGGGTGGCTCTGTGTCTCTGTGTTAAGTGTGTAAACAGATATTTTAGGCTGCGAGTCAAAACGTCTGCAACCACATTGGAGCTGAAGGATCAGTTTTCACCCGCACAGAGTTGCTTCAAAGGCAAGAAAAAAAAAACAATATAAAAGCAGGTGGAGATGAACAGAATAGGAAATAAATCACTTTTTAACCAACTGTCTCATAAGAATAAACACGTGAGCTGAACAACAACTCGCATGAGAAAAGATGCAGGGAAACAAGCAGCACATCGACACTTTTCTGACCAATCAATTATTGAATAACCCAAGAAAATTAATGCATAAAGTTTATATAACTGCAGCCTCAGTTCTGTAATTAACTAAACCTCAAGAGTCGCTGTAAAACAATAATGGTTTAACCTAATATTCGGAGGGTTTATAGCGCTGCTGTGACTCCAATATGCAGCTTTAATTGCTGAACTTCTGTTACCACTTGTATTATGCAGCAGCGTGGATGTTGGAACAGCCTCCAGTGTTTGTTGACTGATGCGAGCCGATGTTGACAGGGAACTCTGTTTGGTTTGGCAGGAACACACACTCGCTGCCATTCCACAGAAGAAACCATGTGAGTGAGTGCTGCTCGGATTTTTTTCAACCGCCACCGGCTCCAGCAGCAGCAGCAGCAGCAGCAGCGAACATCTACATGCTTATTAAAGACTGAGGCCTGGTGAATATTCAATATTTCTCCCTATTGTTAAAAAAAAAGAAGCTATAAACAAACCAACAATGACTTGATGAAACCAACAAGTAGTTTATGAGTTGTTTAAGGCTCCACTGCTGCCAAAGGCCATTAAAAACACATCAGTGAACCACAGCGCTGCACTGGGTGACATGGTCCTTTATTAAAAAGAAAGTAGGTAATGTCACTAAAGTAATCCGCATCTGAAAACAGTCCACCGTAACCTTTTCACTTCTGTGTCAGAAAAACTACTGCGCTGCTGTTTTAGAGAATTACTTCACCTTTTCTTTAAGCTGAATTATTGTGACCTTATTTCTAAACATGCCCTCTGTAACAAGTGATGAACATGGACAAAAGTTATATATAGTAATGAGAAACGTCAACACCGGCCCTTTATTTTGAAAAACCACTGCACTCCATCCGCTTTTATGAGGTCAGCCATGTTTTCAGCTTCGGTTTAAGTTCTTAGAGGTGTACTTTAGAGGTGCCAGTCTTCATAAACACTTCATAGATACTGAGCATTTTAGTCGAACTTCAAAAACAAACCTGAGTACACACATGAAACATCTGATGACAAAGAGAGGGCACTGCCCCTGCAAACTGCCACTAAAACACTGTGATCACATGAGACACTCCTATAAATCATTTGAGTTTAGAAGGAGGAGGAGGAGGAGGAGGGTAACAGCACATCTTTAAACCGAGAGACGTCGTTAAAGTGAATTGGTTTAATGATACGTCTGAGACTGTACATGCAAGTCATAAGCTCTGAATTTGCTGCCCACCCCATTTCAGCCGTCACATGACAGCTATCAGCTCCAGTGGGAGAAACCTCCCATGCCAGGCAGGGACACGGCACCAAGGCAGGAGGCAAGTTGTTGCCTGCCACTCAACTGTCAGTCAGTCTCCAGTAGATAGGACAGGGAAAGATTTTGGGAAACAGAGAAGATGGGTTTGGGTTTTCCAGCACTCTGACTTTTTATCTCCTCGGACAGGAAGTTAAAGATTTGGTAAAAGGGCTCCCTGTGCAGATATTTACCCTCAGACGGTCTCCTGAGTCTCCTACAGGAACAGCCAGCCTTTCTAATCTCATGATCAGAGTGAAGAAGGAGGAAAGACCCTGCTCTGTTCACTGTGAAGTGGAGCCTCACCTCACTGCACACACACACACACACACACTGACTCATCCACTGTTTTCACAGCAGCCCCATAAACTCCGCCAACTCCTCAGCATACACTCGGAAGTGCAAACAAACATTTACACACATGCAATTATCCACATAAACACGAGGGCATGTGCTTATCTCAGCACACGTTTATGAAGCTTCACCCTCACAGCAGCAGTAACACCCGAGCAGCACACACACACACACACACACACACACACACACACACATTTTACTCTCTTACCTTGAAACGCAGCCACGTTGCGCGAGATGAGGAACTTGAGGCTGGTGCTGGACATCTGGAGGAGGTTCTGGATGTCTCTCCGAGCCGCCACCTGGTACTTCTCCTCCATCTTTTGGTGCAGCAGGTCAGGTTCCTGGACATGCACACCTGGAGGTCTGAACCTAAGAGTCATAGAGAATAAATGTTATGATCTTATCATGGACAGAGGCTCAGTGTGTGGACTACAGTAAAAAAGTTATAGTTTCCACCTTTGGTCGTTTCTCTATTGGATTTGACAGCTTCAGTTTGTGCTGCTTGTGTTTCTACCCAGCTCGATCTCAACATGCCCAGAAATGTTGCTCCTGATCCAGTTAGTGACAAACGACACATGCTCTTGTTACATACAAAGGAAGTAGTTATGTATTGTGTTGTCAGAAGATATGATCTTACAATAAAAATCAATATCAGTGCAATCAAATGCAACTGATAACACATGTTTTTATAGATCTTTGCCATTGCAATCTTTGTTTTGGGCATGTTGCAACAAACTCTTACTTTCATTATCAAAGTCTCTGCTCGTTTGTTGTTACCAGTTAATCAACTGGTGAATGAAACTTCAGTAAATCATAATGATGATCCCTGAACCAGAAGGTCAAATGTTGAAAAGTGACCTGGGCCACATGAGTCATTGATCACTGATTAAAATACTCAACTGTTGATTTCACATCAATGAAACACTGTAACTCTAAAAGGCCTGGGTTTTATAAATCTGGGCAGTGAGTTAAACAAAGCATTGTTGTGCAGGAAACAGTTTTTATCAAGATATGACGTTTTTGGGGGGGATTTTGGAAATACCATCAGAGCACATGTGTGTTTCCTGTAGGAGAGAGACTAATGTTTTCCCCTGTTTTTCAATGCTAATACACGAGAGGCCTAAACTGGGGGCTCATGCATTTCAAAGACAAGTAAGTCAGGTGGATTTTAACACTTTAAATGACCCAGTGAGTGTGTTTAACTGCCTCCAGTATTATCTAACTGGCACCTGTCCAAACTGTCAAGCAGCTTTTCTTCCTTCAGCAGCAGCAGATTGAGAGTCTACAGTCATAATGTAACAGCTGCACTGTGAGGCTGAACGCTGTATCCTGGATAAAACTACTTCCTGATTTGAGTTACATGACAATACAAACATGTAGATGTTAAACAGGTGTAAAATGACCGTCTAAGTTTGTGGTGTTAAGGTTGATGATCCATTTTTTAAGGTTTTCACTCATGTTGGACAAGTTTAACCTCTTTAATCAGATGTAAAGTTATAACAACATTGACCTGTTGGTGTCACGACAAGATTGAAGTTAGCAGGCTTCATCCTCTGGTAAAAAACACCATGACAATCTCTGTATAATCAAATGTTGGGCCAACAAAGGCATCACAGTGGTAAACGAACCTCCTGGTAAAAAAAAAAAAAGCTCTGACAACACAGAGCACAAGAGAAAATTTGTTTTAACGAGAAAACTCAAAAGATCTAGATGCTGAGGGAAGATCTGAGTCAAAGCGTTATCACCTCTCAAAGAGATGTCTCAGATCCCCCCCACCCCACCCCACCCCACGAACAAATGTAAGCAATCTGCACACATGCGGGGCGATCAAAACATCTTAAAAGCCACCAAAAAAAAAAAAAAAACTCCTCCTCTGACATGCCCGGACAGGGAGTCCATATCAGCCCCACTACGAGGCTGAAGCATGAGGAGGAGGAGGAGGCGGAGGAGGTGAGCAGGCGATGGCACACGTGGTGGAGGAATTCAAACTCTTCCAGATAAGACAACATGAAAGCACCCCGGGCTTTTTGCTTTTCTAACCTGACAAAAACAAAAAAAAAAAAACGCTTCTAAGAACTATTTCCACTTCCAACAGCGGCACAGACAACAGCTTTTGTTTGGCCGAGGCGATAGACTTCCCTCTGACTTACTGCTGCTGCTGCTGCTGCTCTGACCCAAACTGAAGACTGTTTGGCAATTCTTATCAGGCAGCCAGCGTCAAACATGGAAACAGCTCTCTCTCTCTCTCTCACTCTTGGATTCCTGGAATTTCTGGAGGTTATTTTTCACAGGTCCGCACTCAATTATAGATAACTTCTGGGAAAAAAAAAAAAAAAATCACACTCAAGGATCAGCTCTACCTCTTGCCATCTCTCCCCCTTACACTATCTTATGTATTTCAGGAGCACATTAATCTGCATCCATCAAAGAGGCAATTTTCATCTTCACAGTGTCAAGACGGATTTGGACTTGGAAGACCTTTTACGGCTGCAGCTGGGAAAAGGTCAGCGGAGGTGAAGCTTTCGAGCGGTAGCAAGTGTTTTTATAGGGTGAGTAGCTACTGAAGCAGGAGCTTATCATCACAGGAGGGACTGACTGACTGACTGCAAGTTCGTCTCCGTGTGCAAATGTAAGGAGAAACAGCAGAGGTTTAAACCAGGGCACAGGCCCATTTAGTGGTGGTGATGGTGTTATGAGGGTTATTTAGAGGTTTAGGCGCCATTTGAGGTTTTTTCTGTCAATTAAATGTGTTTTCTCGCAGCAGCAGCAGAGGAGGAGGAGGAGGAGAGTGATGATGGAGTTTATAGGGAGCAGTTTGTGGCAGGACGGTAGTCAACACCATTAAGATTTACTTTTCCAAGAAGAGCAGGGAGCAACAAGCTGTCCACTCAATTACAGCCCACATGAAATATCCACAGCCCTAATCCAACCCCCCCACCACCACCACCACCATCCCACCCCGCCCCACCTAACAGAACTATCATTTGGTATAGTTACATGAAGCTCCGGTTCAACCAACTTTATACACAAGATAATTCCTGTTTATCCCAGCGGGCCACTTATCTGCTTTAGACAGGCGAAGGAAAGAAGGAAAAAAGAGACCTCAGCACCGGGACGTCCTGGTTTCACTGGATTAAATCTGATTTTTTTATATATTTATATTTATAATCAGCCCAAGCAGGGCTGGTGATGGAGTAAACAATGAGTGACATGCAGAAGGTGATTAAAATGAACTGAAAAAGCAGAATATGTTAAATGTTTCATCATATATTAAAAGAGCCAGATGATACAGAAGACAATAACTTTGGAGACTCACAGGATCTTGATTTAAAAAGTTCAAACAGTTGTTGTTCTGTGTGTATCATTAACACAAGTGCACACACGCCTCTAAAATGGGCTTAAAAAGGTGTGTTTGCCAACTACAGAGAGCAGCTAAATGACAGGTTAAAAGTGCAGTAAAGTGCAGTTCATGAACTCCACAAGAAGGTCCAACAACTTCTACTGAACATTTCTCTGTCACGTGTAGGAACATTTAGAAATAAGAAGAAAAAAAATGTGATAAAAAAGTTTGTGTAGCACCACACACACACACACACACACACACACACACACATGGGCTGGAGGGAGAACTTAATACATCCAACATACCTGGCCTGGGACTTGGAGGCAGCAACTGAACTGGTCCAATTTGCCTGAGTTGGAAAACTTTGCGCACTTCGTCGCAGCTGTTGGAGCCTCCAGAGCCGGATCCGCAGCAGCCGGCCAGCAGCAGCAGCAGCAGCAGCACGAGCAGCGGCAGCGCGCGGCCCGTCCACACTGAGCCCATTTTAACGCGTCCTACACTCCCAAAGAAGAAGAAGAAGAAGAAGAAGAAGAAGCCCCAAGTTTCAAGTCAAGGTTTCTAAACCCGCGGTAGTCCAGCTGGCTCTCAGGTGAGTCCAGTCCACATCTCAGGTCTCAGGACTTCAGGTACTCGGGACATGTGCAGAGGAGACGCTGACGATGATGATTTAGATCCACGCGCACACAGGAAGAGAGAAAGTTGGTGCGGTGCGAGCCGCCGCCACACAACGACATGTTGTGCCCAAGTTGGTTGGACCGACAGTCAGAGGCGGAACCGTAACGTTACCTGCACTCGGCGTCTTCATCCGCGGCCGAACAGCAGCCAGACAGCGCCATCTAGCGGACACCGCCCTGCTTCGACGAAACACTGGGATTTCTTTTTCTTTAATGACTCCTGCATCTTCTGTGCTAAATAAATAAACTAGTTTGAAGGGTTAAAGCCCGGGCTCTTTTTTTTTTTTAAAGACGAACAGGATTTATTTTTAAAAAAATTCATCCAAATTAAATTTAAATGACACGAAAGTAGGAGCTTTTTCTGCAGCCACTGTAGCTGCAGGTGAACAACAGGGGGCCATGTCAAGCTGTCTTTGACTTTTTGATCAAAACAGAAGTTAAAAAAAAAAAAAAAAAAAAAAAGTTGTTTTTTAATATATTAGACTTAAATTAGGTTTAAAGGATGTTTTCCTCTTTCTGCCCCAAAAGACTGACGTGTTTTCATCATGATTATTGATTAATCTGAATCGCACTCAATGCAACATCCACACGTTTGTTTCTAATGAGACTAACTGTGTTAAAGGCCAAATGTAGGAGCTGAAAATGAACTTGATATTGTCTGACAGATCCACTGTGTTTGGCCTGCGACTGTTTCACACTCCTGTGATTAAACGGCTGTCACTCAAAGATCGTGATCTACAGTGTCCTAACTGGGACAATCAGTGCAGACCGCGCCGCAGCTCGTTACCACATTAGACCACATTTAATTTGGGGGGGTTGACGTGACACTACTTAGTATTATATAGGGTAATAGTTTAATTTGATTGCATGAAGTGTGGAGAGACTCAGACATTGTTGTCGACTATAAACTGTGTTCTTTTGTTCAACAACAACAAAGAAAATCTTGATTTTATAAACATTTCCAAAAGTTTCCATGTCAAAAAAAAAAAGATGCAAAACAATCCAAACCTTGTATGTGATGTTGAAACACCTGTAAGGTCATTATTTTTATGGGATGTACATAAGGCATTCAGAGGGAGGAAAGGGGTTTGAGAAATTTAATATATTACCAGCAATATTACAATTAACCAATTCTAAAGATATGCAATTTATATAGACCGAACTGGCCAAAACATCACAGGACATGAGTAATTGAGCGCAGCAGTTTTCTTATCAACATTCAGGTCAGGATTCAGGTCAGCTCCATCTCCTCGTTCCTACACAGGCCGGGACAAGTGCAATACCTCCAGGTACACAGCATTGCTACTAATCCCCACCTGCACAGGAAGGGACGTCTCCACACATCCAAGATACCACATACACACACACACAAAAAAAAAACAGAAAACACTCAGTAAGCAGCCAAAAAAAAAAAACAATCTTGAGGAAAAGCAGCTCCACTTGGCAGAGCACATCTCACCAGCCCAGTCAGTTTTGCATGGATTTGCACAGCAAACCTCAGTTAAAGCTGAATGCAAACCAGCAAAACTGACCAAGTGATGACTAACAGTCGAGTCTTGGGACGACTACAGAAAATCTGATCTTCAAGACAGACGCAGTTAGTTAGAAGTACTTCAAGTGCTTACATTGCAGTAGATGGGAGAAAAACACTACCTGCACTATAAGCACTTTAGTACTGCTGAAACTGAGGTCAGTGTACGAGAACTGGCATATACTCCTGGGTTGTTGGTTTTTTTTTTTTCTTTTTACAACAGCATTTCAAAGTATGTTATGCAAATCAGATTGTGTTTTGATGTGTCACCTCCAAAACCAAACATCTAAGCAGGTGGAGAGCAAGCAGGCCACCATCAGTTTTGCATAGATTTGCACAACTCATCTATTCTTGTAGTGCAACTATGCAAAACTAGCAGAGAACTGCGAGATATTTGAGCCCAATTAGAAATTGAAAAAAAAATGGTCTGGTGGTGCATATCACAGCCCCTTATGCCAGAAGGAGCACTTAGGGCAGTAGGTGCTAGTCTATTTCACTATCTGCACTAGATGCACCTTAGCACAAAGACAGTACTTCAAATGACATGTAACATCAACAAGGTAGTCTGCATACCAGCGTCAGGGTATTGCTGTAAGTGCCTCCACTGCAGTAGGTATGACATAGTACTACCTGCACTGTAAGCACTTTGACAATACACAGACTGACTTTAGCATCACTGCCTTCCAGCACCACTGGAAATGACGGTCACAGTCCTCCATGTTTGGGGCCTGCACTTCACGGTGGATCTGGAAATACACAAAAAGGACACACAAGTGATCGATTAGTACATGTAGTGACTGGCACTTTTTGCTTTTTGGGCATTGCAACAAGTTATATGTGCAGGTAGATGCGTGCGCACGTGTAGCCAGTTCATTATAATATATTTTTTAAGAAATCGCGTTATCTGGTGGCTTTTAACGTCAGATGTGTGCATTGGTTGATCGATAGTTGCTCCAGTGTGTTGCTATGGTAGAAGATGTTATGATTTATTGTAGCAGCACGAGGTCAGTGAAAACATGAATGAGCAGCGCAGCCTGCGGCCCGCGTCCCTGCAACACGGGAGCGCCTGCGCGGGGCACGGTGTTGTTCACCCCTCCCCCACCGTCTTTAACATGGCGCCTCGAAGTGCGCCAACCTTAGCATAAATGACTTTAAAAAACCGACCAAGCTAAACGCAAACCTAGTGCTATACACTCAAATTTAAAGTCTGCGTGTTGTTTATTTAAAAAGGAAAACACCGCGGCCTGCGGTTCCGGAGCTTCTAGAAAACACGGCCACCGTCCATGCAGGAGCAGCGGCTAGCAGTACCACACAGCAGCCGCCGTTTGGCTGCTGCTAGCCTGGTGAAAACATGGCACAAATCGTGTTTACGGTGCTCCAGTTTGCCCCGTGCCGCCGTGGGGAGGTGGCACAGGAGCAGCCCTGGTGTTATCAGTGAAACAGCTGGCTCATTTTTGTGTCTGCTTCTCCGCGTAATAAAACTGGAGTTGTAGTTTTGACGACACTGATTAGCATTAGCCGCTAGCCAACAACAAATGAGCACACGCTAGAAAAATACGCCAACGGCACATCTGTCCCACTGGATTGGCCGCATTCAGACACTTTTGTGTTTATTTCACAGCTTCGCCCGCATTTATAACGTGAGGTTTGCGTTTACCCCGCAAAACCACAGCGCTAAGTTGATGCGGCTAGGCTAAGCTAGCTAAGCTAAAACGCGCGGCCTAAAACTGCCCCATGTGCTGCTGCTTTGTTCTGGGGGGCACTTTAACTCACACACCACTGCACTCGAGTCTGAGCAGCGAATTAACCAAGATTTACAAGTTTACTTTTCAAAATACCACACTACGGTGTTGATTTAAAGTGCACGGTTGTTGAAAAGACACCGGCTATTTTTTAAACTAGTCGCCGGAGCGCAGCGCAGAGAGCTCCGGACCAAGCTTTTTCAAATCTCCCTCATTCCCTCAATGGTGGAGCTGAGGGGGCTGCCATGCGCCTCACGTTACACTGTTTTCATCGCCAACATCTCATTTTATGTCTTACTGTTTGGATATCCCCGCACTGGCGTGATGTAAAGAGGCGTAAAAACAAGCAGAAAAACCCACCTCGGAGGGTTTAATTCACTAAAACACACATTAAAAAATGAGCCCGAAACCCGACTTCCTTGCCGATAAACATGCGCTCGGCAGACACTCACCAGCCGAAATCCACCATCTTCGCTCACTTGCTTGGGCTGCCGTGTAGTCTCTCACCGACAAAAAAGAGGGGGATAAATACGTAACTATCCCGAAAACTTTTCTACCGCCGGATAAAAACGACACACAAAGTGAAATCCGAGCCGATCGTGAGTGAATTTACAGCCCAGAAACGTTGCTTAAAAATGATTACGGGGTTAGGAAAGTGGCGCGAAGGCGACCAGTTGGTAACCATGTGGGTGAATGAAGGGCGGCTCCCACTGAACGTAAATATCTAGCTACAACCCCCAACTCTCCACATTAGCATACATAAACTACGGTACTTCCGACAGAGCTCCAACCATCCTCTCTCCCAAGGAAGGAGAGGGAGTCAGGGCCACACATCAGTGCTCCTCTGCTCTAATGTCACCACTAACATGCATGCACCGCCTGCATAGTCATATATAACACTACACTTTGATGCACGTTTAAGTTCGTGCAGCGCGTGGACTAATGATAATAAATAAACAAACAATAAAAATAAATAACCAGAGAATCCGTTTATGTTTTAATTAGAAAAAAATATCTATCTCTCTCTATATATATATATATATAAACTGTTTTTTTTAATGTTGTTTAGCTGCAAAAATAAAAACACAAATGAACCTGTTGCTGCTCCACAACACTTTAAAATGAGGAATTAAAAAAGTAATACAGGCCAAAACACTGCACCGACCTGTAGCTTTTTACATGGGTTTAATCTCTGTTAGCCTCCATGCAAAGAGATGCATGAGAAAAATGTGTTGTTTTTACAAACTCATTATAAGTTTTACACAGTTTTATAAACTAATTTAGGCCATTTTAAAGTTGCAAAGACACAACCACAGTTTATATCCATGATAATAAACGAGCCCATAAACTAAAGGGGTTGAAAACAGCATGTGAAACTGCAGAAAAACAAAATATGTAAATGCATTTAACACCCATTATAAAGTCTGTGAACACTTGGATAAAGGTCTTACATGTTTTCTTTATATATATATATATTATATAAATATAAAAACACTTGAATGTTCAGTGAAACATTATTCAAATAATGCATCACAGCGATATCTTAAAGTAATGTCAGGTTACACGTGGTTCTCTAAGTTTAGCTTTTGAAAAAGTTTATTTTATTGTGAAATCATTTACAGAAATGCAGCAGTGAGTCTAAACAAAAACACACACACAAAACTCCTACAAACATAAGTTCAGGCAAAATGATGGAAAACATTTTTTTTACTGAAAAATAACATGATTTGATGATAAATACAGACGCAACAAGAGAAACAGATGAACAAGTGTTTTTTTGTTTTTTTTTAAGAATAAATTTAAAACATTTCTGCAGAGTTCAACTTCATATATTTGGTTCGTGTCGTGTAGGAAATCACAGCAAATATCTGCAACATCAGAGCTCACAGTGGGTTTTTTTTTTTTTTTTTTTTTTTTACACATGCACTGTGTTTTTGTTTTTGTTTTTGGTTGCTGTCGTTTTGTCTCAGATTCAAAAACGAAACGTCTGGATGTTTGGATGTTGTGGCGACTTCATGAGCAAAGACATGCGCCAACAAACCACAACAGAGGAGCAGTGAGTGGAGAGTCCTCCAACAGATCCGGGGGCCTTCACACAGCCAGGATGTGGGGCCCAGACGTTTTTCTGCATCTTGTTATAAAAGTCGAATCTGACCAGAGTCATTTGAATGTGTGGCCATTAAAGATCTGTTAAAATCCCTCGATGGAGACAAACAACAAAAGCTTCAGGTGTTTCCTGCTCTCACTCTGCAACATGGAGGTTTCTGCACTTGTGCACAGTGGAGGTTTTTCAGAGGCAGTTTCAAACATGAGCTGTAAATCTTTTTGTTGTTGTTGTTGTTTGTTTTCAAATGTTTTTTAAGGTTTGAACTTCGGTGGAAAAAAAAGTCAGTTATAAGCCGGATCGACCATGAATATAACACACAACTGAAACGGCACACCTCACTGACCTGCACCATTTTCACTGAGACGTCGTGAACAACCGAAACAAGAGCACGACTCATTTTTATTTACCTTCTTTATTTAAGAAGAGACACATGACATCTGGGAGCGCGTGTCACCAGATGTTTTATGAGCTGAACTGGTTGTGCAGTTTCATCTAAATAATTGTTTAAGGCCCAAACATGTCACAACTATCCTGTATTTTTGTTGTTTTGTCTCATAAAAGGTTTGAGTTTTTCTTCCACCGCTGCTGTAGCTTTGACAAAAACAGTCCTCTGACAGTGATGTTTATTGTTCGCAATACAAAGATGCAAATACAGTGATCGATATGAAATGATAAAAGATTATCCAGTGCGTTTTTTTTTTTTTTTTTTTTTTTTACATTGTAGACCGACAACAAAGAAACCACTGATTCTCCATTCACCCTTTGAATCCTTCAACTTCACCTCCACCTTTCCCCTCATTGAACTGAACCAGTGAGGAGTGAAGAGTGCAACAAAGGTTTGATGAAAAGCTTCAATGTTTTTTTTTGTTATCATTTATCCTGAAACACATGGGACATGTGTGTGATACAGTATAGTATAGTAGCCGGCCAGCAGAGGGAACTAAATACTGTACTATAACATCGCCGTGATGGGTTTTCAACTGTTAAAAGAAACACTAACCACAACTTCCCCATCACTGGAGTTCCTGTTGTTAAAAAAAATCATCTTTATGTAACCCACTGAGATTCAGAGAGAACATGGAGGAAGGTGCAGCTAAAAAAAAAAAAAAAAAAGTCCAACATTTCAGTTTGAAGGTGTTTTTGCTGGCGTTTGTGTAAAACTCACAGAGAGAGAGAGAGACACCACACAGGATATTGTTGTCGTCTTCACCCTTCCTCCAACTGTCCATGGACAACTTTTCACCCTAATACCAGAGTGTGTGTGTCTCTCCTCTCCTCTGGGCTCACTATGGGAGTGGGAGTGCTCAGTCATGACCCCCCCCCCCCAACCCCCAACACAAAGCCAGCAGTGGGGCTAGTTCCTCTGCATATGGAAGTGAGGTGGGGGAGGTGGGTGGACACAGGGAGGTTTGTAGACTTCACATTGTCCCATGGGGTCAGATAAAAGCTTATGCCTCTCCTTATTAACCCCCCCACCACCACCACCTCCACCCTCACTCCACCTCCCCCTTTAAAACCTCCATCTTCTTGTTCTGAGCACAAATAACACAGTTAAAGGTTTATCAGAGCAGGTATCAAGTTGCAGGAGGATTTTAGGTCACGTTTCGTGTGATAGATTATCTTATTTGTGAGGGATGTAAAGAGAAAGGTCGTGGACATGATTATAAAATCATCATTGTTTCTTCACTATAAAACTGAGCAGAGAGAAAAAAAATCCTCCCCAGGTAAAGTGCACAACTTAAAACCACACATGCTGGCAGCACCTATGAGATTCGAGCCCATACCTGAGATCCAAAACATCCCCGTCTCCTGCTGCACCACTTCTGCCCCTCTTTTCTTCTAAAATGGCCTACATCCCCCCCGAATCCAAGCCCCTCCCACCCACAGGGGCCATGAGCCTGGGGGTCTCTTGTTTTGTTCTTCCTATAGAAGCCCCGGCCACCATTGTCTGCGGGTGACCCCGGGGTCAACTGAACTCACCTCGCCCGACCGCAGCCCATTCAGCTGTGAAGCTTCACATGGGACAAAAACATCTCACAAGAGCAAAAGGATTGGTCCGAGCGAGGGGGTGGGAAAGACACGGACAACGAGCACACTCCGCCGCCGAGCCTCACAGTCACAAGCAAATTGGCGTTATATTGTTGTTGTTGTTGTTTTTTACAGTGTCGAGCTGCACACAAGTAGTTCAAAGTGATCGAAAAGTGACTTTCAATGAATGAAATGCAGCGCAGTTTATTACAGTATATAGTTCATTATATCGTCAGGATCGTATGTTTCCCCAGTGAAGACACTGAGACTGGCCAAGACACATCGGCTCTATTAACAAAGTCAATTATAATGAAGTTATCCTTGGCACATTTTCTATTAACTCTCCCTCAGATATTTTAAATACATCTCCTGCCAGAGGGTAAATTGCGTTTTTGCTGCAGGATAAGAATGAGGCCGCCCACACCTGTCATCTGCAGCTCCGTCTGCATCAGGGCTACAGGCCAAAAAGAAACAGAAAAGTGGATCACAGAGAAGAAGAGTGTAACCTAATTCTCTCAAAAGTTGTACAGCAAAAAATTCCCGTCAAATTTTTTATTTATCTGTTCTGTTTAAATGCAGCTGAGTAGATACGCTGTTTGCTGCACACACACACACACACAGACACACACAGAGCACATGTCCTGAAGATCCTCCTCCCTCCTCCTCCTCCTCCTCCTCCTCCTCCTCTTTCATTCAGAGGCAACAGTGTCCCTGGTGGAGAGGAAGCTCATGGAAGCTGACAGGTTGAAAATGTGTTGCATGATGTGGCCGAAGGAGCATGAAACATGTTCATCCATGGATGCCGTGCACAGCGCCACAGGAGAGACTGTGTGAGACAATTAAATGCAGTGTGTTTTATGTTTAAATACATTTCTTTCTTTTATAATTTCATGGTTTTTGCAGACAGACCATTTCAGAGATAAGAGAGAGAGGTTCAATTTTCAGTTCAATTCAAGTCAAATTTTCAAAGCAAAAAGCTCAATTTGCGCAAAGATCATGAAACGATAAAGACTCCTGTTCACAGAGAGATTACAAAATGTTCCAATTACAATCTCCTCATAAACATTATCCAACTCTATTTTGCCTGATGTCATTTTTTTTGTCCTTTCAGCCTAATAAGACAGGGTGACGAGCTCATCATGGCGCCGTGAGCTGCAGACAGACAGTCACCATCCCCGGAGCACCATTAGAAGTGTAATGAAGAGACATGCTCCCCTGGGCTGGACCTAATTTTATGCCTTCAACCTCCAAAAATCATTCAGAAAATGTGTTTTTTTTTTTTTTTTTTTCAATAGTCTTAAAATAGTTCCACATCAAATCAACCGGCAGCTGAAATGTCTGCAAGTCTTTAACACAGTGGCTCTAACGTGCTGATCAGGACCACGATGGTGTTAACAACAGCCATATGCAAACAGCGCGGCTGATGCAACGTATTGCTTTAAGTCATCATGTGCCGCTCGGTAAGTTTTTGTCCACAAGGAAAACTGTGTGCTGTGATTTATTAGCATTAATTCTGACTCAAACTTTCATTTTCCCCTTCGTGTTCTGTTCTTTCTCAGCCTGTGTCACTTTTACTTTGTGTCCCTGTTGGTTTTGGGGCAGAGAAGAAGAACAGAGAGAAAGTTCCTCAAACTTATAACACAAACCAAAACCTTTCCTGTGTTGAGTCATCAGAGTCAAAATTCATAAGACGATTTGTTTTTTTGTCGCCAAAATCTCAGACTTCGACTGCTGTCTATTCAAAAAACATTATACAGCACAGATCCCTTGAATTTGTTTTACTTTTAATAAACGCCATAAAATGAATGATTTTCATTTCACTGAACAGAAGTTTACACACGTCGGGTGTGAAAAATCTGCGTCGAATCATAGTGTGAGTCTATGTAGTGCATTAGAGCCTTAAAGGAGACATATTATACTTTTTTTTACTGCTTTTGAAAAGTTCTGCATTTTCAGCTCCAAAAAACTTTGTTGTCTCGTACAGGTTTTCATCTTCTTTGGGGAAGGAAAACAGCTGCGATTTCCCGTACAGATGCAGGTTGGGGGCGGGCGTTGTGGGCATGTTTTGGGCAGATCCCTTGCTGTTTGGGCCTTCGTCTGAATTCGATGGTAAAACCTGACGTCAGGTTTTGTGCTAATCTCATGCAGATCTTGTTACCGAGCGTTCAGAGAGACTGGTAATCTCATGGGTGGATTACGGCAGGACCCCTATAGCTCATGTTGTGCAACATTGCAGAGGTTCAGTATGGACATAATGAGATTACAACACTGTATGGATGTTCTAAAATATGCATCGGCATAATATGTCTCCTTTAAGATCGATCTTTACTCCCCAGCTTATCAATAAATTAAATAAAATACACATGTACTGTACATCTGAAGACAAACAGCTGATGTCTTTGTTAAACAGAAACAAAAGTTACGTGGCGTTTGCTCAACACTTCCAGACGCATCTCACCAAAAAATAAAAGCTAACTGGACACAACTACACAATTTTCTTTCTCTGATTGTCTCTTCACTAAGAAAACAAAGTGGTCCAACAGTTTTCTGTGCACGTGGCCCAGTGTGACCAGTGTTCCCAGTATAGGACGCAACAAGCTGTGGCCATAAGTGTTGTGTAACGGCAGCCTGAGAGTGTGGTCATCAGTGTATCAGCAAACATTAGACTTTGTAGTAGATGTTGGTGGGAGTCTGGGATGTGATCTCCTGCACGATGTACACCGGGGGCCCGTAGTCGGTGCTGACGCGCTCGTAGTGACGACACACCATGCTGTCGGACGGGCGCAGAGGGAAGACGACATCGCTGCGGTCGGAGCCGTTGTTGTCGCTGCTGATGCTGTCTCGCTTCGGCACGGCCAGAGTGTTGAGGGACACGGAGGCCGACTGGTTCTGGTTCTCGGTGACACAGTGACGGCGATGGTACCTCCACAGCAGGACCAGGAGAACCACGACGACCAGGAGGAGGATCACACAGCCGGAGAAAACCCACACAAACAGTCCTGACTCAGAGCCACCGGGGGCTGTTTGTCCTGTTTCTGATTCTGGGGCTGTCAGAAAGAGAGGAGAGGGAGAGGAAGGGAAAAGAGAGAAAAAAAAAGCAAGGAGTGAGTGAGTGAGGTGAAAGAGTACACAAGGACATGCGACAGAGAGATTTAAAAGCAGTTTCACTCAGTTTATGCCCTGGTTCAGGCCCCATCAGCGTGTGTAAACATGAAAAACCTCTGTCACAGCTGGACACTGGAGAACATGCTCTAATCTTTGGTGTCACACTGATAAACAGCCTGGTGCCTTCCTCTGACACTGAACCACGGTCACTGGAGCTGTGTGTAAAAAGTGAAATCTGGAGCATTTAATAAAGAAAATGCTTTTTGATCCCCGTGTGGACACAGTTCTTCATTCTTATCGAAATGAGACTGTTTGTGGATTCATAAGATGCAGCGGGAAGGAAACAAATATTTCATCGCTTTGTGGAGCGGATCAGAAACATCTGAAATATAGACACATCGCTCCCTTTGTTTTAAGACTTATGAGCATTTTGTTGAGTTTTCCTCAAATTACAAACAGGAGCAAAACCATCAGAGAAGAATTGATCCTGGTCAGAGGAGCCACAACAAAATAATGCTGCTTCTTCTTCTGCTCTTTTCGTCCGTGCCACCAAACAAAGAAACATCAACGAGCCACATCACTACACAAACTGTAGGACGTATGTTCCTGTTTAAAGGAAAACTGCTAAAAAAGCTAAATCGCCTGATTTCTCTCTGAAAATATTGAGCCTTTTGTAAAATCCAGTCTCTATTAATAATGAATTGTTATTGGTTTTTATTTGTTTGTTTTTTTTTAAATAAATGTGTGAACAATAACAACAATACAGTTTATTATACTGTATAATCACCACATGGCTGTAAGAATATGTTTTTGCACTTCACACATTTGTGCAAAAACATATTAATGTCCCCTTTAGTAAAAAGGCTGTGAAGTCAGATACATGTTCTCCGGGCCATACTTTTAACCTCTCTTAAAACTCCGTACCATTTTCTTTCGCAGACGCGTCCTTGGCCTTGGGCTTTGGTCGTTTTGGAGGAAATCTGGTGGGCGACTCCTGAAGAGTTGAAGGTGGGTCTGAGGAACCTGGAACATACAACAGGACAGATGAACTCACAACCTACGGCTGCTGGGACTTTTCTTCCTGTCTCCTCATTTTCGTTTTTATCTGTCTCGATCTTTACGGCCCAGGTCATGGTGGTTTTGTCATGACACAGTGTTCCTGTTTGTCGAATGATGCGTGTCCATGCTGGTCCCTCAGAATCAGAGCAAGAGCAGCGTTTGTTTCTGGACTGATCATTAGAGTCATTCAGGTTAAAAACACGTCACAGGAGAAGTTGGGGGAAAACGTTTTCTAAGGTAATTAAACCATAAACACATGTGTTAGAGACACGACTGGGACTCAAAGCTTTTCCAGATTGTAATAGCTACTAATGCTGCAGTCACTTCCTACACCTACAGGTTAATGACATGTGTCTTACAAATATGGAAACTGTAGGAGATATAATTTAAATGTAGAATAGCTAAGTAATGGAGGATGTGAATGAGCCGTTGTGTAGGATTCCTCTGCTTTTACTGAAGACTGCAGAGGGCAACAGTGTATTTTTAACAGCAGATTTCACATTAAAAATCAAACCAGTGGTTTTCTGACCATTTTATAAAAAGAGAAGCAGCATCTATGAGTCTATGAGACATCTGTGAGATTCCATTTCCTTTCTAAACTCCACATTATGTTTCATTCATGAGCAGTTCAAGAGGTGAATTATTCAATCATCACAAAACAAAACACAATAAAACAAAAGCCAAAGTTCTGGGATAAAAACAGCTTTGTAAATCATCTCACACCTCATCAGTTTCATACTGTAACCCCAGGCGTGTCCAGACTCTTCCACAAAGGGCTGGTGCGGCTGCAGGTTTTCTCTCCGACCAAAGCAGCAGCTCACCAGATTGACTCATTTAACCAAATGATCTCAGTCTTCAGACAGCTGATTGGTCAAACTGTCTGCGCTTGGTTGGTTGGAGCAAAAACCTGCAGCCGCAGCGGCCCTCTGAGGAAAAGTTTGCCCTGTAACCCTTTGGATTTAACTGAATATCAAGTCATTACCTCCACTATGACCAATGACCACAGTAAACTGCTGCTTACTTATCGTTGGCGTCAGCTGAATCAAACGCTTCTACTGAGTCTGGACACCTCATGCAGGACATGTTGTACTCTTATATCGCTGCACTGTCACTTTTATTCTAATAAAAGATCTGAATATGTTTCCACCACAGCTTTAGAAGCTTTAAATGCAACACTGAATCACTGAGGCGTGTTTTTAAGAAACACAGTTGTCAGTGTGTAAAAGAAAACATGGAGGCACAGAAGCACAGACTGTGGCCTTTGAGGAAACTAAACCAAAATCTCAATTAGAATATTTTTATATATTCATTTCATTCATAGATTCATGAAGACAACACATAATAAACACCGTCCCTGTCAGTTCACATATGTAGTGACGTTCACTGCCTTATAACATCCACTCGCTGATGACAACATGATTATATTTTCAGATCTGAAGGCACAACGCGAACAGAGCGGTCACGTCACTGTGCGAACTCCAAACACAAGGCCGGAAACATGGGCAGGCCGATTTGACAGGACTTTGAATACGTGGAGACATTAAGTGAACCTGACTTGTTACTGCTTCCTGTTGCTGTTTACAGCTGCAGTGTTTGTAAACACAGCAGAAAAACAGCCTCCACATTTCCAGTTATGATCATTTGAGAAACACACAAAATGCTGATTTTTCATCTCAACGCCTTGAATAATTTATACGAATAATATTTCACATTTCTGAGCTCAGAAAATAGCATTTTGAGCCGTTAACACACTGAGCTTTTTAAAACAGACACAGGCAGCATCTGTCGATTTCTCCAATCATGTGCAGCTCAATAAAACATCAAGGTATAAAAACAAGCACATTATAAACACTCATTTGTTTGTGAGTGTGGGATCATATATATAAATATGAAATATCTCAGTATGATCCTGTGTGAATATTGTATTATAGAGCGATTTATCCACAGGACATTAAATCTGATGGCAGCGAATATGATCTGAATCTGCTTTATTAAATTTGAATGTATATGATAAGAGCACATAATGATAAGAAAAAAAAAAGGACCATTGGTTATTCTGATGTTAATAAAAAAAAAAAAAAAGAGAGAGAGATTATTGACCGCAATAACCAGTCCAAACGATGGCATGCCAGATAATACTGATGGCCTTAAGCTGCCAGAGGTTTGAATGAGGATTGGAGATAATTCACGATGACAATCTCTCCACAAAAGCCTGAATGGATGATGGAGATTATCTGACCACTTACTGGTTCCACAGGAGCTGATATTATTGTGTCACACATGTAATAATAACCACAATCAAACTGTTGTCAGACAGCTGTGTCTCTGCACGTCTCACACACACACACACACACACACACACTTTACTCACTTTGGCCGACTCTCAGCACCAGCTTCATGGATTTAGTTCTACACACACCCCCATTGGTGTTATCCAGACCCTGCAGCGCTCCTGTAGAAGTGGCTGACACACACACACATGCACAGAGAGAGAGAGAGAGAGGAGGCAAACATTAAGTTTATATTTCACACAATCATGCAAACACACGATTATAAAGCAGCACATTCTTTGATTTCGATTTCTTTGCAGAAAGTCTCAGTTGCCACATGTTGCATCACTTGTGCAACATGAAGATGTAAACACAAAAGGCACAAAATATGATGTCACATATAAATATGTTCATGATTACACATTAAAACAAAAGATGCAGCAAACTGAGGCTGCAGCAACTTTTCATCATCTTCATGTTGATATTTATCACGAGACAAACAAGACTCATGTTTACGATGCTGCATGTTTCCATCTTAAGCAACATACATGATTAATTGATTATCAATATACATGAGGCAGTCCAATATAACACGGAAACACATCCAACAGCCTCAGTAGTGAAAACAAAACAAAACTTTACATTACAACCTTTACAAACGATTTACTGCAGCGAAACTGGCAGCTGAATTTAATCTTGTTTTTGCTGAACTGACTAATCGATGAATCAACTTTTAATTTCAGCCCGAGGTGGTTTGCAAACTTAACACAAATAAATAGATTTAATAACCTGACTTTTAAAGAAATAACCAGCAGGAACTTAAACACACAAACACACACACAGCAAGAACTCTGGTTCACCCCTGTCACTCCCCCTCCACACCCACGCACACACACACACACACACACACACACATAGACTTGTTAGCAGCATTTAGGTCAGATAACAACATCTCACAGGCAACAAGCCACGTTGCCATGAAAGCTCCCATCAAATCTGCCTGATGCTGTAAAAGCCTTGTGTGATTTGGGGCATGTAAGCCCTTGGAATCACACTGGCCTTCCAGAGCGAAGTGTGTGCTGTCAGAGCGTGGCGAGGTGGATGAGGCTACATGGTCAGACTTGCTCTCTATCTCATGCATCACTTGCCACTAAGATGCTGGTTTAACCGACAGCGATCCAATAACGAGGCCACATTTTTTGATTCTCACGCAAACTGACAAATTGAGAGGGGGCCAAAGATGACGGCCTCCTCCCCCTCCTCCTCTGCTTCTCCCTCTTCCCAGGAGGGGGATAAAGAAACAGTTGCTTGCACTGGTTCATATAATGCCTCACTCCACCTGTGGCAACCAGCAGCTCCATGTTGCATATGCTCACCGAGACAAAAAACACAGGTGACGGGTTATTATCTACTCTGACTCACAGGTGATGTAATAGTCCCTCCCCTTGAGGAACTCCAGGCCCCACAGGTTGGGGCTGAACTCCTGAAACTTGAAGGTGAACTTGACGTCACGGTGAGGCTTGTCACAGTTCAGCAGCGGCGTATCCGTCTTGTCGATGCTGCAGCTCTCTATCTGACTCCTGGACACCAGGTACACTCTGTAGAACTCCTCGCTCCCCGCCGAGGAAGCGTCCGCCCGGGGACACACAATGTCCATCTTGTCCCCTATCTGAGGATACAGGACCAGACCCTGACCTGGAGTAAACCTGTGTGTGTGAGAGAGAGGGCGTGACACAGTGGTGGGGGGGGGATGAGAAAAGAGACAAAGAGTTAAAGCTTTCAGTGAGATCATTTAGTTTTTGAAGCTCTAAAATCTCTTGGTGTCGTCTAAGGAATTAGAAATCAATCAAAACTAAAAAAAAAAAAAAAAACATTGAAAAATACTTCCAGCACACGTTTAAAGAAAAAGGTTGCAGATGTTTTCAGACTGAGGACAGAGACATTGAATTTTAAAGCTGTAAAGGTTAGTCATCAATCAATTTAGTGCATCAACACAAAAATTAATCTGCAGCTCTTCTGATCACTGGCTCATTTTTCAAACAAAAAGCAGAAAGACAGAAGAATCTGCTCTTTCAGCTGCTCACTGCCGGAGCCCTCTGGATATCTGGATATAACTGGATATCTTTGGCTTTTGCACATGGACCCTGAGCTTTATGTATGTGATGAGCATTTTACACATGTGTGTGTGTGTGTGTGTGTGTGTGTGTGTGAGGGGGGGGGGGGGGGGCAGCAAGTCTCTGCAGCCAGGCTGAGGACAGCAACAGTGTGGCTTCATAAATTAAAACAATTAATCATTAATCACATCTGTCATTAACTCATTCTCGGTGCTAATTGACCGATAAACAGTGATTCGCAGCTTCTCGTCTCTTGCGCCTGCAGTTAATGAGCTGGGTCATCATGAGTCACGCCACATGCACAAAGCAGCTGCACAAAGTTGCATCCATGCAGTGTGAAAACAGATGCGTGCATCCACCTACTTTGCATTGGAACTCGTCCAGTGGATGGAGTCCAGAGTGGCGGCACGACACCAGCAAATGATGGCCAGCAGGATCACGGCACCGCAGCTCCATGCGCGTCTCCCCATCACCGTCCGGCAGGTAACTAGTAGTCTAACACACGACGGCGGTTCCGGTATCATAAAACAGAGTGAAAACGGGCTGAAATCTGTTGCCCGTGCATGTCTCCTGTGGCCCCAGGTGCGCGCACACGACACATCCCTGAGTGAGAGCCCACCACCAAGTTGCCGCTCTTCCTCCTGCAGTTGGATGAAATCTTCCACATTGTGCGTAATTGGCTACAAAAACCACTCCCGTGACGAAATCCGTGTATTGAGGACAGAGACTGTGTTGGAGTATTTAGCCATCAGCTGACTGACCGGTCCGCCCATACACAGGCTCATGCGTACAGAGGAGACCCCCCCCCCCCCCCCCCCCCCCAACTGCCCTCCCTCAGTAATATGTACATATATTTACATTAACTCAGAGCACACTGTAAAAAAAACACATTATTTCAACTGTGGATTTTACATTTACGCCCCAAATATGTTTTAAACTAGAAGAAACGTGTAGAAAGAGTCTTAATTCATCCTTTTATTCACACATCCACATCAGGGAGTGAATTATTTATCATGTAAACTATTAATATATTGATATATAGGTTCCATATATTCCTGTGTAAGAGAAGCATTTTTCCTACTTTGAAGCGTTTTAATGAGCTGTTTTCTACATTTTAGGGTTTAAACACTGGGTCTAATTTATGATTGTTGGTTTTAGAAATAAAAGTTTTTTTTTGTGGACACTGAACACACACTCACACACTCACACACACACACACTTATCCCCATGCAGCTCAACTAACCATGGGGGGGGGGGAATCCAGGACTAGAAAGTACAGATTTGATTAATCAAGCCTTCTTGTGGTCTCCCCTGTTGTTGGGAAAATTCATGGTGACAAACAGAAAGCAGAGTGAAAGCGATGACTCAACAATCACCTCAACTGAACTCAGTATACACAAAGACTTTAATGAGACGAGGACAGAGCGATGACCATCTACTGCAAAAAAAAAAAAAAAAAGTTGTGTAAATTCCTCAAGAAAAAAAAAAAAGATGTTTGGTCGCAATGACTTTTTATGATGATGTGGATCAATACGTTTAAAATCATTGTTGAATAGATGAGTTGGGATTTTCTTTAAAATCCTGTATATTCTGCATTTAAGGAGCCAAGGCTGTAATCCCCCTCATTTTCAGGGAATCTGAACTAATGTCAAAGTGGTTTAAAAGATTACAGAGGGCTTCTGTCACAAGACTAAAGCAGCACAAATGACGGCTGAACTGCACAGACATGTCTGCCTGTCTGTCTGGAACCGGCTCGGCTGCACACACACACATATATGTGTGTGTATAGATACTGATATATATGTGTGTGAGTGTGTGTGTGTGTGTGTGTGTGTTCAAAGCGCTGCCAACATCTTTCATATTTATAATTCATTTAAACCTCGAGTTTTGTTGACACAGAAAACAGATCCAGAGATGTTTGTTTTTCTGATGTAAAACACAAAAATATCTACAAGTGCGACTCCTGGGTTTTAACTAAGACAAACTTCAGAAACACAAATCAAATATGTTTAGCACTGATTTTTATTTTGTTTAATGTGCAGCTGCCGACACACATTTACAGGGCAGATTTACAGGGAAGGCAGGACACACATCCAGATGTCAGCTGCAGTACAAGTGACACACAAAAGGCGATGCAAAGAAAACACAGTGAATTTAACCACAAAATAAACCCTAGGTTTTTACACTGGTTGAACCATGTTTCTGATTTGTTTGTTATTTTACATCTGTATCTCAAATTAGATGCAATTTCAAAGACATTTTTTTCTGGTGGGGCCCAACAGAAGAATCAAACACCCTACAGCATGAGCATGACCTCTTGCACAAATGACTCTATATATGACTGATGTTGAAACGTCCGCATTTCATAAGGTCTGTTTCTATAATCCTGACAATGCCTTTGTTGCCACATGGTCATCAGTGAGCTTTTTGCTGAACCTATAGAGGAGGAAAAGTCAAACTGGATTTTGACATCACGTGGTTTGGACTTGATGCAACACGTCCAGCATTTACATCCTATGCTACATTCGTACAGATCACTAAGGTCTTCCTTTATACACACAGTCCTGGATAAAGATGGGGAACCTCTGAGTTTCATGCACATTTTTCAGATTATTTTTTAAACATAAATGCAACAGCCATCATTTCAATAAGATGCTCAGTGTCACAGAACAGTGTGTGATGTTATCAAGAGGTTTCCGGGACATGGTGCTGAGAAGAACTAAATGACAGAAGTGTACAGAGGAGGTGTGAACTGAAAGACACCACCCAAGACATTTAAAGCGCTTCAGGATGACCTGGACCAGTCAGTGGCAAACTGAACCAGAGTAGAGCCAACAAAGGAGCACACTATTGAAAGAAAGGCTTTCTGAAATGATATTCTACAAACAGACAGAGCTCCTCAGTTCATCAGTTTGTTCATAGGACGTAAACTAAATGAAACTAGAGGAGGTCCTCTCATGCTGTGGGGCAACGTTTGAGTCTCTGGTACCAGAGGCATGGCATGTACCAGAGGAATGATGAGATCAGAAGATTGCTGAGGCGTTTCAGAGTGATTTGTCTAAGTCAGTGTTGGAAAACTGGGTTTGAGGTGAAGGTCAACCCAAAGCACACACACACATCCAGCAGTGCTGCAAAGAAAATGTCTGAAATGGAAGGAGATGTTTTTAAAGTGGCCTGCAATTTGAGGTGTGTCGAGGTTAAAAGCCTTAAAGGGGCTCTTTTTCTTTTCAGTGCCCCGTGACAGCAGCAGCAGCAGCAGCATCTCCACTGCTCAGCAGCTTCACTGACAATAGAGTAATACACAGCAAAGATTTAGTCCTTTACAGCCTCACTTTGTGTTCGCATGATGAGGTCTCCGTCCCAGTAGAGGCCCCAGGTGGTGCCGGAGGTCGCCAGTTGGTCGTGGCGTCTGCGTGTGTTTTCCCAGAGTGAAGCTAATGCTAACATGTTAGGTGTTTAGTGATTAACAACCCCTATCACGATTAGCATTAACCTCAACCTGGGACTGGACTTGACTCAACAGCTGCAGCAGCATCGTCGTCCCTCCCATGCTTACCTCGGTGCTGCGGCTCAGGGCGTCCTGCAGGGGGTGGCAGACACTCAGATTACTGGATGGCTTTGACAGATCATTTATACTTTTGAACTGCAGCGTTTCATTCACAAGAATCCACCACCTAAGCCTATGACAGTTAAAACAGCAAAGATTTTGGAGATACAATTACCAGGAAACTACCACTTATTTAAAACCTGATTTAGACGCTCTAGTGGTAGTTCGTGACTGATCAGAAATGTATTCTCTCTACAGACATACGCATCCCTTTAATTAGAAAAAACAAGAAAATCCTACACTGACAAACATTTCTCTCGCTGTTCTTAAACAGCTCAGACTTCAACTTTGGCCTTTTAGCCATTTCTGCTCTTTTCACTTCTCTTGTCGCTTCAGAAACCGGAGATATATTTCATCATTGACCCTCTAAAGGGTCCGTAGGATGGAAGAGGTGAATGAGCTCCCCGACACGTTTTTTTAAAAAGCCTGAAGAAGAGCAGGTGTGGAGCTGGTACTATCAGAAAAGTTCGTTATCCATGATCTCTCCCCACAGAGACGTTAGGGGCCAAAAAGGTGTTGGCATAAGTCGACTCAGGTTTAGGAGTCGATATTAATTTAAGTTGAGATGTAGTCAGGAAGTTAAGTGTGAGTGTATGTGTGTAATTGCAGTTAGGTAGGTACTGACCTGTCACCACATCCACAGCACTTCCTCTTTCAGCAACTGGTGTTTCAACTCCTTTGCTCTGAGCTTCTCTCTCTTCTTGGCGTCTCTCCGCCCTCTGCATTTGTGTGTCTCTCTCTCTCTCACTCTCGCCGTCCCATTCATCAGTAAACCAACATGTGGGTTTACATTTCTTATATATACTTGTGTGAGTCATGCAAAAAATCCCCTCTCTAACTGAATGACTATTATAAAAAAAGAAAATCACGCAACAAATTTAAAGTAAGATGCCATTTATCTTTTATGTAAATTCCGCCTACAGTATTAACATGTAATGTGTTCAGAAGAAACAGTAATATCTTTGTTTCTTGGATGTTTAAGGGGTCAGTTCATAGTTTTGCCAAAGGATTTGACAGCAGGGATGGTTTAACCAAAAAGTGAGGGCAATTTGACACCATGAATTGAAAGTCAAATATATTTTCCAAACACGTGAAAGGTTTGCCGGGAAAACACGTCCAATGAGCAACATGTGTAAAAAAAAAAAAAAAAAAAAAAATCCTTCCTTCGTCTCTTCTTGTCTGTTTAATGTGATCTTCAAAGTGAAGACAGACAGACAGACAGAGATCACAAAATGAGAAGAAATAAGCAGACGTTGTATTAACACATTATAATCTGATACTTGTGCTAAATCTGATGTAAAAGTCTGCTGCATATGGAAACATGTCTGACTCGGTATCAAACTGTTTCCCCTCCCCACAGTTTCCACTGCTTCAATGAGGAGAGTGGATGAATAAATAAAGAGGATTCAACCACACTCACAGTTGGCGATTCCCCCCCCCCCCTTAAAAATGATTAGAAAGACTCAAGCGTCTGCCCCACATCCACACTACAGCACTAAATCCATACTATGTGCTACTATAATGTTTGCGCACTTTTAACTAATAGGAAATGACACAATAGAAATAGAAAGTACTTTCTTCACATTTCATTCTTGTGCGTTTTGTTCAGCCAAACTCTTTCTGGAGGTGTTTCATTACCACCCACATCTTGTGTTTTTTCCATCTGTGAGCAGCTCCTCCATTTCCCCTGTGTGTTGCACCATGGGAGAACACAATCCACAGACAGATCACTCACAAAATCCACCACAGTCTCTGTCAGGCCTGGTTTGACTATACTTCATTCAGTATATCAAGGAAAAACCTGTTTAGAGACATGTAAACGTATGTTCTCTCGTTGCCACCGAACATGGTGGTGGTGATGGTCGCTTAATTGCCCATGCTCATTAGTCATCATTATGTGTACAATAAAAGAGCAGTCATACTATTTCAGAGCAGACTGAATGCTACAGTGATGCGCTATTGCAAACCAGGCCACGCTAGTTAGTATGCTAACTTCAGAAAGTAAGAGAAATAGAAGCAAAATTAAAAATGCAAGCAGCAAAGAACTGGCTAATGGCTATTGTGCCCCTGCACAATAGAAGAAGAAGAAGTCAAAGTCACAAAAACCAAGATGTCAACGAGTAAGTCACATGGTGAGTCGCTATTTTATAAGTGACCATGAGATGATGCTATAAATATAACCACATATGGACATGCAGATGTGTCTTTGTGGCCCGTCTGAAGAGGGTACGCCAGAGTTATGGCAGGTGATTCCTCTTGGATTGTAAAGGAATGAAGTTTGATGCCAAAGTCAGACATAAGCAGCTGTTCATGTTGACGCTGGCAACGTAGGAATGGCAAAAGTCTTCATACAACTCCTTTAGGCGGGTTACGCCATGTAAGTCATGCTAGCAGCTCTTTGAGACCAGCTGATGTTAGATCGATGTGAGCTAAACAGATGAAGCCAGTATCAGTGTGATACCATTCTGATGTTTGGCAACTGTGATATTAAAATGTTCACAATTACTTATAGTTGTAAATTAGCAGAGAATATCTAAGGTTGTTGTGAATGTTTGCTGATATTGGCCCTGATCCAAAGCAAATCAACAAGTTGACATTCGTGGGTGAGCAGGTCAGGGATCACAGTGTGAATACAGTTGATCCTCAGGGGAGCATGAATGTGTGCGTGCTCCTAATCTGATGCCAGTGCACTCAGCAGTTGTTGTAAAATTTCCCTCTAAATCACAAATATCAGTCTCACGTCAGATCATGAGTTCATCCTCTGAAGACTATAAATGACTGTACAAAAACAACTGATTCCAAGAAATTTTGCGACGTATCACCGGCGTTAAAGCTACATCTGTGCTGACTGTCATGGTGAACTGTCTGAGATACAGCATGGCACTAAACATCACTGATGACGACCTCATGGTGGTGTTTCTTCACTGACAGCGCCCTCCTGCCATTTATGCAACAGATGAATATGACGTAATTGCGTTTTGTTGTCAGACGACATCTAGTGGCTGTAGTGATTATTACAGCAGCACAGTGTGAGCTAATGTTGTATAAAAAGAGCCACATTTGGAGATGTTCCTGCCGGATGGATCGATAAAGTTGGGTCAATAAAACTCAGGGTTTTGACACAGGACAGTGGTGTTTGATTCCCGCGTGAAAGTTACGGTAAGGTCATTTGTTT
The DNA here is from genome assembly GCA_021432705.1 of Caranx ignobilis. Lineage (NCBI taxonomy): Eukaryota > Metazoa > Chordata > Actinopteri > Carangiformes > Carangidae > Caranx > Caranx ignobilis. The sequence continues at coordinate 50,479,037 of MU270012.1, forward strand.
TATCTCGTCGCCTTCAACGAAGTTAACGGTCTCGTTGTTACCCTGACAACAAAAGATCATCAAAGTAAATTATTAGATCTTTTCCTGACCTTTACCAACTAGTTTTAGCGCCTAAACTCTAATGAAGCAATGATGATGATTTCAGTAACCATGGCAACAATTGGTAGGCCGCTCTTGCTAAAGTGGTGTGTTTATGTAATGGTGACCATGGCAACCAACGTCCGGTACACATGTCACTACTTCAGGAGTACCACTCCTATGGGTCACATCAGGTTGTTAGGAAAAAAAAAGAGAGATGGTTGTTTAGGTTAAGGACGACCGTATTTACACCTTAACTTTAACAACTATTAACCATTCATTTCTTGTCAGGCCACCTGTACTGTCACTGAACACTATGACTGAGCAGAGTTGTGAGATGAATTGGTTTTCAGTTATGGGAGTGTCAGTGGGGATTTTGAGAGGGACCCCTTTTCCACTAAATGACTGTGATCCTGCTTCTTCTCCTCATTACGTATCTCAGACGATGCCTGTGAGCTGGCCCAGAATCTCGTTGCTGGCAGTGTTTGCTTGTGGTAACTCAGTAACCAAGTCATACTGGTGTTTCTGAGAAGACGAGGTGCCTCCCCGTCTATTCTCACTACCCAGCTCAACCCTCCTTGCTGTGGCACTGATGTACAGTCACTAGCTGCATAGTTTGGCTTCACTCAAACTCTTTTCTTACGTGTCACTGGATGGAGAGATGGACTTGTCCTGTACATCACATTCCTGTGAGCGTTGAAAAGAAAACACTAAAGCAAAGACGGGATGATGATGTAATACTTGAAGGGAAAAGGTTGAAAGTACATGAGGAGGTGGGGGAAGAAGCAGAGCTGCGGCAGGGACCCCCCCCAATTCACTTACTGGAAATTCACAGTGTAATATACCAGCTGAGGGTTGAATACCAGGTTCAAACACAATCCCCGGCGTCTGGCAGCTTTCTAGCTTGCTCTCCTCTCACAGATCACAAATGTTGTGAGGAAGTTGCTTCATGAGTTTCCCTTTTGATTTAAAACCTCATATCGTTAAGATTTATGTCTGTCTCTTCAAAGAGGAACTGACATCATGTTGAGGTGTTAAGGGGAAAGCAGATCCTAATCTTCTTTAGAACTTCAAGTGAAGGGACGGCATGTAAAATTTTACCTGCTACTGAGAAAATCAGAGAGGGTGAAAGTTTCCTCTTTGCTCACGGTGTATTTATTCATGTCTAGACAAGAGAGGACAAAAATGTACTTTCTTTTTCTCTATATATCTCGGGCACAGAGCGTCGTTGCAGTGTTTCCACGTGGGCAACTCTAGGGCCTGACGCTGACTCTGTCTTCCTGTCATATGTGGGATATGCATGCGAGACCCGACAGACATACAGCTGATATGATCTGATAACATTTCCAGCTCTCTGTGCCGTCACTGTGTCTCAGTCTGTGCGCCACCATGAGGGAAAATTTCCAACAGACGTGACACACGAGTGTTTTTTTTTTGTTTTGTTTTGTGTTTTAGTTGTATTCTTCAGAATACATGTTTTATTTCCCTAGATTTACCAGCTTCGGTTTCAGAACAAAAGCAGCATTTGTTTAATCCCACAACCATACTGAATAATGACTCGATAAACACTACGAGCAGCAAAGCACAAAGCAGAGAGCTCTTTCATTTCCCTTCATCTAAAATTAGCACATTTAAAGGAAGTGTGGGTGGGCTTCAGAAGTGGAAATAACAACGCCACAAACCAGAAAATTCTTCTAAAATTTCTGGTTATTGAAAATATTTGGCCACAAAAACTGGTTCCATGAAAACCAGCATTAGATTTAATCTTCAGAGCGTTCATTTAGATACTGAAACAGCACAACAAAATATCAGTGTTTTCCTAATTACTGTATGAAGCCGAGGTTTCAATGGCTTTTCAGTAACTCCCATGAGATTGATTATAGTTCATACATAACACGGTTGTACTGTAAAACTGCTTCACAGTAAGGAAGCTCATGAAGTCTTCTCACCATGTGAGGTAAAACACCAAAAAACAACGTCCCTGTCTCTGTGTTTCCAAGTGTGTCTTCCTCAATCTAAAATTACAAGTGTTTTACATTGTGTGTACTTTATTTATTTCTGTTTCTGTCTCTCTTATGGATTTTCCCTCAGCAGCAAAGGATGCTGGGAAATGGTAACTGGCCAAAAAAAAAAAAAAAAAAAAAAAAATCTTGAAGGAATCAATACAAAGCTCTTCTTCATGTGCTGGTTTACACTTGTAGTACGTGTCATTGCTCCGACAGACTTGATTCATGAGTTTTGGAAAAGCCCTTACTTATCTGTCTTCATCTATTAACGTGATACAAGTCAAGCAGAATCGTGAGCACAAGCATCTGGGTGGGTTTTTCATTATAAAACACACTGATTTAAAGAAAATCATAGCAATTTTACTCAAACTGTGAAAGTACCTGTCCTGCCCCTGCACAGTCCCTCTGGTTTTACGAGCTGATAAAGTTTGATTTGAGATCCAATGATGCATCATTTTCATCATCAGTCATTCACACTGTGTGTGAGGGGATCCATTTATCTGATTATTTGATATATCAATAGTAACATCACTGTGTCCAAAGGAGGGGAGAGGGGCTCAAGAGGAAAAATACAGATAAATAAATCCTCACAGTGCTCATAAAAAAAGAAATAAAGAATGAAAAACATAACTTGAAATATATAAAATACAGCTGCAACAGTCTGAACTGAGATGATCGAAGAAAGAAAAACTGCTGTTAAACGCTACAGTTGCTGGTTTTATGAGCTCAGACTGTCTTGTGTCTCGCCAAGTTCACCTCATCTCCACAGCATCGGCCTTTAAATGAACGTGAAATTCAGAATCCAAACCAGTACATTAACATATTCACACTACAAACCCAATAAGCTTTGGAATAACGATGAGGTTTTGTTTCTTTGATTTCATGGAAATTAGTTGCCGTGACAACATTTCAACTGTTTCTGCTCCTGTTTCAGGCTCAATTTGATAAATGTCTGTGTGTTTGAAAGAGATTAGTCCAAAACAAATAAAACCAGTTTATTACTTTGTTCGTTTTTTCTCCATTTAGTAAGTTGGTCCGTAGCCACCAACCATCTCAGCATTTTTATCTATTAAACCAAATATGTGCGGCATCGATGACCTTCACATTTAAGCAGAAATACAACAAGTTAAAAAACTGTGGGACGAAAACAGACAGTTTAAATGTGTTTAAATCTGTTTGTCACCGTTTGCTTTATGAAACAGTCTCGTCCTTCCAGTCAGGGTTAAATATTTATCCATTTTTAAATGAACTGATTAATTGTCAGAGCCGTGGATCAAAGCGACTACTGACGGCAAAACTGATGCAAATAAACAGTGAAATTGCAGTTATGATTTTATATAAATGAATAAATGAACAAAGACAAGCTGATCAGTCATGAAAAGGAAAACAGTGGTGTCTCAATTTTGAATAAATTATAATTCGTACAGTTTGCATTAACATCAAAGAGAGTGATTAACAAAACTGACCTTCTAAAAGCCAAGTCAAACAGCCTGAAATTTCACAAGCCACAGACATGTGAAAGTTATGTTTCAGTACTAATCAAATGTCATCAATGTGTCAGACGCGACACTGAAATCAATCACCGAAGCAATCGTCTCATTTGTTCAAGACTTCATTAAAGCGGCTTTTGCACTCTGAAATCATGCCTCAGTCCAGTTACACTCAATTTCTGAGTTTATTTCCTGCTTACAAAATAAGCAGCACTGCCATCTTCTGGTAAAGGTCAGCTATTGTAGTTATACTAATGCCATCAGTATAAAAACCTGATGAAGGGCGTCTCTTTAAAGTCATCAAAGCAAACAATGACTTAAGAGCGGATTAGTGTGGCGATTTTAAAAGTTCTCTTACTGTCAACAATTTCAACGCAAAGGCTGAAACAACAAAAAGTTGTGTGTGGAGCTAAACCCAGATTGCTTCTTCCTCTTCTTACCACAGAACCCCATTGTCTGGAAACATGTCAGTGAACCATGCTGTTGCAATGGTTGACATGTTTCTTCACCGACATGAACATGAGCAATATAGGTTCATTTCAGTGAGCAGCACACTCAACATCCTGCTGCAATAAGTACCTGTAACACACCAATGGTTTTTCACTGTCCTATACCAAAGGTTTACCAGCACATAAACTTTTACCAAACAGAGGACAATAACACTCAGTATCAGAAATACAGCAGCTCAAAGGATGGGGATGCAAGAAATCTCCACCTCCGTCACTGCAAATTCAAATGTGGCCAAAAGAAGCACCTGAGCCCTACAGGACTTTACTGGAAACTACAGGCCTGACACATCAAAACTACCACATCTTACACAGCAGCCGTGATGGAAAACATCAAAAAGTGCAGAGATGACGTAACAGAGAGCAGAATAATCACTGTGCACTCCAACCACAAACCATGCTTGACTGGGGATGCAGAGGGTGATGGAGCAACTCCGAGAATGAAAACAAACACCCTGTCTTGTGTCTCAGATCAACGCCACAAGCTTTCAGCCCTGTGTAACATACGCTGGCAGCTAAGTCCTCTGTGCAGAGCAGCTGAAAGACGGACATCTTCAACACCTCTACAGCAGACTGTTGACCCATCTACCACTGCACAGTCGTCGGGCCATCGTTAGATGCTGCTCACAGTCCTGCCATCTGCAGAAGTTCTCAGATGACTCTGCCATAGTTGGCTGTATCAGCAAAGTGTGGTGGACAGGTTTGTTGAATGGTGTGGCCTAAACCACCTCCAGCTCAATACCACCAAAACAAAGGAGCTGGCTGTGGATTTTAGGAAATGCAGGACCAGTCCACTCCAGTCATTGTAAACGGGACGGAGGTGGACAGTGTGGACAGTTGTATTTCCCAGGAGGCTCAGGTCATTTAACATCTTCAGCACCATGCTGCAGATGTTTTACAACTCGGTGGTTGCCAGCGTCATCTTCTACGCTGTGGTGTGCTGGTGTAGCAGGCTGAAGGCAGCTGATGCCAACTGACTTAACAAGCTTATCAGGAGAGCGGGCTCTGGCCTGGGTGTAGAACTTGAGTCTGTGGTGGAGCTATCAGAGCGGAGGATGCTGACTAAGCTACTCGGCATCGTGGAGAACACCTCTCACCCTCTGCGTGCCACACTGACATCCTGCCAGAGCTCTCACAGCTGTAGACTGCGACCACCGAAGAGCACCAAGGAACACCACAGGAGGTCTTTCTTCTCTGTGTATAACTCCTCACCCTAGGAGGTGAACATAAACAGTGATATGTCCAGTCACAACAACATACATGACTGAGGAACATCAAGAGGCTCATTACACAACATGATTACTGCGCCTCAGGCTTGTCACAATGAAAGGTCACTTTAAGATGGGAGGTTTTTATCTCACACTGAACTCCAGATTTCACGTGACTTTGGCGGAAACAACATTTGCCTACAGCGCGACACCCTAACAGTCCACCAGGTTGTTCATTTGGGTCAGGGGTCGGCAACCTGTGAATAAATAATGGCCATTTCATTTATATCGATTTAATCTTATTTAGTTAGTTGGTTAAAGCATGTGTGTATGTGCATGGGGTGTATGTGCATGTGTCATGTGCGCCAAGCGCGCCAAAGCGACACCATAGCGGCGCACATTCGTCAATTTAGTGGTCAATAGGTTTCGCGGCTCCAAGTGGGTTTTAATTTGGTGAAAATGGGCCCAAATGGCTTTTTTAATGCGAAAGGTTGCTGCACCCCGTTCCCCTGATTTAGGTTTATAGGTTAGGTATTTAGGTACTTAGGTTTAATTGGTTTGTGGCACAACAAACAAGCTAAAGTTACACGGTGAGTCTGCTCTGGCAAGAACTGGAACACATTCGTGAAACTTGCTGCAACAAGAAGATGAACAGACGAATGGCCGGTGTCTCTGTGTAGTGTGTATTCAAACTGCAAGCACTGAAACGTAGCTCTCTGTGTTGTCTGGAGCTTATGACTGCCCCCTACGTCCCCATCACCAACATGGGCACAGTGAAACCAAATGCTAAGGCAGGAGAATACAGGTCTATGAGCATGGAATTCTTTACCTGTAAGATCTGTAGGATACAAGGCTCGGACTTTTGAACTGTGTGTTTTCAAAAAGTAGCCTGCTCGAACCGTTTTTAAAGGTTGTGGCTATAGACAACGAGCGAAGCTAGATAGAAGCTAGATGTTAATTGTCAATATGACAATAGCTTCACTCAGGTGCACCAATCAAATAGTTTGTTTGCCCAGGGACAGAAAGTAGACGGAGTGATGACAGCATGGCTTAGACTCCAAAATAAGGAAAGCCGAACTTTTAAAGACGAATGGCAATGACTCTGACCAAGATTCAAACTACTGGCAGGGCATTCACATGCTCATTTCTCTCACTGAGGCTGTTGTTAATTTACACATACTGATGAGGACCAAGGATGTGAGAGTTGTTGTGTTCACACTCACTCAAACGCACTGCACTCAGGCCCTCAGTTCATCTTGGCCGATCTAGACACTGCCTGTGTGAAACCACCCAAGGGTATTTAAAGAGAAAATGAGCTTGTTCAAGTCTCTGTTTGCACTTTTTTCTAAAAGAGGATCTTTCTTATTCATTTCATTCAGAGGTTTCTGTTTTGTTCCCTTTAACTTGAAATGCAGGCGGTAAATTCATTTGCCTGGGATTATGGTAAAGTAGCTACTTGTTTACTGTACAAGAGCCATACAAGTGCACTGTGTTAAAAGTTTCCTGCGTTGAAATTGAATTAATATGAACATGTACGTTGCTGATTTAACAGACACAGAGGTGGGCTACACAGTTTGGGGGATTAGAGTGACTGGATTTCACTTCACATTGCCAGAACTAACTTGTACTACTTTGTAAAATGTCTGGCCTTAAACATCACTGATTGCGTTTCTACGCCCTGTACAACAGAAAACAGTCTGTTAGACGGACCGTGTGAAACGTGACGTAACTGCACACCTCTGTGCGCTGGCTGCACAGTTGTGCAGGTATTTCCCCCAACGCTGATTTCAGATTCACATGTTTTTATTCATGGCAACAGAAAAATACAATTCGCTTTGATTGCAGCAGTCAGCAAATGCTCATGAAAGCAAACGCCCAAGATGCAAAAGATACCTCACACCTGACAGGTGGACAGACTGTCTTAGCAGAGACGAAAAGCTTGCCAACACAGATTTAAAACACATTGTGAAAAAAGACGCTCAGAGTGCGTCCAGCAAAACTGGAACTTGCAGAAGGTGGAAACCACAGCTGTGTACTCAACTTGATGCTGCGATGTCGAAACGAGTCGTTACAGCTCGAGTGTGGTTGAACCCTGCGTCTGAGCTGACCAGTGCAGGCGCATCAGACGACCTCAGCATCATGTAACGTACTGGAAGTGGCAACTCCACACCTCAGACAGATACATGAAGAAATGACAAGAATTACCTAGAAACTACCACATTTTTTAAACTTTAGTTTGTTTACACACACAGCGATTGAGCGTTCGAATTATGGAAGGAAAAACATGATGAAAAAAAAGGAGGAAACTGAGGAAAGCCATGTGTTTGACATCACTTCAGAGGGTTAGAGCACCACAACCTGACCTCCCTCAGGTTCGTCTTGTACATTTTGACATACTGGCTGTGGCTGCTTTTCATTGCATTACTTGTCTGAGATAAAGTTACAAGATTTTGTCCAGAATTAAAAACAACTTTGATATTATTGCAAAGCACAGACACAAAAGATTAAAAGCCAATATGTTCAAGGATTCAACGTGTCTTTCCAGTTAATCATAAATCATTAAATCATGAATAACAGATTTGACTGTTTTCATGAACATGAAAAAACAGAATCTGTGTTTTTTATCATTTCACTTCATTATTCCCACCATGGAAAAAAAACAAAAATCTAATCAGGCCATGTAATAAGCTCTTTTTTAAACAACAGACAGCGAGAGTCCATTGGACAGTGACAGTCCCTGTGCTGTGACCTCATTTAGTGCACTTTGAAACCGAACTGCTTGCAGTTTCTAATCTATTGTTTAATTTCGTTTAGTTTTTGTTTTAGTAAACTGTCTTTTGATTTGTGGTAACTTATTAGAACGTGAGTGACAAAGTCCTACGTGACTTCCCACACACTCACTTCTAATACTGATTAGATAACAGCATCCTGTAAGAACAAATTTCCAGTTTTCATTGGAAAGAGACAAGGGCATCCCAAAGCCTGCCAGGATATTCATACCCCCACCCCTTCAGGAGGAGACACCCCCACAGCTGTGGGTGCAGGGGTCATATTTGAACAGACGGTGACTTGATGCTATGAGACAAAATTAAAACACTGTCTGTTGCTGTCACACTCTGCTCATTTCCTGTCACATGTCACTTTATCTACAATCTAATTGGGGCAAAATATGACCAATTCATAAACTTTAAAGCTTACAGAGCTATTTACATGAAGGTCAAAGAGGAGAAAGTGGAATGAAGTAGCTCATAAAGCGTGCACACGTGTACTGTATTAAAAAAAAAAAAAAAAAAAAAAAAAAAGTCTATAAGTGAGCGAAATAAGCTTTTCAAGATTTTAGCCATTTTGAGCGGTTTTGTCTATTTTTTGTATAAACGTTATTTAATTACACAGCAGCTGATAAAAGTGGTTGCACACAGAGGGAAATAATTCTCATTGGCTGAAAAACTGATATTTCATAGGAAGGAGTGTTGCAACCACAGAGAAACAGAGAGGGGGAGGGAGAGAGAGAGAGAGAAAGAGAGAGAGTGAGAGATTGCTCTTATAACAGTCAGTAGTCGCACCTTTTTTCTTTATCTCCTGCTGTTTCTCCACCACACCAGGCAAATAAAGGAGGTAAGAAGCGATTTCTTTAAATTAACAAGACACAGATTCTGTTTCTGTGTTTGTACAACACATTTTCTGCCTGAACTTCTTAGTTACTGATTAATCTAGAAATCTGACATGAGCTTTTAATCACAGAGCCAATATTCTTATCAAAAAACCTCATCATTTGTTAACATTGCTACTGTGTGAAGGTGCGTCCTTCAACACAGGAGCATTTGCATGCATGCGTTTCTCATTCCTGCGACATACAAACAGGTCCAGTCTAGATGTTTTTCCAACTGGGGCCCTGGGGCAGCAGGGACTGCAGGGAAGAAATCTGTCTCAGATTCCTTTCTGTTTAATCATTGCTGATAATTACCGCTACCTGACAGAACCATTGTGCGTATGTCAATGTATATTTTAACCTTGTGAGAGCTCAACTCCACTGCCAGGACACCAAACTGGTCCTTCCATTTGCTAACCATGGAAGAACTTTGCATAAAACCTACTTGAATTTCAGTGAATGATGCATTGTAAATGTAGAAACATATGATTTTATCAATGATGATGAAATTCAACTCACAAGGAAGGAAGTCTCATATCAGGATGTTGACACACATGTGAGAACAATACTCATATGCAATTGTGCATATTTCTTGTGAAATTTCGAAAGAGAACTTATGCCACGCAAAGTATGTTACATTAAATCAATGTTGGCTGTGTTTCAGCTCATCTCCACAGCTCTTTGACAGCTCCTCAATGGCTGTTTTGAATGCCACACAGTTTCCTGGCCACGCAGGCCTAACGAGCCCCAACAACTCCAGCAGCTCTACGCAGGACGAGGCAATCAGGGGCATCCAAATTGCAGCTACACTGATCATCTTCTTGGTAAGTACTCTTCTATACATTTCCACATCAGTAACACTGCCACTGTGTGTCGCGCTGCAAACTTTGAGGGTGCCTAATATCATATTATAGTTGTGAATGTCCTGTCGGCTATGAGATTTGGGGACACTGAATGACTGAACTTATGTAATTACATAAGAGTACAGCCTACTATGTTGTGGTTAACCTTTTCAAATACAGGTTTGGGACATGGGCAGCAATTTCCTTGGAAAGTAGGATTTCTTTATGCAAAGCTAGGCGAGCCACATCCTGGCTGTATTTTCATATTTCAGACTGGTCTCTTCATTGAGCTCTGCAAGAAAGCAAATATGCATATTTAGCCATGACAAAGGCCACAGAGCATGGCTGAAACATAGTGGTGTTTTTAATACGTACAATGAACTAGTCAACAGTTTAACTTTTATACCAGAGAAGAGGTATTTTGTTAAAAGCGCGCTGCACTGGCTGACCGAAGAGCACCCTCCTGGATACCATTATACTGCAACCCACATGAGCACTTTGTTTGCTGTTGTGTTGAAGAAAATCTGCATATTCTGCACAAAAGCCTGTCATCTGAATGTAACGGCTGGCTGGTTCTCGTGGTTCCTCTAGGTGGGCATACCTCTGAATGGGCTGGTGGTCTGGGCACTGGGAACGCGGAGAAATCGTCACCTGGTACGAAGAGGCAGCAACGAGGAAACACGCGCTGCCAGCAGTTTCCGTATCTACGTCCTGAACCTGGCTCTGGCTGACCTGGTGTTGCTCCTGCGTACCCCGCTCATGTTGGGCTACCTCGCTTCCAACTACAGCTGGCCGTTTGGCCAGGGCTTCTGTTACCTGATCATCTTCCTGCGAGGCCTGGGGTTGTATGCTTCAGCTTTCCTCCTCTGTGCTGTGGCCCTGGAGCGATGCCTGTGTCTCCTGAGGCCGGTGTGGGCTCGACTGCGCCGGCCCGCCTGGGCCGTTCCTCTGGCCTGTGGCATCTTATGGCTGGTAGCAGCAATCCTGTCTGCCCCTTACTTCCACAGCGCCGTCCTGTTTGAGAAAAAAGGGAAATACCAGTGCTTGGAGAGTGGGAAGTTTAACATGGGGCTGTTTCTCACAGAGACAATAGCAGGTTTCATCTTACCCCTGTTGGTGTTCCTGGGGAGCAACATAGCTGTCTTACTCACGATTCATCAAGCAGTGCCTCCAACACCCACCTCCACCAACCCTTTAAATGCCCGCAGGATGACCAGGATGTACCACGTGCTCTTCTTCACCATGCTCCTCTTCCTCACCTGTTGGGTGCCCTATTTTGTTTGTCGGTTCCTGCGTGCCTTGTCCACAGGAAGACAGGGCTGGGAAAAGCTGCATAATGGAGCATTTTATGGCACATACATATCTCTGTACCTGGTGTACATCAAGAGTGCTCTTAACCCTGTGCTGTATGTGTTTGCTGCCCGAGGCTTAGGGCGTGCTATCAGGGCTTCAGTTGTGTCCACCATTGAACGACTTTTCAACGATGACTCCATGGAATCCATCCGCAGGAAGTCACTCAAGAACTCACAGATGTAGCTGAGAAGTCATACAAACTTCACACCTTTGAGAGGAGAACATATCAAATACTTTCCACTGGTCGATTTGACTATGATTCTTCTATTTGCACAAATTGCTCACTGCTAAACCGTCATCACCACCCATCCACCTAAACAATGAGCTAGGGTTAGAGAGGCAGGTTTAAGCATGTGTTGTAGGCCAGTATTTTCCAATTATGTCCAAGAGCCACGGCAAATTGAGAAATATGTGGATCTCATCTCAACATGTAGAGATGCAATCCTGCGGACTGATTTGACTTTGACGAAATGTGATCAAAGCTGAATCATAGTTTGACTGCACCCACTTCTACCAAGTTACCAGATAACAAACGCTCTCTGATAAGAGGTTCCCTCTGATGGGGATAAAATGATTAATTAACTCAAAGGCTTGGACTCATTCAAAGGATCAGACTGAGAGCTATAGCTCAACGGCAATGTGTTTGTTATACGTGTGAAAACCACAAGCAGAGCAGAAGGGTAAAGCCACATCTCATCAAGCTGTGAAGGAGGATGTGTTTCTCTACAGTCACAGAAGAACAAGAAGATACACGGTCAGTAAAAGTTGATGAGTGAAGACTGAAAAATGCTGCTTTGTTGCGACATGCTGAAAGCAGTGTCATAATCGGCGTGGAGATTAAATCATGAATCATCTTGTCCACGGAGGATGGAAACACCTTCTTTGTAAACAACAGACCACACAAAGTCCACACATATCAATGTCACCGCTCCTGGACCCCAGAGCCACCACCACTGTCACGTGAATGAGAGAGTTAAGCCAGTGTGGACTGTGTCAGCTTGATCCCAGGAACTGATACTGATCACAGAACAAGAGACTGATCATCATTCATTCATGCATGTCTTTGTGATCATGTTATTTTTTCGTTGCTGATGTTTTAAGATATTTTTCAGGGCATTTTATGCTTTAATTAGACAGAACAACGCAGAGAGACAATCAATCGGGAGCCACATGCCACCAACGGATGTGCTCTCTAACCACTCGAGCACTGATCATACCTGTGATTTCCATGTCAAAAGAGCAATTAGCTGGTTCTATCTGGTGCTACTTGCACATATCGAATAATATATGCATACACATATCGAATGTACTGTGTGTCTGTGAGTTGCAGGATCATTACTGTATTATGAATGTACAATGTATAAAACTGTACCTGATTTCTGTCGATAAAAAAAGTCCCAATTATTCTGTTTAGGGATTCAACTGTAATTAATCGTAGCACTTCACATTTATTTTCTGTCCACAATAAAACAACAATAAACAAAAGTCAATTTCGTTAAATCAGATTCACTGAATCACATCTTTTAATTGCAGAATTTCAATCAACAACAATCTTTATTTACAAGTACAGTGTGTCTTTAATGAGATGTACTGTTTTGGTATATAGGCTTAAAATTGTGACTGAAGTTAGATACCGGACGTTTCTTTCAACCACAAACCTCATCTTTAATGTTCACACTTAACTGAATAATGTTAAAAAAAATGAGGGCAGAAATACGGAGAAGGGACGAGGTGCAACATGTTGCAGATTGTGGTTTTGAGGTTTCTGTGTTTCAAACACATAGAAGACATTTGTTGTTGTTTTTTCACCTTCTTTGCCATTTCCAACAATTCACACAGTTGTCCTGTTTAGCTTTATATTACACTGTTTGTCTGTTTTTAAATGATATTTGCTAACTGCAAATGCCCCACAAAAACAAAGTAGGACCAAGCCATGTGACCATGTGATAGTCCCCTATATGCACACCACCAAAAAGGAAACTGCAGACCTGTGCAAGGAGATACTGGTCTAGGTGAGGTTACGGTTGAGCAGCTGATCAGCATGTTTGTGTGCATGAAGAATTAGCACCTGGGCATCATGGATGGCCTCTGATTTTTGCAGAACTTCTCCCAGTTTCCGGGCAGTAGTCTCTGAGTCGCTGTCTGCTATCAACTTTCTCATCCAGTTCTGAGAAAAACAAAAAAAGGCTTCAGCTTCAGCACCACTGTATGTTTAAATGCATAGTAATTTGCTAAATGTTATCTGAAACAAAAACCTAATTTGACCTGTCGCTGAAAAGATCAGCCAGGAGACACTACCACAGCCTCTCTGTGCCTTGCATAACATTTTCTTTCTCTTTTTTGTCTACTGCAGCATTACAGCAATATTGCAACATAGACATGTTTAGACTTTCCTGTTCCTCCGAAATTTAAGAAATGACCGACATTTTCACAACTTATTCACAAAAAAAAAGAACAGAGTAAAAGTGTTTAATAGTAAAATTGTGAAACATGACAAACACATGACACATACTGTGGAGGAGTGCAGCCCTTTCACTCACCTCTAATATCGGTTCATCTTTTGGTGGAGGATAAGGTGGAAGGTTGAGAAGTGCATGTTCAGTTATCTTCAAGAACTGTATGAAGACAAACAGGAAGAGGGAAAGTTCATATGCAGCATTCAATCTCTTGATCTAATTGTTACGATAAATGAAATAGTTTTCTCTTTCTTGTTCTTGCTACCCTCAACAAGCACGCCATGAAACAGCCACATTTCTTCATGCTGTTGAACAAGATATGTTCAACTGGCTGATATCTGTGTGGTCTACCACTTCTGTTTCTGGGTCACCTCAATTCTGATGTCTACGTTAATGAAATGGCCTATTTAATCAAGTAAAATCCAAAAGACAGATTTAGCCTTTGTTCATTATTACAACAGAATATTCCCCGTCTGAACACATTCAAAAACATAATATAACATTTTGTTTCTGTATGCTTGTGTGAGAGCCCTGCACCTCTTTAGCTTTCTCCTCCTCTTCCTCCACGTGGTCCCTCAGCGTGCGGCATGTTTGTTGTAAAGAGGTGGTCTGCTCCTCTGCACTCTCCAGAGCTCGGACCACTGCCCTCAAGTCTTCCTGAAAAACCACACAACACAACAAACTGAAATGTACAAATGCTACAGACACTATTTCCTTATGTGGATTAAATGGAGTTAATCTGCTGACACGCACATTTTATGGTATGATTATTAAATAATTGTTCCGATACGAACCACAAAGTAAAACTAATCAAATAAAATCAATTTTGAAATCATTACACTCTGATTGTAGCCCCCCCCCCCCCCCCAAGACTACAGTGGTTTTCACCTCCAGTGTGCCCAGTGTCTTCTTTATAACCACAGACTTCTTGGACTCCTCCTGGTGGCGATGGGATGAAGGCTCCAGACCTTTTTGTTTCTGCACTGGAACTGTGAGCTGAGCACACTGCACCAGGAAACTACAAAGTTTGGGAAATAAATGAGCAAATAAGAAAACAGAAGGCAATTATTGACAATCATTGTTTTTTTTTTTTCTGTTTATCACTTTGAAACAATAATATTTAAAATCAATAGCAGAAGTGAGTTGAAAGGTTCGGTGATAATTTCCTTTTGATTTATCAGTTTTCACTGGGATCAAAGTTATATGATGACGTATTAAAGTATCATTTCACTAAATTATACCAACAACAAAAACAACAAAGTAAATGAGATCTGTTTTACATGTGATTTGAGTTTTGTTTGATGTAATACATTAACAGTGCACAGTCACAGTTATAAAGCTAGCTGCTACACTACATTTCTGAGGCTGATACATTGATAATACTTGAAGTAAATGTTCAATTACTGTTGGGTATATCGGCATTTTTGGACAGTATATGTGAATCACTGTATTCTAATGTCTAACTTGATGCTCACCTGTTTTTTATTATGTTCAGATGTTCCTGGCTCTGCTTCTTCTCTGTCCGTGTCAAAGGAAGAGTTGCTCTGTGAACACAGGAAAACAATAATTCCTGAAACTCTCAGGTTTAGGCATCCTGATGATCAATAAATACTACATTTTAAGGCTGTCTTACACATTTAAGAGCTTCCAACAGATTTTCTATGATGAAGTTCAAGACAGGGGTTGTGAGAGCCATTACAAAATATTAAGTACAATGAGTTTTGAGCTCTACTTTCTATTACTATGTATTGTACTTACATTTTTGCATATTGTATGACTTGGTAGGCCCTAACATACATACCATAATAAGAAAATTACACGTTTAAAACTGGAAAACAGAGCGTTACATGGAATAAAGGTGGTGAAACTTACAGCAGTGATAAGTCCATTATGTTTTCCAGAGCCCTGATGGAGGACCGTGGCATCAGCACCCAGTTTCCCCGTCCTTTAGCTTTGTTGGCTTTCTGTGACACTGAGGGTGACCTTTTAGCTGTTTAGGACACAAACACAAAGTGAACCCGGGTGGCTACGTCTGGTTTGGTTTGTGGACAGTTTGGTCCACCATTGTCCCGACATGAACTTGTACTTTTACGGTTCACCGTGCTCCAAGCTGCTCTTACCTTTCCTCTTCTGTGCCGGCTTTGGGTGGATGTCACTGTCACTGAGCTCTTGGTCCTAAGGTGAAGACATTACGCATTTAGAGTAAAGACAAGACGACGCAGACACGGAGTAAAGCTTCATTTCATCTTACCTCAGTCTCTGTTTCTTGTGGTTTCGTCGTCTTGTCGGGTTTTTTCTTATTTTTTACTTTTGGTGTTTTTGATGCCGCCCGGTTGGAACCTCGTACAGGCTTCATACCTGCAAGCTAACTACTAGCGCTAACTTTAGCGTAATGGACGGCAATGTAACGTCTGGCTACGCTAACGTTAATGAACTAACAGAAACAAAGCAACAACAAACTGGGTCTGTCGTCGTGTAAATTATGCCCTATACTTATGTAACGTTAAGACACAAGTGCACAGATAGTTCACAAAGTAGCTGTTGCTGGTTATGTTTACCAAGCCTCCTTTTCGCGCTGCTGTTTTCGAACGGTACGCTGATTCTGCGCATGCGCGTATGTGGATAAACACTTCCCTCGTTAACTCTGTCAGGCAGCAGTTCCTCCGCTGCTGGCCTTAGATCAAGTTACAGGTGTGGATGTATTAACCATGGGTACACTGCATGTGAATACTGCACACTAGGCAGTAAATAAATGCAGTTATTTTACGTATTCAGTAGCTTTACCTGACGAAGGACGAAAACACTACCTGTGAGAATCTGAGCAGGGCAGAGAATGATAACATTTGGTGTAAAACTGAGCCATTTGGCCATTTTAGTAAAAAGTGATTGTTAAAAACATTCTCTGTGATTTTCTCCATCTTTCTGGAAAAGAAAAGCAAAATTTGGACATCTATGTGTAGCTGTTTGACCAGCATCTCCACTGTCAGCCATAGAAACTCATCACTTCCTCCGACTCCTCTGGCTGTCTGACTTATTAGTATATATTTTTATCAGTATATCTGTAGTGAATAGGGTTAGGGTTAGGTTTGTGAATACTTGACAAGTGATTATTTTGTGTTTTTTGATTGTTGTTAATTCAGTGAAATCTATAGAGATGTGTTTTCACCTCTCTTATTTCTCAAAACTTTCTCAAAGACTCTCAAATATCATTATAATACTGCAGTCACCATATGAAACTGAAAAACATAATAAGGTTTATTTATTTTAACAGAAAACAAAACAATGTCAAACACAAATATGTTTCTATTTAAAAAAAAAAAAAAGCAAAAATGAAAGATTCCCACATGACTGCGAGTCAGAGGTTCTGGTTTCCTCTTTAATGGTGTGGTCTGGGTGGTGCCACAGTATGACAGTGTGTCTGTCACACTCTTCCTGGGAGGTGAAATTTGCCTGTGAAGCGTCCATGGTTGTGCAGGTCAAATGGACTAATAGCCTTCCTGATACCCATCATGTTGCCCCGTGCTATCATCTTGAAGGTCCAGGGATTCTGGTTGTTCTGCTCCCGTTCAGCCTGCTTCTTGTGCATGGCTGCTAAGCTCTCTCTGCTCATCACCTGCAATACATGAATCATAAGAAAATATTGTTACATATACAGCAAGGGGGAAATTAATGACAATTAAACTCCATGGTCCACTTTCTTCACTTCATATAAATATACAACCATCTTGTAATGTGACTGAGTATAAATGATCCATCAAACTAAAAGCCCTAGTATGCAGTCACCACTTCAAACTTGAGCACTCAAGCTTCATGAAGGGGAACTCTTTCAGAATATACTGCATTTATCAAAACAGTAACTGGTAAAACATAAACTGTATCCGTCATCTCACCTGAGCAGGGAATGGAAGCTTCTTTGCCACTTCAGTCAAGATATGCTGAATCTCCCCCAGCTCCACCTTTCCGCCCACTTCCACAATGAAACGACCATAGCGGACAGGTGTCACATAGTGGTCGATGGCTCCCTTCCCTCCACCCATGCGCTGACCCAGGCCTTTACGTGTGATGGGTTTATATGGGGCATTGATGCGCCAGCGGGCAAACGTCGTCCGGGAATCCATCTTGCGGTTGATGGTTAGACGCATCATCTCTATGTGACCCCAGTGGAGGTAGCCCCCTCCCATGGCCTGAATGTAAGAGAGCGAGACGGAGCAAGAGGAATTAAGCACTTTGTATTTTTCGTGTGAGCGAAACGTTGATTGAAAAAATATTTTTGATAATTTCCATAAGTCATAAATGTTATTCTTGACACAAGAGTGAGTCATATCGTGCACTTGAATCACAGCACCTGTCTTTTAAAGTGAGTCATTTTCTACTTTGCATAAATGTAAATTTATAATTAAATATTTCTATGGAAATGAGAAATGTCAAAACATTTTGTACTTGTATCCTGTTTGGACTGTGACATTTATTACAGGTTTGGTAACAGGCAATTACCTAAGGTTTCATATTAAAGTTTGAAAAAATGCTGCAGGTAGCATAATCTTCCTGCTTCAAGCAGCCGTAACAACAGTGTTAACACGAAATAAATGCACTCACCACAATAGCGTACAGTCCTGTAGTGAAGTCATTTGCTGTCTTAGCTTGGCCTCGGATATCGCGCAGCCTCTTCATCTCTTTCCTCACCCTTTTAAGGTTTGGCACTTTGTTCATAAACTTCAGTTTGGGTTTCTCTGGCAGCACCACATCTTCAGAAAACATCACAAAAGCAAATCAAAAGATGAGGACTCGTCAACATACAGTTTCACACTCAGATGACAGTGAACTCTCCATATAAATGTGTACATGCCCACATATAACAATCATGCATTACATGAAATAATATATGAACAAATGTTGTAGGAGCTTGTTTTAAATTACCACTGAAGTCTGGAGGGATTTCATATGTTTTTAACCCAGCAGCCAGGACTTTCACATGGCTGCACAAAGGACCTGTGGGAGAAACAGCAGAAGACACATGTTAACATGATGGTTAACTAAAACATCAAACTAATCAATTAATTTGACTCTAACTCTTCATTATTATGGATCTTTCTTCAGTTTAATGGGACACTCTGTTTTACAGTCTCTGTTGTACTTGTGCTTGTTTGAGTCTGATGTTTTTAATCTATGCTACAACTGCTGCCTAAAATGTTTCATGGTGTTAATGCAATAACAACAAATACCTAACAATCTATTTATCTGATCTTATACCTCCAGATATTAAATGGGTCAATGTTGATCGAATAAAAGTCCATCACTCCTCCATCCATCCATCCATCCTACTATCACTTTATCACCTGTACCTGTTTTAACCCACAGCTGTTGAATGTTTTCTGTTGGGACCTTATAGCACACTGAAGCCATGAATAATACATATTACCTTGGCACTTTATATTATTGTTCTGCGTGTTTACACTCGACTTTAACCACCTTTTATCGACATGCTGTTTTACACTGAGATTACATTAAGAAGAAAATCCTGGGCTAACCCTGCTAACTAGCTAACAAGCTAGCTTGGCTAACTCAGACACTTACAGTAGTGTTTAAACGTACACTGTACCTGTTAAATGAAAAAAATATATACATAAATAAACACTACACACAATAAAGCTGTTCATTATAATGTTAATTTACCTTGGAGGTGACCGGGGGCTTTGCAAACACCCGTCAACCCGCCGACAGCAGCTTTGATCAACGAAAACATCTTGCTAACTTTGAGAGGGGAGCTATAAACACCAATCTGTCACTGCGTCTGATCGATACAGGAGCATTTTAGGGGGTTAACTAATCAAACTGTTACAGACACCATGCTCGGTGCAAGGTCGCTGCCATTGCTGCAGTGCTGCTTCCGCTGCCTGTGACACTTCCTGTATGGCTGATTTTCACAATAAAAGCGGGGCCCCTATTTCTGATTTGTGCACAAGATAATAGTTTTTTGTTTTGTTTTGTTTTTTGTAAATAAATAAAATGTTTCTATTTTATGATTCCCTAAAGTTTAAAGAGGTGTTTCTTTTGTAAACAAAAGGTTTTTTTTTTACAATTAACCTTTTCTTCCACCTATTAAATAACAAATGTAGCCAGCGTTTAAGAGAAATCTGGTTTTATTTGCCAAAATTTGATGTGATTAAAAAAAAGTACAAACTCTAAATAGTTAATCATGTAATTTCTATTAACAAAGACCCCCACAGAATACACACTCCCGTTACATCATTAGAGGACATGTGTTTACAGGCCTCTTCCAATGACTGATGGATACAACACGTGATGCAAACAGCACCAGAATGAAAACAAGCTATGCCATGAGTGATCTGTGGCTGGTCCATCCAAAGTTCTGTTTTTCCTCTCTTCTGTCTTATCTCTCTCTTTTTGTCACTGGCCATGTCTGATGACCTTTTTGGGGCTCATGTTGACACAGGTGATAAAACACAAAGGCCATCCACTTTTACTTCCATTTAAAAATTAACCTTGAATACTACATATGCAGTATAGGGGTGTGGTGAGCCTCATCGCCTGGTCCAATGATGTAACACACAGACGCAGACTTGTGCAAGAGATGCAGCACTTTGATTGAACAGGTGTCTGGAGACTTCACAGAAATGCTTACGTGCCACTTGTTCAAACATTGCAGTGGGCCAAAGTATAAGAGAGATACAACCCCTAGGGAAGCTGCCACCAACAAGCTGGTGAGTTTGCTGGATCTTGCTCCTGTTTAATCGGGGTCTCAGCAGGGCAGTGATCAGACTCCATCTCCTCCACCATGGGGTTACCACAACAAGGATTTTGGGTGGTCCTTCTGTTTTGTTTAATGAGCCTCAGAGATGTGGAGGCTCAGTTTCCACGTGCCTGCACAACACCAGAGGCTCTGCAGACCCGGATGTGTTGCCCCTTCTGGAATGGTTCACCTTGTGGGTTCAGCTCAGGAAGGGGAGTCTGTGCCCCACATCCTGCAAGAGACCTCCCAAAACCAGTAGACTTCAGGGTGAGCTGGCCTCGTGCCTTCTATGATTCAGTGTGCACATGCTGGGGAAACTACGACGGATTTGACTGTGGTCAGTGCCTCCCGGGCTGGAGGGGCCCCCACTGTCTGCAGCGGTATCATGTGGAGAGGAAAGAGATAACAGATCTGACAGATTCTGAGAGGGAGACCTTCCTCGAAAACCTGCACCAGGCAAAATGGAGCCCCAGCACCCGTTACATGATCCTCACGAGCAACGACACAACAGTGGACGGGAATTATGCATTTCACACCACGAGTGTCTATGACCTATACATATGGATGCACTACTACTCAGCCAAGAGCTTCGCTGGTTCTGAGAGAAATGCAGCACACAGGGGCCCAGCTTTCACCTTCTGGCACCGTGTGTTCCTACTCTTCATCGAGAGGGAGATCAGGGAGCTCACAGGGAACCAAGACTTCTACATCCCATACTGGGACTGGACCAGAACTAACCACTGCAACATCTGCACCAACAAGTACTTTGGTGGAGTTGGCCCCGATGGTCGTATAGACAGTGCTTCCCCTTTCTCAAAGTGGAAGGTGAGATATATTTCTCACTCTTTTCCAAATTTCGGTGCTTTCTCTTCCTCTGATGCATTTTCCTTTTCACCCTACAGACCATTTGTCCGTATCAGGAAAGTCTTGGTATCATCTGCATCCATACTGATCCCTCTGCTCCTACACATCTGATCCGCAACCCCGGAAAGGATCTAATCTATGGCACGCTGCCGACCGCTGCTGACGTTGAAGACACAATGGCAACACCTCTTTTTGACACACCTCCATTTGACAAAACATCTAAGAACAGCTTCAGGAACAAGCTAGAAGGTAAAATGCCTAAAATCACAAATTAAATCTCTTTTTCTTCAAACGCCTGCCACCAGAAGTTCGACAGTTTGTCAAAAACAAACTCCCCAGCATTAAGCAGTAAGAATAGCATGTCAGCAACAGTGTTAAACATGTTCTTTTGTCCTCCGAGGTTTTGAGATGCCCGATGATTCGCGACACCTGAATGCCTCAATGCACAACCTGGTCCACAGATACATGAACGGCACCATGTCTCTGGTCCCTACTGCAGCCAATGACCCCATATTCATGCTACACCACAGCTTCATTGACAAGTAGGTCAAGTACGTTAAAAGATATGTTGTATTTTATAATAAAGTCTGTTTGGATATGAACTCGCTTATATACACACTGAAAGGATTACTGCTGCTCCTGTCCACAGTGGCCTCTGGAATTAAAAGTGTTCAAATGAAGGCATAAGTGACCTGAGCACCTGCTTAGGGCCCTTTGACCACTGAGGGGCCCCCAAGAGCATTATGAATGGTGAATGTGGCTGCGGCTGAAGCTGCGGTCATATCGCACATATGCACATAGCAGCAGCAACTCTGAGCTGAGGCCTCACAACCTTTGATCAAACTTTGGATTGAGTATTTGCACAGAATGAGGGCAGCGGATTTTGTCCTTCATTAAGAGAAATCTGAAAAAATGTGAAGCAATCCTTTGAAAACAAACTTGTGTGCTACACTCACAACCCAGTTAGCTACAAATCTGAGTTAACAACGCAGCAAAGACAGTGGTTTCTGGTGATGGTATTCTCTCTGCTGTCAGGCTTCTTGAAAAGTGGCTGCAGAACCACAGTGAGGCGCCTACCCTGACAGCGACCTGGTCCCTCCAGCCCAGAGAGCGCAGGCCTACATGGCCCCCTTCTTCCCGCTCCGTACCAACAGCTACTACTGGGGCAGGGACACCAGCAGCCTGGGTTACAGCTACAGTGACCGCAGCCTCCCTCGCTCCGGCGTAACACGACAGGCTGAAGGTAGAGATGATAAAACTAATGTAAGAACAAGTAAGGGTTCATTTTATTTTCACCTATTTTCACCTGTGTGATGACGGCAAACATGGGAAACTTTGCTTTTTCACTGTCAGAGTATTTAGAGGACTCTTCTGCTGGTGGAGTCCAGTGGCAGTGGCCTGTTTTGGGTGTCTTCAGTGTCGTGGTGCTCTGTGTCAGTGTCGGAGCAGCTGTCAAGTGCAAAGGTGAGAAATTAAGAACCTAAGATTGTGATGAATCATGTTTCAAGCAGAGGTAGATATTTGTCTCATCACATCCCGTCTGATCAGGTAAACAATGGCACAGACAGGATGCACCAACAGAGGCAAAAGAGTCGGAGGTGAGCCTTGATTAACTACAGATGTGAAAAGTAAATACACAAATAACTTGGGTCTCTGGTTTGACTTGTGTCACAGTTTGACTACAGGTCCAACGCTCTGTACGCAGTCTGGGCCGAAGACAGGCATGGGAGCAGCGATGTCACGTCTTGTGGGAGTCGTCCAGAGATCGCAGCACCGGGGCATCCATCAGAGGGGAGAGGAGACGCTGAGGAGTCGGCTGTCGATGTGGACATTCACCTTTGAGTGAAACTTCTGCAGAGCACAGCCTAGACCTCTGACCAGTGATGGCCACATTATAACAGCGTAACATTAGAACATAGATGAATTCAAGTTTGCAACCAAAGACTTAATTCACACAGTTCTGCTAAAAACGCTAAACCTCCATGAATCTTCTGTCATTACGAGGAGTGTTTCTTATATTAGTCTTTGTACAAGTGCAGGCTGGTGATTGTAAACAGATGTGATCCAACCAGTGTCAGTTAACTTTACCTCCAAACAAACAAAGAAGAAAGTCCAAATAATGGTGCATGATAAAATATAAAAGTTTATTATAACAGCAGAATATGTACAGTGGATAAATTAGTTGTATCTCTCTGCTGGTGTTCGGCTGTTTTCCATGGGAAATATCAAAATGCCACAGGATGTTTTCACAAGAAAAAAACTGTAAGAATTAAACGGCAGAGACTCGTTCATCAGAACCTACATCGTCTCTCTGTCAACCATTAACTATACAACTACGAATGTCCTGATGTTAATAAATTTGACTGTGGGAACTTTACAAAGACCAATTACACTGTGTGTGTCTGTTAATTTGTTAAATATTTGTAATGCGTCTGTTTTCATAAAACCAATTTTTATTAAAACTGTCTCTCAGCACGTTCACATTACTGTTTGATGTGTGATCTACTGTAACCTACTGATCAGTGGGACAGTTTACAACCACTGCCTGGAGAGTGTGTGCACACCTGTGGGTGTGTGTGTGTGGGGGGGGTTGTTTGAAAGTTAGAGCTTTTTCTTGTGAGTTAGTCGAGCAGCAGTGGTCGAGGCCACTCAGAGAGAAATCACTGTGGTCTCACGGTGAACACGTTGAGTCTATATTCCATGGTAGAGGAGGTCGTATTTGGGAATATTCTGAGGATCTATGGGACTCTGGACAATCATCTTCCCACGCATGGCTCCTCTGTATATGACCTCGATCAGATCCATGAAATCCTGCTTCGTCTTAAAACTGCCGACAAATTTGGTGTGATCGGGAGAGCTGGAAGAGAAAACGGTAAAATCTGTATCAGCCAAATCTGGTTAATTTGAGTCTCACTTTTACAACACATGCATCTGTGGGAACTTACTGTTTGTACATGTATGTGTAAAGTGTGACTTTAGTGGATTGATGGATAGAAAAATAAATGAGAAAAAACTACTTGATAATAATTTTAATTTCAATTTTTTAGGCAAAAATGCTAAATATTATTTATATATTTACCCATAATCCACTTTCATGTGCTGCCCGTTGAAGAAGAAAACAGTGGAGGGGATGTAGCTGATGTCAAAGTATCTGGTGTAGATCGGAGCTTTGTCCACGTCCACGATGTAGATCGACGCCATGTTACTGAGGTCGTGGGCAGTTTTTGACAACTACGTGAAAACAGAAAAGAGCAATTAGCCAAACCAGTACACCCAGAGAGACCGCTGAGACATCTGACCGAGCTACTTACAATCTCATCCAGCTGCAGACAAACCGAGTCCTCGTCTCTGCCGAACCGCAGAACTACGACTTTTTCTGCCACACCCTTAATAACTTCATCTATGTCTTTTTTACACGTTAACTTTGGCAGAAACAAACTCATTTTCGAGGCTAAGAAAAGTTAGCTGCGCTTGTTTTGTTAACAGAAGGAAGTGACGACATTACTGCTGTGCAACGCTGTAAAAGTCCCCCCGGAAACTTCGGCAGTTTACGCCGATGTAGAGTATTTTGTTATTGTTGTTGCCATTTATATCGACATTTCATATAGAAATAAAGTTTTTATTAATTGAAAGATTTTAGGTTAAGAAAACGAGTAAAAGGTTTAAGACCGGGTCAGACCAGGAGCGTCATTTCTCTACGACACATAATAGTGTGACACCGTGCGGCAACGTGACCTTCCCCTCAGAGTTGACAAGCATGGAGGCTGAAAGCAGTGAAGTCTACTTCGGGTATATTTAAGGCATTTCACGGCGCGCTGATATCAGTTATAATGTTTTTTATAGAAATGGAAAAGGAGCAGAGTAACTTCAGTCACTGTTTTAGTTCCGTTTAAATTCTCCAAGACATAGCCGCAGCCTGTGTTTCTTAGTGTTCGTACGTAGCTGCAATTGAGAATTATCGATCGCGATGTTACGGCTCTTCACCTCCCCGGTTCTTCATATACTCCACACATGCAGTCATCCTGTGGCTTCCTGTGTCACCAAGAGGAGCCTGATGAGACTTCTCCCAGTCTGTCCTCACCAGGTGTCCATCCCTGCCCGCCACCTCAATACTGGGAGCCCGGTGTGGAAAGATGCCCTCCAGCCTAAAGGAGAGAAGTCAGAGGAAGTAGACACAGTAGATCTGGACAAGTGGAAATCTGTAATGAGATCTAAAGCTGCATTAGAAGAGAAACAACAAGCCAATGACGAAGAGGAGGTTAGTGATGATGATGAAAACATCAGTGAACCGGGGGGTGATGGAAAGGACGCTTCTTCCCTGGAGGCAACCAGAGATCTGGTTGTGATGTGGCGGCTTGCCGGGAAGTTTGTACCACAGGAGATGACTGATGAGGAGGTCGAGACTCTGGCAAAGCTCACCACAAAGTCCTCCAGGAGGAAGTACCTGAAGTACCTGGCCCTCAAGGAGGGCCACAAAAGGGCCCGCAAGGAGAAGCAGCAGCAGAGGAAGGTGGAGAGGAAGGCCATGTTGGAGCAAAAGAGAGCACAGGCCGGAGAAACAGAGCAGATGAAGAACTCGTTCCTCCTCCAGTTCTGGGACCGCTCCCTGGACCGGCTGCTCGCCTGGAGGAGCGCCCAGGCCATGCTGTTCAATCAGCCACTGGTGTTCGACATGAGCTACGACTCCAACATGTCCAGACGGGAGGTGGAGAACACGGTGTCCCAGCTGTTGGAGGTGGAAGGGTGGAATCGACGTGCCACGGAGCCCTACCACCTCCACTTCTGCAACCTGCAGCCGGACGGGGCCTACAAGAAGGAGCTCCTCAAACGGTACGGTGCAGAGACCTGGGACCGCCTGCTCATTACCAGCACTGACCGGCAGCATGTCGATATTTTCCCCCGGGAACAGCTCGTATACCTCACTGCAGACTCCCCCAACGTCCTCCACAAGTTTGACCACTCCAAGGTCTACATCATTGGAGCTCTGGTGGACCGGTCCATCCAGTCAGGCTTGACACTGGCCAATGCCAAGCGCCTGAAGCTGGCCACAGCCCGTTTACCACTGGATCAGTTCCTCCACTGGGAGATAGGAGCCAAAAATCTGACTCTGGACCAGATGATCCGCATCATGCTGACTATCAAAGATACGGGGAAGTGGACGGAGGCATTGAAGTTTGTGCCCACGAGGAAACATGATGGCTTCCATCAGCAGCAGACACATAAAGAGACAATCAGTTACAGAATGAGGGGAGTGACAAATCATGGACCACGGCAGAACGGTGACAGGCCGTTAAGATCTGGAGACAGAAATACAGAAAGGACATTTCAGAGTGGGGACCGAGGTTTTAACAGGTCCCATAAAGAGCTTCGGTTCAACACCAGAGACAAAGGGGCTGCGCAGCAGAGAGACAGAGACAACATGTCTGTGAGCAGAGTACGGTCTTCGTTTAAGAGCAACATAGAGGGAAAAAAGTCGAGAAGCAAAAGCACGGCGTGGTGGGACGATGAGTGAAGAACAGCTAATGTTACTTAATATGGATGATGTGTTTAAAGCACTGTCTGAGGAAATGTAAAAAAAAAAATGAAGTGGTGAATAAATGTTGGTATAAATGCTCTTTAGTGCTTTTTTTTTTGACTGAGAACCAAATCAGGTTTATAAACAAGACAAGAAAAAGACATTTGGAAAAAAAAAAGTATAAAGTACTTTGGTTTTTATTTTGGTCTGATGAACATATGATGTATAAATATCTTCACTGTAAATGATTCCATCACCATCATGTTCAGTACAGATGAAGTGAACCAAAGTATCACACAGCTTGGTTTTAGAAAAATGTAAAAAGACATGTGCATTAAATTACCAGTCAGTTCATTGTAGTGTACTCTGAAGAAAAAAAAAAAAACAATACTTTTTTCCTTAAATATTTACATCACCTGATGAATATGACATTATTCAACAAATCAAATCAAACTTTTCCAAAAAATGTTGTTTCTAGTTTTTTTTTCAAACGCCACAAAAGTCAAACTCTTTGGAAATAACTGGACCAGTGTGTGTGTGTGTGTGTGTGTGTGTGTGTGTGTGTATACACTGATCAGAGCTTTCGTTGAATAATAATGCTGCACAATAATAGTCCATATCAGTACCGATGAAACGCTCCCAACACTGCATGTATATCATACGCCTTGCTGGTCAGCATGAAATATACAAAATACATTATATAACAATGTTTTAAAACAAGATAGCACCATCGTACTGAGGACCGAGAGTCCCCTGCAGTGTAAGAGGCTCACTTATCTTTATCATTGCACAATCACAGTTCACGTACGGCTGTGCAGTCGAGTTTCCACAGCAGGCTGCACTGTCATACCACAACTGGTGCAGGACATCCTGTTTGCTCAGCTGTGTACACACTGACTGATGGATAAAAGAATATGTCAATAAAACTAAATAAACCCACACAATCTTAATGGTCAAGATTGATGATAAGCAAACCCCCCCCATTGTGTCTGTTCACTATGTAACACTGACTCATCTAGACCTCACATCTCAGCAGTAAATGAAATGCAATCAACATCATGATCATCATCATCATCAAAAACAACTCAGTTTTCATTAAGACAGTAAAATAAACAGCAGGTTGATACAGTGTAAACCTGAAACGGTTATGGCTGCTGAGCACTGAAATAGCTTGCACTCACTTGTGCTCAGACCATCTGAAATGAAACTCTGACGCTGCCCTGCTGTCACACCAGGACATTTTCTCCCCTCTACAGGACCAGGATGTCTCCTGTGCAGCGCTCGCAGCAGTTAAAAGTAATGTTCTCGTAGCGGGTGTAGGGGTGAAAGCGGCCTATGCTTTTCTTACTGCTGAGAAAACTGGATGAGGAGGAGTCACTGAGTGGAGCCTCTGTCTTGTTTTCTGAACAGGAAATTGGATCCAAACTCTTTAGCACCTAGGACAGGAAGTAAACACAACTGTGAACTTGTGAATTTCATGACAAATGTGTAATCACTGCACATGGATGTGGGGTTTGTACCTTCTCAGCCATCTTCTCAGCTGGTGTGCTGCAGAGCTGCTCAGCTGTCGTGCTGCTGTTCTTCACAGCGGTGCTGCTGCCGCCGCTGCTGCTACTGCTGGGGCTGGGGTTAGTGTTGCCCAGCAGGTGGCCATTGATGGCGTCTGCTAGCTTGTGATTGGCTGCTGCCAGCTCCCGTGTGCTGAGGGGCTGTGCACTGGGGTAGTATGTCTGCTGTCTGCCCCACTGCAGAGACACCAGGAGTTGTTCCAGAGATCTGACAACACAAGAGAAAGCAACAATCAGTACATGGACTCTGCTGAAGACAGCTGGTCCTGGAGCACCGAAGATGTGCAGCTTGTGTTTGTAAAGTGGGTGTCAATGTTTGATCCATGCTTTAGTATCAGTGTCTTAGCTGTAACGCCTGAATCTCATGAGCTCAAGATGTAATGTTCATACTTTTTCTACTCAAGCTCATCTGTTGCTGTGGGACGGACACATGTTCCCCGCAGAAAATATTCTTTGACTTTACCTAATAAAGTCAAGAGTCTTAATTCATAGGATGAGTGGCTTTGTTACCTGTGAGTGAGCACCATGTCCCCAGAAAACTCTTCTCTTTCTAACAGCAGGTCCTGAATTGCACCTTGTGCCTCTCTGGTCTGTCTCTGTAGAGCTGCTCTGGCATTTGTCAGTTCCTCTGCCATGACTCTGAAAAGACAATATTAACATTCAATCAAGTCAAGTCTTCATTCAGAGTTATAACACTGATTATATCCTCACCATACAAATAAAGTGGTGATGAAATGACAGGAGCAGGTGGTGCTTTCCAATAAAATCCATCCATCCCACCCCTTTTTTTTTAAATTCCCATCATTTCTATTATTTTATCCATTTCATACCTGCTGGCGAGGAACTTGCTCCTCCAAACGTCACACTGGATACTCATTCGCTCCAGCTGCTCCGCGGTGTGTGCCAGACTCCGGCCCAAAGCCTCGTTCTCCAGAATCAGCTGGTTCTTCTCCCGTGCCAGACGCTCAAAGTGATACTGAAGGTCATCACCCACCGACGCCACCAACAGTTTCTTCAGCTCTCGGTTCACCTGGAGTGAATAAACAGTAACAAGATCATTTCACAGCTGGAGTTGTACATGAGACATAAAGTGAAATGAAAGAGTATGATTACTGCGCACTAACAACGGTGTGTCTAATATCTAAATAAAACTGAACTCACCTCTGTTTGCACACGGAGCTGATTAGAAAGGCCTTCCTTATCCTGCAGCAGCCTGCGCTCTGAGTTCTGCAGCTTCTCCAGCTGTGTTCTCCAGTCCTCTACCAGGGGCAGCGGGGGGGAGCCCTGTTCCTCTGCGTGCTGCCCTGCCTCCCCTTTCTCCTCAGCAGGTCCTGCGCGGCTGCTCCGGCTAATAGCAGCACGTGGCACGACAATCCTCACAGCCTCCACCTCTGTGCAGGCCTCACGGCTCACCTTACCCAAGTGCAGCACCCCCAGAGGCTGAGGGGCAGGAGGTGGAGCAGGATGGGTTGATTCTGGGCTGCGTTTTGGACTTGCTGCCTTCAGGAGGGGAACTGCAGATGGACTTGGAGGCCGTGTGTCTGTGTTTACCTCCAGGATGGCTCTTGGTTTTTCAGTTTCCATGCCATCGCCAGCCCCTCGGACGGGCACTGCGGCAGAGGCTGTAGGAAGTTAATGAGATCCAGTTGTAAACATGTGTAGTGTTAATCCTGATGTGTCTCTGAGCACTTTTACTGAGCATCTAGTCATGGACAGTGACTTCAAGGCATCAAGCAAATAACTAGAAACCACAGCCCCACTTTATCAGCATGAAGGTTTGAGGATTAAACCTCAAAATATACAAACAACTATAATGACAGTGGGATTTTAGCAGGGTGTTGTGCCAAACAAACATCTTCCTTTACATCTGGAGAACATGATTTGAGCGGCAGGGTGTCTCAGTAGCTCTGCAACACTTTGATGCCCACAGTATGACACATTTAGCCAGTCATTGATTACTTTTCAGAGACCTAACTGATCAGATAAACTGATAAAAGTCTCTTATTCATCTAAAGATAAGCCACATTTTGTGTGATACGAAAAATAAACTGCAAATGGAAACGTGTCTCGTGTCGTGGACAAACTTTGTCTCAAACAACGCATACCTCTCACAGCAGCAGTCATGGTGGATGTGGCGTTAGCTGAAAAAAAAAAAGCCTGTAGTTTCGGTGAAACCCGGTGTGACTCTTCTTCCTGTGACAATAAACAAAGGAGAAAGTAGCTGTTGTTATTATTTTATAGCACTCGGTGTTTTCTAACAGCGTTTCAAAGAAGGCCGCTAGTCAAAGGTCAGGGTTAATCGCTGCAGTGAGATAATAACGGTGGCTATCGCCGGTTAGCTACCTTGCTAACGTAAACAGAAAGTTTAATAGTCAATAACGGCAACATAACGTAACCACAGTGGCTGTTATCATCAAACCGAGATTCATACAAAGTCTAAAATCACGTACCGGGCGAATGCGGATCCACCTTCCTCGATTAAATCGCTGTAAACGACAGAAAGCTGCCTGTTTTGTCACCGGATACAGTTGGCCTGTGACGAGTGGAAAAACATCCGACGTGTTTCCTGGGTTTTGTCTCTCAGGCACAACTTCCGTTTTTTGTGCAAGGCCCTTATTGTAATTCAATTTGTGGCTCGAAATCACAAATTAAACCTGTAACTCTGACTCTGGTTGTGTTTATAACATTAATTAAAAGATTTTTATCCTGTAAAAGCAGCAACATTGCTTTGCTACTCAGCCTGCTAGACTAACCCCACAGAGTATTTAACAACGTCGTACCGGAAGTTGATGGTGTTACCGGAGAATGTGTACAACGCGGAACCTTTCGTCCGTAGTGAATATTTTCTTCACGGACGAAAAATACTGTTACAAGAATCGCTGGAAAGTGCCGCTTTGTTGGTGATATTCCAGTGGTTTCGGTGACAATGCTCCGCTTACCTGAGCACAGATCACCGTGCGTCGCGTGTTTCCGGTTTTGACGTTCACAGTATTTGGGGTGAGTTTTGTTACCGTTGCTATGGGAGTGCACGGACTGTGGAGGCTGCTGGAGAGCACAGGGAAGCCCATCAACCCTGAGACCCTGGAGGGAAAGATCCTAGCTGTTGGTATCCTCAACCTGGTCATCTGTTACATAGGACTTTCAAAATATATGCAAACTATGTAGTATTGATCTGAAGTCATATTCAATATTCAATACTTGTAAAACAATATTGGATACTTTCAGGTATTTAAAATAGAAAGTTTTATAATGTGGTCAGCTCAGAATAGAAATATTTTAAAAAAAGTCTGATTTTTGTCATTTAAAACAGTAATATATTGAAGGTCCTTACATCATCTCACAGGGTCAAACTGAGTATTAAGATTAAAAGTAAGTTTGCCTTGGTCTGTTGTTTCCTGTCAGCTGTATCGATGTGTCTGACTGTCCTCCTGAGCAGTAACCTTAACCAGATGCCTCCAGACATCAGTATATGGCTGAACCAGGCTGTGAAGGGAGTGAGAGACCGCGATGGTAACAATGTCCAGAACGCACATCTCCTCACTCTCTTCAACCGCGTCTGTAAGCTGCTCTTCTTCCGTATCAGGCCAGTGTTTGTGTTTGATGGTGATGCGCCGCTGCTGAAGAAGCAGACTCTGGTAGGTCCAGAGGTTCCTGGAAAACCATGCAGATGTTCTGTGTTTAGAGTTAGGCCATTCCTACACAATGGATGTGAGTTGACGTGGCTTCGGCCCTGGCTCTCCTGCAGGCTCTGAGGAGGCAGAGGAAGGAGGAGTTGAGCCGAGAGTCCAAACAGACCAATGAGAAGCTCCTCAAGACGTTCTGAAGAGACAAGCTATCAAAGCTGCACTTGGAGACCGCAGGTGAGGGACAGAAGATTTTCATTGCATTGTGTGACATGCCGCTCTGTGCATATGGAGTAAAATCTTTAAACTAATGTTTCTCCTCTGCCTCATTCTCTACTTATCTACCATTGAAGTAAGCTATCTCTCTTTTTAAAAAACACTTCAAGTATCCTTCTTGTTTTTTCCTGGCCACAGTCAGGATCCTCTGCCCAGCCTCTCCAGTGTGACCAGAAATGAGGTGGACGACATGTATGTTCTCCCAGCTCTTCCACCTGCAGAGGAGAACGACAGAAGCAGATCAGAAAGGTTACTAATCACTAGTTATCATGGATAAAGTGTACAATACTTCACTCCAAATGTCTTCAGTCCACAGCACAATTTTACAGCCACCACCTTCAAATGAGGAGAAGACACCAGCTCATAAATAACTACATATTTTCATGAATCACATTTGCAAACACATTTAACAAGATGTACTGTTTTATTTAATATTATTTCACCTGTATGACTGATACTATCATCACCTCGCAGCTCCGAGGAAGAGGAAGAGGAAGAGGAAGAGAAAGAGTCGGAGGAGATGGACAGTTTTAGTATCTACCAGGTAAACAAACAATATAATCACATTATCACTGCAGTATATTGGCTTCATCACTCAGCCTGTCTTTGTGTAAATGCCATGTGTGATAATAGATGTTTGTGTTACAGGACGAGCTGTATGATAATCCCAACTCAGTGGACATTAACTCGGAGGAGTTTGCCTGCCTGCCTCCTGAAATGAAACACGAGATTCTCAAAGACATGAAAGAGTTTTCCAAAAGACGTCGGACCATGTACCAGAAACCTCCAGAGGTGAAGATCAAAAACTCACACAGACACTCATTCATCTGCTCCATTCAGTTCCTGACTCCTCTGCACTCCCACGTAGCTCTCGGGAGACTTTTCCCAGTACCAGCTGGCCGGCCTGCTGCAGAGGAACAAGCTGAACCAGCGTCTGGAGAGTGTGGAGAAAGAGATGAGCCAGCGCACCGCCGGCAGCGCCCCACAGCTCTATCAGCAGGAGGGAGACGAGCAGGACCACAGTGTTGAGTCACGTCGGCTGGTTTCAGAAGACAACTCCCACTATATTCTCATTAAAGGTGAGATGTGTATGAACCCACAGGAAAATGTCCAGGTGTGATGTTTAAATCTGTATGAAGCGGTGGGAACGGCTGCATGATTTGTAACATGAGGCTGCACTTTTCTTGCTCAGGCTCCACAAAGAGTAAACCTGTCCCTGAGGACCAGCCTGCAGCTGCTCCCTGGTCTGGGAGCTCCCTGTCAGGCTGCAGAAGACGGGCAGTGGACAGACCTGAGCCCCTGTGGAAACCTGTTTGTGAGGAAGAGGAAGAGGAGGAGGAGGTGGGTCCTTCCTCAGAGGCCGCCAAACCCTCAGCATCAAAACCTTCTCATGAAGACACATCACCACCTTCTCCCCGTACGCTCAAGGCCATCCAGGCTGCGATGAATGACAGCTCAGATGAAGAGAAAGAGGATAAGAAAGACCTTGATAAGAGGGATGGGAGGGTTTCTCCTCGTACACTGATCGCAATCCAGCAGGTGCTGGCTGAGGAGGACGGTGCAGCTGAGCATGAGACTCTAATCAGCAGCTCATCTGTCAAACTGCAGGCGAATGTCCATCACCCTGCACCACTGGTCGTCCTCAGCAGCTCAGAGGAAGAGGCCAGACCTGATGATGCAAAGTCTTTACCTAATAAAACATCTGAGTTTAAGAGGAGTTCAACCAGCAGAGCTGTGCATGTGGAAGATAGTTTGTTGGTCAGTAGCTCTGAAGATGAGATGGAAGAAGTGATTGGTCAGAGAAATAAAGCTCTTCACCTGGCAGTGCAGCAACAACCTCCTGAGAGAGAGTTGATGTCAGAAGAGAAGACAGGAAGTAGAGGGCAGGCAGAGAAACAAGAAGAGAAGGAGAGAAGAGAAACACTGATCACAAACGGAGAGCATCTGGTTCAGCTACAGGATTCTGCTGTGAACACGTCCACTGAAGCTCCAGAGGAAACAAATGGAGACGAATGTGAAGACAGACGACGGCGAACAGAGCGAGTCAGAAGGTTACATCACATTCACACAGTCACATCAGACTCACTCACTCCTCAGCGCTTCAAAAGTAAATATTAACTGTGCTGTGTGTTTCCTCAGAGAGCTTCATCGAGGTTTCAGAAGAAGAATTCAAAGAGGAGCACGCGGATGATTTACCTGTGATAGTAAGAGAGGGAGGACAAGCAGCTGAAGAAGAGACGAAAACAGAAGGAAAAGCAGAGGAGAGTTCGACCGAGGCTCCGGCTGCTGATGTGAAATCAGAAGAGGATGAGACGGAGACGCAGAGTGAAGACAACGAGCTGAAGGAGGCGACAGAGACAGAGTCAGGCTCTTCTCCAGCTGTCCATGAATGGGAGCGCATGGACGTGGTTCGTATTTCTATCACGTGAATCAAATGACAGAAAACTATTTAATTTTTGCAAATATTTTGATCACCTGTAACGAAAGTTTCTTCTTTAAATGGCCAGAAATTAACTTCTCACATTTCTGCATGTATTTGTGCAAAGTAATGATCAACTGGAAATATTCAGATTATTTTCCAGATTCCTTTCTGGTAAAAATAATCAGCAGCTGCAGCTCTGCAGTTGTTGTGTACAAGTGTTACAGCTGGAAAGTAAACATGTCACAGTAAACATGGTGTCAGATTATGTAATACTGTTAGTTAAACATACAAACATATCTCAGTCAGATCATACTGGTTTATTGGTTTGCTGTAATGGTTGTGTCAATAAAGTGTCTCTGAACATTTGCAGAAGCTACGTCAGAGCAAACAGAGTCTGTTATTAACCATTGTTTACACTTCATGTAACATGGAGAAGCAGAAAGTTCGACAGGTTTCAGATGACATCCATGATTCTGTCAGCTGCATTTTAGACTCAGCAGAGTAACCTACATGACCCAGGCCTGATGCCAAGGTTGTGTGTGTGTGTGTGTTGTGCAGGACGAGCTGGAGGCTCTGGAAAGCTCCCTGCAGGTGGAGCAGATCAACCTGAGGGAGCAGAAGCAGCAGCAGGAGAGGATGGCCAACACAGTGACAGGACAGATGTACCTGGAAAGTCAGGTGAAGCAGAGACACGATGAAATCACACCAATTCACACTCAGACACACACACACACACACACACACTGTCACTGGGCAGAGAGATGACGGCCCGGAGCAGGTGTGAGACCAGGATAAATTTCTTTGGGGTGTCTCTGCCAAAACCTCCCAGAACTATGACGTGAATTCACTTTCACACACTGTCAGCATTTTCTCCTGTGTAAAATCACCTCGATTATAACGAGCTGCTAAGAGAGAATCAGTCAGAGTCTGTTGACAGGGAAGGATTTTAATTACATTAACTGGCCAAAAACAACCACTATTTTACTGCTGGTGATTTTAAAAGCCCAATCTAAATGTATTTAAATCTTCATAAATAGTGTCAGTAACAATGACAAAGACACAACCCCCAGGGGAGAGTAAACACCCTGGATATACTGGGTGTTACCGAGTGCTTTCCTTTGTGGAACCAGGAGCTGCTGCGTCTGTTTGGCGTGCCGTTCCTGGTGGCGCCGATGGAGGCCGAGGCTCAGTGTGCGGCACTTGACCGGGCCGACCAGACTCACGGGACGATCACGGACGACTCGGACGTGTGGCTGTTCGGAGGCCGACACGTCTACAGAAACTTCTTCAACCAGAACAAATACGTCGAACACTACCAGTTCAGTGACCTGCAGAACCAACTGGGTCAGTCAATCATCAGTTAATCTCCTACTTGTTCTTCTTTTTACCACGTTGACATATAATAGCATCAAAAAGAGTTGACGGTACAAGGAAAATGTCTTTTGTGTGTTAATACAACTTTGTTTCTCTGTTTTTATGCAAAACACATCCAGAAAAATTAGTTTCTGAGCTTTTTAAACTCAAAATCTAATCAACTTTTATTAGTTTCTGGACATTAAAGTCTGTTTCCAATCAGATCTGTTAAATCTAGTAACCACTCATAACACACATCACAACCACTTATAATGAGTTTTGTTCAGATTTTCATTCAAGCTGCCTGTCAGACATTTCTGAACAACAAATTTATCCAGTTTTTATTCTGTTGCAGTGGGAGAGGAGGGGTTTGAAATAGTGCAAAGGCAACACATTAAAGCAGGAATCTAATAAGTTAATATTGGACATATCAGTGACAGGTGTTAGTGGTTAATGAGCTGTCAGCACAACTGACTGCAGAGGCCAATAACTGACCTCCCTCTGTCTCTTCTAAACTCAGCCTTTCCTTTTCAGATCATGTCAATCTCTCTCTCTCTCTGTCCCCCCCCCCCCCCCCCCGCAGGCCTGGACAGGACTAAACTGATAAATCTGGCCTACCTGCTGGGCAGCGACTACACCGAGGGCGTGCCAGGGGTCGGATATGTGACTGGTATGGAGATACTGAATGAGTTCCCGGGGCCAGGGCTGGAGCCTCTCATGCAGTTTAGGTGTGTGTTTGCTCCAGGGTTTGGAGGAAGTTAATGTGTCAATCATCAGATACTCATTCAAAACTAAAGTTTTAAGTAATGAAGCATTTACATCTTGATTAAAAAAAAACAAACAGATGATGTATGTGGATTGTGGTTAAGTTTGTTTGTCACTTCTCTCTTCCAGTAAATGGTGGTCAGAGGCTCAGGAGAAAAAGCGCCTGACATCTGACCCTCGTGACACGAAGGTGAAGAAGAAACTGAGGGACCTAAAACTGCAGCCGGGCTTCCCCAACCCTGTGGTGGCTCAGGCGTACCTGGAGCCGGCTGTGGAGCAGTCAGACAGCGCCTTCAGCTGGGGACGACCACAGCTCGACATGATCAAAGAATATCCTTTGTGTGTGTGTGTGTGAGCAGATCACTGTGTGTGTGTGTGTGTATGTGCATGTTAAAGCTGGGGTTGGTAATCCTGGAGAGCTAGCAAGAGAGCTAGCAAGATTTGAAAATTGCACCTCCTCTGAGTTCCTCCCCCTCCCGTCAGTGTGTCGTCCAAGCCACGCCCCCACAAACTGGAACGCGCAAAGCACGAAAATGAGAAGCGGCAGGAGGAGTACTACATATACATATATATACTATAATCCATTCAATACCAGCGTCACCGACCCGTTTTAAACCCACAGAGAAGCTAATATTAGCATTAGGCTAATACAAGCTACAAAAGTAGCTACGTTAGCAAAAGTTACACATTTCATAAAAATAGCAAATCCTCCCCGAAGCAAAGCATATAATTACCTGTCCAACAGAAAGAGAGCAACCTCAGCATCACTTCAAATCCCTCAGTTGTCTCCACAAAAGCAACACCGATGTTTACTCTGCTTTGACGTCTGGCTTTATCCAGAGCCTTTTTGTTAGCAGCCTTTTCAGCCTCCTTTCTCTTCCTCGCCTTTTTCTCGGGGCGAGCCGTTACAAGTAACGTTACAAGTAACGCTGGAAGTAGTAACTGGGGCTGCATTTTCTCAGCCACTGCTCATAAATGAGCATGAAATCCGTTCTGCTGTAACTCTGTACGCTGATTTCTTCCGGCAACAGCGACACGTGAAGATTGTGCGCAGGCGCCAGAGACAGGGATCGAGGGGGCGGAGACAGAACTAGACATGAAGGCATCTGATTGGTTCTTGCTCTTCGGTGCAAAGAGCTTGGATTGGTCGGAGTTGTGTCAGTCTGCAGCTGCCACAGAGGACTGATCATTTTCGTTCCATTTTCTGATACATAATGTATTGATTACTCAGAAGGTAGAAGGACCATTTCACCCAGTGTAACAAAAAGTGTTTCTGAGCAGGATTAACAACGCCAGCTTTAAAGGCGTGAATTTTCCTCAGCTGCTCGTTCACGTTCTGTCTGAATCGGTTTGGATGGAGCAGTCGGAGGACGGAGGAAACTCTGCAGCCAGTGATGAAGCAGCTCAACTCACAGCAGGTAACTGAGAGAGACCAAAGACAAAAGAGTTGGATAAGAGTAACACCAAGGAAAAACTCATTATAAAACATTTTCTGCCGTTGAAAGTTGTATAAATGCAAATTTGACCAAAGTAAATGAAGCACCAGCAAATCCAATGACGTTTTGTATATTTTGATTCTACACATCCTCTCTCTCTCTCTGTTTGTGTTCAGACTCAGCTGAGGATCGACTCGTTCTTCCGCCTGGAGCAGCAGGAGAAGCAGGCGATCCGCAGCCAGCGACTCCGCCGAGCAGTCATCTGCATGAAGAGGAAGGAGAGGGAGGGAGGAGTGGAGGAGAGCGAGGAGGAGGAAGAGGAGGAAAAACATTCCCCGGTCAAATGTAAGAGAGGAGAGAAGGCTGCAAACAAGAATCCAAAGAAAAGAGAAGGAGAGAGAGAGAAGGAGGAGGAGGAGAGGTCTGTGGCAGGAGGAGGGTTTCTGGGGTCAGAGGTCATCAGCGAATCTCCAGTTGCACCTCTGAAGAACGTGAGCAGCAGCAGCAGCAGCAGCAGCAGCATGGAGTCCTGCACTGTGAAGGTTTTACCTCAGTCTGATAATTATAACAGTAACAGTAATATCAGTCGTCCACCTCAGAGGGCCCAAAGCAGCAGCGGCGGCAG
Organism: Caranx ignobilis; assembly: GCA_021432705.1. Classification (NCBI taxonomy): domain Eukaryota; kingdom Metazoa; phylum Chordata; class Actinopteri; order Carangiformes; family Carangidae; genus Caranx; species Caranx ignobilis. The sequence continues at coordinate 50,517,823 of MU270012.1, forward strand.
CAGCTCCGGCGAGGACAGCGATGGTGGCTGTGAGGTCACCATGGTTACAGCCCGATCTGTCTTTGAAGGCAGCCGACGAGGCCACAGAGGAAAAAGCACGAGAGGGAGAGGAAAAGGAAGAGGGAGGAAGAAGTGAGATAATGATCTGAAGTGACACACTCCTGAATGATGTCGGCCATGTTGTTTTTGATATTTATGAAAGAACTGTGAAAATGCATCATGTCATCAACACCTATGAATTAAGCTTTTGTCTGTGTGATGGAATATTTGTATCGTAAACTATTTATGTGACTGAAAATGTTTTTCTTTTACCTGTTTAGTGGTAAAAGTTGTAAACGGGTGAAAATATTTTTCATAAACTTTTTCCTACAGCAGATCAGTCACCTGTCATTTGTTGTGCTCATGCCACACATCACTAACATTTCTTACAGGCTGTATTACAGCTGCGACGTCTGTGCGCAGACACACACACACACACCTGTGAACACACACTTATGAATCATTGGCTCAATCGTGCATGTCCACAGTAATCTGAGTTTTTTTTCCCATCTGTATTAATTATAATCATATAACTCGTGTCCCTGTCCAGCTCCAGCTCAGCAGCCCGGTGGAGCAGGTGCTGCTGTCAATCACTTTTATGGCAGAGGGGAGGAGGGTGAGGGTGGTAAGGTGGTGTGGGGGGGGGAGTAAAACATACCCAGAGAGAGTGAGAAATGCGGTGTGGTTGATCGAGAAGTCAGGAAACACTGTATTTGTGTGTAATTTAAAACCACAGAAGACGACAGCAGGCTCAGGACCTGGATCCAGACTGACCTGGATCCAGAGGACGTGACCTGGGATCACTGTAGGTTGTCTGTCGTGGGTGGTGGTGTCGTCCTCCTCCCCCTGCTCCTGCTGCAGTGACAGTTTCAGACATGGAGACTCAACAGTCCAAGACCATGGAGGACTCCAAGACCAAACAAGGTGAGAGTCTGGAGTCGCACGCACACAGCGGGAGAGAAAAGACTTTTGTTACCTCAGTGCTGGAAGTTCAATCAAGGTCACAACAAGCAGCAAATGTGTTGTTTTTGAAATCTATCATGGATTATAACCCGGCGTAATCGTAGTTTAATCCCCTAAACCGCCTGAGTATGAATGTTATTTCAGAGCATGCAAGTTATGTCGTGTTGAAATATTTATTTGCTCTAAACAGCTGTGTCTGTTCCTGTTAATGATCAATATAAAATAGACATTTACACACACAAAAGCCATAAATTTAGCTCCTGGACCTCACTCAGACTTTGCATTGTGGTGCTGCCATGGGCTCCCCTGACCTTCTCTACAAGCCACTGTTGCATAACTGCAGCTGTGTGTCAGACATAGTTGGAGTCCAACACAGTGACATTATGTTAGAGACAAACACAGCGGGATCATCAGATGGCACAATGAGCTTCACTCAGTTTTATTTATAGCGTGGAAAATCAGACTTTTACCTGTAAAGTGATATGACAGAAAAACAGAGGCCAGAGTTTGTCACTGTGGCTTTTCTGTGATGAGTAGGGGTGGACAAAATAAAAGAAACACCCACCAACACTGCACTGCACAGGCTTGGTTTGCTTCGTTGTTTTCACCTTTCTTTTCTTTTTTTTACTTTTCTCTTCTCTTCTTTTCTTTTCTTTCTTTTTCTCTCTCTTTCTTTTCTAAAATGAATGTTCCTGTCTTTCTGCATGATTTAGACCTTTTTTTTGTAATTTTGATGCACAAACAATTTAAGCACCAACTTCTATCAATCATCAGTAACAAGCCAGGAGCAATGATGAGTCATTTCAAGATGCAATACAATAATATGTTCAGCTCAAGTGTAATTTAATGTATCAGGTGAAAATCTACATTAGTCTTGTGTCATTTTATCAAACTATTTTATCATTCTATCAAACTTACCTCTGGTTTTAGTGGATGTGTTATTGTTATAACTCTGGTCTCTCCTGTGGATGCAGAGCTGGCCAACGCCATCATGTCTCGACGTTCCCTCCCCACCATCACCGGCCCGGAGTCCTATGAGGGATACACCTTCTCCGACCTGGAGATCCGCATCAAAGAGTCCACAGACCTGTACGGCGCTGTGCTGTGGCCCTCGGTGGGTTCATGGTTATTCGTTACCCAGGTAACCAGCTGCTGTGAATCCTCTTTTTAATCTCGTGTCTCCCTGCAGGCGATGGTGTTGTGTCACTTCCTGGAGACAAACCGTGACAAATACAACCTGACAGACAAGAATGTGATTGAACTGGGAGCCGGGACTGGACTTGTCTCCATTGTATCCAGCCTGTTAGGTACAAAACCATCATCACCTTTAGTATTTATTGATTATAGTATATTGATTTGGTTTGTGGCTTTACAAACCAAATCAGCTGCACCATCTCTCCCTCCTCAGGTGCTAAGGTGACCTCCACTGACCTTCCAGATGTGTTGGGGAACCTCCAGTACAATGTGATGCGCAACACAAAGGGCCGGTGCAAATACATCCCTCTGGTATAATAAATCAACTTTTATCAAAGACATGTGGTTTGTTTTTTTGGTGTAAAGACAAAATGTTGAATCTGTTGTCATTTGTGTTTCTAGGTCACAGAGCTCACCTGGGGTCCAGAGGTGGAGCAGCGTTTCCCACGGGCCACACACTGTTTTGACTACATCCTGGCGGCTGACGTGGTGTACGCCCACCCCTACCTGGACGAGCTGATGCACACCTTTGAGCACCTGTGCCAGGAAAACACACAGATCCTGTGGGCCATGCGTTTCCGTCTGGACCCAGAGAACAGCTTCGTGGATCGTTTCCGGCAGCGCTTCCACCTGGAGGAGCTGTACGACCTCCCGAGCCTGAGCATCAAACTGTACCAAGCCTGGAGGAGGGACCGGAGGACCAGGGAGCAGGGGGAGGCCGCTGCCTGAGAACAGACTCATCATTGACCCTGAACTGGGGGTCACATCTGGAAACTGTCTTCATGAATAGTAACAGTCATGTCAAACCAGATCGCAAAATGAAACTTCTGGCCTCAGAGACACTTCCACATCTGGGCAGATTCCAGCTGTTACACCCCAGTATTGACTGACAGCTGGAAGATGTGTGTGTGCGCCAGAATCGGCCCAAATGTGGAAGTAACATCTGACACTGGATCAGTATTTGGACCAGATGTGGTCGGTGGAGTCGGGCCAAGGACACAAGTGTGTGTCGGATTTATTTTGCCATCTGGGAAGAGTTTCATGGCTGCTGAATAAATGTCTTACACACTGAGACTTGAGGCTGTTTATAGCTCAACACACTGATGTTTCAGAATATGTTGCATGTTGTATTACATATTGAAGGCTGGATGTTTTCACCTCACCTGCACCGTTCATCACACGTCCTGATAACACTGACTACTAATGACACAAAATACATTTCCTCGTGATTACAGACACAAACACTTTTCATATGTTGATGTAGGTCTTGTTACATGAATATATTCATCTTAAATCTGTCAATATGTTTGATACCAGTACCAATACACATCGACAATAATGTGAAAATTAAAAATAAAAACAAACATGATATAAACATATAGACTTTCTTTTTTGCTGCTTTAAAAAAACTACATGCATAAATCATATATATATTTCATTTGATATATTTCTAGCACATATGGTTGCAACATTTTGTACCATATCAAAAGTTATGATATATGTATTTTATATATAAGCACATGAAATTTCACTTTAGTGTGTGTGTGTATTGTAAACTTTATAAACTGAAATCTTCATATTATCAGTGGATGTATAGATGTGATAATAAGGTGACGGGTGACATACACGACAACATATAGGGACAGAATATGTCATATATTTTTACTTTGCATCATGTTGTTAATCATTTTTTGTATTTTTACACATCACCAGTGAAACACTTTTACAGAGGTCAAACTAAAGGTCACCTCCATGCAGGGCAGTTTGTGCTGCTTCAGTAACTTGAACAACAACATGTCGCACAATTTCTTCATGTTTTGGAAACTCACCAGTTCTCATGAAGATCTTGGAAACGGTTAAGTTGGAGCCACGTGTAATTGATGTGACTCATAAAATCTGACATTTCAGTTACCAAAATCCTGCAGCATTTTAAGGGCCGTTTTCTGCCTTGACGTGACGCCTTGTCTTTGTGCCCACTGTGGTCTGATCATGTGTGTTATTATCGGCGCAGAGGGGTTTAACTCAAAGCCGGTGACACTAAAGCTCAGTGTGTCATTGTCAAGACAAACAACCACACAACAGCTGTAACCCGCCTGGAGACATCTCGTATAACTCCCATCACTCTCTCAACAATCCTCTGGAAAGACATGGCTGAGATGCTGCCTCCCATCAAACTCAACAAGAGCTCTTCATCTTTTTTCATCCAAATAAGGCTGCTCCACATCAACAACACAGCTGGGCCATGACCTCACCGCTGTGCTCTCTCCGACTCCCCAGGCCTCCTGCACCTCCTGGACGGGTTTCAACTCTTTGGGTTAGGGGAGTGGGTTTAGTTTGTCGAAACTAAAACTGAGTGATACTTCATGGTCAAGCGCTGTCAAAATGTAACCAAGGGGGAAACCTAATTGAGGTTTGTATTACAGGAGCCCCCTTCTTTTCTCCAGGGGGGTTGGCACCAGGGTTGGATACCAGCCTGATCCTGTTACTTCCCTTCTCTGGTGAAGCGGCCGAGGCCATCGCAGGAAAAGTGAGCAACAGAGAAATGTTCCAGAATAGTCCTCTTAAATAGACTCCCAGCTCCACGTAAACACTGCAGAAAACGTGACACCGGGAAACAAACTCGGTTCATGGGGATTTTTAAGGTTTTGGTGACAACACCAACACCGATTGGCTGTTGGCCAAGATGCTATCAAGTCCAATACAAATCACGCAATGGCCTGGATTTCAGCAGAGCTCATCTCCCCTCTGTGTGTGTCTGTTTGTGAGTATCTGACCGAGTGAAACTGATGCATTCCCTGTTTATATCAAGCACTTGAACTCACAGTTGTGTCCAACATCACTCAGTGGTAGTGGAAGTCTAGTTTTCCTTCATGTTGTTTTCATATTAAGTATCCAGTATGAAGTTGTGGGCCGTGGCTGTTGATATCAGGACATTCCTGCTGCTCTCTCTGCTTTTGGCTGTCGCTCTGACCTATCTCTGCTGTTGTTTTTGTGTGTCAGTGTGTATGTGTGTCAGTATGTGTGTGTGTGGATGGGTGTCTGGACTTACGTGCACTCCGTTCTTGTGTTGATTTCTCAGGGGCATGGCTCTAAAAATACCCCGTGTCCTTGTGATGGTGATGGGTGGGTCCTGCAGGATGCTGAGTCTCTATAACCTCGCATTCAGGGGTCTCCTGATGCAGTCGAATTGGTCCCGAGGTCCTGTACCGGGAAACGAAGCAACAGCAGGGTCAAAGGTCACAGGTAGGTGGAGGTTTGTTCTGTTGATGATTCTGTGATGTTTTCTGTGTTTGGTGTTATATGGTACGTGCTTAGTTTGCTCATGTATGTTGCTCTTCTGATGAGTTTTTTGTTTTGCTGCCTGGAATAAAATATAAAAAGAAAAGAAGAATAAATATATACAGATAGAAACGTGATAAATATGATAATAAAGTAAAAAAACAAATGGTAACATGGTTTAGTCACAAGAGAAAAAGCCTCCTGTGATGTAATTTGGAAACTGCAGCAAAACTTCAGATGCATATCTTTTCATTTACATGTGTTTCCTACAATGCAGAGCATTTTGTATGGAGACTCTGTTCACGCACTCTGTGGAGAAAAACAACTGTATGAGAGGAACAGAAGAAGAAGAAGAAGAAGAAGAAGAAGAAAGTGAAGATGAAGATAAAGAGGAGGAAAAACGTAAGATGAGTCGCTCAGCTCCACATTTCATGGAACATGCAGATCTCAGAGTTTGACCTTTTTCTCTTTTATCTTTCAGGTGATTCACAGAGTGAATCATCTGCGCTGATGCAACAGAAATTGAGCTGGGCGCCATTCTTCTTCTACAGGACAGATAAAGAGGTTTATCATTATGTCGGACAGGAGATCGTCATCAAAGAGGGTCTGGACTCATACGCAGGCATGATATGGCCGGCGGTGAGCGTCACAGTGTTTCTGAGCTGTGGCACCTTTGGGTTTGTTTCTAGTATTGATTGTATTGATAGTGTTTCCTGTCCTCAGGCTCTGGCTCTGTCCAGTTACCTCGACACTCACCGTGAGCAGCTGAACCTGGTGGACAAAGCGGTGCTGGAGATCGGAGCAGGAACTGGTCTGGTGTCAGTGGTGGCGGCGCTGCTGGGTGTGTGCAGGGGTTGGGGGTGGCAACATGGGCCTGATTTCAGAGAGACAGACTGAGTTTAGGGGCCACAGGGCCACAGAGAGACATAACTGCAACACAATGTGACACAGAACACAAGCAAAGAGACACAACAAGCCACAAAGGAAACAGAGCAACTTAAAAGAGATGCAACAAAAAATGACAACAAAGAGATGGAAATCAGTGACATAAAAGACAAAACTGACCACAATGACACATAAAGTGCAGAAGAAGAGACACAAGACATAAAGAGATGCAAAACACCTCTGCAGAGCCAAAATGGTTCTAAAAAGAGACACAAAAACAGTGTAAAGCAACACAAACTGTCCACATGGAGACATTACATGAGTTTAAATGTGTCTTACTTCCTGTCCTCAGGTGCCTGGGTCACGGCCTCAGACCTCCCTGAGTTCCTGAGCAACCTCAGATACAACCTGAGCAGAAACACCACCGGTCGCTGCAGACACGCTCCTCAGGTGGCGGCTCTGCCCTGGAGCTTCGACCTGCAGCAGACCTACCCCACCTCCATCTACAGGTACGACTACATCCTGGCCTCCGACGTGGTCTACCACCACGACTGCTTGGACGAGCTCCTGGCCACCATGAAGCACTTCTGTCGAGCAGGAACCTCCGTGATCTGGGCCAACAAGGTCCGGATGGAGTCTGATCTGACTTTCATGGAGAACTTCAAAAAGACATTTCACACCAGTTTACTGTCTGAAGACGGAGACATGAAGATCTTCATGGCAACGTGCAGAGAAGAAGAAGAAGAAGAACGAGGAGGAGAAGGTGACGAAATCCAAAAGAAGTTAGCGGAGGAAGAGGAGCCAGAGGCCGAGAGAGGAGGTGATGAGGAAGAAAATGGTGAGCATGAGAGTGATGAAGAGGAGGAGATCCTTGATGATGAAGAGGAGGAGGATGAGGAGAATCAATCAGAAGACTCAAACTGCAGAAGCAAAACGGCCAGTGAAGAAGAGACGACAGGTGAGTGAAGTCCTGCAAAAGGATTCACATGTAACTTACAAACCAATGCATCATCAAAACACCACGCAAAACAGTGCAACACTGACTGGAACCACTTTCATTCTTCAGATCTTAACCCCACGTGTTCCTGATGATACGTAAAGGTAGAGTCTGGAGGTTTGTTCGTTGCAGTTCGTAAACAAAACACTCAGACTGGGCCCCTCCTCTCGGGCTCGACTCTGCAGACACAGGCACCCTCCAGACTCTACCTGTAAATCACCTTTTAAATGCAGAACTTGTATGTGTTCTCAGAGTCTGCTTCACCAAAATAAAAGATCTGGCAACTTCTACGCAAGTTTAAAGGGCTATTTTGGGACTTCACTGGGTCTGTCGAGGTTACTGTGGTGAGAGTTAAATCTGAGACTCACATAAAAGAGAAGCCAAAATGTGGTGAGGCCAAAACTGTTATCACGGCTCCTCGGTCAAACCAGAGGGCCGATGTCCTCCGCCCACTGGTGTCCAGTGTCTGGCTTTCACAGGACAAGAGGCAGAGACTCACTTTTTCCATCTGGTTCACACACAAAATGTTGTCACGTTTTGTGCTGATGCATCTTTTTATTGAACTAAACCAAGCAGCATCCTTGTTCTTTGTGTGATGATGACATTGTGTTGATGTCTGTTCACATTAAATGTATATTTTCTGAGGGAAAACTTACCTTTGTGTCACAGGTAAACCTTCACTGGTGCAGACAGCCATCCAACAGGGCCGGATACCAGCCTGGGTTCCCAGCATTCATAGCGGCTTCGGCAAAGACATCTACCACTATGTCGGACATGACATTGTGATCTATGAATCCATAGACTCCTACGGTGCAGTCATGTGGCCGGCGGTGAGTGAGAAGATCTGGCTCCATCACGTGACCTCAGGTTTTGTTATTGTCATGTTTGCATGATGTGGATGCTGATGTTGTTTGCAGGCTTTGGCTCTGTGCTCCTTCCTGGACAACAACAGGAACGTGGTGAACCTGCAGGGGAAGGAGGTCCTGGAGCTCGGAGCAGGAACCGGACTGGTGACCATCGTGGCCAGTCTGCTGGGTGAGCGCGCACACAGATGCATTATGGGATTATATAATGAGAAGGACAGTGTGACAGTGTGTCTCCTCTTGTGTGAAAGTTTTTCACCTAATCCGTGTCCCGTGTGTCTCCTCAGGAGCTTCAGTCACATCCACAGATTTACCGGAGGTGCTCAGTAACCTCCGGGCCAACGTGATGAGGAACACCAGGGGCCGATGCAGACAGATGCCGGAGGTGGAGGTGCTCTCCTGGGGCTTCAACCTGGAGCGCACACACCCTACATGCATCTACCAGTACGACTACATCCTGGCGGCCGACGTGGTGTATCATCACGACTTCTTGCCCGAGCTCCTGGCCACCATGAAGCACTTCTGTCGCCGCGGAACCACAGTGATCTGGGCCAACAAGGTCCGGATGGAGTCTGATCTGACTTTCATGGAGAACTTTAAAAAGACCTTTCACACCAGTTTACTGTCTGAAGACGGAGACATGAAGATCTTCATGGGGACATTCAGACAGCCAGAGATATAAAAAGCACGGATGGAGACCCGGAGCGGACAAACTGGGTCCAGGCCCCGGGTCCAGGGCGGCCGGACTCGGACCCAGATCAGGTTTGACTGGATTCAACTGTCCAGACTCACATAGGTGCTGGGGAACCTACACACACGTCACAAAGCTGATGTCAAACACGTGGTTACCAAGGTTACCAATAAAAAAACAACAACACAGTAAACAAACTCTATGTAACAAAGGAAAACTCAGAAAACAACTTCATCAGTTTGACAAGAGATGAGCAAGAGAACCAGCCTGGTCCGTCACTTTATTGTGTCCCCAGAAACACTTCTCAAGTGTTGAATTTGTAGCACGTGTTTTCTACATTTGATGGATGATGTTATTCAGCAGTGTCAGTTTGGCTTTGTTTTTGTGCAGGAACTCATCTCCAGCCTAAATATCGCATCCATAAATATGTCTTTTCAAAATAAAACCTCACATTTTACAGTGGACTTTTATTGTGACAAGGCCTGGGCACAGCTGTAGGTGGATGGATAGTCTGTTTATGTTTATGAATGAAGTTTAACAGTAAGACTTTTGTTTTGTTCAGTGTACATGACATTATTGTTTGTCTTTGGTGGCTCAGAGACAGACAGGAAACAAACCAAAGATGCTGCAGTGATGTGCTGTGTTTCTTACACCGGGGCTACGAGACCCAGAATAGTGTTTTACAACCACAGATCTCAGTGTAGATGAAGATCTGATGTTTATCTGTTTCATATAAACAGCGGCTCGGATGAAAACATTCAGTCTGAGGAGGTCGCACTGAGACATGGGAAAGTATTTTATTGTTTAAAAGTCTCAGAGTTGTTTGCATAACTTTTCTATTCATTTTTTTTTTTGTTTTTGCACAGTAATAAAATTGTGAAAGAAAAACTTTGGCCTCTTCACACGCTCTTACATGGACCTGGTCTCATTTGATGTGTTTTCATGCTGTGAACCAATGACGACCAGAGGACGCTTTGATTCTTCCAAATAATTTTTATTCAGTGTCATTTTCCTTGTTTGTGACTTAATTCCACGTGACCACAAAATTGTGCGACAGTAGCTCAGGTCTTTCCAACATGTCTTTGAGGAAGAATGGGTATAAAATAATACTGAGAGCGTACAACCTTATCTCGTAACATTCTGTAAAATATTGGCATTTACTAGATTTTATGACTATAAATATAAACACTCAACATCCAGAAGAAGCTTCTCTGAAAGTCTTTCCTGACACCAGCAGAGCCAGAGCAACAGATATGAGAAGTCTGGTGCCAGAAGTGATGGACGGTACAAGTCCTGTGGTGAAAGTTAAGGCCATTTTCGGAGAGAGACTGTCATTGGCAACGCGTAACTGTCAACAGCTGAGTCCTCGAACGTAACATCAGTCTGAACCAAAACCCAAACACAGGAAACAGAAGAGAGAGAGATAGAGAGAGAGAGAGAGAGAGAGGAAGAAGAAGAAGCAGGAGAGAAAAGAAACAAAACACAAGCTCCAAAAAGGTAAAACGAACACGAATAAAAACAAAAACCCAACTGACTCTAGTAAACCTGTGCGCACTGTACGAGGAAGGAGTGGTGGTGGTGGTGGTGGTGGTGGTGGTGGGGGGAGCTGTGCTGAGGCTGCTGCAGAAAGTGCACACACATCACAGCTAAAAACAGAAACGCAAGGGGTTCTTACTTCTTAGCCCTGGGTAGACACGAGTTGTGACCACTGATTTGCTGTGTATATTCGGCCATCTCAGAAAAGATCGTTTACTCCCAGGAGGACCAAGCAGCTGCTTTTACATTCTGAGTTACGAACCTTCCCGCGGTGAGAGGACGTCAAACATCAGGGTGAGAGGAGAGCGTGAATTAAAGCCCGTTGTGTTTCTTCTTCTATTCAATATTACGGTTCAATCCTTTCATCGTAGTTTGCCTCTGGTAATCTATCTTTCATCTTAACACATAAACCAACGTAACCGTGGGAAACTCATTCTTTGGTTAAACTGCCGACACTGCAGACTGTGACAGGAAGTCACAGCTGGTTTTACAGCCCATCGAGTGAAAATGGTCAAAATTCATGAATATAAAACACAAGAGTGTCCACGATTCAGGTGAGATGTTTAAAAAGCAGCCAGCGCCAGTGTTTTTGCAGTTTTTCTATTTTCCACAATGATGATCGGACACAAACGTTGGACTCTCCCACTCTAAACACATACAAAAGCACTGGCTTGGCCCTTTCAAGTAAATAAAGATGATCTGAAAGAAATCAAACGCTCGTGTTTAAACCAGCCTCTGAACGGCTTCTCGTTTCAGCTCTGTTCATGTAGACAAAATATGCTCGACAGTTCACATAAAATCTGAAAGAAGATATTGTCAAAATCTTATGCTGGATTAAAAATCTTTCAAATTGAAACAAACTAAAAATCTGCTTCCAAATAAAACAGCTTTTCCTTACATCCTAGAAGACATGCATATATTCAAAATACATAATTAGAATAATATTTGTATTATATACCTATTGCATCTTAATATTTTTTTTGTTACGTGTGTATGTACATCATTTCATGACACTGTGTACAAGAGCAACATTTTGAATGCTGCGGAGAAACACTTCTACGACCGTGTGAACATATTACAGTGAAATCTGCTCCGAACATCCGACTGCTGCCTGCGACTGCATCTGTTTGTGTTAGTGAGGTCTGTCTGATGGCTGACACATGAGCTGCTCATGTACCAGCAGTGTGATGTGGCGCCGACACATCTGGAGGTTTCGGTCGACCACGTGTGTGTTTTGCGGCGCAGACGCTTCACACCGCTGCTGCTTGCTGTGAGCTTGAAAAACCACGTGACAACTGAAGGCTGATGGGTGAAATGAGTGTAAGCAGCTGAGTGCTGATGACACTTTGATTGATTCTGCAGCTTCCTGTGGTCAAAAACCCCTCGCACTTCCTGTCTGTCATCCCATCAGAAAATAAAAAGGTAAGGTACATGTAGAAAGGCACCTCAGCACTGTTGTGAGTTGTGAGACTATATGTGTGTGAGTCAGAGACTAAATCTTTGCTGGAACGATTGAAAAAAAAAAAACAAAGAAAAAAGAAAAATCGCTCAGTTCGATCCTCGCTTTAATTCAGGGATCAAACATCCGACGCGAGCAGCATCAGCAGCAGCAGCAGCAGGGAGTCTCTCCTGTCTTCTCACTGAAGCTGCTGCTGTTGTTGTTGGTTTTTTGACCACATAAGGTCACAGTTTATGTTCTGGACTTGGGGTGAACCCCAGGATCCCACACTGGCCCTTTTACAATATTTACATGAGAGAATGAGGTCATTGGTATGATATGGAGCCCGGACAGCTGAGGAGGGCAGGTGGATGTGTAGACAACACCAAAAACAAAGGACGACATCTGTCATAGATTATCATTGAGCTACAGTATCAACAGGATGTGGCGAGAGTTTTTAACACATTCTTTCTTTTCTCTGTTGTTGATATTCAGACGAGCTGCTGAGGCAGTCACGCTACATGAAGATGTTTAAACAGCCTCTGGCTCCGCCGCAGGATCAATACGTTCTCTCGCCTGATGAAGGTGTCGAGTGCATCAAACTGGTTAAACAGTGTTGTCCTTCGTCTTGGTGTTTGTCTACATCTGAATTTCAACTAAATAAAAAAAAAAACAACCAAGTAACTCTCAGGAGGCAGCTGGTTGGTCAGATGCATAGACCATGCGACCCTGAGGGACATGATATCTAAACTTGCCATGTAATGGACCATGTACGGCCATGCTGCTCATGCATGTGTGTGTGGATGTGTGTGGATGTGTGTGTGTGTGTGTGTGTGGATGTGCCTAGAAAGGTGTGTAGTCAGCGGGGTACATGATAGGAAGCCAGTTCTCACTGAAGGTGGCGCAGTGCGTCCATCGGAGATGTCGCATGAGCTGCAGAGAGAGAAACAGGAAATGATTTCCAGCGAACTGAGCAGATGTTCAGCAAACATCTGTTCAATCATCAAAGTTTTAAAGTTATCCAACCGAAGTTTTCAGAGGATAAAATGTGTCAAAATGTGTAGAAGATAAGAAATATTATGGTGAGTCAGTGCTTCTCCTACCTGGATGCAGTTCCTCATGTTTTCTTTGGTGGGTTTCTCCTCCACCATCTTTGAGGCGTATTTCAAGGCTCGGCTGTACATCTTGTTCACCAGAGCGTGTTTATACGAAAACGTCAACACCTGAACAGCGGGAACAGTCAGACGACAAACTTCACTAACAAGATTAACATTGTCTGAATAAATGACTTCATGAAGACATAAAGCTTATGCACTATGAAGGCAACATGGCTCAACAATAATATAACTAAAGAGCCTTATTCTTCTGTTTCACATCTGAATATTTATAGCAACGTTTTGCTCACCTTGGAGTCTGTCAGCTCCGCCCACTTCTGCACCTCCCAGAACGTATTAGTCAGGCTCTTGGCCACACTCTGCATGGTTTCGTCAGAGCTGCTGGCCGCCTGATCCCCGACCTCCTCCTCTGCTGGTGCCTGACCCGTGGCAACGGCCCCGGCGCCCTCCTGTGACGCCTGAGGCAGCAGCAGCTGGTCGGCCAGAGCGCAGCCCTTCCTACAGAGAGCGTCCAGCAGAGACGACTTCTGCTTCTCCATGTCACTGAAACACGGAGGTTAAGACAGGTCACGCATGGTAAGAACTGGAGGTTCGACAGATCAGAGGCTTTAGTTTGGATGACTGGGAGGTGAGATGTGTCAGGATCCGGGCGGCTGGAAACCCTGCTACTCAGATTCTTTGCATGATGTACTATAGAGTTGTTTTGTGTAGTTAACCTACTTTTTACTGCAGGTCTTGCCTCTTTAATTAAAGACACATTGTTGAATTATTTCATGTTGTTTATTTTTCTACTTACGTCTTGATAGAGGCCGCGTCGGGGCGAGGGTCTGTCTTCATGGTGAGGTACACAGCCAGGGCCGTCTGGTCGATGTTGGAGATGACGATGTCGGCTGCTGACACCACCTCCCTGAGACGTTTGGCACGCTCCTGACACACACACACACACACACACACCATGGCAAAGAGGTAGTTGTTAAGTTTAGACTTGAACTTCTGGAGAAGAAGAGTTCAGAGCTCCTGATGAGGCAACGTCTTGTTTCTTTACCTTCTCTGAGTCCAGCTGGTGGAGTCTCTGCACATGCAGGGGAAGGTAGTCTGAGAAGTTTTCCATCAGCTCGTCGTAGATGGAGCTGGAGTCCAACCTGAAGAGCCAAGTGAGGACAGGACACGTCAGCGAGAGAAGAGACAAGTGACTGAAACACTTGAAATGCAGATGAGAAACTTTCACACACTTTGTCATCCACTGAATCTTCAGGTCGCGCATGGCTTCTGCAAACTCGTCCTTCACGTCTTTCTCTTTATCTCCCTCTTTGTCCTTCTCCTTCCCTCCGTTCTTGGTTTTATTGGGAGCAGGGATTAAATGGTAGAAGACGGGAACGATGTCCTGTGTGAGAACAACAAAACTGCTTAAGCAAAAACCAAAAACCCGACACACTGAACAAAATCCATGACCTCTGTTTCTACTCTGAATCTGCAACTTCTCACCCTCTCAACCTGCTCCTTATGGATCTCTAACTCTTAAAATGCTTTACACATTGGTACTTATACAAATAGTAGTGTTCATTATCAACTGATACTGATACTTGTAGATATATTAATAATTTTACTGACCACCAGAAAACTTAAACTCCTTCTCCATATCAAAATAAAAACCCATCATGACTAGACTGTATGTTCCAGTGCAGCAGTGTTGACATGCTTTGACATGATTAATGCAGATGTAACAGGTCCCATCTTAAGGTAAGGAATAAGCCATTTCCAGATGGTAGGAGAGCACAGGACGCTCTGTTGTACAGTGTTTTTTTTTTTTTTTTTAGCTCATCCAGTACCTTTTTAAACTTTCCTTGTCGTTTTGCAGAGGCCTGCCCCTGGTGGTCAGAATAACACACAGTGAGGAAGAGACAACACAAACACACCAAAAAGGATTCGCTCTGTCTTCATTTCATCTGTGACCCTCACTCAGAGACTCAGAGTCAGCCTGACACCTACCTGTCACACTGAACACATACGACACAGTGGCAAAAACAAATCTGACTGACTTGTTTTTGGTTTGTGTTTTTTTACATTTCTTTTTCCACTCAGTGCTTAAATAAAAACCAGTGAGTTAAATGAGTGAGCGTTTCACATGACATCAGCAGAGTTCTTCAAATTGCTCAAACAAATCACAGGTCTTTAGCGATGCAACATGAATCAACATCTGGACAAAATATTGATCTGTAAATAGTTTCTGAATTCAACGTGGTTTGCAGTGGAGCCACTGAGTAAAGCAGGTTCAACCACAGACACACAGAAGCTGAAAAATATCAATCTAAATATAAAGTCAAGCACTTTGCAGCCCGAGATGATAGTAAGAGTCGGCTCTGGAGGTAAAACATTTGCCATTGTAGAGTGTATAAATGTAAATGTCTCATTTTTGCTGTTCACCTTTTAGATGTTTCATCCAATTCACTGGTGGGTTTTGCTTTGGCACTTCCTTCTGTGTGATTTATTTTGTTGTTTTCCTTTTTTAAACTAATGTTTTCCTCATTTCTACATGAGATGATGCGGTCCAGAAGCAGGAACTTCTCATTTCAATTTAACCATGTTATCAACTACATGTGTTACAGATCCAATAAATAACCAGATCCACTGTGTTGAGATCTGATGCGAACAGCATCAGATTGTTTTTCTGGAGGAATGGACAAAGGCAAATGAGTGAGGAAGAGTAAAAAAAAAAAAATGACATGCACCAACTAAAAGGATGGAAACCGGTTTCAAAAGCACCAGACCAGACCGAAGAGCTCAGGTCTGGAAGTGATGAAAGATACAGACAGAAATTTAAAGAGAGGAAAAAAGCTGAGAGCACCAAAGCACTGGTCTTTAATCCTGATCATCAGGGCTGCGACTACTTCACATAATCAATAAGTGATTTTCATGTTTTACATCCTTAACCAGGATGGACAGGTCGACCATGTGGTCTTGTTGTGTATTCACCCAATAATGTGTAAAAACAAACCCTGAATTTGGCAGAAATGAAAACCAGCACCAGTGACTTTGGGTCCTGAGGAGCAGGACTGACCACAGCTCTGAAGTACAGACACAATCAAAGAACTGTCACTTACTGCCTTCTTGCCATACTCGCTCTTGGGGACAACGAGAGATCCTGTGAGATAGCAGCCTGGACTCGTCCCCTTAGGGATCCTGACAGAGGGAGAGAGAGAGAGAGGTGAAGGGGGGAGGCGGTGATGGAGAGAATAAACACCAAACTATCACAGATTTGAGACCGTGAGTGTAGAGAGATTATCATCCATATTCATATCCAGTGAGTATTTAGGGTACGAGAGCCTCAACAGAAAATACTGAGGAGGACGTGAGCACCGCTCTCTTCCTGTCTGAGCAGATTTTCAGACACTGAACACGACTCTGTCTCGCATGTGATGCTGTTTATCTTGAATCTGTTACCAATGTTCATTCAAAACAAAATGTATCTGCCTCCTGCAGTTTATCAGCCTGATCTGAGTGTCACAGCTGCTTCTTCCTCAGTAGTATCATCTCATCAGGGCTGACAATACTTCCTGATGATGATATCTTTTTCATTCTGTGAGACATCGTCTGTCCTGTCAGTTTTATTTCAGTTTCATTGTCTGTATTTATGATAAACCCCTTTTTTTGACTCACTTGTCGTCTGGCAGGGCCGTGACGTAGAACGGCTGGGTGGCGCCCGGGCACAGGGTGACAGAGTTTGCCTTCTTCTTGCCCATGAGGGCGCCACGATGCGTCTCGTAGACATCTAGACTTAGAGTGGTGGACAGACGGTGGGAAACCACAAATGGTAGGTCCTTAAGGCGCTCCAGCTCATTGGACTGCTCGTGGCGGACCTGCAGACGAACAGTGTAGTCGCCCTTCTCCAGCTTCAGGGAGTACTAGGAATCCAAACACCGAGAGAGAGGTGTATCAGTTTAGTTTATACAATCTTGTCCCTCTTATCCATGATCAGCCTGGTTAGTCATTTCATAAGTAGTTGCAGAGCATGTTTACAAGCACTGCAGTAAACATGCTGTAAATCTGCAAAGTGATCAGTAATCAGATTTTTCTCTGGAAGTGCAGCGCTGCTTGTCTATTGTACATGTGGCAGTGGTTGAACATGATGTCTCAGTCCTGTTGTGACTTTTTGTTTTGCTGTGTGTGTGTGTGTGTGTGTGTGTGTGTTGGAGCAGCCTGACAACATAGTGAGAAACAGACTTATTCAGACTTCTTGTTCTAGTTTGTGTTAGTGTCAATGGCGTGTTCCTGACCACATGTGTCTGAGGGTAGAAACCATGAACCAGTTCTCACTTTAGCTGTTGTCAGACTTTTCCCATGCATTTATTAAAAAAAAACAACTTGTTAGAAAAACCCTGTCAGTGGTTTGCATGTCAGAGAAATCAGGTGATATCAGATTTATTGTACTGGATATATAAGATTTTATGTTAAGATGACATGTAAGAGATGGGCTCACTGGAAAAGGCAGACTCTGACTCTGACCTGGTTACATGATCATGTGTTCAACCCACTAATAAGATCTGTGTGAACACCCAGGAAAGGAAAAGTGGCTGAGCGAACCTGGTGTGGGTAGGCATCTCCTGAGCCCAGTAGTCTCTTGTTCTGGTCGTACAGCATCCAAAGCTGACTGTCAAACTCAGACTCATACAGCAGCTCACACAGCAGGGGGCAGCTGGGGGTGACTTCTCCACTCTTAGGCTGAGGAAAGAACAGAAGAGGATCATAAACACTGGAAGCCAAGAGAAGAGAAGTCTCTGTCTTTTTTCGTACGTTGCTGTACCTGGTGGAAACTGTAGGTGAGGACAATCTCGTAGAGTTGTCTGTTATTGGGGAGAACGTCCCTCATTCCCAAGGCTTTAATCTTTGAACTCACAGGTCTACAAACACAACAACAACAACGGGGGTCACACAAAGAACTGCTCTGTTATCAAACAACAAAATAAGCATCTATGTGTGCACTTACCTGAGGGGCTGCACCCAGGACTTGAGGGTGATAGTGGGGGACACCTCCTCGTACCTCAGAGGAGATGATACCTCGAAACTCGTCACTCCTTCTGAGGCATGCTGGGTAGGGAGTCAAAAACAGAGAGCTGTTACTGTCTGGGCTGTGTCTCTGCTCCTCTTCTTCCTCTCAGCTTGGACTGAATTATAGCAGCTCAGGGTCAAGCACAAAAATTTGCATATGCAAATTCTTGCATGCTTGAAAACCGCACCCTGTCAGGAGATTTCTTATCTTCTACTGTCACCACAGGGGCCCATATTTGTACACAGAAGTGCACAGGGGAAGTGTCAGCCCAGCTTACATGAGATGGATCAAAGATTGAGGTAAATACACCATTGTTGCTGTTATTAGTCCTGCTCTCTCTCTTCAGCCAAACCACACCCCAGTTTCTCTGCCTCATCATCTCGTCTGTCTTTTAGCAGATAAACTAACTTTAACTTAAAACAGATCAAATTCTCCTTAATCTCACTAGATAGAGTCAATAAACTCACAGCAGCAGCCGTCATCACAGGCATATAGGTGAAACTCTTACTATGTGCAGGGGAGAAGGAGAAGTGTTCAGTCCATGGAAGGAGATGCTGTAGTCCACTGTGACATCACCCAGGCTCGCCCACCAGCGCGCAATGCACAACTCTACAACCTTCCCTGACTGCAGACGTCACAAAATGCACAAAATTAATCCACTAATAATATGCCATTTGTACGCGCATGCATGTAAAAGATCTCAGAGTTGAAGTTGTACATACTAGCACAGGAAAGGCCTCAGTCAGAGAGCCTCGTTCCAGTAGTGAAGAGAACTTGTAAAATTCATTTGCTCTGTAGGCTTTCTGTTTGACCAGGTGCACTGCGTGGAGAACAAACTTTGACGACACATCCCCCGAATGAGAGGTCAGCGTGATCTCTGCAGGAGAGAGGCGGAGACGGCGGTGAAAACACAACAACAGGGAGAAGAGAGGATGCAGACAAGGGTGAAAGCAGGAAGTGTGGGAGGAAGACAGGAAGAGGTAAAGAGAAAAGAATTACAGAAAGGCACATGATGATTGTGTCCAGATTATCTCCACATGAAAAAAAAAAGGCAAATCACATTTTCCACCACTTATTCCACCACCTGGAAAGAAACCAGACACGGTTTCATTTTCAAATCCAAAGGTTACGTCAAGAATCATAAATGTAAAAGCACCTCTCAGGTGCAACCATCACTATACTGAGACGTATCAACTTCACTTTGTGACTCAAAGTGGAACAAAATTCAACATTTGAAACCTGAAACAAACACTTTGAGACTGAATGATGCAACTGGTGATACAAGGTTTCTGCAGGGTCTGACACTGAAACATTATACGATCGTTTTAACGGCGGATAAAATGAAATTTAATACTCATTTCACAGTCCAGTCAGTCAGAACAGGAAACCAGTGTGAAACTCAAAACCTGCAGGTCTATATCAAACAGATATTTTCATTGAGATATCATTTGTCGTGCTTCACGCCACAGCTGTAAATAAAAATAATCCTTGACAATTAAACCATTAATGTGACCAGGACCCACACAGACAATATTATAAATATGTAAGATCTTTAAAAGTTTTAATACGATCTTCAGCCTTTCCCGAGTGAACGCGACGCACACCCTGTTCAGAGTGTCACTTCCACTCCACAGAGGCACTGACCTGCCCAGGAGGCTCCCTGAGGAACAGTGATGAAGTGGCGTCTGATCTGGCCCGGTCTGAAGTGGATGTCTGTGAAACTCACCTCCTGATTACGACTGTCTGTCACTCTGATGGAAGACAGACAGACAGACAGAGCTGTGAGACACACACACACACACACACACACAAACCTCTTACTACAGGAAACACAAGAACTTCACTCACTTGGTAGGGATGATAACTGTGATTGGGACTCTGAACAGTGGGCCACAGGTGGGTGCTGCAGTGTCGTATCCACACACCTGAGGAACAAACACACATTGACAGTGATCAGATTAACATGACACACACACACACACACACAGCTTCATCTTTCCCCCCTCCTCTCTGTTTTGTCTCTACCTCTGTGTAGTGCACTCCTTCTCTCAGTCCCACAGGATCGATGCGAACATTAACGTGACGACACTGGTTCATTAGCTCTAAGTGGGAGGGGCACTGGACCCATGGGGCAGCACATGTGAGCGCCAGGTGTAGCTGCAAGGAGATTCGCTCAGAGTTTCCTGTGAGGGGCGTTAGAGAGAGAGAGAAGAGTAAAAAACAAAAAGAGATGAAAACACTGAAAATCTTAAAATAACCTTCTGTTGAATAAGCAAAAAGAAAAAGCCGATGATGATTGAGCACCTGTGTTCTCTGGGAAGATGGGTTCAATTCCTACTCCATGATCTGAAGGTGCAAGAACTTGGCCTGGGTCCCTGAGGTAGATGCCTCTCTGTGTTCCCACGCTTACTGTGAAGCCAAGGTGGCTTGTGGGTAAAGAGGCGTGTTGAGTGAGGTAGTCTAAAGCCCTCTCCACCTGAGAGGGAAAGAGGAGGGAAATTACTGAAGAGCAGGAACAGAAGAAACAAACAAAAACCTGATGCGAGAGCAGCTACAGTCCAGTTACCTGGATGATGCCATGGCCCTGTGCAAACACCTCAATGTCATCAACCTTCAGAGCTGTGTTTTCCAGAGCTCTCCTCACAGCAGGCACAGACGGACGGATCCCCATCTGTTTCAGACCTTTAGCAAACAAAACAAAAAATAAAAACACACACACACTGGCCTTAGATTTGCATTCATACAAACTTCCAGAAATCCAACATATCCTCCCATGACCCTGGACACACCTGAGAGGATTAGTGCGATGCCTCCACAGGCGTTGGGGGATGACATGGATGTGCCGTTCATCAGCTGGGTACCACGAAGAGTCCAGTTGGGTACAGATGCAATGGCGCCACCAGGTGCACTGATACTGACGCCCAGGGCCCCATCTGTACTGGGACCCCTGGACGACCAGGTGTACTGGTTGGGAGGCAGCTTCTCCCTCAGGGAATACTCCGCTACCATCATGTCTGGAGTCACATACGCTCCAACGCCTGTGGAGACAACAAAGAGCACAAATTATATAAAACAGCAGAGACATTTTTGGGGTCAACACTGTGTTACATTTCTAACCATCTTGTTCAAGACTTTAAGATCATTGCCAGGATTTCTAAAGTCATCACACATGTTCATTTCTGGTACCTATGACACTACTGGTGGTCCCCCCCGGGCAGCCGACTGTGGACAGACAGGGGCCGTTGTTTCCAGCACTTGAAACAAATATCACATTGTGCTTCTGGACAGCTTCTGTGATCACCTCACAAATCCTCCTGAAAAACAACGTTGGGAACAAAAATGAGTGAGACACAAAATTAACCCACTAAATGACACACCCCCATGCTCCCACTACACAGTACATACCCAGAATTGGGCCAGTGCGTGGCTTCCCCATAGCTGTAGTTGACCAGGTCACACTTGTAGTTGATAACTTCAATCATCTTCAAGTGGCAGAGAGATAAAGAACAAAGAGGTGAAGACAAAAACAAAAAGACAAACTGTTAAAGCTGAACTGCATTTGACAGAGTGTGAGAAATATACCGCTCGGATGAGTCCTGTGCCTGTTTCCATGGTGCTGAGGCGGGTGTCACCGATCTTCAGAGCCAGGATCTGCGCACCGGGGGCCACACCATTACGTTCTTGTTCCTCTGGGAAGTAACCCGCTGCGATGCTTGCCACGTGTGTCCCATGAGCCCCTTGAGCAGCAACCAAGCAAGTTAGGCTGGAGATTTCACAGCAGACCTGTGCAACCTAAACTGCTGCACTGAACCAAAGTATATGGGGACCTACCTCCACTGGTGACGATGCAGAGTGTGTTTCCCTCATCATAAATATTAACAGAGTAGTTCAACATCTCGGCGTTTCCTAACGTGGCATACTCTTGTGTCTCTCTGTAGGAGCACAGCACAGTGGACTGGGATAGATCTCCGCACTCTGAAGTGTCCACGACAGCCCTAAAGAAAACAAAGAGTGACAAAGTGGTGACAAGAGTGGACTGGACAGTGAAGAGGAATGGTTTAAAAAGTCATGGATGATGACAGGGTACCTCCATGTAACACCGTCATGCCAAAGCACACAGTCATATACAGGACCAGGATCACTGTACTTCTTTTCTAGAGATGCCAGCAGCTCTGACTGACATTGCAGCTCTTCTTTCTGCAGCTTCTCCATCTGCACAGAGAAAACAGGGTGAAGGATACATGTGAGTGAGTCATGACAGAGAAATCAGAGCAGGAAATGCCACATTACCGCGACTAGCCCGCAAACACTGATACAAACTCAAGTTCGTAGCTCTGACCTGTGAGGGTGTGGGGTGAGAGAGGTCAAACTCTTCTGTCTTGCGACAGACCTCAGCCAGCGCTGCTCTGTGTGGTGGGTCCCACATCTTCTCCTTTCGCTCTTTCTAGAAGACAAAAAGCAGCAGAACCTTAACAACACTGACAAAAGCCAACACGTCTTCAGTTTCTTTTATTTTTATAAGAAAGATTTCTGATATTGCACACCCTCCTCCAACTTAGTTTACCAGACATATACTATTATGTTATTGTACATCTAACACTGTGCACAACCACCGTGTTCACAGTCAAACCAAAGATAGAGCTCATACAGTAATAATGTCATGTCTTCCTACCTGTATTCTCTCTTTAAGGGCCTTAGGGAAGAACTCATAGCCATTTTTAACTCCAATGCGATACTTCCCTGATGGATTGACCCAGGCAGGAGGGATCTGGGAGACATAAAAAGACACAGTGTGACAGCGACATGAAGGAAGATATGTGCCACGAGGGCTTGATGAACTAGTCAAGTGCACAACATTAATCCACATGAAGGTACAAAACAACATTTCTGAGGCGGCAGCTGTTACTGTGCTGGTGTTAAAAGGTGTCTGCTGACCTTAAGTATTCTACCAGACAGGCCGGTGATTGTCCCATCTTTAGGCTCAGCCACTGTGGTCATGTTCACGTCACCGCTGCCTGTTGTATCAATGATATCGACGATCTTTGGCTTCCCCTCAGTTGTAACCTGAAGAAGGTGAAATGAGTTAGAAAGGTCAGGCTGAACAGGAGGCACCATATAGATTCAGTTACTGACACTTGCCAGGGAGTGAATTTAATCAGTGAATAGTGTAGAGACCAACCTGAAAAGTGAATCTTGTCCCATATATATTTGCTTACACACACTGAAGGGGTCAGATTTCGTAGAGATTTGTCTTGATTTATAATAAGATTAACATAACTGTGGATGTATATAAATATCAGGTCCTTATTAATTAACACTGTACAGCTAACCACTTAGGACTGTGGTGTGACTTGGCAGCTAACATGGAGCTAGTTAACAGCTTAGTTACCGACAACTAACCCACTGTAAAACATTTAAACTAACTTCTTTGCACCTGGTCGCAGCAGCCAAACCGGACTGGACCATATGACAGGACAAAGTGGGATTAGTGAGGCGGACAAATGCAGCTGTTAGCTACCAGGCTAACATGCTAGCATGAGTGCAAGCTAACTATCAACCGTTAAGTCAAGTAACTGTGAACCGCTCCGGCGCCGAAACGAAGAAAATAACTGTTTGTCATCGGTTATTTTGTGTCGCTGTGGTTGTCATGAAGCTATGAAACTTGTTGTCACGGCTCTTACATGCGTTTGTCAATGCTTAAAAAAAAAAAAAAAAAAAAAAAAAAAGCTAGCTAGCTACCTATGTGTCCAAATTATGTGAATGAGTAGGGCCTTTAGCTTTGGCTAGCTCGATGCTAACTCCAATGAGGCAGCCGGTTCGGGTTTACCTGCATGCCGGGGGCCCCGGGATCCACGCCGGTGTCGAGGATAGCGATGAGCACTCCTCGGCCATCGTAGTCGGGGAACCTGGTGAGGTAAGACGCGGCGCCGGTTTCTTTTTTGGGGAGCAGCCCGTGAAAGGGGAACGGTTCCTCGGTAGAATGAGCAGCCATGATCAGAGGAGCGTCAATGAAAACAAAGCAGCGAAATGGGGAAGAGAGACACACGGTAGGAGAGACGAGGAGGAGAGCTGGTTAAAGGGGCAGTGCGTGGGGTTATCCTGCACAGCCACATTTCCCTTCAACCTTCATTCAACAACATTAATAATGTGACTTCAAACTCATTTATTAATCATGACATTTTTTCTCTCAATGCTGCCTCATTCAGCAGGAAATCTCTGAACTCCCTGGTCCCTGAAGGCAGCAGGAGAAGAGGCGTTCAGGGGCACCTCTGCGTGTGTAACACAATACTAAAGGTAAAAGTTTCTTGACTTTCACTTCACGCTCACAAAGCCAGGAATAAGTTGACAGTTTTGTTTTGACTTGCTCTTAAACGTCAGACAGCTGCAGAGAGCAAGAATCTGACACATCTGGTTTTATTTGCCTTGTCATTTTGACCTTTGACTCTATGTATAGTTTTACCTCATCTACCAACAACAGCAGGTTTCTGTTTATTGTTCATTCATATTTATATATCTCTAAGCTGCTCCACTTTTCTTAATTTCACATGGTGATTATTCTGGAGACTTTTAGACCAAGGATTTTTAAACAAATGTGCAACAGTAGCATTGGTTTACATCTCTGCTTCCTTGTAATCACAGTTGCTCCTTACTATGCTTTTACACTGTAAATTGGAGGAACTGAGACTTTAGAAGCACTTTGAGGTTTATGGACCTAGGCGTCTGATAAATATGCACTCTCACTAATATTTATTCATTCGTCTTTTATTTTAGCTCAGGGAGAGACAACAACAATTTTGAGCTCACATAAAAGTGTCAGGGAGCACAAACACAATAAAAGTGAAAAAGTGTTGAGGAATAAAAGAACAATAAAAGCCACACAATCATGAAGAATAGATATAACCATAATGGCTGTTAAAGTAAAGGTGCACAGAGGAATAAACTGCTGTTGCATTTACGTCTACACTGCTGTGTATTTTTGACTAACTCAAGTTTTTTTTTAACCCCTCTAATAAAAAACACATGAAGCGACTAAGCAGCCACATTAAACTGCTCGGCTTGCTTCCCTCCAGTGGTCCTCAGGGGAAACACACCATTTAACAGGAGTATAACAACACAGGAACTCCCCGTAACACAAACCGCTGCTCGTTTCAGAGCGCAGATGATGAATCTTCTTAATGTGGCAGATCTTGGTGCTTCTGCTAAATCTCCTACAGGAAAACAAAAACACTCGAGGATGCTGGACAGTTCTCCTGCTTTGTGCTCGCTTTGGAGAAAAACACATAATAGGAGCCACATTTTCCTGTCAGCGACAGAATAATCGCTCCCACAGAATAAGAGCCTCTGCCTCTAACCTCCAGCCTGTGAATCTGTTCGTAACATGGGACCAGTGTGATCATGATAAGTTCACACTAGATGGTGCTGTAGTCCAGAGAGTTGTGCGATTGCTGCAGTCACACTCTGCTCTTTCACTAAACTGAAGTCATTGTTGGGGAAGTTTTTTGCCGTGCGGCTGTGACATTTCAGAATGAGTGGATTCTGTGTAAGTGTCACTGGCATTTTAATGGGCACTGATGTCAGAGGAGTTACAGATTGAACACAGGTCTTGCGTGCAAACAGCTGAACAGCATGAAGTCATGACTAGTTTGCTTCCATCTGAAGTTCACATCACCTTTGACCTCAGATCGTAACTGAAATTGAAAATATAATAAATCTTAAAAAAAAAAAAAAATAAATCCACATGAAAACAAAGGTGGACTGTGTCATATCTGCATGACTGTGCTGCTTATTTGTTTTCTGAGATCACACCATCAGCCCACAGCTTGATTTCTGTGGTTTTATTCTCTACAGATTTGACACTGAGATGAGAACCAAAACAACCAGTCGGATCAACAAGGAACTTCTTCTCATGTGAGTTGAACACATTAATGACCGAACACTGAGAGACGTCAGAGCTGTGTGTTGTTGTATTCTTCAAAGATTTGATTCATGCTAGATTTTTTTTATTTGTCTTTTCCATAATACCAGGATTAACTTTGCACATGTCAGTCGCCATCTGTTCACCGCTCTGCCTCTCTCTAACGTATAACCACGTCCATTCACATTTGTACACGTTATTGTACGGTGTGTGCTTGTAGAAATGGAAAGGGGAGAAAAAAAAGCACAGTCCACAGTTGGGAGGGTTAGTTGTGAGCGTACAGTTATTTTGAGCGTGCCAACGCCCTCTGACTCTGCACTGGTGGTTTGCTTGTGCATAATAAAACAACAGTGAGCATCCTTTCACTAATCTGCTTAGAATCAGCATCTGCCCTCTCTTCCTCTTTCTCTCAGTGGCATTGTCACTCAGATAAACACACACACACACACATGTATATGCACATTGCACAGGCATTGTTTGATGCTGTGCTCGTGGGACACATGGTTTAGTTTTACTTGATGTCTGTTTTTTTTTTTTTGCAAAGATGATACACCTCAACAACATGAGGGGCTTTTCCGTTTGAAACCATTAACTCACGCAGTCACATACACAGTTACATATGCAAGCTTGTGGTTTACCACAGGGCGTATCCACTTTTGCTAAACTGAAATAAATGCATGTTGTGAACATCTTTAAAACTTTATTTCCCTATGTGATGCCGTGCACACAGCTAGATGAAGAAACTGTGCCCTCATCCTGCCGTTTTTGCTTGCAAATATGATACTGCTTTGGTTGGTATGAGAAGATAGTGGCAACCCTTGCCCCTAACAATGTAGTCCATGGTGGTTTGACTGGGTGTGCATCTGCGCATGCAAAGTGGAAACCAAGAGGAGAGTCCTCGATTTACCTGCTGGGCGAAGTCAACATGAAACGAGAGCCCACAGGCCTCTCCCATCTCGCTACGAGCAGCATAAACACGTGGCTGACAGGATGTGGCCAACACAAAGGATCCACATTATTACTGTTTTCCCCGCAAGCAAACACCAAGTTTTTCCTCTGAAGACAAAATAAATTCGTCTCGAGAGGTTATTTATACAACATGGCTGATACCATGGTTATTATCTAGGAAAATAGCCACAGAGTTTTAGAGGAGATAGGCAAAACGCACGCCTGGTTAACTACATCGCTGATAATGCACGCAAAGACACAATATGCACGTTCAGTCAACCGTGGGAAAAGCATTCGGGTGCTTTAATGAAGTTAAAGTGAAGTACAAGTTAAACTCATCTGGATACTTTAAGTATCAAAGATAAAGGTGCTCATTTAGCAGAAAGGCTCATTTCATGTGATATATTTTTGGACTATACATGCATCAGTGTGTAGGCGTCACTTTGATGTTGTAGCTGGTATAGGTGCAGCAAATATGAATATTTGTAGTAACCATTGGATAGTTTTTTCTTGAATGCATCATAATGTACTTGTAAATTATGTCTTGTATTGATCAATCACAGCACAGCCTCATCTCACAGTAGACAGCAATGTATATACTCCATTCAAAGTGAAAGACCTGCATTGACACGAAGTAATAACACCACACTGTACTTTAAGTATCAGAAATAAAAGTACATATTATCCACATTCCTTGGTTTGTTACAGATGCACCGATGTGTAAGCAGCATTTTACTCTGTAGCTGGAGGAGGCTGGCTAAGTTTGGCTACACAAATGCATGTTCATTTATTGGATCAATTGATCTCCGTACAGGCCTGAAAAAGTTATTAAAATTGATTTGACTCTTGAAGTCTGTAGGAAGTGACGCTGTCGTACCAGAATAGTGGCACCAGTAGCTAAATTGGAAATACTCAAAATAGCACTTAAGCGCTGTACTGGAGTAAATGTACTTAGTTACTTCCCCCCGCCGCTGCCGTCAGTCAGCAGGACTGTGGAGGCTGTGATTTCCTCCTGCAGTGGGTCTGACGGGGAAACGGGAGCGATGAGACATGCAGCCTAATTAGATTAGAGCTGTTCTAAAGGAGTCACAGATAATCCCAACACCTTGGCACCGGCGGCATCATTCGTTCCTGGTACAGAGAGACTTGTCCCACTCTTCTTCTTTAAGTCCCACATCTCTCAGCTGCGTTGGGCTCGGCCAGCTGGGTTTGTAGAGTCGGGCTATTTTGAGGAATGTGGTCATAGTGATCTCAGAGGCGCGGCCCAATAGGCTCAAAGTGTGGGCTGACGATGGATGACCCTGCACCTTTCACCTGAATGGATCTTAAATCCCGTCCAGACATCCCTCCCTCCCTCCAGGGCCGGCCAGCGCTCTGTCTATTCTTCCATCTGTTAAATTTGGCCAAAGATCAGTGTCAACAGGAAAATAAGGATCATTTATTCTTTCCAGTCTGCTGCTGTCTTGTCCTGTGGCTGCCCTTCAAAACATTCAGATGGAGATTATGTTCCCCTTAGCTTCTTGTCTTCAAAAGATAAGATAAGATACGTGTTAATTCTCTCTAGGTCTTGTAACAAACACTCAATAGTAGCTGGTTAATGTTCATGTGTGGGCAGCGAGGAACTTCCTTGTGCATATTTTCTACATTGCACTGCATGAAACATTGTCATCAATACACTTTCTCTTTCGAAAATGTCACCGTGCTGCACTTCTGACACATCACCCAAACATACAATAACTGAAAAGTGCGTAATGTTGATCCTCGGTGGTTTTCAGCCTGTAGCCCTCAGATCAGTGTTTATAGCAACAGACCATTTGCTCCACAGGAACAGTTGTGTTGCCTCTTGCATCTGCAGTCTCTCCCTGATTTGGTGGAGTCGGGCCCATGTTGCTGCATGTGGGGCCCATGTAGGGGGAGTATAACACTCACACTCAGTGAACACTCACAGATGATGCATTGTCAATTCTCAGGGAGGGTGGGGTGCACAAATAACTGCTGATGTACAGGAGTGTGGTGACCTAGCTTTTGCCAGCGCCTACACTACACTATTAAAAAAAAAATCATTCAACATTATGAGCCACTTCTTGTCAATTCAGAGTCTGGCCAGCCAACGTATGAGGGGCAATTAGTGACACCGAGGAGGTGGGGCTTTGTAGCCAATGTATCGTAGGTGATCAGTGCCAAAGATTAGCAGGAAGAGTAAACGCAGTGACATCCACCACACTTTCCTGTGGTTTTAAAGGGAGCTGGTGTATTTTCCCCTTCACATTACCATGTTTTATTCCAGCAGAGAAAATACTGTATTTAAATAATTATGACATTGTTGAGTAGATTTGGAAACATTTACTATTTTTCCTCTGCTCAGCAGTAATTCCTCTGTGTCCTGGAAAACACAATATGCATTTAATAGATATATAACATATCTGTGATTCTCTGACAGAGGCTGACAAATGGCTGCTGTGTCATGTTGCAGGTCTGTTGACATGTAGTCTAATGTGCTACAGCTGAAATAAGTGATACAGAGTCAAGAGAGAGGGTTTGTGCTTGCAACTTGGACACGATCAAGGCTTTAGCAGTTTGGTCTATTGTTGTGTAACAGTTTGGTTCAATGTGATGTTACATGATTTGATTGATCCACATGTGGATAGAAGTGTGCAGTGTCCTTTTATTGTCCCAAAAAGATCCACAAAGGGAGATTCATTTGTCTGGATAATATTCAATATTGCTACTATATATAATATAGCACTCAATATTTCCTGTATAAAAAACTGCAACCTAATTTTAAAAGTTAAATTCATACTTCTTATTGTTTTTCTATGCATTTAGATGGAGAGATTCTCTGATTCAGAAAGTGGGCGGGGCTTCAGCTGTTCACTTTCCTCAATGACACCACCATGTTCCACCACCGCCACCGCCGGGCACTGTTCACCCTCCATACCCTTGTGTGGGCGGTGACTTGCGGGGCCACACCTCCGTTCATGCTGCCACTGCCGCTGCTGTTGCTGCCGCTGCTGCTGCTGCTGCTGCTGCTGCTGTGAGACTGAAGCCGAAGCTGCTCGCCTCTTCTCAACCACCAGTCAGCAGCGGCGGTGCTCGGCTCCGGAGTGTGATCGCTGTCCGGAGCGCATAGATGTGCAAAACCCCTGGAATATCCGAGCGCTGGAGAGGCCACAACCGACCACCGTGGAGGACCGTCGACATTTAGCCGTCTAAAGGGAACCAGCCACGGTGAAAGCATGGCGGTAGAAGAGGAAGGTCTCCGGGTTTTCCAGAGCGTTAAAATAAAAATAGGTAAGAAGAAGAAGAAAAAAAAAATCCCTACCCCCCCCACCCCCCACCCCTCTCTCCAGTCTGAGCGCCTCGGCGGATGGCTTCATATTAACGGGCCGAGCAGGCAGGCAGGCAGGCAGGCAGAGGGGGCTGGAGGCTGGAGGGAGCAGATCCGTCTTGTTCTGCCTGTTATTGTAATTCAAATCACACGCTTCGCCTCCGGGGCTCTCAGACTGTAAACCGCAAAACTGTACAAGTGAAAATGTAAACGGAAGTTAAGAGAGAGAGAGAAAAAAAAACCCAACAATGTAGAGATTTTTCTCAGGCTGGTGGGAAATGGAGTGGGAACCCTGGCAGCTGGCATTAAGATCCAGATCATGTGTCTCTACACACACACACACACACACACACACACACACGGAGACTTGGATCGATTTTATTTTAGCACAGTATGCGACACAAAGTCTCCACAGCTGTAAATATCCAGATGCCTGAAGCTGTTTCTGTGCACTTGAGATCAAACAAACCTTTATTACACCTCAGCTGCAGACACCCATTCATGCTACTGCCCCCCCCCAACCCCCTCCTCTCTTACCCCTTCCCCCCCTCCCCTCCAAACAGCTTTATGCTCCACTGTCTAGCTATTGATTGTTAGCCTAGATTTCTATATTTAGAGATCTTGCTGGTCTCCAGCGGGTTCCCCTGGTTTGTAGCAGGCATGTGGTGCATGCATATCTTGTGAATGGAGCCATGAGCCGGCTGAGCACCGTTTACAGTGAAGGCTGTGGTGCTGGTGCTGGTGTTGGTGGTGGTGGTGGAGAGGTGTCTCCTTCAGTGCGATTCAGAAACTGTCAGGGAATTCATTTCCTGGATGTTAATTAGTAATGTATGTGTAATTACACAATGGAAACTCTGCATTAATCTACATAATCACATGTGAACTACCTCAGCGGCTGCAATGGAGAGTGGTGATGGTGATAACAGAAGAAATATTGTCACTAAATCACTTTATATGGTAAAATTGACATTATTTGGGATTATTGGTTAATCTGAAGATTGTTTTGAAATGTTAGAAAACATTGTCACGGTGTCTTTAATTGACTTGTTTTACATTTTACTTGATATAAAAGCAACAAAAGCTGCAAATCTTCACAATGAGAAGCTTGGAAATGTGTTTCATACAGTGACCATCACAACTGCTGCTGTTTGTAGTAAACATTATAGTGTTTATAGTGTCTGTCTGACCCGGGAGACCACGTTTAAATCCATATATATTTGTCTTTTTATTACCCAAACAATCAAATCTGTTCATAGTTTCCTCTAAACTGATAACTCAGGTCATTGTGGGACATTTGTGACCGTCTCCTTTCTCTCTCGCTGACATCTGGCACCCGTCTCATCCTGGCTGTGCTGTCCGGTTTGTTTTGACTCTAAACATGCGACAGAAGGGATGAGCAGAGGAGAAAAAAACGACAACAAACACACAAACAAGCTGTGAGGTCGTGTGGTGATGCCAGCCAGCGTTAGAAAGAAACGCTCTCACTAGACGTTTATTTCACGTTTTTTTTTTAAGCTCCTTTACCTGCTGTTAAAATTGGCCGGAGCGAACCACCCCGAGTCGAGTTAATTAAATAGTCTGGCCTCAGTGAGATAATATGCTCAGACCTGTAACTCCAGGGAGAGTTGTAATATTTAAATCACAATGGCCTCATTAGTTTTGCTGCTCGTTGTGAATGAACAGTTCAGTCACTGAGTTCCTGTGAATGAAAACTGAAAGAGACGAGGACGTCGCTCTGTTGCCGGCGACTTTCTTAGAAATAAACCAGCTTAAAACAAACGGGTACAGAAAGTAAAGTAAGAAGTTTCATGACCAATATGTATTTGGATTATCATTAGTTATTATTGATGATAATCTAGCATCAGCGAATGTGTGTTTTCATCTCCTCAGATATGTGGAGTTTTAGTTTTCCATTGTTTTCTATTAAGATCATTGAGTGTTTATAGGTTTTGATCTGCTGGTTGTGCAAAACATGAGTCGATCAATCACCAGATCAATCAGTGAGAGGCGTTGAGTAGAAGTCTGATATTTGCCAGAGACGTGTAGTGAAGCACCGGTCGAGTGGAAACACTAGAGTAAAGCGGTTGAAGTTTGCGTTGACACTTGTGTCGTTGCCTAGCAGCGGTCGTACACTCGCTGTCAGCCTCATTCCCATGGTGCTCTGCTGCCGGTAACGTCTCTGTAACGCTTGCATCACATTGTTTTCATCAAAGCCTTGTCCTTTGGCGTGAGGCTGCAGCTGGATGACTCAGAGCTGAATATCTGCCACATATTTGTAGCCGAGGAGCTGAGAGAGCAAACTTATTACTTGTTATGCTTTGCCAGATGACGGTGTGACGGCGGCGGTGACGGCTCCCCTCGGTTTCCTGGAGGAACACTCTGGGGGTTTTTCGGAAACCGAACGGGGACTACTGGGCCTTTTAGTCTGCACCGTCTGGGGAACACAGGAAACAGGAAACTACCCCCCAATTCACTTCCTGATTGGCTGGAAGAGACTACAAAAGAATTGTGTTTTTTCCTGCATGGCAACAAGCTAATACAAAGCAGATGTAGCGGGACACGGAGTTAAGGGACAGAGGTGGCGTCTCCTCTCGTACAGGAGCAGCCTGGGCTTCGTCTGTCAGCGCTCAGAGGGACGGGACCTCTCTGTGGCACAGCTGGAGTCGGAGACTTTGCACTAATTAACAGGAACATATGTGCAGTCGACTTCGCTGTCACCGCGAGGAACATAGTTTTATCTGACACATCAGAGTATGAGCTGCACGCTCCTTCCAAGAAACACACGAAGATGAATTAGTTTAACATCTTAAACCTCAGATAACGAGTAAATCTCTGATTACAAGCTCGATGTGTTTGACCTCCAGCAGCTCTGTGGAGCCAGGTTTTCACGAGAGGGCCCTGTTTTGTTTATATCGTGCCCACTGACGCTCATTCACATAGATGTACACACCACATTATTTTGCATTGGTTCATGCAAACATAACAACGGACCAACAGAGGCAGTGAAAGTACAAACACAGATTAAAAAGAAAAGGGAAACAAAAGTTGGTTTTCCAAATGTTTCAAGGAAGGAAATGCTTTCAAGATGTTTGTCACACCTCAAGGATACACACCACGTTCGCTTGTTTACAAGAAAGCTCCAGAGGGCATGTTCAGTCTGGAAGTTTTAGTCCAGAAACCATTGTTTCAGTGAGGACATGTGTGAATTAAATGATCCACAAGACAGACGAGACAAGTTGTAAACATAATACAGAGGAAATGAAGAGTCAGAAGTGTATGTCCAGTTTGATAATGTCTAACAATGCAGATATAAACCTGTAATAACTTCCACTTTGAGCCAGTGCAAAAAGCTGTAAACATAACTTTAACCTGTTATCACCTTTTAAACAATTTATACAGATGTTTATACAGATGTTTAGTCTCATTAACACCAGTTTGGTGTTTGTGCGTCTGACCGGCGTTTGTTCTTTTTGCTTTGTTTTTGCATTCACATCTGTGAGTAGCACCACTATGGTAACCTTGTGGCTGTTGCGTCATGTTCTGTGGGTTATTGATATTTTCTAATAAATCAAAACAGTTCACAGCAGATGAAGCCAATCGGAGCGAAGATGTGGGCTGTGAAACCAAAGCAGTTCAGTTTAAAGCTGCTGTGAAAAGGGTGAACTGTGACACATTTCACATGGGCACGTTAAAATATACAGCTCTATCACAGCAGGTGTAAAGGACATGAGCAGGTTAAAGGAAGTATTTTGAATTACAGATGATGACGTTGCAGGTTCAGATCCTTCCAGGCTGAGGAGAGGTTTGTGTTTGGATTTGAACGTAGCACCGTTTGGCATCAGTTTGGAGTAGAGACCGTGTTGAACACTGAGGGGACCACAGTGAGAGAGACACTAGATTACAGTAAGTTAAAATGGGATGGTGAAGTGTTGGGGGTCCAGGAAACAGGAGTGGGCGGCTGAATTCAGGCAGCTCAGGCTGGATGACTCAGGCGGGTCGACCCCCTCCCCCCAACCCCCAGCCCCCTCCTTCCTTTGACAGCTGGCCAGCAGAGGTTCCCATACTTCCTCCTGTCCAGACGGAGCAGGAGACGTGGTGTGATGAGGACGAATGTCGTAGAAACTTTCCCCAGTGAAGCGAAACAGCTGAGGGTCTTTTTTTTCTTTGTGTTTTTAGCAGAATAACGACTTTCATATGATTCACTGATTACATTAGTAATGTGTGTAGTGAGTTTGGGAAGTAGCTTGCACACCACTGTGAAGTGCACACGGAGAGCTGTGGTGTTGGGCTGTTGGCAAGAATCTGGTGATATGATTCACATCCTGAAGGAGGGTGACAATATGGTGATGGATCAGGAAACACCTATAAACAAGGTTATACACAAACACTCAGACTTCACAGTTCCTGTAACATCCTACGAAACAGTAAATACTCTGTGCAGTCTGGTCAGAGGTATCATCGTCAGTCAGACGAACACAGTTCTCATGTGAACTATTGATAAAATATTGATAAAGTGCTTTAAAGAATCAATACAGTATCACAGTTTCTTCCACGCCTGTCAGGTAAAGACATCATTTATATTTTGTATTTAACTGCGTCTGTTTTAGTTTCGTAGTGAATGTTTAGCTCCACACCAGGATCATGATCACCTCTGAGATAATGAACAAACCTGACACACACACACACACACACACACACGACGCACACAAACATACATTCGTTCTCCATTTTGTCCTCGAAGTCTCGGCTCTCTGGGAAGTCGTTTGCTGTAAACACGCGTGTTGACTGTTTAGACGCTCAGACTGTTTCGGTCCATGCGGCTTCAGGCTGGTGGAATAATCCGGGTCGGGAACAGAAGCTCCTTCCCGCAAGCGAACGTGTCCTCCATGAGAAAAGACAGGGGAAGTGTCGGCGTTTAGGCCCAGCATGCGGGGTCAGCAGGGGTAAATACAGGACTCCCGCAGGACGTCCTTCAGACGCCCTGTGGGAGAGCTCGACCTCTACCTGCCCACAATGACACCAGCGTTATGGCGTCACGCTGCAGAGTAAGAGAGGGACACTGAAGTGTCAGGGAGGCACTCTGGATCATTTTTGACGCTGTTTTGTTGAAAAGCAGAAAGTTTGTTCACAGCCCTTTGTGGGCGAATGGCTCCACACATGCTGAGTAAATCAGGTTTTGCAACAGTGTTCCTCTCCTCTGGCAACAGAAGTAATGTCAGCTTGCCACATTACAGCAGGGACTTACACTCAACTCACTCTCCCTTTTCCTGTGCTTGCAAAAGATATCATATCTTCTCAGCCCGGAGTGTGCCAAGCCTGTTTGTAAGTGTGTGTGTGTGTGTGTGGCAGAGAAGAAACAGGGACACTCGACCACCTCTAATGGGTTTTTTCAAGTCAGAAGAATGAAGAGCATTGTGAAAATTATGCTAATGGATGTAAAAATCGGTTTGGAGGGTGGAGGTCAAAGCGGTGAATCCAGTTCAGCCTCTTTTCTCACCGTGATCCCACTCTGGGTTTTGAAAGATTACAGTCAGACCAGGTCTCTGACTGTGATTTGAGACACGTGAGCGACTCATAAAGCCGATTTTGTCCTCACAAACACACTGTGACTTCGCCCCGTGTGCATTTGTTTGTGTATTTTAGTTTTACTCAAGTTTTCCACTGAGACTAACGGACGTGTGTGAACATTAGCTCCGGGCTGCAGCGGACAGAGACACAGAGAGTTTGATCAGTAACTGAACTCTGGTTTATCACCAGAGTCGGTGGCGGTGGTGCTGCAGCTCAGTCGCCCTTTAACTGCCAGCCCCCCCCCCCCCCTTTTTTTTTTCTTTCTGTTTTCCTCACGCTGTGGTCGTGTGGAAACTTAATCAGCTCAGCTGGTCTTTTCAGTGTCGGGGGGTTATTATTATTCTTTTGGTGAACAATTTGGAACAAGCAGAGCCGTATTTAGACAGAGTTGGGTTGGTACAGTCTGCTGCTGCTGCTGCTGCTGCTGCTGCTGTGACCAGCTAATAAACCAAACCAGATGTTAAATCTGCTCCA
Organism: Caranx ignobilis; assembly: GCA_021432705.1. Taxonomy (NCBI): domain Eukaryota; kingdom Metazoa; phylum Chordata; class Actinopteri; order Carangiformes; family Carangidae; genus Caranx; species Caranx ignobilis. The sequence goes on from MU270012.1 coordinate 50,554,103, forward strand.
ACAGCTGGTATTGACTCTGACACTGACAGGAAACGTGTACATTATTAATTTCCAACATGTTCTGCTTCATCTGAGGAGGGTCTCCTGTTTTTATGTTTGACGGATCACACAGCGTTTATGATGAATCCCAAACACCAGGCTGGATCACATGTGAAGATGTGTCTGCTGTTTTATTTGTGGTTTATTTTGTGGTCGTGTTGTTGACGTCCAAGGAGGAGCTGCATGTCATGTACAGTGTGTCACGTCAAACACACTTTATCTGACCTTTAGGCCACTTTGTAGTCTCACTCCACCCAAACTCCGTATAATCAAACATTCAGACCAGGCAGGATGACAGTTAGAAAGTTTCGGGTCATGTTGTTTTTCTGCCTGCAGCTGTTTTTGGCCAAACTGGGATCGTTAGGAAAATAACCGGCGCAGTGGATCATCACTGTGTTGAATGGAGCCCTGTCACTAACGGACTCCTCTGTTGTTTACATGCAAACTGACCGCAGCGTTTCTTCTCTGAGGAGATTCAGGTGAAGTGGAGAAGTGACGGTGACATTAAGGTTTCAGAGGGGTTTTTTTTACGTGGCGGTGGGTTTCAAGATGAGCAGAGTGCAGCCGTGGAGGTTTCTGTCGTGGTTTCACTATCAGAAGCAGCGACACTACATATCACCTATCGTCAATCACAAAAGTGCAAAGTCATTGATTGGCTTTTGTTTGAGCCCAATGACTTCCTGTTCATGAAATAATACAACTTGTCTAGACTTTTATTTTGAAATCTGACCAAAAGATTGAATCCTGAGTTTTTGCCTCATCTTTGTTTGAACAGTTCGCTTTGAGTCAGAACAGGCGAGGAGCTGTTTTTTAGGTCTGAGCGTCAAAGTTTAGGGTCTGACATAAGACACCGTCCAGTTGCATCATGGGAAGTGTAGGATCCCGGCCCATAGGGATGACTATCACATTGTTTGTTGCACCAGTTTTATCCGTTCTTGTTGCAATCTGTGTTTCACAAGAATGTGTGTGTGTGTGTGTGTGTGTGTGAGAGAGAGAGAGAGAGAGAGAGAGAGAGAGAGAGCTGAGGCCTGTTAATGATCAGATATTAACAATTTCCCTTCATTTAAATGTCAAAGAAACATCTTGGTGTGTGTGTGTGTGTGTGTGTGTGTAATGACTTACAGTTCTGTTTCAGTTCTTGATTGAATTGACTGTTGACGTCAAAACATCAGAAACATTAACACTGGAACTGTATATTTGTACTTTACAAGTTTCACTCCTTTTCTTTCTAATCATCTCTCGCTCTCTCTCTCTCTCTCTCTCTCTGCCACACACACACACACACACACACACACTCTCTCTCTCTCAGGGGTAACTGGGTTGTTCGCTGCTTTTAAACTACATCTTGGATCCAGTCAAAATTCCTTTCTCCTCATCTCATTTCCTGTTGTAGCTTTCTCCAAAGCTAACCGCTCTCCACTCCTCTATCTGGCTGACGTCTCTCCCTCTCTCTCCCTCTCTCTCTCTCTCTCTCTCTCTCTCTCTCTCCCTCTCTCTCTCCCTCTCCTTGTACTCCTTCCTCTCCTGAAAGCCTGTCTGTCACAGGCCTTGCTCGTCGAGCGTTTAGCCGGTGAATCCTCAGACGTGTTGGTGTCGGGGCAGATTATGAGCGGAGCTGTCTGTGGCTCGTGGGTCTGAGTGTGGTCGTCTGAAACCAGCCGACGGAGGAGGAAGAGGAACAAAGCTCCACGTTCACCGCGTCCATTACGCTGTTTGAATGACTTGTGCTTCCTCATTTCTGCCGTTTTCTCGCCTCCCTCTTTCCTCTCTCCTCTGCAGGGAGTCGAGTTTTTTTTTTTTTTTTTTGATGTGTCGATCTGCTCCCGTTCGCTCTCGCCCTCTTCGGGGTGTTCTTGTCATCATTATTTCTCCACAATCCTGCTCTCACCACCCCCGTGTCGTTGTTGTTGGCTTTTTTTTTTTCCCTGCACGCACGCCACACAGCGCTCGCACACACGTGCCAACAGTGTCTTTGCACTGTGTTGTTTTGCACAGATACTAGGGCAAGATATTCTCCAAGGGCAGCTGCAGTGATGCCTGATGAAAAGAGAAAGCTGCCGCCGCCGCCGCCGCTGCTGCTGTTGTTGTTTTTTTTATTTTGCTGCTTGTTTTGAGTGTCGAGGAGAGAAAACACACTCCTCTGGAGATAGTAGAAGACGGAGAGATGAAAAAAAGAGGAAGCAAGCAAGCAGAGACAGAGGAAAGTGAAAATGGGTTAAAGCTGATTTTGAGAAAGAAAATGAAAACAACGCAGGATAAAGAGCACACGGATGAAAAGGAAGAAAGAGATCAGAACAAAGAGGAGAAACAACAGCAGCTCATGGAGAGAAGGAGTTTACACACTGTGGTTTTATAATAAAGTCTCTAAAGTGTTGGATGGCAGGTGACGGGGGGGGGGCCGGTCCTCCTCCCACCCTCTCTCTCTCTCTCCATCAGAACAGAAAAGTTTCTCCACCCTCAACTTCCCTCAAACTGACAAACTCTCCAGTTGCTGCTTCTTATCAGTTCGTCCGTTCGTACGAGACGACAGGAAGCTGCATCATGTCGCCAACTAACTGTTTCGCTGGACTCATGTGAACCCTCTGGTGTCTGGTGCAACAGTTGTGACGTTTGTTCGATCACCACCAAACCCCCGTCCTCGTCCACACGGAGCGCGTCAGTCGCACAAAACATATGTTTCCTCTGCACGTTTAAAAAACGGACAGTAGAGCGTTGACGACATATGAACGTTTGTCTTCCTACACGATAGTTTACATCATCAATCTGATTTTCCTGAACCAATACGCTAACGTTGTCGTGTAACAGGTCTTTTATTGCAGCTCTGAATGGATGTACATGATAAGAGATGAAGAAGTGTGTTGGAGGTGTAGGAGAGCAGAACTCTGAGGAGCACAGACGTCACATCGTTTGGATCAGAGCTCGACTGATTGATCGGTTTGACAGATTAATCTGCACCAATAGGACGTTTGATAAACTAGCCTTTTCTACAGGAGCCAGTTAGGGACAAAAATGGTTATTGTCATTAAAATGCGTCACTGTCTGACTGACTCTGACTGACCTTTGACCCCTACTGTGCAAATGATCATCTGTTGGGTTTTTCCTGCTCCAAACTATTGTTATTTTATCAGCCTTTGAAAATCCACGTCCACGAGTCGTTTTCACTTCACAGGCTGTAAAAGGCGACTTATTTTTAAGTTTGTTTTTTATTCCTTATCTGTTATATGTGCTGATAACAATCCAATACCAATATGAACTGGTCAGATGATAAAATTGACCAATACAATCATCCATCCATCCATCCATGAGATGTACTGCTTTTCCTTATAAGGTCATAGAGGAAGTGAGGGCGGCGCTCAACTGGACAGGTGGCCACAATCACATAGAGACAAAGAGTCACCAGTTGACCCAGTGAGCATCATGTCTTTGGGCCGAGAACATAAAAACTCCACACAGAAAGACCTCAGGCTTGGGGGGTGTAACAGCGCTGACCACTGTACCACTGTGCCGCCACCACCACCACCACCACCCCAGACCCTCCAGTAAAACCAGTTCAGACATTTCACAGTATATATGAGGGGTGTGAGGTGCTGCTGTTTCACTCATCAGTTAAAATCAGAGTCAACTACAAGTTTATTGTGACGGATCTTTAACAGCGTCTCGGACAAGTTTCATGTCTCTGCTGGTCGACGTGAATGAATTCAAACACCGTCATCAGTCTTAAAACACTGAGCGAGAAAAGTCCAGTATTTGGAGTTAAACATGTGCAAACAGTGTGTGTTTGTGTGTGTGTGTGTGTGAGTGTGTGAGTGAGTGTGTGTGATTTATGTGGACGTCTTAAAGTATTAACTCTGTGAATTATATAGATGCAGTCATATCCTTTTTTGTCGATGTTTCCACTCTCCAGTAGCTCCACTCGTTTTGGCACAGAGATTTGTTTTTACGTTACACGATGAGTCATTAAAACACACACACACACACACACACACACACACACACACTCAGAGCTGAGAAAGCCGTGGTAATCCCGGGGTGTTTTGGTTACTGGGATGACCTGGATGGTGCAATCCAATCAGGAGACCTCACAGGTCATGAATGGGAAGAAAACAGAGATCGGAGGGGATTGGGGAGCGCGGGGGTGAATGAGGAGGATTATTACGGCAGCGAGATGAAATAAATGTTGGAGAGAGAACGAGAGAGAAGCCGAGACAGGAGGGAGATCTAATAACAGGAGGAGGTGGAGGGATAAAGACGGAGATAAGAGAGACTGACGTCAGAGCTCAGCACATAAACACACACTCTGTGTAAACTAATTGAAGCTGAAGTGTGTGTGTGTGTGTGTGTGTGTGTGTGTGTGTGTGTGTGTGTCACAGCTCAGGTGTAGCTTGGATTTGTGAATGAGTGTCGTACTGTAACTGTCCATCTGTTTTTCTAACAGCAGATTTTTTAAAGATCAGAACAATAAGTGACATTTTTCATTTCAACAAGTCACATAAAAAAAAAACATCCACGTTTACTGTGTTTGTTGCCTTCATTGTGTCTGTCGGACGATCGAACAGCTTTGGAAACACGCCCACCTCACACTGTGATTGGTCAGTTGTGTACAGGTGAGAAAACACCACAGCGTTTGAGCGGCTTCCTCAAGTTCACGTCTTTTTTTTTCCCATCTTGCCACGACTATTTCTGTCACTTTTCACGTGAACGTCATGAATATCTTCCAGGAAGGACTGTCGTTATCTGCAGACTTATATGATCATCATGTCGCTCTCAGCTCAGCGACCAGGTCGAACAACAACAACAACATCTGATTCCATACATTTATCCAAACACCTGACTCCTGCGCAAAAGTTAATCAAATATCTGAGCTCTTTAAAGGCACCTTGATCATTTCCTAAAGCAACTGGGAACTGTGCATCTGTTTGGGACTATTTTCAGTTGCGGATTAAGACACATTTAGGACACCAGTGAATATTTATGGCAGGGTGTTTTACTTAAAATAAACGACAGTGCCGCTCATGTTTACTGGGATTTCTCTCCAGCTGCAACAACATCAACAACTAACTGTTTATTTCTAGATTTGGTCTTTTTGACAACTCTAGATCGTGATCGTGACGTTTCAGTTCAGGATTGTGCTCGACCCGGTTGATGTCATGTTTTTGAGTGAGAACAGAAAACAAACACAGGTTTTATCTCAACAGTGTGATTTTGCACGTTGGCCAGTGTTTCATGACACGTGATCACTGACGTGACGCACATGATTCGCTCTCATCATTACAACATCGACTCTTCCTGCTCAAGTATCAGACTGATGGAAAGCACTGAGTTGATTCAGGTATTAGTTGAAGTTTAATGGGCGTGCTGCATTCAGGTGCAGACGTATTGATAGGAAAAATGACCTTTTGGATCTGTTTTTTTGTTTTTTTTTTTACAGCCTGTTATCCAGTGTCAGATGTCAGTGCTCTCCCCTTCCCCCCCTCCAGGGTGTAAAACACTGCAGCATGTGTCACAGTGTTGTAGCTCCAGGTTTCTACTGTAGCAGCAGAAACTTCGTTTTCAAAAGTTTCTTTTCAAGGAGCTGAAGATCAACTTTATAACAGAGGTTTTTTAACGTGCGAGTTTATAGTCCAGGATAAATACAAGAAGTTATGAAATGATTAAATGGAAATGAAAGCGAAACAAAGGTTAATTCTGAGTTTTGCTCTTATTCTTGTGAAACGCATCACACTTTTGAAATCCTGAAAGTGAAACCTATCGAGTGGGAATCGTGAAAAGTAGATCAGACGTTTTCTTTTTCTATCTCATGGGGTTGAAACTGAAAATGTGCAGAGATGCTGTCGTAGATAGTCTGATTTTAAAGACAAAGTGTCAGTGTTTGCAGATGCCAGCGTTAACCCCCCCCCGTCACACTCACACTCACTGGTGATTTCTTTGCAGAGAAGCCGCTCGTTTTTAAAGTCAGTGTTAAATTCACCGTAGCTCAGCTCAGTCGGCTGAATGGCAGCATCAGATTTCCGTGCAGATAATGGAGCGTTACTGGAGCAAACAATGACAATGTTGCGTTAACACACGTGTAACTATAGAGCACAGAGTCCTGAGGGCAAAGAGAAACACAGCAACCAACAGAGTCCTGACAAACACGGACTAATGTGGATCCACAGCTTCATAAAGGGGAATATATTGCTCCTCCGGGACTGGAGCACAACCTTTGTGGTTTGTGCATGTGTGTGTGCGTGCATGTGTGTGTGTGTGTGTGTGTGTGTGTGTGTGTGTGTGTCTTAGTGGGTGGTTGGACCACATTCTTGTGAAAGGGAGTGCTATCTGTCACACATGTTTGATGAACAGATTTGAGCCTCAGCAGGAGTCAGGAAATGTCCCACACAGATTCTTTCATTCACACATCTGACAACACGCACACACACGCACACACACACACGCACATATAAAACAGTAGTCACACACTGCGCAGTTTGATAAATTGTGACTTTTGTGATATTGGTGTGTGTCTGAGAGTCGGAGTCTCTCTCAGTTAAGCTCATTCTGTTCACTGTGGGATTTGGTGATGTAATGACAATGAAAGTGTGTGTTGAAGAGTCATACACACACACACACACACACACACACACCTCATCCTCCCATACATTCAAAGCTACAACAGGTGTGAACTCACAGTTTTTATATCATTTTATGTTTCTTGCCTGCCTCAGTTTTCATAGATAAGTCACAGTCTGAGTAAACACGTTGTCGTTGTTGTTGCTGATGACGACAGCGTTCGTGAATAATAATAATCATCATAATAAAGATCATAATAACTCCTTGTTCTCTCTTTCCTTCGTGCAGGAGAAGCAAAAAACATCCCTCCGTACCCGGGGCCCAACAGGATGAGGGACTGTTACTGCACCGTCAACCTGGACCAAGAGGAGGTGTTCAGGACCAAGATCGTGGAGAAGTCACTGTGGTACGATGACGCTTCCTTTAAATCTCCGTCGTCTCAGGGCCTAGAGACAGAAAAGGAAAATCCTCTAATGAATAATGTCCCACCTTGTTGTGTGGATCAAACTTATAGGAATGTGATGAAGCCACAAACTGAGTGAACACAACAGTAACATAGTCCTCCTGTAGCAGATCAACCAATGACAGGACACCTTTTCTAAATGAAACCAGACAGTTTGTCGCTCAAAGTCTGACGACACAAAAAGACACACAGGATGTTAATGCTGTTGTTGATGATCCTGTGATGGTTTCCCTTTGTTATGAATCTCATTATAAGTCCTATAAGTGACATGATGTCCATGAGTTAGGAACATTGCATTTTAAGAAAGAACAAGAATGGATGTCTGTTCTCCATGTTCCTGTTTGTTCACTGTGAAGCTGAGCAGAGTCGAGCTGCACGGTCCTGTAACCCGTGGGATTGTTTGTAGATGCAGTCGAGCCTCTGTCTGTCCGTCGTCACGTCTCCTGAGTAACAGAAGAAGTCAGTCATTGTCGGCGGCAGCCTGAGGCCTCGGCTCATGAGATTCTCATTGCCCTGATTTCTGTGGTCATTGTTTCTGTTGGACCGATGGACACAAATAGAACGACTGTTTGTAGGAGGAAAACGAGCTGCTGGGTTTTTTTTATATCTGCAGAGTGATTAATCGACAGAGTCGCAGCAGCAGCAGCAGCAGCAGCAGCAGCAGCAGTGTGTGATGTTTACATGAAGGTGAAAGTAACAGTTTTAATATCGAGGACACACCCAGTCAGACAGGACGAAAATGTAACACAGGAAGAGTTTATAGATGAACAACAACTGGGTGAACATGTCGAAGTGTGAGGCTGTAACCAGCTTCTCTGTGGGATTTTATAACACATCATCCCTTCTTGCAGTATGACACTCACTTACCCATATAACCTGAAGAATCGGATGTGACATTCATGTGACTTTCAGACATAAAAACAGTCTCGTAGCTTTAAGATCAGCATCAAACAACAGGCCTGATGTTATTATGAAGTCTTTTCAAGTTATTATTCGGAAATACATTTTAGATATTTAAGTCATTATTATGAAATGAGCTCTTTTTTTCATTTTTAGACATTATTCTTGACACAGCTTTCTAGCTCTTTGTCTTTCTGCAGCTGCTTTAGTTTTAATGTTTCCCTCAAACTCGCTCCACCAGACAAGATGAGTCTCTGATCACAGCGTCTCTTCTCTCCTTCAGTCCGTTCTACGGGGAAGATTTCTACTGTGAGATCCCTCGAAGCTTCAGACATCTTTCCTTCTACATCTTCGACAGGGACGTGTTCAGGAGGGACTCGAGCATCGGTGAGTTAACGGCTGCTTTCACACCTGGAAAGTGACACAGAGACTCTGTCAATTCAGGCTCCGCTGAGACTTTACAGCAACTAAAGCTGCTCCGTGGAGCGATGTTTTGTTGTTTTCTGACATTTTATAAACAGTTCATTCACCTGCTCAGTCAGAGTCTCATCAGAAACACAGAGAAACATTCATCAGTTCAAGAGGCGGATTTGTCCCTCAGACGTTGGTTGAGACCAAAACTGGAGCAAAAAAGTCGGTGAAACTGTGACTCAGCAGGAGTCCAGAGAAAAGACAACAGCATTGTTCTGTAACAGCAGGAACAACTCTGTGTCAATAAGTTCAACGTTTCACTGTAAAGCTGATGAGACGTGACTGTAATCACTGTGACTGAACATCTGGAAGAGGTGTGTATTAGTCAAAGATCATTAGGTCTCCGTCAATCACACTGACTGAATATTGATACACGTTCATCAGGTGTGAATTTTCCTCCTGTTTCACGTCTTTACACTGAAGCTTTGTGTTCAGCTGGTGAGCGAGAGACTTATTGATCTTTTTATGGGCATGAAAAGGTGACAGTTGAATGTTTGCGCGCGCGTGTGTGTGTGTGTGAGACCGACCACAAACTGAAAAATCTCCCTTCTGGGTGGGATTTGAATCTTAAACGGCTCCTGTGTACGTGTGTGTGTACAAGTGTGTGTGTGTGTGTGTGTGCTTGTATGGGTGTAACCTGTTAGTTTCAGACATAACTGGGTCATTTTCAGGTCACTGACACTGCACTCACCTCTGCACCAGGAGCTTACAAGCATTAAAAAAGAAAACTAGCGTGCGTGTGTGTGTGTGTGTGTGTGTGTGTGTGTGTGTGGATTTACAGTACATGAGCAGGCATGCAGGCCTGTGTGAGTGTTTGCAGAGCGTTTGTTGTAGCTGGCATCTGAACATTTTGTTGAATATTGAGCAGTGAGTCAATGGTTTTGACTCATTGTGTTGATGATATGTGTTGATGTGTGTGTTGATAAGTGTGTTCATGTGTGTTCGTGTGTGTGTGTGTGTGTGCACACAGGTAAAGTTGCAGTGAAGAAAGAAGATCTGCAGAAATATCACGGCAAAGACACCTGGTTCCAGCTGCAACCTGTCAGTGCTGATTCAGAGGTGCAGGTCAGTACAGAGACAAAACACACACACACACACACACACACACACACACATAGGTCCTTGTTTTACCCGAGTGGCGGTGTTGAAATCCAGGCCTTTAATTGGCTCAATTAGTTGCTTCCTCCACCTCCTCTGCAGATGCATGTGAGCAGAACCCAAACAAACACAGCAGCAGGTGTGAAGCGGAAACACCTGAGACCTGCAGAGTCACAGTTACCTGTCTGCTGGTCATTTGTCATCACTGAGTGGGGAGATAAGAACAAGCTTATATCCTGTTGGTTTTTGTTTATATTCTGAGCCTGATCTGACTGAATGTTGATTTGTACTGAACTTTTCAGTTGTGTGTTTGGGACGTAAAGGAGGGACTGGAGTCAGACGCCCTGCAGAAGAGTTGTTTGCTCTCTGGCTCCCCCTGCAGTTGTGGAGTCTAATTCCCTTGTACAGTGTTATTGTTAATACAAGTCGTATATTGAACTACAAGTAAAGAAACAAGATGTTGAGTTCAGTGTCTTCGGTCTTCATCCTGTCTTTTCTCTGAGCTCTCATTAACCAGTAAAACCCTCTTGTCCAGTCTCCTCCCTCTTCTTCTTCTCTTCGTCTGTCAGCGTCTTCTTCAGTCTTTTCTTCTTCTGCTGTTGTGACCAACACACTGAGAACAGTGAGCTAGCCAGCTCCTTATAGCAACGTCAGAGGTGTTGATGTTGGTGTGAGACGTGTTGATGTAAAGTGATACCTCTTTTGGTGACAGGGAGGAAGCCAGAGTTTTATAGTGTAATAACACCAGACCAGCAGGAGGCGCTGTGTTGATGACAGGAGCCCTTCCCCTTGTGACAGCCAATGAGACGTCAACAAAAAGTCGCATAATGTTGATTTAAAAGTGAGTTTATTCAGATTTTGGTGCTGCTTCATCTGCCGTGCAGCTATTGAGGCGATTAAAACTGAATGTAATTGTGCATAAATTAGTCTGTTTGACCCATTTTATGGAGGGAAGTGTATTCTTAGCTGCAGAAAAAAAGCAGTATTGATCTTTGTTACATTAATGATCTCAGTGATTAATTTATTGTTTCTGAAATCCAACCAGTAATCTGCTTGTACTTTTCTTTTTTTTTTTTTTGCACTTGTCCTACATTCTTATTTAATGCAATGTTTTCTACTATTCACTATTCAGCAGCTTCTCTCACCCACATGCATGCACGCACAGATAGGAAGGCACACACCCAGCACATAGCACCACACACACACACACATGCACTCACTCACTCACACATACAGAGTGCGAGACAGAGTGAACAGTGAACAGTAACATCTGCAGACAGATGGGTGTGTGTAGCCCTGGAGCAGGGATCTGAAACAGAGACACATTCATCCGAGGAGCCGGGGAGAGGAAGGATGTGTGAGAGAATGACAGAAAAGAGAGAGGAGCGAGGGAGAAGGATCAAATGAAGTAGGAAGATAGAGTGTCTCTCTTCTCTTTTCAATAGAGGACGCATTGTTTGACCTGTGTGCACATGTGTAAGTGCGTGTGTTTGTCTCTCTCTCTCTCTCTCTGCTCGAGTCGGGCCAGAGAGCGAAGACGCCTGTGTGTTTGCATACTGATGCTGCTAATTAATGGAGCTTTTCTACACAGCTGCACCACTGCACTGTCATTATGTCATTAATCCAATCACTTCAACAGGGAGAAAACAACTTCAGCGTGATGTTTCAGACACACGGATATTTTTTCAAACGCTGTCTCTGGTGGTGGATGGTTGACACTTTCCAGCACATACAGTGTATTAGATATATGATATAACTGTATATATGTGGGTGTGTGTCTGGTGCAGTTAGATTTTTATTTGTGTTGGCAGCTGATAAGGCGCCGGGGCTTTTATTGTGAAGCCCAGTTTCATGCACGTTGCACAGTCTCATGGAAACAACATGTTGATATTGTTGCACAGTTAAATCTGTGTATAGAAGCGCAGGAGAGTCGTGAAGTGGCTCTTAAATCTGAGAAAATGAAAACCATGTGATGGATAAAATGTTTTCAGAAAACTCTGGTTATTCGTGGTGAGAGCTGGATTGGCACCAACCAGGCCTGAGACCAGTCTGAAGAGCTGGTGTTAAACTGGATTAAGTTGTAATTCATGTTCACACTGAACCAATTGGACAAACAAATGTTTTTTTTTTTTTCTTTTTACTGGACAGTGACGGCTGTCTCCTTGACTACACAACCACTCAGCACCAGGGGCCTCCATGTACTGTCAATGGAAAAATATGTGATGCATAAATAGTGTTGATGTGTGTGTGTGTGTGTGTGTTATGTAGGGGAAAGTGCACCTGGAGCTGCGTCTGAGTGAAGTCATCACAGACAGCGGAGTCATCAACCATAAACTTGCAACACGGTGAGTACTGCGCACACACACACACACACACACACACACACACACACACACAGGTAACAATACCATACACTGTTTTTATTTGATGGATCTGACCCACATGCAGAGAAAGTCCAGTTTATGTGAAGAGAAAGGAAAAGATGAGGTTAAAGCATTATATTTGAACATTTGATTAAAGAGTTCACAGCTGATTATTGATCAAACTGATCAAAGACACACGTAACAGCTGAGTTCGCTTTCATTCATTATTTCTTCGATCTAATGTGCAGCCTCTCCCTGAGCTCTTCTTCTTCCTGACCTTTGTTGTCATGTTGTTGCTGCTACCTGTCAGTCAGTGTGTGTCTGTGTCAACACACACACACACACGCGCACACACACACACACACACACACACACACACACTGATACTTTAGGTGTAACTCATCATTCTGCTCTTACAACCTCAGTCAGTGCTGTCATGTGTCACAAATGTGGTTGCACATGCATGTGATATGTTTGGGTTTGCAGGCGATCAATGATATGTTTTGGATGGATAATTCTGTGTATTGTGTGTGTGTGTGTGTGAGTGTGAGTGTGTGTGTGTGTGTGTGTGTCATGCCACAGTAAAGTGTGACGATGAGCCAGCGTGGCTCCGTTCCCAGAGCACAGTGTGGGTAAGGAGCTTAGAGCAGAGCAGGAGGTCATCTAGTCAGATCTCTCTAGAAAGACACGTGTATCAGAGAGAGAGTGTGAGTGTGTGTGTGTGTGTGTGTGTGTGTGTGTGTGTCCATTCAGCTCTGAGGATCACACAAACTGACAACATCACACACCACTACACACTCATCTTTATTTACAGCTTCATAAGAAAACGTGAGTCAAACAGCAGCAGCCTCATTCACAGTCTGACTCCTGATCCTCATTCACTTCCTGTTTATTCTCATAGATGTTTCACAACATTTACACAGATTATTAAAAGAACAACAGCAACATATTATTGCATATATTTATACTCAAATATATCTCCAGCACAGTTTAGAGGGAAATATTCAGACTTCACTTGCCTACTTTTATCTGACCCTAACCCATCATCATCAGATACAAATCACTGCCTCTCTCTAACTTAATGGATGATTGTAAAACAGACAGCGTGTAGCGAAGGTACAATCAGCATCAAACTGCTTCAAACTCTCCAACAGTCTCTCCTCAGCAGCAGCAGATGTGTCTGTAGCGTCTGTACCGCAGCAACATAGTGAAGATGCTGGCCTGTTTCCATGGAGATGTCACACAGCACAGCATAAAACTGTCGTAAAAACACACATTCGTCACTTGTAAACTGAGTCGTTCGGTTCGTTGTTCGCAGAAAATATGAACATGTTCGTTAACAAAACATTTGATCGACTCATGAACACGATCATTTTATTTTAGCTTCAACTTCGTCCACGTCGTCTTTTTAAAAACACTGTGAACTCTAAACGCCTCACGAAGAAAACTGAAGAGTCTCTCACACACACTGTTCGTCACTTGAACTCAGTTTATCGAGGCGACTTTGGTCCTCAGGCAAAATTCATACAGACAAAAAAAAAACTCTGTCGTCTTAATAAAGTGAGTTAAAGTGATGAAGAGATTCTGTGGTTTCTTTGTAAAGGCAACTTTAACGACTACAGAGGTAAAACTTTATATAATAGTTTAACATTCAGGCTTCAGTCTTTACACAGTGAGTTCTTTACTTTCAACACTTTTATTAAAAGTAATAATTAAATGTTAAAGCTTCTCTGTCTTCACTCTGACTCCACATTTTTCAGACCGTGACGTTCGGAGCGATGATCTGGTTTCAGTTTCTTCATATTTGACCTTTCCGATCAACTTAAATGTGTAGAAATAAGAATATTTTCGTGTCATATAAAGTCTGATCTTGTGATAAAGACACACACAGTCTGGTGTTTACTGAAACTTCCTGGCCGGTTGTGAAATATCATGGTGAATCACGTCTGGTCTGAGAGCAGGGAACAAACTTATAACAAAAGTGACCGCTCTTGTTTCTTTGATTTCTCGTACTTGGAATATTTTCCCCTCGTCAGTGATGCTGATTCATCATCACTTCCTCTTTTTGTGTGTCTGTTTGTCGTGTTGTTGTTTTCTTTTTAACTGTGATGTAATTCGTTTTCCTCCAATTTCCTCTGAAATGAGTGAAATTGTTTTCGACGGGATACGTGGGAGCAGAGAGAAGCTGCACATTAACCCTATGAGTAATGCGGACTAAAACAAATAAAGTCTGCGTCTGTGCACCGCAGTGTGGATGTGGATGTGATGCGAGAGAGCTGAGAGCGGCGCCGAGGGACGGGGACACAGAGGGAGACCAGAGTAGGCCAAGCAGGGGTTATATAAACAAGCTTATTGGACAGGAAGCGCTCCGGCATTAGTGATGCTTAACCCAGCCCACTCCTTATTCCTTATTAGGAACCTGTGTGTGTGTGTGTGTGTGTGTGTGTGTCAGCAGTGGGATGGTGCAAGCTGTTGCATGTGTGTGTGTGTGTGTGTCAGGTCAGCGATTTGCTGTGTAATTCATCATGAGCTGTGACTAGTGGTTCATCACCGTGACAACAGGAAGTGATTCGTCCTGCTGGGCGTCCTGTGTTAATCCCCTTAGAGTATGATGTCACCGAAGGATAGAGAGAGAGAGGGATGAATGAATGAATGGATGGATGGATGGATGGATGGACAGACAGACAGACAGACAGACAGGCAGGCAGACAGACAGACAGACAGACAGACAGACAGACAGACAGGCAGGCAGACAGACAGACAGATAGGCAGACAGACAGGCAGGCAGATAGGCAGGCAGACAGACAGGCAGACAGACAGACAGATAGGCAGACAGACAGGCAGATAGGCAGACAGATAGGCAGACAGACAGACAGACAGGCAGGCAGGCAGACAGATAGGCAGATAGGCAGACAGACAGACAGACAGACAGACAGACAGACAGACAGACACCTGATTTCTTCAGTCAAATATTAAAGTTAATTCCAGTCAATAAAACAACGAGTGTTGTTTCTTGTATCAAACTAAAAATGAACAAACAGCAACGTTAAACTTTTTTTTTTTTTTCCACCAGGAAGCAGAAAGTTTCTAAAACAAACTCAGACACGTCACTGAGAGGAAGTTATTTCGGTTCTGAGAGTCAAAGACCGGTTCAGTTTTCCCAGAGACAAAGACGATGTGACTCAGAGTTGGGTCACGTCTACGTGAGGGGTCGACGTTAAACTCCTCCTCTGGTTCATTTAGTTCAGTTTAGTTTGAACACAACAGCTCAAATGACTTTAAAGGCTTTAAAGTTAAAGTATATTGTGTTCGTTTTACGAGTAAATGACTCCAGTTTAAGATTTGAGGCGTAAAACCTCACAGTTCACATGATCATTTCATGAATTCATGAGGATGGAAACTTGTACATAACTTTTAAAACAAGATGATCAGTCTCATCTCTACATCCACTTTAAAATCCATGGTACCTAAACAATTAGATTATGATCAATCAATAGTTATTGGAAGTGAGGTGGAGTTAAATAAGTTTTTTTCTTCTTCCACTCCTTTTTGACGTTTCTTTGCTTTGTGCTTTTCATTGTCCGTGATAATTATCTTCATTATAACCTTTATTATCAACGTCATATTCTGTCTGACAGCTGTGATTTTCATTTTGTTCTATATCTTTTTTTTAACAATCAATACCTTGTTTGTCCCTTTTTTTTGTTCACACACATTCAACACAAAGATAAACATCAACAGTCAGGAGCAGGGCTGTCGATTAAAACCAGTGAGACTCTTTCAGTGCGCATGTGTGTGTGTGTGTGTGTGAGACTGTGTGTGTGTGTGTGTGTAGGCTAAAAGCTTTGCAGAGCTGCAGCTCCGGGTGTCAGCTCTCACTGTTGACCCTCTCACATTAGTCATTTGATTAAGTGATAATATGAAGCTTAATGGAGCTTAAAGAGGTGTCGGGGGGGTGGGGGGGGTGTCACATGTGTGTTTGGCGAATCGTTTTATCCTGTTCCTCTTTAACCTGCCGTCATTTTCTCCTCTGATTAAACCGAACCCGGCTAAATAGTTTGTTTTTTTTAACACTTTATATTTTCTACCATGATCCCTGGGATGTGTCAGTGAGATCACACAGAGGGCTAATGGTGCTTTAACATTACCACTGTGTGTGTGTGTGCTTTTTCATTCATATCCTCTGTGTGTGTGTGTGTGTGTGTGTGTGTGTGTGTGTGTGTTTCTACAGAGTGCTGGAGTGCCAAGGTCTTCCAATCGTCAACGGCCAATGTGACCCCTACGCTGCCGTCTCCTTATTAGGACCTTCAAGGTTTTTAACTTTCACATATCACACATCATCCACGTCTTTGTGTCTTAACTTCCTGTTCAGCTTTTAGTAAACAGGTGAGTTTACCTGTGTTCACCTCCACCACAGGTCTGATGCCAAAAAGACCAAGGTGAAGAGGAAAACCAACAACCCACAGTTTGAGGAGGTTTTCTACTTTGAGGTAAAGTTATTTCATTTATTTGATATTTGATTGGACATTAAAGTGCACAGGTGTGTTTTCATGTTGGACACGTGATCTGTGCAGCTACATGTCACTAATATTGATCATCTCATCAATATCCATGGATATTTACATATGTGCTGCATGTACAGCTCTGTGCACAATCATGTGACAATAAAGTATCATCCGCTGTTGCACTGGCCCTCAGGCACTCCACACACACACACACACACACACACAAACCACAGTCCACAGGGACATGAGAACATGTGGGAAGTGGAGTCATACATTTTTACATCGTCTTGGCTTCATGTCCGACCACAGAGTAACAGTTTGTTCAACATGAATCAGTCGCTCACAGGTGTTTTCACTCGTGCTGCCAGCTCACACTCATCCTCAGTCACATGTGGTGCGTTCAGGCTCCACATGATTGACAGCTCTTATTATCGTCAGGGTGTTACACCTTTAACTTTCATATTGTTTCATGGGCTTTGTGGCTCTGATTCATTCACCTCCAACCTGGGCAGCAGGATAATTAACTGCACACAGTGAGGCGTTCAGGAGCTTTAACAACCAGTGACTGATGTGTGTAAAGATCACTGTGACAATAGCAACAGGAACACACACACACACACATTTGCAGGATGTTTTTCCTTTCATTAAATGATGTTTTAAAAACACACCACAGTTTGTATTCGTTCATATTCATTAGTTCATGTTTCTAAATCATTCTTCACACACTCGTACACAACACGCCTTTCACTGTGCCCCCGTTAACCCCCTCGCTCACCAGCAGCTCCGCTCCTCGGACATTTTTTTGTTGTCGCTCCTCCCTCTGGCCTCCAGACACTCAGCAGGACAAGAGTATGATTGATTCAGACGAACCAACAAAACAATCTGGCCCATTGATTTCTGTCTGACAAGATCATCTCATTTATTCCCGACTGCCACATCAACAACAGGCCTGAACAGAGCCTGTGGCGCTCACACAGCGCCTCCGACCCGCCGTCCCAGCTCTCGTCTCGCGAGAAACATGGACTGCTTTACGGCACTACGACATAATCTCTTATCACAGATAAGACCAAACACATATAAACTTCGTAAAACTTATATGATATGCAGCACTACACACTGGTCCAGTTTGTCAGTGCGGGTCAGTTTAAAGCTGCGCTGCAGAAGAAGTGTTCTTTGTATAATATTGATTGATTGATTTAATATTTACTCCACCTTCATCTCCAGGTGACGCGGCCATTGAGTTACACCAAGCGACAGTTTGATGTTGAAGAGGAGGACGTTGATAAACTGGCGCTGAGGTGAGACACTGACTCAAGATCAGTCCTGAACCAGGTTCTTCTTCTTCTTCTTCTTCTTCTCTTGTGTTTATTGAATTATTTCCTGTGTTTTGTGATGTTTTTTCAGGGTGGATCTGTGGAACGCCAGCAACCTGAAGTTTGGTGACGAGTTCCTGGGTGGAGTTCGGGTTCCTCTGAGGGTCCTGGGTCAGGCTGGGGTCCACGATGCATGGTGAGAGGAGCAGAAGGGTTTTCTCTCCACTAATGAATTCACCTACATCGATGTACTTATTTGTGCTTTTTTCTGTTTTCTGATGCTTTATGTTTCTACTTCACCACATTTCAGGGGGGGGACTTTTCTTGTAATGGCGTCTTTTATGTTTCCTCCTTCAGGTACTTTCTGCAGCCGCGTGAGAACGGAGGGAAGTCGGTGAAGGTGGAGGAGCTCGGCTCTCTGCGCCTGAACATCGTTTACACCGAGGACCATGTCTTCCCCTCCGAACATTACACCCCCCTCAGAGATCTGCTGCTGTACTCTGCCAACGTAGAGGTACGGACAGGTTCAACTGAAGTCTGTCTGTCCTGCAGCGTCCACTCGTCACCCCGTTTGAATCCTCAAACTCAACTCTTCCTCTGTTTCAGCCTGTGTCGGCGTCCACGGCCAACATCCTGGGGGAGGTGTGTCGGGAGAAGCAAGAAGCCGCCATTCCCCTCGTGCGTCTCTTTCTTCACTACGGGAAGATCGTGCCTTTCATCAGCGCCATCGCTCATGCTGAAGTCAACCGCACACAGTGAGTGACACCACCGTCTTTGCCCTGTTGCGTTTCTGCAGCTTTGTCTCTGTGAGCAGCAACAATATAAGAACATATCTGCAACATAAGCTGGATGGTTGTGGTTTGTTTGGGATGTGGATGCAATTTTTCCTGCCAAACTAGTTGCAGACGTGTCACTGTGGTCGCATTTTTGTGGAGATTAATAATTAAAGTGACTCTAGGAAGTGGGTCATTAGGTTGAATGTGAACTCAGCGAGGTTTTAAAATACATTCCCGCCGCTGTGATATAATTCACTTTGGATATTAAAACGACTGTCAGAAGTCAGAAGTCGACTCGAGCTGTGGTTTTCATTTGTGCGTCCTCCGCCTCCTCCCTCCCGTCCTGCAGGGATCCAAACACCATTTTCCGGGGAAACTCCCTGACTTCCAAGTGCATCGATGAGACCATGAAGCTGGCGGGAATGCACTATCTGCAAGTCACACTGAAACCCATCATAGATGAGGTATGACACTGATTGTGAATGAAATCTGTTTCTGTTTCTCTCCATGTTTTGGAAAATGAAATTCCTGCCGGACGTTTGAACTCTTTCCTGAATCCTTCACAGATCTGCACAGAACACAAATCCTGTGAAATCAACCCAGACAAACTCAAAGAGTCGGAGAACCTGGACACGAACAGGGTGAGAGCATGACTCCATGTTTGCGTGTTGGTGTGTTCATGTTTGTTCTGCCTCTTGTCATCTGACACCTCTCTGCCCTGACCCCTCCCCCCTCCTTCTCCTCCTCCTCCTCCTCATCAGGAAAACCTTCGTCACTACGTCGACCGCATCTTCAACGTCATCACCACCTCTGGCGTGCGCTGTCCCACCGTCATGTGTGACATCTTCTTCTCTCTGAGAGAGTCCGCTGCCACCCGTTTCCAAGGTAACACACATCCTGATGAATGAATCAAAAGAAAAGAGAGGGGGGGAGCAAACCACTGATCATAAAGAACAGGAAACAGACAATAAAGGACAAGATGTGCGAGATGTCCAAGGACGCCCGGGATCACAGAGCGGCTTTTGTGCTCTGCTATTTGTGTCAAAACTGAAACTACTTAAGCCTCCTACACACTTATTATGGTTGTCTGATGCCTGGTGGAGAATATGTGCACCCAGTGTCAGATACTGTGCTGCCTCCTGTTGGCTGACACGGGGCACTGCAGGCACAGGAGGCGCTCTTGTTTTAAATATATATACTGGATCATAAAGGTGTCAAGTTATTTACCTTTGAGGCTCAAAACAGGACACGTTTATTTCTCTTCCTCTGCCTCTGTTTTATGTTTATTCTGCTCTCTAGTCGACCAAGATGTCCGATACACAGCAGTGAGCAGTTTCATCTTCCTGCGTTTCTTCGCTCCGGCCATCCTCTCCCCGAACCTGTTCCACCTGCGGCCGCACCATCCAGTGAGTCTGACTTACAAAAACAACACATGAAGCTGAAACTCTACATGAAGACTGTGGGAACTCTGTTATGTTTATCTAAGAGGAGTGTGAACACCCTCAGCTCAGCATGATGGGCAAAACACGGAGATGGCTGCCACAGCTTAATATGACTCCACACATGATTTTCTTGTGTACATACTCTGATCATGTGTTAGTCTGGCTGCATGTACAACAAACAGAAGAGGAGTTGGTTTTGTTCCAGGAGTCATTAGTGTTGTGAACAGTACACACAGGAGAAGAAACTCTCAGTTTGCCCTGTGTGTAAACTGAGTAAAGTCATACATCTGTGTGTGTAGTTGTTGAGAGGGATGGTCAATCTGATTATTTACTTTTATATCATGTCCTCCTCTTGTGTGTCTAGGATCCGGCCACCTCACGAACCCTGACCCTCATCTCCAAAACCATCCAGACCCTGGGAAGTCTCGCAAAGTCAAAATCTGTGAGTTTCAAAGTGTTTTTTTGTTTTTTTTTCCTGCAACAAAACAAGACTTCCTTTGTATTTAAATCTAAACCCTTAAATTAAACCACAACCATCTGATTTCCTCTCTTTTATTCCTTTTAAGGCCAATTTCAAAGAGTCTTACATGGCTGCGTTTTACGACTACTTCAACGAGCAGAAATATGCAGACGCTGTGAAGAACGTGAGTGTCTTCGGGTTTTGTGACACTGAACGAACATTGTGGATCAGACTCTCCTCACATTGTCAGATCAGTGTATAATCAAAGTGTTGTAGTGAGGTCATTTTCTTGTCTCCACAGTTCCTGGACCTGATCTCCACATCTGGCAAATGGGATCAGAAGAGTATTGAGACACCAATCATGCTCAAAGAGGGGTAAGGTACCAACCTAGAGGAAACAAAAACATATAAACTGTCAGTAGCATATGGATGGTATTATATTAACTAAGAGAATCAGCTCTTACCACAAAATCAGTCAGCTTTTTTTTTTTTTTTACTGCTAATTACACCACTTGTCTTAGTTGAGCTGATTATGGAGGCTGAAGTTTCAAGAATAGTTTTAGGTTTTGGGAAATATTCACTTTGTGATGGAAGATTGACTTTAATCACTGTCTGTTCAGTAAATATAAAGAGCAGCTGCTTAGCTCATGCTCCGTTCATGTACCTTTGTGTAAACATTAATCCTGGGCGTCTGTGTGGAGGAAAAGCTGCTCATATTAACCTCAGACTTTATTCTGACTTGGAGACATCACACTGCAGATTATCCTGTGTTAAGTGGTTTGCACTGTCGCCTGACAGCAACAAGGCTCTGGGTTCAAGCCCCGGTCCTGGTGGGAGTCCATGCTATGCTAGTTTAATGTATGTGTACATGATGACCCTATGATAAACCAGTTTTCTGCTTATTTCAAACCTTTGAACTCTGAGCAGAGATGATTATTTCTAGACTGAACCAACTCGTTTTGAGATTTCTGGTCGAGTAACATTATTGGACAGATAATTTCACTTGCATTAAGTAATTTTCATCCTTTTAAGCAGGTTGTTTTTGCAGTGCAGGTGTGTCTGATGCTGAAAACTGAAATATAATCCAATATCAGCACTAACTCTGGTCCAGCTGTTCGCCCCACATATCCAGTTTCAATACTAAGCTAAGCAAATCAAAGTGAGAGTGGTATCATCCTGTTTTAGACAAACAGCTGCACATCTGTCGCCCAGTTGCATTAAAAACACACCTTCACGTCTTCTCTGACAACACATGGGCTGCAGTCGTCTGGACTGATATTTCTTCTGAGGCTGCAAAATAAAAAAAAGAAAGGAAAAGAAAAAGTGGGAGGAGAGTTTCCAGGTGATAGTAGTTGTGCCAGCGCGTTGCTCACCAACATCCCCACCCTCTTCTGTTTCTGCTACCGGGCGTAGGAGTGTAAAACTCACTATAAAGAGGGTTGATGGGAAGGGGTCAAAAGGCACGAAGGGCAGGTAAGAGCTTCTCCGTATGATAATAATAATAATAAAGGCTTTGCCCTTGTGACCCCCGCCCCCCCCTCCCCCCTCCCCCTATGTGTGTGTATGCACCGTAACCCCCTCCAAACCAAGCCGGCCATTTTCTCTCCCACCAGCATCGTGCACTTCTGTAGATGCTGCTGCACTTTACTTTATATCTGTATTTATACATAAACAACAGACTGAGCGACTGTTCCGCCGCCTGTCGTCTCTCTCGATTCTTTACAGCAGTCGACTGAAGCACACAGCGACTGCGACGATGATGATATAAAGTAAAGTGTCGACCTTGAAGCCTGCTCACTTTAGGAGCCGTCAACAGTGCTCAGAGCCCTTCTCGCTCCTCGCCATGCCAGACATGCTTGGTGTGACAGTGACAGCAGGGGGTTGGTTACTGTACAAACATTTCTGGGATTTCATATCTGCCCTCTCCCTGACCTTTAGTAACCCCACCCACCACCACCACCACCACCACCCACTCAAACAACCCCAGACTGTGACCACACCACCACCACCACCACACACATTAGAGTCTCCAGCTCAGCTCCAGGTGTTATGGCAGATGTGAAACCAGCACTTTCTTGGCTCTGTAATGTGAGAGGAGTAGTTGTAGTGGTTGTAGTAAGTAGACTTCCTGTGGGAGAGCAGTAACGTTGGGAGGGGGGGGGGGGGGTTAAACCCTGGTTCCTCATATTTCACCTGATCTATGGACCAAAGACTCTGATGTTTAGTCTCCTGTAAAGGACCATGTCGGTGGTTTTACATGTCGTACCTCACTCCTCTTCAAACGATTTCCAACCACTGGTTCCACTTGTTCAGGAGTGTGAGACTTTACATAAAAGGACTGGAAACCTCTTGTTATAGATAATCCACCATAATGGACTTTTAACATGTATTTCTTTATTTATTCGGCAAAGATGCTGCAGCACTCAATCATTAATCTTCCTGTCGCTGCCAGAAATGTAAACCCAGACTTTAAAAACCACGCAGATCTGTAGATGATCTGATTTTCTTTCATCATTAATTCATCTTCTTTTTATTATTATTTCACGATTTGCACATCTGAGTTTCCTAAAGTCCAGTGTGATTTCTTCAAAAGTCTAAACGTCAAAGATGAAAAATTCAGAAAAATGATTTATTGGTTTTCAGTATCATTGCTGAGTATCTTTCAGTGATTGATTGATTCAATGCTTTGCATTAAACAACAACTGCTAACATTCAGAGGGTCAGATCGTCCTCCACCACACCTGTTATAGATCTTTATATAGGTTTAAACCTGAGTCTGATTGACGAGCTGTCTCACTGATCACTTTCATAATAGTGTGCTAAAAGAAAACAGGAACCAGTGGCTGTTTGGATCAGTCTTTAATCTTGTGAATGATTTGGGAATAAATTATGATTTATCCACCTTTTAAAGGAAACAGGGTAAAATATGTAAAAACACCTGTGGTGCCTTTGCTCTGCCGACCGACCTCCTCTTTGACTCATAGACTCTGAAATCTATGAGAGCTGTACTGAAGTTTGTTTTTACAAGTACAGCAGCGATGAATTCAAGGAACTGCAAGCATGAAACTGGAATGATCAATGAATACTGACTGCACAGGATCCCTTTAACCAGAATGAAACCTGTGGTTCACAAGTTGTTTTAGTTTGGTTTATTCTCTCATGCATTGACATAGTGCACATGTAAGGATATCAATAATGGATGCATCGTACCATAGAAACTCAACTATTGTAAAATATGTTAGCATTTCTGTGACACATGAGCTCAGCTGTGGAGGTTTAAACCGGGTTTCCTCTTTTCTATTGTTCCCTCAGATTCATGATAAAGAGAGCGCAGGGGAGGAACCGCTTTGGGATGAAGAACTTCAAAAAGAGATGGTTTCGTCTCACCAACCACGAGTTTACCTACCACAAAACGAAAGGTAAGCTGAAAGGTTTCCTCTGATCGGTTCGCATTGTTTTCACGTCTCATGTTTGTGTCAGAAGCAGCAGGAGGGAGAGAAGCTGAGAGAGAATCTGCTGAATGTACATTTAGCTCGAACACTTTGTACATCCAGCACATGTGGTGAAGATTAAGCTGCTGAACAGGCGATAGCCTTTTTTTCACCCACACCGCACTGAACAAAGGGAAAGAGATGAGCTGCAGAAACTTTCAATAAACTGCAACAACAAAGGAAAAAAAACATTTCAGAAAAATCCAGGAAACTTTACATGTGAGATATAACTGGTGGTGCACATGCACTGCAGGTAGGAGTAGGTTGCTGTTACCAACATGGCCGACATGAATCAGATCTGAACAGTGTGATAGACATATTTTCAGGTTTACCTGGGGGAAGGTCTCATTATCTCTGATTTCCAACAAGAATAAACTTTCATATATCCCTTCAGACCTGACGGGAAGAAAGACTTTTTTGGTAAATATTCAGTGACAATAGAGGAACCTTGAACCTTGTCATTTCCCATGTCTCATGTGTTTCTTCTTGCCTCCAGGTGAGGGCGCTCTGTGCAGCATTCCCATAGAGAACATCCTGGCTGTGGAGAGGCTGGAGGAGGAGTCTTTCAAGATGAAAAATGTAAGGAGCCCACTCTGCAGCTTCCACGGACTCTTTGGTCAGATCTCTGCTACAAATATTTTACATTCTTCCCTCTTCTTCTTCTCTCCCCTTCCTCCAGATGTTCCAGGTCATCCAGCCGGAGCGGGCGCTCTACATCCAGGCCAACAATTGCGTGGAGGCGCGCGACTGGATCGACATCCTGACCAAAGTCAGCCAATGCAACCGCAAACGCCTGAGCACCTACCATCCGTCAGCCTACCTCAACGGCCACTGGCTCTGCTGCAAGCTCTCAGCGGACGCAGCCCCCGGGTGTACGCCCTGCACTGGGTACGAGCGGGAAGCTGTTTGACTCAATCCAGGATCTCTTTTCCTTTTCGCTTCACTCTCTCTTATTTCCCCATGTTCCCTCTGTTTGCAGCGGCCTCCCAGCAAACATTCAGCTGGACGTGGACGGAGACAGAGAGACTGAGAGGATTTACTCCCTGTTCAGCACATACATGACCAAACTGATCAAGATGCAAGGTCAGACCCTGATGAGTGTTTTTAAATTTTAGTGAAGAGGCTCGTGTGTTATTTGTCTTGATTCACACCCTGCTGCCTGTTCCTCCCCCCCTGCAGAGGCCTGTGGCAGTAAGTCTGTGTACGACGGGCCCGAACAGGAGGAGTACTCCAGCTTCGTCATCGACGACCCACAGGAGACCTACAAAACCCTGAAGCAGATCGTCTCAGCTGTGCAGACGCTGGAGCAGCAGCACACCAAGTACAAGCGGGACAAGTTCAAGAAGACAAAGATAGGCAGCCAGTATGTGCTTTGTTGTTGATCACTGCTTGGAGCTACAGTTATTGTACATCTACATATGTGGTGCAGTGGAGGCTGAGAGCTGTGCGACTCTAGTTTAACTCTGAGCGACCAGCAGGTGGAGCAGTGGTACAGTCACAATCGCCTGGTGTTAATTTAACATGTGCAAAGAGTGTTGGAGATTAAAAGCTGCACTTTTATCATTTAAAGTAACTTTAAACTTGCACTGAACTGTTTCCTGTATTTTCCTCCTCAGTCCAGTCTCATTGTTTTTTTAGGACCTGCTCAGTCCGTCAAACAATCATCTTGACTTTCCTCCGACTTCTGTTGTATTTCTCGTGCCAACAAATAAACACCATCTCTCCCCTTGTTTCCACAGGGAGCATCCGATTGGAGACAAGAGCTTTCAGTGCTACATCCGCCAGCAGTCAGAGAGCTCCACCTACTCCATCTAGCCACTGCTCTGTGTACTGTTTCCATGATGCCCAGAACCAGCATATTTTTCTATACTGCAAAAAAATCCACCTTAACGACTCTCTGGACGGAGAGTCTTGTTTCCGATGCAGCGTGTCCATATTCTAAGGAATATTTCTCCTTTTGTTAAGACATTTCTGGAAGCAGAAACCGATACCCTTTTTTTTTCTCTTTGAGTTTGAAGGCTCACTGCCAGACTGAACGAGCTGTGCAGATGGACTTTTTTGCAGTGTCTCAAGGTGCATCGCTCCAGATTCGGAGAAAACAGACCTCAGAACGCCGAGAGTGGAAACAGAGGAACAGTCGTGGATGGAAAGTGGAATAATGATGATGATGATGATGAGCGGATGATGAAGATAATCACACCATACATCTTATTTGAGCCTCCTTTCTGTGATGTGACGAGAGAACAAACGTTTTTCACTGGACAGTTTTTTGACAGTGACCAACACGCACTTTAATCATCTCCAAATCTATGGATGAACAAGCCTCGCAGCACACGTTTCAAAAAACAACAAAACAAAACAAAACAAAAAAAAAAAAACAACCTTATTGTATTTGATTTGCATTTGGTTATTGATGTTTGATTTTGCATTTGGTTATTTTTAAAGCTTGTTGAAATGTTCCATTGTATTTCACATCTGAAAGACCAAACTCTTGAAGGAAACAAGGACTGTAATCCCCCCCCCCCACCCCACCCCCCACCCCGGCTTGAGTGGCGTCGTCCTCATGTTTTGTTTTTGTTTGTTTGTTTGTTTTAGTTTTGTCCCCAACCTCCTCAGGAAGGCTGTGAAGGTCGAGGGAACACAAGAAGGGATTGTCAAGTAGACCAAGCACGGCCCAGAGCAGCTTGATACTGGCTATAAAAACTCACTCTGTGGACAGTTTGATCCCTCCTTTATAATCCTAATCACCAGGAAGAGAACAGATGTACGAGTTCTGGTTTTCAAGCGAGCATGTTGTGTTGTGGTTATAAATCAGTACAGTTACCTGGGTTAAAGCAACAGTTTGGTTTTGAATGGTTTTTCTGTTGTATGTTGCTTCTTACACTGAATTTACATGACGTCCGACAAACCCATGAATGCCTTTATTTGTATGTTTGCATGCAGGTTTGAAGGCGTATTAAACAGTTGGCTGAGTTCATGGATGTCAAAACAGAGAAACAGAGAATGGGTGACTGATTAGAAATAAGATAATGTTTCTGTTGACATCAGGGAAACTTGATCCCAACTGACTGGAGCAATTTGTTGTGGGGTCCTATTAAAACATCAGTATTTGTTCCTGACATCCATTAAAGAAGCTCAGACTGACCCTCAAACTGTCTGCAGACACGATAAAGGCACGTTTCTCTCTGTGTAAGTAGGAGAAGGAATTAAAGCCAAACTATCCCCACGAAGCACAAGCAATGAGCTCATTGACCAGGACGGTTTTAGATTGACTTCTAATTAATCCATATACTAACATGTTAACCAGTCTTATCTCCAGTTATGATTGTGCCCCCCCCCCCCCCCCCCCCCCCCCCTCCTTTATATGCATTCCTGCTGTGAAACTCACTGGTCACAATCTGTCGAAGGTACAGGATTCATTGTCGTTCACCAGTTGTGTTGTGTCGTGCCACACGTCCCCTGAAGGCAGCACCCCCCCCTCTCACTGGCGTCCATTGTTCATCAACGCTCGCTCTCGCCAACAACGTGCATGTGAAGTATAGCTGTAGCCACGGCAACGGGCGGCCTCCGCGGCCCTTCTCTGTGAGCCCAGGTGACTACACACCCCACAGAAATTTTGTATTTTCCAAAAAAAAAAACAAAAACAAACAAACAAACAAAAAAAAGACTAACTGAAGTACCTGGTTATGTAGCCTCTGGTGGTCACAGGATCCCGAACAGTGCCAGTCATCACTTTTCTAAAATTCTTTTTGAAAAGCAAACAAAAAAATATCATTGTTTAGATATGTTTTTTTTATATAAATATATATCTCAGAAGAACCTATAACTGTTTTAAAAACAGACGACTATTGAGACGACATCTTTTTTTTTTTCTTTGAACATGTTGAACTACCACTATAAGGACAGTTTGCAACAATTGACCATTTTCTATCTTCGTCTTGTCATACAGATTTCTTGCTGTGTGTCTGAATCAAATGACTGAGGCGTGTGTGTGTGTGTGTGTGTGTGTGTGTGTGTCAGTATGTGCATGAGTAATTGATAATGACTGGTTGTAGTGCCAATTGAATTAACCCAGTGTTACAAGTCAGGAAAGGCAGCGTCCCACCTGTGATTTTAAAAAAAAAAGAAAGAAAGACATTGTTATTTTTCTCTGGCCTGATATTGTGAATCCTCTTTCCTCTTGTATAGAACCACTGACCTGAGACCTTTGCCAATATATTCTCCTGAAACATTTTATGTATGTAACACAATAGTAACAATGACAAAACATCAAGTTTCCACCAGGTAGTAAGCCCTCTGTTGTTTCTTTTGTTGTTTTTTTGGGGGGGGCTAAGACAGTTCTGTCTCTGGTCCCTAACTTGTTGATCATATTTATCATCATTTAAAGCAAAAACCTTCCCAGAAACATCAGATGAGTTGGTGGGGTAATGGAAGTTACAGTAATGTGAGCCCCTCCCACCCCGAAGCGAAGCCCCCATAGGAATGACTTATGCAATAATTGTGTTTCAGCATGCAATAATATTAACCGGCCCGTCTATAAGCCCATCGAAATGATCACACAAATTAACAACGCACACGTGCTGACCTTTTGCAGTAAAACGCCTCTTCAGATAAATACATAAAAGGGAGAACAGTGTATTTTGTACAAATATTTTAAAAAGTATTAAGATAAGCCTGTTATTTGTGTACATAAAACAGTTGAATGAATGGTGAAAATGTGGTGTGTTTTTTTTCTCCTGAATAACTAAATGAATCCAATATTAATTCAAATGTGTGGCGTCTGTGTCATTTGTTGAAATCGTACTGAGATGGTCTGTGCACATGCCCTGCAGCCATGGCTTTAAGTATTGTTATTACTTCCACCGGTGACCTTTCTTTCCATTAGAAGCCAAACAATCTCCACACAGTCCATTTCCAAACAAATGACAGTGAAATGATGTCAGGCTGTTTCCCAGCGTGGTCTGCTGCGCTACAGTGAATCATCTGAACTTTAAAAATGGACACCTGGTTCAATCAAATTGCCAGTAAGTTTTCAAGGGTCTATTAAAAGTCTATTCCTCATGTTTTAATCATCTTTCTTTCTTTTTTTCCATCTTTCCCTTGTGTCATTCTGTATGAATAATATTATATTATCAGGGAACATCAGCTATGGAGAAATGTTGATGAATAATTCCACACTGTTTCATTTATTTTTAGAAGAGCAGCCGAATCTCTTCCCTCACTCTGTAGGATTGGAGCTGACATTCAAGCAGAACTTACAGGAGTTTGCAGCAAATGTTGCAGCCTGCACAGCAGTTGGGACAACACAAGCTGAATATAGCTCATGCATTCACATCTCTGTCCTTATGTGTAAACTGAGAAAACAGCAGAGAGCTTCTCTAAACAAGAGAAGGCCCATTAAGATCAAGAGTAAGAGGTGAACACAGGCTATCAATTTACCTCTTGGTTTATGTCACCAAATGTTTTCGTAATGAGTTCATGGTCTTTTTTCCAGATTATGGTCCCATTAAAAAGGAAATAGACAATAAAGCAGGAAAAAAAAGGCCACTCTTTGTTTCGCAAAGTTCAAAATGGACGCAAGCGTACAACAAATTTTGGCATCCTCAAACAACATTGACCTAAAGAGGCCTTGTTTCTTGTTATCTTGGGACGAATACATTTAATGTCTTAACAAGGACGTAAAAAAATAGACATTTTGGACCAAACAGTCCTCCATACTAGCTTCTTATGGCTAGCTAAGAACTGTTCACGTTGGAGCGTGGTGTTCTCGCGAGAGGTTGCCGGGCAGGTAACCATAGTAACAACTGAACAGTGAAATAGGAAGCTAGCAGTGGCCGCTGTGTCAACGGCTGGGACACCGTCCATGTAAACAGGTTAATAAAACTTTAACATGAGTTTGATCTTGAGATAAAACAGTGATATAATGTTGTTTTAAACACAAACATACGATTAAATCGTGTGTGAGGGGAAAAGGGGAAAGCTCTGACCTCTGGTGACCTCCTGCAGTCTCTCGTATCCAGTCATTGTCCGGTCCTCCTCCTCCTGCAGCAGCACCTCCACCTGCGGCCTGTCGGCGGTGCGGTGACCGGGGTAGCAGCGCTCCCTAGCTGAATCCCCCTCACTCCCTCCGACTCTGCTCCCTTGGCAGCCTCCCTCCCTCCTTCCCTCCCTCCCTCTCTCTCTCCCTCTCCCTCTCTCACTCTACGAAAACACTTTCGGGAAGAATAAAGTTTTTCCTCCCCCTCACACGGACCTGCACTCAGCCCAGTCTGTACCCGGAGCCAACCCGTGGCCTAGCAGGAAGAACGGCTCGACTATGTGGAGAAACAAACGGGCACTTGGGGAGTCTTTGGCTTGTCTCGTGTTCCTTGTGACGCTCGTCGATGCTTATCGATGTAAGTGTTTGGATTTTGCGGTTTTACACGTCGTGAACTCTCAAAGCCTCGTTGAGTAATTCACTGAAATAGCCTGTTCCCAGTGTCACTGCCCCAGTTTGAAACGAGCAGCGTTTCTCAGCTTTAGGGAATCAGTTGGGAAACGTTTAAAAGCTTTTCTTTTTTTTTTTTTTAAACACAGAGTGCAGGGGTCATGACTGCTTTCTACACCGTGAAACAATGCTTGGACAACGTGCTGCTTGTTACAACAACTAGGGGTCATTTCTGGGAAATAACGGTTTCGCAATGACCCTTTTTTTCCAGGCCAATTCATAGAAGAATAATTAGATTGCCCACTTTGTCCATGCAGGCAGCAGCAGCAGCCACATCAGCCATCTGTCATGGAGAAACAGAGGAGTTAAATTCCTGCAGGAATCAGTCATGTGTTCTTCTAATGTAGCTTGTATTAAACACACATGGGAGAGTATCAGTCACTGCAACAGGCCTGCTCAGCTCTGATTGTTGTAAGCGTGCAAGCAAAGATCAGGAGAAATGGAAATATATGACATGACGTGTTTTATATAACTGTACATATGTCTTATCCCAGTCCTGAGCCAGAGCACAGCTGCCCAGTTCCTGAGCAGGCACAAGAGGGCCAACTCCCTGTTTGAGGAGAGCAAGAAGGGCAACCTGGAGAGGGAGTGCATCGAGGAGCTGTGCAACAAGGAGGAGGCCAGGGAGATCTTTGAGAACCAGCCGGAGACGGTAAGAAGAGCAGTGACCTCCAGAGAGTGGCAGGAGAAGGAGGACGTGGAGTCCAGATCTTCATCTTCTCCTGCTTGATCCTGTCTAATGGCTGCTGTGTTAGTGTTATCAGATTTTCATCAGTGTAGTTCCTCTCTCCCGCCCTCTCGACCAAGCACAGCAGGTGGCTGCTCATCCTGAGTCTGGTTCTGCTTTAGCTTTTCCTGCCACGGTTGCCAAGTGTGTTTGGTCCTGATGGGGAAAAAAAAAGTCTAGACCTGCTCTATTTAGAAAGAGGCTTTGTTGTGAATTGGTGCTGTATAAATAAAATGGATTTGTCTCTGAAATCAGAGATAATCAAACTGGGAGAATGATAGAAAATGCAAGTGAGAGATCAGACTTAGATGACAATCAAACAGATGTCTTGGTTCAGAAAATGCCAGTCAACATCTCAGATGTATTATCTTGTCTGACACACAGTCCCAGTTCAAATTATATAGGATTATAAAGGAATAAAAGGTTTCATGTAGGAAATCGCTGTAAAATCTTGTATCTCATTTGTTTATTGTGTTTTTTCTTCCAGGAATACTTCTATCCCCAATATGTCAGTAAGTTTGTATAATGCATCATGCTGCGTAATATTTTCCGGTATAATCTGAGTTTACTGTTTGACTGTTTGTGACCATGCTCTCTCTTTGTTGCAGTGTGTCTGGGATCACACCGCGTCGGCATTACCAACCAGGACTCAGGCGCTAACATCCCATCAGACCTTCGCACGTGTGTGACAGGTGAGGGCACGCCACTTGACCGAGGCTTTTTGTTTTTTTTTGCTCACTGTGAAACGGTTTCAACAACATACAAACCATCATGTTGCACGGCAGAGATCAGGAACCAGTGCACACCGTATCCATGCTACAAGGAGGGATCGGAGCGCTGCAAGGATGGACAGGCCTCCTTCACATGTGTGTGCAAGCCCGGCTGGAAGGGGCCCCGCTGTGAGGATGGTGAGACTGATACGTGATTTTGGATTTCACACATCCTGCATTTATGAGACTTGAGGAAATGAAAGGTTTAAAAGCGACTGATGCTGATTCCTGTTGTCGTGTGATCTGCAGACATCGACGAGTGTTCAGATCCAGAGTTTCCAGCAGGATGTAACCAAAAATGTTACAACATCCCCGGTAGTTTCCGCTGCATGTGTGAAGAGGGCTTCTACCTCAGCGACAAAATCAGCTGTGTGGGTAAGACTTATTCATGTCACTTTGAATATGTGAGATAATGTTAAAGTCTGATTAATGTTTAAGCCACCAGGACAGGAAGGTCCGGTATAGTCCTTAGTATTAGTCACATACACACTGACCATCTGGCTGTTTAACTGCCCCTATGGAAGAAAAACATATAGTGCAACTTAGCAGCTGAGAAAACACTCGATGTGTTTTTCTTTTTAATAACTTCCTCTGTTTTTACCCATATGAGCTGTGTAAGCCTGCACACTTCATAACAGAAACTCAGTTCTCCCAGCTGTTGTCCTCAGGGCTCAAACCATTTGTTATTTCTAAAGCTGATCAGAGTTGACCTCTTATGTAACACAATGTGAAAAGCTTTTAACATCTGAAGAGATCACAGCGAAGAGGAACTACCACTGGTCTCATAGTTTTCAGAAGCTCTGCATATGTCTGTCTGTCCTACTTTGTGACGGTGGTTTAGTCGGTGTTTGTCTTGTGTTGTGTGTTGAATGCTTGTCCAGTTCAAAGTCTTCACAAACATGGACTGAGTCAGTTTGGTAAATTTGCTTTCTTTTTTCTTTTTTTTTTGATGTGAAGATTTACAGATGGGTTTGTACATAGTCTGTCACAACACCACAAAACTCAAGTTAACCACAATCATATATATATATATATATATGTGTGTGTGTGTGTGTGTGTGTGGCTCTATATTCAGGTTCTTGTCATTAACTGGGGACCTAATCAAACAGTTTTGCAGGATGGATAAGAATCTAAATGTCCAATATGACCCAACCTTTCCATAGTTGTGCATCTCAATAATATTATTCAGCTGTTTCCCTGCTTAAAAGGTGGACTAACAATATGAAAATGTATGGTGCGAACTGATTTGAAAGGAATAGTAAAATAATAACTTTGTCCATGTAAGAACATTACATAAAAATCAGTTTGCTCCTTCATAATACATACTCTGGCCAAACCATTAACCCACTGTCACTACTCATTTGCTGTTTTCCAGATATTGATGAATGCCTCCTGTACCCCAGCATCTGTCAAGAACCGGCAAAATGTGTCAACACCCCAGGCATGTACGAGTGTCGATGTCCATCGGGATTTAAATATAACTTCACCTCCAAAACCTGCAACGGTGAGTTTGTTGTTGCTGTAGTCTGACGGGGGTCAAACTCTCTATATTAGACTGTATTTTGAGTGTTAAAAATCACATTGATGTTTCGCAAATTATCACCATACCCCCCATGTCAAAGAGCTAGCACAGACACTGAGCCAGAGTTCACTGCCTGTAAATGTTTCCCCTTTTTTGGTAGATGTGGACGAGTGCGAGTCCAACGTGTGCCATGGCACTTGTATAAACACAGTGGGGAGCTACGCGTGCTACTGTGACGGTCGCCAGGGTCTTCGTTTGGCGGAGGATAATCGATACTGTGAAATGATCCCTGTTTGCGTTGACCTGTACAACCACAAGCACTCTGAGATGCTTTACCTGGGGGAGCAGTTTGCAGGCCTGCCTGTCATCTTTCTGCGTTTCCGACTGCCAGAGAACACAAAGTAAGTGTTATTTAAATAATGCAAAATATACACAGAGTGCTCCGAAAGTCTGAGACCAATTTGACATCCAAGTGAATGGTTGAGCTCGATAAGCATCATTTAAACATTTCCCCCAGTGTTACTGAGTGGTAGAGCAGCTGCCAATGTGGAGCAGTGGTTCAAGTTTTGTTTCTTATCACTGAAAGTGTTTGAGTGAAAACATGCCAGAGCATTTACAGTATACAGACAGTGAAATGGATTACTGTGTTATCTTATACTCCTGTCTACTGTTGTTGTTGTTGTTGTTGCTGTCAGGTTTGCAGCAGAGTTTGACTTCCGTACGTTTGACCCTGAGGGAGTTGTTCTGTATGCTGAGTCCTCACAGGACTCGTGGTTCATGTTGGGACTAAGAGGTGGCCGTATTGAAGTCCAGTTCAAAAACCAGCACACGTTCAAGGTCACAAGTGGAGGAAAGGCCATAAATGATGGGCAGTGGCATGTGGTGAGAAAGAGCTGTGTGTCTTAAAACCATAAACCATAGCAAAAGGACACAGTGCTTATGACTGTGTGTGTGTAACCTGCAGATCTCTGTGGATGAACTGGAGAGCAGCATCAGTGTGAAGATCAGCAAGGAGGCCGTGATGAGCATCAACAGCCCAGAGAGTCTCTTTACCTCAGTTAATGGCAAACTAGAGACCAAGGTTTACATCGCTGGTCTGCCCAACCGCACTGACAACCTGGTTAAACCTGTAAGCTCCTGATGTGACAGCACACATAACACTGATCCACCCAGCAGACATGATGTACTAAGTGTGTCCGTCTCGTCTGTCAGATCAACCCTCGACTCGACGGCTGCATCCGCGGCTGGAACTTGATGAATCAGGGAGCATCTGGGGTCAAAGAGGTCATCCAGGAGAAGACGAGTAAACACTGCTTTGTGTATGTGGAACGGGGATCCTTCTTCACCGGGGCAGGACTGGCCCACTTCAACATTGACTACAGTGAGTAAGTTAAGCTATACTTTATTCATCCCTATGGGGAAATTTGGCCTCTGTCTTTGATCTGTCACAACTCATTAAGAGCAATGAGCAGCACAGAGCTGCAGGACCAAATGGAGCTTGTAACAGCGTTTAAAGATGCTGTTTGAAGATGGGGTGAGAGGACACGGAAGCACCTGGAGGTACAGCAGTTTAGCATTTTATTATCATTTCATCATTTTTTGTATGAAAAGGTGCTAAACCTATAAGTTCTCTATCTATGGAGAAGAATATCGCCATATACATATGTCCAGCCATAAGGAACTCTATATTTTGTATTGACCAAGTAGACATACTTTATTAATAAAAACAACTTTTTTACTTTAGCACAGTGACGTGCCAGCTCAATAATGCATGTGACAGCACTACCTTAAAAAACAGCTTGTACTCTTTATGACTTTATCATTGGTTTTGCCACCAAGATATCTGCAATATCTTCCATTTGTCTTAATGTGCAATCATTGTATTCATTTGAACGTACACCAGAAGCTAAGGTATCCAATCACAATCAGTCCTCATCAACACTCAAATTCACACACACACACACACACACATACAAGGTGAAACATTGCAGGCACAGAAATTGTCTTTGCTTTAAGATCTATGGTTATTGAACAGAGGAGGATAATATTAAACACATCATTTCACATCATGACAAAACCTCTCTGGGTTTTAAGAGATCAGACTTTTCTTTACAGCTGCTTCCAGAGGATTTTGAGAGTGTTGAGTAAAACTACTGCAGCACTACAGTAAATTGACAAAACTTTCCAATTTCCAACCTGACAAAAGAAATGTATCTGTGTTTAAACAGGTGACTCTGAGAGCTGGAACGTGGACATTACGATGAACATACGTCCGTCCACTGACACAGGTGTCCTCTTCGCTCTTGTGGATAACACCACTGTCCCCTTGTCGGTTGCTGTGGTAACAACAGAAGGAGAGGATGCTGTGAGTTCATTCAAACATTTATTGGACATAAACTCTCTTGTATCTCTGCATTGTTTCACACATGTACAACTTCAGGTGATTAAACATTGTCCTGCTGTTGTCCTCTGCTCTTCAGAACTTGCAGGTCTTCTTGGATGGCGTCTCCGTGGCGAGACTGGACTCACTGATGCTGTGTTACCCCGAGCGACTGATGGTGCAGCTGAACATTACTCCGACAGAGATCCAGATCTCAGGCAACTCCTCCACTGTCAGCTACGTGACATCTGATGCTCTGCAGAGGGCACTGAGGCGCCTCAACACCACCATGCAGAACCCCATCAGCACATATGTTGGAGGGATCCCAGGTGAGTCAAAGGTCACACTTTGAAGATAAGTATGGACTACTGACGGTCACCGAGGTCAGGCCAGTGTGTGAGCTTGCTCTGAGAGTTTGTTCATGAAAATATAAAATATAAAAGGTTAGAGTTTGCAAGCATCAACACACACAGTGGCTCCTCTCCATTAACACCTACAGCCATGTTAACAAATCTGAGAAGCTCTATCTAAATAGTAAATAGCACGATGTCATCGTGCTTAGTCACTGTGCTAACTATTGTCACATCTTAGCTTAGCCTGCTAGCCAGTTGGCACCAAAAAGAAAATGCAGCTGCAGATGATGGGAAGAGTTTTGCTGGATTTTGGTTAAAGAACAAAATACGGGACAATGAAAGTATTTGACCAGATGATGGCGCTAGATTAAAAGTTAAGGATATGAGTGTCTCTCAAACAAACATTGTAATGCTCTGAACTGTGCTGCTGAAGTTGCTCAATAGTTGTTTTACCTCCCTCTGCACAAACAACACTCTGATTTGTGGTTAAATGTTGAATGACTAATGTTTTTTATCCAACTAATCCGAAAATGCAACGATCCACATTCTGACGTAAAATAAAGCACATTAATACAGTGTTGACCTTTCTGCACTGATATCCGCCCACATTCAGAGTTTATATGTGAAGAAGGTCAAATTAAAACCCCAGTAAACTCAGCTGTAAACCAGTGACGTCATCGGCAATAAGATTAAAATCAAAGGGTAAAACCAAAAACTTCCTCTTGTTATTGCATAGTGTGTTGTGTTTTGATTTTTCTCTGCCGCTGTGTCTCTGATTCATTGCCATTCTCACTTACTGTCCCAGATGATATCCCACTACCTGCCACCCCTGTGACAGCGTATTACCACGGCTGCATGGAAATCTCCATCAACGGGCAGCAGCTGGACTTTGATGAGGCTCTCAGCAAACACAACAGTATCAAGTCTCACTCCTGTCCTCCGCTCTCTCCCCCTGAAAGCCGTGACGCGCCGCACCCGTATAGAAAGTGACCTTAATTAACAGCAGCACATTTTAACGCCCAACCCGTGAGGCGGCGTCCCACAGCGGCCACCTCCAGGGGGATGTTTTTGGAAGGAGAGAGATTTCTAGAAGAGAGGGAGGAAGAGGATGAGAAAGAAGTGACAAGAGGAGGAGGTAGCGGTAGACGGTCATAGTCATTTTTGTTGACTTTCTCTGATGATGGGTTTATTTTAAGCTTTGTCTTGTCATCCGTACAGTATTACTGCTCCTGTCCTGCGAGCATCTCTTGTCCCTGTTGTTATGTTTTTTTAGAAAGGTACAACGAAAGCTGGTTTGCCAGTTGGCCCATTGGAACCTGGACGGCTGGATGATGTAGTGGTAGCAGTTTGTTGCAATGAATTTAATTCTTTCCAAGAAACTTTGAAAAAAAAAAAAGAGCTGAGCTCTGTAGCACACATACCATGTGTTGAGCAAGAGATAATGTTTGTGTAGAAACATAAACAAACGATCACAGTTGACCAGGCTTTGAGACCACCTGCATCTTTTTCCATGCTGTTGAATCATGGTACTATCATCTCTACACGTCTGGAGACGGCTTCGCTGACACTGTGGTGGTCGGCTGTGGCTGTGAAAACCACAGAGGAGAAAGCTGAGCCTCCAGGCTTTCGATCCAGTTCTGTTGCATTTCCTTGATTGAATCACCATCCCTTGTTGGAGCTCTGCCTGCCTTGAAGTATCTTAGTAACTTTTAGAAAACATTATGCTTTATCATCTCATTGTTCCCAGAACTCGCCGTGGTTGTCGCCAGATGTATACACCGCTCATTTTGGCTGGTTTTGTAAAACGTACAGCTTCTGTCATTCTTCAGTTTCTTCAGGGCTCTCCTGGGTCCTGCTGTCCAGAGGTCACCGTGTATATATGAAACAAGCTGTCATTAATATATAACTTAAATGTAGTTATTCGGTGTTTTGTTTTGTGTTTGTTAAAATAAAACAACCTCACGGCAACCTTATTTTGATACTGTTGAAAGTCTATATGCTTGTTTGTCTAGAAACAAGGACCACATTGGAAAATGGCCTTGTGGATAAAAAAAACAAACAAAATATCACTGTCATTAAAACGACTGTGTGCACTTTTCTATCGGTGCATGGTTTCAAAGATAAAGATGATAATGCTGCAGATTCTGCAGCATTAAACAATAAGAGTCTGCACAGTAAGTCTCTGATTCAGTGACACTTGGAGGGAGTCAATAACAACGAGGTGAGTAACTATTGACAGCTCGTTTAGTGTAAACAGTGTAGGGGGTACTTTTTCCCAGCACTGCTTATGTATCACTTACACAGTCATTATTTTCAAAGCGGTATTTAGATATTGGTGCAGACAGGCAACAGTGCAACAGACCATTTAATATGATATATAAGAATACCTGTTTTTGTTGGCATCATGACAACAGTGAATTATAGGGTGATCTCCACTGCACTGATTGGTCGGTGAAATCCCTCAGTTCAGAGAGTAGTGTTTATAAATCAAACAAATGTAGACTTACATGTTTATCCTATTTCCAGTAACATTATTCCAGACATTATTTGAAATAATGATCATGCTGCAACCTCTCAGGAAGATCACAGTCTTATCTGCTAGTTTGAGATTTTCTCTTGGCCCAGTGTATGGTGAAACAGAAACCTGAGGTAGACGATGGCCTAATGGGTGAAATGCAGAAGTGGAAATACTATGGAATTGCAACTGAAACAAGTAAAGACGTGTGAACTGAGTGACTGATGACAAGTTTGTTCATGGGGACAACAACTTTTTGGCTATTAAACAGTAAGCAGTGAGTCAAGATTCAGGAAAAACAAAACTGAAAGAAAAACGACTTGTTGCTGTTTATAATAAACAATTGAAAGTTCTCTGGAAGATGTAAATATGTATAATGGCTGCTCTGGGAAAGAACTGATTAGTTTTTCCGTACATGACGGAGGAAATCACATGATTAAAGCATCATTTGTTGAATAAACTTCACTCAAGTAAAGAACAAATACCTCAAGTGTAGTACTCGTCCCCACTGCATCCTGGACCTGCATCTCACAAAACAGACTAACAGCATGGTTAGGGTTACCTTAACATCCCAATGAGAGGAGACGCATAGCTACTATTGACCTCCGGTGACCTTTCTTTCTTTTTTTTTTTACCAATCAGGCAAATTGGGCAACTGCAGGGGTAGTTAGACCCAAAGGCTCTAAAAGCTTCAGGTTCACTACATAGTGATTTCTGTCTACTTCATTATAGTCTAAAGATTGTTAGAAACACTGAAGTACAAAATCAGCTATTAAAGGTCCTTTATCTGTCATGTGCTTGTGTTTCATTTGTTGTGTCAGTGTATTAAATATATTTATTAATTCCCTTCGTGAGTCAATTAATCATAATTAATCATCAGTCATGTTTTAAATGCCAAAAGAAAACAGAGCGACTGCAACTAAACTAATGAAGGTAGTGGATGCTTCCTATAGTCAACAGCACACGATGCACAGCGCCAGTGTGTGTAATGATGAAGATTTTGGTTGTATCTGTATGTTTTTGACCTTATATTTCAGATTATTAGGAACAAAAAGTGTTTTTATTATTATTATTATTATTATTATTGTGTGACATTTTTATTTGTGTGTTTAGTTTGTGTTGAAATCCTGTAACTCTGTAGCTGCCCTACTCTTATAAAGGAGATTTTCAATCTCATTTTACATGGTTAAATAAAGGGGATATATATAATGTGGGTGACTGAGGTAATAAGTAAACTGTCATATATGGTGGGGGCCCAGCAGCCAAAGCCCCCCCCCTCCTCCCCTCTCTCTCCTGTGGAGGAGCTTGATCCGGCCGTGGGGAGAGGTGTGTGGGAGGCTGCATCACTGCAAACTCCTGCCTACACTTCAGAGCTACTCCCCCTCGGAGGCGTGCAGTGTTTCTCCGCAGACTGGGGACCGAGTCCGGACAGAGAGCGGCTCAACGGACACACGAGAGGAGAGAGGGTCAGAAAATAAAGTAGAGCCTGCGATGGAGATGAGCTGAACTGCAGAGAGAGAGAGACAGAGACAGAGGACGGTCGTCGCCTAACTTACCCGTGGTTGTGCACGATATGCGGGAGAAGCAGACGACAGTTTGAGCCTGCAACGCTCCGCGGCGACACTGATTTAACAACATCAAAAACACACACACACACACACACACACACGTTAACGGCCAACGGTCGGAAGTACCTGAATACCTGCAGTGTTTTCGCACACTAACGTTAGCCTCGGGCTCGGTGCGAACAGCGGTGACATTGAGAGACGACGGGGGGAGATAGTGAGAGGCAGAGCGGGGGAGACAGGAGCAACGGGACGGGAGAAAGTTTGTGAAGCTTGGCGCAGACACAGCGGTGAAACAATGCGGCTGACCCCGACAAAGTCCCTTTCATCGGCAGCCCTGCTAATCCTGCTGGTCGTCCGCTGGTCCCACAGCAGTGAGTAAACAGTTGCATGCTAGGTGGCTAGCTAGCGCGCTAAGTCCCCTTTGACATTAGTGTTGATGATAATATATTAACCGTCACTAACGGCCATTTAACCGTTGATATTTCGCAACGGCTCGTCAGTATTTTTCATTTTTGGGAGCTGCATATTGCCCAACTCTTGAGTTGTTTGACCTCTTCTTGTCCCTCCAGGGTAATTAACTTGATATATTATCTTTTTTTTTTTTTTTTTTTTTGGTCTTTATTTTTAGTTTCATTGTCTCCTCAAGAGGCGAACCAGTTCCTGAGCAGACACAGGAGGGCTAATCAGGTCTTCGAGGAGACCAAGCAGGGACACTTGGAGAGGGAGTGTGTGGAGGAAAGGTGCACTCAAGAGGAGGCCAGAGAAGTGTTTGAAAACGACCCGGAGACAGTGAGTATACCGGAGAGAAGTTAGTAAAAAAAAGCACCAAAACACAGCTTAAAGTGCACATAACATCACATCTGGCCTCTGCAGCTTAGCCCCTGCAGCCTCCAAAACAAAAACTCTGCTCTGAGATGATTGTAATCACTGTTTGATTATATAGTGTGACTTCTGCTATGTTGTGTTTTTATCGTTTACCGTAAGGCTGCAAAATAGGTTGTTGGCATCAAGTTCATATTGACTGCACATTGATGGCTGTAATGTGACAGTAGACTAATGATTCATGGTCTGGGCTGCTTCGTGTTTATGCTCCAGTAAGTTCACACAGTGCTAAATAGCTCAACCCCTGCACATAATATTCCCATGTCAAGGACTTGGCATGTTGTCGTCTCCCTTTGTTTGTTTCTGACACTGACAGACACTGAGTCAGAGTGACTAAGCTGTAGTTTATGAAATACAGTATTATCAAAGACGACAGCTATCTACCGCGCTGCCTCTTCTCTCTGCTGTAATTTGGGATATGCTCGCCTCTGGTTTCCTGCCAACACCTGGATATGTTTCTCCATCTATCCCCTCATCACTTGCGTCGCTGTATGCCCACACAAGCCCGCTCTTAAATATACATATGCACACACAAATGCATGTGCATGATATAAGCAAGCCTCCCGCTGATCTGATTCTGGTTGGCCTCTTGTGCAAGAAGTTGGTTTCATTCAACGCACTAATGCACATTGCCTCACTAATCACTATATACTGTTTTCCTGTTGTTACGTTTACCAACAAACCAAATCCGCTGCCCTTGTGTGGTCAGGGACTATTTACCGAAGATTAGTTTCCATTCACGAATGTGCAGATCAGCCTTTCCATCCATGTGAATACATAAGCCTATTGAATGTGTACTACATGTGCGGGATATGCAGACCAGCGCCGGAGATATAAATAACCTGATGTGTCAGAAAACGTGGAACATGGGCTATTGAGCCAAGAGGTGTATCCATTCACTGGCTGAGAGTGCAGACTTTTAAGTCTTTTAACAGGCATCTGTTTGGGGTGTGTTGCATGTGACAGAGTGTGTGTGTGTGTGTGTGTGTGTGCATGTTATTCAGCTGGGTAAATTATTGTGCAGACTCAGTTTAAAATGTTAGCAGTCAGGGAATAGCAGCAAGTATACGCTGACACTGCTGGATTCGCTGATTGAGATCAACTTTTAACTTGCACATGGAGGGAGTGTTTGTTCGCATAATCCTGGTGATGCCGTGCTCTTTAACAGCCACCTTTACCCTTTAAGTCTTGGCGTTGTGACTTCTTTAGCAGAGAGAGTGAATGAGGCAATCGATGATTCAGAGCGTATTAGTGAGATTTAGCCAAGTGGAGCGACGTGGACGCTGAGGGCGGGATGATTAAAGCGACGTAGCGCTGGGTTCACAGGGAGAAGGTGAAGTTGGGTGACGTTCCCTCTAGTTGATTTTGAGTCAGCTGGATGCACATCACCGTGAGAATAGCGTTTGTGTGCGTGCAGTATTGTACCATGTCGTGACACAAAGCTGCAGCCTCATTCATAGCTGCATTATTCATTCTCAAAGAGCCCGTCTCTGACTCTGCATTTTCCTCTGCTGCAGCTTTCTGGCTCTGCAGAGAGAGAGAGAGAGAGAGAGAAGAGGAAGAGTGGGGTGTTCCTGCCTGGATACACATGATCATCCTCGGCACAACTACAGCTAACACTCAAAACTTTCTCGTCTCTCATCTGCTAGTTGACGTTTCCAGAGGGATGAATAGTCAGTAACATAAACTTGTTTGGTGCAGTTTTCCTAATCACCAAAAAGTTGCTCTGTGACTCAAGTGTGACTGAACACATCAGATTATAATCAGGCTTCGTCCTGTGATACGTGTCGGACCGCGTCGCAAACTTTTACCCCGATTTAATAACTATCACAAGACGCCGTTTATTCAGCCCAGGTGGCTCATCGCACTGCAGCAGCAGATCTCTGTGGGTTCAGATCCGGGCTTTACATCAGTGCAGCTCCCTAAATGTTGACCTACATGTGGAGGAACACTGCAGCCTGCAGGTGGGAGGGATGCTACAACTATCAGGAATGCAGAGAATTCTCAGGGAGCCCCTGGCAAATGGCCGCACCCATTAGATAGAGCACACACACACACACACACACACACACACACTCTGGCTGAGGGTGCAGACTAATAAATCTCTAATCTCAAATGCTGCTTAAAAAGAATAATTGTTTATGAGCTGCTTGTCACTGCCATGAGCAGTGCAGCTAAATCCCACATGATGCCAAGCATTAACAGACCTCCCTGTCATTGTGAGAATCTGTTTAGATGATCTTGTTCTGTTTAGATTTTTGTTTATGCTCCTATGTAACTTTATCCCTCTCTCTCTCTCTCTCTCTCTTCGCCCTGCTGTAGAACTACTTTTACCCCAAGTACTTAGGTAAGTCACCGTCCTGACTACGATCCTTCATCTCTACATGTAACAGCCCATCTTTTCAGATTATGTGTGTTACAATCCCTTCATTTTCATTTGACTTTTGTTTCTGTCTAGCATGTATCGACAAGTTTGGAGGCTCTGAAAAGAAGAAACAGGATCTGGTCACTTGTGTCCACAGTAGGTTTTATCCCCCTCTTGTCTGTCTGTCGGCTTCGCATCAGGGTTTGATTGTAGAGCTGTGGACAGTTTTTGTCATTGAAATCCCTCATCCTTTCTTCTTCTTCTTCTTCTTCTCTGGCTTTTCACTGTACAAGCTCCAGTCAGGGTTGTGGTGTGGGGCTGGGCTGCACTGCAGTATTACTCCTCTGCATGGCACTCACACTCAGGCACACATGCACACACTCCGTGTCCGTGCAGAAAAGCAAGAAGAAGGAGAGATGATGAAAAGGAGCTGATTGTTTCTGTCAGCTCCAGGTCAGTTTTTGCGTCAGAGTAACTCAGCTCACTGACCTGTATATGGTCTGAAGCAGCCTGACGGTGCTATATGTGCGTGAGCCGGGGTGTCTGTGAGTAACATTGCAGCACTACAGTGATGCTGCACATTGGTGAATGAGTAACACGCCCCTTCAGTCGTCACATACTCCCTCACCTCGCTCTGTGCGTGACTGCACCAGCATCTTCGTGAGCTGGCTCAGCGGAGGAATGACGTGGAAAAAAGACTCTGACGAGAGTGGAGCACAGGATTTCTGCTGCATCAGGATACAAGAGACCTGGACCAACCCGGCTTTGCTGAGCAGAGGGAGGAGGGGGCTGCAGCACACCCCCCCCCCTTCCCCTTTTTTTATCTGTCTGTCAGCACACCATCTCTCCTCTTCCTATCTCTCTCTTTCTTACCGCAAATCTCTGTCCATCTGTCCCGTCTCAGTGGGTGGTGGCAGGGTTCCCATGGGTCCCTGATATCTCTGTAGGTTCGTGAATTTGTGAGGGGGGGGGGGGGGGAGCGAGGCCCTTTTGAAAACGGATATAAATAGATGCAGGTCATTGAAAGTGCTTCAATGTATTTATATTCTGTCCCCAAAATAGAAATCTCAGTACTTTTGATGTTTATTAATATATTTATTTTTCATAAAAAACGTCATGTGCTGTTCCCTGCCATCACTGAGAGATGTTCACACAGTCCAGCCTCCTTTCTACTGTCTTTAATCTTTAATTCTGCTCTGCCTGATAGTTGTCATGATAGAAATTCAAAGGGTGTCTGTGCTCATTAGCCTCATGCATATCTCAGACGATGCTGCATTGGGGCCATGAAGTAGAGGGACTTGACTTTGATGTTTTAGAAGGCGTGGGAACCCTGGTGTGGTCTGCTAACACAAA
The DNA here is from genome assembly GCA_021432705.1 of Caranx ignobilis. NCBI lineage: Eukaryota > Metazoa > Chordata > Actinopteri > Carangiformes > Carangidae > Caranx > Caranx ignobilis. The sequence goes on from MU270012.1 coordinate 50,598,892, forward strand.
GTCATGTATGTTACAGACATGGGATGTCACAAAGCTTTAGTTTTATGTTGACACGTGTTTAACACATGTCACGTTTAACTCATTTCTTCCCAGTCATCACTGCTTCCATTCGCTTCACCTGCAGCGAGTAAAACACTCAGGTAACGTGTGAATTGCTCTGCAGGAGAAGAGACTCATTAAGATCTGATGTTCTCATTGTGTAGCTTTTCCCTCACATTACGTTAATCTGACGGAAATCGCTCAAAGGTTGGAGGGGTGGAAAAAGTAATCATCAGACTGATCCTGAGTCAGTTCCCTGGAGGTTGCTGGGAGTGAATGCCATGAATTACTGGGCTCATCCCTTTGATGGGTACATGCATGTCTGCGATGTTTTCAGAGTCTTCACTTCATGGTTGATGGTCTCTGCTCAGTGTCGTGTCCACAGGAACATCCAGCTCCTGTGGGAAGCTCAGATTCAACATACTGATGATGTAAACTATTACCACAGATCACAAACAACATGTTTAACAGTTCACAGTTTGACATGGTGTTGATATGCGTAGTGTTACACTGTGCCAAAACCACCCAAAGACCAGAAATGAAAGTAGTACCTTCATATGTGAACTTATCTCACTCTCCTGCTCCCCCCACTCTCTGCAGACACTGTCCTTTCCTGTCTCTCTGAGCTTCAGCTGACATGCCCAGACTTGTTGAGCACTTCAACTTCTTAGGCTCAGAAAAGGAAACTGTGCAGGGAGAGAAAAGATTCACACAATGCTCACTTACATAAGCTCAGAGTGAAAGAGAGAGAGAGACAGAGAGTGCTGAATAGAAAGAGTGGATGAAATGAAATAAAAACACAGTTGAATATTTGCCCAAATATCCATATGGTCCAGGACGGGGATGCTGGGAAGCACCGAGTTAAGGTCTCTGTGACAGGAGAGCTTAGCCAGCATTAGGCTATTTATACTGAAGTCCTGATATGCAGAACATAGGAGATGCCCTTCCTCTGTCTGGTATCACTTTACAGTTACACTTACTGAATGCATCCGCTTTGCACAGACTTGTACAGTTTTAAAACAATGGTAACACTTTATACTCTGCTTCTGCCTGCCTTTTGTTTTTGCCTCGCAGATATTCCAGACCAGTGCTCTCCTTCTCCATGTTACGAGAGAGGTACGGTGCGTTGCGAGGACAAAAAGGGTGACTTCCTGTGCCACTGTTTCACCGGCTGGACGGGAGCCAGATGTGAGAAAGGTACTGCTGGTGTTGTGGAGAGCACGGGAGGATGTGTGGTTGGACACTTTGTGCCGGAGCTCAGCAGAGGTTGAGTTTTCGCCTCGTCATTCAGTGTCAGCTCCGAGGTCTCTGGACAGATTTCTGACCTTGGTTCTGACAGCAAACTGTCCCAAACCAGCTCTGCATCACTTCCTCTGCATTATTGTTTACCATCAGTGAGCTCTCTCTGCTGCTGTGATTAATTTGACCTTGGCAGATCTCTAATTCAAGTGTTTTTGTTTCACTTTTATCTGACATGTGCTACTGTTATTGCTGACACTCATTCTTAATATCCATCAGCTGCTGTTATGAGTGAAGTGTTAATAGTGTGCAGGGTCAGTATGAACTGCATGTACGGGAAGTGAGGCCATAACAGGAATCCACGTGTCTCTTTCGAGGTCAGAGCTCATTACTGTGTACAGATATGTGAACAGGCTGCATCTCCTCTGGAAAAAAAAAAAAAAGGAGGGATCCCACTTACAGAAGGAAAGTTGAACCAACTACTAAGCAGAAGTAAAAGTTTACATAATTTATGCTCACACACACTGTGAAAGAGGAAGAAACATAATTCCTTGATTTATGGCACGGCCATCATTCCACACATTTCCACTGTGACTCATCCTGCCACCTTACTGTGAGAGGAAACCAAAACAGATTCAGTTTGACTTGGTCTGAGCCTTTTCCACTTGACAACCGCACTTCTCCTAAACACTCAGCTGCAGCACTCAGCCACAATGACATAGTCTGTCAGTTATTTGTAAGGCGTTTAACAAAGTACAAATTCATAGGATAATTAAATGAGCTTTTCAAACTTGACAAGTCCTGCGGTGCCGTCCAGTATTTAATGTTCGCGACTGGCTACGTTACATGCAACCTGATCCTTGAATTACTGTGGGAAATCTTAACACGAGCCCAGCAGCACTAATGCCTGTACACAACCCATGATGATGTTTTTCCTGCGTTCGTGTTGACTGTACCGCCTGTACTTCTATTTGCAGATGTCGACGAGTGCAGCAAGGAAAATGGAGGGTGTGAGCATAAGTGCAACAACACTATGGGCAGTTACCGCTGCTCCTGTCACCAAGGTTACATGTTGGTGGGACGCAAGATGTGTCATGGTGAGCCACAAACCATAGATGCTCCTAGTCTAACAACTGTACTCATGTCAGAAGTGTAGCTACAAATAGCACTGTTTGAATCCACATGTTGTGCAAACCATCATTGTTTAAACACAGAAGTTTATTTTAATGTTTATGGTTTCCACAAAGTTGAGACATGGGAGTAAAATTAGGACGAAGACATTCTGAATGTTTCATGGTACAGACTCTAAAAATGGCGTCTTTGTTTAAAATATGTGTTTCAGTCTTGTGTGTGAGTTTCAGTTGAGTTTATATGTTGTGTTTAAGATGGTGAAATGCACTGTGGAGTAAACTGTTATTATCATGATAAAGCTGCTTTGGGTTAAATTCAATATTTAACCCATAAGTTTAATTGTGTGTAATGAAACCAGGCCTGAAATTTACTAGCATGTGTTCTGTGTTCTGTGTTTAATTTTATTCCACAGCCCTCAAAAAGGAGTCCGGTTTAGGTATCTGTTGTGTTTTTCTGACAAATACTTTGACACTAATGAGTAAAAGGAGCAAACAAACCTCCTTATATCCTCATTCTTTCAATTTAGGAGTTGACTTTAAGGTTTTTACGTCTCCGTCAGTCTGTGACGTGACCAGCTGACCGTGTTTTTTATGATTTTTGTTTGTCTTTCAGATGTGAATGAGTGTGAAGACACAAGTGTGTGTGGAACAGCGCGGTGTGAGAACAGGGATGGATCCTACGAGTGCTTGTGTGATGTCGGCTACGTCTACGATAATGAAACCAAGAGCTGTGTTGGTGAGTCTGCACACACACACAAACAGATATGGTTTCATAAGAAGTGACTGAGCAGCAGTTTGAGCCTCAGCAGGACTTGATGCAGCTGTGTTGTGGGGGTCAGGGAAGGAATGCAATGACATTTGGAGACATTCTGTATAAGTGGGTAACAGGTCACTGTTCGATGTCTGTTGTCCCGTCTGTCTCCCTGCATTCAGAAAAGATCATTTCACGAGTGAAACACACAGACTGACTCTGTGATGCATAATATTATTTCGTACTTGGATTAAATGTATATGTCAGACTCAACAAACAGAATACACACCACACACGTCTGCACGTTACACAAGTGTTTGTTTTCTTAATCGAACCGAATCTCGCTTCATGCATCCAATAGTTTGAGGACACCATGTCAGCAGCTATCTGTGTGTGATCGTGTAAAAATATCCTTGGAGGCCGGTGACTGTGAACAGGAACTCAAAATATACAAATCACGTCTTGTACATGTCACTAAAGGTATGTGTCATGTTCATGCTGAAGTACAGTGCATGATGTAAAAACTGCTCCAGATAAAGTTCAACACACAAGAACAAAGCTTCTCCAGCAGCAGAACCCAAAAAATGTTGTTTTGTTATTGTATAAGATTAAACCGTCAGATAAAGTGACCGAAAACGTCAGATTTATTCACAACAACAACAGTACGGAAAAGCCTGGGCTCAGTCATTAATCACATGTGTGTGTGAGTGTGTGTGCGCGCGCCTTGTTTTGCTGTGGAGTTGAAACCAGACTTTTCATAACCTCGGCGTCCCCCCTCTGAGATTTAACATTTATTATAGCCAATCTCCTCATTGCCATGTAAGGTTATATATGGGCAGGAAGATGCAGACGACATCGTCGAAGACCACCAGACTCAAGTGTTGTTTACATTCCCTGATATGTTGACAGGAAAGAAATCCAGCTTTTTTCTCTTTCATACATTCTTGTTGAACTGATGTTTTGTTTTGATCCTTGTGTGATTTGCTGTTTTGACTGATTCCACCACTGATGTGACGATTATAACTTTCTGCTCCTCTGTAACCCTTCACACCCCGGACATCATGCTCACCTCCCTCTCTCTCTCTCCCTCTCTGTAATTTCCTCCACCTGCTCTGTCAACTCTCAGATGTGGATGAGTGCTTGGCAGGTGTGTGTGCAGAGGAGTGTCTGAACACTCCGGGGAGTTTCCATTGCTTCTGCGATGGTCGTCAGGGCATGAAGCTGAGCCAGGACCTCAGGAGCTGTAAGGTGAAATACATGAACTCTTGTGTATTTCAGATTTCACTTCTCAGTTTTGCTGTAACACATGAACCACAAACAGCTTTCTCCACCTGTTGCACCACTCAGACAGGGTGCGTGTGGGTCTGGAAATGATGTCTATAATAAACTTGCTAACGACAGGCAAGAGAAAAGTTACGTGAAGTTTGAATCCGATTGAAGTAAAAGTGGGTCTGGACTGTGTGCAGGTTGTTGAATTGCACCTTCAGTCATTGTGGCGGCTGCTGACTTAGACCTTGTACCCAGAAAGCTCATTGTCTTATTCGGGACAAGGGGTGATTTTAGAAAATCCATCCTTTTTCTGCTGGTTTCCCAGGTGATAATAAGTTATTGATAGCTCCCAAGAGGTGAAGTAAAGTCATACAATAATTCCAGTCCATATTGCTACTAAATGTTTTCCACTATGTATCTATATCTTATAGTCAGAAACCTGCTGTGTGAGTCCAGCTGCAGCTTGAACGCTTGGTGTCTGTCTGTGTTTTCTCCTCCAGCCTATAACTCCCTGTTCGTCGCCGATACTGAAGAGGAACTCTCGTTCTCTTTACCTGGGCCGCATGTTCAGCGGCGTGCCAGTGGTGCGGCTGCGTTTTCGCAGACGGATTCAAACAGGGTGAGAAAAACGTTCTTGGTGCTCAACGCTCAGGGCGGTTGTCTCCGGAAATGGATGTCACTCCTCCTCCACATTTAAACCATAGTTAGTGATTCCACCAAACCTGCCCCAGTTTCACTTCAGTGTCGCAGTGAGCAGTGAACTTTCTTCATCCAGGAAGCCTAATGTCTTTTGCCAGACGTGTTTGTAAGTGTCAAGTGTTTTGTCAACAAAACATCCCAGTGCTTCCGGAGCAAAGACGTTAAACTTGAAAAATGTTGTTGGTGTTTAAATGCATTAGAGGGTTAAAATCATTCATTCTTTACAAGCAATAAGTTTCCACTTGACTGACCCTGAGAATAAATCGGTTGGAGGTTTGAAAGCACCAAACAAAGTCACTTTGTAATCTGTAAATGATTTATGATATTATTGTGGATGAAAATGCCACTTTATCAGAGTAGATCAAATGCCTTTGGTCACTAAAAGGAATTTCCTGCTTCCTGTTTCCTGTTTCTTCCTGACGTTTCTCTTTCCTTCTTTTCCTCTTATTTCACATGCACCATTGTAACTTCTTCATTCAAACACACATGTTCATACCAACACTTTTCTCCATTTCCATCTCAGCTTTTCAGCAGAGTTCGACTTCCGCACCTATGATCCTGAGGGAGTGATTTTCTTTGCTGGAGGTCACCTAAACAGCTCCTGGATCGTTCTGGCAATGCATCATGGGAAGCTGGAGCTGCAGCTGAAGTACGGTGTGGTCAGCAGGGTCACCAGCAGCGGACCCATCGTCAATGACGGCCAGTGGAGAAAGGTTGGTGCTTCCTGATGGAGGCCAGTGATGGAAACAGTGAGACACTGTCTACAGCCACTTCATCAGCTGATTGTAAACTTCCCTGATGTCTCATTACCTGGTCAGATCTCGGTGGAGGAGCAGGGACGCAGTCTGGTGATCAAGATCGACAGAGAGGCCGTCATGAAGATCGCAGTGAACGGTGATCTGTTTACTCTGAAGAAAGGCATGCATGAACTCAACCTCACCGTGGGCGGAGTCCCCTTCAGAGAGGATGGCCTCATCAATCAGGTGCTCGTTTCACACGATTTTGGTATTTTCTTGAACCAAAATGAGATGTTCTCTAAATATTTATCGCCTGTTTGTTTCGTAGGTGAACCCACGACTGGACGGCTGCATGAGAGAGTGGCGGTGGCTGACAGGTGAAGACACGTCCATACAGGAAACCATTCGCTCCAACGACAACATGCAGTGTTTCAGCTCAGAGAATCCCGGAGCATACTACCCCGGCACAGGCTTCGCGCTCTTCAACATAAGCTATGGTAAAGTGTGTGTGTGTGTGTGTGTGTGTGTGTGTGTGTGTGTAATGCATAGTATGTTGCATAATGTAGTGGAACAGCTTCCTGAAGCTGTTAGTCAAGTGTCTAAGTTGTTTGGAGGAGTACGGTTTGGCCTCCGTCATCCACTACACTTTTGTCAACAGCTTGCCCCAAGTCTTGTTTGTCGATAAAGTTCATGACTTTCTGTTCATAACTTTATGTTCTCCTCACTTCACAGAACCACAGAACCTGAGCGTTCAGCTGACCCTGCGCCCAACCTCCGCTATCGGAGTGCTGTTTGTCCTCATTCACCAGGACAGAGTCCCCCTCTCCATCGCCCTGGCTGACTATCACCCCGGCACCGACGAGTGGAGAGATGTGAGCTCTTTAAATCCAAACTTGTGTGTGTGTGTGAACTTGTTTGTTTCTGTGTGTTTGATTTGATAAAACTGACTGTTTGTGTGTCTGTAGTTTGTCCTGGTGTCAGCAGGCGACACCATCATCGCCAGCTCTCCTGCTCCACTCTGTGATGGTGAGAGTCATGAAATCCAGGTGACAATCTCAGGCAACCAAACCACACTGATGGTCGACGGCGTCTCTGGGCGAAGTGAGGACGTCCAAGTTCCTACTGACCTCCTGTCTCAATCCAGCACCTTCATTGGAGGCCTCCCAGGTGAGGGGCACATGTGTGAACGTTGATTCATGTGTTTGCCGAGCCAGATTCAGCATGTTCTCTCTGCAGACTCCTCATTAGGACACAGCGGAGGCGCCCACTCGGTCCGTCATGTTCTCTGTTGGTTCACACGTTGTCATTTCTTCCTCAGACGACATTCCTCTGGTGTCCACGCTGGTGTCGGCGCCCTACAGCGGCTGCATGGAGGTCAGTGTAAACGGACGCTCTCTGGACTTGGACCAAGCCATCCATAAACACAACGACATCCGCTCACACTCCTGCCCCCTGCTGGACTCTCACCAATGACCAGCATGTCACTCTGCCAAAACTGATCCATAAGCAGTTGATTGAGGCAATGGGGAACGATTTCCAATATATTTACAAAAGCTTTGAGCGGTGGGGAGACGTTTTAGATTGGAATGTAAAAAAAAACAACAACAACAAACAAACTAGACCCAGGTTTTGTGGTGCAGGTGGAGCCTTAGCCCAGGATCACCCTGTCCTTTTACTGTGATGACGCTGCTTCCTAGAGGCGTGTGCAGGGATTTTCACAGTAATTGTAAATCAGTAGGTTAGTTGAAAAGCTGACGGGCAACATCCCCTGTACTAGGCAGAAGATAACGGGAATAAATGCTGCACAACATTGCCTCAAAAACTGCCCATGTATCACAGCCTTGTCGACCCGCGAGAACACACAGGGCCTTATCCAGATCTATGTTAACGGTCGGTCTTGGGTCAGGCGTCCTGTGCCTGACGCTCCTGTGCTTTTCAAATGCAGATCTGGCTGGATCTTTGTAGGCAGAGTGACTCTTTGCTGCAGCAGCTCAGCAACACAGAGCTGCGGTCATGTCGCTTACATCCAGTTCACCCGAGGCCCACACTCACAAAGCTTGAAATAATCGAGTGCTAATGTAGAATCTGGCGATATGCAGGGGGGAAAAAAGGGGGGGGGGGGTACCAGCTCGATTAGTCCTACATCAGCCGAGAAACTGTGCAGACAGGTCAGACCTCTGTGAGTGTTTGGTGTAGACGATTAAAGGGTCGATTTGGGGACTAAAACATGATTATTATTTGCTCCCAACAAGCTGAAGGCTCCGTCAGCACAGCAGGGAGCCGTGGTACAAGGCACAACTGTGTGTTCTGTCGAAAACCTTGCACATTGTTGCAGGTAGAAATGGACTGCCATGTAAAGCCATTTTCTCAATGAAAGCAGCACTCCATGTTTGCCTGCAACCTTAAAAATCAACCATGTGCCTAAAAAAACAAAAACAAAAAACCAACCCAAACAGTTTCCCTCCAGACAGGTAAACCATTTCACAAAGGTGCAGTACTGTAACACACAAACAGAGCTAACACTTTTCCTGACGAGATCTTACACTCACAATTACAGTGAAACACACTATGCATTTTCCACCTGTGCATCTTGGAGTATTAAAGAAAAGTGACCGACACCCTGATTCTCAACAATCTTCAGTCTTCAGACTTCATCACTACAGTAAGGCCCCTTCGTTCCCTCAGAGTCACCCGCTCGAGTTATAAACCTGCCATAAACAATCTGAGGAGGATAGATGAGTCACAGAAGCACAGGGAGACAGGAAGGGGCCCCGTCCATGAAGGAGAGAGAGAGCACTGCATCAAACGCACCACACGAGCTACTGAGAGTTGAAAATGAAAAAAAAAAAAAAAGAGTGCGCTGTAAAATACTGAATATGTAAATAATGTGACTGTACAATGCTTTATAGAAGACAAAAAAACAAACACTACCTTACGCTCACCGAGGTTTTCTGCACATTTACGTTTATCCAAAGTTAAAAACAGTAATCCACGATTCTTCTCTTGGAACGGGAACTGGGAGACTGTGAGAGCCGATCGCCAGGGATCAAAGTACCGTAGCTCTTTAGGGACTGAGTTTTTCATTTTTCATTTAATAGGTGCTGAGCAAATCAAAACACAATAAAAACAAAGAATGTCAGAGGAGCATTGTGATTGAAAATGCCAAAAGGGCTCCAGTATTATTTTACTTCCCTCTCTAATGTTTCATTTTCTAGTTTTTCTGATGAATGAATGCCAGAATATAGAGCTTGACGTGTTTATTATTATTATTATTATTATATTTTTTTTTAATCATGTGTTGTATATTGAACTTCCTTTTTAGTTTTTACTTTTCATGTTAACTGCCAGTATGTGTACAATGCTGAGAGAAGTCTGCCGTTTGAGTTTTAACTTCCTTCAACAGTGAAAAATCCTATTTAAAAACAAAAATAAAAGCAGTTGTATGAACATTATAGAGTAAAATTGTATTTTCAAAAAAAAAAAAAAAACAAAGAAAAGATTTGTATGTTGTGTGGTTATGTTAAAAGATGAACTTCATGTCGTGCTCCAGATGTGACGCTCACTGCACAGCTTCCACCTGAACCTCACACTTGTGGACAACGATGGTCTGGTGACACTGGTAAACAAACACGGTTTATGATAGTGAGCTATAGAAAAGCTGGTGTGTTGATTCCATTACATTTTATTAGGCTAGCTTTAATGCTAAGCTAACTAGCTGCATGCAGGAGCTTCCTATTAAAGACACAAACACAAGAGTGGTATAGATTTTCTCATTTGACTTGTATTCCCAAAAATACTGAACTCCTCCTGTAAGTGTGACATTGAGCTAAAGCTTTTACTCCACATGTTTTTATGCATCAGTGACCGTCGGGATTTCTTCTTCTTCTCTTTAATGTATTTCATAGCAGCAGCAGCAGCAGCAGCTACAGACTCCTACCCCACAGCAGTTAGCATGCATCATCAATAATATATATATATATATAGACAGTGTTTAAATTTTAAAGTGCAAATTAAATGATTCAGCAAAACAGCAACACCAGTGGCATTAAGTCCAGGTTACATTTTAAGAAAAGCCCTTTTAATTACTTGTATGGTTGTCAGTTATATTGAGATAATACACAATACACCTGTAATCCAGTCAAAGGAAACAACTGTCAGATCACAGCCAAGTGTATAAACCTGTTTATATATGATATGTAACATGTGAAGGTGTTAGAGACAGTTCAGGAAATACACTTGTTCACTAACCCTGCAGATTGTAGCTGTAGATACAAGAGCAGCAGAACTACTCTCATCTAACTTATGGCATGGAAGCAGCTAAGTGTGTTTCCAGGACTGTTTCCTGTTTTTCATAAATATGCAAGAAATAAGTTAATTATATCTAGATAATCACACAAAGTTACAACAAATGTGTCTCACAATGTGAAACTGAGCATTTAAACCTGTAACTGTCGAGTGTTTTCCATCTACAGTGTCATCTGTGAAATGTCTCAGTCTGAGCACATCAGTGTTTTTCTCCCACACCCGTCCCGTCCCGTCCGGTGGAGGCTCAGCACGCGTAAGGAGGAGGTTTCTCAAAGGCGCTGTAGGAGGATCCGTAGAGGACGGGAGCGTTGGGAGTCAGCACAAAGCCTCCACCTGGTTCCTGGGTGTTCCCCTGAGGCTGCGGCTGGGTGGGAGCCTGGGGGGGCTGCTGGGTCTCCTCGGACGGGCAGGGGGTGGAGGCCACCCCCCTCTCAGGGATCATCTGGGGCGTAGCAGGTGCCTGGTAGTTGTTGTTGTGCTGATTTAGAGGAGAGGAGAGGAGAGAGGGAGTGTGGTATGTGGAGACAGAGCCAGAGATACCTGAGATCATTCCTACATTTTGACACGAGGTGTGTTTTGTTTTTAGTTGGATTTGTGCAGAAATATCAGCAAAGATAAGACATCAACAAATAATTAATCTGTGAGACGTGTCCGAGTCGCTGTAATCTAAATTAACCATCACTTCTGCTGAGTCATGGTGTTTCTGTAGGGCCTGTTGCAGAGGTCATGGTTCAGTTCATGGCTCCACTTCGCAGAGCATCAATCAGACATTCCTGTTCTCAGCTGCTGTGCCAGTGGCCCTGGGTGTTTTCACCTAAATTGTCAGTTTACTTTTTATTACTTTTTTGATTGATTGGTTATTTGATCCATAAAACACCAGAAAACAGGCGATCAGGTGATGTTTCCAGGTTTTTCTACTGGTGAGAAAGTATCCAGTGCTCGGGCAGGTTGTGCAGCTCTCGGCTCCGTCTCAGTAATGTGACGTGGCAGCAGAGTGGATTAATCTTTTTTTTTCTCTCTGCTCATGAGCTTTGATGTTATAGTGGAGCAGCTGGGCTGGTTCAGCGATAAGAAATGTGATCCAGCGCCGCTCCGACTAATTCTCTGGAATGTAAAATATGTATTTTTCACAGCAGGCACTTTGACCTGTCGCAGCAGGTAAAGCATGAGTGTTACTAATAACATCAGCTCTGTTCTCTTTAATTCCTCCAAATGAGCCGAGGCAGTGAAGGTCACGACCCTGAGACTAAAACAGCTCACTTACTCCTGTGCCGCTTCGCTTGTTGGTGTTTCTGTTTGTTTGGAGTCTGAACCCTACCTGCATTGTCATGGGGTAGTTGGGGTAAGCAGGCAGGGTTTGTCCTGAGGGGCAGAACCCAGTGTAAGTGAGCATGTGCTGGGTCGGGTTGTACAGGATGTGGGGCGGTGGTGCCGGACTGGGAGCCACCGGAGGACTGGGCTTCTGCTGCAGGAAACAAGTTGAGAGGGATACGGTAAATCGCACACACACACACACACACACACTCACTGTGTCTGTTCTACTGCAGGAAGTCATAATCATAAGATCAGGACCATTAAGATTAACACAGTGAGATCAGACAGACTCATCCTGCAGAGAAACATCTTCTCGTACAGTCAGTGAATGCGTCTCGAGTCCTGCTCACCATGACCTTGTACGCTCCGAGGATGGCGGCTGTGATGATGCCCAGGAACAGGCCGATGACGTTGAGCACCACCGAGGCCCAGAGCAGGCGGTACAGGTGGATCACATCCCAGCAGCCGCTGACCCCAGTGAACTCATAGTACTGTGTGTGGTACTCTGTGCTGGAGGAGGAGGAGGAGGAGGAGGAGGAGGAGGGGAGGACGGGAGCACGGGTCAGTACTTTTATTTATTGTTTTTTTTTAAATTTCAATTCCTCCATATCAGGAAGAAAAACAAACAACGCTACACACTGTCCATCAGCTGCACCCAGTGAACTACATGTTCAGACCCTCCAGGCTGCGATAAGACTGCAGCTGTAAACAGGGAAAGACGAACTCTTCCCCTCTGACGAGTTCAAAAACTCAGCAAACTTTGAAGGATGTCTGTGAAGCACGAAAGAGACCAAATCACATGATCATGTCAGCTTGTGTGAAACTGATTTTCCAGATGCTGCACATTCATGTAGGTTTGGCAGCTGACACAGAGAACCAGGTGTTTTCCACCTTCTCCCCATCATTACAGCTGATAAAGGTCGATGAACCTGCTCCAGGACTCAAGATCTTCACTTATCAAACTTGGACTCAGATTAAAGACAAAATATTTGAGATATTTCTGAAACCTTGAGCCTAAAAACAACTTATTTACTAAGTTCCCCATCTGCACAACGCCAGCTCACTGTTATTTTATACTTATTTTTATAAATAAGTTCAATCAATATATATTAGATTCATGTTCTTGCACAATAACAAACCACTGATCTGTATGGACAGATATCGCCCAGCTCACGCCTGCCGCTCACCTCTCACAGTTGTACAGGTAGCAGCAGTAGCAGGTGTTGCTCCTCAGCTTCAGTTTGCAGGTTTTGTCAAACGAGCGGCACGTCACCTACAGAGCCAGTTACAGACTGTCAGTACTGTCGTGTTTTATTCACATGATGAAACGATCCACAGCTTGTGGTGGCTTTTTGGTTTGATGACATGTGCAGTAACATCATGTGACCACTAGATGTCAGCACAGACAGAATGAAACCCTTCTCTATGACCAGGCTCTGATCTAAACATGAACCTCACATGCATTTAAATGATTTTGTTCAACACTTAAAAGGCTAAAGGTGAATATAAACTGACTGATACAACACAGACCTGTTAATTTAAGATTCCAGTCTGGTCCTTATTTCAACTTTTCACTCTATAAATATGTCAATTTGTCAGGACAATGTGTGTGGCGTTGTTCTTCAGAGGATGACACTGAGTCTTGAGTTTGGTTTCTCATACACCTCCTCATGTTCATGCATTTAGCCTCAACTGGGAATCGCAAGCACATTTGCTCTTATACTTATAATTAAATACTTTTTAAATGTAAGATGACCCAGTTTTGTGTTGTCAAATGTCTGTATGAGAAGAATCACCTCTGTGTAGTAGTTGTCGTAGGCGTAGCCCGATCCACTGGCGTAGAAGTCGCACATGTCCTCCTGCAGCGGTCTTATGTCCGTGTGTGTGTGTGTGTGTGTGTGTGTGTGTGTTGAGATACAGACAGAAGACACGAGTTAATCCACTTATTATACACCACACTTGTTTTTTCTGTTTGTGTTATTCACTCTCTGTCTCTTGTGTTGTTGTTGTTGTTGTTCAGTTACATGTGTGTAGATTAAAATCCTGTGTCCACTCTGTGTCTCTGCAGCACCGACCGACTGCGGATCCTCCTGCACTAAACCTCACTGGACTTTATATAATGTGAAAGGTAATAAAATCATTTTCATTGTCCGAAGCCTTGGAGCTGCAATAAATACGACTTTTACTGTCCCGTGAGCACAAGAGAAATATATCTGCAGGGCTCTGATAGCACTGGTGATCAATATCAGAGACCTGATGCCAGGCGCTGAGAGAGAGAGAGGGGTCCACAGTTTCTGCTCCATACTAATTAAGACACTCGTTAAAATGAATTCAGCTGATGTGACAAACTGAGACGTTTGTGTTCACATCTGAGGGACATCCAGTGACCTCAAGTGACCTCTCTGCATTTTTACTTCTTAAATACATTTCATATAAAACATTTTGAAACATCATGAAACAGTCTGAGCTTTTACACGTCCGTTGTGTTGTATGTAGTCTGGGTGGAAGTTCCTCTTTTATATTAGACTTGAACATCAAACTCCACCACGTGACTGTCAGGATGTTTGTTTGTGTCTCACTACAGGAGTTTGCAGGAAACTTTTGGACACATTTAATCAGCGCTGTTGCTGCTGCTGAACGTCTCCTCGGCTCATCATGTGACCCAGCGGCTTCCTGCAGGTCGGTGCTGAGATGATGAGTTGAGTCCAGTGTCGGTTCTGTCTGATTAGATCCACACTCAACCTCCCTGATGTTATTACTGTGTCTGATCAGATGTGACGTGTGTGTGTGTGTGTGTGTGTGAAACTCACAATGAACTCTGAGGCGATGATCCCGTCCACGATGGCGCAAAAGAAAGATGCGATGACTCCAATACTGATGAAGATGATGGCGGCCGTGAGCTTAGAGAGGTGGAGGAGGATGAGAATGAATGAGAGAGGAGAGAAAAAGAGGAGGGAGGTGAGAAGTGAGCACCAGTCACCACATCAGAGGAAATACAAGATAATCAGTTTGTGGTATTTGGACATAGAAAAGAACCAAATCCAAATCAATAAATCCACAAATAAAAGAGTAAATCTTGAATCTATAATTCTATTATTTCACAACTTTAACATAAAGACAAAGGAGGTGGTGATTGACCATCATTACTCTTCTAGAGAGTGTTGGAATCACCTTCAGTATTGAATATTTATTGATTATTGTCCGTCCATTAATGATTATTCTGTGAGTTTGTGTTACATAAAAGCAAAATGAAGATTGAAGTCGGAGATTGTGTAGTTTAGCGTGTGTGTGCGTGTGTGTGTGTGTGTGTGCTGGTGTGTGTCCTCGTCTGCAGCGTCAGGGCTGCAGGACGATAAAGGAAATGTACGGCCTCTCGCTCTGCCAACACAGAGGTGCTTTGTGGGTAATTTATGGGTAAAGTGGCGATGTGCAGGACAGAAGGACGGCCTTTTGTACCAGCAAGGTCAAACTAATCCTCCCAAACTGAGGCGCGCGCACACACACACACACACACACACACACAGGAGCAGAGCGATCACACACATTCAACCAGTTGTGTAGATGAAACTGAAGAATCTGGTCACTGATCAATAAACGAAAATCTAAACCAATCTGTGCAGTTGCTGCTGTAACACACACACACACACACACACACACACACACGGTGCAGCAGACCCAGCTGGCTGATCACAGATGTCTGATCATAAACTTTATCACTGAACATAGTTTTCTGTCTGTTCAGTCGCTCCTCCAGGACCAACTGTCCTGTTCAAACATGAGATTAAACACACACACACACACACACACACACACACACTTTGTTCTTCACTTGCCTGAAGACCAACAGAAACAGCAAAACACCTACTCTGTATTTCTATCATTTACTGATAATCACTTTTTCCCTCTCTTTCATTTCTGATGTCATGTAATATTCAAGATTTCGGCCCAATTCATTGATCTGATTGGATCAAATATTCTTCCACGTCACAGTTAAAAGTGCACAGGTGTAAACAAACAGACAAAACAAGAGCGTTTCTATGTGACATAAGTGAAAAATAATGATAAGTATGAAAAATCCAACATCACTTTCTGTTGAATAATCAATCAGTTGCCTCGATGTGAACACACCTGCACAGGTGTTTTCATGTCTCCTGGGTGTGTTATATATGAAATGCCTCTTTTTTTTTAAAATGCTTTTCTCTCTCTAAGTGAAATAAGAGAGAAAATGATATTTTCCTGCCTGGGTTTTATCTGCCGCTGCTCCAGACTCTCCACTTCATTAGCCGTTTAAATGACTCTGCTTTTATGGGCTGTGAGTGGGAGATGAGTCCAGCAGCAGAGACAATAGAGCCCGACAACTGAATTATTTCACATTAGGACCAGCTGCCAGCACATAAAACACACTCAACACACACTCTGTCCCACAAACCCTCCTCATGCAGCTGGAAGAGAGAAATCACTCACAAGTAAAAGATTAAAGACTCAAACTGAACTTTTCTGCTCACAAAGAGTCAGCGAGAGAGGAAATGAAACACATTTACTCATCTGTTGTTCTCCAGGTAAAGTACCACTCTTTTACCCTGCTCTCTGTCTCTGCTCCACTTCATGTCTGTGCAGCTGTTTACCGGCTGCTACAACACATGTATCACAGATCGTTTCCCCCAGGTTCAACAACAGAAGCGTCAACCTCGACCATAATGAAATACAGTTTGTTTGTCGTCCTCTTTTTGCTCTGTCTTTGCTCTCCTCCACCTCCTCTCCTTCGCAAACTCTTCACAGCTCAGGAACATTATTTTATCATCCAAGCATCATCCTCTTCCTCCTCCTCCTCCTCAGTGAGCAGCCATGACCACGGCTGGACACAGTGGTAATAGAAACTGAGCGACCCTGTGACCTGCCAGGTAAAATACAGCCTGGAAAAGGTTCACTGAGCTGCAAGGTGACCACCAGAGGAGGAGAACATGAGCTACATGAAGCATTTAGTCATAAAGAAATCTCAGAGTGTATCAGGGCAGTGGAGCCTGTTATAGTCGCAGCAGATAGGACGCAGCTTCGCTTTTTTCTTCTTTTTTCTTCTTCTTCTTTTTTACAGGCAGGATTTCACGCTCCACAATCTCTTTTGGAGGACGAGAGAAGATCACGGAGATGTCAGGATGTTTAATACGTTATCCCAGAAATGACAGGGGAACACAAATGTGTGTTTTACCTGTGACAAATAAAGATCTTATCCAGAATAACTCTTATTATCTGAACCTAACGCTGACCATCCTGATAACCTGGACGCAGGTAACCCTGGGTTTTTATGTTTACAGGATCATTTTACAGAAAAAAAAAAACGGTCTGCCCTTGTCTGTCAGGTCTGTTATCAAACAGGAAACCTCTGTGTTTGGCAGCAGCTGAAGAGCTCGTCACTTCTACGGT
The DNA here is from genome assembly GCA_021432705.1 of Caranx ignobilis. Classification (NCBI taxonomy): domain Eukaryota; kingdom Metazoa; phylum Chordata; class Actinopteri; order Carangiformes; family Carangidae; genus Caranx; species Caranx ignobilis. The sequence continues at coordinate 50,615,796 of MU270012.1, forward strand.
TCAAATAACATGAAAACCTCCATCAGTGGCTGCACGAGGTCAGAAGAGCAAAGAGCTGTGAGATCCAGGAAGCAGGAGAAGCTGCAGAGCTCTCAGGTGTCCGAGGCTTTTGTGGTTCGCTTAGTTGTTCTTTAATGAGCGAGCGGACGCTCACGTTACAGCGCAAGGCCTCAGACGTGAGAGGGAAAACGACACCTGTGTGAGGCCGAACATGGGACCTCAGGAGAGACACTGTAGATAAGATCACACTATTAAAGTTTAACACTCAGAGCTGGGAGCTGTGCCAGGGCAGGTTTAGTAAATGGGCAATGGAGGTGACAACTCAGGAGTCCTGACGCCCCGACTACCATCAATATAAATTGATTGACTGCAAATTGGTTAGAAATTTGCACAGAAATACAGTTTGAAGTTTTCAATGAATCATTTTTAGTTTAAGTAGAGTGATGAGAACAATTACGGTCAATTGAGACCTAATATTTCTATTTCATTTTTTACATAACATGCGGCTGGATTAACACATACATTCACGTTCACACGCCATCTTACCACACGTGTGCCCATCTCTGTGCAGGCCGGATTAGATACAGTACACTGCAGCGTTACACTGATCTGACCAGGCACAGGACACCTGAACACCACATGAAAAATTAACAACACACACACACACACTGATACACCAGTTTTAATGGAGATGGGCACAGGAAACATGCACATGGAGCTTTTTCTTCTTTCTTTTGTACTTAACTGGATGAGTAAAGATCTGGGGAGAGTCATTGTGATTTGGGCAAGTTTATGTATTAAATGTGGGCTACCAACCAAAGCACACGGCTCACTCACTCTGACTCTTCTCCATGGCAACTGTGTAGGCTGCCTTTCTATTATAGTTTTATAGTAGTAGAAGATTTTCAATTTGAAGATTTTAAGTGTTCAGCGTAAAATTATCTAAAGTACTGTACAGAAAACAACAACAACAACAACGTTTCCCACACTACTCCCATACTTTTGAACGCAGCTCAATGCAGGTTACTATGGTAACAGTGGCTACATTCAGAGGGAAAGCTAGCAGCTAGCACAGCTTACTGACGACTTTGCTAGCTAAAATGACAAGCTAACGTACGTTATTCACGCTAGCGTCATCACGCTAATCAAGCTAACGTAAACTAACCAGGCTAATGTAGGCTAATCAACGTAGCTTCGTGACTCTGCTAACAGGCCTTAAAAAGCATTCACTTCGTGGCCACATACTAGATGCTATGCTAAAACTAACATGAGGCTAACATGAGTGTTTAGCTTTCTACATGGCTGCTTTACTGTTTGGGTTATTAAACAGCAGGCTATGTTTCACTTTTATATGGAAGGAAAAAATATGTTTTTGTCCTTTTGTTCCTTTGTCCCTTTGTTTACTATGACATGATCTGCTAATAGTGATTAAAATCAAATCATCATTTTGAAATGCAAATTGAATGATCCAACAGAACCGTGGCAAGAAACTGAGGAGAATAAATGAAAAGTAACACTTGTTGAATACAACAACGTGTGTAAGAAACAAAGCAGGATGACTTAAAGGGTGAAAAACAAAGACTAGTGTCTGAGTCACCGGTGTCCTCTTCTAGTCACGTAACACAGTTAGCCTCATGCTGGGTTTAATGTACTGTGAATGTGATACTGATGATACGACTTAAATTACACAGAAGAACAATTTCAGGTTCTTGGTCTTGAGTAACATCGGTGTTCATCTGCTTCAAACTGGTGGAGATTGACTTTAAATGCTGATCAGAGGTCACTTCAGCAGTTATAAAGACTGGCCTCTCTGATAATCAATATCATTTCAGACAGCCCATCTCTAAAAATCTTCACTGACATGATTATTTTTGGAGGCCTGTGTCGCCCAGAAAATACTTTGGTGACATTATACCTGTGTCCCTGTCTGAGATAAAGGAGCCCTGTCAACAACAGACCAATGCTAATGCAATTTCTCCACTTGTCACTGAAATCCAGAACCAATCACATTCACTTCTCCCGACCACAGATCCAGTCACGTACACTGACCCCGGGCACAAAGACCAAGAACACATTACGCCGCCATCGGGTAATTGGATTTGCTTCTTGCTCATAATAGAGCAATTTCCTGTAAAACAGTTTACTGAATTTGCAAAGTCTGTAACCTGATCTTCTGATTTATGGGTTATATATATATTTATATATAAGGCCTGTTTTCCAGGAACAAGGCCTCAGTTTTAGATGGTGAATGATATGAAGCTCAAAGTCTGACACAAAGTCACCTTGAAGAAGAACAAACAGTGACATTGTACAGTTAAAGCTGTGACCTTTACAAAGTTAATATGGAGCAGCATCATTTATTTGGACTGTTTTGGTCCATCTTTAGCTGCAAAATGTTAAACATGACCAAAAACACATGACTTCACATATAAATGGAAGTTTTCCATCCTCTTTCCTCCATGTTTTTTAGACTGAAACTCATTGCAACCCTCCGTAAATGTCTGCTTTACTCATCATTGACCTGCACTGATCATCCTGTTGTTGGGAAACACTTTGCACAACTTTAAAGAGCAGAACTGACCAAGGTTTTAAATCACCGACCGTGCAACAATAAGACATTACACCTGAAATGATCATTATAATGTGGTTTTAAATTTGTCACATCATTGACTTGAGAGTCAGAGGGACAGACTCACCATGGGTCTGCGGTTTTCCACCAGGTGGATGCCGACGATGCCCAGAAACGCTCCAAAACTCAACTGGAGGCACCAAGAGGGGGAGATGAGGAGAAACATCAGGCTTCAGGTGTTTGACAGGTGAGTGATCAGTGTCAGGACAAAGACATTTAACAGTTTGTGAAGGTGAGTGTTGCTCACAGTGATGCCAGGATAATGTCCGGCCACAGGGACATTGTCGGTGCGAGTGGCAGAGATGAGCCCCACAGTCAGAACCACCAGAGACAGAGCCAAGAGAGAGACGGTCACCCACAGGGCCGACCTCCTGCGACGCAGGTACTGAACTGAGGACAGATCATGGGGGGAAGATGTGCATCCTCAACTTCAACCAAAACTCAAGTCTGATCAATGAGCATCGTTCATGTTTGGAGCTAATGCCACTTTTTTATTGACTGTATAACATTGCATTGTATCACATGGTCTTCTGCAGCATGCTCACAATAGGTGTAGTTGTGCACATCAGTGATGTGATGTGCACAACTACGACTCATGTTGTTTCCACGGTCACTTTTTCTTTTGAAGCTCCATTCACAGTGTGTTCGAATCTGATAAAGCACCATTAGGCTGAACATTGTGGTCAGTGCTTATTAAGCCATTTACTAATGATATGAGTCATCAATTAAAACAACGTTTGGGCTGCCAGGTTGTGAGAAATCCCCCTTTTTTATTCTTATTATTGTAGAAGCTTTTGTCAGTGATTTACTTACATTTATTAAATTTACTAAACGTGGAAACTAATGACTGTTTATTAATGTTAAACTAACATTTGGTGTTTTTACTCAGTCGTGTCGCATGGTTTGATTTAAACCTGTTTTTAAACCTTGTAACTTGTGGAGTGTGTGTGTACCTGCTGCTTAAGTGAAGGCAGTCGACTCCAAGTCAAAATGTCTCACAGGGACAATAATGATTTTCTATTCTACAAACCTGATGACACTGACAGACAAAACATTGTGTTCGACAGGGCACAGTGATGGATGAAACATGACACAAAGCGTGAAATATAAATGCTGTAACTTAAAAATGGAGATAAAACAAAGTCTCACCATCAACATCTCACTTTCACTGTTTGAATCAACTTTTAAACAACGTTAAAGTCAGACTCTATGTGGAGGTGACATGCTGTGAGGAGGATTTTTCCACACAACCTGGCAACCCACAAGTTGTTCTTAACAGATCTGTAAAGAATTACAAATAATGATGAGTCCTTCAATTAAAGCCCACAGAGTTTAAACACCTGGACAACATCCGACGAAGCTGCTGCTGCTGCTGCTGCTGCTGTAACAAACTGTACCTTCAGGGTCCAGTGGGTCTGTGGCTGTTTGCTGACTCGTCTGCTGGTTCTCCGGCTGCTGCATCTCCACGCAAGTCTGGATGAAAACGCTCTGTGGAATAAAAATTCAATCAAAATCAAAAACAAAAACAAAAGAAGAGCAGACCAGGCAGCAGCTGGACAGATGTTACAAGCTGGAGGTTTGTTTTCCTTATGATTCAAGCATCTTTTTCCTGATTGGATGAATGAGAAGTGTAGACATGAGATAAACGTGAGCAGAGCTGCTCTGAGATCAGACTGCTTCAACTTTTCTGAAACCTGAGAGTCAGGGGGAGAGAGAGAGAGAGAGAGAGAGAGGGAGAGAGAGAGAGAAGGAGGGGGGGGGGCATCATCAGCTCTGTTTTCACCTCAGTGATAAATTATTGAATCATTTATCTCTCAGGTGTTAATGCATTATGTGGCTAAAATCAATAACAGATAATCAATGTGAGGGGATATTCGGTGTGTGTGTGTTTTAAATAATACTGCATTATTAAAGTGGAGGATCACATCAGTAATATGAGTCCACAGCGCCCCCCACTGGCCAAACAGGCACATGGACACAGGTTTAGATCCACCACACTCAGGTATGTGGGCTGATGCTTTCCATCCATACAACATCTGGATCAAATCCATCAATATTAGGGCTGCATCGATCAGTTATTTTCATCATCCAATCATCTGTCAGTCATTTCTTTGATTCAGTTTTCAATATTTTGAGAGTAAAACAGTGAAACTGGTCTTTAAAATGACCGTCAGTCTGAGGACGTGGAGCTTTTCCATTATCAGTTCAGATGCAGAATGAGTTTCAGTTCATTTTAATCATGATACAGTAGAAAACAGTTTGTTCAATTACTGGATTAAAATTATATTAAGTCTCAACACACACACACACACACACACACACACACACACTGCATTACAGTAAGGCGTATGTTTAAACCACATATGAAACAGGGATCACATCAGTGTGTGTCTGTAGTAAATCCTGTCAGTGCTGTTTCCTTCTTGTCTTTACCTTTATGAGTGTGTGTGTGTTGCAGCAGGTGTAGGAGCCGTTAACGTGTCAGTCACACACACACACACACACACACGGTGGTGAGTTTAACGGGAAAATGTTTATTTAGATTCATAAACATCTTGGAGCTTATTTACACCTCTGAAGCTGCACGACAACTGACAAGCAAAAACACAGATACAAATATAGACCTGTGTGTGTGTGTGTGTGTGTGAGTGTGTGTGATGTCACCTGAATTAATGTATCTTATAAACTGTGTGTGTGTGAGAGAGAGTTATAAACAGCGAGCCTCGGGCAGAGAGCTGCTGAGATTCACTGTGTTGTCATTAAAGTGCGGAAACAGAAACTCATTCACTCATAATAACTGATCAATCACTCCTTAAAAAAACAAACAAAACCAGTGTCAGAAAGTAAGAGACAGATTAGTAAGAAAGTGTGCAGCTTTGAAAAAAACAACAACAACACATGTGTTATCCATCAGAGCCGCAGCGCCATCAGCGCTCACTTCCCCTGCGGCTTTGTAAAGTGCTCAGGATATAAAGTCATTTCACTGACAGTCAATCAGCTGCTGCGGCCTGTTAGGACACGCTGCAGGTGGAGGACTTGGGCGGCTGCTCCAGGATGGATTCGCGTCGCAGGTCGTCGGGCAGAGCTCCGCCCGGGCCCCAGACCGTGAGCTCGGCGTAGATCCCCATCTCGATCATCTCCTCCTGCCAGGGGATGGAGATGTTCCCCGAGGCAAACTCGTCAAAAAAGCTATTGTCCTTGTCCTCCAGCTGCACGCCCTTCGCCGTGGAGAAGGCCCCGACGTCGTCGATGTCCTTGGCATAAACCGTCTTAGAGTCTGGAACGAAGGGCGGAGGAAGGATCCCTGAGGAGACAGAGCAGGAGGAGATGACCACAGCGGACTCTGTGGTGTGTGTTGTTTGTCTTTTTGACTGTTTTAACAGCTTTTAAAACCCTTTTCTAAAAACCTTCTTTGTTTTTCTCAAATCTTTAAACAGAAAACTCGACTGTTTAACTTCTTTTATCCAACAAAAGATTCACAACGACCTCTGAGCCTGTTTCACGTTTATGTTTCCTGCTGCAGTTTAATGTGGATTATTTCACTCTGTGGTTCTGTGGTTCCTCAGCTGGTTTTTATTTCCTTGTTCAATCCCAGTTAAATGAATCTTTTCTCTTTTACTGTCTTCTCTCTCTTTCCCTAATGACTTGAGAGGTTTGTGTGAAGCACTTTGAGTTGGTGCAACACAAACAGACTTAATGTTAATGTCACCTGTGATGGAGGTGATTTGTCCCCAGACACTTCGACCTCCTCTTTGTCCCTCAGGACATTTTACACAACAGGTGAAAACACACAGAAAACACACTGAATATCTGTTGGACATTTCATATTCAAAACAACATGTGCCACAAAGTAGTGTTGATAAAAATTTAAAAACTGTCACATAACATTCGATATATTTATACTGAGAGTAAAATGTTACAGGAACATTAATATATTGTAAGTTTTTCCTTGTGTCTGTGTGGAAGCTGCAGAAAGTCTTGGACACAGATGCAAATGAATAAAATAACAAGTCAAATAAAAACCTGCAGCTTCTTTTCTTTAAAGTTGGCTGTGTTTTTTATTGTGCAGCTGCAACATGGATCAACTGAGGCAGCTTTTCTCATTTGAATCCTTCATCACGTCACACTTCACCTGCAGATGTTCCTGTTTTTTACACATTAATATTTCAATTATTGTTTTTAAGTTTTTATTTGTTCTTAGTGTTTTTGAAGCTTTTTGATTTGATCATGTTTTTAGTTTCCTGACGTTGTTGTTTCTTTTGTCTAGAACCTTTTGACTTCTGTTTTGCTCGGCAACATTGTAAATGAGTCTCCACATCAACGTTAGAATAAACAGTTTAAATAAAGGTTATATGAATGAAGAAGAAGAGCAGAATCAGGCGTGCGGGGACCGGTTTGTGTCTCTCACTGACCTGCGTTCAGTTTCCTCCAGTTGATGTCTCTGAAGAAGGGATGAGCCCGGAGCTCGTCACACGAGCCGTTCCTGAAGCCGAGACGTTTGTCGGCCTCTTTGTTCAGCAGACCTTCACAGATGGAGCGAGCTTCATCACTGAACTTCTCTGGATACATCACAGGTTCGTTCAGGATGCGCTTCTTCACCACCTTGTTCTCCACCTTCAGACACAACAGAGAACGGAGAAGCTCCAGTTAAAACACTCTGAGGTCCAGGAGAACGTAGACGCTCTCAGACGGACAGATGATAATCTCCAGGGCAGTTTGAGCTGAGTCTTGCTGTGTTTTCCTGCATGAACGAGAAACAGACACTGAGGATCAGATCAGATACGGCAGCTGGAGCTGAGACTCAGGCGCTACGTTTTCCATAAATCCTGCTCCAGAGATAAAAACAGAAGCTTCATATCACTTCTACAACAACCCAAACAGATGAATGTAACTTTCTGAAGTGAAGAAAATCCTTCTTTATGATGGTTTACAACTTTTATCTGTAAAAATAAGGAAGAAGTCAAGGTCAGTTTTTAGTTTTTGTTTTGGATTGCTGGGATATAAATCCCTATCATACTGTATAACAAGTCTTTACTGGTTGGTTTACTGGCTGAGGTTGCACTGATTCTGAATATGTGCAGTACGTGATGAACATCTTGAAAAGTATGAGTCAATTAGGAAAAACACTAACAACATGATTGTAGGTTAAAACCTGCAACAGTGAAACAAAATTGAAATCTTCTATACATTAAATATTTATGATGACTGACGTGAAAAAGTGTAAATCTGTGATGAAACTTAAAGGTTTAAAGTTAAGTGACGGTGCAGCAGTATCAGCATCAGGCCACAGGTCGGTGATGTTGAGCTCTAAGATCTTACATCACTGTTCCTGTATCATCTCACAGGGTTAATAAAAACATGACAGAAGCAGTGAAGAGACATGAAGAAACCATGTTAAAGACCACAGTGAATCTAAAACACCTTCTCTCCTCGGGTCCTGAACGGCCCCTTGGCAGCCAGGAACTCGTACAGAGTGACGCCCAGAGTGAAATAATCCACAGAGAAGTCGTACTCTTCTCCTCGGAGCAGCTCTGGAGCCATGAAACCTGCAGCCGAGAGAAAACAGCTGTGAGTTCATCGAAAGAGGAAATGAAGTTTATAGAACAAGTCTCATTGATCGACACAGGCCCGCTACATCATTATAAGCTGATGTAAGTACGAAGATATTTGATGTTAGATCACTGTGCTCTGTCACAGTCGTCAGACCGACTGTGGAGCTGTGGGTTTTGTGGGTGTGGTCTCAGATCCTGTTGTCAGGTGCCAGGGTGTGTCCTGGATCGTACCTGGAGTCCCGGCGTAGCCTTTGGTTTTGAGCTGATCCTCTGCGAGCTCCACGGCCAAACCAAGGTCAGAGATCCGGACGTTTCCTGAGAACAAACACGAGGACAAAGTCAAGAGCTGTGGACGTCACAGATATGAGTGTTGACCTGCTCTCTACGTCTCTGACTCATGAACCTGTGGTACTGTGATAACTCTGAGACGTCCTTGTGTTTGGCACAACACTGTGGAGTGAGTGCGAGTTTATAGAGACAAGAACATGCATGTGTGTGTGTCTTTTGTCTTCAAGAGCCCAAGAATAAGACTTTTCTAAAGTTGAGGAGGGTCCAAACGGTCCAAAAATATAATATCAGTGAACCTGGATCACCGTGACTTTCTGACCTTGGTTGTCCAGCAGCACGTTCTCGGGCTTCAGGTCTCTGTAGATGATCCTCTTCTGGTGCAGGTGCTCCATGCCCTGGATGATCTGAGCAGCGTAGTAACAGGACCGGGGTTCGTCGAACCCGGGGTTGTTTTCATCCACATTATAAATGTGATACCTGGTCACATCAATCAGATCAGTCAGTCAGCATGTGAGGAAACATGTGGTGGAGACGTTTGTTATTTGTATATGTTATTAAGAGACAAACGCAGCGTGTCTGTGGAGCTTTGTATGTATCTGCAACAGTTAATACATTTTATAACCATGGTGATCAGATTGTTACTGAGTGCGTTAGCTCTGACCTCAGGTCTCCTCCGTTCATGATGGTCATGACCAGACACAGCTCTGTTTTGGACTGGAAGGCGTACGCCAAAGACACGATGAACCTGCTGTGAACTCGAGCCAGGATCCTCTTCTCCACCATCGCCCCCTACAGGCCAGAGAGGGACAGCAGATATTTATCATGATCGTGCTACTCAAGGCTTTTGTCCTCTTTAGTCTGTATCATTAAACGGGACAAAGCAAGTCAGAGCAGTGTAACTGAACTACATGGCTTTACTCTGAATCTGCCTCCTTTAATTTCCCCATTACTGAAGGTCAAAGGTCACAGCACACCATCACCACAGCTTCGGCTTGAGCATTACTGTAAATGAAGTGTAGTGCACAGAGAAAGCGTCGTATGATGGTAGATATTAACATGGTGAACATCTGAACACCGACTCTTTCTTCTTAAATGCATTGAAACCAAGCTCGTCTTTCTCATAATCAATAGTCCCATGCAGAACTAACCAGCATTACTGTGATGATATTACACTGTGGTGGCTCTGATCACTCACTCACTGTTATAGGACGACGGTGAGTGAAATTACAGGCACCTTGTTGGTTTTGGGGAGTGAGCAGAAGATTAGGAAATCTACTCCAGAGCTGCTGCTCCATTTATAAACATGGCACTTTATATAAGGAGATCAAAACGGTCTAATGCAGAAGGCCCTAATCATATAAGCCAAAGGTGCGTAGCGCCGTCTGTGAGGCCTCATCTAGTTACGGGCTGTTGTTTACAAGGCGGGATTACACACACACAAAACACAAATGAGACAATAACTCCTATTTTACCTCATAACCTTTCCTCTTCTTCAGCCTCTTCTTGTTGAGCTTCTTGCAGGCGTACAGTTTCCCCGTGGCCTTCATCTGACACGCTGACACTTCCCCAAAACCCCCTTTACCCAACACACGGAAATCCAAGAACCAGTCCTCTCCCATGGGCTGCATCTCCAGCCACTTCCACTGCAGGAACCTTTTCAGGTACATACTCTCCAGGAAGAAGGTGTAGGGCACCTCCTTCAGAAAGTCCATCACGCAGTCCATGGTCTCACTGAAGAGGTCATCTCCGGCCTCTTGGTGTTTCTCTTTGACCTTCGTGATGCCGTTTTCAGGCAGGAATGGGCAGAAGTACTTAGCGTCCGGCTCCATGTACCGGGACATCATCTTGTTTGCTTTCTGCACACGATCCTCGTCCTCGGCCATGTTGTACTCGTCAATGTCTTTCCACAGGCGGCAGGGACCTTTGTACTCTTTGTTGTTGTCCAGGAACTCCTGGAAGAGACGTTTGCCGATGGGCTGCTCTACACAGACCGTATGGAAGCCCAGGTCCAAGGTTTCCCGTAGATCTTCGCACACCGTGATGTGAGGCAGCTTCAGTCGGGCGTAGTACTTCTTATCCCGGTTGGATGCAGGGTTGGCGGTGCCATCCAGGCTCCCACGGGCCGAGATGTAGGCAGAGTTGGCCACCACCGTTGTGAGGCCACCAATATCCATGGTGGACGGAGAAATCTGCAAACTGCAGCAAGAGCTACAGAACAAAGTTGTTACAGGAGAAGAGGAGGAGGCAAAAAGGAGGTGAAGATAGACTGAAAACCAGATAAGACCTGGATGTGATGTAGATTTCTTCCTCGTCCAGCGATTCAGCAGCAGAGCGTATCATACAACCGACCATCTGAGCCTCACAGGGAGCTCAGAGTTTCCCTGCTCTTCCTCTGACAAACATGCAGATCTGCCTGACTCATCACCTTGTCACAAGGGGATTTATCCACACCACACTGTCGCTCTGTGGGGCTTTATCCTGCGCTGACCCACGGGCAGGTGAAGAGGAGGGAAAACAGAGAGCGAGAGGAGGAACACACATGATGGAGAGGAGAGACAGGAAGTGAGACAGAGAGAGAGGAAGAGGAGGGATAGATGTGGTATGCATGTCGTGGGCCGGTGATGAAGTCTAGAGGGAGAGCGTTAGACAATGGCCTCTGTCAGAGAGAGAGAGAGATGAGAGAAAAAGACGAGTGTTGACAGTAGTTTGCAGTCCATCAACAAAGGTGATGGACAACTTCACTTCTTTCTAAAACACAAGACATATTTCCTCCCATAATTCCCTGTAAACACATGTGGTTAGGCAGCTAGCTACACGTATTAGCCATGCTAATGCCGCATGCTTCCTGTTCGTCCACAACTTTCACTTCACATTGAAATATCACAACTGTTCGAGTGAACAATAACACGTTAAACTAAGACGGTGAACATGTATCAATGTATCTGCTAAACAACCTGTATTCAGCTTTCACAGAGCTGCTAGCTGTTAGCTTTGACACTGATGCTAATATTCACATTAAAACAGAAAATTATCTTCACCCCTTCTGAGACACTGTTGTTTTTCCAGTCTCAGCCATGCTAACAGCTCTGTGAAGGGTTTTGGGTTCATCTGTACCATGTTCAACCTCTTGGTTTAGCACATTAGCATGCTAACCTTTGCTAGTGGACGAATGTCGTGCAGATATCTTGTCTGTTTTAATATGATTTCAAAGGCCAGTGTCTGTGAAACTTCTTCCATCTAACCTAACCCTAACAGGTTTTACTCCTTTACTATAAAAGTTCTCCTTCATTACTCCGAGAAATGGAATAAGAGGTTTTTATTTTACCCTTCATTACACTCTCTGGTTGTTCAAGGTGATCCTAAAGGTTTTTAAAGGACATCTGTTGGCTGGCCCACCTCAACTCCCCTACCTCCTGCACGCCCGCCTTATCACGGCCTTATAAATAGTGAATAAGAGATAACACATCACACATATACATCACACTGTGGAGCCACATCCCACAGAGTTTAACTTTTACTGTCAAGGAGAACAAGACAGGAGACGAGACGTACGCTCACAGCTGACAGGGCCTCGCATCTCCTCGACGGGAGGGAGGATAAGACAAAAGATCACTGTGAGGGAAGGGAGGAGAGAAATAAAAAGGGTAAAGGTTAGTAAACTGTGGATCCTGGTCAGGACAGAGCTTCATCATGGCGACGCTGAAAGAGAAGAGGACCTGTGGCCAGCGATGTGAAGACTTTGGCCGTTTTGTCTGGAACTCCGACAACGGGACGTTCATGGGGAGGACGCCAGAAAAATGGGGTAAGGATTTTTTTTAGACCCATCTTACAGTTCAGTCCAATGATTCTGTGTTAAACAGTGATTATTCAATGATTATGTAGAGGTGAGAGGTCATGTCTACAGGTGAGAACGATCTTTGCCTCTTTGCCATATTGCATCACTTTGAATCTAACAGTGACCAGAGCTGCCAAACATTTAGACAACAACGACACTATGAACTAGTTATACTAGTCTAGTTACACTTTGCCAAACATGGAAATTTCATTAAAAAAGTGTTTGTTTTTTGTCCGTCTGCAACAACTGAGATTTACCATCACAACATCCAGAGTTTCTCCAACATTTAAACAAAGGAAATGAAAAGATGTCCCTCGTATAGTAGTTATCTCCTGTCCTTACGGGCCCTGAAGTGGTCACCAAGAACCACAATCACTGATTGAGAGTACATGTAGTGCATGTGTTAATGCACTTGAATGCACCACTGTGTGTAAGTGACTTTTTGTGTCCTTTTAATATGGCCACAGTGCAGTGTATGTTTGCAGCATGTGGACAGGCAGAGATAAGCCTGCTGTGGTGAGATAAGCTTCAGTTTTGTTTTTTGTTTGATCTTACAATCAGATTAAATTCAGCTCATATTGACAGAGGACGCCTTGACCTCTGCAGACACACACTCACACCTTTGTAAGCTCTCTGCAACAGCTATCAACGACAAATAACTTTAAAGTGACACATTTTGATTAAACAGAGACAATGCAACCCTGAGGATGTGAGAAATAAAACATGTGTGTATGAATCTGTCTCTTCACAGTCTACATCAGTCTGTACTACGTGGCCTTCTATGTGGTGATGACCGCCCTCTTCTCTCTGGCCATCTACGTGCTCATGTACACCCTGTGTCCGTACGCCCCTGACTACCAAGACCGGCTAAAATCCCCGGGTAAAAACAACAACAACAACAACGAAGAGTTTAGACAATAACAGACTAAACCTGAGCGTATGTTAAGCAGCTCTCTGTTTGCTGGTTCAGGGGTGATGGTGTGGCCTGACACTTATGGAGAGGAGGTTGTTGAAATCTCCTACAACACATCAGATGAGAAGAGCTGGATGAAGATGTCCACCATCCTTCATGACTTCCTGAAGCGTTAGCATTGATTTTTATCCTTTAACAAGGTGAAATTAAAAGATAAAATAAAGATGTAAGAGTGTTTCTGTGTCTGTCCCTCAGCCTACAACGACACCAAGCAGCTTGAATGTAACAACCACAACTGCACTAAGGGAAAGTACTTCATCCAGAAAACCTTCTCCGGCCCCCACCACACGAAGTGGGCCTGTCCCTTCATGCAGAGCATGCTGGGAGCCTGCTCGGGACTCGAGGACCCGACCTTCGGCTACAACTGCTCCATGCCTTGTGTAGTCATTAAGATGAACAGGGTTCGTTTTTATCAGTTCACTCATAAAACAATTCGATCACATTCAATGATGAAGACAAATGATAAACGTATCAGTGATTTGTCTCTGCAGATTATTGACTTTCTGCCTTCGAATCACACTGGCGTCGCCCCGTATGTCAACTGCACCATACTGGTGAGCAACTGCTGCATTTACTGACTTCAACAACATCCAATAAAGAAACTTAATCTGAAGGTTTTTTTAATATAAAAGGGCACTTTGATATGTATGTTTTGTTTTTAATTAACAGGAGGGACAGAACAATGTGGCCAAAATCGAGTATTTCCCTGAGGCAGGACAAATGGATCTCTCTTATTTCCCTTACTATGGAAAACTGGCTCAGGTAAAAACAAGAAACCAGGTGCATGTATCAAAATAAAGAGTGTCTGACAGTCTGACAGTCTGTATATAATATAACAGTCTGTGCTGACTCCTTCCTCTGTTCCTCAGCCGACTTATGTCAACCCGTTGGTGGGAGTTCGGTTCAGTCTGGTCGGAGAGAAAAATGCCAAGATCCAGTGCAGAGTCGTCTCCGACAAGATCAGCTACGAGAACTACCACGACCCGTACGAGGGGAAAGTCATCTTCTACCTCAAAGCAGTGAAATGAGAAACACGACAGAAGATAACCGAGACATCCCATAATCACCTGGTGTCCTGTCAGGGTCAAAGACGTCCACAGATTATCACTGATTCTGTTTATTTAAGCCACTTGTGTTCGTCTGAACGCAGCAGTGAAGCTGTGGTGATCTTATAAACGTGATTTGTCTTGACTTAACCGAGTCATTCATGAACTTCTTTGTGTTTGAATTTCTAGATTTTCACATAAAATAAATTAAAACATCTGCTAATAAACATCTGTAAAACTGAAGAACGTGTGAGAAAAATGATGACAAATGATAAAGTTTCTAAATAAATCTTTAAAAAATAAAAAAAATCTTTCCAATTTCAGTTTGTACTCAAATTATTCAACAAATTTAAAGCTCAAAATGCAAAATACTCAAAACCACCATGAAACAATATACGTCAAAGAATCTCCTACATATAATCTGTCGAGTGTGTGTACGTTCCCTAATAGGATGATGATGGCGATGAGGTTTCTCATATATCTGCTGACTGCAGAGATACAGGTTTATCAGCTTACATACCACAGGTCCACATGGTTCACACACTTATACACACATGTAGGTGTGTGTGGTCCACTGTTACACTGTGCTGTTGAAGTCTTGGTTGATCACATGATCACAGCTGGTCTGAAGAGGAAGTTGATTCCCATCAAGAACCGTAACAGTAAATGTAAAACCAAGTGAATTCTTCTTCATGGAATTACTTTTAATAAATAAAAGAAATAATTTGGTGATTTAAAAATACATGAACATTTTGATGGAAACACTTTTTCTTTGTGCCATCGTGATGTCATCACACAACATCGAATGTAAACTCGGATCCTTACTGCAGGAAAATATCTGAGAACAGCACGGAAGGTAAAACACACGGTAACGTGTCGCTCTTACACACATTTACATTGCACATGATGAATTATAAGACTTTTACAGCACGAGAGTTCACGCTCCTCCAAGTGTTTCTGTGTCGCGCAGGCACATTGAGTTTGACATTCAATGGTGACAAGTGTAAGATTTCTCTTCAGATGTAAAGCCTCATGAGTTATTTTTTGTTTGGGATGTAAGGAGAATAGTTGCAGATTTTATATAAGACAAGAATGTGTCATCACACACAGTAGTACAATGATCAGTATAGAGCACACACACCATCTATTGAATACAGCAGCTAAGAGAGTTTGCCCTTGAGTCAGAAGTCAAATATACCTAAAATTAAAAAGCTAATAGTCCTATGATTGATGTGATGTCCAATACAGGAAAGATGGAGGTCACTTAAATGAAATGGAAGTGCCTTCCTATTAAAAAGAAAGACAAAATGTGCACTTAAAGAACCACAGATTTGAATCTATACCTCAGATTTGGTCCATGTGATTATTACGAGGAAAAGTTGAGGTTCAATGTTCAGGTGAACGAGCGTCAGCAGAGAAACAACAGAAACAGAGACGAGGGAAACTTTGTTTTTGTTTCTCACATTGAAGAGAAAGAGGAACATCCAGTCTTTTGTGTTTCCCTTCAAAGTCACAGATGCTGTCTTCATGATCGTTGACTGAAGAGTAAAAGGGTTCATTGTGTGCTCCCCAGTCCTTATGCAGTGAGAGGTCCTGTACCTACTGGATATGTGACACTGCTCCAGGTACATGTTTGGAGAAAATGTCCTTTATTGAAATGAAGCAGGTGGATGGAATCAGGACGAAGAGAAACACTTGGTCCAACAGACCACGTCATGTTGTGTGTGTGTGTGTAAACATGAGAGAGTTTCTGAAAACTTAACTCCTGCTCCTTGTGTCCCTGTAGTCGTCTCTGCAGACAGGAACCTTTGGGCCCCGGAGTCGCTCTGGTCACGGGACGGTTTTGTGTTCGGCCCGGGGAACCCACCTGTGCGTGGTGACTCTCCACAGAACCGGAGCCAGCAGCAAACTGAGGGTGGTGACGCTGAGGACCAGCAGGTACACCTGCAGACAGACAGGACACCATTATTGGTTCATATACACTGTACCGAAGCTCTGCAATAATCTCTGGAGTGTAACGTGTATGTTTTTCACTGACAGTGTTGTATTTTTGTAAAATGTTATATTTAATAGTAAATAATAAAAACATTTTAAAATGTAAACAACAGACTTTATTTCACAGTGATCCACATCAAACACACTGTCACTGACCTCCCTGGAGATGATTCCAGCTCGACGCGCACGGCTGCCCAGCACGAAGGAGAACTCGCTGACCTGTGCGAGGCCGGCCGAGACGATCCACCGTATGTGTCGGGAACCTGGAGGCAAGATGGCCGACAGCACCAGTACGGCCATGATGAACTGGGAGAAGAAGGGGAGTAAAGTAAAGACCAAGTGTTAGAGGTGAACTGGAGGAGAAAAAGCAAAAGAGAGAAAAGCGCAGCACCTTCATGATGACGAGCGTGAGTGTGAGCACCAGCAGGATGGTGAGTTCATACAGCACGAACGTCGGGAACACGTGAAGACCTGCAGCATCACAGAAACACACACGATGGACCAATCAAGCCTCAGAGAGCAGGATGACAACAGCACTGAGATCTGTCAGAAATGGTTGTGTGGGATCTGACCAATAGATGCGAAGAAGATGATGGCGAGGAAATCTCTGATTGGCTCGATGCATCCCATGACCTCCGTGGTGACCATGTGACCCTGCGTGGACAGCAAAGCTCCAGCCAGGAAACAGCCCAGCTCCATAGAAACATCCAGAAACTCTGTCACCTAGCGATCACGTCAGGGAGAGAAAAACATCAACAGTCAGCTGCGTCAGCTGTTGATGGTGGAGAAACAGAAACATCTGAGGGACAAGAGCAAACCGTCAGCATGAAGAAGACAAACGCTGCCATCCCCAGGACCAGGATCTCCTTGTTGCCTTTGCTCTCAGCATGCAGCTTCTTGTAGTATGGGCCAATCAGGAACGATTTCAGTAACAAACAAATCAGCAGCACCGCAGCCAGAGAGGCCAGGACCTGGGCCAGGAGACGCAGCACACGGAGACTTCCAAACAGGAAGCTGTGGTGCACAGAGAGAACAATGGATTTATAATCAGTTGTGTGTGTGTGTGTGTGTGTGTTGAGGGGGGAACAAAGACGCTGACTGACCTGTCCAAGTCTCCGCTCTGTGCCTGGATCAGTGTCGGCATGACGGCGATGAAGAGGCCGAGCTGAACGTCCTGCATCACCAACATCCCAAGAAGGACGCTGCTGTAGTCCAGGTCACCTGTGTCACACACACACACACACACAATAACTTCTTAAATATCAATAAATATCAATGAAAATCAGTAGCGTGTGTTGCTAACAGCCAGACACTCTGGCCTACCTTCCTTGTCTCCCCTGATCCCTCCCGCCAGGAAGCGGGACACCAGTGGAGTGCTGGACAGGGACAGACAGGTGGAGATGAAGACGGTCTGGGTCGGTCGGATACGTAAGACTTGACCCCACAACAAACCGGCCCCCACCATCAGCAGGCTCAGGTAGCATGACCCCTGAACTGACGTCTTCCATACCTACACATAGACACACACACAGTTATCAGACCACTTTAAATTTACATAACTATAGGCAGCTCCATTACACTGTGTCACACTCTTGAGTGTAAGCTGCTCACTTCATCTGTACAGCTTCACGCTGACTTGGAGTCAAATCTCTCTTGTTTACCTTTCGGAGGCGCTCAGGAGAAAACTCCAGCCCCACCACAAAGAGAGTGAAGAACACACCGAGCTCCCCGAGAGTCTCCACCTGGACCATAGACTGTGACACACAGAGACACTGATGTAAACAACAAGCGCAGATATCA
This sequence comes from Caranx ignobilis, assembly GCA_021432705.1. Taxonomy (NCBI): domain Eukaryota; kingdom Metazoa; phylum Chordata; class Actinopteri; order Carangiformes; family Carangidae; genus Caranx; species Caranx ignobilis. The sequence continues at coordinate 50,633,914 of MU270012.1, forward strand.
ACTGACTGACTTTATTGTTGACCTCAGTGAAGATTTGTCTTTGGCGTCTCTCTCAAAGTACAATAAAAAACACATACAATTTACACAACAAAACACAACCTGGTCAAAAGCAGCTGCTGCAAACACAGACTGGTTTCAAGCTACAGTAACACACACCTTGATGCTGTTGAGACCAGATGGACCAAGCAGGACTCCACAAACGATGTACCCAAACATTGGAGGCAGACCGACGAGAGTGCAAATCCAGCCACAAGGCAGAGACAACATCACCACTGACACCAGGTCCTGCACGAACACACAGCAACAAAAACTGAAGAAAGTTGACTGGCAACAACTAGAAGTTGGCCCTACTCTGACATTTATTTATTATTAAATGAATAGAGAAAAGCTGCTTCTTATCCGTCCTGCATGAAACTACAGTAACTGACCTTGATGAAGTGGTGGTCTGCTCTGGGCATGGTGGAGTCTCGTGGTTTAGTCAGGACGTACTGGTTGTTCTGTGAGTCAATGAGCATGCTCAGTCCCAGGTCGTCCTCCACCTCCTTCTGTCTGGATTTATTCTTCCTCTTCCCTCCGTTCTCTTCATCTTCCTCCACTCTCAACACCGCCTCTACGTTCACTCCCTTCATCTGCACAACAAACCACAGAGTTTTATCGGTCCATCCTATCTTGAATTTTCTTCCCTTCAGATTTGAATACATTTGAATATACTGACTTTTTGATGTGTGATGAATAAATGCAGAGTTTCTGAAAATATATGCAGGAGTCTACTTCTAAATTACTCAAACTTTTCCAAAGGATAAAGTGGAAAAGTGGCAAATGTTGTTTGCTCACCTGTTTGTTGTTGTCAAAGGCGTGCTCCTCGATCTCCTCCTCTAACCGGTCTGCCGCCTTCCTGACGTCCTCCAGGATTTCATCCAGCATGGACAGGGTCTTATTCTGGGCTAAAGCACTCTTCACAGCCTCCTGCTGGTGTTTCTCAGCCGCCACCAGCTCCACATACTCCTGCTCCTCCTGAAGAATGACAACATTACACACAAGGAAGTGGATAAACAGACAGTCAGTTAACAAAATCATACATGATATGACTCTGCCTGTGTGTGGGCAGCACGATGCAAATATGACAAAATGTTTAAACACACAATGATTCATTTGAACAACAAAGTTTTGCAGATTGAAACAATCATGTCTAGAGCTGTAGGAGTTGTTCAATAGTCTGATCAACAAATAATTGATCACTTATTAGAGTTGTTTTATCAAGTTAAAACAGCTTATATTTTCTGGTTTGCTGGTTCAAGCTCTGCTGCCTTTACGTTCTTCTTCATGTCAGATCCACCAGCAGCATCAGCATGTCTCTCCTGCTCTCTGCCTGAGTATCTGCTGCTGACCACACCGTCCTCACCTTTATGGCTGCCTCCCTGAGGGCCTCCAGTCTCTGTCTGCTGCTCTCCTTCATGTTCACCACATCCCTGTAGTCTCCCTGCAGCGCCCTCTGCAGGCTGTGCACCGCCTGGAAAACCAGGTGCTCGCTCTCATTCAGCTCCTTCTGGAAAACCTCCAGGGTGTGAACCTGAGTGCAGATAGGCACACGGGTCAGTCAGTAAACTGTAAAATACCCGACGAAGCCGCTGTATGAAAAACTAAACACATCAGGAAGAAACACGGTAAACAGGACAATGTCAGTATTTAAGTCACTAATCAAGCAAAAATGCCAAACACTGTCCTGATCCAGATTCTCCACTGCAAACTGTAAATATAAAATATTTTGGTTTTAGGCTGCTGGTCAATCTGAAAACATTACAAGAGACACTCTGGGAAAATGTGGAAGGCATTTAACACTATTTGCTGATATTTTGCATGATGACAATAAGGGTAGTGTGTCTCTAATCTAACCGGGACATCTCCTCTGGACATGTGAAAACTGAACCGTGAGTATGAAATATGAACTTGTGCTGGAGGTCTGAGCTTTTGTGCAAACAGAAATGTGTCAACACAGAGTCATTGTCCTAAAGAGCTGCAGACCTTGTGTCACGCACTATATTCACTACCAGGGTGATTTGCTCGAAACATACACAGCCGTTAACACAACGCTAAGTTCTGCCCCTCGCTCCATCTGGTGTTTTTCCTCAGTCTGGTACCTGGAAGTGTCTCTCAGGCTCTGAAAGGGCCCGGTCTCTTCCAACAGCGTCGGCAGCGGTGGCCAGCTTCTTGACAACCACATTCTTCTGGCGCAGGAGACCCACCAGCCGTTTGCAGTTGCCTGCGACCCAGCTGTGCCCCTGTGTGGCCCCCCTGCTCCGGTACAGCTTGATGGCATGCTGGGCCACCTGGTCCTTCTGCAGCACAGCGAGTGCCCCCGCCAGGCCAAGGCACAGCAGCCAACACACAACCTGCATCCAAACCTCTGCGTCTGTCCTCACCAGCGTGTGGAGAATGAGATCTGGGAGCAGGAAAAAAAAGAGAAAGAGCAGGAGAAGTCACACTGTTGGACTGGGTAGTACACACGCCTCATGCACTTTCATGATGCCTTAAAAATTGAATCGCTGACCGAATCCACAGCAAAAAATAATCCTCAACGAATACACTATCAATTCATGTTAGTGAAACTACAGCACCCAGCTATATACTTGTGCTTTTCCTTTAATGTGCCATCTCAAGAGGTGGTTTAATCTTTGGGCTGGCTGTGGAGCAGCTTAAACAGCAGCTGTGTATGCACACCTGTGGCCCGTCCTGCTGGTTACCATGAATTGCTAATGGCACTTGTGGATCAGGTTACATTCCTGTACTGTTTGCTATTCTGCATACACCATAACGTGACACTGCATTTCTATCTGCACTACGAATTCATAAGTCTGAGAAACAGTTCCACCCCCTCCACCCTGGCACTATGTGCCTGCTTCACACATTAATCATCTGCTGCACCAGAACAACATCTGAATGCATTTGACTGGTCCACACCTTTGTGAGCATGAGGCAAACGGAGCGACGTTAACTTTCCAAACTCCTCCTCTGTCCTTCTTCCTTCAACTGGACCACAGCCACTCTGCTACTGTTGCTGGAAATCAATGGCACCACTGTTCGGTGCTTGGCTGCTGCAAAGAACAAGCACACACACACACACATACACAGATATGACCTCAGTTACTTAGGTTTTAAAAGGTTTAACACATATTTCAACCATTTAGATTAAAGGGCAGATGCAATTAAACTACTGTAAATAACCAAAACCTTACAAGTGATTGAAACACTCTCCTTTTTCCTTCATTTCTTTTCACCTTGAACAGAGCACTTGATGGCCACAGGACTGCTGTTCAACCACAAACATCTGCACCAGTGGCAGAGCGACTATTCACACCATTTAGTAGTAAATAAACGAACTACTCAACTTTAAGTCCTGCAACCTAAATGTATTCAAATACAGTATCAGTTACAACATCTAATGCCAAAAGTAAAAGCGCTCAAGTGCCAGCTTCATGTTATTGATACATTTAAATGTAAGCTGTATCATGTAGGTGGTTGGGGCAGAGCTTCATTAACTGCTGGGTGATTTAATCAATGATATTAACTGATGACCTGATCATAACACACCTAACCCTTAAGAAATTAATAGATGAACTGATAATAACTTTGATAAATGATTGCTCTATTAAAAACGCCACATTCAATGACTCTACATCAGGACAAGTGATAAAACAAGAGATCTAATTTACATTGCATTTCATTTACATCACAATGCAGCTCTATCAGAGCGAAAACAATCAGAAGATTAATCAATAAGTTGACCAAGAAACTCTTTAGGTCATAATATAATGATTTTAGTCATTTTTCTATAAACAATTGCTGGATTTTGGACTGTTGATCAGACAAAACAAGACATATAGAGGTGAAGAAAATGTCATGTCTTAGTGTTTTCTGGCATTTGGGAGATGATCAGTCAGTAAATAATAATTAGCACGTTGTACAGTGATGAAATAAAGGCTGGTTGCAGCTCTTGTGAAAACTATAATGTGTCTCTGGTAGGTTTATATGTGCAAAGTTACATGACATGACAAGGCTGTGATTAAGTACAGTAACTCTGCAGCACTGCTCTGCATTAAGGTTTAGACTGGTTGCCATGTCTGGTTACCTCAAGTCGGAAGTTACAAGTACACTAATAAAAAACACAGAAATGCAGTACAACAGGATAAAACGTAGGATGAAGCCAAAAACAAACAAAAAAAAGATCATGACAGCAGAGTAACATCCCCAAATAACCTGAGCACACACACACACACACCCCAGGCAAACCCGGAAATAATTCACTTGTTCAGTGATTCCCAAACACGGAATGGTCTACACACGAAACTGATCATATCCACAGATAATAAAGAGAATAAAAAGGCGGTGAAAGTACCTGTGAAATATGTGAACTGTCCTTGCTGTCCACACCACTCCACGACCGAAGAAGAGGCACAAGAAGACGGGAACAATCATGTTGTTGTGCCGCAGCAGTAGCAGCAGCAGCAGCAGCAGCTCCACCACCGCCACCACCACCACCACCGCCGACACCCCTCCTCCCCTGCCACATAGCTGAAGTCGATGCAGGCGTTTACCGGTTCACTTGGCGACTAACTTCGTGTTTACTCCGACCAACGGCCGTTAACGTTAACCGTGCTAGCTAGAGGGGAGGCTAACGTTACGACGCCCAGGTAAGAACGACCGGTGTCGGTGAAATATCCAACTGGACTTCATTCCGGTTTGTGTGTATAAAGTTCAAACTGTTTTTTTTTTTTAGCCGGAGCTGAAAGTAAAGCGAAGTTAAGTCCTTACATTCCTCCGAGCTGTCACACACACACACACACAGTCAAACACACACAGTCACACACACACACACACACACACTCAGTGCCAAGTAAACAACCATACAGCTAACACAACTTCGCTAACGTTAGCAAAGAAACACGGCGTCGTCGTGTTACGTTGTCAGTTGAAACGTTAACACAATCCGCCGCTAAAAATGATGCAACTGTTGTTTTGTTTTTGTTTTTTTTTCTGACCATAATCGCGTCCATTTAATTTAAGACCCATCTTCAGATTACTTCCTAAACATGTTTATCAGATTTGATATGGGAGTTGTAGTTTTCAGACGGTATGGTTTTTTCGCACGACTGTGTCAAATGCGCTATAAATTTGACAGCTGTTCTCGGTTTATCTTCATTCAAACACACGAAAAGTGTTGTTTAACGTCACAAGGTTTATTTTAAGTGACAACAACGCTATTTGAACTTGGTCAACTCTAAGTTTTCTTACTCTGAACCTTTACTTGTTGTGTGTTACTGCAAAGTAAGTTATATTGGATCATTTTAAGTGGACGTATTGCTCAATTAGAGACATGTTTATATTAATAGAGTTAAGTAGTTTCCCGAATCGGTTGTTTATTTATGCTGAAAGCTGTTAAGCTAAGTAAATCCTCGACACAGGGCCTGTGTGACTGCAACGCCCGAAACTACAATTCCCGTGAACGCAGCACCCGTACAGTAGCGCATTCTTTTCGCGCATGCGCACCACGGGTAATTGGATATCAAGTTGGGCAAAACAGCGGGTGATAAAATGGTAGGTAAGATTAAAAATGAGAAACCGGGACAGTTCTTCAGCCCCGCTAAACGAGTCTGAAAACCAGAACCGGTTGTCATTTACCGTTATGGAGGAGGAGGGGGGGATGGGGGCACCAACATAACATGGGGGATCGGAGTGTCCTCAGCCAAGTGTCGCATTGTCAGGGTGATGTGTGTCGGGACTGTGAGTGAGATGGAAGGTCAGTTGTTGGTATTTTGAGAGAGCCGGGTACTTGCAGCACGTACCTTTCCCTTTTTGGTAGCTCGTCTACGCTGCTGCTGCTGCTCCTGCTCCGGGTCAGGAGGAGGGAGCCTGCAGGATCAAACGTCCCCCCTCCCTCCCTCCTCATTCCCAGGAAAACTGGGTCGCCAAACACTGGCCTGTCACCGTTTATTGCAGTTTGATGATCGGGTGGGTCAGGTCTGCAGCTCTGCAATCTTCTCGATGACCGTCCAGATTACAGTACCACGACGCGGTGGTTTTGTGCCTTAGCGGAACCTTGTTTTCATTTCTCTTGATTCACCTATACTAACATATCTTTATGCTGTTGCACGTAAGGTATGACTCGTACTTTTTGCACGTGGCATTGAAGTATAATCTATATGCATATGACAGAAACTACTTTGCAACCAGGAGTCTTCAACCCTTTGCACTCTGATACAAATGCTCCAAAAGTTGTAACTGCTGGTGTGCAGCCTCAGCTCCACATGCAAGTCTTAGCTTCCCATTCACCCATGACTGGGACATGGGACAAAGCAGGAATTTGTCTTATGGCATCAGAACTTGACATGCTCTTGAGGGCCTGGTGGTTGAGTAGTTCAGTTTATCACCATAATTTGACTGTTTGCAAACGATATTCACCAGTAAGAGCAATAAAAGTACGTTTCTTTACTGTATGGGACGACTGACACACAGCAAACCTGGTACAGGTGATACTCTGCTGTAGGAATTCTGTGTGTGTGTGTGTGTGGAGCCTTAATAGAGGCTCACAGCTGTTTTTGTCCTGACAGGTAACTCCTGCCTTGTATTTACCTGTGTGCCTTCCTGCTCTGCAGCACAAGTTGAAGTCGTCGCAGAAGGACAAGGTTCGGCAGTTCATGTCCTTCACTCAGGCCGGGGAGAGGACAGCCGTGTACTGCCTGACGCAGAATGACTGGAAACTAGAGGTGGCCACAGACAACTACTTCCAGAACCCAGACCTCTACTACAAAGAATCCATGAAAACCTCAGTGGATCGCAAGAAGCTGGAGCAGCTCTACAACAGATACAAAGGCAAGTGTTTCAAAACCAGGATCAGTGTCAGCACAGGTCACTTTGTCTGTAGTTACCCTCGTACATTGTTTTGCTCACTCCTCATTGCAGACCCCCAGGATGAGAATAAGATAGGCATCGATGGGATCCAGCAGTTCTGCGATGACCTGACCCTGGACCCAGCGAGCATGAGCATACTGGTGGTGGCCTGGAAGTTCAGGGCAGCGACGCAGTGTGAGTTCAGCAGGAAGGAGTTCCTGGACGGCATGTCGGAGCTGGGGTGAGTGACACTGATGCTGACACCTGCAACAGTCAGAGAGGCTACTGCATCCTCAGAGACACAAACACACTGTTGTCGAGTGGTGCAGGAAAACAGAGATGGACAAAAATACTTCAGGAGGAGATACTGTTTTGATGTACTGAAATGGTGTATTGATGTCATCAATAGTTTACATGTTGGTTGTTAGACGTATGATATTATAATACTCTGATCCTTCATGTAGTACTTTTGCGTTCTTCGCAGACGTCAGTTCCTCTGTGCAACAAGTATTTACTGTGATGTCTGATGTTACAAGAACTATGAAATGTGATGAGTCTGACTGTGTTTGACTGACTTTTGCTTATAGTATCCAAATATGTCCCAGTATATCGTATGGTGTGTAACAGTTCTGTTTCTGTTAGCATTAAAACTGGTCATTTCTCGTGCAGCTGTGACAGTCCTGAAAAGCTCAAGGCGATCCTTCCCAGACTGGAGCAGGAGCTGAAAGACACGGGGAAGTTCAAAGACTTCTACCAGTTCACCTTCAACTTCGCCAAGAACCCCGGCCAGAAAGGTTTAGGTAAGTCCAAGATCCGGACGTGTGGGACAGACTTTTGGTTCGTCCAGATGTTCAGTTAAAAATGTGCTGTTCCCAAAGCTTATCTGTACTGTACGCTAAAACTCTTCACTTTTTTTTACACCAGACCTGGATATGGCCGTGGCTTACTGGAATCTAGTTCTCACAGGTCGCTTCAAGTTCTTGGATCTCTGGAACCGGTTCCTGCTGGTGAGTGTGGAAACATCTGTTGCAGCTGGCCCAGTTCTCTTGTTATTAATATGTGATGTGTGCATTAGCATGAAGAGTTGGTTTCTTCACCTCAACAACAACAACACAGTATCAGTCTTGATCCTTTCACAATAATGTTCCACTCTTCCTATTACTGTGCTGCGTTCAGGAGCATCACAAGCGGTCGATTCCTAAGGACACGTGGAACCTCCTCTTGGACTTTGGCAACATGATCGCAGACGACATGTCCAACTATGACGAGGAAGGTGAGCTCAGGAGGAAGATGGTTGATGACATCATTAAAATACAAACTGATCAATCAGATCAACCCTGATTATGTCAGACAAGTTATATTGATACCCAGCACTGATTCACTCATTCACTCAGCTGGATTTATTGTATCTCGTATATCTGAGGAAACACTGGAGTAAGTGAATGTAATCAAAGTAAATGATCTGATCTATTCAAACAGTGACTTTCTCCTGCAGCCACATAAACAAATACTTCACTGTCAGTGGAGATATCAGAGAAGCTGCTCCATCCCTTTCAGATGGAAAGATGCCAGAACAAAGATAATGCAGTCGTCTTTTACTGCATCATCTGCTCTTTGTTGTAAAGACAGAACTAAAACATAGTTAATTGACCTCATGATACTTTTACATTTTTTGTATTACAACATTATTTTTCACCCAGAAAGCATAAAAACAAGTTCAATCACAGTTAATTATTTGCAAGATCAGATGCATTTCTATACATGAGGAAAATAACATTTATATTGACTTGTTCATAGATTTAGTTTTCTTGTTTATGTCTGATTTGATCTCTTCTGAAATCAAAACAACACAAACAAAGGAGTTTTGCTGGAAGCAGGTTCACAGCCAGTAGAAAGTAGCACACTCACTGTTTTCTCACAGCACAGTGAAAGATTTTTAGGATGTGGACGCTGAACTGATGATGCATTAATTCACTGTATTGTTTATTCACTTGTTCTCAGGGGCGTGGCCTGTCCTCATAGACGACTTTGTGGAGTTTGCCCGGCCAATTGTGACGGGAAGTAAACGCAACATGACATAGTGTTTGTCTGGCCTCATTCAGCGGATGGAGTTTGTGTTTCTTCCAGTTATCTTTCCTTCTTCTTCTATTTTTTTTTTTTTTTAATTAGAATTTTTAAAGAAATGAGCCAAAAAGACGACTTGTCAATAAGCCTGTTCGCAGCTTGTTGTTGAAGTTCTTCTTCCAACTGCATCCGATGCCTTGGTTGGGCAGTGACCTGGAAACTCAGCTCAAAGAGGAGAAATCAACAGGAGAGAGATGATGATTTTTCTTTTGTTTTTTTTTTTTTTTTTTTTTTTTGCCGGCGAGGACAGACTCTGTAATTTGCAATATGAAAATAATGGGTACCCCCAAAACTCGTGGGCAAATCACCAATGGGTGAGGCTTCGAACTGCTGCTGTGGACTTGGCTCACTACCCTGCACCCTTGGCTCGCGAGTTTTTCAGCACACGCAGAGGATTAAATTATAGATGCAGTAGGATGTGGCCTCTGTTGATTGTGAACGGATCCGCGTATTGAAATCTGCATGTTCTCTTCAGCTGGGTGTGAAGGCTGAGGAGGAAAAACAAAAAAAAAGTGATCTACATTATTTTCACTTTGATTGCGAATGTGTAGCTCTCTAACAATCACTGAGAGCGGAGGAAAAGCGTGCTTGTCTGTTACTGTATGTTTGTATGAGAGTGTGTGTGTGGATGTGTTGGTGTGTGTGGGGGGTGTGGGCAGGGGTTAAACATATTGCCTCTTTTACAATACAATGCTAAATATTTTCATTTTGGTTTTATTAATACTATAAGAAGCGAAGCGACAAGTGAGAAAGTTCAGATCCACATTTTTGTATCGAGTCGGGGTCGGACGGAGCAGCATGAGCTCAGCACCAGCACAACAGGAGTAACGTACTGTGCTTGTACAAATGAGAGTAGGTTGATTTTAAAAGAACAAAAAACAAACGTGTATCTGAGAAAACAGGTGACGACATTTACAGTCCTGACGAGAACATAACGAGCGTTCAGAGTAGGATCCTCAGTTTAAAAAGAAAATGCTGTTACATTTGTTAGTTTGAGTTTCTTTAGCTTTGCAGTGTGTGAGCTGCTGTACACAAAGAGAAACTGACTGGCACATTGACTGTTTTTTATTATCCAGGTGACGACGATGATGACGATGATGATGATGATGATGATGATGATGATTTGCCAACTCTGCAAAACTGCACTGATTTACACTTTTGCTGTTGTTTTAGGACTTTGTTTTATTTTATTGTAACAGGCAGCACTGTATACAGCTACAGAGCTACTGGGTTTACACGACAGTAAACTTCACTGACACACTAGACCTTTTAAAAAACAAACAAACATCTACGTCCCAGCTATTTTAACTGTTTGTTTACACTGCTTCAGGTCTGAATCATGTATGAGCAACTGCAAGGCGACAGTGGCGTCTTAAAGCACCACAGAACTACTAAAGATTGTGCTGCCACCTATGGGTGACTGTGCAGTAGTGCTACATCACATCCAGATGTGGTCACAGATATACAGTATGAGAACACCTGACCAAATCCAGCTGTCATAACAGATGTGATCAAAAGACCTGAGGCCATTAACCCACACAGGTCAGCACAGCAGCGCTCTCCCACATCTTAGATGTAATGTTGCTCTTTGAGTGTAACTATAAACACTAAGACACTCTGTATTTGCTCAACGCACCCCTGTCTTGGCTGAAGAGTGTGACTGAAGGTAGAGCTCAGGTACCTGTCGGCTGGCAGCAGGCGACCTCTTTACACTCACATCGGTGTCAGCCATGTTTTCTGTTTGAAACGTTCTGCCAACTGTTAGAAAAAAATCTCTGCCATGTGAAACGAGGATGGATTATTTCCCTCTATGTGTCCGACTACAGGGGAGTTAATGATCTTTTATTTGGTATTATTAGGTTGTCAAACTTTTAAGTTCTTATATTTATGTCAACACGAGTGAGCGATGTACTACGACGGTGTTCTTGAATGTGCAGGATGATTTGAATGCAGATGAGCGGCAAAGAAATCAGCTTCACGACGACTGTGAAACAGCGTAGGAGCTGGTGAACGTGTCATGTCGTTCATCTTTGTAGCTGAAACAAAGGTAGATGCGTATTGGTTCGACAATATCAACAAACTGTACTGTTAAAGTTGTGTGCAAACCTTTCTACAGTGTAGAGAGAGATGGTGTGAAAGCTTTTCCCCAGTCGATCATTGTTCGATCCCACGTCGTCTGAGGTTCAGGAGCGAGAAAATGTGACATGTCAGTGTTCAGTACGATAACGTGGTACATTGGAGACCTTTTTCTTTTTTGATTTGTCAAACATGTGGTCAACAGTTTCTAGCCATACAGATCATTCTTATCAACAGTATTATTACTTTTTTTTTCCTGGTAAGAAAACAGGTATTTACAGAATTTTATGTTTTGTCACAGAAACGTACCATAACTTTGTTTTCTTTAAAAAAATAAATAAAGTTGTTAATAAAGCATGTTATTTTTAACAGTCTTGTAAAAGCACCTCTGTCCATTAAGTACAACAGCTCGGACGGTTTTGTCATTGAAGACTTGGTCTGATACATGGTCCTGATATTAGTGACTTTAGGAACTCAACATGCAACTATTACTATCAGCAACTATTTTTTTTGGTTAGATTTATCTTTGAATAATGAATTTGGTTTGGAGATGAGTATTTTTTAAAACTGCTCTGACTCCACTAAACGTTCAAAATGATAGAGTTTAGTTTGTGTCACTGAACGATGGTCACATTCAAGTGGAGGATTTGGAGTCGACAGGTTTTTATCAGGCTGATTTCTGCAGATATGTAAATTAACTCATGTTGGCGACGACTAAAACAAAAACATGTATTTCCATATTCCAGCTGAGAGGTGCTGCCCTTCACAGAGTGTGTGTCAGAGTGTGTGTCAGAGTGTCTGCTCGGTAACAGTTGTCCCTTATCAGGTTGCATTCCTGCTGTATATCATCATTATTGGCTCTTCTGGCAATGACCTGTCTACTGTTACTGAGTTTAGTTCTGCTGTCACCAACAGATAAATGGGCAAAAGGACTCAGAGTCAAATCAAATCAAAGTAGATATTAAATCTACAAGGTGTCTGACATGGTCGATATACGGACAATGAGGGAGTTAAATAAGAAAAAGTACAAAAAAAACCAATCAACCATCTAAATAAAAATAAAGACAAAGTAAAAACATATGTACACAATATATATAGAGCTGTGTAGTATGTCCAAGTATGTGACACGTGTTCAATGTGTAACGCTGTGACAGTTTTGTGCTATATGCATGATTTAAGAGGTCAAATCCTGGCACTGGGTGAAGCAGAGGATTAAAGAACCTCCTGGACTGGACGGAGGGTGATTCATAAAAAAGTTTAAAATAGTGACGTAAGGATTAGAGGGGCTCAGAGTTTGGATGATGCTCCATTCTTACCCTCCTCCCATGGGGGCAGTGGGGATGTCAACAAGGTCCAGCACCAGCTGACGAGCTCACGCTCCAGGCCAGCAGCACATTAGCATCTCTTCCAGTACGCCCAGTCCTGCCCAGTCCTGCCCAGTCCAGCCCTGCCCGGCCCCCCCATTAGCCCTCCACATCCAGCCGTCCAGACTAATAGCGTTGGGGACAGGGGGATTGCCTTTTTAGGAGACACCTGATCACAGCTGAACCCACCGCCGCCCAACACAAAGAAGCTGTGGCTGATAACGTGATGCTTTTTGTGTGAGCTGTGTGTGTGTGTGTGTGTGTGTGTGTGTGTGTGTGTGTGTGTGTGTGTGTGTGTGTGTTCACCCTTGATATTGAGTGTGTGAGATGAGAAACTGGAAGAGTGGGTGGTGAAGTTATTCTGTAGAGGAGGCCGAGGGCTGTGGGTCCACACCGAGCGGAGATCTTGCAGGAACTGTGAGCGCTGGAGAAGCTGTCCCAGGTTCTTCAGGATGTTTTGGGGCAAGAGAGAATGAACTGTTTTAATTGCTGTCAGAGTTTAGGTTGACATTTCTCATCTATCAAGAGTCGGACAGCTCCAGTCAAGAGACGACCGTGACTTTTTTGGGTGAGCAGAGCCCGCAGTCATGGAGAAATTCAAGGCGGCCATGGTTCTGGGAGCTGTTGGAGATGCGTTGGGCTACAGAAAGGGCCGCTGGGAAGTCTGCACCTCAGGCAAGAAGATCCAGGAGGAACTGGCCTCTCTGGGGGGACTGGGAGCCCTGAAGCTGGACCCTGACAACTGGCCCCTCAGTGATGCAGCGCTGATGCACATGACCACGGCTGAGGCTCTGATAACAGGTATGTCTTGATCGATGTCATAAAGAACGTCAAAGAGGAGCTATGAGGTGGTTTAAAAGGAAAACGTTGCATCATCAACTCAAAATGTTGCTTATCTTCTTTCCTTCTTCATCTGCTCAGTCATTTATAAACACAATATGTCTCTAAAACACAGAAACTGACTTTTAATCACTCTACATTTAGAAGAACCATAATAGCTTCTTCTGTACAGTCAGTGGAAACTGCTCATCACCTCCTGGCAGACAAAACCTGCAGAGAAACCTATAATCCACCTCTGCATCAGGAGATCAAGGGGAAAATCTGAGTGGAAGCCTTGGTGTGGATTCCCTCACCCACACGCTGACTTACACCACCAACAATGGCCAAGAGTTTCCAGGACAGAGGAGTCTAAAATAGAAGAGCTGATCCTGAGCTCTGCTCCACTGAACAAAGAGCCCGAACTCCTCCATAATCTGGTCGTATCATGTTTGGCTGCGGATGCGGCTCAAAGCCAGTGAGTCTGGTCCAGAGTCATGGTGATGACATCTTCTGAGATTAGGAAGCCCTATTTAGCAGCACTGTAGCATGCCTGCACTCACAGAAGAGCCAGACAGAAATGTATGGAGTGGAATGAATGTTGTTAATGTAAACAGGGACTTGGCTCTGTTATCTATATATATATGTTATCTTAACATCCAATGTAACGGCAGGAAGGAAAACGAACGGATCCTTCTGTTAAAAGTCATTTCTGATGGTTCATTGAAGAGGATTATTCTGTGTCTTAAACCTGGAGCAGAACATGAAGAACTGGAATCAGACCAGAAACACAAGAATCGTCACTATTTTACCAGCTCACTCCACTCGAGCTGTTGAAAGTTCCTGTCTGTCATATCCTAGACCGCTAACTTGGGGGATGCTTCTTTGTCAACAGACTCTCGCTCTCTCTCTCACACACACACACAAACACACACGTAGCACACATTCTAGCGGGAGGGCTGGGGGTCTGCTCATGGATCCCAGTTGACCTCATGGTGTGTAGAAGTGACTGCACTCGCTCTGCAAACATGCTGGCCCTAATCTGTGGTGAAGCTAAACTTAGCCCTGCACAGCTCCACTCACATGCCAACCATGAATGACTCTCAGTCACTCTGCATGTGTGTGTGTGTGTGTGTGTCCAGATTACTGGTGTCTGGAGGACTTGTACCGGGAGCTGGTGCGTCTCTATGTTGAGGCGATGGTTTCTCTCCAGGGCCGAGCTCCTGACCCCGCCACAGTGGAGAACTGTGTTCACCTCAAACCTCACAATTTCCTGCTCGCCTGGCACACGCCCTTCAATGAAAAAGGTCATTGGAGATTTTATATATAAATTCTTTATTTAAAGTTTGTGAGTCCAACATAAGTGCAGTATATGAAACTGTGCACACGTGTGTCCAGGCTCTGGGTTTGGAGCTGCTGCCAAAGCCATGTGTGTGGGAATGAGATACTGGCAGCCTGAGAGACTTGACAACCTGGTGGAAGTCAGCATTGAGATCGGCAGAATGACACACAACCACCCCACAGGTGACAACGTCCGTGCTCTTAATCTTAACCCTAAGATATATAACCACCACAGGCTGTTTACTGTGCTGCTGATAAACTATGAGGCGTCTGGAGAGGAGTCTCGACTGGAGTTGTGACTTGTGGTGTCACTTTGCTTCAGGCTTCCTCGGCTCCATGACAACGGCGCTGTTTGCATCGTTTGCAATCCAGGGGAAACCTCTTGTGGCCTGGGGCCGCGAGCTCATGAAGGTCATCCCTCGTGCTGAGGAGTACTGTAAAAAGACCATCCGGCACATGGCAGGTCAGACTGTGTTTCTGTCTGTGGTCATTTGTGTTCACCCGAAACCCTACCACATAAAAGAAAGAGTGATATCAATGTGCTTTTTGTACGTACAGTGTAGACATTTTCAGTCTGGTGTGAATGTGCATGTGTCTGAGAGGGCATGACCATCAGCTGATGCTGCTAATGTGACTGTGCATCCCTGCGCAGAGTATCAAGAGAACTGGTTCTATTTTGAGGCCAAGTGGCAGTTTTACCTTGAGGAGAGAGAGATAAACGAGGACCGACAGAACAAACCCTTGTTCGCCGATCGCTACGATGCTGAGGAGACGGACAAAGTGAGCCCAAACCAAAAAGTATTCAACGATAACCTCCCTGACTGA
The DNA here is from genome assembly GCA_021432705.1 of Caranx ignobilis. Lineage (NCBI taxonomy): Eukaryota > Metazoa > Chordata > Actinopteri > Carangiformes > Carangidae > Caranx > Caranx ignobilis. The sequence continues at coordinate 50,649,345 of MU270012.1, forward strand.
TTTTCACTTTAACAGTGCATCCCCCTACGTGTTTCTTTGTCAATACAGATGTATAAACGCTGGAGCTCAGAGGGCCGTCCGGGTCGGCGAGGTCACGATGCTCCTATGATCGCCTACGATGCCCTAATGGCTGCAGGGAGCGACTGGACCGAGCTGTGTAAACGAGCCATGTTCCACGGAGGTGAGACCTGCAGCATTTCTAAAAGACAACTTAAATGCGTGCTGTGTAATCCTCATTGTGAATACACTGTGTTGCTGCAGGTGAGAGTGAAGCCACAGGCCTCATCGCAGGGTGTCTCTATGGCCTCATGCATGGCCTGAACCAGGTTCCCTCAGGTCTGCACCAGGATTTGGACAAAAGAGAGCGACTGGAGGAGCTGGGAGAGGCACTGTACAAGGCAGCATCTGCAGAGAAGTGCATTGACAAGTAATGCTGGTCTTCAATGGCCTGAACCCTGCTGGCTGTCAGCGGAACTGCACATGACTCTAAACCTGCTTCCCTCTGTCCCACACCACGCTCTAGTCCAACACCTCTCTTGCTCTCCTCCCCTTTATTTTACTGTCCACTATCAACAGATCTGACATGAATGAATCTCTCTCTTCCTGCACCTGGACTCAGTTTACCTGAAGGCCAATGATTCAATGCTATGTCTCTTTAAAAATGACAGATCTGTGGGGAAGAGAAAGCTTTCTAACATTTATTTGACTACGAGGATAATTTGCTTCTCTGACCTTTGCCTACTCCAGATCTAACCTGTACTAACACTGCGCTCAGAGTTATGTTGTACTGTAGAGTAATCCAGTTGAATCTATATAACATTTTGTGCAAATATCCTCTACTGTGGGTTTTGGCAATTTGAAGGTCTCAACAGGAAGCTCAACTTCTGTGATCTCCAAAATTTATTATTAAGATATTAACTGCATCTAAAATCGAAGGCCTTTAGTTTTGCAGTGACCTGATTTTAACTTTTATGCATAACCATAGACTAGTAATTATGTTTTCTTATATTTGTAACTATATGCACTGTGATGCTCTTATCAGTTACAGTGTAACATATTGTGACAGCACCAATAATGGTGAATATTATTATGACATGAAGATTAAAATCGACACATATATATTATGCATGAAGTGCCTGTCTCTTTATCTTAACCGCTTCATTTATTTTGACAGATAGGTTCTTAATTTTCTACCAGGTGTCTTCTTCGTGTTGCACAACTGTCCTCCACAGTCCCTTGAACTAATCACCTGTTACGAGTTCACTTGGCTAAAACACCTCCCCCTAAAGCACAGCACTTTGCTGCAAGGGTAGGATGACGACTGGTTTATCCAGTTCATGTCCAAGTACTGTTTATTGACTCAAATATCACAGGGGTGGGTGAATGAATATAAGTAAAGTTTGTAAAGCTGGGATACCAGCAACACACTGTTACAGTGAAAGATCAAAATAACCACTACTTAACCTTTAACCAACCTTTAGTTGAATATTGCCTCATTTACATTGCTAACAGGAGCGCTGAAGTAGTAGAGTTATCCCTAAACGTATGTTCGTGGTGATGCTATCAAGTTCAGAAAGAGATACTTGGCTCCAGGTCACTACAGGGATTAAGTTTTCCATGTCCTCTATTCTCCGTAGACCAGATTCTTGGAACACCAGTATCACCCCTGATCCCAGTATGTTGAGGAAGTTGGTTAGAGATCGCAACTGCCGTCCAGTGCTCCGAGGGATTCTTGAAAGTATCCTGCATTACCTAACGGAGCATCTGCCCAAATGGTCCACCACAAACAAAAACCTGGAGAAGCCCATCTCTGGTATTGTAGCTGAAAGAAACACAGGAAACAAAGATCGTCCTGAGCCAAGAACTAAGACTTCAGTGAAGGGAACTCAACATCAGACAACTTGTACAATGGTTCAGCTCCCTGAGGAGCATCAAATGACGCAGAGGAAAACCTTTGAGACTCGTTCCAAGGTTCCTGAAAAATGCTGGTGGGATCCAAGAAAAGACCAATTGAGTAGCAGGTATGGGGAAGATCAAAGAGGAGAAGACTTAATACCCCGACGCCTTACCACATTCCAGCTGCTCCAGTCCAAGTTTTTAAGGTCCACACCCAAACCTGCCATGACGCATCAAAGGGAGGTAGGAACTCTGTCCTCTGGCAGAGGAGGGGCAAGTAAGGTGAACCAAAACCAAGACAGTGAGCATCGCATGCACAAGAAGGAACAAGGTAAAAGAGAACAAGGACTGAAGAGGGGAGGCAGCGTGAAGGATATGGTTGCCAAGTTTGCCATGGCTGAGCAGAAAGAAAGAGGACTTAACATGGTGAAGAAACAGCCAATCAAACCAAAGCTCATTGGGAAAGGGGTCTTATCTTCCTTGATGGAGAAGTTTGAGACCATGGCTACCGTGTGCAAGGGAAGTGACTTCACCTGTTCACATGAGAGGTCTTCTGGAGGAGTCAAGGTGGCAAGCAGTATCAAAGAGAACGTAGCTTGTCATGAAAGAGGACAGCAGCAGGTGGTAGGCCGAACAGGTAGGCCAAAAAGTAAATCTGCTGGACAGCAGGGGAAAAGAAATCAAATTAAAATGGTAAACAAACACAAGAGGAGACGTATGACATGTTGACGAACATAAACTCAAACCTGGAGGAAAAAGATCATTTGAAAGCAGAGCATATGGGGGAGCAGTCTTTAGATCAAAAGGCTGATAGTCACTCTTCATTTCAATGTATGAATGGTCAACTTAGTGGTAACAAAGTTAAGGGTTGGTTAAAGTCTGATGAGAGTCAGGGAATCACAGACAGATTAAAATATGGATGTCAAGAGCTGCTCTGTTTAACTTCTGTCACAGAGTGGTCACCACCAGAACCACACAGGCTCTTTCCTCAGGTCGAGGCCCCATTGAAGTGGCATGTAGCGACCATCATGACCTGCTCTTCTGTGTGGTCCACATGTGTAGATTCATCTCCTAAACAATATCTGCAAGAAACCAAACCTGAAAAGACACCAAACCTGAATAAAGACAGATGTTATGAAGCTCTACAAAACTCAGAGAATACAGCGGTGGAAGACTCAACAGTGACTATTCAGAGAAAGTTGCCCAAGTACATCATCCCCCGTGTTTACCGAACTGACAACCAACAAGGTCCTGATCAGACCAACTCCTCTCAATCAACACCAGATCAAAAAACTGTAATCCCATCACACCTGGAAACTTCTATGCCTGCCCTGAACTCACCAGAAGACGCTGATATACGCCCTCCTAATGACACCAGACTTCATTTAATTACAGAGAAGAAACCAACAGAGACTAAAACACAAGCACACGACAAAGAAACCAGAGAGGAAAAGGAAACGTAACATACTGGACCAAAGAGAGCAGAGGTTTAGACTTCCTGAAGACGCTGCCTTCGATGCTGCGTTTAAGGACAAAGAGACCTTTGCTGTTACGCTAACAGAGGTCAAACCTGAGAGAGAGAGGCCAAAACAGAAGCCAAAATATACAACAATCAACTACGGAGATCCGTCTGTCAAACAAGTATATAAACCCAAAATCATTCGTTTTACTGATACCTTCACTTTCTAGGTTGGTACCAATGGACAGCTGCCAATGCACAGCCTCTGCTCTGGAGACAGTGTTTGCTGGTCAAGCACTTTTTTCCTGTCAGATCAGATCCTGTATAAGGAAGTTAATCAAGCAAATGAGAACATGTGATCAAACCTAGCTCACCCTTATCTTGAGTATCTGTTACAACATTGTTGATGCAATAAATGATCATTTCCGCAGGCTTGCATTAAATCCCATTCATTGCATTTGCATAGAAAGCCACAAAAGGGAACTACAGCAAAAGAAAAAGGTCACATCGCAGACTTTAATATTTTTAGTAACACTGATAACCTCCAAATGACCTGAAGCAGTTAGGCGGGCTGGCCAAGAGCTTGTCAAGGTTGAAGCGTTGCCAACAGTGTACTGGCAGCGTGATTACTGTTTGTTTCATTTCCAGTATAAAAAGCATTAAGCACAAAGCAAGTATCATCCTCTCTACATGCAAGACTTGGAAAGGTTCAACACAATTACAGGAAACTGACAGAAATGGGAGATAAACAAATGGTGCACAAACATTCACACTGCAGTCAACAGAAGACTAGCTGGACTTAAAAGAGCGTTTCACTTTGAAGCTGTATCATAATCTAATTCAGGTCATTTGATGTTGCTGTTTTTCTGATGCACACTGCTCAGTTTGACTCTATGTCATGTTGCTCTAAATATTTTACATGCAGCATGTAGCTTGTGACTGTAAACTGTCTGATGACTTTGTTTAAAAAACGGTCCGCGTGTATATAATTTGAATACTTTGCAGTGAAGTCGGCTGCAAACACAACGGCTGCAAAGTTGTTTAGCAGAAAGCTGAAGGGTTTTGTTTCATGCGTCTTTCATCCACCAGACGAATGAACACATGCTTACACACTGGATAGATTACTTGGAGTTGGACTTTAAGATGACCTTTCCTGCCGAGATCACACTCACACAGGACTGCGGTGTGAAACATGTACTGCTGAGAACGGCTGGATGGTCACATGTCAGTGCCAAACTAACATGTCAGCGGCTGGAGCTTCATCCAATTCGCTGTTCCGCCCCGGCCTGCCAGCAGGATTACATCAAGCTGAAAATATGAGTCTTAATTTCGACTTAGTCTGGTATTTTCACAAGAGGATAAAACCTAGAAGCCTACATGATCCATCATCTGTCCATCCTGAGGCTTATTCTGATGATGAGTATGGTGTTGTTATTGAGCGTGCGTATGTAGGGCGGGAACGCTGAAATCCAATTTTAAGTAATTTTATTTAGGCCGAGCCAAGCATGACTTTCTACAGATTTCAGTTTAGTCACACTGCTTGATCCACACACCCACGTCATGAACTCCTACCTTCAACAAACACTGTAACATACAGACCAGCGGTCACATCAAACAATATGCCATTCGCTCTGCCACTATCCACATTTCTTTATAAATGATTCTCCTTTTTCCAGTTTTTTTTGTACATACGTAAGCAACTACAAGAAAACGTCACCCGGAGAACCAGCCTTTAGAGATAGATAGTTGCATTAGGACAAAGTATCTGCAGCTCTGCTCCAGATTCTCTCATTAGCTCGTCATCAAATTGAAATCTGGTGACTTCATTTTGATGTTCATCACCTTTTCCACTAACACCAAAGTTTCCATTCGTGCTTGTGCAAGACTTATGGGTGGTTTCAAACATGCACTTTTTACATAGATGCATGTGATTTAATATCAGTGTAGGAAAAAGGTACATGAATGACCTGATGTTTCCCTAAAGATTTGAAGGACTGTAGGAGCCTTAAATCAAACATCCAGCAGGTATGGTTGAATCCTCCAATAGCTCATTGGACCAGGAGAGGTCAGGTGAGCAGATGGCTGTATTCACCTGTGCTACGTGGCTGTGCTGAAGAGGGCGCGGCTCCTCACTATTTCTGCTGCCTTCACGTGCTATCAGACATATTACTATCAACAGAGTGCAAATGGCAGATCCTAGGCATTTTAGTGAAGGAAGTTGCAGGCTGTGTCTGTGTACACCAATGAGATCAATACAATATGTTACATCCCAATTAAACATTGGAAGTTTTTGCCAAATGATATGATATGCTTATTTTCCTCCTTATTCAGCTGCTCTTACTGTTTCATATTGTTTTTACTTTTATGCCTTTACTTGTTTTATTTTTTTCACTTTTAAATGTGCTTTATAAACAAAGTAATTACTATCATTATTATTGTTTTAATGGGAGGTTATACTGTTCAACTGTTTCTTCTCCAGGTTTGTGAATGCACCATAACTCACCTTTGAGTGCTCTGAAGTAGGATGTTACGGGAGGTATTTGAACGCATCATTAGGTCTGATTGACGTCTGTGTCCCGGGGCAAACGTCACGAGCCCGAAATCCTCCATGGACTAGAGTCTAGACCAGAGGAGTGGAAGCGACTTGGACCATCTGGATCTCTCCGAGCAGCATTCATGCAGCCGCCTGTTGTGTTTACGTGTTGTTTCTAGAGTTCCGGGACAGTTTGTTGGACCCCGTTGGGACGGGACCACCGGCGGCGGCGGCGGCGGCAGCAGCAGGTGCATGTGGATGCCAAAAAACCTCAGCAAACTCCTCTCTCTTCACGTGGTTTGAACATCAGCGGATCGATTGAAATATTCGATGGGAAACCGAGTTCTTAGTTTGGAGTAAAGGAAAAAGAAAAGAAAAGCTTAAGCGTGCTTCTCCACACAGCTTTTCCTCTTCGAGAATAGCATGTTAATCCCAGGCTGGAAAAAGCAGCAGCCGTGGCGGCGGCAGATCGTCCCGAATCTCCTCACGACAACATGGAGAAAGTGAACGTTAACTTACCTCAACTCCAACTGTGACTTCGACTTCCATGACTGTTGTGAACTTTCGCTGTGATTTTGGAGTGGATACATGCTGAGACTCTAGCCCGGACTTTGTGGATATCCCCCCGGGGCAGAGGACGCGATGGAGAGGACGAGCAAGGCGACCAACAACCGGAGCCGCTCCGCAGACGGTCGAGCTAAAGACCGAGTGGACAGGTAACGTTAGCTAACTCAACGTTGGGCAGTAACGGCTAACTCAGCCTGATAAAACCGTTAAAACCACATTTTACTCACGGGGGAAAGCCAACAACACGTGGGTAACTTACCAGAGAAGTAAACACTGAAACAGGTGATTATTTTATCCTAAAAAGAAAATTTAAACAGGAACATTAGCTAACTACTTTTGGCCGTTACCCGACCGTTACAGCTACTTGTCCGTGTCGTGTTTTTAAAAAACCGCGATAGCCGTTAGAGATTTTTTTTTCTTTTCTTTCTTTTTTTCCGCTTAAAAAGTCATTTGCTTCTCATTTAACCAGACATTCATTCAGGTCATCGATGTTTAGTTCAGAGTTTCTCTTTAGCGTATGAAATATCCAGAAATTCACTTGCGTTTTCTATGGTAGTTATATCATTTGTGGGTCTTTTACTTGTAGTCAGGCAAAACAAAGAAAAATTGAATATGTCTATAAGGACAGACTTTTAATTCACTCACTTAACTGATTGGTTTTGAGGGTAAAATCGATATGGCAAAGTATTTTGTGTGGCAATGTTGTATTGAAGAGTATTTTTTTTATGGCTGTGCCAGGTAATAAGTAAAGGTAATATACTGCAATGTTTCTCAAAGTGTTATCGCAATACTCAAGATATCGTAAAATGTTTTACACCATGATCATATTTTATCATGATTTAAGTGTTGTGATAATATCCTATCACCCTTATTGATAAAAAAAAAAAACAACAACTGCCAGATAGAAGATAGAAGAAATAAATAGCAGTTTGATAACACACTTTGGACTGAAAACACACTGAACCTCCTGTATCTGTCTTAGCATTGTGTTGATTTTTCTTAAGGGCATTTCAGACGCTGTAGTTTCTGTTGGAGGTGTTGGATAACATTGTTGTCACTACTTTTATATTAATGAATAGGCACTTAAGGTAAATGCTAAATTGCTTAAATCAGCATCTCTCTGAGACAATGTCAATGAACAGTGAACTTTACAACCTTCATCAAGGTTAGATTATTGCTGGGCAGTTGTATAAATGTTTATCCAGGTGTACTTAATAAACTGGCAGCTGGGTTTACATTGGACTTGCACTTTAAATAACGCAGTTTATCCACTCTGTCTACATACAGAGAGTCCTTTTAGTAAATGTATGAACTCTGTACTCTTTGGTAAATGTCGAATGATCATTTTTAATGAGAAGAACAGCTGTTGCACTGTTCAAACAAACATAACCCCAAACCAACACCTGAAATCAGGGGCCGCGTTCACAAACTCCACACTGAAACAGGAACACACTCTTTGCACAGTAGGACCTTTATAGTACATGATACTGTAATGTTTGTTTTGGTTGACCATATTCAGGACTGGTATCCTGCCACACTGCTGGACTGTAGATGTATTTCCTCTGTGGCGATGACTCTGCTCTCGTGAAAGGTTTAAGCAGCAGGAAGATTATCGTGTTAATCTAAAGGCTTTAGGCTGAGCCACCTACACAACTTTTTCATGGAGACATAGATTGTAGTGTAGGCAATATAGATGCACATGCTAGAAAAGATTGTTATTTGAGGTTTTTGGTGCTATGATGTCCTTCTGCTGATTATTATTGACTGAAAACATTCCTGTCAAGTGTTTCATGACATGTTAACACTTTCCTGCCTTGTCCTCTCTGACCCAGGGTGGATCCATATGGCTTTGAGCGCTCAGAGGACTTTGATTACGAGTCATACGAGGAGCTCATGTCTGAGTATCTGGTCGTGCTCACCCGGCGCTCCATCAAATGGTCCAAACTACTGAAGGGCAAAAGCAAAGTGCAGAAGAATCTGAAACGTAAGTGTGAAAACGGGACACTCATGAAACTCCTCTCACGTGAAATGTAAGAGGGGATTAAAGTGACATGTTGCCCCTCTCCTTCAGTGAAGCGTTACGTGCGCAAAGGGATTCCCAATGAGCACCGGGCTCTGATCTGGATGGCAGCCAGTGGGGCTCAAGACCAGTTAGAGAAGAACCCAGGATACTACCAGTCCCTGCTGGGAGCCCAGCACGACCCCAAACTGGTGGAGACCATCCGCACAGGTGAGTGTGAACAGGTTCAACGGCCCAGGAAGAATGAGCACCAGCAAACATACATACATTTATCACCTCATGTCTTCTGAATACAAAATGTTCGCATCGAAAAGTTTGTTTTGTTTTGACATTGACAGAAAAAGACATAAAATCTGAGATGAAAAATAAGGAGGAGCTGCACAGGATGATTAAAACATCAGATTTCATTTTGAATGCCCAGTCAGTGAGTTGTCTCCTGGTGACTGCCACTGAGGCAGCTTCAGTCTGCTGAATCAGCTCAGTCGTTGGTGATAAAGGCTGAACATAAGCAGCAGCGTCAGTTACTGTGGAAAAACTACTGGCAACAGTCACACGGGGCAAAATGATGCCCCACAGTTTGGTGTTTCAGAGGTCGTCTGTTTTGAAGAGTAGCTCGGTCTTAAATGTGACACACAGTATGTTGAGTAAAGAAAACTGCTCCTCATGCTGACAGAGAAACACAAAACAAAAGCAGGTGCTGATGACAGGAGGAAATACAGCAGAGTGAATTAAACTACATACAAACTGAAAGCTGCACAGAGGTTTTAGTACTTTTTCTTTTACAGCTGTTTTATCCCAACACCAGTTTATCAGTGATGGAAACAACAGGCTGGACACCGGCAGCTATTTCAGTTTCTCAGACTTTGTTTACTGTTGCATCTTTTTCACTCTGTCATGTTTAACACACAAACACACAACACAGGGTAATGACGAGCGTGCGTCTGTGTGTTGTTTCTTTCAGACTTGAACAGAACCTTTCCAGACAACATCCAGTTCCGCAAGACGGCCAACCCATGTCTACAGAAGGCTCTGTACAATGTGCTGCTGGCCTATGGTCACCACAACCCAGCTGTGGGCTACTGCCAGGTATCACTGAACCGCTGAACCGCTGAAGCACTGAACCACTGAGCAGGTTGAAGTGGGAAATTGTTACTGTGACCACATTCGTTGTTAGTGATCTTGTGTTGGTTATAAGGGTTTGAGCAATGCAGTATTTTTTCATTTATTTTCATAGTGTCGTGTGACTGAATTATTGTTATTGATTATTGGAAAAAGGTGTTTTAGCCCTCAGATCTTTATCTGTGAGAATATAAAGTTCTGTGCAGTTAACAGAGTGTTTATACAAAGTCTGCTGAGGTCTTATTTACTTGATGTGAGTTTTTGTTGTTGGTTCCACACAAAGGTTGTTTGTGTCAGTGTTGCGTTATTTTAGCCGCATGCTAATTATTAGCATTTGAAAGGCAAATTTCACTCATTGGAGCAAGTGTGGCTTGTTTTGCAATTCAAACAGACTGTGTCGGTTGTTTCATCCTCTCTTATGTCGTATAACTAGAGCCCATTCATCTCTGATCCCACGCAGGTAGCCTGTTTTCACCTCAGCGGTTGTCTCCTCAGCTCACGTCCAGGGAACCTGCCTCTGTCCTATGTGCTCTCTTCATGTGCTCTGTCTCTGTTTGTCCTCAGGGGATGAACTTCATAGCGGGCTATCTGCTCATCATCACAAAAGATGAAGAGAAATCCTTCTGGCTAATGGATGCACTGCTCGGCAGAATTTTGCCAGGTGTGTGTGTGTGTGTGTTTGTTTTGTGAGTGTGTGTACACTGTTTGCCATGGTTCTGGCCTCTTGACAGGTTCATGTGTGCGTGTAGATGTTCTGGTTGTTCCTTTTGCTCTGGACTAAGAGTAATCTCATAAGAAGTCACATGGTCTATATCTGTCTGTGGCTTAAGTCCTACAGCTTGTTTTCATTAGTAACTTACACACATTTAGAAAAGGGAAAAGCACCATAAATATGTGTCTCTATGAAAAAGTGTCACAGAAATTGATTTGTTTGTTTTTAACCCAAAAGGTGTGTTTGTGTATGTGTTCACAGACTACTACAGTCCAGCCATGCTGGGGCTGAAGACGGACCAGGAAGTGTTAGGGGAGCTGGTGAAGATGAAAGCCCCCGGAGTCTGGAAGACCATGATGGATCAGAACGTGATGTGGACCCTGGTGGTGTCCCGATGGTTCATCTGCCTCTACATAGACATCTTACCTGTAGAGGTGTGTGTCGAGACAAAACGTTTGAGATTTACAGTTTCTTATTTCCCTATTAGACCTGTAAAAACACTATTCACAACACTAGTCCACATGTTCTTCACCAGTGGATTCAGGTATCAGATTCATAAAACATCCCTCTTCTTTGTTGTTGCTCACTCCCCCTGTTGCCCTGTAGAGGGTGTGTGCGCCCATCACTCCTCCACACACACAGGAGGCTTTAGGGTGTAACACTTGCAGATGTTCTTATTATTCCCACTTCATGTCACTCCCACTCTCTGGCACTGTGGCCAAACCAGACCAGTTTATGGGCTGTGGTTCCTCACAGACTCACCACCAACACTGATTCATGGTTAATGCTGCTTTGTTTTGTTTGCTGCTGCAACTTGTTTTTTCCTCTGCTCATCCTGAAACACCCAAGAAACTAATTTTACAGTCACTGGAGCAAAGGGGAGTGTGACAGTGAAAGGAGGGACACGTGGAAAAGAACAAGTTGAACGAGTTCACTGGTTGTGAATGTAAAAAGCTGTTGTGTGATAATTATTCAAGATACATTTATTTTCTCACAAAGCAAACAGCACTGATATTTCATGATGAGCATCACCGCATGTGTTCACCGGTGGGATTCACCTCTGCGTGGCTTTTTCCCCCCTGCAGACAGTCCTGAGGATTTGGGATTGCCTGTTTTACGAGGGCTCGAAAATCCTGTTCCGTGTCGCTCTGACGCTGATCCACCACAATCAGGCCCTGATTCAACAGGCCCAGTCGCTGCCTGACGTCTGCCAGATCTTCAAGCAGATCACCCAGGGACCATTTGTTGATGAATGCCACACTTTCATGCAGGTAAACAAGGACCTGATGAATGAAATGATAAACTTCCCTGCTGATTTGCTTCCTTTAATCCCCATAATCCTGTTTCTTGTCCTTCCTAGAAAATCTTCACTGAACCGGGAAGTCTCTCCATGGCAACCTTGACTAAGCTGCGGCTGATATGTCAAACTCGCATCATTGCAGAGGAGTCGTGACACAAAGCGACTCATCTGTTGCTCAAATTCAATACACATTTCACAGGAGAAGCAGCTCGTTTGCACCTTTTTTTTTTTTTTATCTGACGTCTTTTCACGATTACATGCTGGATTTTGTCTTAATCATGTGTTTAGACAGCCATACAAGCTACATGTAAATATATGATATGAATACTCTTAGCTACGCTCTGTATGAGCTGATTATTCCATTTGAATCGACCATGTAGTTTATTCTAGGTGACTGTTTTATTTTGTTAAATGTGGAATTATGCACTTTACTCTGAAAAGTCCGACACTGAAGAGAAGAGGCTTGGCAGCGAATGTCAGATTAATTATGTGTTGCACACCCCAGAGGAAGTGGCCTACTGTATTTCATACTGTCTTCTGAATACTTGACTGATTGGTGACATGCTGTAGTGATCCAGAGTGCATTATGCTGATGTGATGCAGTTACTTCAAGTGCACTATGCTCAAACAATATAAGCACAAGTGAAAGGGCTGTTTGTTTTTTCTAACAATGGTGTGTACACTTTGTGTTTGGCCTCGGGGCCGTAAACTGCTGTAGTGCTGATATCAGATTTAGTTACACTGGACAGAAATAACCGTGGCACAGATCCCAGCTCTGGGTTTCCTGTGTGATGTACACCTGGTGTAGCAGCTCTGAATAAACAGCCGTGTTTATCTCGCACTAAACTAGATTAAACCACTTATTAAAAAAGGTTTTGTTGCATAACATACTCCAAAAAAACTGTCCTGGATCTTTAACATTTTTATTAACTTTCAGTCAGATGCATAATAGAAAACGAGATCACGTCATTTTCTATAAAAATAAAAGATCAAATCACTACAGTTCATCTTGACATTTCTTTTTTGGGAGAGGGCGGGGCAAAGCAGGAGTAGAAGATTAACCCATGCACCTGTTCATTTTTCCTATCACATAAATTTATTTTAAAGCAGAGTTGCGCTCGGTGCAAGGTCGAACAACTACGCACAGTCTACACAAAGCACCAACCCACATGTTCACCATCAGGACCACCAGTTAGTTACAGTTACAGTTACAGTTACCTCCCTGTGCCGCCTCAGTGCAGCTCAGGCTTCATCTGTCTCCACTGTGGAGGAACGTGATTGGAAAAGACACATTGAGAGCGTTCCCTTCTCTTGGACTCACTAGGATCATCTCATGCTCGTGAAGCTACAAAAATACTAGTGAGCATGTATAAGAATAAAACTTTGAAAAAGTTTTCACATGTGCACACGTCAGAAAAATCTCAGAACATTTCGACCAACAGCAGTAAAGCCACCGGCACATTTACAAAAGAATTTGCTTGGTTTTACAGTTAATTTGAGTCTCCATCTTAAAATTCATGTGATATTAACATTGGACATGGCAAACGACAACAACAACAACAACAATGACAGACAGCAGTTCAGGCAAATTCAACCAGCCCCCCCAGAACATAATGAAATAACAGCTACAGCAAAGTCAAATCGCATCCATCCTTGATAATGTGGAGACTCGTCCTCTTGTCGAGATTCACGTGATCTAAACCCGAGCAGCTTTTTGTCTTCTCATCATGAATCCACAGAGAAATGGAGGGAAGTCAGCGGTCCAGAGGTGACGGAGGAGGATCCTGTAAAAACACAAGCGCTCACCACAGAGAAACAAGCGTCTCCACTCACTCAGGCTCGTGTCCACTCGCTCATTCACACGCTAAGGTTCATCTCCACTGTGGAGTCTGTCAGGTTTGAATTAAATGAAGGGCCTGTTTAGATGGTCTGGTATCCAGCATGGCTCCTCTTCCTGCCTATTAGGTACGCAATGAGCACGATCAGCACCAGGCCGGCGAGAGCTGCTCCGACAATGATGGGGATGAGCATCTGGTCCTGGTCCATCTGACACTCCTCCGCTGGAGACAGAAACCAGACCAGAGTCAAAAATTGGATCAGATTAGTAAATACTGCAGCTTTAACAGATGGATGAGTGGGAGAGGCAAAGAAATTCCCTCTCCAGACATCATCGCTCAGTGAGTCATATAATTCTGGCGTTGGAGAAATGGCCAAAACCATCAGATGTTTTTCTGTGACAGTAACCTTCCTGTTCCAGAGCCATAAAAAAGTGACAGAATAGTTGCCACAAAATTAGCAACAAGCAGCTGATGCAGCTGAACAAGTTGGAAATAAACACAGTGATAACAACTCTCAGTTCAACACTTGCAGTGGCTCTCATGTCTGAAAAGAGCCGAGAAGTAAAACACCTCCAGACGTCACTGATAAACATGCTGGAGTATGGTCTGGTGCGCTCGATGTGACAGGAACGCAGTTAAGGAGATTTTATCAACACTTGGCCACAGGACGCTGCCTACTCCAGACAGAATGGAGGTCAGAGGTCAGAGATGAATAAAAGCTTGGATAAACTGAAGACAACGTGCGGCTCTACCTGTGGCAAACTGACTGGTGGTGACTCCAAACGGTTGGACCTGCAGCCTGAACGTGTTCAGAGAGAAGTCCGGCTGCACGACCAACGTCTGCTCTGCGTTGCACATGTAGGAGCGGCCCAGTGAGCTCCGCAGGTAGTTCAGACTGAGGTTACTGGCTGTGAGAGGAGCTGCAGAGAGTAGAACTGCGTTAGTAAACAGAAATATATATATATGTTTTAAACCATGTTGTTTTTTGCAGTGTAATGTCACACACCTGTCATGTCGGACCAATTAGCAAACAGAACGATCCCACTCAGGTGGTATTTGTTGCTTGTGGAGTTCTGTGGATTAGAAGAAGAACTCGATGGATAAGTGTTTCTACACACACAGACCAAAACCGATGATGGAGCTAAATTCATAAAAAAGAGATATTTACCAGCATGAAGGTGAAGTTGAGTGTAGTTGTCGTCTGCGCTTGGGTCAAAACCAGAGAAGCTGTGCCAGCTTCACAGGATCCTGATGCAGTCATCAGGCTGGGACTCAGGTTCACTAAGTCTTGGATGGTCTGTGTGTAGAAAAGGTTGGTTTGTTTTTCCTGAATGAATGTGTGTGTTATTTTCCTGCGAGGTGCTGGTGAGGCTCTGTTACCTTGTTCTGAGACCTGGAGACATAGGAGACGTTGAACTGCAGTCCCATCTGGGCCAGGAGACAGATGGTGCCGTTGGTGTCGGTGACGTTGTAGAAGCCACGTTCAGGTGTTCCTGGAGGGGTCGGTGCTGGTGGTGCTGTTGTTGTAGGAGCAGCAGTGCTGGTGGTGGGTGGAGCTGTAGTGCTGGTCTGATCTGCCACACATACGCTTTCTGTGAAAAGACACACGATAAAAAAAAAAGTGTGAATATTTAATCAGATATGTTAAAACCTCCAGCAGAACCAGAGCGGTACCTGTTGGACTCAGGTCATTTCCGGGCATGTACGCCTCCAGCCTCATGTTAGAGAACGTGACGGTGGCTTCACCGACTCTGAAGGCGGAGGCGCTCATACAGCGGTAGGTGGTGTTGACTGGGGCCCAGATCCCAACGGAGGCCGACACCACGGTGACCACATCTGGGGCACAGAGATACAACAGATCAGTTACATCTTTAATACAACGCTGCAGCTCCACCTGCTGAATCACACTGTAAAGCTGGTGGCAGTTTGTTCTCACCAGAGCTGTTGGACTCGGGGAAGATGGAGGTGTCGCTGAGGTTGTACTGCAGTGTCAGGTTAGCCACGCTGTACAGACTCCCATTGGTTGAGAAGCTCAGGCCCAGAGCGTGGCCCGGTCCGAACACCGCCACCAGCCACGGTGAGCTGCCGTCGGTGCCACAGGAGCTGCTGTCTGGGTCGACGGTGGCCGAGTCAGGCAGAGGGACCTGCACCGTCCTCTGAGGTTAGAGAGAGAGGTGGTGAGGAGCTGCGGCAGTGGAGGGAACATGACTCAGAGATGGATGGATGAACAAACCTCGCTGCTGGAGGTGTTGTATGTGATGGAGAACGATGCAGAAAGCTCGGCCTTGATACAGGTGGAGTTTCCCTCTTTCACCTCAAGCATAACAGCATGAATACAACCTGTGGGGACAAACATAATAATTACCAGGGAGGTTTTACACTGAACATAGAGCAGAAAAACAAAGTAATTAAAGGAATGTAAACTCACACAAACTTAAAATATACAAGAAAAATACATATTTTCAGCTGTTTTTATCCCACAGTCTGAACCAACACATAACACACGTGTTACTGACCCTCTCTTCAGCAAACTCAGTCATCAAGCAACTCTACCTGACGATGGCAAGCTGAACAGTTAAATACAGAGATAACCGCCCTGCACTGCTTTTGGGATCCAGCTTTACATTTTATTATTATTTATTATCCATTTCTATTTGTAATGTGGGTGGACAACGGTTACAAAACGAGTGTGATCTAGCCAGTGTTACATTCACACTGGATCAGTTCACACAGCTGACCAGCAGAGGTCTCCACACAGCCGACAGTGACACTGCAGCCCACAGAGGCAGGAGCTCTACTGGGTAAACTAAATGTGGCTCCAATGCACAGAATTACTTTAGTGGTATTTGGCAACTCAGCCAACCTGGCAACTTTCACACTTGCATTGTGAACTATTAATACCTTTATTCCCTGGAAACTGCCAACTCACTGTTGTGTGTCCATGTGTGTGCTGCACACATATTGTTTGGAAAGCGACAGTGGTTATTCAGGACTCGTGCTTATCAACCACACGACTCAGATCCCTAAAAAAAAAAAAAAAAAAAAAAAAAGGTCCTCTCCCATTTTATAACAGAGTGATGCAACACAGGAGTTTCACCAGTGGCCTCACACTTCACTTCTCAGATGTGGCTGTTGTTGTAAGACGAGGACTCTTCCACTGTGGTCGACTTCCTATCAGCTCCGGCCTCGAACTTCTGCTTAGGACCAATAAAATGAAAACTGAAAACTGTGTCTAAAGGGAAAAATAAATATTCTGCCCACAAGCCACAAGATCAAATATCAGTACATTAAAATATCACAGTGTTTCATGACGTGATTCTTTGAAGCGCTGTACCAATATTTCATCAATAGTTCATATGGTGACAGTGGTATTTGGACAAACCGTAAAGTACCTCCTTGCTTACAGCATCCCAGGATATTGCAATATATCACCTTCAGGATATGTATCGTATCACCGGCTTCTTGCTGATACACAGCTCCACCCCAGCTGGATTGTATTGATAAGAAGGATTTATGAAATCAGAAAGAGTATCAGCAGCATCTGGCTCCCTGAGATGAACTCGTAGCGTTCGGCTTGTGGGTGGTGTCAGATCTCCACCATGTTCCTGGTATTCATTTCACAGCACAACACGCTGAACTCTTCCCTCATCTTTGTCTTTCTATATTAAACACACACACACACACACAGTGTTTCAGTCTCTCTCAGTCACACACATACTCTCACCATCTCCCTGCTGCCTGGCTGAAAGTTGACCCCAGTGTCACCTCTCGGTTCACCCAGTAAACACACAGCAGACTTTACACAACACTGCTATCTGAGCATGAGGTAACGTAGCCGTGCACAAAGTATATATAAAGCCACAGATAGCAGCGTTACACAGGGAAGAGCACGACGGCAGAGCTGAGCACACACTGATCTGACTCTATATTTTATAACGAGCGGACAACAACTGCACTTCAACTCCCTGTGTCAGCAGCCTGGACGATCAAACTGCTCATAAACCGACCCTGTCAGTCGGCCCCCAGCACAAAGCCATCGCGGTCACATGAACCTCTCCAATGACACAACAATGAGGCCGATGTGCTGCTGCACAACATCAACAAAACCTGGGTATTATATCAGAATAGAAGAGAACACAATAGAACCTGAAGACAATTGACCTTTGGATTTTAGACGTGGTTCTTTTGATTAGAAACTTCAGCACCTGGTCAAACATGGAGAGACGTCACATACATATATATGTACATAAGCAGAAGTGCTAAAACCCCAGTGATCATAAAAACAGAGCCACATTTAAACAGTGTGTTTTTTTTTTCTTCTGATCGCCATAAAATGAGAAACTGAAACCACAGACATGTGATGTGCTTTCTTTAAAAATGATTCAAAACAATTAATATATATATATTAATATTATACCACAAGTACAATACCTGCATTCAACACTATGAAGGTAAAAGTACTTGCTGCAAATACAGCACCTTTGTTATTATAACATTTATTAGCTGCTGCTCATGCAATTGTATATAAGTACACACATTCATTCTAGACTAATATTATTTTTAATAAAGTGATTAAATGGATGATTTTCTATCAAAAGTCCAAAGTGATTAAAATAATCACAAGGAAATTGGCCTAAAACATAAACGTAGTTAACTGTAAATCACAGAGACAATTCATCATTTCAAAAGCCTCCCATGTGATTTTTTTTTTTTTTTAATAAAAGGAACTAGTCAGTATTTAGCAGTAAATGATCCCATTAACCACATCGACCTGACACGTGAACTTCTGCACAGATACGAGCTCAGCTGAGCGGCTCTCTGGTCCACGGAGACGGAGAGGAACCGCCAGCAGGAGTTTTCATAGTGTTGTCACATTGATCTGATATTTACTCCACTAATCATCCGGTTAATCAATTATTACAAACCATCTAATGTTATCAGATACACTCTGATCGCCAATCAATCAACTGTCGATCGACAGAACGAGTTGCTGTTTTCCACCGACCGACCGACCGACCGTTGTTCGGTCCAACGGTCGCTTTCACCCTCAGAACACTCACCTATAACGGCAAACGAGGCGACGGTGAACGCGGCCAAAGCCCGGGAGAGTTTCATCCTTCGGCCGTGAATGCACCACACGACCAGAGCTCACTTGTTGTCCCGGTACGAGGACGGAGAACGGCCCGGAGAAGGAGGAGGGTTGTGCGGCCGCTGCAGGCGCAGGTGGGTCGTCGGTGCGTCGCACTTGACTCACTCGACCTGTCGCGGCTGTTAGCTAAAACCGAGTCGGTGCTACTGCCGCTGCCGTTGGTGGCGGTTGCTGTTGCTGTTGTTGTTGTTTACGTTTCTATGCTGCCCGAGCATAAAACAAGA
Organism: Caranx ignobilis; assembly: GCA_021432705.1. Lineage (NCBI taxonomy): Eukaryota > Metazoa > Chordata > Actinopteri > Carangiformes > Carangidae > Caranx > Caranx ignobilis. Next base: position 50,668,162 of record MU270012.1, read on the forward strand.
TTAACTCGGTGTTCACGCAGCATGTCCCGGGGGGGAGAAGAACAGCTCGACGCCCGCAGTCAAGTGTCGGTCAGAGCCACAGTGAGTGAATAAGCCATAACCCGTCATGTGAACGGGAGCATTTGCAGCAACTCCCCGGTCACGTGAGACCCTCCACCCGCCACTTCCCCCCCTCCAGCCTCCCTCCTCTCTGAGTCAGCCCCGACTGCTCCGTATTAACACTGTCACTAATACAGAATAGAAAACACTATTTTATCCTATAGCACATATAATGTTGTCGCTGTTGAATTGGACTTTTTTTTTACACATTCACATGATGGTGTTTATGATGTAGGTGGCTGATGTCAACATGGTGTGAAGAGACGTTTCGGCTCGGTGTGAAAAAATAGTGCATTTCCAGGAATAATAGTAGAAATACGACGAATTCTCATGAATTAATCAAAAATAATTGCAAGTGCAACTTTTATGGGTTTTCCACGCTACATACAATAGCTGTATGAAAGGTAACGGAGCCATGCAGAGTGCACGTAAACGCAACATTCCTGTTGTCCCATAACTTAAATGTGTTGTATGTAAAACATAGGTTGTGTTGCATGTGAGAAGAGAAGTGAGACCTCGAGCACTTCATATAGTTCTTTCTTCTTGTATGGGATGGAAACATGTGAGAGTTTGCGCGCACACACACACACACACACACACACACACACACACACTGTGGTGTGCAGGCTGCAAAGTGCATGTGTTCTGGGTATAGTCAGCTGACGCCTTCATCAATTCACGAGGGCGTGTAAAACCCTGGGAGGAACGCAGCAGAAAGCTTTAATGCTCCTGTCCAAGACTTATCAGGACCCTGGCACATTCCTCCTGCATACTTCAGCCAACAAAAGACATCAAGTTTTCTTTATGCCATCAAGTCAAACGTTTAATCCATCCTGTTTCTTAATCACAGCTGTACTTTCCCTGGTGCAAGAGTGAAAATAAGAGATGCTTCATTTTCACTTACATCATTAAGTAACTTCAGAAATTTCAATCTGGAGTGGCTCATTTAAGTGAAAACGGTGGCTTTAATTGTTTTTTGAGAATAAATACGTGCATTTAAATCTAAATTTAGATTAGATTTAGATTTGAATTTCAAAATAAGATGTCTGCCAAGAGAACAGACAAACCGCTTCCTTCAGGGGCTGGGAAATATAAAATGAAAAAGGCCAAATTAGAAAATTAGTGCCGTGATGCTTAGGATGCCTCCCAATCCAAGTTGTTTTGCTGTTTTTATGTCTAAAACAACACACACCCCAGAGCTGCACTATGGACAGAAATCATCCTTGTTAACCACTCGTTCAGTCACTATGAACTAGTTCTGCTTTTTTATTTTTAATTAGATGAAGTCAGATTAAAGTTTGCAGCTTGCACCACTAACTATTATTTACAAATTCTACACATCGCGAACTGAATCATTAAATATCCATTTATTCAGGTTCACTTTTCTCACTCGTACATAGAATACAATCTGATCTACAAAAACGTCAGCACATGACATTGGACATTTTGGTCAAAACATACAAGATACCCAAAGACAAAAGTGGCTTGCCTGCATATCATTTATCGTCCGTGCTGTGAGCAGTGACCTCCGACCTCTGGCCTACACGCATCTGACTCAGCCACCTGGGACCACTTCATCCATCCTTAAGTGTCCTCTCAGCCGTCACTCTGCCACATGAAGCAACCAACCAATCAGCTTTACACTCAGCAGTTCGTGTAGCCATTCATGAACAAAAAAATTGAAATAAAAACAAAAAGAAAAATCTTAAAACTAAAGACAAACCAACTATAGTAGAAAATAAGTGATTTTTTTAGAACGATGTGATGGACAAAAAAAAAAAAAAAAAAAAAAATCTCAATCCCAAGGAGGATAAACACAACAAAAACAGAGGAAAGTGCTAGTTATTTTTCAGTTGAGTTTTGCATTAGCAGATTTGTAAGTCACATAAACCAACAATCAACGACCTGGGCGGCTCCTCCAGCCCCGTCTCATTAAAGAGTCCCACTAAAAGATGTCGCAGTGGAAACAGTGCAGCCGAGTCTCTCTCTCTCTCTCTCGTGTCTCTGGAGCTCTGTGCTGGTCTGGACACTGTGTCCAGCTTTGCGGATGGAGGGAGGGAAACATGGGCACCAGAGGAGAGTCGTGGAAGGCTGAGGGGCTGTAATGCTGTTTTGGGAGCCAGCTGTTCGCCTGCTGTGAGGAGAGCACGGCAGCGATGGAGCCACCCCCCCCATCAGGCAACATAGTGGTACTGGTTAGGAGTCTCCTTGTCACGCTCCATGTAGTCTCTGTCTATGAGCGACTCGATCCGCTTCTTCAGGTCACCCGGCTGTTGGGAGGAAGGACAGATGAGATTTCTCTGTCTGTGTTTGTACATTAATGAATAATGTGGATTAAAGACTGACCTTGACAGGGAACTTCAGCTGGTTGTAGAGCTCTGACACCAGCAGATTGTGACTGAGGGTCTTCCTCATCTTCATGATGCGCACCACGGCTGCATCAATCTGGTACTGCCGGTCCTGGAACACACGCTCCGTGGTGCTCACCTGCTCCTCTACCTGTGAGGACATGTAGGATAATTAAGCCTCTGGTTGAGGAGCGTGTGAAGACAGGAAATAAAGAAACACGCTGCTGCTTTTACCGTTTCCTTCATTTGGATCTGATTGATCTTGATGCGGAACAGTTTGTGTTTAAAGTCATTGTTGAAATTGAAACGGTCTCCGTCCTCCACGTCTTTGCCTCGGGGGTTCTTGTTAAGGACTCGTGCCTTCCACAGGCGAGGGACTGCAGCGTGCGATTGAGCTCTCCCTCCTCTGTGCAGACAGACCGAGACACATCGACAGTGTGATACAGCTGCTACGTTTCTCCAACAGGAGAGGAGTTGTACTATATATTAAAAAGACATGTAACCTATGCCGGTGGCAGCACGAATCTCCTCCACGCTGAATTCCTCTTCCTCATTAAACATCAGCAGCACCAGTGTCTGGAACAGGGAGACCTGCAGCTCCTTCTTTCCCTGTAGGATAAGGTAGCTGTCATTAGAAATGAACTTCATGCATTTTTACACACTGTTCCTCTCCTCACCTCGATGTTAGGGTGTGTTACCTCTTTAAACTCTGCCTTGAGAACAGCGTGGCCTAGTGTCGGCTGCCACTGTAGCTTCCTCCCGCTGTGCTTCCCCAGGTAGAAGAGCTTGAACACTTCCTGCAGTTTCACCATCTACAAAAACATAAAGAGATGAAATTTGTCTGGTCACTAATATTTAATGAGAATATTAGTTGCCAGAAGGGAGAAAGCAGCTACAGCCAGATGCTCCAACTTTGGAGGATTAAGTAAAAACTGTTCATAAAATTTACATCATGCTCAGACAATTATTTTCTATAAATAGGCAGAGAAACCTAAGGGATTGTGGTCATTGGTGCATTAGCTCACAGACACACATTAACTGACATCTTCACTGGACTATTAAGGAGACTGTATTGAGAGTGGATCTTTGTGGATGAATGAGTGAGTGTGACGTTAGTTAAAGTAAAAATGAAAGGGAGAATTATAGATGGGTTAGGTGGCCATCAATGTACTGTATATTACTGTGCATTCATATGTGAATTGTTTATATACTTGATTGTCTTGTTTGATCTCCCTGAAAAATTCGTAGAAACACTCACCTCTGGCGGCAGGTGGACCTCCATGGGTGTGTATGAAGGCCAGTAGCCCATGGTGAGGATGTTGACAGTAAGTTCTATATTGCTGGGTTCACTCTGGTTCTGCATATACTGGAGAGAAGCACAGCACAATCAATTATGCATGAAAAATGCATTAATGACGCAGTGCAGTGAAATGACTTCACATCCTGTCAACATTTTCAAGTTCCACTCGTATGTTTGTACATTAGTGATGTAAAGTACCTGTTTGAACTGGATCATGATGTCTTTAGACAGCTCCATGTCCTTGAACATCCCTTCAAGCTTACTGGTAAAAGCTGCACCACATTCTGCAGGAAGTGAAAACCACAAATGTGTGACTTCTTCTCACACATTACACCAACACATGACACGCTATATCACCAATATAGCATGTTATGAGCACCAGACCTGCTGTAACACTGTGCAGATGCAAACATTATCTCCACATGTATCAAAGTAGTTTAATGTTCATCAGGAGAATTACAGTGTAGATATACTGTACAGATCAGACAACATCAGTCAGAGGTTAGATATCTCATCTAACTTTTTATCTGAGGCAAAGACTTTGATTTTCAATGACAACTTCCTAATTTAAGAAACAAGACATCGGAGCAGACATTCACCATGTTTGAGCTTGGACAGCATCGATTTCTCTGCGTCAACAGAAGCACTCTTGCCGACCAGCAGACGCTTGGCCAAGTCCTTCTTATAAAAAGCTTCGAACACATCTTTTCCTGGAGGGACAAAACAGAGATCGAGAAGTCTCATCAGACAGTAACACGCTTCACAGAGTTTAGTAATGCTAATCAACTGGGAAAACGAACACTCCTGTGAACGCACCAGACACGAAGTGTGACTAACCGTGTATGAAACGAAAGATTATCATTATCTTGTCCAGGATTCTCTCCAGCTCCTCCTCTGTGGCCTCCTTGTTCCCTGCTCTTAACTTCGAATCCACATATTTAGCTGGATGGGAAACAATAAAGGTGTTATTGTCACTAGAAGCAGAATGAGAATAAAACTGTTTGATGTTTTGGTGTCATTTCTGCGTCCAACCTACCGATGAGTTCAGCGGGTTTGTTGGGCCTCTTGTTGATGAATGTCTCAAACGCCTCCTTCATGGCGTTGATGAATCCCTCGTTGCGTGTGAAGCAGCTCTGTGCCACGTTGTCCATCTTGTCTTTGAAGTCCAGTAGGTCCTGCACCATGTCCTTGTCTTTCTCTGGAGTACAAACAATCTCTCCACCAAAGGACTGCGAACAGAGACAGGTCACAATCATGTGTTAAAATTCACTTCTCACGCATTAAAGGACCTGAATATATTTTCTTGATGGACACACTTTGTGTTTCATGTCCATGCTCAGGACATGTAGCTACAGTGTTATGTATCAATACCTTAATGTAATCCCTCCAGAACTGCAGCAGTGTGGGAAGTCCTCCCTTCACCTTGCTGAAGAGCTGGTAAAGCAGAGCCAGCTCAGTCACACGATTCTCATCCAGCAGGGTGCTCAGACCTGCCACACACACATCACACACACATCACACATGAATACAGGTGTGCATGGGCTTCTATATATTTAAAGGCCACCACTTCAAAGAAAACAACTAAATGAGTTTGATAAAGTGATTCAAACCAGTGATGAAAACAATAAAAGTTGCACAAAAACAATACTCCTCTGGCACAATTCAACATAAAATGAAAACTGTAAGCTTCATTAATCCACTCCTCCCTACAGACTTACCCTTTTGTAGTATTGCAGTCATGTGTTCTCCTAAAAGTTGTTTCTCAACACAGCTAATAAGTGGTTTCCTGTAAAATAATGAGCAGAAAATAAAGAGGGGAAAAATTACAAATTGTAGAGAGTTACAGAGTTACAACTAAAGAATAAAAAAAACATACATGTATAAAAAGTGGAAAGGAAATGATGAATATTTATGTTTCCATGAATTTGAAAATGAAAATGTCATGAATAGATGCTTTTATCTATAATTATTATCTGAATAATATGTTAAGATACAGTTGAAATCAAAAAGAGGAATTACTGAGTGCTCTGGTCGAGGTAGCTCACGATTCGATCATTCTCCTCCTCTAACCGACGAGCCACATGATGCAGGTATTCAGGCACCTGCACAGACGCAAACACACATAATCAATAAGTACATTAATTCAATCAAATCTAGTTTGTCATTAGAACTGTATCTTTGGATATAAACAAAGAGTCCTACTCACATCTCTCTCCTGCATCAGCCGCTGTCCCTCTGCTGCATACAGGCGATTGGTCTCAATCAGAAATCTCTCCTCAAATGAATCTTTGTAAACCTGAACAAACATTGGACAAATCAGGAGGTCAAAAACAACGACACACACACACACACGGATCTATCGATTAGTTTTGGTGGCAGACAGTTGATCAGGTACCTGCAGGTCCGACAGCATGCCCAGCAGGCTCCTGAGGAGGCTACGATCCACCGTCTCCCCGTTCCTCTCCAGTTCTATCTGCTCCAAGATGCCGTCGACTGTTCGCTTCTGAACCACACTGTCGCTCACAATGTGGGTACGAAAGAGCTCCAGCCCTGTGTCCCTGTAACGCACATAAACATTCAGGTATAACATCAGCCTCCGCTGTTCACCTGGACAAACAGAATCAATTAAATCAACAGTTATTTACCAGATGGAGGGAAGTAGGGAGTTCTGAAGCACGTATGTACGATCCAGGAAGAGAAAGATACTGCGGATCATGATCTGTAAAAAGAAAAGCGAAGAAAATTCAGGATTCACACTCTTACAGAAAACGTTTTTATTCACACAGTATGATTATGTAAAAAAACGTCAAAGCTCACAGTTTGTCTGCAGTGGTCCTGCCAGCAGCGATTCATTCGCTTCAGGAAGGAGAGGTTGTCCAGAGACTCTGTGAGCTCCATGTTAAGGAAAAATACCTTTTTCTCACTTAAGTGATTAAACTGTTGACTGGAAATATGTGACAGGAATTATGCAAATTTACTTCTTAGATCAGAAAGATTTGTTGTTTACCTACAAACACTAAAAACTTTAATGTTTGTGTCTTCAGAGGTAGACAGGTGCGTAGGAGGGGGCCAATGAGGTACAATAAAGGAAACCTCCCACACACTGCCTTCACTTTAATAGGAGTTACATCAGATAGTATTTACTACTAAATGATGAAGGTCCCCAAGACCGAGATGTTGTAATTCCCATTAGACCACTCAGAGGATACGTTCAAGGGTCCTTTAATAGGACTAACGTTACACTGAGATAATGTTGTTTATCAGTTACTGTGCATCATGTGCCAGTGACAGCTGCTGCTTAACTTGTTCTATATTGACACCTTGTGAGAAACGACTGCAACAGCACCTCAAGCAGAGCACAGAGACCTCCCTGAACTGAGTTTACAGCTGCCAACAAATCTTTAAACACAACCATGTATTATCTCAGTGAATGACTCAACAGGTTCGACACAGCGGGGTCACAAAGAAGGATATTCTCTGAACTGGAAGATCTGAGCTTGCACATGGTCTTCACAGACCTGACGTAGCTGCTTGTACAGTGTCGGTGAGACTTTATATGAGCACAGGTTCTCCACCGCCTTCAAACAGAGGAGAGACAAAAACACAGGAGACACAGGTTGTTCACAGTTCTACACAATCAGCCACAACAGAGTCGAGTCCTGTTAGATGATGTCTTCATGTTAAATGGAATAGACAGGTGCTTTTGGCAATTTATGACAAACTACATGGACTATTTGCTATATTCAACATTTTGCATGTACTGTATGTAAATCCTCATTAGTTATGTGTCATTGCATTGGCAACAATGGCAACAAACAAAAGCAGACAGTCTGTTTATGGTGTTATAAATGACACATCTCCAGGAAGTCACGAGGCTTGTTTCAACCTTGACCTGAAATTAACAACTTGCAACCTCAAGCCTTTGTGGTCTGAACAGCTGAAATGTGTTAATACAGTTGTAGCTGTGAAACATTTGTGTCTGTGATGATGGTTCAAACCTGATAGAGCTCTTCCAGGTTGTACTTGATGGAGGTGCTGTTCTGAATGGCACCAACTGCATCTCGTAGCTTCAGCCACGTGTCCTCAGTGTAGTTCTCTGCTAGTTTTGGCCTGTCTGTTAAAAAAAGACAGCAATAATGTTAATTTATAGGTCCAACAAAACAATCAGCCCTACTTGATTTAGGCCGCAATGTATCTGTGTTGTTTAAAAACTGATTATGGGAATAACCAACAACCAACCAAGGCAGGTGCAGCTCCTACACCACACGCTGTGGACCCACAGGTAAGTATGTAAACAAACATGACGCAACTTTTATGTAGAGACTTTTGTTGTTATTCAAGTCAACACCGATCGCTCTGACTATGTTTGTAAATTCATATGTTGTCCTAAAAACCGTCTCCAAAGAAACATGTTTAAATATCACTTGAAAATTATATATATTATATAATATATAAGATATTTATTCAGGTTTTACATTAATAAAATGAGTGACAGAATAAAACCACTTACTGAGGATCAGACAGTGACAATCCTCTCACTGATTAATTGTGTCACCCACATTCACCGTCATCTGCCAATATTAAGACCAGAAGTAGGCTACACCTTGAATGTGGATTACCTTTATTCTCCACTGACATGCATGCTGTACCAATTCTCACACCTGTTATGGTAGTATATATAGTTTTGGATTTATTTCATGTGTGTATTTCTATAAATGGATGATTGCATAGTGTGTTTTATTCTGTCCTGGAGCGACACTTGATTCATTTTTGTTGTATGAGTCTCTGATTTTTTGTTTGTTTGTTTGATTGAGTCTTTTGCTTTGAGTGTTTTTAATTGGCAGTGATCAGTACTAATCAGTATAATCAGTACCACCTGTGCTGGTCACACAGGGTGGGTACAGATACTTGAGGCTGGACATGGTGTATCCAAATCTGGGCTCCGCTATTCAAGTTAATAGACAAAATCAGTTTCACACTATAATATGCTTCGGTGTCCAGTTTGTGAACTTGTTAAACTTTGAAACTGGTCACTGTTCATATGTGCAAATCCAGATGTTGTGAGAACATCTTGAAGCACAACGCTAAAATCCCTGTTGGATGTGATTATGTGCAATTACACAAACAAACCCTATGTGAAGCAAGAGACTAATCAGACCAGTTAGATGGGTAAATTATACTTAATACGTGCTGCCAAAAACTTACACAACCACTCAAACACATATTGATGATGTAAAAGTTGAGTTGAAATCAATCAGTGACGATACCTTTGAAATTTTTGATGACTAACTTCTTTGAAGCACCACTTTTTCCTGAGGCCACGGCGGAGGTCCTGGCCATCCCGTTGGTGTTGTGCTCCGTTATAGCGGAGAAGCTGGCTCTCTTGTCCTGTCGGGTGTCCTCTGCCATTATCAGATTAGCGCTTTGGCTTAACGCTGTATGGTCCAAGTGTTTTGCTAAGTTACTGCTGGATTGTTAAGTCGCCTGTTTATTTGCTGTCACCGACACAGCCTCTACTTTGAACCAGTTGTCTTTGGTAGACAGCGCGGACAGTCGCAGTGTAGTTAGAACACATTCATAACCAAACAAACACAGATTTACGAAAGGTAATCAGACAGAAAACATAACTACGGTCAGCTAAATAAACATGCTAACAGTATGTTATCTGAAACTGCAGCACACTTAAGCTACCAGTTTTTCGTGCTCTCCAAAAAAAACACTTTAGCTTCTCAGGCTAGTCCATGCCCGTCTTCACTATTTACAGATCTTCACGAGCTCAATTATTGTTTTTTGCGACTCTAAACAAAAATATAAAAGCGACATATTTAGCGTTGGTATGACAGACCCATGTTTTGGTGGCTTTCTTTAGCTCATAGCTAGCTAGCACAACAAAATGGCTTTTCACAGACAGTTCAGTTGGACAGGTGCATCTTGGGTGAAAAGCGGCCGAGTGGCGTTCAAGGGCAGTTGGAATTTCTACAGTCTGTAAAAGTCAATACTCGTTTTCTTAAGACGTTGGCACGACCAGAGCTGAAAAGATTAATTCACAGATAAACTGAGACTAAATTAACTGACGGCAAGTTTTTATAGTCACGTGTGCATTCGTTAGTTTTCTGTGATTGTAGACTTATACTTGGATATGTCGGAGAGAATTAGAAATCTGGACTTGGTTGGAGGTACCTAAAGGCTTCTTCAGTTCTGCCTGGAGAGGACACCCATTTAGTTGGCTCCTGTGGGGTCAAGATAAAGGCCAATAATGTTGATTGTTTTGTTAATTTGCTCTGTGACACACGTTTTATTCAAATCCAGAAAAAAAATCAAGTACATGGTATTTTCCACCTGATTAACTTGTTATTAAAACCTGAATTGGCGCCAACACCACTCTTGCTGAGTCATCATACTACACCCCCCCCCCCACACACACACACACAGACACCTTTTTTTTTTATCCTAGTAATGTGACATTGTCAATCATACTTTACAGCTGCCATCTCACATTATTATGCTAGGACAGCATTTTCATATTTAAGTATCCTGGTTTATGTGCATGCCACCGGGCATTATCATAACCTGGATATTAAGTTTCCTACTTTCCTCATAAAATGGGGCAGTGCACCACATTGCAGATTTTGGATATTCAAGATTGTAGGAGAATAATAATATTGACTTCAGGACTGAAGTTCATCTATATGCCTATGTGTTTTTGGTGGTCGTGGTAGTGACATTTACTGATTGTGTACAACAACAAAATAAATGAAATATAACATACCCTCTTTGAAAAATGGTGTCATGTGTTACTTGTATTGTATCAATGTTCAAAAAATATATACTCAGAGGGCAGTCTGTGATGTGTTGAGAAACTGTCAACAACTCCTTGTTGCTCGATGGTCTTGAACGCAGCCCTGCGTCACCTGCAGCCAGCGAGAGTTCAGCTCTAATGGGCGGTGTTTATACGTGACAAGGAAGGACCCAATGCTGACCCATTCAGGCTATAATTTCTGCTTGTCAATGTGGTGCCGTCCCAAGAAGCATGGGAACAGTGTTAAAGTGTAAATATATGTCGTGGCCGCTGTTTTTGGAGTACTGAGGCCCCCCTGTCTGTGGTAATCCCGCCGGCCGTCCCGAGCGCTGTCTGCAGCGGTAGGTAAGCTAACAGCTCCCGGGAGAAACTGGGCAGGAGGCTGCTGCGCAGAGCATCTTCTGAGAGGAGGAGAGGCCGGTTGTAAAATGAGAGGTTTTTACTCAAACAGTGTATGGATGTAACTGTGCGACCTGTTTGTCCACGTTATTGACACATCCTTCCTTTGCCATTTCTGAAAATGACGTTTAGCTTCAGTTAGCTTGCTAGCGTTGACATAAGTGGTGATCAGGCTGTGCTAACGTTAGCTAGCTCAGGTTGCTGGCCCAGAAGATATTCAAAATACTAATAAATAAATAAGACTCCCTCATATCAATCACTTACATTACAAACAAAGTACCTCACCTTCAGACAGCCGCTGTTAAACAGTGAATTTTCTGTTCACTGATTCACCAGTGGCCTCCATGGGTTTGGCAAGCTAGCTAGCATGAACGTCATTAGCTCTAACAACTTCAACAGCGTCTCATTGGAGATAATAAGATCTATATATGACTGTAAAATAAGTCGATCAGTAAACAGTTTACTGTTGCCTCATATTTCACATTCACAAAAAGTACATAATCATTTGATAAATGGTTTATGGCACAAAATTATACAGCACTCATGAGCATGTTTTATGTGTAAGTAGTAAAATGAAAACTTCTATCAAGATCTGTTTTTGTTTTTTTTATTATTACCATAAAACCACAGTATTGTCTGTCATTATATATGTTATACAGTAATCATAGGTGGCCACAGGGGCACAAAGCTGTGGTATAAACCATTTAAATAAAGTATTTATTTATTTAATGTTTACATACTGCTTGTAAAGTCTTGTACTCACAGAAGTGAAATGTTGTCATCAGTCCTTCATAGTTTTAATAGTGAATGGGAACAAGGCGCCACTTAATCGCAAGACATTATACATGTGGTTTTGATAGGGAAGTTGCATATGCTGACTGAGAAAGTTGTGGTCTTAACTGACATTTGCATACTTGTGGGGTTATATACAAGGCTGCTGACAATCTGTTGTGTTTACTATTTAGGTGAGTAATTATTTGAGCTTCAAAATGACAGAAAATAAAGACCAAAGTTTGCTAAAACTTCTAAATTTCTTCTTAAATTGCCTTTAACCTTTTGTTGCCTGGAGCGACCTATGTGCTGCATACAGTTTTTCAAGGTTTCTATATCATGAGTGTCGTACTTTTTCTTTTAAAAAAGTCTTTCATTGTGAAAGTCGAACACTGACCTGAGCCGATACTCAGGGGTAAATCAGTCAGAAACCGAGTGGAGTTTGTTGTGAATGAGAGACACACCCGTGCTTCAGTGTATCGTATGACATCACCGCTAATGTATCTCAGTAAAATGATTTGCAGTAACCTCATTGATTATATCGTCTTTCTGTTTTGTATCATCTAGTGTCGATGCCTTGGCTGAGATGAGTGTGAAGGCTTTTGAGCTAGTCCCCGCTGTGGAGCGAGATCTCCTCATGGGCGACAAAGCTCGCATCAACATCGAGTGCATCGAATGCTGCGGGAAGAAGTTGTACGTGGGCACCAATGACTGCTTCATCCACCACTTCCTGCTGGAGGAGGTCACTTCCTCTAAAGGGAAACTGACCTACTCTGCTCAGAAGAAGCTGCACAAATACCTGGGCCTCAAGAAACCTGTCGCTGAGCTGAGGGCTGCTTCTGCTTTGGAGCGTCTGATAGTGCTTTGCGATGGGATTGTGTTCCTCGTAGACATGGAGACGTTGGAGACTGTGCCCTCGGCGGCAGGAGGTGGAGCCAAAATCAGAGGTGTGACGGCGTTCTGCATTAATGAGAACCCAATGAATGGAGACCCGTTCTGTGTGGAGATGGGTGTTCTCTCCTCCAAGCGGCGGACAGTGCAGATATTCATGGTGTACGTGGACAGAGTCCAGCTGGTCAAGGAGGTGTCCACTCCGGAGCAGCCGTGTGCTCTTAGTCTCGATGGTTACTTTCTGTGCCTGGCCCTCGCTACACAATACATGATCCTTAACTACAACACAGGATCCTCCCAAGATCTGTTCCCTTACAACAGTGAAGAGAGGAAACCCATCGTGAAGAGGATCAGCAGGGAGGAGTTTCTCTTAGCAGCACCTGGTGGTCTGGGTGAGTCATTTGTGTTACTCATCTTATCAAGGCTTAATGTGACTATTTTCACAAATATCATAAATTGAGAGTATTTCTTGACACGTCTGGCTTTAAAATTGTCTGCAGGAATGTTTGCCAATGCAGAGGGCATGTCTCAGCGGGCTCCGGTCAACTGGTCAGAGAGTGTGATCGGTGCAGCCGTTTGTTTTCCGTACGTGGTGGCCTTGGACGAGAGCTTCATCACCATCCACAGCATGCTGGACCAACAGCTCAAACAGACTCTTTCATTCAGGGACGGACACATCCTGCAAGACTTTGAAGGTATCTTCACATCATAAGCTTCATCGTCTACTCTAATCACTTATTTATAAAAGGAGAATTATCTAACTTATTACATGCACTTACTCATATAGGTTTCCATTCATGTCATTTTTCTTTACATGGATTTAAAGGAGCTCTTAACATTGCTCTCCTGTATTATTTCTGAACTCATCATGGACTATTATAAAAGGTAAAACAATCTAAGTTGATGCTGCAGGACAGAGATTTTATCTTTTTTATTCCACACTTCCTGACGTCGGCTTTACTGGATGCAGTTCAACCACGGGCAGTAAATTTAGTAGTTGGATCTTATTATGATGTAATAACAGTGACTAAAGTAGCCTTGAGGAGAGACGAGGAGCAGGTTATAAAGTCTGGTTGTCATTTGTTAAACTTCACCACCAGCCAACACTGATCCAGGTGACATCACTTGAAGACATTTATCAAAGTTTGCTCACAAACGTCTTTGTAAAACTCTTCTTCCCGAGGTCTGGAAAACAGACCTTCATGTGTGTCATCCTTCAATTTGTCCATTGCGTATGGATTATTTAAAAAAAAAAAAAAAAGGAGTGAAATTATATGTCTTTAACTGTCAAGTGCTGCTTCGGTGGCAAACAGGCAGCAGTTATTAAATAGTCCACGGATGGTAAGAGTTGCTGCTTTGGACTGCGAGGCGGAAACCTTTTAGCAGAGCGTTGCTGAAAGCAGTGGAGAGCTGTACACTGAGGTCTGTGCTCTTAATGGGATCTGAAGCATCTGCAGCCTTTTCCTATTACAGAACATCCTCTAGTTTCAGGACTCATTGTGAGAGTAAAAGATATTACTGCTCAGAGCAAATGAAAGTTATTCAGGTCTGGATGGAGGCACAGAGGAGAGCTCACATTCCTGTAGCTGTCCTGTGGAGGGGTTTTGAGACGCTGCATGGTGCAGGAGGTTTACTTGCAGTATTTCCAAAATAATATTTCCACATTAATCAGGCTCCTTGTTGTTTGTTGATGTACCACAGTGCATATCTCTGGCTGTATGAAGGTCTGACCTCTGAGTGTTGTGTGTTTTTAGGGAAGGTCATCCTGGCCTCCACAAAGGCAGTGTATGTCCTGGTGCCCCTGCCTCTTGAGAGACAGATCCAAGACCTGTTGGCCAGTCACAGAGTGGAGGAGGCCCTCACCCTCACAGAGGGAGCACAGAGAAATATTCCCAAAGACAAGTTCCAGGTAACAAACTGGTGTTTGGATGTTTATGACTGGAGCCCAGTTTGAGCCTCTCTCCACTGGCGTCCTTTGTTATTAACCTTTAAAGCCTTTTCATGATCTAATCACAAACTACATTAAGAACCTTTTAAGTCCCCATGAGTCCCTCAGATCGGCAGCCTGTGGTTCATCTGCCTCAACTTCCTTTTTTATGGAAGCTCTTATTTCTGCTTGAATCTAAATTTAAACTGTGCTTTTATTGTTTTATTGCTGATTTGTTGTTTGTTTTTTATCTTTTTGAGAAGCACTTTTTAACCTTGTGAGGAAAAGTGCTACATAAATAAAGATTATGATCATCATTGTTAATCAATAATATTGATGTTATAGTGATTGATAATTGCGTGGCCTTCAACAATTATCTGAGTTGAATGTTGTTGTCTTATTTTGTCACTGACAGATTTTGCACAAAAGGATCCTCCAGCAGGCGGGGTTCATACACTTTGGCCAACTTGAGTTTCTAGAAGCAAAAGAACATTTCAGGTCAGAGTCTGAGACACTGTTGGATTGTTTTCCAGCTTTTGTTGAACAGCTTTGTTTGCTCAGCTCTGCAGCCACGCTCACTGTTTCACTGTGAATATGTTTCAGTAATTAATTCTTCTGTAGAGTCTTAATTTTTCCGTTTATCCACCATTACCGAGCGTCTTTTACCCTCATATCAATACACTTTGGGCAGTGGTCATTCATAATATATTGTAATATATAATGATAATAAATTATGTCATTTTGATTTGTGAGGATTTGTTTTTTTTGTTTTTTTTGGTGAGAAATGTGTTTAAAATATCAGTGTATTTTTAGGTTTAAATGATAGAAAGGTGCTGTGTGCTCTTGCCTCCCTCCTCAGCAGCTCTTTTTGACCTTTGTCATTATATTTTCAGGAAGGGTCAACTGGATGTCCGGGAGTTGATATCTCTCTACCCGTTACTGCTGCCCGCCTCCTCTTCGTTCACACGCTGTCACCCTCCTCTCCACGAATTTGCAGATCTCAACCACCTGGCTCAGGGCGACCAGGAGAAAGTGTTGCGGTGCAAGAAATTCCTCATCAGCTACTTGGGA
The DNA here is from genome assembly GCA_021432705.1 of Caranx ignobilis. Lineage (NCBI taxonomy): Eukaryota > Metazoa > Chordata > Actinopteri > Carangiformes > Carangidae > Caranx > Caranx ignobilis. Next base: position 50,683,767 of record MU270012.1, read on the forward strand.
GAGGTAAATGGAGTAAAAAAAAAAAAAAAAAACAGATTTATTTACATTGAATAAAACATTGCTTATGTATTGGAAGTTTATTTTTTATGTATCTCCACACACAGGTACGAAGCACAGAGGTGGCAAACGGTTGTAAAGAGGACGTGGACACCGCGCTGTTAAAGCTTTATGCTGAACAAGATCACGAGAGCCTTCTAGACCTGGTCGCTTCAGACAACGCCTGCGTGCTGGCAGACAGTGTCCCGTGGCTGGAAAAATATCACAAGTGAGTAAAATATTATTTTTTGTCCTCTACAAGTCAGTAGAAAAAACGAAAATTGCTATATTTCAACACATTTCATGCACACCTTGACATCTGCAGGATCATGTGTACTGCAGCGGATAGATCTATACGTCTGAAGTAAAAACAAAACGCACACATTTAGAAACTGTGGCTGTGTTGTAAACAGTCTTTTAATGTTTGTGTTTGCTTTGACTGATTAGACTGAATGTGTAGTTTCAGATCATAGCCACAGCTGTAATTAGAGGAAAAATGAACACTCTTGCGGACACTGTGGGGATCAGTGTAATTTTCTCTGATTAAAGTGGCCAAAAAAATTCTACAGGGACAATGGGAAATGTTTTTCTTTTTCAGCCTCTTGTGGTTAATTACCACATTGTAAGGCCTTCATTTGGCCTCCAGTTTAATCAATGCCGTTTAATTATTTTGTCCAAAAATTACATTATTGAGGGAGAAAAAAAAAAAAAGCCTTTTTCTTCATTCAGACTTTTTTCTCCGTCTTCTAGTTATTTTGCACTTGGGCTTCTCTATCACTACAATGGTCAGGATTCAGCAGCAGTTCAGGTACGTACGACCTAAAAATGATCGGCTCTCACAAAAGAATCAGTGTCAGTGTGACGTTTAGGAGCTGAACCTATTTTACCTCTTCATGTTTCTGGCAGCTGTGGATTCGAGTGGTAGACGGGGATCTGCAGGACTCGACACGACCTGACCTTTACGAGTACATAGTGGACTTTCTCTGCTCCTGCTCCAATCTGGACCTTGTATGGAAATATGCAGACTGGGCCCTGCAGAAAGATCCCACTGTAGGTTACCAGCACCTTAAATGGCTTCATGAATGTAACTGTACTGCACTGTCAGTCAAAGATTACTGGTGTCAGGTGATTTAAAAAAAAAAAAAAAAAAAGTCACTGTTAAACATCTTTAAAATTTACACTTACAGTTCACATCAGGTGATTGAGAGAGTGTAAAACAAGAGAGTCAGGTTGGCTGGGAAGATGCAGTCTGCTATTGTCTTATGTTTTCTTCATGCTTCCTCCACTGTAGGATTTTTCTGATGTGGTGGAGCCGCAGCAGTAACCTTGCTTTTCTGGTTTTGTCTGCAGATAGGCGTCCATATCTTCACTAGGAGGCCTCTCTGTAAGGATCTGTCACAGCTGAAGCCTGATGACGTCATCACATACCTGGGGAAGCACAACCAGGCGCTGCTTCTCTACCTGGAGCACCTGGTGCTGGAGAGAAGAATACAGGTACGATAAGGAGACGAAGCCGTCAGCTGTCAGGGAGAAGTGGGACTGAGAGGAGGTGGTGTCAGAACTGGAAGAAGAACTGGAAGTTGTTCAAGTCACTAAATCTGTGCCAGAGAGTGTAGAGAATTACAACGCGGCCACCTACGTCAAACTTTGTGCTGCGTCCAGCTCTCAACCAACTCTGACTTTCCAGAAAATATAGAAACAGCAGTTGTTACATAAACTGAATGGTGCCTCAAAAGAAAAACCTTCCAAAGAGCATCTGTTTATTCAGACTGAGACCGTTTGGTGGCTGCTGAAACAGATGTTCAATTTCTTTACCGTTCCCTCCAATAATGCTACACTTCAATCATTGATTAGAGAGAAGGAGACCAGAACTGATTATTACAGGCAGTTAAAAAAGTAATAATTGACGTTCACTTGATTTTAACTTTTTTATTCAGATTAACCAAAGACAATTTAAACTGCCTCATGTTTGATTACACCCGAGACCTGGAATAATTGAAGTCTGTGCATTTCAGATATTATCAGTTCAGATCAAGACAAGCAATAACAAGAGAAGGACAAGTCAAATTCCTCAGGTGTCTGAAGAATATCTAACAAGTTTGTTTGAGCCTGTTGAGTCTGCACATGATCAGGATCCAAGCACAAACATTTGTGCAGGGCAGGAGGCGTCACTACAGAAGTGTTACTGCAGTCTCACTTCTCTAAAGTACCAAAATACATGAACATGAACTGCAGCAGTCTCACTATTAACTACCTTCTAAAGATGAAAGTATTTTTGTTGAAGCCGTTTACATGAGACGTTACAATTGTGCTGACATTTACTCTAAAATAATAGACTTTTAAAGGCCACACACACACACACACACACACACGTGTTGTTATGTATGCAAACAGCACTAAATCAAGTTCATATCAGAATATTACAGTTTTCAGTCAGTGTAATGTTTTAATGCCTAATGTCTTGTTTTGGAGGATGTTGTTGCTATGTTTTGTTTTTTTAAATCGAGGCGCTCTGTCAAAGAGAAGTGTGAATGGGGAATTGTTTTCCTTGCAGAAAGAGAAGTTCCACACACACCTGGCTGTGCTCTACCTGGAGAGGGTGATGTCGCTGCTGTCACAGTCGCCCACAGATGAAGAGAAGCTCAACAGAGCGAGAGAGCGGCTCCAGGCTCTGCTCAGGGAGTCCGACCTGTACCGTGTGCAGTTTCTTCTAGGTGAGGCACATGTCTGAAGATGACAACACTGATCTTTGTGTTTGTGTGTAAACGTACATGAATGTTGCTTTTTGCAGTATTTTAACCAGATCTTTTATGATCTGAATGATGTTTTGGAGAAGTATGCATGTATGTATAAGGTGCAGGTTTTGACAGGTGATGTTTTGGTTGGTCTGTTCTGTTCAGGTAAGATGGAGAACTGTGAACAACTGCTGCTAGAGCGAGCAACACTACATGGAAAACTGGAGGAGCACGACGAAGCGCTGCACATATTGGTACACCAGCTCAGAGACTTCCCGTCCGCGGAGGCTTTCTGTTTGTGGGCCTCATCTTCTCGGGACTCTGCGTACCGACAGAAGCTCTTTCACCTGCTCTTGGGAGTATATCTTGATGGAAACCCTCCTGGAAAATCTCCACCAGCAGCAGCAGCAGCAGGAGGAGGAGGAGGTGGCGGCAGCGGAGATCTGGCAATGGCAGCAGTGGACCTCCTGAATCGGCATGGAGAGGTGTTCGATGCGGCCCGGGTCCTCCGCATGCTCCCTGAGGGCTGGTCACTGCAGCTGCTGAGGCCCTTTCTGGGGCGGGCGGTCAGGGCCAGTATGCACGCCTGTCGCACTTCCCAGATCGCTCTGGGGCTCGCTCACTCTGAAAACCTTCAGCTGCTGCACGACAGGGTGAGAAACACACAGTGTCATTAAAACAACATGCACTTACCCCAGAGACAACGTCCTTGTTTACTAGATTATTATGTTTTTATGTTTATTTACTGCACAAAACACGTTAGTCTCAAGCAATAATAATGATGACATAACATGATTTCTCTCATTATTTCCCCAATAGAGAGAGAAATCCTGAATAAATCATTTAAAAAGTGAACAACTGAAACAAAGCTGCAAATATTGGATCTTGGTTTTTGTATTGATTAATGGTTTGAGTAATTGTGCCTAACATTTCCTGGTTCCAGCTTCTCAAACATAAGTTGATGTTTTCTGCAGAGATACATGTAGAAAACTGAACATATTTGGTTTTTTGACCAAGGATTAATTGATAAATGAAGAAAATAATCAACGCGTGTAATGACAATGGAAATAGTCTTTAGGTACGATCATCAACTGAAACAAGATTCAACTAAAATCTACTTAACAATGGTTTGTTATTTATCTTGATGCTTGAAATTTTACCTTATAAACTGTCAGATTTAGATCAATATGAACATGATTTCTGTGCCTTTTGTCAAATTAACTTTATAAATAGCAAATATAATCACGTTTCTGTGAAAGTTGAAGCAGCTGACTCCCACTCCTTTAACACGGTCTCTTTCTCCTCTGTCCCGTATTTTTTTCCTGCAGCTGAAAGAGCGTAAGAAACCCATCTTTGTGTCTGAAAAGAAGGGATGCCACCTGTGCCACAACACCTTCAGTGAGCCAGACGTGGTGTGTCTTCCAGGTGGAGTCCCTGTCCACACTCACTGTGTCGCCCAGAGAGTAAGAGACTCTCCCACTAAGAGACAATTAACTAATAGCAGTAACCATACGTGAGACTTGACCCCCTAAAACTGTCATGTGATCTGTGATCGGAGGCACCAGACTAAAGCAGGACGTGCTGAGATTTTGGATGGATGAGGACTGAGGAGGATGGGGGGATGGATGGAAAAAAAAGCACAGAGCACACATTACCATAGTAGATCCTGCTATGGAGTTAATGAGAAACACAAACAAAGCTGACTATGTGTGTGTGAGTGTGTGTGTGTGTGTGTGTGTGTGAGAGAGAGAGAGAGAGAGGGATGATTTCAGCTATTTATTGCAGCAGTTACTCCACACTTTCAGACTGCAAGTTTTTATAGAAGTATAAAAGCAACAGCTAAGTCACCCTGCCCTTTAATCCATTTAAAGTGAGAATTAATTAAAGCCCTGTCCTTCTCTGTGGGTTGAATACTGAGCCTGTCCTTGTCTCCGCTCGTACACTTTGAAACCTAAATGAGAAACTGCTCAGATTACAGAACACACCTTACTTGAATTCTGGTGCGTGTCTGAAGCACCGGTAACGTAACTCGCTCGTTGTTGCGGTGTTGGGTTTTAATGTGAGAGACTCGTCAGTGTTAGTGGAGAAAGGAAACTTTTTAATGTCTGTCTCTGAGATCTGGTCTCACTGCTGCTTTATTTCCTCCCTCAGCTACAAGGGTTGTTATAGTGATATATTAATTCAGCTGGTGATTAACCAGCAGTAATTTGATGCAAACTAATGAGATTCTGAATGTCCTGATAACGGGGTTATTGTCTGTGTTAAAACACTGTATGAAATCCTACATTTCTCTTACTAATCATCAACAAGTGTAACTTTGATCAACACAATTCAAACTGCATCAGGGATCAATCTGATTCATCTTCTAATACTTTCTCAAAAAGATTATTAGTAATATGTCGATATACAAAAGCAAATGTTACGTTCAAAGTCTCTTCAAATGTGAAAATGTAAAATCGACTACTGGTCATGAAATAAATCGAGAGGGACCTTCGCTGCCCTCCTGCCATCATGGATTAATCTTCTTTGTTTGTCTGAAACACACACTGTAATTTAGATGAACTGGATTTAAATCCAAAACAAAGGTTAATCCAGTCAACATGAGCTGCTGGAAAACTTAAGTAACATTAAGGATGGCCACATTAAGACTGTTTTATTCTCTTCAGGAGGGGAAAGTTACCAAAAAAAGGTCTGTAACCACCAGATGGCGATGCTGTGCAAACAAATGTTTTGAACTACAGGTGGAGCATTTTTTGAAATGTATTGTATTCTCTGCCATCATTGGACTCTGAATGTGCCTAATGTGGAAAACACTGAACAAATCCTCCGAGCGTTTTCCTCCACAGTTCATTAACGCAGACCTTGGTCGTGGTAAGAAGGAGATGCCTTGACATTCAATAGAGCTGTGCTATTAGAAAATTTCCCCTGAAGTAACGAAAACCTGAAAACTCAGACAAAACTGTGGCAGTGAAACGTCCTGTGACGAAGCCTTCAGACAAAATGCTCCATGTGGACGCAGGTGCATTTCTTCCACACACTTCATGAAGGTAATGGCAGGGAAAATGTTTGTCCAGCAACATCTTGTGCTGCACATGGCACTTTGAGGGGAAAAAAGATGTTTCCCTCTTCTCTCGTAATGAAGCCCCATATTCTTCACAGTCCTGTCACCACTGCTTTTAGTGGTGTCCAAATATTGTGTTTGCCTCAGATGACAATTAGGTGCAGCCTGGACCTCTCAGACAGACATAACTTATGGCTGGTGCATAAAGTGTTTCTGCAGCTCAAATGTATGAACAGTAAAAAAAAAAAAAAAAAAAAAAATCCTAAATGTCCTGTTGAGGTGATACTTTAAAAAAAAAGCTGGAGTCAAACTTTCACAAGGAGACAGAGGCTGTATTAAGTCCATAAGAGAGGACTGACAGAGTGAACAGTGAGCATTGTTATGTAAAGTTGCTGTTCATGGATCAATACACTCTCTAAATCAGTGCAGCTCCATGTTTTCTTTTTCATATGTAACACTTGTCTCTCTTGTCCTTTTAAATGTGCCACTGAACGTCTCACTGAAGACGCCCAATTTAAAAAGTTGAGTCCTCTAAGATCAGGAGACATAAATACAAATCACACTACAAACTCTCTGCAAGATATTCTTCCAAATTAGACAGAAACTGTTCAGGATTCGGATCAGATACTGTGTTTACCCCCCCCAATGTTTTTTAATCTTGTATTCAATCGTCCGACCGATCAAAACATCACTGTTGTGGGATTTGCTTGTTTCTCCGGTGCCTGTGCTGTTGATGCTTGCCTTCTGTATTTGCAAACAAAAAAAAATTACTTTTGGGGACTTTGTGCAAACATGGGACTATTTTTCTAACATGGAGACCTGAACCTTGTATATATACTGTAGGTTGACTCGCTTTCCATGACAGAAAGTCACAGCTTATGCACAGCGTTTTTCTGTCCAAACAATTTGTGTGTAGCTTGCTTAAAGGTCCACCTAACAACGACTTCAAATAATGGTAATAATAATAACTACTAAATTAAAAAAATACAGTACATTTGTGTGAAAAAAAAATGCTATTGTATTTTATAAATATATGTATACTGATATGTATATACTGCATTTGTACCTGTTTGTTGCTTTCTTAATCAATGCCAATGTGGATGGAGTGTACAACCTGTAAAATCCGTCCCATTTTAATAAACATCAAACGGTATATCAACTCAGGCAGTGTCATTTCACTTTTCACATCTTAATCTAACCTATGTACATGTTTTTGGCGTGATTTATAGTTTAAGTTTAAGACCTGTGCTTGGTCTGTTGATCAGTCACTGAGTTATCTAAATGGACACTTTTTGTCCATGTCCTTGTTTCACCATTATACTTCTGATATCCAGTATAATGGTAAAACAGTGTGCGCAATAAAAATATCTTAGTACTTTAATCTTAATGCTAATTAAATATCGGACCTTTACGGATGAGTAAAAGTCGTGGCCATGCAGCTGTTCTGCTACATTGAATGTGGATTTTTTTTTTTTTTTTTTTTTTTTTTTTTGGCGGTAAAATTGTGCAGTAAATTAAAAAAAAAAAACAATAAAATATTACTTTAAAAAAGAAAGAGAGAAAAAGAAAACTGTTAACACTGTAAACACACGTCAGTAAATCACGATAAATCTCGCATAATGTCTCGCAATCTCGCGTAACGTGCGCAGCGCGATACAGCCATTTTCCGCCAGTTGCCATGGAAACCGGGTTCAAAAATCTTCTGGGGGCAAACGTTTTCACGTCTTAACGTTTGTTTGTTCGTTTGTTTTCTCTGTCGGTGGAGCTGCTCCTGAGCTCTACGCGGTGTTTCGGCTTCATGTAGCTAACAGCCAGGGTCTGAAGGAGACTCAGAAGAAGTGGTCTGATGAACAAAAAGCAGCAATACCAGAAAATCCAGAGGAAAACCACAGTAACGGAGACGTTATGGTTGACACGGAGGAGGTCCAAGTGTGGTAATTACATCAGAAACACAGTCCCTGTCGAGACGTTTCAGGCTGTTGGCTGGAGAAAATATTTATTACATTTATTACATGGGTTGGGAGATAACACCAACCAAGCATGTGATGAAGTGATGTTAAGCTAGCTACCTGTTGTGTCTGTTGGCAAAACTACAATAAGGAAATCCAGAGACAGAAAAATCACTTCTAAATGGCACAAAAGAGATGAAAATGATAACCACATATTGTCTTACAATGGGATATTATGAGAAGATAATGAGAATGAAGATATGTGGATTTGGGAATTGTTAAGCTCTTCTTTACTGTACATCTCTTTTACACATTGTCTGCTCTTTACTTTTGTGTGTTCTCAGTTTTCCAAGTGAGGTCTCTGGTGAAGATCCAGAAAATCCTACCTCACAAGATCAAGATGAGAAAGAAAAAGAGGAAACTCGAAGCAAATGCATGAGCATACTCAGATCCTGGTGGCAAGCCATTGTGATTGGTGTTTTGATAGTGCTTTTTTGTGCAGTGACTGGTGCTCTCATTGCTCAGATGATTAAAAGTGCGACATCAGAGTTACGCTACGTGACAGATGAGGTCTTCGCCCTGGGGAACATCACAGAGCAGTTGCAAACAGAAAACGCTGAGCTGAAGAAACTCCTGAACTCAACTTTTGAAAACTCCAGGCTTGAGGAAGAGGAGAGGAGAAACCTGAGCCGGTTTCTGAACGAATCCCTGCAAATCATCTCTTCAGAAACAGCAGAAAACAAACGGCTGAACCAGCTGTTACTCAGTGAAAAGCAAATCACCATGCAGCTGGAAGCGCAAAATAAAAAGCAGCATTCAATCCTGTTCTCCAACCATCTGGCCTATCTCTGGAGATTCTGCGACCGCAGCACGTTGGAGTGTACACGCTGCTTACCAGGCTGGACCGAGCACGCCTCACGATGCTTTCGCCTGTCCACAGAAACAGAGAAGTGGGAAGATGCTCGCCGGGTGTGTCGCGAAATGGGCGGTGATTTGGCTGTTGTTTTCAATGCCGAAGACCAGGCGTTCTTGACCAACATGACTTTTCAGGCTGCACAGGCGAACCCAACCGTAAAGCTTCACTCAGCATGGATCGGGTTGCAGGACATGGTGAAGGAAGGCACTCATTTCTGGCTCAATGGCGACACAGTCAAGTGGAATGTCAGTTACTGGAAGGATATGGAGCCAAACAATAACATTCCTGACTGGGACGTAGATATGGCAGGACAGGACTGTGTTGGCATTGTGGCACCAACACAAGTTGGAGTCAAGGGCTGGTTAAACTCCTGGGACGACATTATTTGTAATGGCAAACGGCACTACCTGTGTGAGACCTTGGCTCTTGAATTGTCCTAAATAACAAAGCTGAGGTCCAGATCTCCTGATGTATGCTATACTGAGTATACTGTGCTATACAAATAGCTGTGTTATTGTTGAAGTTATTTCTTACATTTATTTTCTATTTCATTTCCCCCTTGTATACATATTAAATAAACAAGGGTGTGTATAAGTTTGACATAAACAAAGAATAAACATGCATGGGTGTGCATTAAAAAAAAAAGTTTGTGTCAGATGTATAATTGCAAGAAATGCATACTTCATTGTTATCCTCCACTCCACAGTATATAGACAGTGAAACCTGAGCCTAATGTAAAGTGATGGGGAACACCTACCGTGGAGCTCCATGGCTCCCCCTGCCGACCGTCCGCTGTAACCGCAGACCAGCCCACTGAGCTCGGCCGACATAACAACACCAACGCCATCTTTATCTGACAGGCAAACTACCGAGGCAGCAGAGTTGTGAGGAGAAACTAGGTCAGGCGCTCGGAGCACCAAAACTCTGTTAAAAACCTCCTTTGCTGGGCTCGTAGTCGGTGTCTGCCACCCTCCCGACTCCACCGCGCTGTCCTATGGTCCAATGTGTTTGATCGGTCGGCCAGCTCGAACGCAGTTTTCTTGTGTCGGTCCCGGTTGACGTTGACGGATTGCTTCTGCTGACAAACATCCGACGAAGGCGGAAAGCCAGGTAAGTAAAGCGGTGCTAACTGCGGTGGATAGCCGTCCCCGACCCCGGAGCAGATGTCTAAATAAACGTTAACACCAGTTATAACTTAACGTTCAGCACAACTTGTTTTGCTAAGTTGCTAGCAAGATGCAGGGCTCGGTTCGGCTAAGCTAAGCTAAGCTCCGCTCTCACACAGTGGTCGGTTCGGTGGGTTCGTGTTGTAAACAAACTAATAGAGTTGGACAACATCACGCAGCTGATGTGTGTGAAATGTGCAGATTTTGAGAGTTTATTGCGGACAGAAGGTAACTTTGTTTTGATGAGACGGTGGTGGTGGTGGCTAAGGCAGAGGGAGGCGTGTCCTCCTCGGCCACTGATTTCATCGTCAGGTGGAGACACGGAGGAGACGCACCTGGTTCCTGACAGATTTGCAGCGTTGCAGGTTTTGCAGTCGGTCATGCAAGTCTGGGCACCACAGTATAAACACAGCTTTAAACAGATATTTTACTTATTTAATAAGAAATGTGTGGGTTTTTTTAGTTTGTTTGTTTTTTTTTTTTTTAGAAATAGACAATTTTAAGTTATCAATGAGTTTTGATCAATACTGATTAGATTTAAAAATAAAATGAAATAAATGAAAATATAAGATGTTTAGTCCGAGTCACAGTAATGTAGATAGATAGATAGATAGATTATTTATTCATTGCCCAAGAGAAACTCAAACTTAACTTAGCAATAAAACCAATAAAAGAAGGTGTGGTGTTACAAAGTATGATTTGTAATGAGAAATTTAAGTTTATAGCAAGAGTTTATAATGAGAAATAAAGCATTTTAAGCTGACAAATCCTACCCTAAAATATAAGAATAAAAGATGATTAACGTGTGACTGTAATCAAGAGACTTAATGGCTTCCAAAGGAAAACGGACTCGTTCCTAAAATAAAACTAAACCACAGACTTCAGTCTTAGTTTTTAATGTGCTGATTGATAGACATTCATTCATCGAGCCCAGCAGACGTCTGTAACAGACAACAACTATTACAACTATAACTAATGACTATTACGTCTTTATTTTGTTGTTGTCATAAAGTGATTATCTGGAAATTACATTAACATTGATATCAAGACTTGACTTTGTCTTTGTCCAATGAATTAAACTCACAGCCAGGAATAAGAAAGAAATGAACTGATATATGACTGTGTATAGTATAAACACACACACATGCACGCTGCATAGTCACAAAAGCTCCTGTTTGCACTGAGGTTTCCATCACAGAGTCAAAGAGAAAAGGACGGAGCATCCATGAACGCATCAGGAACATGGCCCCTCAGGATGAACAGCAGAGACGACGCCTCGGGCAGCAGGAGGAGACGGGGGTTTGATGAGGAGGAGGTGAAACATCATGGAGGACAAAGTCTCTCCATGGGATGTATCACAGTCAGATAGAGGAAGAAATCCTGAGGCTACCGCAGCAGACGGTACCCAAGGTGCCCTGAGACGGTCCTGAGGCGTTAACAGGGTATAAACTAAAGTACCTCAGTGATTAGTGAACATCAGACTCAGTGAGAGACAATGACAAAAATCTGTTAATAAAGAGGACCAGCATCTCGTGTCACATGTATGTCTTCAGTGTCTGTCAGCGATGCAGCAGCTTTAATGGGATGACATTTAGTCCATCCAGAAGAATCAGGTCTGACCATGATGAGGAGTTTCTCCCCCCTCATTAAGCTCACTTATCCCACCCACCTGTGTCTCATTTACTCCTCCTCTGTTTACGCAGGATGAAACGAGCTCTCCAGGCGAACGAGCAGGAGGACGGAGGCGGCACCAGTGGTGGAGGCGGTGGCGGCGGCGGCGGCGGCGGCTCCCAGCAGACTCTCAAACGGACCTGTAAACAGAGGAGGGAGAAGGATCTGGAGGAGGAGGGCGTCCACTGGGAGTGTCTGCCTCAGGAGATCCTGCTCCACATCTTCCAGTACCTGCCTCTGCTGGACAGGGCGTACGCCTCCCAGGTACACATGTAGTATTATCTATCACTAATGATGTAATCCATATCAGGTCGGCTAGCGGACTGAACTGGCTTTTATCCTGCGGTGTGTTCTCATTTTATTGTTTTGTTTTCTCCTCTTGTCTTTAACTTATCTTATTTCATTTTTATCTGCACAAGCACCTTGAAACTCGTGCTATAAAAAATTTATTATTATTATTGTTATTGTTTTTGACAGTCAGCAGAATTGTAGTTGTAGTTGCGTGCGTCAAGTGTGGATTTTATTAAACACTGCAGAGTCTGCACATTAAGATTATTGCAGTATGACATTGTTTTACCAATGGCAGTGCAGAGCTGTGGGAAAAGATTATTCACCACCTCAGTTTGAACAAAGGTAGCATTCACTGGAATTAATTTTACTTAGACAAAACATGAGTAAACCTCGTTTTTGTCACCTAAAATACACATAACATCATAACACTGAGGTTAATGTGTTGAAATTGATCCTAATTTTGTCCGTTCAACTTGTATTTTCAAGCTTTGTCTGTAAAACCCAGTGCTTTTGTTGGACTGCTGCCACTGTGTCAACAAGGGAAAGCTGTAGACTCGGAGTAAATGGTCCTTGAAATTCAGAGAGGCTACAAACACTGCAAAGCTCGTGCTGCCTTCAAGCGCAGATTTTGATTTTAATGATGTCACCACAGGTGTGCCGAGGCTGGAACCAGGCGTTTCACATGCCCGAGCTGTGGCGGTGTTTTGAGTTTGAGTTAAACCAGCCAGCCAGCTCGTACCTGAAGGCCACACACCCAGACCTCATCAAACAGATAATCAAAAGGCACTCCAACCACCTGCAGTATGTCAGCTTCAAGGTACGAACTGTTAGCGAGAAGCAGACGAGGAGTGTGTGGCTAAAGCGATGAAGTGTGCACTGAAGTGACTTGTCACGTTCTGTTCAAATTAAAGTGTCACTGAGTTTTTTCGTTCTCTTCAGGTGGACAGCAGCCGAGAGTCTGCAGAGGCAGCGTGCGACATCCTCTCTCAGCTCGTCAACTGCTCTTTGAAAACACTGGGGCTCATTTCCACGGCCAGGCCCAGCTTCATGGAGCTGCCCAAAGTGAGACACAGAAAGATTATAATTACATCTGTGCTTCTCTATCTACGCAACTGTCACACCCCACTGTGGGGGAAACACTTCACCAGCTGATAATTGTAATCTAAGATGCAGCTGGTTTGATTAATGTCAAGTGTCTGTCTGGGAAGGTCTGTAATTTAAGATCACTGAGCTAATTCTCACTCACACAGTTGGTCTTTTGTGTCACATTCACATTTGCCTGTTTGTTTTTATGATCCATGAAAAGAACACATACACTCCTGCACTTCTTTTTCAGATAATGCCCCAATTTCCCCCGAAACTACAAATGCTTTGGTATTCAGAAGTGTATTTCTTGCAATGTAGGAGTCACACTTGCAACCACTAATTTTGTCCAATTCATCTTTTCCCACAGTTTTTGTGTTGTTCCATGTTTGTACCCAAACATTTGTAGTTGCAAAGATTTTCAGGGAGAAATTTGGGCATTATCTGAAAAAAAAAAAGTGCAGGGGTGACAGTATTTTTGGCCACGACTGTAGGTAGATGTGAACAGACCAAAGACGCACCTACATGTAGACGAGGGTGATGTGATGAACACCTACTGCAGAGGGCAGTGATGGGACTAGAAAGGCAGTGGCTAGCTGCATCTGTGTGTCGGGAAGCTAAATGTCCCTGTTGATATAAAACCAGTGTCTGGTGCTGCCTCAGAAGACCGACTGTGTTTACTGAGAGGAGAAAAGCAGTGACGAAATGTTTCCATCTTTCCCCCTGTTCTGCAGTCTCACTTCATCTCAGCGCTGACGGTGGTTTTCGTCAACTCCAAATCCTTATCCTCTCTGAAGATTGATGACACGCCCGTCGACGACCCCTCCCTTAAAGTCCTGGTGGCCAATAACAGCGACACGCTGAAACTGCTGAAAATGAGCAGCTGCCCTCATGTTTCACCTGCAGGTACCAGATAGTAGAAAGAAAGATATGGTAATGATTTGATTGATCAAGAGCAGCTATAGCTGACGTTACCCAGCGAAATGAAAATGTGTTGTTTATCTCTGGAACATCTGTGATGTTTTTAACAGCTGGGAAGAAAAAGCATCTTCATTTATACTCTCTGAGATAATAGATATTGAAATACAGATATTTTAGGGTTTTAATGATGCACCAGCTCAGTAGATCAGTGTGACTGAGTCTAAAACCTTATGATACCAGTATTGACTCACATGGCTTCATCTTTTCCTTTGCTGCGTTGATGTGTAGCCTCGTATTTTATCGTCCCCTCTGTCGCAGGCATCCTGTGTGTGGCTGATCAGTGCCACGGCCTGAGAGAACTCGCTCTCAACTACCATTTGTTGAGCGATGAACTTCTCATCGCCCTGTCCTCGGAGAAGCACGTTCACCTGGAGCACCTTCGCATCGACGTGGTCAGCGAGAACCCTGGCCAGCAGTTCCACACCATCAAGAAGAGCAGCTGGGACGCAATGGTGCGCCACTCCCCCAAGTTCAACCTGGTCATGTACTTCTTCCTCTACGAGGACGAGTTTGGCCCTTTCTTCCGCGACGAGATCCCCGTGACGCATCTGTACTTTGGCCGCTCCGTCAGTAAAGACGTCCTGGGCCGCGTCGGGCTCACCTGCCCCCGTCTGGTGGAGCTGGTGGTGTGTGCCAATGGGCTGCGACCGCTGGACGAAGAGCTGATCCGCATCGCCCAACGCTGCACGCAGCTGTCGGCCATCGGCCTGGGAGAGTGCGAAGTGTCCTGCAGCGCCTTCGTGGAGTTTGTCAAGATGTGTGGAGACAGACTGACGCAGCTGTCAATCATGGAGGAAGTGCTGGTCCCAGATCACCGCTACGGGCTGGATGACATCCACTGGGAGGTGTCGAAGCATTTGGGTCGCGTTTGGTTCCCAGACATGATGCCTACCTGGTAGACCTCCGACAGAAGTTGCCAGCTTATATGACTTTGATGAGTGTGTGTGTGTGTGTGTCCTCATCTTTTCCTGTCATTGACATATTTACCACTTCTCCTCTGAAAGCAGGAAGAAATGAGTGACATCTCTTTGAGTTTTGATATGATAAAACATATGTTTAATGATTTCATCTCCACATATTGTTCCATGTAGAACTTTTTTATATTTAAATATATATTTAAGTCTAAATCTTATTGTCACTCTTAATATTTAGCACCTTGTTCTCTGAGCCATTTTCTTTTGGCAGTCAAACCCTGCAGATTGACCATGTGGACTTTCTTCACAAGTAACACTTTCTCATGGGAATTAACAGGAATTAATGGGAAAGTTGGCTGTAATTAGTGTTTTTATCTGCAGACAGATTCATTAACATTTTTATCATACGATGAGCACAAATCTCTCAATAGAAAATCAGACACTTTCAAACTAATGCAGTTTAATTCAGCAGATTGTCATCATCACACTGCTAAATGTCTCA